>CM050520.1:50457330-52893996 GCA_027563665.1 Antrozous pallidus | reverse complement strand
GGCCCGGTCGCCCCCAACTGCCCTCCCCTGCTAGCCTGGTTACCCCTAACTGCCCTCCCCTGCTGGCCTGATTGCCCACAACTGCCCTCCCCTGCCGGCCATCTTGTGGTGGCCATCTTGTGACCACATGGAGGTGGCCATCTTGTGTGAAGGTGTGATGGTCAATTTGCATATTACCTATGGGATATTCCAGAAACTTTATCTGGTCTACATAATGTTTACTTAGGCTCATATGTGTGTATCAAAGTTAAGGACAAGGATTGAAAATTTTTTTATGTAAAGGACTGTTAGTAAATAATTTAGGTTTTGTGGTTTATATGGTGTAGTAGATAGAACAGTGTCTCCCCCCAAATTTTCACTTCATAATTCTAGTAGTTTGAGAATATGTTATGTTACATGGTAAAGGGAAATTAAGGTTGCTAAGCAGCAGACTTTAAAATAGAGAGGTAATTGTGAATTATCTGGGTGGATCCAATATAATTACTGGGTCCTTAAAGTGGAAGAGACAGAAGAGAAAACCAGAGTGATATATGAAGCGTGAGAAGGCTTCAATGTGTTGTTTTTAGCTGTGAAATAGGGGAAGGAGTCCAGGAGCCAGGGAATGCAGGCAGCTTCTAAAAGCTGAAAAAGGTGAGGAAATTGATCTCCCAGAGAGGCTCCAGAAAGGAATGCATCCCTACTGACATTTTAATATTAGTCAGGTGAGACCTGTATTAGACTTCCAACAGACAAAATTGTAAGCTGATAAATATGTTGTTTCAGTTTGGGGTAACTTGTTATAGCAGCAATAGACAACTAATACATATGTTCTCTGTCACAATTGCTCAGATCTCACTGTAGTGTGAAAGTAGCCCTAGGTAATATATAAACCAATTGGTGTGGCTATGTCCAAATAAAGCTTCATTTATAACAACAGGCTGGCCAGCCAGATTTGACCTGGGTATCAAAGCAAACAGGATGTGAGGGTGGGGAGAGAGGATGAGAGCTACACACATAGCTGATGTCCTAGGAAGATTTCCCTAGACTAACCATGTCAAACTCAAAGGCTTACACAGGCCAAATAAACAAGGTTTAAGTTCCTGTGTGCCGCAAATATAGTTTGCCAACCCCTGGTTTATGATCTAGAGTAAATTAAGTGTATTTTGTGGGCAAAAATAAAGATGACTATCATGGAATAAAAATCTAGGCAAAAGCAGTGGGAATTATAGGTAAATTAGAGAGGAAGAAGAAAAAAATCTAATATTATTTATCATCTGTTTCAGTATGTTATAGGTACTACTAAGTTACAGTATGTTACAGATGTGCTTTGTTATTTAAAGCTTGAAATAATATGGCAATGTTTGTTTTATTACTCCCATTTTTACAGATGAGGAAATTGAGTCCATAGAGATTAAGACATTTAGGTTCACACAACTAATAAACTGGGTTTTTAAATCAAACTTTTCCTGATTCTAGGTTACCATTTCCACACTGAGGGACATTGTATTTGTTTTCTATTTACTCTCTCTGAGTCCCCTCCTACTCTAAGATGTGCTAGCCTGAGTTGGAGAGGCTCATTAGTTGAATCATTTTGGGGAGGATGTGGCTCAAATTCAGTTATAGCATTCAGGGTTTAGCTTCACTAATTTCTTCTAATGTTAGCAAACCTCACTTATTATATCCCTGTCCACTAATCAAAGGAAAGATATAATGGTTGATGGAAAAAAGAAACAGTAGCAGGTAAGAGTAAATTTGATTTGGATTTGAAAGTTTCATTGAAGTTAATGGAGTTATTATTTAAAGCAAATGACACAGAAGGTAAATTCTCAAATTGGAATAGAAGATTTGAACACATATTTAACATGGGACATTTTCCCACATTTCACTGCTTCTCTGATGTAAAAAAAAATTATCAATGCATCAATCTTAAAAACATACTGTTATGGTTATCAAGACTCAAAGCTGATATGTGTTTTCTTGGTTTTGCAAAAATCCATCTAATTCTGTGACAGGTGGAATTAATAAAATTAGAACCAAAGTTCTATTATTTCCTGAAAATAAAAATATTAAATATTTATCAGGCCCAGAAGCCGAAAATGTGAAGGACTTATGAAACTATAACCACTCATGTGTAGGAATGGAGTTTCTAAGATATATTTCTTATACTTCTTCTGGTGTATGTAAGTCCCAGGAAATTCTATTTGAAAATAGAGTTCTGTTATGAAATACTTTTATGAAGAGTAAATAGGTTCTGGTACCAATTCCAATTAGGAGCTGTTCCCCACACCAGTAAGCAGTTCTTGTGGCACTAGCTTTGAGTTGTATAATTCAACTCAATTGTGACACTATCTAAGATAACATCAAATTCTGCAGGTTAAGAGTTCAGTTCTCCAAGGCTACTCTTACCACATGTATTTCAGACATGAGTTGTGTAAGAAACATGCCTCTGATTTATCTTTATAGAAAAGAAACAGCATGTGGCCAGGCCATTACTGAATTTCCCCAGAGCAAACAGGATGTAAGGGTGGGGAGAGAGGATGAGAGCTATACACATAGCTCATGTCCTAGGAAGATTCCCCTAGACTAGCCATATCAAACTCAAA
Organism: Antrozous pallidus; assembly: GCA_027563665.1. NCBI lineage: Eukaryota > Metazoa > Chordata > Mammalia > Chiroptera > Vespertilionidae > Antrozous > Antrozous pallidus. The sequence continues at coordinate 52,891,414 of CM050520.1, read as the reverse complement.
GGCTTACATAGGCCAAATAAACAAGTTTTAAGTTTCTGTGGGCTGCAAAGAACAAAAGCTTCAATTTTCATAGAAATGGATGTTTATTTCAAGACATACTGAATACAGATTGGAGAACCAAGATGGCGGCACAGGTAAACACCTATTGTTCTGCCCTGCGCAACAATTTAAAAATTACTACATAACAACAAAAACAAACATCACCCAGAATCACCAGAAAGCTGGCTGAGTGAAAACTCCACAAATAAAAGTAAAGGTGGGACACTGAGACTCAGAAGAGCGGCGGGAGTGCAGCCTTGAAGATCGTGGGGAAACAGGTTAGGAGCCGTCCTGGTCGCGCGCGCAGGCGGTGGCTGGAGCAGCAACCCCGGCTGGATTTCGCCAACGGGGAGGGCAGAGACGTCCCACTACACTGATTCCCCAGCGCCAGGCGAGGTCAGAGATCCGGGGTACATGGAGACGTCCCACTGCACAGATTCCCCAGTGCTAGACAAGGTCCGAGGTCCGGGGGACACACCCTGGAAGCCGGGCATGGCAGAGGTCTCTTAGTCTGCGGAGAAGCCGGGTGCTTGAAAAAGAAGTTTGCGCGCACTTAAACTGTGCCACAGCACAGACGCACGACTTGCTCCCTGGAAACTTGTCTCCTGGTCCCAGAAACCACATGTTTTACAACCCTGGGTGAGACTTTGGGTGTGCAGACTCATTTGGGGAGAGGCAGAGTTGTCTGGCAAGGGGAAGAGACTAGCGGCTTTCTCTTGGAGGTGCCTGCAGCCATCCCCATCCAACAGAGACCCGCGCGTGAGCGCCACATAGGACGTAGCTGACACTGAGGCTGCCTGCTCAGCTCAGAGACTCCACCCATCCAACCTGAACACAGTCTCCCTTCACAGCCAATTGGCCTGGAGGTCAAACCCTCCTAGGGCTAACAACAACAATCTGGGTTTAAATTAAAAAATACTGTACAACCCATAAAGGATTGCAGTAAGAGTACCCACCTCAAGTAACTGGGGAGGCTGTGCCACTGACCCTTAGAGGACATCTACCACATAAAGCAGCCACCATGCAGAGATATGGAAAGAAATCAGGTGTGAAAGAAATGGAGGAAAAAAGACGACTAGACATAGAGTTCAAAACCACGGTTATAAGGCTTTTCAAGAGGCTCATAGAAAAGGCGGATGAACTTAATGAGAACTATGAGGAAATAAACAAGACCAACCAGGAAATGAATGAGACTTACAAGGAAATGAATGAGACCCTCAAGGAAATGAACAAGACCTCTGAGGATATGGACGAGACCTTCACGGATATGAAAAAGGACCAACTAGAAATCAAGTATACACTGACTGAAATAAAAAATATTACACAAAGTCCTAAAAGCAGTCCAGAGGGCCACAAGAACCAAGTCAAAGATTTGAAATACAAAGAAGCAAAATCCACTTGGCTGGAAAAGCAAGAAACAAAAAGAATTCAGATAATTGAAGACAGTGTAAGGGGCCTCTGGGACAACCTCAAGCATACCAACATCCGAATTATTGGGGTGCCAGAAAAAGAGAGAGAGCAAGATAATGAAAACCTACTTGAAGAAATAGTGACTGAAAACTTCCCCCACCTGGTGAAAGAAACTGACTTAAAAGCCCAAGAAATACACAGAACCCCAAAATATAGGAATCTGAAGAAGACCACATGAAGACATATCATAATTAAAATGCCAAGAGCATTCATCAAGAGAGATCGAAAAATACTTACAATTACTTATGTCTCTCTTTAATTTATGTTGTATGTTTGTGTTTAGTCTCATTATTTGGTCTTTTATGATATTTCTACTTAGTGGTAACTCAGAATTCTCTTAATAATTGCATCTTTATTCTGCATATCGTGAAACAGAACTGGTGCACATCTTAGGAGAGTTTCTTTAATAAATTCTCCCTCACTGAGTGCTTTTCCATGCTCAGCTATGGAGTGAACAATGCTCAGACTTGCAGATGTTAAATTTGTAGAGCCTTTTATAAATTTAAGGATGGAATTAGATTGGCTCTTATGAAGGTGTAGCTGCCTGGAAATGTATTCCTTCCCTTCATCCTCACTTTTTTTCAAGAGCTAGTTTCAAAATGTCTATTTATATTCCACATTCTGCTTACTACTATTTCAGTACATAGAATGCAAAATGATCCCATTTTTTTTCTATAATGCCATACATCTCAGTCCATGTCTCTTGAAAGGGTCGGCTACTGCTACTACCACTTCCTTTACTTAACCTTGGTTTTTATTTTTGGGGTTCTCTATCAGGGGGGCAGTGACAGAAGATGGAATTATGGATAGCCTATTAGCCCTGCAGACAATTAGGGGTTAACTAACCTAACTGACCATAAGATGGCACATGTAACTGTTTTTTAGGAAAGGGCAGGGTTAATAAGCAGAAATAGGGCTTAATAAGAATGCACAACACTAATAGTGATGAAATGGAGTGTGCACTATGCTGCAAAATGGAGTTACTTATGTAAATTAAGATGGCTGCTGCTATTTCTAATGAATGGAAAAGGCACCCATAACACAGGCCTTTGCCTCTCCTAGCCTCCCCCTCACTTATCTCAGTAATGATGCTCAATTAGAAATCCACAAACCCAGAACAGTAGATTGGATGATGGTTGCTGTGGTTTTGTGGTTGCTGGTAATGGTGATCACAGGGCCTCCAGAGATGTGTTCCCCCCCATGACATTTCACTGCTCCCTACTCTGCAGGCCGGAAGTGAGGTCAAAGATCCCTTAAGGGCCTAACAGGAAGTCCCAGAACTAGATACTCCATGCTGGAGTCCTGTTGTTTTGGCCTACAGACCTCCGGCACAGAGTGTCTACACTACACTACAGCAAATGTTTCATCCTCGGCTACTGCACCTGGCAGTAGCCGAGGATGAAAGTCTTTCTTGGCATGCGGCCCCATACTTCTCTGTATGTGACCGCATGCAGCCTGGTGTCATCGAAAATGGCTGACACGCGTGTCAGAGGTTCGCCATCACAGCTCTAATCAGTTGTTTCACCTGGCAACTAGCACCATTTTTAGATTACCTAAGGGCTTTCTAAAAGGCACTATCGTTAAAATAATAAAAGATACTTTTGTTGCTGTTATTACAGGAAATAGCAAGGATTTGAAGGGGTTCTGTTCCTGGAGTGGATGGAAAGCCCCGTATATTTCTTATTATAAATCACAATATCAGAAGGCTTAAACAAAGTTTAATACAGTTCCTGCCTGGCTGGTGTGGCTCAATGGTTGAGCATCAACCTATGAACAGGAGGTCATGGTTCAATTCCAGGTCAGTGCACATTCCCCAGGTTGGCTAGCTTGATCCCCATTGTGGAGCATGCAATCAATAATTCTCTCTCCTCATGAATATTTCTATTTCTCCCTTCCTCTCTGAAATCAATAAAACGATTTAAAAATACAGTTCCTGATTATAGGACATAATATAGTCTAAAAAGTCTAAAGAAAAAAATTAGGTGAGTAGTTTTTCCTAAAAGTTATTTGATGCTTCAAAGAGCATCTTAGGGGACTGGTATTTTATGAATCACCCTTTGAGAAATGTGGAGGAAATGGCATGAACAAATGCAGAGACATAAAATAGCCTGACAGACATGGGGACCAGTCAGTAGTTTACCATAGTTGTGGTATGTGGATGGAGAAGAGTAGGAGCCAGATAGCAGTGAGGACTGTTATCCTAAATCAAGGGGTAAACTGAGACAAGCTTCAATCACCAGGAATTTCATTTATTCAGGAATAACTGAGGAACTGCAATTTGAGAAATGTAATCTGTAGCAAGCTCCAGGTGTGTGCACTGAAAGTTTGGGGTGGACTCTATTTATGGACAAGGAATGCAAAGATGGGCAAATCCAGCCAGAATCAAAGTAGGAAACTCATTGGCTTGGGGATGGGGAGATATTCTTGACATATGTTCATTGGTGAACAGGGTTGACTGGAGGCTGGGTGGTCCAAGCTTCCCTTAGTGCCATGTGATCTCATTGTCAGTGCCTAGAGCTGATGGTAGCTGTGGCCAGGATCCAAGGAGCAGATAGAAGTGTTCCATTCCTCCAAGTAAATCACCAGCCCAGAGAGATTTAAGGGTGGAGAAATATATTCCAGTATTGATGGGAGAAGCTGCAACTAATTGTGGCAGTTTTTGTAACCTACCATAGATGTCCTTTGTGGTTTTATTTAAGGGTTTTCTTTCATCTATTTGAAGTCCACCAAATAAAATTCTGTGCTTAAGGAACACTGCTATGGAGTTATGTTAGTAAGCCTCTTACTCGTTTCTGAGTCATTCTTCAGTCTTATTTCAGATACCTAAATGCCTTGACCACAAACCCAAATCCTTCTTAATGTCTCTGATACACTGTACACGGAACTTATGCAAATAGGATCTCAGAAACAGTCATCCTGAACATAGGTAGATAAATTAAGATAGAATAATATCCCTAAATACTGAAGCATTTTATCTTTTATTGTCTCTTCCATTCGCACAACAGTCCTGTTACTGCCCTCTTTTTCCTGATGTGGAAATTGAGGCTGAGACTTTAGATGATTTCTCTGAGTCCCACAAGGTGGTAAGGCTGGTATGTGAACCCAGGTTACCTGCCTATACATCTATCTCTTGATTTACTGTGCACATTGTCTCTAGTTGGCTAACTTGCTGTAGGTTGTAGTTAAAACCAAATTGACTTCCTCTACTGGTCATAAAAAATCCAATATAAAATTTCTCAAACTAGAACTTTGAGCCCTAGGTAATGAGGCCTGGTAGTGACCTGGGCCACAGAGGCCTGAACAAAAAACAGTCAATCATGGGATAGATCAAGGGCTGGCCAGCTCTCTGAGTTGTCCTTTCTTGACTTTATTTTTTTTTCTTTGTTCTCATAAACCACGGAACCTTTCAACGTAAGTAGTGAAAGTGGGATGTTGGGGAGTATGATGATCTCTCAATTTGAAAACAGTTGAGGGCACTGCTTCAGTCTTATATTGGCACAAGTCTAAGAATATCACCTAGTGTTGTAATGCTCAGAGCTATGATAACCCCAGGAATAGCAGTGGGATAATGGAGGGAAGTTGCACTCATGAGTCAGATACATCTGGGCTTAAATTCTTCTTTTTCTACCTCCTACCCAGCCTACTTACTTGCAAAATAGGGCTAATTTTATCAACTATATAAACTTATCCTATATAATAAGACCCTAATATGCAAATTGGCTGAATGGCAGAACAACCGGTTGCTATGACACACACTGACCACCAGGGGACAGATGCTCAATGCAGGAGCTGCCCCCTGGTGGTAAGTGCACTTCCACAGGGGGAGCACTTCTCAGCCAGCAGCTGGGCTCACGGCTGGCAAGCACACAATGGTGGCAGGAGTCTCTCCTGCCTCGACTGCAGTGCTAAGGCCATCCCCTGAGAGGTCTCGAACTGCTACGGGCACAGAGCAGGCTGAGGGAAGGACTCTCTGCAAGCCAGTGCACGAAAGTTGTACACGGGGCCTCTAGTTGAATGAATAAAATGAGACAATGTGTTTAAACTTCTTTACACAGAGTAAGTGTTAAATAATTTTTATGTTCCCCACTTGAAGAATACACTTGTGTATGATAGAAATTTCTCTCTATAGATCTTCAAGTCCATTTCAAGTTACACATGAACTAGATACAAACACATATTTTTTCTCCTCTTTTCACTTAAATGAATTTCTATTTTAACCTGAAGACTTAGTAATTAAATTTGAACTTAGTATATTAAATTAATAACTACTGCTTTAGATACTATGTTAGACACTTGGCTAGGCATTGGGATAGAAACATAATAGTGACTACAATAAATCTCTGTTTCAAATCTTCTCATTGCCAAGCAGAGGACATGCAAACATAAGAGCTGTTCTGTAAGGTAGACTAGATACAGTGGAAATAGAAAGGCCAAAAAAAGAGCTATGAAAATATAAGAAGAATAGATGTTAACTTCAATATAGTGTAAAGCTTTTCAGAGATTTCATTTGTACAAAATGAGCCGATTTTAACAGATGGGATGTGATATTGAGGGAAAATATCAAAAGAGAAAGGACAAAAGACTAAAAATTTAAAAAGTTTATATTCCTTGGCAAACCTGAATAAGTGAGTTTCAATCTTTGAGAACTTTATTATTATGGCCTTATTATCTATACATTAAGATTTACCATTTTTATATCTCCAACTGAGATCTCTCTCTTGGATTTTAAAGTAGCATATCTAATCACTGTCTACATATCTCTATTTGGATTTCAACCAGACACCTCAAACTCAGCAGTCCAAAATTGAACTTATCTTTCCCCAATCATAAACTCTTCAGACTCACACTGTTCTTTATCTCAGTTGATGACAACTTCTTCCATCTAGTAGCTCATGCCAAAAATCTTTGACTTGTTTCCTTTTTACATCCCACATTTAATTTAACTTAAAAGTATATACTTCAGCCTCAGGACCTTTGTGCTGACTATTCCCTCTCTCTGGAATGATCTCACAGGCATCTCCATGGATAACTCTCAGCTCTTTTAAATTCCCCTTTCAGTGAGGCCTGCCTTCATAACCCTCTTTGAGGCTACAATTTGCCTTTTTTCCTCAAACCCGTACTTCTTTTTATCCTTACCTCAGCTACATGTTTAAATTCTACTTATTATATTCTACTATACCACAAAATTTACTTTTTAAAATTTAATAATGTGTGTGTGTGTGTGTGTGTGTGTGTGTGTGTGTGTGTGTGTGTGAGTTTGCTGTATATTCCAAGCATCTAAAACAGTGTCTGGTATAGAATAGGCACTCAGTAAATCTTTGTTGAATAAATAAATGAATTCTGAAACAATTTTTTGTCCATTTACCATTCCATTCAAATCCCTTTCTCTGCTTATTCTAAGTTAAATACATAGCATGTTTTGATTGGCAGCTCAATTTATTTTTGTAAATCAGTTCAATGTAGAAGACCATGGTTATTTATTAGCAATGTAAGTATAATGCATACAATTGTAGCTTAGCTATTTTAAGAATTTAACAGTTACACAAAAAATTAATATATTTTTTCCAGTACTCTACACTGAGAAAAAAGCCATATCTTAGGAAAATGATCAACTATGGAGCATACAATGCCCATAATTAATATTTATTTTTATTTGAATAGGCTTTGTGCTGCATCATTTTGAGATAGAAACCTTTGCCTTTTGCTTTTCAAATCACTCTTTGCAAAGTCTTAACCCGACCTGCCATGTCCACTTTCTTTAATGAAACATGAAGCTGCTTAAAATGAAATTTCTCATCTTCACATTCTGTTCCTCTGATTAATTTAGTGTTGGCATTTAAGCATGATTACATTCCCTTGGGAATCAGTGATGTTTTAGGCAATTTCATCTGTTTAATTTACATTTTGTTGAAAGACTTAGAAAAGCAACTGCTTTTTAAATCAAGATCCCCAAATGTCCATGCATCCTGAATATAGCTGATTTTTCTATTTTCATTATGCTTTCATGAGTCAAACTTATTAAAATATGAAAATAAAGGAAAGCAAATCCAGCATGTCAAATAAAATGCACCACTGCTCTCCACTCTCCACACAGAGATGCTTTTCCATCATGCTTCCATAATTTTTAAATTAAATGTCAAGTTTTGCACAGCTGCCTCAAAAGACTTGATCAAGGGTTCAAAGTTTGGCTTTGCCATTCTCTGGATTATATTTGACTTAGTGCATATTACAAGTAAGACTATTATATGATTGCAACAACTAATATTATATTTTTATATTGAACAGGTCAAGATAAGATAATTTTTAATCAATATCCCATAATTGTGTTTGTTCATCATCATCTATAATAGAAATAATGGGGATCTAAAATTATTTTAATAAGTCTCTTTTATAGGGTTTTCTGTCCTTTTCACCGGATAATATAAACAAAAGAAGACAGAGAATCAGAAACTATGCATTTCTAGAGCTGAAGGAATATTAGTGATTACTATTATTTTTGTTATTTTTCATCCCATCCCTTCCTTCCTCTTCAGTCCCATCCTGTCTTGTCCCATTCCCTAACTGTGAGGAAGATGCTCACTAAAATGTGGAGGGCAGAGAGGGAGGACAGTCTTTCAGGCATTGGTGATGCAGGCATTCTGGGACTGGGACTCAGGGTCCAGACTCACTATGGGTTAATAGCTTTGGATAAGAGAGAATTCAAATGCAAACCAGCATAGAGTTTATTAGTGAACCAGTGAGATACAGAATGGCTATTCTACAGACAGAGCAGCCCTACCCCCACTTTTATGCAATTTGTTTTCTTTATTGAGGTTTATTTAATCAGGGGTAGGACACTAATAGAGGGGAGGAACATTCAGAATCTTTCCAAGGAAAGGGATGGAGACTTCTTGGAAGAGCCCTATTGGCCATTTTGTGTCCTTATATGGGCTTTTCATTTCTGATCATGGTGATTGGGTTTGGCGCTTAGGATGATAATGTATTACAATATGTATACACTGAAGCTAAGGGTTACTTTAAGGTGAAATTAATTGTCTGTTGGATCAAGCTGGTCTCTGCCAGATTTAAGCCATAAATCTTGTGTGTGTGGCGGGGCATGGTCTTCCTTCTTGACAGCTCCTGTTGCTTTCATAGATTGCAGCTGTTTTGCCACATACCCTAGAGCTCTGATTAGAGTATCTCTTTCCACTTGTTTTTATTAATTTAACGAATCTGGCAATACTTTATACAGTGTCCTATTCCTGTGATAGAAGTTGGACAAACAATAAAGAACAAGACACAGGTCCTGACTTTCAGAAATTCTGTTTAAAATTCTCTTGGCAGAGCCCAAGAGATTGAGCATTGACCTATAAACCAGGAGGTCATGGGCATGCAGGAGGCTGCCAATTGATGATTCTCTCTCATCATTGATGTTTCTCTCTCTCTCTCTCTCTCTCTCTCTCTCTCTCTCTCTCTCTCTCCCTTTTCCTCTTTGAAATAAATAAAAATAAATTTTAAAAATCTTCTTGGCAGAGAAATTTACTATTTTTCATTCCCTAAGTACAAATAAGTGAACACATTAGCATTGATTTATTTTTTATTTGTTGTATATTTAACTTATTGGATTTTGCTGACTTTTCTGTGCAATGGTAGATATTCTCCAGATATTCTCTCAGGCAGTAATTTGAGGTGTTCTAAGAAATTTCCAGTCATGACACACTAGATTATCAGTCCATCTTGGAAACAGTAGTCTTTCCATAGGGTCTTTTATAATTTAGTGTTAAACTCTAAGCTTCTGAATATGAACTATCCCCACACTTGTTTTATTTTGTTTAGTTCCTTCATATTTTCACCTTGGTTTTTAGTACCAAGGTTTTTGATACTATGCCAGGACTTGGTTTGAATTGACTTTACCTCTGCCTAGCTGGGTTAACAGAATGATCATATACAGATATGCACTCAACTCTAGGAATCATTACGTATATCACATTGACCCCAAGATATTTGATTTTGTCATGCCAAATTTTTGTTGTCTGGACTTGGACTTTATTTGGCTTAAAGGTTATTACTAATAAAACTCTTCAATAGTTTGAATAATTAATATTGCATTTTTCATTACTCATATAGTCTTCAGCTCTAATAAGAAGAGTGAAGATATCCATTATATAAAAGATCTATTGAATAGTATTTTTATCCATTTTTACTTGGAGGTATTAGTTGTACTCTGTGTAAGTAACAAATTACAGAGTTTTCAGTGTGCAAATTGCAGAGTCACATATGGTGGCTTCATGAGTTATCTTGGTGCAAGAGGGTAGGGTCAACTATAGAGTTATAATCATACTAGAGGCCTGGTGCATGAAATTAGTGCATGGGGGGAGGGGGGGCAGGGGATGTCCCTCAGCCCAGCCTCCACCCTCTCCAATCTGAGACCCCTCGAGGGGTGTCCAACTGCCCTTTTAGGCCTGATCCTACTGATTTTACTGGGATCAGGCCTAAACAGGCAGTTGGACATCCTTCTCATAACCCAGGACTGCTGGCTCCAAACTGCTCACCTGCCTGCCTCCCTGATTGCCCCTAACCGCTTCTGCTTGCCAGCCTGATCACCCCATAACCACTACTCTGCCAGCCTAATTGATGTCTAACTGCTCCCCTGCCAGGCTGTTTGCCCCTAACTTCCCTCCTCTGCCAGCCTGGTCACCTCTAACTGCCCTTCCCTGAAGGCTTGATCACCCCCAACTGCCCTCCCTTGCAGGCCTGGAATGTTCCAACAGCTCTCCCCTGTTGGCCATCTTGTGGTGGCCATCTTGTGTCCACATGGGGACAGCCCTCTTGTGTGTTGGAGTGATGGTCAATCTGCTAATTACTCTTTTATTAGATAGGATAGAGGCCTGATGCATGGGGGGGAGGGCAGCTGGGTTAAGAATGTCCTGGATCAGGGTGGGGGTTCCCTTGGGGCATGGGGCGGCCTGGGTGAGGGGCCTGTGGTGGTTTGCAGTCCAGCCACGACCCCCAGCCACCCAAGTGGAGGCCCTGAGATCTGGAATTAATTTATGTTTTACAATTGAAACTTTGTAACCTGGAGCAGAGCCAAGCCTTGTGCTCACTTCATGGCAATAGCCATTTCTGTTTGGGTTTATTTAAATTCTATAATTAAAACTCTGTAGCCTGGAGTAGAGGCCTAGACGCTAGGGCTGCAGAAGCTTGGCTTCCTCCATCACCCAGAAAACCCTAGCCTCTGCTCTCTCTAGTTCCGTGGCTATTGCCATTTCTGTTGGGCTATATCTTCTATAATTGAAATTTTGTAGCACTGAGTGGAGGCCTAGGCCGGCAAGGGGAGGCGGAAAGCTTGGCTTCCTCCATTGCTAGGGAAACCCAAGCCTCCCTTCTGCTCTCAGTGGCCACAGCCATCTTGGTTGAGGTTTATTTGCTCCTGATTGGCTGGTGAGTGTGGCTTGTGGGCATGGCTTGATTAGAGGTATGATCAATTTGCATATTACTCTTTTATTAGATAGGATAGTTCTCCATAAGACTTCTGACACCAAATTCAAATTCAGGAGTGGCGGGTAGTTCTCAAATTACTTTCAGGTTTAATCATTTGCTAGAAAGCTCACAGGACACATTGAAAGCTGTTACACTTATAGTGATGGTTTATTACAGGGATTAAGATAATCCAAAGGGAGGAATGACTAGAGCAGAGTCCACCAGTGTCCCAAACATGAAGGTTCCATCCTTAACTATGCTGGCAACTATGTTACTCTCCTGGCAATGATGTGTGACATTATGCATGGGGTATTGCCAGCTAGGGAAGCTCACACAAGCCTTTGTGTTCGTGTTGGGACTCCATTACATAGGTGTAATTGATTGTTTATCCAGCTAGATCTTAACCTCTTCTCTCCAGCCTGTCCGGGTGAACTCTACTGAGTAAAGCTCCTATCCTGAGTTGCATGGTTGGTGTCCTGTGGTTGGCAAACTGCCGCTTGTGAGCCACATGCAGCTCTTTGGCCCCTTGAATGTGGCTCTTCCACAAAATGCCACGGCCTTGGCGAGTCTATTTTGAACAAGTGGTGTTAGAAGAAGTTTAAGTTTAAAAAATTTGACTCTCAAAAGAAATTTCAATAGTTGTACTGTTGATATTTGGCTCTGTTGACTAATGAGTTTGCTGACCACTGGGTAGGCAAAACCCCACTTTAACTCACATTGTTACTATTTGGCTAGCCCAAGGTTCTCTATCAAATGCACATATTTTATCTTCCAGTAGGCTAGGACTACGGTCAGACTTTGGGGGCAAGATTAAATTAAGGAACCTCCCAAGTGTGTGTGTGTGTGTGTGTGTGTGTGTGTGTGTGTGTGTGTGTGTGTATGTATGTGTATTCTTGGAAAGGATTAGTATGGAATGGGTAGGGTCTTCTTTGACTGAGTTCTAACCTAATTTAGAAATAAGACAGAAGGTTAAATAGACAGGACACTACATTTCTTAACTGGAAAAATCTAGGAGAATATGACTTTTATCTGTAGACAAATTGATTTTATATTTCTGAGCCTGTAAATTCAATAAACGCGGACAACTTTTACGGTGTTAAGTGAGAATGTGTACTCTCTGTTGGTAGGCCCACTCCAAATAGGGAGAAAGAGAGGAATTCACTAAGCATACTTGCTTTATTTTCACACAAATTTCTAAGAAAAAAATTACTCCCACTCTCCTGAGGGTGAGAGAGTAAAGCAGCAGAAAGAGACCAAGGCTATTGCATGACCGAGTCTCCACCAAACAGAAACAAATGTCTGAACTGATATGTTTGAATGTTGTAGTCGTGGCCCCCAATTTGTTCATGCCTTCCTGGATCCACAACACTCACTGCTCTCCTCTTACTTTGACTCTGAGTTTGGCTATGTGCCTTGCTTTAATGGGAAAGGAGCAAAATTGACCTAAACTGTAGCTTGAGAAGTGCTTATGCTATGGGGGCTTGCCTTCCCTTTCTGCTCTTGGAATTGTATGACCTCCATGTGGACAAGTACAGATATGTGGGTGGAGAGTGAGGCAGTACATGGAGAGAGGTCCAGTCATCCCATCTGTCTTGGGGGTGGGGAGGTCTCATAATCTATTCAGCTCCAACTGACCCAACAGCTCACCACTTACCACTCTCAGGAGCGTCCAGCAAAAGTATTACCCATCTGAACCAGCCCACATTACCATCCCATAGAACTGTGAAAGAATAAATAAAACCATTACTAAATTGCATTTGTATGTCACACAGCAGTAGATAACTGACAAATGGGGAAGAATACATTCCCATAAAATGGGAAGTTTATGGTCTCCATGGCAAAAGGGCAACGGAAGTGTGTCCAAGATTCTATAACAAGGAGTGTTTTATTATACATGAAGAAAGACTAAACAACCACACCTTATTTCCTACAATCTATAACTATGGAGTCAGCCCATCAACAAAAAGAGCAGAGAACAAAAAAATTAGCTGTTACACTGATATCCATAATAGATGGAGGAATGATTTCTTTGTACTATCTTATCACTTAGATCCACAAAGTTCAAGATCCTAGGTTCTGTGAGTTTTTCCAAATCACGTTCCCACCCCCCTGATTTTAAATCCTACTCTCCGTTGTGCATTGAAAACAAAACTATATTCTCAAGCAGTCTGTAATGTCTGGTAATTTACCAGGCATTTCATTGGCATAGATAAGTTCCAACCTTTGGATTTATAGTTTTCAGGACCAGAAACCTCATTTCAGAAGAAATCTGTTTCTTAATTTGATTTCTGACAATAAAAGGCAGTGCATAAAATATAATATCTATAAAAAGAAATTATCAACTGCGATTATAGAAACTGCTCTCCCAGTGGGAAAATTATGCAGCTATTACCAAAGCATGGCATAATGTGACTGCCTGAAGTATAAATATACATACAAATCAATATCCCCTCATATTTCAAATACACATCACAGATACTTCTGTACCAAAGACACCTTGATAAAGAGAATATAGGAAAAACATGTAAGGTTTGTGTTTTGTTGGGAGGAATTTTCACAGGGTGTATTTACTAATTCATTCAACAAACTTTTATTGAGTACCTATTCTATGTCACATACTTTCTTGGGGCTCTGGATACAGAGATAATAGACTTGGTTATTGCCTTCAAGGAAACTCTTGTTTAGTGAGGGCAAGTAGTGTGATTTAGTGTTAAGACTATGGCAGGCATATGTGAACACAGACAAAGAACACTAACCTGGAATGGGAAGAGATCTCAGCAAAGCTTCCCAGAGACAATGAAGCCAAAGCTTGTTCTGCAGGGGGAGTAGAAGTGATGCAATGGAAGTTGAGTGGGAAGGTTGACTTGGATGGAGGAAGGGAATTGTGCATGACTGACCAGATTGGGTCTGGGGAAATTGAGCATCTGCATTATGGTGGCCTGCTGAACTACTAAGAAGTGTGGCTAAAACATAGAGTTCAAGGTGATAGAGAGTACTGTGCAATGAGTCCAATGAAGTGAACATGGTTTAGATAATAAAGGAACTTTTAGGACATCTTAAAGGTTTATAGTTACCATGGTACAATGAGGAGTCATCCAGTCACTGAAAGATTTTTTTAAAAGGCCATGACTTGCGGGTTGGCCTTAGCTCAGCGGTTCCTTCGAGTGCAAAAAGGCCATGACTTGGTGTCATGCATTTTTTTTTAGATGTCACTAATTAGAATCTGGAGAGTGAACTGGAGATCGGTCAAGTGGGCCTTGCAGAAATCCAGGAAATAAAATATGAAGTTACTAATGAAGACAAAGGCATTGGGGAAAATAAATGGACAGATTCAAGAAATATCTGAAATAAAGAGGATTATATTACTGAATTAGACAGAATGCAGAAAACAGAGGGCACAAAGTAGTTATTTTGAGGTGAATCTTGGTAAAGTAACTATTTACAAAGGTGAAGGCAGAATATAGGTTTGCTGTAAAAAAGATTGATTCAATGGGAAGTTATTTATACCCCTAGGCTTAAATTGCAGGAGGAGAGAGTAGTTACTAGAACCTGGTGGGAAAGAACCCTACGTAGGGTTGACCTTAGGTCAAAGGTCACAGCCATCTCACAGTGTCCTAGTAGAAAAGGAGCCATGGGCATATCTATCCCAACTTCCCTCTTTTCCCTATCTGATGTTTCTCATCTCTGAATGGGCCAAATGTAAATCCCCTGACTGAGCTGACTCAAGGAAAAGATGAGAAGAAAGAGGATCTGGAGAGGGGAACTGGAAGATATATAGCATAGCCATACAATGAACGCAGGAGAGTAGAAACTAGAGTCAGGATAGTCCCAGAATTCTGGTGTAGGAAACAGGGTAGATAATAATCTCATTCCTTGATGTAGGGAAGTGCAAGATGAATCAGTTTATTATTATATATTTTGAAAAGGGAAGCTTACTGAAAATAAATTTAGTTTTGGAGATGCTGAGTTTCAGGTACCTGCGGAACTTTTTCATATATTCATTTAACAAATGTATGGTGAACAGCCTCGATGATGAGAGAATGTCATTTCTTTTAGGGATGACAAATTATGTATTCTTGGAGAGCCCCAGACTGTCACCTTTCTACACTTTTTATCGTGACAGTGAACTTGATGATCTCTCCAAGTCAGTGAAAAAACCTATACTGTTTATTGTGTTTAAATAAGGCTAGAGCTCATCAAACATGTGTCCATAAAAATGATTGAAGTAAAACACATTTTATTGCTTAAATAGCACCAATTTAACACATTTTTATTGAGTTGAAGTATCATGATAAAATGAAAATGCTAGGTTTGGATCTAGACACAGTTTAATTAGAATATGAGCTCTGTAATTTACTTGCTGTGTATCCCTGGGCAAGTAATATTATTACTCTGAATCTCAGTTTACTCTTTTGTATATGGGGATAACAACCTATTTGTCAAAAATCCTTGGCATGGTGCTTGGAATATAATATAAGGGAAATAGAATTAAAGCAACTTTAAAACTCCCATTAAAATAATTCTTTTGAGTTAGAAATAATTTTTAGAGCTGGAAATCAGTTCAATTGGTAACACTTATATAATGAAACTTTGGCTAAGAAATTAACTTTTAGGTTCTCTGATTGTTTTGTGCTTACAAATTTTTATGCGACCTTGTCAAGCTTTGACAGTTAATTTCCCATAAATCAGGAGACAAGTAGAATAATTTGTGGGTTTTTTTTTGCTATATAAATTTTCACCAAGAAATAATTACATGCATGCCCAATGTGATTCAATAATCCAAATGGAATACATCTTCTGGAGAAGCAACACTACTGTTCTCTCATACTCAGTTCGCTAGTTGAAGATAATTTTTGATGGCATTTCTATAAATTGGATAAGTTTGGGGACATGCTACTTGTTTTCTCTGTCATTAGCTTGTCTAATACCATGAGATTGTTATAATTAATTCTTTTTTTTTCTTTTGAGAACCAAATTTTTTTATTATTATTTTTTACAATATAACTTATATTTAATAGTAGTACATATGTTTTCCTTCTCCCCCCAATATCCTCCCCCCAGCCTCCCTTAGCCCCCAGCACATGTCCCCACCTTCCCCCCTCCCCGCCCCAGTGTCTTTCATTCATTGGTTATGCTCATATGCATGCATACAAGTCCTTCGGTTGATTTTAGAATTAATTCTTTTAGATAGTTTAGGTCAGTGGTCGGCAAACTGCGGATCTTTGGGTTACACACTTATGGGTGTGTAACCCATACTACTTCTTATTCCCTGCCTATACTTCACACTTCTAACAAGTTTTGTCCAGCCCATTTATTTTTCTTGTATTTTGGAGTAGAATTAAATATTTTCAAATAATAGATCAAACACACATTACAACTTTTATGGCCTATGCATTGAGAAAATGTATGTTATCTAATTTAACATACTCAAAAGTTCTTAGAGGTAGGTACTAACTACTATTAAATAGGAAGCTGAACTTAAGAGAAATTATGTAACATATGCAAAAGTAACACAGTCAGTAAGATGCATTTCTGGAATTCACGTGATTTCTGTTCTTCATGTTGTTGATACACTAAAGTCCAAGAAGGCCCTGCCACGTGGTGGGCATGACTCTAATATGGCCCTTATATTACATTGGAAACATCTATTTCACATTCTACTGTGAGGTGATCAGCAGCAGTGATTGCGTCTCATGAATCTCAGTACCAGCAGTGCCTGGCACAGTGTTTCACATAGAATAGATCTCAAAAGATGTAAATATCCCCTGCTTAAAAATTGCAAGCTATTATCTGCCTTATTACTTCCTACTTTTCTTCTTCACTACCTCAATTCCTTCCCCCCTTTCTCCCAAGAATTTTACCATTTGTTAGATAATCTTAATGCTCTGCTAGGGCTATGTTTACATAGCTTCCTTCCTACCTTATCCTCCCCTCTCCCGCTGTTCACCATCTCTGAGACTATGTCATTCACTTCAAAGGTGTTATGACCTATCGATTCAATAGTACAGGGATTGGAAAATAATTTTGCTTAATGAAGTAGAACACCCGAGTTGCAATTTTTGAAAAGATATCCAAGACAGCTAGCTGTTCGTTATTGTCAGCCTCTTGGTTTTTAATGTACAGGCTCTCCTAGTTCCCTGAGACATAAAAATGAGTCATTTAAAAGGCATTAGGTACATTTCTATGGTTTAACATATTTCATGAGTCTCAGATATTGTAAAAGATAGTGGAATCTAGAAATCTTATACCCCTAGTGTTGAGAACTATCTACATGGAGCCAGAGGGTAGCAGATAGTTAAAAAAATATATATGGGTTAGCTAGCATCTAATAGAAAAAAAAGTTTTTCTAGTTTATATTTTTCAATAGATAAGCTAGCAAAAATGCCTTTAACATTAAATGAAGTACATACCCAGCACGAGGCCTGGCACTGAAGAAATGCTGCCCCCTCCTACTCTTCTTCCTTCAGAGATCCAGTATTGATAATGGGACCTACTAAGTCCTATTTCCCAGGGAATCAACATTTTATATGGGGGGGTGGGTAATTCTTTGTCCCTTTATAGTACTTAGTAGGAGGTGGGTAATGTGGTGGTGGGGGCAGTGAAGGGCTGTTGATCTCTGAAATCAGTGTTCATAATCCAGAATTAGTAGAGGACCAGAGAGATCATCTTATGTAAGGGTCTTTAACAGAATCTGCATCAGAACAGAAAAGTATCCCTAACACATACACAGAAGATCCTTAGCAATTTTTATATGTTCTTAAGATTTCCTGAGAAAGATTGAGAGAATAGCAGATGACCCCTAGCCATGTAATAGCTCCTGGGGTCTGTCCTCTTCCTACGCCAGGCCCAGGAATCTCAGTGCATTCATCTCTGGGAAGCTATCTCCTCCACCACACGTCCATCACCTACTCTGTTGCTTGAGTCTTTTCTTGTTTTAGTGCTTTCCTATGTATTTGCCTGTGAAGGGAAATCCACAGGCCCTTCTGGCTTCGAGGCTTTGCTGACAACTATGGAGTACAAATAATTTTAAGCAATGAATAAAAACAAATGAACCAGTTTCAGAACCTTGGAAAGTTCTCAGAGTCCAGCTTCCAGACTTGACTCTTTCTTGACTTGAAAGCTAGAAGTCCTACTCTTTAATTCTAAGTAGTGGAGGCCACTGAATGTCTCCCATCTTCCAGAATCCACTCTTTAATGACACCAAGTTGAATTATGGAAGGAAGGAAGATAAGGTTTGATGTTTCTTCATTTCCAGAAGGTACTATGTTCTAGACCCATGGTTGGCAAACTGCAGTCCTTTGGCCCCTTGAGTGTGGCTCTTTCACAAAATACCACAGCCTGGGTGAGTCTATTTTGAAGAAGTGGCATTAGAAGAAGTTTAATTTTTTAAAAATTGGTACTGTTGATATTTGGCTCTGTTGACTAATGAGTTTGCTGATTGTGGTTCTAGACCAATAAATCAAAACAATTTTTTTGTTTAATATTTGGTTTTGGCAGTCTGGTGAAGCTTATAGACAAATTCTCAGAATGATGTTCTTTTATACATATAATAAAATATACAAAATTATAGAGAATACAATTATACTAAAATAAATATATAAAAATATTACCACAGCTCACACCTTCCAATATATTAACTAATAAACAATTTTAGACAGAGTGCACTGGAAAGCAATGCCATATCTTGGTTACCAATGTGAGAACACACAGTTTCATCATTAGGGGTTAACTGACTACTCAGGGTATAGTTGACCTGTAGTTGGGCCAATATCTATAGATGGAAGATTGTAATTAGGTGTGATTAGGGCCAATTCTAAATACTTCTATAATTTCAAATTAGTGATGTATAGTAAGTGATATATATGCAATAACTGAAATGTTATATGAAAATATCTGCC
This sequence comes from Antrozous pallidus, assembly GCA_027563665.1. Taxonomy (NCBI): domain Eukaryota; kingdom Metazoa; phylum Chordata; class Mammalia; order Chiroptera; family Vespertilionidae; genus Antrozous; species Antrozous pallidus. The sequence continues at coordinate 52,872,548 of CM050520.1, read as the reverse complement.
ATTTTTCTTGGAAACAAAGTCATAGGTACTTGCATTCATGGTTTAAGGAAATGCTAAATTTCAGTTAACATAAGCAAAATTAATATTCAATATATTTTCACTCCTAAATTTATGGAGCACAAAAATCTCTTTATAGTCCTACTAGAGGCCCGGTGCACGAATTTGTGCATGGATGGGGTCCCTCTGCCTGGCTGGCATTCGAGGCCTATCAGGGCCAATCGGCCAGGGGAAGGGATCCCAGAAGTTTAGCTGGATAGTTCCTCAATCAGGGCCTATTGGGGGGACCAGGGGAAAGAGGGAGGGACTGCAGGAGGTTGGCCAGCTGAGGTATGGGGTGTTGGTTGGCCTGCCGATGGGGGAAGGGAGTACAGGAGGTTGGCTGTGGAAGCACATTGACCACCAGGAAGCAGCTCCTATGTTGAGCATCTTCCCCCTGGTGGTTGACCAGTTGTTCTGGTCATTCTGGTTGTTCTGGCCATTCAGTCATACTACTAGCTTAGGCTTTTATATATATAGATTGGTGGACTGTGGGACCCAAATGAAGACTGTTCCAGCACTCCCCGTCAACTGTAATCTCACCGTGTCCTTTTTACTAGACCACAGTGACCTGCTCTTTGCACCTTCCTCATGGCCATGTAGTTTTATCTAAATATCCTGGAATATCACTAATATTAGGATAAATTAATAACATTTATAAAAATAGGGAAGCTTGAGCTGCCAATTTGGCTGTGGCTACAAAATAAAGTGAGACAATTTTGTTTCCCTACTCTTGCCATTTTCTGCCTTTAAAAAAAACCCACTGAGTTGTTTACTGGGAGAATCAAGTGGGTGGGGAAAGGAAGATGGCAATTGCAGATAGAGCATAAGGACTACATAGCTCCTGCTAGCTTTCCAGATGAGCATGAATATGTAGATTTTAGGCATATGATAATCAAAAGACCTGGAGGTCCTTTCCCCAATCTTCTGATATTCCAGTGCTATTTCCAAAGCACATTCTGATGATCCTAATTGGTTTTTTCTCCCATATGTGTTAGAATTTCAGTTATGATCATATGTGCATCTGTGTTTGAATAGGAAGGAATACCATCTCATATCATGGATCATCTGAGCTTTGTCAGTTCAGCAATGCCAGGCAGAGAGTGGCTTCTAAACTCAGTGTTCAGTGTGTTGTGTTTATGTGGGCTGGAAGGCTTCCACATATCTGGGTCCCTAAATGAATGCCTCTATGGTGCAAACTGCTGCTTTCCTCAATTAACATGGACAAAAGAGTGCATCTGCATATTATCACGATTATTTTAGTAAGCTGTCTTCCTAAGATTTTTGTCCTGAACAAAAGGGACAACGAGTCTATTCTTTGCACACACACACACACACACACACACACACACACACACACACACAGTCATCTCCCTGCAATAGAATGTCTGAGCTCTGTGTCATAGTGTATATTTTTCTTAATTTCCTCTCAGACCATTCATAAAAGCATTTATCTTGAGGTGTACTTTATTTAGAGAGAAATTTTTACATGGCAGAAAGTGCAAATATTATAAAATTCAATATTAGACATCACATCTGCAGGCTTTGGCCTCTGCTCTCTTTTTTATTATTCTCGCAGCACTCTCTCACATGCACTCTGCTACTGAACCACACCTCACAATCTGTGGATCCCCAGGCACATCAGGCCATTTCATGCCTCTGTGCTCCTGTGCATGCTGTCCCCATTGGCTAGAATTCCCTCATCCTGCTGTTTCCTGGCAAGTTCAAGATTTTGTTCAAATTGCTCAAATTAAGCTCCTCCAGAAATCTTGTGCTAAAATCTCTGGGAAGAGGGAAGTACTTTCTTCCATCTGTTCTCATATTACTGTGTTTAATGTTTATATACGTGAATTCATTCAGCACTTTTGTGGGAGATCTGCTCAGTCATGGGCTCGATCTCTTGGCGTAGATGAGAAAGACAGATGTGTCCCTGCCTTTTCAGAGCTCACAGCTCTATAAATGCTCTGTATTCCTCTATCTTCTTATTGACCAGTTTCTTGCTATCAACTCAAATGAGGAACACAGTCCTCTTTTTCTTAATTTCATCTCAGATCATTCACAGCAGTATTTTGGGGTAGATATGATTTATAGAGAAATTTTTACATGGCAAAAAGTGAAAACATCATAAAATTCAATATTAGACATATCTTTCTTAAAATGTCTTTTATCCTCCTTCCACCACCACCAGAATTGACCAAATTTCCAGTTCGTTTCAGCCTTCTGCCAAGCTATCTCTCGTTGCTTCTTCAAGACACATCACACCTTCAATTCTCATAATAGATTTTCAGAACAATTTAATTTTTCCATTTCCTTGTTAATTTAAGGACATACTTTCCAGAACCAAAAGTTAATTGAGGAATTTTGCTGAAAAAATGTCACCTGTCCTGTGTCTTACTCTTTCACAATACAGAGTAAGTAGTGAAAAATAGGAAATCTTAGGTTCATTTTCTTATTCATGCTGAGTGGAAGGAACCAGGGTAGAGATATTGTTCTCCATCAATATGATTTATGTACCTTCCCCCAAATTTTAGAAGGCAGAAAGTATCTACCATCAGGTTTGGTTTTAAATAATATAGAATATGCTGCTATTATATCATGCTATATTATTGATACAGCATTTATGGCTTTATAAAGGACTGTAACTTTATCTTTACTGAGATACAGTAATAAAAGATTAACAGACTGTAGAAAGATGAATTTCACTTTGTTATGAGAGACTGGGGCTTGCTAAAACCTGAGGTGCTTTATTGAGCCAGGCTCCAGGTAATTTGTAATAAAATAGCATTTTTGCAAGCTGTTAAAAGGCAGCCCATGTTACACTTTTTCTTGCCATAAATCAACTTATTTATAGATACCTACTATTCTTTCTGCTTTTCCCACAGAAAGTGTCTGTGGCCTGTGGAAATATTGAGCCATCTTTTCATTATGTTTTCAAATGTTTACATATTTGAAGGTAGATTTATTTGATTATTTATCTTATTCATTTGTGAGACCTAATATTTTAATGGCTCTTTGGATGTGGGCTTGGGTTAATTTGAGTGGAATGGCTCTTTATGTGCTTAGCTTAGTTTTTATGTTGTTGTTATTGTCATTACTAGAATTATTTGGTGTATTTCATTCCAGAACATTTTTATATGCTTTATTTTGTATTATTATAATGAAAATCCACAGGATATTTTATATCTTCTTCAGTTCAGTACTATTTGACCTGCATTCCGAACACTGTTCGAAAGCTATTTTCCAAGCTTTGTTGAGATGTAATTGACATATAGCCTTGTGTAAAGATAAGGTGTAAAATGTATTGATATGATGCATTTACATAATGCAAAATAATTACCACTATAGCATTCATCTGGTCACATAATTACTATTTCCTTTTTGTGATGAGAACAGTTAAAGTCTACTCTTTCAGTTGGAGGAATTGCATTATATAACCCAAAAGAATGTGGTAACTCATCTGAAATCCTCCTCTCTTAAAAAACACACACAAAACAAAACGTGGAAGTCTATATAAAATATTGTGGCACGAAGAAACTGAATTTAAATAAATATAACAGAAAAAGCAGTCCTTCAATACTGTAGTTAGAAAATCTTGATGCTTAGGGAAGCAACCTGAAAAATTTAAAAATTCCCTAAAGATATGTCTTTGAAGAGATAGAAGAAAATCCATGGACTCTTTAAATTCATTATTTCTTTGGGGCATGAAAGACTGGCTTGCTGTGGCTTTCACTCTCTTTCTTGGAGGGATAAAGATTACATCTACTATATTTTCTAATTGAATCTCCACATTCCAGTAAATGGAATTAACTGCTAATGCAGCTTTTCATCTTCTAATCTTCAATTAGTTATTAATAAAAACTTCAATCCACATGTCAGCTCAAGCTTCTAACTCATGTTCTCAGAATTTCTACATATCATAGGGGCTATGGTTTCAGGGTCTATGAAACAATTTGGCTTAATGTTTAGATATTAGTGTTGGGGAAATATGAGGTAACACAACTGGGAGGTAGAAGTAACTGCTTTGGATCAACCAGATACATGGAAAAACCTGTTTTCACCAGCTGGGCAAGGGCTTCCTTCACAGCTGTTTCTCTCTCTCTCTCTCTCTCTCTCTCTCTCTCTCTCTCTCTCTCGTACTTTTTAACAAGGTGACTGTCTTAGGACTCTTCAGACATAATTGAGGAGCTCTCTGCTTTCCAGTTTTTGTTTCTCTTTGTTTACCTGTCCTGTTTCCATACTTTCCCCTCTCCTAGCTTTATTGAGGTACAAATAAAATTGTAATATATTTAAAATATACAATGGATGAGTTGACATATGCATACATTGTAAAAGGATTCTGTACATCAGGTTTTTGCACATCAAGGTTCACAGTTCACACCAATGGAAATAAACTATATATATATATATATATATATATATATATATATATATATATAATAAAAGTGTAATATGTGGACATCCTTCCAGATGAAGCCGGACTACAAGAGAAGCTGTAGTCCTAGATGCCAGAGGAAAGCTGGTGCCAGTAGCAGGGGGAAGGAAGATCTACTCTTGCATGAATTTTGTGCATCGGGCCTCTAGTGTGTGTGTGTGTGTGTGTGTGTGTGTGTGTGTGTGTGTGTGTGTATTTATATATATATTTCAGAGAGGAAGGTGGAAGGAGAGAGAGATAAAAACATCAATGATGAGAGAGAATCATTGATTGGATGCTTCCTGCATGCCCTCTACTGGAGATTGAGTGTGAAAACCAGGCATGTGCCCCAGAATTGAACCCTGGACCCTTCAATACTCAGGCTGACATTGAGCCAAACCAGCTAGGGCAGAAATAACTTTCTGAACATACACATGTGTACATATAGCAGTACAAATTCCACTCTCCTAAAGTCTTCTGATGGAAAGTGATAGATGTTTTATGTAATCCTTCCATAATATTCTCTTATGTCAGACCCTCTTCTAAGAGCTTTAGAAATTTTAGTTCTTTAAACATTATAAACCTACTAGAGGCCTGATGTATGAAGGTTAGTGCAAGAATGGGCCTTTCTTCCCCTTGGCTGCCAGTACCACCTTCGTTCTGGCCGGAGTACTTTTCTGCCTTCCCATCACTGCCTAGAGGCCCAAAGTGGAACGCCTGTTTCATTGCCATGGTGACAACACAATCATCCCACCCCATGCCTGGCTTTTAGGCACCTGCATATGCAAATTAACCCACCATCTTTGTTGGGTTAATTTGCATACTCACTCTTGATTGGTGGGTGTGCTTTGTGAAGGTTTGGTCAATTTGCATCTTACTCTTTTATTAGTACAGATACCGAAGGTACTATTATTTTCATCTTAGATTTGAAGAAATATGTAAGTTATCCAAGATCATAGAGCTAGTAATGTTATAGAATTAAGATTTGAGCTCAAGCAGTCTGGCTTCAGCATCTATGATCTTAAACATCATGATTTACTGCCTCAAATGGTGCTAATGGGGGCTTTTTTGACCTTGCCAGATATATCTGGTTCTATTGCTGTATGCTGAAGTTACAGGCTATTCAATTAGGTGCCATTCTGCATGCACGATTAACTCATGGAATTTATCTTCCATGCATATCAATCTGTGACATGATGTCATGTGTTTGAGACAGGAGATAAAACATTGATTGATAAAAAACATTGTATGATTTAAAAAATATCAATTATCCTTTTATTTATAGCAAATTGTTTATAGGATTACTCAATGCATACAGAGTTGGGTAAAAGTAGGTTTACAGTTGTAATTATAAAAACAGAGTTTATTCTTGTATTATTATTAATTAATTATTATATTATTTTCCATATGAATAACTGTCAACCCACTATTGTCCCATCCTGTATTTGTAAAATATTGGTAAGGTAAGTTAACAAAATAAATGATCAGCTAAAGATTATTTGCATTTTATTTAGCATGGAAGATAAAGTTTAGAATAAGTCTTTTATAATGTACTAGAGGCCCAGTGCATGAAATTCGTGTACAGGGGTGTGTGTGCCTAAGCCCAGACTGCACCCTCTCTAATCTGGGACCCCTCAAGGGATGTCCAACTGCCCATTTAGGCCCAATTCCACAATCCAGGACTGCTGGCTCCAAACTGCTCGCCTGCCTGCCTTCCTTCCTGATTGCCCATAACTGCCTTTGCCTGACAGCCTGATCATCCCCTAACCACTCCCCTGACAGCCTGATTGATGCCTAACTGCTCCCCTGCTAGCCTGTTTGCCCCTAACTGCCCTCCCCTGCAGGCCTGGTCTCCCCAACTGCTCTCCCCTGCAGGCCTGGGTCCTCCCCAATTGTCCATCCCTATAGGCCTAGATGCCCCCAACTTCCCTCCTCTGCTGGCCTGGTCACCCCCAACTACCCTCCTTTGTAGGCCTGGTCCCTTCCAACTGCCCTTCCTTGATGGCCTGATCAACCACAACTGCCCTTCTTTATAGGCTTGGTTCCTCCCAAGTGCCCTCCCCTGCTGGACATCTTGTGGTGGCCATCTTGTGTCCATATGGGGGCAGCCATCTTTGACCACATGAGAGCAGCCATTATGTGTGTTGGAGTGATGGTCAATTTGCATATTACTCTTTTATTATGTAGGATCATTTTGTCATTCCTATGTAATTTCAATGTTATCCTGAATACATATCACTTCAATGTAGAACTGAATCTATATAATTTAAAAATGGCATTAAATCTGAATATTTTTATTTCTGAGTACATGTGTATATCTACCTATCTGGAGTAGGTAAAGTTAATCTCAATAATAATGAAAACTATCAGGAATTGATAGCTTGCTATGTGTGTCACTGTACTAAGTATTGACAAAATAGCAAAAGTGACAAAAGCCCCATTTAGAATCAGCCAAACCAGGATTGAAATCCTGATACTGCCATATCCTAACTTTGTGATTTTGCCTTCCCTTCTTCATTTGGAAATGGGTATAATTATTGTTGTAAAGATTAAATAAGAAAATAATCTATACATTAAAAGAGTAACTGTTTCTAGATTAGTTAACCATCCTCAGCTTCAATCTACACTAATAAAAGAGAAACATGTAAATTGACTGTACCTCCCCTATGCTCACATCCATGCCCACCAGCCAATCAGGAGTGAATATACAAATTAACCCAACCAAGATGGTGGTGGCCAAGAAGTTGGAGTGAGCAGAAGGCTTGGGTTGCCCTAGCGATGGAGAAAGCCAAGCTTCCTGCCCCACCCCACCCCCGCCTCACGGCTGGCCCTGGCCTCCACTCAAGGCTACAAAGTTTCAATTATAAAAGATAAATAAATCCCAGATAACTACTTCCAGCCAGCCCCTAGCCTCCACTCAAGGAGGCACTGAAAAAAAAAAGTGATAAAGGAGGGGCTGGGAGCTTGGGTTGCCAAGGGGTGATTAGGCCAGGATGGGATGGTAGTTGTGGGTGATCAGGCTGGTGGGGGATGGGGCTGGTGGGGGTAATCAGACCAGCCGGGGTGCCAGTTGGGGATGAGCAGGCCATCAGTGGGGGTCAGTTGGGGGTGATCAGGACAGTGGGAGGAGCAGTTTGGAGTGAGCAGGACAGAAGGGGGGGCAGTTTTGGGTGATCAGGCTGGGAGGGGAGGTATTTGGGGGTGAGCAGGCCGGCAAGCAGAGTGGTAAGGGGAAATTAGACAGGCATGCAGGCAGACAGACAAGTGGCTGAAACCAGCAGTCCTGGATTGTGAGAGGGATGTCTGACTGCCAGGTTAGGTCAGATCCCTGTAAACTGGTAGTAGGACATCCTTTGAGGGGCCCCTGATTGGAGAGGGTACAGACCAGGCTGAGGAAATACCCTCCCCCACCCCTGGTGCATGAATTTTGTGCACTGGGCCATTAGTTTAATAATAAAATGTAATAGGCCAAATGCTCACTCAAATACCTGATGTTTGTTCCTTCTCTCCCATTACTCACCTAAGTCAAAGTTTTGTAGTTGGTTGAGTATCTTCTGTTAAAAGTATTTGATGAAATATTCTGGTTACTTATGTAGGGATCAATAAATTTAAATGAGCAAGAGCTGTTATGGGAATTCAAGGAGATTAGAAAGAAACAAATGGGCCAATTTTGTAGTTAATACTAAATGGTTCCAATTATTCCAAAGCAATTCAGTCTCTTTCTAGCGGGTGTATAATCAGATTATCTGTGATCTTTTGGAGAAGCCTAACTGAATTAAACTGTTTACTTCAAAGCTGCTTTTCTTCCCCATCGCTATTACCCGGAAGCATTGAGTAGCCCCACAACTGAGTTTGCTCTGAGACTGATTTCCCATATGTATTGCAGCCTGTTCTTGGTGTTCATTTTCACACTTCAGGTCTCCCAGGAGTGCAGGATCACTTGCCTGCATCCAATTACAGGGAGTCCAGTGATGTTAGTTTCTCAAGTTTACATCAGCAGGTAGAAATTCTAATGTAAAAATTTCCAACATTTGGAAAATGTTAAAAAATGTTGGTTATGTACAAATGATTTGAGTTCAACCTTCTATAACTAATGTAATTATATTCCTATGACTGGATGCTAAAATTGACTCTGAATTTTTGTTCTTTTCAATAACGCTGTGCTGAATATTGTTTATAAATGGGCTTTAAAAAATTTCTTAAGAGAGTCCTCCAAAGGGAATTATTGCATTAAAATGTATGAGCAATTTTATTGTGATTCTTAGCTCTGATAGAATACGTCCATAATGGTTCTGGTAATACTTCCTGCCAATGATATAGTCAAGTCAAATTTTTATATGACTAGATGTTACTGTAATTCTGTGACAATATTTGAGGTACTCTAAGGCTCTAGTGGAGTAACTCTCTGAATGTTTAGATGGATGATCACATTGTTATTTGTGTATGGAAAAGCACAAATAACTGGGTGCTATTTATGTATGGAAAAGCCACGTCAGTTTTGGTTCAGGGCTATAGCCAAAATCTGTAAGGATCTCATGATAAAACTGATAATTCTATCTCAGACAAAATGGTATATGACTACATTTAGAGGGATTATCTTCAACGTGGCTATGTTTCAGGAGTTAATTTTATCAGCAATTTACGACTGAAGATCAGCCAAGTGGCAAGAAATGAGCAAATACTAAAGTATAGGTGCCAAAACCGGTTTTGCTCAGTGGTTAGAGCGTCGGCCTGCAGACTGAAAGGTCCCAGGTTCGATTCCGGTCAAGGGCATGTACCTTGGCTTTAGGCACCTCCTCAGTAGGGGGTGTGCAAGAGGCAGCTGATCGATGTTTCTCTCTCATCGATGTTTCTGACTTTCTATCCCTCTCCTTCCTCTCTGTAAAAAATCAATAAAAAAGATATTAAAAAGTAATAAAGTATAGGTGCTAGGTTGACAAAGGGTAGGATGTCACTCTGTGCCTCAGCCCATCTAGTTGGTCTGCTTCCAAATATCTTGGGTAGAAGCTTGAACTATATGTCTTGGCTTAGCACTCTCTTACAAATCGTATGCTTCTGGAGAATTCTTAAGAATTCTCATCTTGAGGTCACTAGCTGAGATGGTCTACTGTGTTTTGAGGATACTTGGTGACCTTTTAGCCATTAGATGTGGATCCAAGGACCCACACCTAGGAATTTTACTGCTTTGGTAATGATCAGAATTCAATAATATCCATTCCATTACTTCTCTGATATCTATTTCAGAAGATGAATTCTTCATGGTTTAGGCCATGCAGTGACTGCTGAATGGAATTTGAAAAGGGATGATTGTATCTGTTGATAAAACTGGATGTTCTAAATGAGTATTTTGCCCATATTTACTTGCGTTAGTACAGAGTCTAAACTTACAGGTTATGTTTCTGGTAATGGTTGGCTGTTATTAAATCACAAGAAAGTGATGAACTTCAAAGGGAGTTGGTATTATGGTCTGGGGGTAAAGGCAGCACCTTGGCTCATAAAATTCAAGTGTTTTTGAACTTTTAACTAACTTTAATTTGATATTTTAATTTGCCCTTCTTATTTTGCCTAAAATGTATGGATGCCCCCGTAAGAGTAATCTTTGCAGAGATTTTTGATGTTTGTCCTAGTATAATATATGCAGTTTTTACTTGAAAGGTAGATGACAGTCCCCAAGTAAGAAATACAAATGACTTAGCTTCTTGATGTTGTCAACATAGTTGCTCTTTGACAGGGAAAAGCTTTAATGACCCTGAAAGCAAACATCCAACAATCAGAATGAAAAAATGAATTCCGCTGAAAACAGGTTTGGCTCAGTGGATAGAGTGTAGGCCTTTGGACTGAAGGGTCCCAGGTTTGATTCTGGTCAAGGGCATGTGCCTTGGTTGTGGGCACATCCCCAGTAGGGGGTGTGCAAGAGACAGCTGATTGATGTTTCTCTCTCATCGATGTTTCTGACTTTCTATCCCTCTTCCTTCCTCTCTGTAAAAAATCAATAAAATATACTAAAAAATTATATTTCATCATAAGGGTCAAATAGACCTTGGAGTTTTATACCATTCATTCCCCATTTTTAGGAGTTTTTCCAGGTTAATGTTTTCACAGGTAAGACACATACTAAGTAGAGACATATTAAGTTATTTTCCTTAAATTCTTTCAACAGTGTTGATGCATAATGGTGACCAAGTTGTTCTTGCTATAGTATGGATTTCGTGAAGAATCTTGGACCACTTGAGGTTACCAGGTGCTATCAGTCAGGTACCCAAGAATCTCAGCAGTTCTTTTATATAAGTTACATGCATATAATTTCCAGTATTTATTCTTTGATATTGAAGGTGAATTTTAATTCTATGATGGCTTCTTTGAACTCTTCCAAAATCTAGATTTTTGGTAAGCATCTCAGGGGAAAAAATTTCTATAAGCACTATCTACTTGACATAATAATGAGCCAGAGTCTGTTAGTTTCTAGATTATTTTAAAAAGAATTTTTGCCTTTAGAGTAGCTACATCCTTTGTCAGCACTGGGGCATTCAGAAGTTCCTTGGCTACTTAATCATTTTTTATAGAGATCCCTTTTGTGTTTAGAAAGAATTACTCTTTTCAAAGTATTCCAAATCATGGCTAATCCCAAACATCTAGCATGCTCACTGTATATGGGTATTTTTACTTGGGGAATCCAAGATGGTATGAAGAAACTCAATTGTTTTATATTTCAAAGCCATTAAATTGTTTTGGGACCTTATTCTGTTTTTATTCTAAGACTCAATATGTTTGGGCAAATGCTAAAGGTCTGTTAGGAGAACTATTTCCCATTCTGGCATTTATTTATGTACCATGTCTGGAATTTTTAGTTTAAGGCTATTCATAAAAAAGTGAGACTAGTACAGCAGAAGCATCTGCCTGTGGATCTACTCCTAGATGTTGACTGAAGTCACTGAAAACTTCTGATGGATTTCCCCCTTGTTTTTTTTTCTTTTTGGCTTGTAAGACTGGATTAATATCTAGTTATTCTTACTGGAATTATAACAAATGTAATCCGAAATAAGGGTTATCCCACATTTTGTGCTTTTTAAAAAATATTTATTATTGAAAGTATTACGTACTACTATATCCCCATTTTCCCTTGATTGATCTCTTCTAGCCTGCCCCTGCTCCCACCCCTGACCTTTACCATCCAATTGTCTGTGTCCATGTGTTATACATATATGCAAATAAGTTCTTTGGTTTCTCTCTTCTCATCCACCCCTCTGATCTACCCTTGACTTCCCTCTGAGTTTCTTCAGTCTATTCAATGCTTGTATGTCTTTGTATATATTTTGTTCATCAGTTTATTTTGTTCATTAGATTTCACATATGAGTGAGATCATGTGATACTTGTCTTTCTCTGACTGACTTATTTGGTTTACCATAATACTCTCCAGGTCCCTCCATGCTGTCTCAAAGGGTAAGAGATTCTTCTTTTTCACAGCTGCATAGTATTACATGGTGGAAATGTATCACAGCTTTTTTTGCCAGTGTGGCTCAGTGATTGAGCATTGACCTATAAACCAGGAGGTCACTGTTCAATTTCTGATTAGGGCACATGCCTAGGTTGTAGGTTCAATCTCTAATAGGGGGTGGACAGGAGGCAGCTAATCAATGATTCTCTCTCATCATTGATGTTTCTATATTTTTCTATCCCTTCATCTCTGAAATCAATTATGTATATACTAAGGGCCAGTGCATGAAATTGATGCACTTAGGGAAGCATCCCTCAGCCTGGCCTGTGCTCTATCACAATCCAGGAGCCCACAGGGGATGTCCAACTGACAGCTTAGGCCTGCTCCCCCTAAGCTGGCAGCTGGACATCCTTATCACTGCTGCAGAGGATGTCCCGCCACTGCTGCTACATTTGCCAGCCATGAGCCCAGCTTCTGGCTATGAGTGACTCAGAGTTTTTATGCTGACCCATGATGATTAAGGAGGAAGGTCTGATTTTATGCGAATGAAGACATGGTTCTGCACAAAACTACTAATGGAAGTGTAATTGATGTAAGTGCCAACTGCTTTTCATGTTTTTGCTGTCAATAATGACAGTTTGAACTTTAGTTATAACCAGAACTATCCAGAGATCTTTTTTACCCCCTTCTGAACTGTCATAATCTCTGAAATTGAAATGGTGATGATTTTTTCTCTTTTATTTTTATACTAGAGGTCTGGTGCACAAAATTTGTGCATGGAGGGGAGGGTGTTCCTCAGCCTAGCCTGCACCTTCTCTAATCTGGGACCCCTCAAGGGATGTCTGACTGCCCGTTTAGGGCCAATCCCGGTAGGATCAGGCCTAAATGGGCAGTCAAACATCCTTCTCACAATCCAGGACTGCTAGCTCCAAACTGCTCGCCTGCCTGCCTCCCTGATTGCCTCTAACCGCTTCTGCCTGCCAGCCTGATCACCCCCTAACCACTACCCTGCCAGCCTAATTGATGACTAACTGCTCCCCTGCCAGCCTGTTTGCCCCCAGCTTCCCTCCTCTCCTGAACTGGTCACCCCTAACTGCCCTCCCCTGCATGCTTGATTGCCCCCAAACTGCCTTCCCTTGCAGACCTGGTCCCTCCCAACTGCCCTCCCCTGCTGGCCTGATGGCCAACAACTGCCCTCCCTTGCAGGCCTGGAACTTCCTACTCTCCTCCCCTGCTAGCCATCTTGTGTCCACATGGGGGCAGGATCTTTGACCACATGGGGGCAGCCATCTTGTTTGTTGGAGTGATGGTCAATCTGCATATTACTCTTTTATTATATAGGATAGAGACCTGGTGCATGGGTAGGGGCTAGCTGGTTTCCCCTGAATGGTGTCCTGGATCAGGGTGGGGGTTCCCTTGGAGTGGGGGGCAGCCTGGGCGAGGAGCCTGTGGTGGTTTGCAGGCCAGCCACACCCCCCAGTGACCCAAGTTGAGGCCCTGGGATCTGGGATTAATTTATGTTCTCCAATTGAAACTTTGTAGCCTGGAGCAGAGCCAAGCCTTCTGCTTGCTCTGTGGTGACAACCATTTCTGTTTGAAACTTTATAGCCTAGAGTGGAGGCCTAGGCTAAGGCTGCAGAAGTTTGGCTTCCTCCATCACCCAGGCAACCCTAGCCTCTTCTCTCTCCAGCTCTGTAGTTGCTGCCATTTCTGTTGGGATTATGTATCTTCTATAATTGAAACTTTGTAGCATTGAGTGGAGGCCTAGGCTGGCAACAGCAGACAGAAAGCTTGGATTCCTCTGTTGCCAGGGAAACCCAAGCCTCTCTCCTGCTCTTAGTGGTGGCAGCCACCTTGGTTGGTTTTTATTTGCATAATTTGCTCCTGATTAGCTGGTGGGCATGGCTGTGGCTGTGGCTTGATCAAAGGCACAGTCAATTTGCATATTACTCTTTTATTAGATAGAATTTACCTATTTTTTTTTTTAATCCTATAGTAACCTAGATATTTTCAGCTTTCCAATTTGGGTGTTCTTTTTCTGGAGAAAATCATATGACATTTAGAAAAAGCTTTGTGCTTAATGATTTTAATTATACTAATATAATTATAACAAAGAAAAATAGAAAAATAGCAAAATATCTAATAGTGAAAATGGCTAATGATGCACTGCTATGACCAAATATTAGATCTTCAGTTCAAAGAAATAACATTTAATAACTCAGGAAATGCTTAGGATATAGTTAGATGAACAAAGTAATGCTGAAAACTCAGAAATAGTATGACTCAAATATGTATAAGTGCATAAATAGATTCCTTGGGGAGACATTCTGTTACCCACCATTTTAGATTCAGTCTCTCTGTTTTAAGCTGCAAAACACTCTACATTTGTCCTTTATTATACTCATCACATTTGTCATTACTTCTGCAATGTCTACCATTTTTACTAGAATACAGATTCTGCGATGTCAGAGATTGCACTTATATCTATACCCCAGCACCTAGTATAGTGCCTGACACAAATATCTAATTTAATATTATTTAAATGAGTTAATAAATTAAAGAAAGATGGAAAATATGCAGCTAGAAGAAATGGTGGCCTGATGGAAGATTATTAAGCGGGAGGGTTTGTAGTCAGATATCTTTTTGTTGTTGTTGTTAATCCTTATCTGTGGATATTTTCCATTGTGTTTTAGATAGAGTGGAAGGGAGGGGGATAGATAAGAAATAAAACATTTATGTGAGAGAGATACATTGACTGGTTGCCTCCCACATACTCCCCAAGCTGGGCCAGGGATTGAGCCTGCAACTGAGGTACATGTCCTTGACTCGATTCAAATTCTGAACCTTCAGTCCATGGGTCCAGATGCTATCCACTGAGCAAAACTGGCTAGGGCTGGAATCAAATATCTTAAATTAGTCATCTGACATTTTCCCATTACTGCTATCTCTAATGTCTTTTTATAACTCTTTTCCTCTACTGTAAAATGAAGATGATCTTAATACTGTGATAAGAATTATATGAGACAATTATATGAAGGCATTGAGAAAGTGTTCAGTAAATGACAGCAATTATGATCATTGCGTTTTTTTCTGTATGTTCCCAACATTCTGAAATCTGAATCTATTTATTTATGATTAGAAAAATCAAATATGGAAAGAAAAAATAAGCAAAATTGATATACTGCATGAGTCTTCTTCCTTAATTGTTGCATTAAGAATTTAAAATACATTGTTCACAGAAATGTCCTCTACTTTTTAAGAGTACTGTGTAAAATTTTCTAGCCCTTGAATCCCCATGTTTCATTCTTTGGAAGGTACCCAAATGTTCATGTTTGCAAAATCTGGAGACAATAAATCTATTCTCAAGTCAAAGGTGTTATAGTATAAAAATAATTTGTTGAGTGTTCTCCACATATATACTCATACAGTTTGTTGAAAATCCATTTGTCAATATGTATAAAATCTAGAAAATGAATAAGTGGGCACTTTGTATTCCTAAGGAATCTACATTTGGAGAACTTTTCATTATATTCCAGTGCCTGGGAAAGTAATGTAGGGGTTTCTAGTCAGGAAAATGGCAGCGCACCTGTCTCTAGGAGAGCAGTCCCCTTCATGCGCTGTTAATTGTGTGCATGGCGAGAGGATCCTTTTGGTTAGTGTGTATGGCAAAAACAAATTCTATACCTGGCTTTATAGCAGCTTCTAAGAATAAAATTTCTGGCAAACTTCAACTCTTTCCTCCAGACTCAAGTTAAATATTATCCTCCCTGAGAGCCTTTTATCATCCCCATTCGGCGTTAAGTTTACTTTGTTTTTAGTTTACGATGTTTATGGCATTTATCTGTTTTCATTAAAAATGCCTCTAGGAAAAGTATTTATGTTATTGTTTTTTTGTACCATCTGTGCTTGGCAAAATGCCTGAAATGGAATATGCTTGGAAATATTTATTAAATGAATGAATGAACAAGTGAATTAAAGTATCTTGCAGGGACATCTTTTTAATCAAGCAGGATTCATAATCATTAAAAAAAAGAAAAAGAAACAGGGACTTCTATAGCTCAGCACAAAAATTGCTTCTGATCACACATTTTTGTCTGCAGAGTGTTGATCAACATTGATGATTTTATTTCTTATTTAGTTCATTACTGCAGTCAGCTTGCCAAATCCTTCAGGGCAGGAATTACTTCTTAGCCATCTTTGGATCCCCTGTATCTGGCACTGTGCTTAGATTGGGAAAGACCTTTAATTCTGCAGGTGCATTCTATGAAAATTCCCTTAGAAGACATTTTCTTGATACAATGACTCTTGATTTTTAATTATCAAACTTCATTTCTTATTACAATGTAAGCATCCTTCATTACATGCTTTCCATGTGATATTAAGAAAAAAGCATTCTGTATCTCCATTCTTCAGAATGAATACATTTAGAAAAATTAATGTGATGTAAGTCTTGAGTTACATTCCAGATACAGGTGGTAGATTGTCAGGATCACAATCCACAGGAAATATATTTTCACTAGATCCCAACATCTCTTCCTTGGAAAATTGCTTAGTTTATAAGGAATAACTGACAGATAAGTCAATGATGGCAATGACCTGGGCCTAGAAGGATGGACTGGGTCATGGTGGGTAGAATCTGTCCAGACAGAGAAGATAGAGGAGTTTCTAAGAAGGAAAAAATACATAAAAAACATGGAGGTAAGATAGAGATTAATTGCCCATTTTGGACTAAGTAGTTCCACATAAGTGGACTATTGGTTATGTTTGTGGGAATAGTAGAAATTGTGGCTCAGATGTGGGTAGACACAGGTCAGAAATGTCCCTGAGTGGCATGACAGATATTAAGACGTTTTGCTGAAGATTATAGGGTATCACAAGAGGGCATTAAAGTGGCCCTAGTCTGTGGAAGAAAATTTATATATTTGCACAGGAATAAATTACCATTAAAACAAATATTATACTAGTGTACTGGTCAGCAAACTCTTTGGTCAACAGAGCCAGATATCAACAGTACAACTGAAATTTCTTTTGAGAGACAAAATTTTTAAACTTAAACTATATAGGTAGGTACATTGTTATTTCATTAATTAGGGTACTTCTAAGGTGGCCTTTGCTAAAAACTCAAGGGGCCAAAGAGCTGCATGTGGCTCTCGAGCTGCAATTTGCCAACCACTGTACTAGTGGAATCTAGATTGTAACAACCAAACAAGCAAAGAAGAATCCAGAGCTTAAGTGTCAGGTCTGAAAGATTAGATGACTGTTGATACCATTTACTCATTCAGTCTTAAACATTAATTCAATAAATATTGATTTAGCACCTGCCATTGGCAAGCATTGTTTTAAGCATATTTTATAAAAACATGAATAAGTTATAAGCCTTCTAGGAGATCATAGCATAGCATGATGGGCAGAATCTAGCCAACTAATGACAATATGGTATATTAATAATAGTAATATATATATATATATATATATGTACACTATATATATATATATATGGTATGGTAGGCTGAGGACTTAGAACAGTATGATTAATTTTTTGGGGGGGTCATTAGGAAAGTATGAAAAAGGTGATAATTCTTGGGCTTGGTCTTGAAGTAGGGATAGAATGTTCCAACTATTCGAGGGAAAAAGTTTATTCCAGGGAATGAACATTTGAGCAAATGTCTGATGATGCCAAGAAACCATAGGTAGCTCAGTATTAATTAGGCATAACTATTGAGGTAGTTTGGAGATGCAGCTGCTATGTAAGCAGCTACTAGTTAACATGACTCTACTAATCATGCTAAGGACTTTGGGACTTCACAGGGCAAATCAGTGGTTCCCCACTGGGGGAGCACATAGACTCATATAAAGACTTCAAATTCTGTTCTGATATCAGGGCTCACCCTAGATCTGATTAGAAAGTTCAAAGATGAGTCTCCAGTGTATGTCATTTTCAGAAATAGAGGATGGTTGGGGGAGGGGAGTGGACAGATAAGAGATCAATCAAAGGACTTACATGCATACATATAAGAATAACCAATGGACACAGACACTGGGGGGTGGTGATGAGGGCATATGCTGAGGTGTAGGGAAGGCTGCGGGGAGGTCAATGAGGGAAAAAGAAGACATATGCACTGCTATTTGTAATACTTTAAACAATAATAATATTAAAAAAGGCTAAGGACCAATATAATGCAAAACCACTTTAGGGAATAGTGTACTTCTTCAAAGTTTACTAATAAACCTTTTTTTCACAGCCACACAAAATGTTCTCTTGCTGTGTGTGTGTGTGTGTGTATGTGTGTGTGTGTGTGTGTGTATGTGTGTGTGGTGTGTGACCTTTCCTATATAATAAAAGCCTAGGTGGTGCCATGTGATATCATCACAAGATGGCCACCATGACATTGTCACAAGATGGCTGTCACAAAATGCCACCCTCATGTCATCACAAAATGGCCACCACAAGATAGCTGTCACAAGATGGCCACCACAAGATGGTCACCACAAGATGGCTGGCAGGGTAGGGCAGTTGGAGGTGAACAGGCCAGCATGGGAGGGCAGTTGTGGGTGATCAGGGCTGCAGGGCAAGGAAGTTGGGGGTGATTTGGCTGGCAGGGGAGTAGTTAAGTGTCAATCAGGCTGACAGGGGAACGAGTAGGGGGCTATCAGGCTGGCAGGCAGAAGTGGTTAGGGGCAATAAGGCAGGCAGGCAGGTGAGTGGTTGGGAGCCAGCAGTCCCTGATTGCAAGAGGGATGTCTGACTGCCGGTTTGGCCTGATCCCTGTGGGAGAGGGTGCAGGCTGGGCTGAGGGACACCCCTGTGCACGAATGTATATAATGTGAAAATGACCATGAATGATTTTCTTCAAAACCATTTTAGTTTTGAAGCTCTTCCCAAAGCATATAATTGAACAATTCAAAAGACTTTTATGAGGGAATCGGATACTGAAAGTTGATACTTTTCTTTTTTAAAGATATGGAAGTCAATATTTATTTAGAATGAGAAAAAGGTTAACAACAAATTACAATAAACTTCATCACAAAAACATTGTCTTTTTACAAATAGGAACTGCAAATACTCATTTTATTGAAGTCTTAAAATATGCAAGGTAATATATAAAATTCACTAGAACTTGAGTAGTATTTCATAATGTCATATATGGTACGTGAAGAAAATAGCACAGTAAAGAAAAAAATGGCACACAGAATTTTAAAAAAAATATTTAGTAGCCATTTCTGAAACATCAGAAAATTGATTTAGTACAATTTTTGATTAATAAATGCTGACAATATTGTAATAGTTTTAGAAAAATGGGTTGTAGTGCTTTTGAATGTGGCAATTTAACTTTGACATATCTAAACAACATTAAAGAATGTTTTTTTAATTTTAATTTTATATTTTTAAAATCTTTATTGTTATTTATTAATTACATTGTTCCCCCTTTTTTCCCCTTTAGCTCCCGTCCACTGGGTACCCATCCCACCCTCCCCCCTCACCTCCCCCGCACTGTCGTCTCCCATAGTTGCATGATTTTTATCCAGTCTCTTGCTGCACTTTCCACACCCCTTTTCTCCTCAAGAATTGTCAGTCTATTCCCTCTCTATGTCCATGATTCTGTTATTATTCACCAGTTTATCCTGTTCATCAGATTATTAATTCACTTAATTTTTAGATTCATTTGTTGATGTGTATTTGTTGTTCACAATTTACACTTTTACTTTTTTCTTCTTCCTCTTCTTAAAGAATATCTTTCAGCATTTCTTATAATATTGGTTTGGTGGTGATGAACTCCTTTAGCTTTTTCTTATCTGCGAAGAACTTTATCTGATCTTCAATCCTGAATGATAGCTTTGCTGGATAGAGTAATCTTGGTTGTAGATTCTTGCTGTTCATCACTTTGAATATTTCTTGCCACTCCCATCTGGCCTGCATAGTTTCTGTTGAGAAATCTGCTGACAATCATATGGATGCTCCCTTATAGGTAACTAACTGTTTTTCTCTTGCTGCTTTTAATATTCTCTTTATCTTTTGCTCTTGGCATTTTAATTATGATGTGTCTTGGTGTGGTCCTCTTTGGATTCCTATAGTTTGGGGTTTTGTGCACTTCTTGGCTTTTAAGTCAATTTCTTTCATCAGGTAGGGGAAGTTTTCAGTCACTATTTCTTCAAGTAGGTTTTCATTATTTTGCTCTAACTCTTTCTGGCACCCCTATAATTTGGATGTATGCTTGAGGTTATCCCAGAGGCCCCTTACACTATCTTCAATTATTTGGATTCTTTTTACTTCTCGCTTTTCCGGCTGAGTGGATTTTGCTTCTTTGTATTTAAAATCTTTAACTTGGTTCTTGCAGTCCTTTGGACTGCTCTTAGGTTTTTGTGTAATATTTTTTATTTCAGTCAGTGTATGCTTACTTTCTAGTCGGTCCTTTTTCATATCCTCATAGGTGTTGTTCATTTCCTCGTAGGTCTTGTTCATTTCCTTGTAGTTCTCATTAAGTTCATTGGCCTTTTCTAGGAGCCTCTTGAAAAACCTTATTACTGTGGTTTTTAACTCTATGTCTAGTCGTCTTTTTTCCTCCATTTCTTTCACACCTGATTCTTTTCCATTCCTCTGTATTGTGTCTGATTTCCTGAGTTGGTCAATTAGCTTTGTGTGGTAGATGTCTTCTAAGGGACTGTGGTTCAGCCTCCCCAGTTACCTGAGGTGGATACTCTTACTGTAGCCCTTTATGGGTTGTACAGTATTGTTGAAGTTAAACCCAGATTATTATTGTTAGACTAGGAGGGTTTGACCTCCAGGCCAATTGACTGTGAGGGTAAGCTGTATTCAGGTTGGATGCGTGGAGTCTCCGGGCTGAGCAGGTAGCATCAGCTCTGCCCTATGCAACACATGGGTCTCTGTGCCAGGTGGTAACGGCTGCACGCACCTCTGAGAGAAATCTGCCGCCAGTCTCCACCTGCTGCCAGACAACTCTGCCTCTCCCCAAATGAGTCTGCATACCCAAAGTCTTGCCCAGGGTTGTAAAACAAAGCAGTCTGGTGGTCTCCCAAACGAGGGAACAAGTCACAAGTCCTCTCTGCCTGGTCGTGCACTTCTGTTCCCCAAGTTTACTCGCACTCTCCACAAGCTCACCCTCTGCCTTGCCTAAGTTTCAGTGTGCCTTCCCCGGACCTCACCTGGAACTGGGCAATCAGTGCAGTGGGACGGCTTTGCCTCCCTGTTGGAGAAAACCGGCCGGGTTTGCAGCCGCCCACCTTTTCCACTCATGCGCACTGCTCCGAACCTCTGGCTCCACGTGTATCTTCAAGGCTGCGCTCCACTGCTCCTCTGAGTCACAGTGTCCTATCTTTACTTTTATTTGTGTAATTTTCACTCAGCCAGCTTTCCGGTGATTCTGGATGATGTTTGTTCTGTTGTTAAGTTGTAGTTTTGGAATTTTTGTGTGGGGCAGCAAGATAGGTGTTTACCTATGCTGCCATCTTGGTTCCTTTCCCAAATTTCTCGTATGTGTGTGTTTTTTTTAAAAAAAGAAATAAAAATAATCACAAAGTTTAGTCATAGAGAATTTTTTCTAATTACATAGCATATGCAGGGTGAAGCAAAAGTAGGTTTATAATTGTTCCCATGGAAAAATAATACCATAATTAGTAAATAATAATACAAGAAAAAAACTGTGTTTTGCATACTCACAACTGTACCTGCTTTTGCCCCACCCGGTATAAAAAAAGAAGAAAATCCTGTCATTTGCACCAACTTGGATAAACCTGTAGTATGGTATACTAATTGAAATGTCACTAACAAAAGGAAAAATTCTGCATGATTCCTCTTAAGATGATTCTAACATAGTCAAACTCATAGATCCAGAAAGTAAAATAATGGTTGCCAGGGGCTGGAGAGATGGAAAATAGGAGTTGCTATTCAAAATGTATAAACTTTCAGTTATGGAAGACGAATAATTTTAGAAGTTTGCTATATAGCATTGTGCTTATTGAGAACTTAAAAATTTGTTAATCAGGTAAATCTCATTTTAAGTGTATTTACCACAATAAAAAAATCCCTCCCTATATTTTGAGCTGGCACTTGTTTTATCCCTTCCTTTCAATTTGCTAAGTAATTAGGGGAGGAAATAGCTCCTAATTTTCATAGATAGAGCAAACAAAAGCTGTATCTCTATCTTTTGTTATCAAAATAGATAAGCAATCTAGCCTGAAGACAGGAAATGAAATGATTATTTCAAGCAGAAAAATAGATAATCTTCCTTCCCTGATGAAATGGTAGTGAAAACATATGAAATATTTGGGAAATGGGCAATTCAAGCTACATCACAGCTTGAAGTTTCAGCATCAGTTGTCAAAAGCTCTGTAGGAATGCTTGAATTTCACTTCTCAATTTTGAGTGGCATTAAAGCTAATTCAAATCAGCATATAAAGAGGGAATAAAGATATTGGGAAATAAAAAAAATCAGGTAGCTGAAATCAGTTTTAATTGCGTTAGGAATTGCTGGCATTATTTGGGAATAAGGGAAATAGTTACAGAATTACATGGCTAGAGAAACTAAAAAAATCTTTCAGTTCAGTTTTTGACTACACTTAGATCCACTTTCTTGGAACAATCTTGTATTTAATTCTTAACTTGCAAAGTAATGTTGTGGTAGTCAGTTAGATAGGCATGAACTGAATGAGGACGATGAGGCAGGTACACAAGGTCACCAGGGCAGAAAGTCCCTGGTGCCTAGCAAGGGGCAAAACTGGAAAAACAAGGACTTCACTCCCAAGGTGACCTTTCCTCCCCAGCAAATCTCTGGTCATGTGGTTTAAGCCCTGATCTTTCATATTGCTGGTCAAGCCATTCAGACCCTCCCCTGACCTTTCCTCCCCTTTCGTGTCGCTAGTCATGTGATTGATTCTGTTGAAACAGGAGCAAGTGGGCTGGGGAATAGTCTCACCTGACTCCCTTACAAGCTCTTACATGACAATTCCCTTAACCAATAAACTCTAGAGATAAATCTAGGCCTCAGTTGTGTTTCAATTTCAGCCCAGAAAAGTAGCAAGGGCAGGCATGCACACCAATGGCTGGCATCAGGAGCAGTTTCAATGACTAATAACTGTCTGCGCTGGTGCTGACTGGTCAATGGAGCCCACCATCCTGATCCTGAGAAAACACACCTGAAAAGCTGGTGAATATTTTATTGAGATTCTCACCTGGGATCCCTGACCTTTAGAGAGGGGATAAAAAACATTAGGGCAAAAGACTCAGCACATGCTCTTTCTCTGAAGCACACCCCTGTCTTTCTCCCTCCTCTTCTTCCCCCAGGTGCCGTCTCTCTGCCTTTCTTTGTTCAAGCTCCAAGGATCCTTCTTTTGACTCTGGGAATCATTTACTGAGCCCATGCAGCCCAGAAGGCCCATTTTTCTACCTCTGTAACTTTTTAAACAAACTTTCTCTTATAATTTGAATTCCTTAGCTCTTGAGTTCCTAGCCAAAACTGAGGTCCAATATCTGGTGCTGTTCGCTGCTAACAAATCTAATTCATCTTTCACCACAAAGATGTTCAAATATTTGAAGATGATTACCATATTATTTAAACAGTGAGAGGTAAAGAGGATAAAGTAGATCTTTAAAAAAAATGAATGTTATGCCTTGGGAGTTGATGTTCTAACACTGTATTTTCCACTCTTAATATTTATCATAGTCATTATAGTGTGAATACAGTTCTTAAAGTGCCCTGAATATATGTTAATTTCTTTCTCTTTTGCATTATGAAACAGTGGTTGAGTTCTTAAGTAAAAGTAAACATTTATAGCAAAATGTTCTATGTTGATCTATTTGCCTAAAGTTTGAATTAAACTTTTTCCATATTGTTAGGCCATTTCTTAATAATAACAGTTTTCCATAGTGACATTCCCCCATCTATACTATGTAATCTCTGCCTTTTGAACTAGAGAAATTAAGCCTTTCTTTTATAGTAAAATACAGCAGTTTTCATACTTTATAATCAGATAGGCTTAGGGGTCTATAACTATTCTATAACATGTAATCTTGGGCAAGTTATCCCTTTTAGCTTCATTTTTTTCCATTGACAAAATGGGAGATCTATCTCATGGGATTGGTAAAATATTATAAAATAATAATAACAACAACAACAACTAGCATTTACTAGTCATGTATTGTTACAGGTGACTGAAAAATACCTAGGAGTACCCAGAGATACAGGAAAAACCCATTTATTTGTAGCTGTCTTAGCACCATTACTCAGGGAAGCCTGTTTTCAAATCCTGAGTAAAACAATATGGAGGAAGCTTTCTCTTTATACCCTTTGTCCCCCAGATAAGGATCAGACTTCTGGAACTTTCCTGGGCTTTGCAAAGAGTCCCGTGTATTAGGATGGGGGCTGTTAGACCACACCTAAAGGCCTGGCCTGGCGCCAACACTGATAACCCTCTCTGGGGGTTGAGGATTCATGGTTTATGGCCTCTAAAATGTGACTGTTTAGGTAAACAGGTCTTATAAGACCAGATAATTAAGGCAGGAGCAGTGACTATACTATAGGCTAACAGGAATGTTCATTAGGTATATTGATTAATGAGATACAGAGTCAGGCTGCTGGTCTCCCTCCCCAAAATGTCTTATTTTCCTAATCACTATTATATACTAGTCATTATACATTTTATTGATCATCCTGAATTCTAATAACTGTTTTGCAGGTAGAAACTATGTTTTGCCAATATGTAATGAGCATACTATTCAAAAGTGTTATTTTCTATTATTTTTTTCTTCTTGCAAAGAGATACAAGAGTGTTTCAACTTCGTGATGTAAAAAGAGGCAGAATTATAGAGTGGTTAAGAACAGAACGTCTGTTTCAGAGAGGTTGGGCAGACAATATAGCTCCAGCATTACAGGATAGGAGAGGTGCCCTGGTTGCTAATGGAAGTGGGGTTTTGGGGTAGCTCTTGAATAAGAATTTCTGGAGACCCCCCACAGGAGGATGAGATATAGTAGAAAGTTTTATATTTATGGAGTTATATCCCTGGTTTCCAAAGTCCCATTCCCCTAGTCCAGTCATAGAAGAAATGTAGCTGGGGCTTCAATATAGTGAAATCAGAGCCATTATCCAGAGTTTCTTTTCCATGCTGAAGTCAGGTCAGCACGTGGCTAGTTTAGCTGTGTTTCCCCACTGCAGTCTATTAGTCCATTGCATATGGGATCTACATGGCCCTAGGCCATATGGGCAAGTGCAAGAGAGGCAACTACCACTCAAGCAACAAGAGAGCAAGCTCCTTTGTTTAGAGGATTATGTATCTTCAAATTTTTACAGGCTTGCATTGGCTCTGTCCATTTTTGCCAATCATTTCTGTTCTCAGGTCTGATTGAGAGGCAAGTGCCTTCCCTATGCCACCCCTACTTTATGGGCATGAGTCTATCTTTTCTTTGTTGGATTGCTTCTCCCAGTGTTTTGCAGAGAATAGGCCAGTGTTCCTTGAGGAGTGTGAAATTGCAGCTTCCTGGTGAAACTGGCCAAATAACATGCTTATAATGTCTGGCCTTCTCCCTTTACTCCTGTCCTATTATTAATAACTAGTGGCCCAGTGCACAAAATTCATGCACATTAAAAGGGAATTAATTAGAGGAAATATTTTAATATGCTATTTGCCCTTTATAATAAAAGTGTCAGAGATGAAA
Organism: Antrozous pallidus; assembly: GCA_027563665.1. Taxonomy (NCBI): domain Eukaryota; kingdom Metazoa; phylum Chordata; class Mammalia; order Chiroptera; family Vespertilionidae; genus Antrozous; species Antrozous pallidus. The sequence continues at coordinate 52,846,998 of CM050520.1, read as the reverse complement.
GAAAATTAGTAAAGTTTATATGAAAATCTCCTTCCTGTCAGAGCCTGAGGTGCACCCTGGGACCCAGAGTCAAGTCCCCACACACCCACACATGCCTCGAACTCATGTGAGACCCAGACCCAGCCAGCCCCACTCCTGTCAAGCCCCGCCAGGTGGAAGGGCACAGCCTCAGATTCCCCGGCCTAGTGCCAGGCAAGAGGTGCAGCCTCAGGTTTCATGACAAGCCCCTCTAGGTGGGGGGCATGGTGTGAGGTCCCCCATCAAGCCCCATCAAGCAGGGGCACAGTCTCAAGTCTCCTGCCCCAGCCCAGCACCACGCAGCTTCTGGTCCCTGCTGATCGGTTGTTATGGCGTGATGACCATTTACATATTAGCCTTTTATTATTTCTAGCTAATTATAATGATATCACTACCATATTCTAGCTATATGATCTTGGTCAATTATTTAATCTTTCTAAACCTCAACTTGCTTATTTGTAAAGTGGGGATGATAATGACATTGATACCTCATAGAATTTTATAAGATTAAATGAGATAATTGGTGCTTGACACATAACAAGTTCCATGTAATAATTGAAGCTAGTACTTTAATTGAACTTACTGTATATCAGATAGTATTTAAATTATTTTTCAAATATTAATTACATTATTCCTCAAAACAATCTTATTAGATAGTGTATCAGGCAGGGTTCTCCAGAGAAACAGAGCCAATAGAATATATAGATAGAGACATTTATTATGAGGGACAGGCTCATGTGTTTATAGAGACTGGGAAGACCCATGATCTATTATTCAGAAGCTAGAGGCCCAGGAAGACCAGTGATGAAATTCCAACCCAACCTTGAAGGCCTGAGAACTAGGGAAGATAGAGGCATAAGTCCAGGTGTGAATCTGAAGGCTCAAGAAAAAGAGCACTGATGTTTACGGGCAGGAGAAGATGGATGTTCAACTCAAGGAGAGAAAATTTACCCTTCTTCAACCACTTTTGTTCTATTTAGGTCCTCAACAGATTAGGTGATGCCCTCCCTTGATGAGGGTGATCTTCTTTACTTAGTCTACTGATTCAAATGCTAATCTCTTCCAGAAACAGCATCATAGATACACCCAGAAATAATATTTACTACTGCAAGTATAAGAGGATGTGGTAGAGCATAAAAGTAAGTTTATTAGATGCAGAAAAATCCTACTTTGCTTGAATAGTATAACTGACAATCATAGACCCATGTTGGAAGAGCTGTGGTGAGACAAATTCTGTTCCTACTCTGCACAGCCTCTCTTTAGCATCTTTTGCTAAATAAATGTGTGTGTGTGTGTTCCTGTGTTCATTTTTTACCAATCACTAGCTCACTTTGTACTTGGTGCCACTGAAAAATACAAAATGAAAAAAGACACAGGGGGCATAACAAAGATACACAAGTAATTAATACAAAATTATAATAGTTTGAGTGTGCCATTAATTGGTGTTCTCAAAATGCATTGGTGATTCTGAAGCATGAGAAGTCCCATCTAGCTGGCAGGAGATAAAAGGCTTAAGATTCCACAGCATTTTCTTCTCTTAATTAATCTTTTGGACATGTTTCTTCAGAGATAATCCATAGAAATGAAAAGATCATGAGTTTATAAGTCAAGATAGCTCAATTATGATTTTTTAGGAGTTGCTTGAAAGTCACAATAATAGTTGAATGGCCTTAGAAAATTCACTTTGCCTTTCAAGCATCAACGTTTTCATGTGAAATGGGAATATTAAATATATCTCAAAGGGGAGACATAAAAATTAAATACTTGGTACATAGTAGGTTAGGCAGTCCCCCTACTTCCTATACATAAACCTTTACAACTCATTTTTTCTTTTTCCTTCTAGAGTTATACTTAGTATCCCATACTTTCCTCAATATTTTGGTCTGGCCTCTGAGGCATTCAAGCCTACACTTTTCATATTGTTACTGATTTTTCAATCAGTATGTCCTAACCCCCTGTGTTTTCCACTTGGCATTTTGTTACCTAAATTATAGCCACTTCTGATGCATCCATTCACATTCAGCTTTTCCTTTTGGTCATGGCATTTTCTCATTGATTGAGAACATTTTTGAGGACATCTCAACTCTGCCTGTCATCCCCTCAGGTTTATTATGTAGAAAGAGTTATCACTTCATTCACTGAATACTTTCTGCTTCTAATTAATAGTTCCTTCTGTCTTCATTGAGCTGGATTTAATGTAGACTTTTGTTGTTTTGTTTGTTTGTTTGTTTTTGTGTGCATATCAACCAAAAATTGTGTTTGTTGGAAATACTAAATTTAACTATGGATACATACACATATATAGATATATACATACTTCAGGTTTCTAACTTTGTATTACATACATTAGAGAAATAGATTGTGTAATACCTCTATTAATCATAATGGGATGATAGTTATGGGAATGAGTTCAATTTTGTCTCTAACTCACTGACCTTATACAGGCTATTTAGCTTCTGTGTAAAATCAGAATAATAATAGCATCTTCCTTAAAGGGTTATTGAGATTGAAAGAGCTAACAGTTTGGCATTGTAAGTGCTTAAAAAGTGTTAGCTATTAATATGCATCTCTGATGCATGGGGAATTATACTAACATGCAATTTTTGAACTTTACTATAAAAGTAGGAGTTACCATTTATTCAATAAGTACTATGTGAATAGTCTGAACAACAATAGTAGTAGCCACCATTGCTGATTTTCTATAAAGTACCAGGGGCTGTATTGGTGTTAGCATCATAATTAGCTAGTTAATATTAAAATAGAAAGGGAGCAAAAGGAAGGCCAGACATCATAAGCATGGTCATCTAGGCAACTTCCCCAGGAAGCTGCAATTTCACACTCTCCAGGAAACCGCCACTCCATTCTCTGAAAATCACTGTGGGAATGGGTCAAACAAAATGGGAAATGGTTGCATGCACAGTGATGTCAGTGTGATGAAGGGAAGTAGCCTGCCTGCCAGTGTAACCTGGGAAAATAATTGGCCAGTGGGGTTTGCCACTGTAAGCCTATGGGTTCATTGGTTAAGCTTGTAGTTATAACCCAGAGACAAAAGATTTTCTTTCTTACGTTCTTCTTGCTTGGCTCCTGCTTCCTTGCACTTGCTTGCCCGGGACCCATGCTAGCCCGCCATGTGGCTCTAGAAGCTGCATGGCCCATGGTCATGTGGGCCCCCCATGCAATGGACTGTAGCTGGAAACATAAGCTAAGCTAGTAAGGTGCTGGGCAGAACTGCGCTTTAATATGGAGTGAAGACTTTAGACACTAGCTTTAATTCTAACCCTATTAAAGACAAAATGGGACTTCTTCCACAGCCTTGGTGGGGAACTCCCTTAATGTTACATCATCTATAAAGCTTTCCACAATACCTCATCCTCCTACGGGAGCCTCAGGAAATGGTTGTTTCCGTGGCACCCCAAGAAACCCACTTCCATTAGCAAAAGGTGGGGACACAGAAAGCATCCTGCTGATTATACTAGTTGCTTCATAAAAATGAACTCATGTGAGCTTTTTAAAAGCATGAACCAAGGTCATAAATAGCTCAAGGTCTAAGGTCCTCTCAGAAACTTGTGGCTCATCATTCCCACGGTAGCTAACACTTCATTGGTACTCAAAAGTGCATCTATATTTAATGCATATTTGGTATATCCACCAAAAGGTCATTCCTTATCTGTCCATTCTTTAACTATCTCTCTCCAACCTCAACTCACAGAGATCATCTCCCTTCCAAACTTCATATTCTCCCCATTAGAAATTCTGTAACATCATTAACGATCCACAGAATGTTTCCTCCATCATCCTTATAGTTAAACCTGGTGTTCCCTGATAAAAATACTTTCCGGGGAATTTTCCTAGTGGATCTGACACCCTACAGATTTGGAGGTAATACCAGTATCATCCGGATTCACGTAGGTGCTTTCTGATTGTTACTCCTTTGGTCTTAGGAAAAATAGCCTCTGTTCTTATGCGGGAGAGATATGAAGCGAGTGCTAGAGGAACAGAAGGTAGAGGTGATTTAAAGGGTGATAATCTCTGCTTATTGAGTAAGATTTGGAAGGAAAACCTGGTCAGTGTTCTTTTAGCTTTGTGACCTTGGGTAAATTAACTTTTCTAAGCTTTAGATACATCATCTATAAAGTTGGGATAAAATTAATATATACCCATAAGGTTACTGTTGCAGCAAATTGAGATAATTTACTTGTAATGTAAAGGGCTGTACTGGCATATAAGACAATTTTTGAGTCAGTTGCAATTATTATTTTTATTACGGTTTTTACTACTATATTTTAATAATTATTTTTTGAGCATCTGGCATAGATCAGACCTAGTGAAAGGTGCTTTATATATCTTGGTTAATGTCTCCTCATTGAACTTCAGTAGATATCATTTTTAACTTTTTTGAGAAGTTTTGTTAGGCAGAAAAGTAAGACAGTAGTTAGAAAGGACTTTGGAAGCTAGAGAGTATTATTTTTATAAGCATGGGAGATGTAACAGATTTAATGATAATATAAAAATCTATCTATGAGAGACAAAAGATGCAAGGGAGAAAAGCATAACTGGGAAAATGAGAGAGAATACTATTCAAGGTGTATGTAAAGGGTAGATGGAGTGACCATTGCTAGCAGAAGGAATGTTTCAAGGTTAAACAGGAAAGAAGAAGAAATGGCTAGAGATTAGGTATTCTTGTAGATTTGAGAGTAGGAAGATAGTTTCTTTTTTTCTTAATAAAATAAGATAACATCAACTACTATAAATATGGATAATGTGTGAGATGAGATCTTTGAAGAAATCGGAGAATTTTATGTATAGTAGGAGTCTGAGTTTATTAGAACACAGTAACATTGCGAGGCAGTGTTTAATTTGGAGTGGGTGATCATTAAAGCAATTTTTCCAGTTATGTGATGTTCTTCAGAAAATTGAGCTGCATAAATGAGGCAATGAGAAGACAGAGGGTAGGGCTGGCTGGGATGAGCACAGTTGAGGGATATGGAGACAGGGAGTTAAGGATACTAATATGAGCTTGATAATAACCATGGGTTATGGATCTGGACTGTGGTCTACATGGTAGAAGGCTAGAGTTAGATCAAAGGTGAAGGAATCAGTGGATTGGTGATCTTGGTGAGGTTGAGTAACTAATATAGAGGTACTGAAGCAAATGAGGTGAAAGAGGGTAGGAGTTTGTGGTTGGTTAGTAGGAGACAATTTATAATTTTAGAGGTGATATAGTTTCTGCTAATTTTATGGCCCAGACCATATGTAAGGTGAAATACAGTTTTGTTGTTGTGAAGTGTGGGGATCTAGAATTGTTTGTCACTGCCACAAAAACTGACTAATGCAGGGAATTATCTGAAGGACTTGATGTTTCTTACGGATAGGGGCTTCAAGGAGCACTGTTTGACAACCACTGATCCAGGCAAAAGCCTCACTGTTTAATGAAGTCTCAGTTTCAGATTTTTTCAGTTCTATCAGGTAATGCAACTCGGGAAAGTTAGTCCTTCTGCTTTGTTAAGCAGTTCCCTTCCTTCTGTGTAAACTCTCAGCATTTATAGAGACAGACACGGTGGCATGACTTTTAAGTCAGATAGCTTTGACTAAGTCTTTCACTTTCCAGCTGTGTAACATTAGGTCAGCTATCCTCTTTAAGCCCCAGCTTTGAATTCATAATAGAGGCTGTCATGAAGATTAAATAGATGCAGGCATTTGGATGTCAAGGGATTCAAGGGTCTACCACCCACTGTGGATTCTTGGCTTCCCATAGGAAAGGAGCCAACATAGAGTTTAAAGGGAAAATGAGTTTATTAGTAAAACAGTGGGACAGTTACTCCATAGGCATAGTATTCCTCTGTAGTGGGGTTAACTTTGTTTTTTAATTGAAGCTCACTTAATTGTAGAGTAGGGTGTTCATGAGTGGCAGGAATATTCAGGATCTTCCCAGAAAAGGGGTGGAGAATTGTTGGAGGATCCCTGTTGGCCATTTTGTGTCTTTATATGGACTTTATTTCCGATCTAATGTGTCAACATGCTAATGTGTTAAAGCTAGTGTATAATAAGACTAGGGTTACTGTTAGGTGAAACTAGTCATCATATTAGATTGAGCCAGTTCTGAGCCATAAATATATTGAGGATTGTTCTCCTATCTCCTTGACAGCCCCTGTAGCTTTTATTGGTTACAGCCATTTTGCCACATCTCCTATCTCCAAATGATACAATTTTGCTATAGCATTGAGCATATAATATGACAGAATGATCATGTCTAGGTTATCACGAGGCAGTCTATTACATTAACAGCCAAGTGTGAAGAATCTCCTGCCTGAGTGCAGATGTCAGTTTTCACCACTTATCAACAAGGAACTGAGGAGCCAGCTTCCTGAGCCTCAGTTTCTTCACCTGTGAAGTAAGAAAATACCAGTGCTTACCTCCTTGGGCTGTAGTGAGGACTAAAGCAAATTAATGTCCACGAGGCAGTTGCAGTCATCACCAGAACACAGTAAGAGCTATGTAAACAGTGGATCTTTTCTTCCCCCTCAGCTTCCTACTTGCAATATTCAACTTGAGGGTACAGGAAGTCATAAATGTTATTAAAAAGTTTAACAACTAAGCAGTGTGTGTTTATTTCCTTCACTTTGTTTAGAAGCAATTTAAGGAACACATTAAACAAACTGTTTCATGTCTATCGCTTAAAAGCATTAACATGGATAAAATTGCTTTTCTGTGAACAGCCTCTCTGGGACACTGGGGCCTCTGGGGCCTCTTGTTTGCTGGGCTGTGCAGCTTCCCATGAAAAGAAGCTGCAGCATATCCGGAATGAGAGGTGTCTTATCACTTCTTTGACAGGAAACCTGGACTGAGAGCAGTGGAGGAGAGCAATGCCTCAGGCTGGTGGTAGGGGATTGCTGTCCTCTACAAGGCTGGTGATGAACCTCGAGGGAACCAGAGAATATTCTCCTTTCCTTTAAGCTACTAAGAGACATAACTGAGTGTTTATATTCTTCCACACTGAACTTCTTTCATTTTTTTTAGTGTTTTTGCCCATGCTGTTCACCTCTCCTGAAATGCCCTTCCCCATCTGGAAAACTTACTTATCCTTCTGGGTGCAGCTCCTATATCACCTCCTCTGGGAAGCCTTTCTGAACTTCCGAGGGCAACTGCATGTGCATATTCAATATCTCTTCTTGTGTACCCACTGCTCTTTGTCAACCCCCTTGGTACAACTTAATATTTTTAATTAATTAAAAGTACATTTTTTCCAACAGACCCTATCTATTGAAGGCAGGCTCATATGTATTGATACCAGTATTATTAGCCCCCACTTCAGAGTCTGCAATACTTACTGTTTTATTTTTTAATTTTATTATAATTTATTTTCTCTGGCTTTACTGTGATATAAGTAATATATATACACACACACACACACATTAAGTGGTCAGATTATTATGATCTCTGAACGCATAATAATCTGGCCACTCAGTGTATATCCTATATAATAAAAGGCTAATATGAAAATTGTCCCCTCAACCAGGAGTTCAACCAGCAGGTAGGTTGGCCAACTGCCCATGTTCCCTCCCCTGGACAGGCTGGCCAGACCCCACCCATGCATGAATTCATGCACTGGGCCTCTGATACACACACACACACACACACACACACACACAGAGTGGCCAGATTATTATGCATTCAGAGATCATAATAATCTGGCCACTCAGTGTGTATAACATTGTATAAGTTTAAGGCATACATTGTGGTGACTTGATATATGTACATATTGCAATGTGACTAACACTGTAGTGTTAGCTAACATCTCCATCATGGATGGACCCTCAAGGCATTATGCTAAGTGAAGTAAATCGAAAAGATGAAGATAAATATTGTGTGATATCACTTACAGTGGAGACTGAAAAAGCTGAACTTATAGAAACAGAGACTAGAATGATGGTTACCAGGACCTTGGGAATGGGAGAAATGGGGCTTTTTTTTTTCATATAGAAAATTGTTTAGATGGGGATAAAAATATTTAGAAGGCTGATTGATATTTTAACACAAAAAGTTACCCAGAGAACTAAGAGTAGAACTTAGCTACACTGATACCATTACTTGTTATATTAATTATTAAACTACTAGAGGCTCTGTATACAAAATTTGTGCATGGGCATGGGTCCTCTCAGCCCAGCCTGCACCATCTCCAATCCAGGACCCCTTGGGAATGTCGGACTGCCAGTTTAGACCCGATCCTGGGGATCGAGCCTAAACCAGCAGTTGGACATCTCTCTCACAAACCTGGACTGCTGGCTTCTAACTGCTCACCTGTCTGCCTGCCTGATCACCCATAATCACCTCTGCCTGCTGGCCTGATAGCCTCTCACTACCCCTGCGGCCCCCCCCCCCACTGCTGGGCTGGTTGCCCCTACCTGCCACCCCTGCTGGCCCCCCTTGCTGGTCTGGTTGCCCTTCAGTACCACCTCCCCCACCCTGCAGCTGGTTGCCCCACACAGCCTGCTCTTTGGTCATTTGGTCGCCCCTCACTAACCCCCCTTCTGGCCTGATCACCCCACAAAGCCTGTTGTCATGTGTCTGGTTGTTTCGGTCATGGCGGCCCCTGGCTCTTTATATATATGGATTTACTCAACTCATTTATTTTCAAATGCTTGCTGAGTACTTGTTATGTTCAAACTGGATTCAAAGATGAACAAGTTATAGCCTCTCTCTTTCCTTAAAAACACATAATCTCACGAGTAAAATTAAAGAGAATTATGAAATGACAGACTGACATAAGATATGTTTTATAATTTAAGGATGTACAAAGAACAATGAGTGCCCAAAGGTGAGTGATATGCAATGATCATGGGAAGCTTCATGAAAGAACTGTACTTATTATAGGTTTTGAGAAATGATTAGTTTACTAATTGGAGATGTGAGTGTGTGTGTTGTAGTATGTGTAAAATGTACAGCTGTGCTGCAGAATGGGAAATGGTGGCTTTTTGATAAGGTCAGAGCATACAGTTTAAGAATGGAGGTAGGGAAAGTAGCAAGTGATAAGGAATTAGTCAGAGGCCAGAACAGGAGGGCCTTACACATCCTGCTTACATCAGGATGTTATCAAGTAGCTGAGGGGTTTTAAGCAGGTGAGTGACATGTTCATATTTACATTTTGAAGCCACATCTTTGAAATTAGCGTGGAGCATGGATTGAAAGAGGGAAGGACTGGAGTCAGAGAGACCAATTATGAAGCTGTCAAGTACTTGAGATGATGAGGCCCTTAGTTAAGACCTTTTCAGGGGTTTGGAAATGAGAGAAGAGCTAAGAGTGTGTATAATAGAAATGAATAGCGCTGCCTTTCTGGACACTGGAACACTTTCTAAAATGCTAGTGAATGTCAGACCCGTGGTGCCATGGGGAAGAACTGTGTTGAGTCTGAGAAATTGGGATGAGCTACAGAAAGGCAGAGCATGAGAAATCTTTTGTGCTTAGAGGTGAGGGAACACTAGTGTCAAAAAATGCCACATAAGCTGTAAGCCTGTAAAATAAGACTCCCTAATTATTCAGGGAGCTCACCCCAACCACCCCAAACCTCCTCAGTAGCGTAGAAAGAATAAGAATTGTGGAGTTGGACATACAAAGCTTAAAATCTTAACACTACTACTGGGGTTTCCTGTGTGGTTTTGGTTTACTAATTAATCCTGTTCAGCCTCAGTTTTTCTCAGATATAAAACAGGTATAAAAAATTCTTCCTGGCATGATGCTAAGTAAAATGAGTCAGAGAGAAAGAAAAGTACTGCATGACCTCACTTTTATATGGAATCTAAAAAACAAACAAACAAAATAAAAACAAGCTTATAGATAACAAAGAATAGATTAGTGGTTGCCCATGGAGGGCTAGGGAGTTGGAAAAATGGATAAAGGAGGTCAAAAAGTAAAAACTTCCAGTTATAAGATAAATACATTCTGAGGATATAATGTCCAGCACAGTGATTATAGTTAACAATACTGTATTATATATTTTATTTTATTTATTTTTTATTGTTTAAAGTATTACATATAGTAGTATATATATCTCCTTCTCCCCCCACTCTCATTGACCTTCCCCCAGCCTCCCCTAGCCCTGTCGCATGCCCTCGTTTCCCCCTTCCCCCAGTGTCTTGTGTCCGTTGGTGTGCTTATATACATGCATACAAGTCCTCTGGTTGATCTCTTTCCCCTTCTTTCCGATACTCCCCAGCTTTCCCACTGTAATTTGACACTGTTCAGTACTTCACTGCCTCTGTCTCCATCTTTTTGTTCATCAAGTTATGATGTTCTTTATTTTTCATAAATGAGTGAGATCATGTGGTATTTTTCTTTCATTTCCTGATTTATTTCACTTAACATAATGCTCTCCAGGTCCATCCATGCTGTTGCAAATGGTAAGAATTCTTTTATAGTAGCGTAGTATTCCATTGTGTAGATGTACCATAGTTTTCTAATCTACTCATCTGCTGATGGGCATTTACGCTGTTTCCAAATCTTAACTATGATGAATTGTGCTGCTATGAACATAGAGGTGCATATATCCTTTCTGATTGGTGTTTCTAGTTTCTTGGGATATATTCCTAGAAGTGGGATTACTGGGTCAAATGGGAATTCCATTTTTAGTTTTTTTGAGGAAACTCCATACCATTCTCCACAGTGGCTACTCCAGTCTGCATTCCCACCAACAGTGCACAAGGGTTCCTTTTTCTCCACATCCTCGCCAGCACTTGTCATTTGTTGATTTGTTGATAGCCATTCTGACAGGTAAAAGATGGTACCGCATTGTTGTTTTGATTTTTGCATCTCTCAGATAGTTAGTGACTTTGAGCATGTTTTCATATGTCTCCTGGCCTTCCTTCTGTCTTCTTTTGAAAAGATTCTATTTAGGTCCATTGCCCTTTTTTTTTTTATTATTGGATCATTTATTTTCCTTTTATTAAGTTGTATAAATTCCTTGTAGATGTTGGAGATTAAACCTTTATCAGTGACTTGCAAATATGTTCTCCCCTATAGTGGGCTTTCTTGTTGTTTTGTTGATGGTTTCTTTTGCTGTGCAAAAGCTTTTTTTCGTTGTAGTCCCATTTATTTATTTTCTCTTTATTTTCCATTGCCCTGGGAACGGTATCGGTGAAGAAATTGCTTCGGCATATGTCTGAGATTTCCCTGCCTGTGGATTCCTCCAGTATTTTTATGGATTCCTGTCTTATATTTAAGTCCTTTATCCACTTTGAGGGTTTTTTTTTTTTTTTGCATATTGTGTAAGCTGATGGTCTGGTTTCATATTTTTTTTTTTGTATGTATCTGTCCAATTTTCCCAACACTATTTATTGAAGAGACTGTCTTGGCTCCATTGTATGTTCATGCCTCCTTTGTCAAATATTAATTGAGCATAGTGGTTTGCGTTGATATCTGGGTTCTCTATTCTATTCCACTGGTCTATATGTCTGTTCTTATGCCAGTACCAGCCTGTTTTGAGAACAGTGGCCTTGTAATATAGCTTGAAATCTGGTATTGAGATCCCACCTATTTTGTTCCCTTTTCTCAGGATTGCTGTGGCTATTTGGGGTCTTATTTTTTATTCCAGATGAATTTTTGAAGAGTTGTTTCTAGGTCTGTGAAATATGCCATTAGTATTTTAGTGGGGAGTGCATTGAATTTATAGATTTCTTTGGGTGATATGGACTTTTTATTTATTTTGTTTTTTTAATATATTTTATTGATTTTTTTTGCAGTATAACTTATAATTAATAGTAGTGCATGTTTTCCTTTCCCCCTCCCTCTTATCCTCCCCCCAGCCTCCCCTACCCCCCAGCACATATCCTCCCCCTCCCCCCTCCCCGCCCCAGTGTCTTTCATTCATTGGTTATGCTCATATGCATGCATACAAGTCCTTCAGTTGATCTCCCCCAGCATCCACCTCCCATCCACCCAAGCCTTCCCCCTGTAGCTTGACAGCCTGTTCAAGGCCACCCTGCCTCTATATCAATCACTCTCCCCTGTTTCTTTTCTTCAAAAATATCTTGCCTCTGCATACTAGAAATAAATGTATAAGAACAAAAAATGTTTCAGTCTCAGTTTCAATGTCCAACTGTTCTGAGTCCCAGTTTCAGTGTCAAATAATTCTTTATGTGTACATGTCAGCAATGGTATCCAGATGATGGACTTTTTAATTATATTGATCCTACCAATCCATGAACATGGTATATTCTTCCATCTATTTATGTCTTCCTCTATCTCTTTTTATCAGTGTCCTATAGTTTTCTGCGTATAGGTCTTTTACCTCCTTAGTTAAGTTTATGATGGTAAATGGGATTGCTTTTTTAGTCTCTTTCTGTAAGTTCATTATTGGTGTACAGAAATGCCATAGATTTCTTGGCATTAATTTTGTATCCTGCTACATTGCTAGATTCATTTATTAAGTCTAACAGTTTTTTGATGGAGTCGTTTGTTTTTTTTTATGTACAATATCATGTCATCTGCAAATAAGGACACTTTTACTTCTTCTTTTCCAGTTTAGATGCCTTTTATTTCTTCTTTTTGTCTAATTGCAATGGCCTATACTTCCAGTACTATGTTGAACAGGAGTGGTGAAAGTGGGCATCCCTGTCTTGTTCCTGTTCTTAGGGGAAATGGTTTTAGTTTTTGCCCCTTGAGTATGATGTTGGTTGTGGGTTTTTATATATGGCTTTATTATGTTGAGATATGCATGTTATGTATTTTAAAGTTGCCGAAAGAGTAGATCTTAAGCCGAGACCGGTTTGGCTCAGTGGATAGAGCATCGGACTGTGGACTGAAGGGTCCCGGGTTCGATTCCGGCACAATGTATACATATATCAAGTCTTTATGTCATTACCTTAAACTCACATACTTTATGTCATTATATGTATATTAAAAATTTTTCCTCACAGACTTCCTGAAAGGATATAATATTAGAGTGTATATAAATTGCCTATCAGAGCATTGGGCCATTAATGAGAGAGTTTCAAAAACATTCATTTTTTTAAATTCTGTGATTCCTCACAATCAGGAAGGAAAAGAGTAAAGAAGAAAGCTGGGTGAGTATCTCAGAACTTTCTTTTAAAAATATTTTATTTTTATTTATTTCAGACAGGAAGGGAGAATGAGAGAGAGAGAGAGAGAGAGAAAGAGAGAGAGAGAGAGAGAGAGAGAGAGAGAGAGAGAGAGAGAGAGAGAGAGAGAGAGGTATCAGTGATGAGAGAATCATTTCTTGGCTGCCTCCTGCATGTTCTGTACCTGGGATCAAACTGCAACATAGTCATGTGCTTTGACCAGGAATCAAAACATAACCTCCTGCTTCATAGATCGATGCTCAACCACTGAGCATTACTGGCTGGGCTGAGAAACTTTCTAATTCCATCAGGCCATGAAGTGTGGTGGTAAAAGCCCTAGCTAGGGAGGGTGAAAGCTGGGTCTCTGACTTAGCCTAACTCTAACTTGGGCTCCTCGATTTTAATTTAGGCAGGTCAGGCAGCCTCACTGATCTTCTTAAATGACTAGATAATAAAAGAAACAGAACCTGACATTTTGAGGCAAAGTTTAGGTAGCGATAGTGGCATTTAATTTTGCTCTTGGGGCCACTGGGTATCCCAAAAACACTTAAACTGCTAGTCCTTGGGAGCAGAGATAGTACAGAAAACAAACAAACAAACAAACATAGAGGATATCCCTTTTTACCAGGGTTTTCCATATGAAATTCAGTTCAGTAGCATAAAGCTTAACTGCTTTTAAGGTGCTGGGAACCCAATGTAGGATAGTGACACATGGTCCTTGTCCTAGAGAGCCGTGTATGGTTCAGAGGAATGTTCTTAGGCTTCAATACATAGGCCATGGACTTCGTTTCCTCTTGCTTTTGTGTGGGAAAAGCCGCAGAGTTCAAGTACACTGCCTAAAAGTGCTAGATTTTCAGGCTGCTAACCACATGTTATTATGACAAAAGCAGAGAGAAGAATGGATTTTCTGGTAGTGAATTTCTTACACGGACACAGGATTTTCAGCACACATACCTTCTGAGAATAGTTGGTGTGACTTGCTCATTCTGAGGGCTCCTGTTTGGACATCAGAGAGGACTGGTTTAGGGCATGCCTGTTCTCTCTTCTCTTTCCCCTATGAGTTTTACTTACTCTTCTGATGATAAAAATGCCAGGGTGGCTACATTTCAAGGAAATGAACAGTTTAAAATGTTGCCTGTTTAAAAATTAAAATTAATTTGCCCTGTAAGTCATGAGTCTCATTTTAATAGTGCCCTGAATAATTCAGGAGCTGCAGAGTTTGTTCAGAGCTTGTGCTGCAGCTTTGGCTGTCTTGTTTGGGAAGCAGCCCAAGCAGAAATGCTAAGCTAGTACAGAATGAAATCTCCTGGGGTCTGCATAACAGAATCTTAGGGATACGGTTGTGGAAGGTGCAGCTGAGAAGATTTTCAAGAACAGACTGGAAAGGGCATACAGATTGATCCCCAATAGTAGGTTTATCTGAGGAAGACAAACAGGTCCAAGATGTAAATAAGGGGGTAGTTAGTTATGAGAAACCATCTCTGCTTCAACCTTTTAATTGTCCCATGGGATCCACAGGATGATATCTAAACTCCTTCGCATGAGACACAAGATTCTCAGTTTTCTGGCTCCTGCCCATTTTGCCAACTTATGTACTGCTTCTTTGTAATGTGGATCTTGGGCTGAGTGACTTGCAAGTTTTAGAGGCATCCTACTAATAATTTGAACTCTGAGACCTTTATCCTCTGCTTTTGCCAGGAAGACTTTCCCACTCACCCTTTTTATCCTAGAAGGTCTTCCTTTTTTTTTCAACTTAATAAGAAAGCCTTTAGTAAAACTCTAGATTGTTCTCTGTATTCACTTCATGCTTTGTGCTTCCCCTTCTTACAGTACTTATTCTTCTATATGGCTATTGTCTATTTACAAGTCTACTTCTGCCATTGAAGCCAAAGCTTCCTGAAGTCACAGGCTATTTTCTGCACCTGGCCCACCACAGACACTCTTCAAATGCTTATTTAATTGATTTGGGTCACATAAACCTCACATCTTCAGTCGCAAAATCTATTTCACTTGGGGCAGCAATATCTGGAATTCCATCATTAGATAGTTATTGCTTTCCCATCCATCATTGCTGTTTCTCTTCAAATACTCCTGGTGGGTGTAGAGCCTATCATGGAATGTGAGACCTGGAAGGGCCCCAGAGACTCTTCAGATGTCCTCTCTATTTACAAGAGACGAAATAAAGGTCCAGAGAGATAAAAAATGACTCAATCAGAATCACACAGCTTACTAGTGATAAATCAAGGACTAGAGCCTGGAAATTGTGAGTGCAAATTGGAGATCTGCTCATCACGTGGTCAACCAATTCTCCCATGCTAGCAATGAAGAGTTCTGGGAGTCTGTGGGAGGGTGATGGCTGAGAAGAGGAAAATAATACATAAAAAAAATTAGAGAAGCCTGAAGACAAACTGTACAGGTTTTTCATAGAAAGAGCCTATGGAGCCAGACCCACCTACTGGTAATATGCCATGTCATAATTTCTTGATTTATGTCATTCACAAATTAGCGGTAGAAGAATCAGGAAGCTTGTCTTATTTTTCTTTGTATTTCTAATACTTAGCATTTCCTGGCTTGATAAATGATTAGTGTTTGAAAACAAGATCTGAGGAAATTTTATACATAATTAGTCTAGTTAAACAATATTTATTATATTTCTTTTAATCCTGAATACAAAGATAAAAACAGTTATTTTGGTTCTGAATGTTTTACCTTAATTTTATAACTTTATTTTCCCAATTTATTCATTCCCCTTTCTGCTATTAAGGATTTGCAATTAATTATCTTACACAACCATTTAGATGCTCCTTTTGACCTTGTCTTTACAGATGATGAGGCTAATGTTCTATGGTTCTCCTTCATAGTGTGTTTCTGCAGGTACCTCAGTTGGGAATAAGGAGCACCATCTTTACTCTGTTATTAAGGTAACACCCTAAGGAGGAGCCACAGTCCCTGCAGGTTAGATGTTTCTCATATATTAAAGCTTTTTAATAAATTTTGACAAAAATCTCAGAAAGCCTCAGTTCACAAATATTAAACCAGCAATGCAGATCACTGGAGTGATTTATTCATTTATTTTCTTTAAGAAATTGTGATCCCAATAGAAGCATTTCTTTCTTGGGAAGCCTCTCCATTTTAATCAGTTTTCTTTCCTAGAGACCTTGCCTCTGAAAGTTGTATCCCATGTGTGATACAGACAGAAGGAAAACAAATGGGGAAGAAAAGAGCTGCCACACTGAGGGTGGATTTGTTTTTTAGAAAGTCACTTGGTTCCTCTTGAGTGACAGAAGAGAAAATGTTTTACTTGTCATCCCTATTTAGGAAACAATCCTGTGATTCTGACACCTCTTTAACACTAGTCACAGTCTGAAATATGAAGTCTTTTTTGTACCTCTTAACGACTTTGTAAAATATCAGGATTGTGTTTTCTTTTTTGCTCAATTAAAAACGTGTTGATTAAATAAAACTTGCACAGACCATCAGGCTCAGTAAATAGACATGGCTGCTAAAAACAAAACAAAATAAAACACCTATATCATCTTAGGCCACATTAATTTTGATAGTACAGTGTGAAGATGGTTATGATGCATTTCAACTTATTTTAAACTGACCACAACTTTGATCATTGTGTTTATTTCTGGGAGCTATGATTTTTAAGGCTGTAGCATCTTCTTGAAGAAACATGTTCACAGGTGAATCAGGATAGTGAGAGGGCTCAGAAGGTGGCCACCTGGAAACGTTAGAAGAAATTAGACTTGTATACTGAAAAACACTTTTACTCTCTTTTCTGCTTTTGAAAGAGGCTTATAGAAGCATCCATTCACCAACATTCCAGTCTTGGAACTGGAAATGGGTGGGTCCATTCAGTTCTACATCAGTCCCTTGTAACTTCCTGCTTTCTTTTGTGCCAAAGATTTTCAAATCTTGTTGAATTCTCCAGCCTCTCTAGCTGGATAGCTTCTCTACTAGTATACTCCTTGTGCATCCAGTTTGCTCCTTCAACTCCATTCCAACCAGCAAATGTCTACGGAACACCGCCTACAAGCTCCTTTTACAGGCATCTCCAGATAGGCTAAAAGGAGGGACAGGGATGCAAGGCACTGGGTACAAAGAGGTTTGGATTCTAGTTCTGCTACTTGCTAGCTGTGTGGTCTTGGAAATCATATAATCTTTCAGTCTGTTTCCTTATATGTTAGATAGAAAAAATAATATATCCTCATGGGGTTGTGGTTAGGATGACATAATAAAACATAAGAATGTAGTTGGTTTGATAAATTTCTAGTTTCCTTTTTTTAATTGGGCTGCCTACTATCTAACAACATTTATTGGAGGAATGAGAAAAAACTTTCAATATCTACCCATTTCTTCTCTAAAAATCCCTCTTTTAAAAATATTTTTATTGATTTAAGAGAGAGGAAGGGAAAAGGAAAGAGAAACATCAATGGGCTGCCTCCTGCATGTCCCCTACCAGGCAACCTGGGTACGTGCCCTGACCAGGAATCGAACTGGTGGCCTCTCGGTGCCTGAGATGATGCTCAACCAACTGAGCCACACAGGCAGGGCAAAATGCCTCTTTTAAAATAAAAACATCATATCTCTGTTTCTTTAAAAATATAACTTTTCTATTATAGAGCCATTTGTTATAGTTACTCTAAGCTAGTCTTATTTACTAAGGCTAACTAATAGCCTACATGTTTTGGCATTCACCTACTTTGTTATAATTGTCATAGTAACTGTGAAAGTTAGGTGTAGTAGGTATATTATTTTGACTGCTTTAAAGGAGAAGTGGGGGCTTCAAAGACAGGATTCAAAGCTAGGAGGAGTATTACCTAAAAAGCCATCTTCTTTCTGTGGCAAGATAGATTTCTGAGTCTTAGGGGACAGAAACTTTATCTCAAGCCTTCTTGTAATCCCATTACTTAGCAGAGTGCCCTCAATGAGGTAGGTGTTCAATAACAATTTATTTAATTGGATTGAATTGAACTAAATGATCAATTTATCACTATCTTTGCTTTCCTGTTGATAATTTTAATGGTGTATGTCTTGACTTTATTAATCAAAGGCTCATTTCCTAGAACTTATTTAAAGTCAGGTAATCTATCTGTTAAAATATTTTTCTACCTTTCCAAAGTGATTACAAGACTTATACAAAATCAATTACTTTCATGAGCTATTTTAAATAGAAACTTTACATTTTAAAATTTAAAAATAATTGAAGCAATACAATAGTCATGCGGAGAAAATATTAGTTGAGATATACATCATAATAATGATGAGTTTTTTTTCAAGTATCAAGAGGTTTGGAAATGGTTTCTTGGAATTTATGGAATCCTATTTATTTTCAAGGAGATGTTTAGGGAAAACATGTATCCAAAACCAATTTTAGTATTATCTTTCTATATTGATATACCTCCATATCATTCATTAGATAGTTACCTCCATACTTGCATTCTTTTTGTCTCCAAATTTGAAGATGATCTTTCTGAGGCAGATTGACTCAGAGGAAAATCCACTGATATTTACATTAAAAGGCCAGGGTTTTCATTCTCACTCTATTTTTTTGTAAACCCTTTAGCTGAACTTCATGAGTTAGTCTCTACTTGTTTATTCTCTTCCATTAATTACCTTGAGAGTGAGTCCTCTAAACCTCAAATATAATAATCTCCCTCTCTGCTGCAAAACTTTTTATTTCTCTCTGTTTCTATAAAGTGAAGTGCAAAGTCTATAGACTGATATTCAATCTCTTCCACAGTTGGAGTTTAACCTTTAGTTTGGCATAGCAGTTAGAAAGATAACTTCAGCATCAGTCAGGTATGGGATAGAGTCTGGGTTGCTGACACTGGGCAACTGACTAAAAAAACCTCATAAAGCTTCAGTTAATTCATCTGTAAAATAAAGCTAGGGTAGTGTCCATCTCACACACCCACTGTAAAGAGTAGATGAGATATTGCATGTTTCAGGGTCAAGATTTTATTCTTACTATGACTCAGAGAAGATTGACTTTATTTCTTTTAACTGATTTAATCTTTCTCAAAAGCCCCATGTTATTGAGGAGCTAGAAAGAAGTGTGTAGTGTGTGTGTGTGTGGTGGGGATGGGGGCTCAACATTTCTAATTTCTAATGGCTTTGCAGGATGTAGTCCCTTAGCACATGAGGTAAAAACAGTCACAAAATTATGAGAGCCTGAGTCAGCATTTCCAAAGCTTCCCATAGCTCCAATGTTGTGAGAAATCCAGAGTTTCCTCCTTGGTGGATGTTGTGATAAGAGCAAAGAAACATGGATGGTAAGAACTAAGAGGAGCTGCTTTAACAGTTAGCCAGGAGCTTCCTCAGTGAGAAGAGGTGGAGACAGCAAGGAAGCAGGAGAACTACCAGACCTTGCCAGAGGCCAGAGAATGCACCAATCATAACACCAATCAATACACTTTCCACTTTCCCAAACTTCTTTCTTTCTTTCTTTCTTTCTTTCTTTCTTTCTTTCTTTCTTTCTTTCTTTCTTTCTTTCTTTCTTTCTTTCTTTATATATCTCTCTATATCTCTATATTTCTTTAGTTATTTCTTTCTTTCTTTCTTTCTTTCTTTCTTTCTTTTTCTTTCTTTCTTTCTTTCTTTCTTTCTTTCTTTCTTTTTTCTTTCTTCCTTTCTTTCTTTCTTTCTTCTTTCCTTCCTTCCTTCCTTCCTTCCTTCCTTCCTTTCTTTCTTTATTTCTTTCTTTCTTCTTTCTTTCTTTCTCTCTCTCTCTCTCTCTCTCTCTCTCTCTCTCTCTCTCTCTTTCATCTATCTATCTATCTATCTATCTATCTATCTATCTATCTATCTATTTATTATTTTGCCATATATATATTTTTTATTGTTTAAAGTATCACAAATAGTAGTATATATGTTTTCTGTCCCCTCCCCTTGACCTCCCCCTGGTTTTCCCTACCCCCCAGCATATGCCCTCACTTGCCCCCCCCCCAGTGTCTGTGTTCTTTGGTTATGCTTTTATGCATGCATACAAGTCCTTCTATTGATCTCTTGCAGCACCCCCTCAACCTCCCCTGCCTTCCCGCTATAGTTTGATAGTCTGTTCCATGCTTCTTTGCCTCTGTATTTATTTTTATTTCTCCCATTTCTTTTCTTTAAAAAAATCTTGCCTCTGCAGACTAGAAATAAGTATATGAGGACAAGAAATGTTTGAGTCCCAATTTCAATGACCAACAATTCTGAGTCCCAGTTTCAATGTCAAACTGTTCCTTATGTGTGCATGTCAGGAATGATATCTGGATGGTGGACAAATGTTGGTAATGCAGGTCCAACCCTCTCTTGTTTGGTCCTGGGTAACCTGCAGCAACGCACAGCTGCTGACTGATAGCATGGCCAGGAGACGTCAGTGTCTTCCATCTCTGGACTGTTTCTCCTCTTTTCTTCATGGTTGGAGCAGACTTGTCAACTCCTCTCTGATGGAGGAATCCACATAGTTTTGGAGTTGTTTTCTGAAAATATGCAAACATACTCTAGATCAAAAGTTAATAAAGGAATCTTTTCTATAAATTTGACTTGGAATCCTTTTTATTTTTGCCCAGCTAATTTCCCTTTGGCTTATTTTGACACCATGTGTGTTTTACATGGGTATCTTGCTGTTAGTATACAAATAAAAATTAATTTTCTGAAGTGTAATTAATTTTCTAGGTGTAATTTACTTACAGGATTTTTTTCCTTACATGATATTACCCTACTATCCTCCTTTTTTTATTTAAATGAAGTGCTATTTTCTTAATTATGAAAAGCAAAACATCTGTGATTTGGGTTGATTCAGTGTGGTTCTTGATATAGGATGCACAGGACAATTAAGAGCTAGTAGTTACCTGTGCTTGACATATGACACATCATAAGTGCTCAGAAAATTTTGGTTGCTGTTAACTTTTTATCACTTTCACCTTCAATGCACTTCACTCTCTTTTCTTACACACAAAATGCCATAACTATTTCTACATAAATCTGAATTTAATTGTATCTTATACTTTCAATAAAGATAATTTATTCAACACAACACAGGAAAAAAATTAATTTTATACTCATAAGGATATGAAACAAATGTAACACCAGGAGAAAGTATTTCTTTAGACAATGATAGAAATATCTAACTTTTTAAAAGACTTTAAATGTTCCAGAAGCTTTATCTCTCATTTAATCCTTGCATTGGCTCTCTGAAGCAGGTACTACTTTCATTTCTATTTGGGATATAACTACGAGAGGTTATATTCTAAAGGATGCTAAAACCAGAATTGGAACTCAGGATTTTGGATGGCAAAGGTCATGCTCTTGACTATTACACTTCATGAGGTGCCAGTATTCTGACTTTGTTCAGGATATATGCTCACCCTATAGTCCATGTACTGTCTTGACCTCCCCTCACTTTGTATTCTCAGAGCTCTGGGCATAGACTATTACTACCTGCCCTTGAAAACTATTGAAGGTCTTTCATCAATGTGGCTTTAATGTTTAATTTGTAACTAGGCTTACAATGGCATCTTCCCTGTTCTCAACACCCCACATTTACTTTCTTTTAGATTCCAAATTCTTTCCAAGTTGCAACTAATATTTTTACTTACACCTATATGAGTTTTGTTTGTACCTTTGTCAGGTATATAATCCATTCTGCCTTCTGTAAGAGATTCTAGGTATGTGTCTGTTTCTCTAAATTTAATGAAGGTTCGGGAAGCCAGACATTGCCTCACCAATAGAGATGTAAATAGAACAAACAGGAAACCTGGTCAAAGGTTAATGGATCTGTTTACCCATTGTTTAGGTGAGACTTTAGTTGCCCCTCTTTTAGTCTTATGTTACGTATGAACTGTTTACTCATTGTTTAGGTGAGACTTTAGTTGCCCCTCCTTTAGTTTTATGTTAAGTATGAACTATTCACATATTGTTTAGGTGACACATTGGTAATTGTAAAAGTTTCTGCACCTTTTGTCTTATGTTAATTCTTGCTGGTTGATTTCATTGTTGGAATTTCCTGACCTAAAGGACATGGATGTATCACTTGGCCCTAATAAAAGGGGATAGGAAAACCAGAGTGGAGGCATCCTCCCCCTTGAGGTGGACTCCCGCCTGGCCCCCATTATTCCAAAAAATTGATGCTTTTCCAGTCTCTCTTCATTTGTGTGCGGCCTTCTTCAGACGCTGAACCCTGAACATGGGAACCCTGGACACGCAGGACGGGAAAAGGATTCCACATGAAGGGAGCTTTTTTTTCATTGTTTAAATAAGTGGAATCAAAGGGAAGCCTTTTTTTTTAATATGAACCACATTAATCCCTTGGAGCAAAGAGAGATACTGAGTCCTGATGACTGTCTGTAGTCATATCTGGTCAAAGAGCAAACTGGTCAGGTCACTGGGATGGTGGAATGTTTGGGGGAAAAAAAGCAAAGTGAGGGTACAAAGTCTCACCAGGTAACATTAAAGCCTAAATTCTTCAACTTGGCTTATAATCCTTCTCATCTCATCCCTGTCACCCCTTTCAGTCTTATGTATGCTGCTGTCCTTCTAAACAGTCTGTACTGGACTGTTTTTCACTTCCTTGATAACTCTAGGCTATGTATGTCTTCTCTAGACGTGGGTTTTCATGTGCTATTTCATCCATCTGCAATGCTCTTCTCATTTCCACCTTTACCTGGCTGATCTTCTCATCCTTCAGGCTTTGGCTTAAACAGGACCACTTCTTAATCAAGGAGGATTTCTCTGATGCATGGAAGAAGTCATGGAGTATTCTTGCTGAATACTCCAAGGTACCTTATGAATCTCCTATGAAAACACTTCATACTCTTGAATGTTGTTTCCTAAATGCTTGTCTTTTCCATTATGTTTCAAGATACAGGACTGATCTCTTTCTGTCTCTGATTTGTATCCAGGGACTGAGAACAAAAACCTTATTTGACAACCAACCAATCAAACAAACAAATAAATAAATAAATAAATAAATGAGCTTCTCATTAAGCCAATTCTTCACACACTCTTCTGTGTACCAGGATCAGACTTCCTTCCTGATTTAAGTTCAAATGTCAGAGGACATACAATGCAATATCAAATTGATATGGAGATAGACTTGAGGAAGTTAGATAATATCTTCAAGGCTATGTAGATAGTGATGATACACTGGGGAGCCCTCTTTGTGCTGAGGAGGAGCTCTGAGTGCAAGTTGACTTCACACATGCATTCCATAAAGCGTTCCCCTCTTCCATCACAGGGTGTGTCTACCGAAAGTCAGCCTGGGACTGCTTTCTCCATTCCCAGGGTCTCAGGAGGCCTGGAGGGCCAGAATGCATCTTCAGAAGGGCCATGGATCAAATTGCAAGACAAATTCAGGAAAGGACTTTTCAACGATTTTTTTCTTTTAGTTTCTCAGACCCCATGCCTTTGCCCATGCTATTCCTTCTCCCTAAAATGCTTTTATTCTCTTCTCAGAACCTTCTTTTTATGTCTCCAGAGCAATCTATCCTTATCTGCCTCATCACACTATCCTTTAGCACATATTTTTCTACTTGTCACTTTTAGATTTTGCTTTCACTAGTTGAGTGATTGACTAAATGAAGACATCTCTGATCTTAAATATGGATTCACAGACATCTCAAGGCTTTTTCAAACTGAAATATATATGTTAATAATTAACTAAAGCACAATACAAGAAATGCTATAATAGAAATATATCAATAGTGTAGTGAGCTATATTGGGCATTATGCACATGAGTGCTGGAGTCTGACTACCTAAATTCCAATCCTGGTTTAACCACTGATTACCTCCATGAGTTCAGAAAATTAAATGTTATTCCTACATTTTATTTTCTGTAGAAAGGAAATAAAAATAATATACACTTCATAGTGTTGTTGAGAAGATTAAATGAAGCTAGCTTATACAAGGTGCTTAGTAACTATAGTTGGTACATGGTAAGCATTCTACAACTATTAGCTATGGTGATAATAATGCAGAGTGGGGCTCCAAAGGGCTGGAGTGAAGAGGTGGTATATTAAGGAAAAGCTTCACAATGAAGCTGATGCTTGAGCTCACTATCTTTCTATGATTTGAAAATTTTCAAACAAAGCTATGGTTGAGAAGAATGTGGGGATTTCCATGTGGAAGAAACAATAGTGTAACTGTGAGACAGCTTGGCAGTTTGGGAAGTTTTAAATTCAGTTTTCATATGGGTAGAACAGAAGGTGATTATGGGATAGAAGCAAGAGAAAAGACTGAAGAGATAAATGTGTGGCCAATTCAAGAAGAGTCTTGTTTATATACTACGAGATTAATACTTGATTTGGTATATAAGAGGAATTATTACAGAGTTATTAAAACAACTATTTGACCATGTGGAGCATCAAATTAGAAACAAATAATTCTGGTATTGATGGACTGAATTCAGGATTTGGCAATGCTGATGGGGAAAGATCCATGAAGCTGGACAGGCAAGGCTGACAGACTGATGAGGGAGAGAGGAAGACACCCCAGTTACTGATCTAGTAACCTGGATTTTAAAGAGGCAGAGTCTAACAGACATCATGCATTTTTCAGACCTTTAAAAGCCACTAGGAGATGCTGTCAAGAGCATTTGCATTTCAGGATAAAACAGTACATATAGAATTGAGTTTTGTGTTGAATAATCCAGACAGCTTTAACTCAGAGTCTGTCAAAGTCCATTATTGTTTTTCTGCTATGATGCTTCTTGGGGGAAATCATTCAGGAAGCACCAGTGCAAACCAACAAACACCCTAAGTACTTACTCCATCAAAGGTAAAGAGTGAGAAGAGAGAGCAATCATTGAAGTGCTATTTCATTCTGTATTTATACCCACAGGACACTCATCTATGTGCACACATACTCATGTGCACACACACAAACACACACACACACACACACACACACACACACACAGACACACTTTAGAATAGGGTAAGTTAGGTAGTCTCAGTAATCAATCCCTATACCTGTACAGTATTTTAAATTTGATATAGTACCTTTACCTTTTCATCTTTTCCCTAAATATTCTCACATCTAGTGTGTGAGAGAGACAGGCAGATGTCCTATTTTGCTGATTAGAAGATTGACCTTTAGAGAGACGAAAATATTTGTTCAAGGTGGCAGAGCTGGTGTGTAATGGAGGTTTCTCTCTCTATCTGTGCACTTGCAGTTGGAGTCATGTCTTTGGAGGTCTTTTCTACCACTTTTTACTATTGCATATTGCCAGTAGTTTTCACCGTGTCATTCAAGGAAATGATTCTTTTAAAAACATTTATTTATAATTGATTGGATTCTTACTATGTTGATATTTTACCTATAGAAAAATGTGTGGGTGTATCTATATATGACTGACAGTTATATAGCATAATGGTTGTAATAACTCTTTTGGTTGGAAGTGGCAGGAATTGAACTCAAACTTGTTTAAAAAACAAGAGAATGAAATGTTTCATATAATTAGGAAGTCTAAGGTTAGGTTTACCTTCAGCCTTGACTAGATCCAGGAAATCCCAATAATTCCCTTTATCTCTCTTTCTCTCTTCTTTCTCTTCCTCTTGTCATCCCTTCATCCTTGCCTCCTTCCATCTTTTACTTCTTTATCTCTCTTTTCTTCTGCATTGGCTTCATTTCGAGGCAAGGTCCCTCTCTCTGATTTGAAAAAAAGTTTTGGAAGATTAAAATTTACATGCCTCTTAGTATTTGCAATAAAAAAAACCCCTCTTACCTAGCATCCATATCAGTAGTCTGCTTTATCTTGCTTGTCATGTGCTCTCTTATAAGCAAATATAGGTTGAGTAGGGTGCTCTGACTTAGCAACTGGGATCAGGAGCCCAGTGTTTTGGTGGTAGAAATGCCTCCATCACTGATTTCCCACTCTTACCAGGACATATGGGATGAGAGACTATTGTTCTCCAACTCTTAAGAGGCAGCAGACAAATAGGGAATTCTGCACAGGGAAAACCAACAGATATACTTTGCTCAGAAATTTCATAGATAATACATTATTCTAGATGGGTGAGATAATTGAGGTCTTCCCCTCTCCCCCCAGCTCTTCTACTCTATATTATGTCACATTGAGAAGTCACCTTTGTCAGACTTAGTTTTCTCAACTGTAACATGAGGATAAAGCTCCTTACCCACTGTTGCATATAGTTACTCTGAGGATCTCAGTGCTCTACACACAGTGTCATTATCAGGGACTTGAGATTCTTCAGCTCAAGTCTCATTCCTGTGTGCATACTCCTGTGTACAATGTGCATTTTCAGAAAATGTCTGTAGTGTAATGGTGGCATTTCAAGAGGCCCTGTGGAGAGACAGTACTTACCCAAAGGAATACTGTATATTTCTAATTGTGGATTTATAAGCACTCCACAGGGGGAATATATGGTGGCAAGGATGCCTTCAAGTACCCCTTATGTGATGTCTCTAAGCCATTCATCTGCTTTGCTCTAGAAAGCAGCCTGCTCTAGAAAAAAAGAAAGGGGGGATTTGAAGTCAGAGAATTGGGGTGTGTGTGTTAGGTGGCCATTTACCAGCTCCATGGCTTTGGACTGTCTACTAATCTGAGTGTCATTCCTACCTGTTAAAAAGTGATGGAAATGCATGCTGTCCTATGTTTTTCCTAAAGTGACTGTCAAGAACAAATTAAAGTGGTGAAAGGGTTTAGGATGAAGACAGAGCTGAGTTGGAGGCCTCCTCTGTATATTTACACAGTATTTTCTGTCAGTGCCTTGCTCAGGCCCTCTCAGATGGATCCTTTCTTTACTTTCTGTGTTCCTCTCCCAGATCAGGTCTGCTTTTGCCACCAATGGACTCCACCTGTGAATCTTCTTCGGCAGATTGCCACTTTGCCAAATGCTGAAATTACCACGTTTGGAAGCTGTTAACCAATTACTATTGGGTCCCTTGACTTGGGAGGTATGCATGAGACAAAATCAGCCATGCAGTGCTCTCCTCTGAGATCAGGACTTGGCTTAAAACCTCACCCTTGATTGTCTTTATCTTCTTCCCTCTCCTGTCCCCACAGCCCACTCAATTACTGGTTTCTCCTGAGAGCTCTACCTTTATACATTACCTGTACATACTTCTCATCTCAAGAAGAAAGAACTTGATCTAGAACAATTTATTAATTTATGATTTTAGGTAAAGTGACTTACTCATTTTCCTAATCTGGAAAGGAAGATGGTAACATCTACCAACACATGGTTATTAAATCATAGCAGTTATTTAGTAAATTAATAAAAGTTATTTTTAAGTACATTTTGAGGCTTCTGCAAATAACAAGTACAAGGGTAATGTTTTCTTTTATGACATACTAGTGGCCCATGCACAAAATTTATGCACTGGTACAGTCCCTAGTGGCTGGTGACAGCCGGCTGGGTACTTTCTCCCTTCCTCAGGCCACCTGCTATCACTGGGGCCTCCCTCCCTTTCCCCAGCTAGCCCTGCCCCCTGGTTGAACTCCCAGAAGAACTCCTGGTCCAGGGGACAATTTGCATTTTATGCTTTTGTTATATAGGATAAGGGTAGATCAGATCAATTCAACCTGTTATTGAGGTCCAGCTCTTTATGCAGCTGAATATTTACTTTACAATTCCAGGATCCCTCTCTTCTTGTCTGTTTTATGGTTTCACCACCTGCCATTGCTCTGCCCCTCGGGTTGTGCCTCTGGGCTCTCTCTGGCAGGTCCTCTACTTAAGGAAAGACCTCTTTGAGCCATTTGTGAAGATAGCCTTTGCTTCAGTGAGCAGGGATCTCCCTCCCCTCATTCCCAGATTAAGTGCCTGCTGCAGCTTCCCAAGTGAGCATCAGCCAGGCTCATTCACTGCTGTGGATGAACTGCAGCATGCTGGCTGGTGATTGCCAGGCGCGAGGCTCCTACATGCACAAAGCACTCAGACCCCTTAGCCCTAATTTGCTGTTTGATTCCTGGGGAAATTGTGACAAGAAAGTGAGCTCCAGATTGAAAGGCTGAAGAAAGGTTTTTGTTTGTTTGTTTGTTTTATCAAACACTATGCTTGCTGCCCTACTCATAATGGGAAGGTTAGAGAATTTGTCCTATTCATTCAGGGACATACCTTGCTTATAGCTATGATAAACTCTTTCCCATAGCCCTATGTAGGAAGTGACAGCTGATGAAAAACATCAGGTGAAAAAAAAAAGATTCAAGGTTTTATCTTGGGGAAGAAAGCAGGGTTTGAGAGCTATGCACTTCCCTGAGATGGTATAAATGAAAAAAGAAAGTAAAGAAAAGAATAGAGCTCATTGAAGCAGAAAGGAATCCAATAGATCATGTAATGTAATTCAGTACTTTACAATGAAACTGGTGCCCAAAGAAGAAAATGTTTTTCCCCCCGCCCCTGCCCCAAATCATGCAGCTAGTGCCAGAGAAGGGGGTAGAACCCAAACCTCATTGACAATCTTGTGAGCTGACGTTGTTACTTTTGATGATATTGTGAGAGATAACACAACTTGTCCAGGGTCACACAGCTAGTGTGTGGCCCAATGTCTGTATCTCTGGTTAGTGAATCCCCCATGGCTTCCAAGACATAGTGCTACCTATGATAATTGACTTATGGGATCCAGCAGGACTGTTGATAAAAATTTGGGAGAAAGGAGAGGAACTCAGTGGGACTAGATAGGAGAGGCTGGAATAAAGCAGTTGAGAAGGTATTGGCTGTGGGTGGCCTTTGGATTTCATATCTGTTGAATAAATATGTCATGAGATTCCTTAGAATAGTGGTCGGCAAACTCATTAGTCAACAGAGCAGCAAACCATGGCTCATGAGCCGCAGTTTGCTAACCCCTGCCTTAGAATGATGGCTTGAATGTAAGATCCATGGGCAACATCCTTTGCTTTGAGTTTAAAGTAGATTTATAAAACATAAAACAATCTTGCCTATAGTGTCTGAAAAAAAAAAGACAGGCTGAGTAGCACATGGGAAAACATATAATACATTGACTTATCTTCTTACAGATCAGCAGGACATGGGAATTTTGAGTTTTGGAATGAGAAAAGAAAATTCATTTAATTGCGTGTAAGTAAAAATATTATTTCTCATCCAAAGGAAGGCTGACATCTTATATTCAGAAGGTAATTTATTTTCAGAAATAACTAAGACAGCAGATAAAATGCTTTATCTATGTGGCCACAATTAAAAGATCAATATGCATAAATAGTGCCTGCATTCCATGCAGGTCCCTAAAGAGGTATGGAGCAGGTGATGTGCAGAATTAAATATTTGCAATTCTTAGGAAACATGAAGCCTTGATACACCAAGTTGCCCTGAAGATGAAGTCTTTTATTTACATTAAATTATATTTTTCATATTGAAATATTAGAACCAATACCTGGAAAAGAAAAAACAACCCAAATACTTGCACATATAATTTTTAACATTTCAGTTTGTGTGTTTCCAGTTTCTTTATTCTATGCTTGTCCTCTTGTATTATTATAATCTTATATAGAATTTCCTTCACTGATTTTTCCAATGAAAATATCTTAAGCAATTTTTAGATTATTACATAGTTTCCAAAAAGGTGTTATTAATGGTTCCCTATACTTATAAATGGAGAGAGCATAATTTATAACCTTTTCACTGCCATTGCACATTTAGATTGTTACTATAAATGGCATTGCATTTTGTTAAAACTTAAGCATCACTTACTAGCATATCTCTTTTAATCAGGTAATATAATTACTTATATTAATGAATTTCCTAATTTTAAACCATCTTTGCATTCCTGACATAGGTTCTACTTTATTTTGATGTATTCAGAATTCTGTTTACCACAGTTTATTTGGGATTTTTATATCTACATTTATAAATATGGCTAACGTAAGCAGAAACATCAAGGCAGCCTGTTCTCCTTTTTTTAAAAAAAAATTATTGATTTTTTTACAGAGAGGAAGAGAGAGGGATAGAGAGTCAGAAACATCAATGAAAGAGAAACATAGATCAGCTTCCTTCTGCACACCTCCCACTGGGGTTGTGCCCACAACTAAGGTACATGCCCCTGACCAGAATCAAACCCGGGACCTTGCAGTCTGCACGCTCTATCCATTGCCCAATGCTCTATCCATTGAGCCAAACTGGCTAGGGCCTGTATCCTTGAAAGCTCATGACTCTCTTGTCAGACAGACAAGATGGTTTTGAATCATCTATTTCCTAGTTTTATGA
The DNA here is from genome assembly GCA_027563665.1 of Antrozous pallidus. Classification (NCBI taxonomy): domain Eukaryota; kingdom Metazoa; phylum Chordata; class Mammalia; order Chiroptera; family Vespertilionidae; genus Antrozous; species Antrozous pallidus. The sequence goes on along the minus strand of CM050520.1, from coordinate 52,816,738 downwards.
ATTACTTAGCCTTTATGTTTATGTTCTTTTATTTGGCTGTGTACTTAAGGGATATCATGCTTCACTGTGGCTAAATAGTCAATTCCGAAAGGTAATTTAAATGTTATAGCACTGTACAGGTCAAAGTAATTGAAAACTCAGGTGGGCCAACACCATACTTAAGATTGGGACAACAGGCAGAAAATTGACACCTGGTCCCCCTACTCCCCTCTCCCCACCCCCCACCCCCGCCAGGCTCTCACCCTGATGCTAGATAATTCAGTTCCTCCCCATAGGTCCCTGTTGCTTTTCAAGCTGCTGTCCCAGCACTGCAGCTCAGGAGTGAGTCACATCATCAATTCAAATGAAGACTGAAGCCAAGAAGTCAAGAGGAGGCTAAGACTTGGAAGAGCAGCAATAGAAGAATTAAGGTCATCAAGAGCCATGACCATCCACACTCTCACATATTCCACCAAGAGCAGGATCACCCATACTTACATATTCCCAATTACTTTGTATGAATGTGAAAGTTGGTCAGGGAAGAAAGCTATAAGGGAAAAAATGGTTTATTTGAAATAAGGTGTTGGAGGAGAACTCTGTGAAGTACAACAAATTAGGCCTGAAAAAATCACTGGAGGCAAATAACAAAACAGAAGCTGTCATGCTTTAGGCACATCACTAGAAGGTAGGTTCTTGGGAAAAGACAATACTGGGAAAAATAGAAGGCAGCAGGAAAACAACATATGAAATGGATTGATTCCATAAAAGAAGCCATAGACATGAGTCTATAGGTGCTAAACAGTGTCTGTTGTGGGGATGGGGGCAGTCTTGTGAGACTTAGCACTCAACCTGTGGAATCTGAAGCTATGTCCTTGTAGATAGTGTCAGGAGAGTTGAATTATAGGACACCTAGCTGGTTTCTGGAGCAATACTTGTTGGTGTAGAGAGTTCACCCATCTTCCCCCTCCCCTACCTCTTATCCCCACCACTCCAAAATCGCGCCCCTCCCCCCACGCTTGCACACACATACAACACACTAGAATTGGTGATCAAGCACCTATTCACAGTGTAATTAGCTGATTACTTAACATCTGTTCCTGGACTCTTATGATAGCCTAGAGACTAACTGCTGAGTAGCAATTTGCTTCGTGCTTCATTGTAAGTCTGGGTTTTGTCCACCAGGGAAGGCTTGATATTTTTTTTTCTGCTTTAAAGAGATAACGTGGAAGTAAAGAATTATTCATGCTAGCAAGCACTACAAATTCAAGTGAGCTTTTTGATCCTTTGAATTTTTGTTGAGTTGCAGAGACGTAAGTGATGTTAACATAAAGCTTAAATAGCAATAAATGTTTGCATTGTTGAATGCCTTGTCTCTTCTGAAATGCTAGTCACATACCAATTTGTAGTGTAATCCTATTCAGAAACTACAGGCACCTGAGCTCTGGCTGTCAGTTCCAACTTCAAAAATCCCCAAGGATGGTTTTCTAGTTAAATGTTAATGTTCTGAGGAATCTGGCACAAACAGCAACTCCTTCTTGTATTCCGTAGCTGCTATGGTCATGGAAGCATTAGACATAAAGAGTTCATTTTGTTTGTTCATTTTTTTAAAATTTATTTTCTGATTTGGTCAATGCCCCAATTACAGGGACTGGTTAGAAATGTTAAGTCCATTTCATTGACAGGTGTCTTAATGATCTCTGTTGGAATACTTTATTTTGGCACCATTTACAAAAAGCATAAGTATTTGCTAAGAAGTTGACATAACTGACATGTGTTGTACTCAATAGGTTTAAAGCTTTACTAAGCATGATTGTTCATAGTTCTCTATGAAACAGAAAATGATTTCAAGAAGTAACTAGGTACACTGTTCTTTCTCCCTTCATTATGGTATTAGGAAAGCCCGTAGGGCTAGTATTTTTTTCCACTGGTATGTTTGTTCTACACTTCCAACACACACATATGTGCAAACACACAAACTGTATTTTCGCATATTAGGCAACTGTCATGCTTACATATGTAATGCAATGATATCAATAGTAGACGATGTTTTGTCTCATTTTGTCTCATTGAGAGTCATGGGTTATGGAGCAAAGAGTGTCAGAATTTAGTCACATAGACCTATATTTTAATCTCTCCTCTGTCATGAATTACCTGTGGGATACTAGACAAATTATTTAACCTTCAAGAGCCTTAGTTTCCTTATCTGTGGAATAGGATTAATAATAACACCTGCTTTATGGATTTGCTATGTCTATTAAAATTATTTATTTAAAATCCAAGTACAAAGTGGGCCTCAAATAAATGCCCAATTAAATTCCGTTACATCATTAATTTCTTACCATACTATAAGATTTATTCTGCAGAGCAAGAATTCTCAAAGTGTGTTCACTGGACCACCAGCATTAGTATCATGTGGGGGCTTGTTAGAAATGCAGTTTTGTGGGTCCCATCACAGACTCCTGTATCAGATACTCCGAGGGGGAAGCCAAGTAATCTGTGAACTTCCCTCAATCTGGCCTGCACCCTCTCCGATCTGGGACCCCATAGGGATGTCCCAGCAGTCAGACATTGCTCTGGGACCATTGGCTCCTAACTGCTTGTCTGCCTGCCTGATTGCCCCTAACCACTCTGCCTGCCAGCATTATCTACCCCAACACTCCTGCCTTCTGGGCTGATCACCCCCAACAGCCCCACCCCATTGGCCTGTTCCCCCTCAACTTCCCTCCACTGCTGGGCCAGTCACCTCTAATTGTCCTCCCTTGCCAGCCTGGTCACCTCTAGCTTCCCTCTCCTATAGGCCTGGTGCCCTCCAACTGCCCTTCCCTGCAGGCCTGGGTCCCCCCAACTGTCTTATCCTATAGGCCTGATCACCCTCAACTGCCCTGCCCTGCTGGCCATCTTGTGGCCATCTTGTGTTTTAGAGTGATGGTGAATTTGCATATTACCTCTTTGTTTATATGCATATCCTATATAACAAAGGCCCGGTGCACAAAATTCATGCATGAGAGGCGGGGGATGTTCCTTAGCCCAGCCTGCACCCTCTCCAATCTGGAACCCCTCGAGGGATGTCTGACTGCTTGTTTAGGCCCGATCCTGGTAAGATTGGGCCTAAACGAGCAGTCAGACATCCTTCTCACAATCCAGGACTACTGGCTCCAAACTGCTCACCTGCCTGATTGCCCCTAACCACTTCTGCCTGGCATCCTGATCACCTGCTAACAACTACCTTATCAACCTAATTGATGTCTAACTGCTCCCCTGCCAGCCTGTTTGCCCCCAACTTCCTTCCTCTGCCAACCTGGTCACCCTTAACTGCCCTCCCCTGCAGGCTTGATCACCCCCAACTGTCCTCCCTTGCAGGCCTGGAACCTCCCAATGGCCCTCCCCTGCTGGCCATCTTGTGGTGGCCATCTTGTGTCCACATGGGGGAAGGATCTTTGACCACATGGGGGCAGTTCTCTTGTGTGTTGGAGTAATGGTCAATCTGTAAATTACTCTTATTAGATACTAGTGGCCTGGTGCATGAAATTCGTGCATGTGGGGGGTGGAGGTGGGGTTGTCTCTCAGTCCTGCCTGCATCCTTTCCAATCTGAGATCCCTGTGGGATGCGGCCTAAATTGGCACTTGGACAACCCCCTTGCAATCTGCTCCTAACCGCTCACCTGCCTGACTACTTGATCACCCCTAACCACTCTGCTTGCTAACCACTCTGCAACTGGTCCCCTCTGCCAGCCTGCTCGGCCCCAACTGCCCCCCACCATCAGCCTGAATACCTTCAACTGCCCACCCCTCCTGGCCTGATCACCCCCAACTGCCTTGCCCTCCTGGCCTGATCCCCCCTAATGGCCTCTGCCTTGGCCCCTCCACCATGGTGATCTGAGACCCTTGTGCACACATGCCTTTCTGATCTGGGAACCCCGGTGCCTGCAGCAAAGCATGGTGGTAGCTGGTCTTCCCCCCGGCCTCTGGCGGCCTCACCCTTCATGCACGCACCAGTGATCTGGGAACCCCATGCTCACGCCCTTCACGATCTCGGACCCTAGGCATCCACGGCAAAGCACAGCGGTGGCCGGCCTTTCTGCCGTGCCTCCATGCGGCCTGGGGAACTGGCACTGCGGGCTTGCCAGGACCACCAGCCCAGTGTCCGCTCCCCAGGTCCATGGTGCTTGTCCCCCAGGCTGTGTGGAGGCGGCAGGAGAAGCAGGATTGCGTACTGCATGGCCCCAACCCCCGCTCCTGATTGGCTGGTAGCATAGCCAATCAGGAGCCAAGGTATGGTCACATTTGCATGTTACTCTTTTATTAGATAGGAAGATAGAGGCTTGGTGCATGGGTGGGGGCCAGCTGTTTTGCACTGAAGAGTGTCCCAGATCAGGGTGGGGGTTCCCTTGGGGCGAAGGGAGGCCTGGGCAAGGGGCCTGTGGAGAATTGCATGTCAACCACACCCCCCAGCAACCCAAGTGGAGGCCCTAACATCTGGGATTAATTTATGTCTACAATTGAAATTTTGTAGCCTGCAGCAGATCCAAGCCTTCTGCTTGCTCCATGGAGGCAGCCATTTCTGTTTGAAACTTTGTAGCCTAGAGTGGAGGCCTAGGCTGGCAATGGCAGGTGGAAAGCTTGGCTTCCTCCATTGCCAGGGAAACCCAAGTCTCTGTTCTCTCCAGCTCAGTGGCTGCCGCCATTTCTGTATCTTTTATAATTGAAACTTTGTAGCATTGATTGGAGTTCTAGGCTGGCAACAGCAGGTGGAAAGCTTGGCTTCCTCTGTTGCTGGGGAAACCCAAGCCTTCCTCCTGCTCTCAGTGGCAGCAGCCATCTTGGTTGGGGTTTATTTGCATAATCTTCCCCTGATTGGCTGGTGGGTGTGGCTGTGGCTTGTGGGTGTAAAGAAAGTATGGTCAAATTTGCATATTACTCTTTTATTAGATATATATATCTGAATTGTCTTTCTGTTTTCTTGTAGCTTTTTGAGTATCTCTAAAACAACTATTTTGAATCATTTATCAGTTAACTTTATGTCTTCTTGTCTTTGACTTCAGTTACTAGAAAATTGTCATATCTCTTTGATTTTTCGTGTTGCTGTCTTCACATTTGAAGTAGCAGTCAACTTTTCCAGTTTATACTCACTCCTCTGGGAAGAAATTCATTTTTCCTGTTCTGCTATATTATTTTTCTTCTTTGTTTAAAAACAATTTTTTCAGTTATTAAAATTATTTTTTTATTTTCAAATATTATATTAGTTTCAGGTGTACAACATAGTGATTAGACATTTATATAATGTATGAAGTGATCACCCTGATAAGTCTAGTACTCATTTGAAATCATATATAGTCATAACAGTATTATTGATACTAGAGGCCTGGTGCACAAAATTCATGCATTGAGGGGGGGTATTCCCTCAGCCTGGCTTTTCACCCTCTTACAGGCCTACAGTAGGAAATCCCTCTCAGAGTCCAGGACCCCTTGCTCCTTACCACCCGCCTGCTCGCTGCTACTTACCACTTGGTTTGCCGCTTCTTAGCACTGCCATGGAGGCCGGAGAGGCTCCTACCACTGCCACTGCATTCAGAAGCGATGAGCTCTATCTTTCTATGTAGTTGTCTGTGGGCCAACTGCTCTCTTCCTTCTCATTTAGGGTGAGCAGCATGTGAGGGCAGAGCACATTTTCATGGAATACAGAGGGCTGCCCGGAGCTGAGGGGAGTGGCCGGGCCCATGGGGTGAGAGGTGAAGACAGAGGATGCTATCACATCCAGTTGTGGGGTGGGCTGGCTGACCTTCATCTGCCTGACCCCACCAGGGATGGACAGAGCAGGGTGTATGCCTGTCCATTCTCCATCCTTCCATCTATGAAATCTGTCATTGTTGCCAGTCCTCGCCAAAAGTGAATTCAGCTTAATTCCTGAAAGTAAAAGGACACGGGTGAGGGAGAGGGCCTCCACTCAGTGGCCCCTGATTCCCAGCAACAGGACCTGGTGGACAAGACCTGATCTCAGGATGATAGCCACAGTTGCAGAACATAGATCTGTTTCAAGAAAAGTTGAGAATGCAGACTTTGTGTGAGCCCCTCTTCCAAAAGGTGGCAGTTTATTCACATTGTGGCAAAAATACCTTTAAGAGTAACATAAGTGGGTAAAGTCAGGGCCAAGCTAGGCCATTTCCTCATCCAATCTCTCTGAGGCACGTGGACAGAATCAAGTCTCAGCTCTTTGCAGGACACTTCCGGTTTTGTTTTGTTTTTGCCTAAAGAACAGTAGTCTCCATTCTTGTTCTTTGGGATTTTTTCATCATCAGATAAAAGGATATGTACATTGGGGCAATCCTCTCGAGATACAATATTCCAGTTTCACCCACGTGATGATGATAGCAGCCTTAAGAGGCAGGGAGCCAACAGATGGAGAGCAGGGAATTCTGAAAAACAAAGCCATGACAGAGATGCTAAGCCTTTCCTTCACACGTATGATACCCCTCCTAAGGCGGCCTGCAGGTGTTTGCTGAACCTTTACCACTTGATGTCCTGGCAGGCTGCTCTGGGCCCTGCTAGGTGGTGTGCAGGGCTTCCTGGGCCCAGGTGCAGTCCTTGCCCCCACCTCCCCCATACACACACTGCAGCCACTCAGCCATTCCTGGTACAGCTCCTGCACATGGATGCTGGTCTCTGGGGGCCTCACCAGGATGGCAGTATAGATGTCTTCCATCTGCCAACAGTACCCTATCTGCATGCCTGTCATCCACTGTGGCCTGGCCCCTGCTGCTTAGGCATCTCTAGCACAGGCCATGACCTCCATGAAGTGGCAGGAGAACTTGCCCCTCTACAGCTTCAGGACCACTTCTGGATGTTTCAAAAGCTGTAAGCAGCCTCAAAGCATAGCAGAACCTCTCCATCCCCTTCAAGAGTGACCTCCTGGAAGTCTTTGTTCCTTTGGTAGGCGAGCACCCCCATGTCTTCATTGAATAGTTCCTTGGCCACGTGCCTGAAGATGTGTGCCAGGTATCTGTCGGAGCTGGCGCCCTTGTGGAGCCTCATCTCCTCCTCCTTCATGTCTCCAAACAGTGTCCACACTGGTGTGATTTGAGGCAAGGTCACTTTGCTCCATTATCTGAACAATTTCACCTGAGGCTAACACATAGTCAGCACCCTGGGAACTATACAAAGATGTGGGAATATCTTCTCAATAGGCCTCCAGTTTCTTGTCATAACATGGGGACACAATGACGTGGAAAATCTTGCCTGGCAAAGTAGTCCTTCACCAGAGAGCCCATGATCTGCTGGGAAGACTTGGCTGTGCAGAGGGGGGAAGGTGATGGAGTGACCCAGCACGTGTTCTGCATATCAGAACCAGCCAGGATAGGTGGAGGTCAGCATGGATAGCCAGGACTCTTCCTCATGGGGATGGCAGTACTGACACACAAATTTCTTCTGATTCTCCAGGATACTGAAGTCTGCAGCTATCTTCATGTCAAAGACAGTGCACCCTAAGCTTTTAAGGAAGCCACAGAGTCTTACGATTGCATCCATGACACTGAGTCTGAATTTAGCAGCAAAATAAGGCAGATACTGAGGACACACAGACACTGCCAGCACCTTGTGCTGTGAGGTATCACTTATTAAGGTTCAGAACACAGAGGAAGTCCTTGGTGTTCTGTTGAGAAACTTGGACTCCTTCCTTTATGGTCATACAACTGTCAGATGCCAGGCAGTCACTCAGAAATATCTTGACATTGGCCAACTTATGGAATTCTCCCTTCTCCTCATTCTCCAGAGTTGGACTCCAGATGTTGACTGCAACATTTTCTTGGTCATTGTTTTTTGGTTTTTTACTGCATTCTTTCTGTGTGCACTGCTCACACTTCATCTGGAGTGGGGTAGGTGGCGGCCTGGCTCAAGTGACCTGGAGGAAGCATGGGGAGAGCAGGCACTGCTGGTCACCCTTGGCACTGCTGGCAGTATCCTTTCTTCCTTGTGGAGTGTCTAGGGAGGGGAAATGGTTGCAGTGCCTGAGGCCAAGTTCCAGGAGGCTGACAGCACTGTCGGGATCATGCCAGCAGCACTGGTCTGTTGGTGCCTGTCCTGTCCTCTGGAGATTGAACCTGCAGGACTACTAAGGGAGCCAGTGCCCAGTTGTACCCCCCACCCCCTCCACCACCGATTGATTGTAGTCTGAGGACTGGGAGAAGGGACCAAGCAGTGCCTTCTGCCCTCTTACCAGTCGCTGCTGCCACGGATTTATTGGATACTAAGGGACTCTGGTTCCCCCCTTAGCCATCTTCTGATCAAAGGAATCTGCTATTCAATCATCTATCTGATTGTTTAAGTCATGATTGCCCCTGGCTTTTTATATATTAGGATATTCCCTATGCTATACTTTACACTCCTATGGCTATTTTGTAACTACCAATTTGTACTTTTTAATCCTTCCCCCCTTTTTACCCATTCCCCTAACCCTTATCCCATTGGGGAACCATCAAAATGTTCTCTGAATCTGAGTTTGTTTCTGCTTTGTTGGTTCCCTTATTTTGTTTTTCAGATTTTACATGTAAGTGAAATTATATGACATTATTCTTTCCCTGTATGATTTATTTCACTCAGCACAATACCTCCCTAGGTCCATCCATGTTGTTGCAGATGTCAAGGTTTCATTCTTTTTTTATGGCTGAGTAACATTCCACTGCATATATGCACCACTTATTCTTTATTCTGCTATTGATGAACACTTAAGCTACTTCAATAGCTTTGCTATTATAAATAACTAGAGGCCCAGAGGATGAAATTTGTCCATGGGGGGGGGGGGTGTCCCTCAGTCCAGCCTGTACCCTCTCCAATCTGGGACCGCTTGATTTATGTAGTCAGACATCCCTCTCCCAAATCCAGGACTGCTGGCTCCTAACAGCTTGCCTGCCTGCCTGATCACCCCTAACCCCTCTGCCTGCCTGCCTGCCTGCCTGCCTGATCACCCCAACTTACCTCCCTGTTGTTCTGATTGACCCTATCTTGCTCCCCCCCCCCCCGGCCTTATCAACCTTATCTTGCCTCCCTGCTGGTCTGATCAACCCTAACTTGTACCCTTGCCAGCCTTATTTCCCCTAAATTGCTCCCTTGCCAGCCTGATCACCCCTAACTGCCTCTGCCTTGGCCCCTGGCCTAAGCTGCAGTCTGGCCTTCCTCTGTGGGAGCCAACATGGTGGATCAGGGGAAGGCGCTACCCCCATTACCCCACTGCTTCATTCACTGCTGGCCTGAGCCCTGGCCCTTTAAAGCCACCCATAGCTGCCTGAGCCTGGTCCCTTCACAGGCACCTGTGGCTGCCTCAATCTCAGCTCTCGCAGCTGCTACGGCTTTGTCCAGAAGAACATCTGGAAGATCGTCCGGAAGATGTCTAATTGGCAGACAACCTTCCTGAAGGTTGTCCTTCCCGAAGATGTCAGGATGCTGCATGAATATATGAATGCATGTGTTCTTTCATTTTAGTGTTTTGGGGTTCTTTGGATTAATACTCAGAAGTGAAATTGCTAGATCCTTCTTTGTCTGTTATAGCCTTTGTTTTAAAGTCCACTTTGTCTAGTATTAGTGTTGCTATCCCAGCTTTTATGTTGTTGTTTCCAGTTTCATAAAATAACTTTTTCCATCCATTTACTTTCAGTCTGTGTGTTCCTATCAATCTGAAGTGAGTTTCTTATAGACAGATTATATAAAGGTATTGTTTTTTTAATTAATTCAGCCGCTTTATATATTTTGATTGGGATATTTAATCCATTTACATTTAAAGTAATTCTTGATAGATATGTATTTGTTGTCATTTTCTTATTTACAATTTTGCTTCTACTTCTTCTTTTTCTTCTTCTTCTTCTTCTCATTCTTCTTCCTCCTCTTCTTCTTCTCCTTCTCCTTCTTCTTCTCCTTCTCCTTCTCCTTCTCCTTCTCCTTCTCCTTCTCCTTCTCCTTCTCCTTCTCCTTCTCCTTCTCCTTCTCCTTCTCCTTCTCCTTCTCCTTCTCCTTCTCCTTCTCCTTCTCCTTCTCCTTCTCCTTCTCCTTCTCCTTCTCCTTCTTCTTCTTCTTCTTCTTCTTCTTCTTCTTCTTCTTCTTCTTCTTCTTCTTCTTTTTCTTCAACAAGTCCCTTTAACATTTATTATAACACTTGTTTAGTGGTGATTAACGCCTTTAGTTTTTTCTTGTCTGTGATCCTCTTTATCTGTCATTGGATTTTAAATGATAGCTTTGCTGGATAGAATATTCTTGACTGTAGGTTTTTATCATTTTGCATATTTTGTGCCTGCCAAGTCTATGCTTTTGGTGTGTTATTTGTGGGTGTTTTTCTGATGTGGTCTGAAATTGGCCACTGTATGTGATGGTCCTAGGGGCTCTGGTACAGGCCAAAGTCGGATGCTGTCTGTGCTTTTCCTAGGGCCATCTGGTATGAACTACAAAGTGGTCTTCAGATGATTGCTACTTTGTGCTGGGCTTGGGGATCCCTGGGGATCCATATTTAGCAAGAGGTATAGGGCATGCTGAGGCCAGATGCTTCTTGTTTGGGGTTAGTAAATCTTTGAGAGATTTTAGGAAACTATATAGTATGAGCCAAGACATGACTGTTGTGTGGAAAATCCACTGAAAGAGCCTTGGCTGGGCTTAAAAATTGGATGGGTGGAGTCTCAGTGACTCACCAGGGTGGGTAAATAGTGACGACCAGGTTGATGGAGATGCAGATGTGGTGCCTACCTCTGGTTCTGTAAGAGGGATCATCAAAGAAACAATGGCCTCTACCAGCACTCTGTCTGGGAGAAAGCTGCATCTCCAGGCCTTGCCCTGAAGCCAGAAAATCCAGTTCCTTTCCATATATCCCTGGTAACTTTCCAGTTGTTGCCCCAGTTCTGGAGCTCAGAGCAAGCGAGTCCTTCATTATGTCTACATGCATGGGACTTTAAAGAAGAACTGCCTGGGACTCTAGTAGCCATCTTTTGCTGGAGTTCTTGTCCCAACGTTAACCAGGCATGCAGCAATCTGGAGAAAGGAGCTGATGAGTAGATGATTAAGAAGGAGTCCAAAGACAAAAGATAATTTTGAAGGGCATTGGGGGGTCAGAGGATCTTCAGCTAAAGGAGCTTAAAGACTACTCCTGTGCTACTTATTAACACAAATTGTCCTAAGGCAAGGTGAAGATAATACATTTCAAAGGGTAGGGTTTACAGAAGCATTGTCAGGTTGGGGGATAGCCTACAGCTGTTCAGGTGTTTGGCCACAGGAAGCAATAACATGCAGATTAAGATGCTCTGAGCTGTCTGGTGGTTAACAAATGTCCTATTCAGGTTTGGGGGAGATGTTTTTTAGCTATCCCAGATGATTCAGCCCTGCTGACATGCTGGAATTGGCTTCTGGCACTCTGTCTCACAGCCATAATCCCTACAGCCAGAAATTATGGCCTTCTCTTCCTGGGACTGGAACTTTGGGTTGGGAGGCCTTGTTGGGGACTGAGAGCCCTTTCTCTTCAGTGGAGACCTCTGCAGAGGAGACATCTCTTTTGATTTTTAAATGCCACAGGTGGGTGTGTGACCAGCCTGTTCTGTATCTTTGCCCCTCCTACCAATCTCCAGGTGGCCTCTTCTTTATGTGCTTAGTTATAGGAATTCTGTTGAGCTAGACTTCAGGAGGCTGTGAATGATGGTTGTTTTGAAGTTTAGATGTAATTTTGATGGAGACATGTGAGGAGGTGAGTACTGCATTTATCTACTCCTCCATCTTGGTTGCCCTGCTAGAGTCTGAGGCTTTCCTCTAACCTTCTATTAGACACACCTGCTCAAGGCTGCTTGCACCTTCTTATGGGGGAATTTTTAAAGTGTGGATGCCTTCACTGGATCCTACAATGCACTAGACCAGTGATGGGCAACCTTTTGAACTTGGTGTGTCAAAATTTGCCAAAAAACTGAGCATAACTCAGTGGTGTGTCACTTTGAGAAAAAAACCATAATTTCACGATATTTATAATATAAATAACAAAACTGTATAATTGTAATATATAACTGTATTTAATAAACCAAAAACTAATTATTTAACTTACCTGCTTAGTGACATCTTGTTCATCTGTCAGTCAGTTTCTTTTGTTGGTCTTGATATTATTTAACTTGTGTGGTGTGCCATGAACTAAGATAAGTAAGGGGGAAGGGAAATTCTTTAACTAACCTGCCTATTAGTGACTTTTTTGTTGCTGAATTTCATTGGCTATACCTTCAATTGAAGGTTGGTATTTTGTACACTTCAAGCCCAAGCAAGCGCTACTAACTTCATCTGTCAATCTGTTTCTTTTGTTGGTTTTGATATTATTTAACACTGAGAATAAGGTCTCACAAAAGTACATAGAGGGAAAATTTGTGAGTAAAGCCATTGCTATATTTTTCAGGGTGCTAAAAGTGTCTGGTAATCGGTTCCAGGCACTCCAAATTTCCTATTCATAGTGGCATTCCTCTTGATTCTCCAAGAGGCACCTTTCCAGATTCTCAAACTTTGACCTCAAGTTGACAAACACCTGAGCCCAAATGCTGTCTTGAAATTCTGCAAATTGTATCTCCAAATCATCAATTTGCATTCACTGGAAACCATTTAATTCCAAACTACTGTAAACTACTACATCAGGATACTTAATTATTTTTATGGTCTGTTCTAGGCTTCTAAATTCACTGAAGTGGTCAAGTAATGAGTCTAAAACATGCTGGTACTTCATATGCAAGGGTTCCATTTCATTTTGTACACCTGCACTGGCCTTCTCAAAATATTTTGTTACTCGAGGAAAATACTTATAAGTTTTAGTTTCTACATCTCGCTTGAGAATTTTAAGTTTACTTTCAAAAGCTTTTATGTATCTAAGCATAACGTCAATACTTTTGGGAATACCTTGTAACTTTAAGTTTAATGGATTTATTAATATGAACAGAGAGATCTGTAAAAGATATCAGGGTGTTGACCCACTTATCATCATTGAGCTGAGAAAAGTTTCCCAGATCCTTATCCTCAAGAAATACCTTAATTTCTTCAAAGCACTCCACAAAGTGATCAAGAACTTTGCCTCCACTCAGCCATCTTACATTATTGTACATCAGCAGTCCACTGTAGGTGGAATCAACCTCTAGTAAAAATGCAGAAAATTCTCGCTTGTGAAGAGGGTGAGTACCTATTAAATTAACTATTTTTGTAACAACTGATATTAAGTCATTTAAGTCAGTGAATCCTGCCCTGGCACATAAAACCTCCTGATGGATAATACAATGAAAAGGCACAATCAGATGTCCAATAGCTTCCGTAACCAATTTGACAAATCTGACTTTTCCCCCCACCATGTTTGGTGCCCTATCTGTCATCACTGACACAACTTTAGAGATATCAATGCTTAGGTCATGAAATTTTTGTATAACAATCTTACATATTTCGCTTCCTGATGTACTTGTTGGCACTGATACTAACTTTATCAACTCTTCTCTCATTGGGAGACCATTAAAATATTGACCAATAATGGCCAACTGAGCATGTGATGTGGCATCAGTAGTTTCATCAAGAGAGATCGAAAAATATTTACGATTACTTATGTCTCTTTTTAATTGATGTTGTATGTTTGTGTTCAGTCTCATTATTCGGTCTTTTGTGATATTTCTACTGTGTGGTAACTCAGATATTCTCTTAATAATTGCATCTTTATTCTGCATATCATGAAATAGAACTGGTGCATATCTTAGGAGAGTTTCTTTTAATAAATTCTCCTTCACTGAGTGCTTTCCTATGCTGAGCTATGGAGTGAGCAATGCTCAAACTTGCAGATGTTAAATTTATAGAGCCTTTTATAAATTTAAGGATGGAATTAGATTGGCTCTTATAAAGGTACTAGTGGTCCGGTGCATGAAATTCATGCACATTAAAAGGGTATTACTTAGAGAAAATATTTTAATAGTGCTATTTGCCCTTTCTCTATTATAAAAGTATGACAGATAAAAGGTAATGATTACAATGTATATAAAAATAATAAATAATTTCATTAATAAATAAATAATAACAAAATGATATAACAACAATAGCAAACTCATGATATAAAAACAACATTGATGAAATAATGACTAATAAAGTCACTAAACTTATTCTAATATCTCCCTGTATACCACATTAACAGGGAAAACACTTTCAGAGTTCTTGACTAATTTCCCTTGGGATAAAGTATTTACTACTTTAACTTTAATATCACATGTGCTTTGAACTCGAAAAAAAGCAACATAATAACTGACCATGTGTGCAAAGGGGTTCAGGTAGAAATATTCATACTCTGTCTAGAGTTTGTCCTTGTGATTTATTAATAGTCATTGCAAATTCTGGCATCACTGGAAACTGTCGTCGAATTAATTTAAATGGGAGGCCAGTGTCAGATGGGGACAAATCAATTCTTGGAATCAGAAAAACCTCTCCCTCTGTAGATCCTTTTAATACTTCAGCTTTGATAATGTTAGGTAGTAATCTTTTGAGAATAAATTTGGTACCATTACAAAGATCCCATTTACTATTAAGATTTCTCAATAGCATGATGATTGCATCCACTTTCAATTTTAATTTATGACACGACATCCCTGAAGGAGTAATACTATTAAGAAATTCAAGGGAAAATTTTCCTTTTCAGTATCATCTGTTGAGTCAATGGAATCATCACTCAAATAGGTGTTAAAATCTCCATAGAGTATATCCAAAATTTCTTCATTTAATTTTTGAACATGCTCATTTTTTGGACAAAGAATTGCACATTTAGGTATATTTTTAATATTATCTAAGAAGATATATTATTTCCAAAGGTGGCTTCAATAACAGATCCATTACAAATCATTTCATGGAGAATTTCAATAATATCCATTCCTAAATGAAAACTGTGTCATTGAAAATGGCTACGCCTGTCAGTGTTGACACATGTGTCATAGGTTTGCCATCACGAAGACTCTTGGAGAGTTGATATCCTTTCTTTTATTTTCCCAAGGATGGTGCTACAGCTCAAGTTTGTGGTCTCTCTTTGGCCCATAGATTTGGGCATGCTCACTAGTCTTCCACTGCTCCCTGGCTGCCATCTTCAGAAAGTTGCATAGGTAACTGGTCGCAGAGTGACTGTGTGTGTAGTTAAGGCCTGTGAGGTGCCGGGAGTTTATGGATCAGGTGGGGCTTTCTCAGCAGTTTTTAGGCAGGCTATTTGGTGGATTTCATCGCACTGTTAGTATAAGCTGAGTCCCTTTAATGTGTTCTGGGAGTCTTATGCACTTTACATGACACCTTGTCCCTTTTTCCAGTCATGGAGTGCCTGCTTTAATACTCTGGATGGAGTGAGAGAGAAATGACCCTCTTTGGCAGTGTCAGTACTGCTGGGAAAGCTGGGTTCTCACTCACATTCTCTCCCTTTCCCTCATCACTGTGGCTTCAAAGCTCTCTTTTGGCCCTAAACTAAGCAGCCCACTCCAATGTCTCTAAACTGATATATATATTCAAATTAGTGATGGCTCTTCTCTGAAAACCTGAACTTCCACAAAGGCTTTTATCCATGGGTCTCAGGCAGTGTTCTCCAGGGATTCCTAGACCTCAATAGAGAGGGGTTAGAGCTGGTTCATATATCGGGGTCAAAGCTGGGACTGCCTATTACTTAATGCACAGGTGGGTGAGATCCTTCCTGGGTCTCTTGGCATTGGATATAGCACCACATTTTATTTATTGGTGGACACTTATTAACTGAAATATTGATTCTGAGGTTTCTGTTGGACTCAGGTCTTCTGACAGCCAGTCTCAGCTCATAATTCCAGTAATGGGTATTGCTCAGTAATCTTCTCTAGTCCATCATCAATCACAGTCCTGTTCATTTATGAAAATCCATACTGAATTTTTTTCCTTTATAAGGCCTTTCAGATCCTTTTGACTAGACATAATTACTCTTTAATAGTTATACTACATTTAATTGGCATTTCTATTGAGCCCTTAATTACTATTCTTTGTTTGCCTATCAACTGCCACATAGTTTCAGAGGTCCTTGATAGTAAGTATGACATCTTACTTTTGCACTTCCACTATCAATCTGGCTCTTGTCATATAGAGAGAAACAAAACTGAGTAATAAGAAAATAAAAGAGTTAAAGCCAGCCAATGTTTGAAACTACCTTTTACTTTGGGACCTGGGTCTAATTACTGGACCCATTTCTCATGAACATTAAGACAGGATTAAATGAAGTAGTGTTTATAAAATAATAGTACATAGTAGATATTCACTATGTGTTTGCTGAATATATAAGAATTGCCATAATAGAGGAATATGTTTTTAGTGATAATTCTGGTATATCATTTAGAAATCATGTAAAAAAAGTTAGTTACACAGGTTTTTCTTTAGAGTCACAAATAAAGATAGCTGTTCCCAGGCTGCACTTGTCAAGGAAACATCAGCTTCAGGCTATTTGGAAAGAATGTTTTGCAAAGCACTGTTTGAGGGGCTGCTAGGATTATTAATTCTGCTGCTTCTCTCTGGATAATGATTCTTTGATCACATTATTTTTGCTGAGGGAGATAGAGTAGTCCTGCCTGGTTATTCCATCTGGAGCTTGTTGTACTGGGACATAGAGAACTTGCATAGGTACCATTTATCTCTAAGCACATCCCCAGGTTCTCAGAGAAGGTCAACAAATTAATTAATATTTATTGTACCCAGGAACATGATTTGGACCAGGAATCCTAACACCATTGACTATTAGGTATGGACACATGTTGCAAACATTTGTGTAAGGCATCATTAATTAGTTCAACACTTACATTGTTAAATATATATTTTTGAAGGCTTTTAAAGCTGTGTTGCACTGTTCATTCTGTTGAGTAGAAACTTAAAACAATGAAGGTGGCATTCCATGGCTGCTAAGTGAACTATAGGTGAGAGAGAAAAAAAGAATTTCATTTTTAAACTGACAATAAAATAATCATAAAAAAAGAAATGATACATTGGCTCTAATCCTTGCAGGGAAATGACTGTCCTGCCCTCCACAACAGGGACATACTCTGAGCAAAGAGAACAGACCTTTTTCCAGCCTACATGTCCTTACTTGGCCTTCTAGTCATGGCAAAGCAGTACTTACTCTGAGTGTGGAGAGGCCAGAGGAGGGTCACCAAAGAGCACGCCCCAGAATGTTTTCTTGGAATGTGAAATCCCAGTCTTTCATGCTTATCATTACACAAGAAAGTAAGTAAAACTACATATCAGGTATTGGGCTGGGGTTAAAATCTGATTATTTTCACTAAGCTCAGTCCTTTTGGGAGATAAGAGAGGAAGTAACTGTTATAGCCAACTGTTACAGTAGTTAGGTGAAGTACTATGGAATGTGGAGAACAGAAAACCTGTCTATCTGATCTGTTGAGAACACCTACCTGTGACTTCTTCAGTCTGTTTTTCCCCATAGGCTAATTTGGGATTATTCACAGCACAGTGTTTGAATTCTAAAAGGAAGGAGAGAGATTAGGGTATTTTTTACAGTGGGAAGTCACATAGCATCATTTCCACTGTTTTCAATTGTCAGGCAGTCACAAGATCTCAGGTTCTACTCAGGTTCAAAGAAGTGGGCACATACCTTGCCACTTAATACAAAGCATGCCAAAGTCACATTTCAACAAGGTGGGCTGGGATATATTGCTGTGGCTGTCTTGGAAAATAGAAACTGCTACATGACTCCATGTTATCCTCTGTTTATCTAGCCATGTACTCCTTAAGGAAACCTTTCAGACCCAAAGGGTCTGTGAATTTGTCTCAATACTTTAAGAGCTGAGGTTGCTGTGGAGAGTGTGCTCATTTTGGAGATGGACTCGGGGGAGAAGACTCCCGAGGGATAAGATAGGTGATTGCAGTTACAGGAAAAGAAAAGGGTCCTGAAGCTGGGGCAGAGAGAAGGGAGGAGAACCCAGGCCAGCCCAGACCTGACTGGGGTTTTCCATGAAGGAGTTTTCCATAAGCCTTGTTTATCTTAGATATGCATAATTAATTGCATGGTAAAGAAATAATGAATTTTTGCGTAGGTTTTATTTATTAAGCATAAACAATCAATTTGAATAAATAATAATTAAAGCTTAAGCCTTATTGAATAAGCTTTATTTATACTTGAGTGTGAATGGGCGTAAGTCAGCTTGCTTTTGACAGGAACTTAAGTAGTTCCTAGGAAGAGCATTGTAGCTTAAGGAGTAAAGAAAGCATTCAGGCTAGGATGTTTCTTGGGGTTGGCATTAGAGGCAAAAGATAATATTTTGACTTATGAGCCCAGTAGTAATCCTTTTCATGTTTGTATTGCTTAGAAATTCAGTATGTAATATTCCTAAGGGTCCAAATTTGTTCATGAAAACCTGGGTTTTAATTCCCTCCTCATTACCTAAAAGCTGAGTGAATTAAAAAATTATTGAGTTTAGAACCTCTGTTACCAAATCAATAAAATGGGAATAATACTAGTATCTCCCTTAGAGTTGTTATTGAGGATTAATTATGATAGCTTTGTACAGTCTATCTCCTTTATCATGTTGTGGAGGAGGGTCCAGAGTCTCTAGTGCTCTCTTACCCTGGGAAATAGTTGCATGCAGACTGGGAAGAAAAAAAAAGAGTATGTGAGCAGAAGCTTCTGTGAGAGGAATTGCTTTGGTCAGTGAGTGTTTAGAAGAATCTGAGTTCTAATTACCCAAATGTGCACAAGCATCCTCCAATGTCTTCAAGTGCTCCTCCACCCCTTGCATAATTTAGAGTGCCAGAGGGTTACTCGGCTCGCATTGTGATGAGAATGGAAACACTGGGTGTACTTAATACTCTCTTTTTTGTAGTTTCTGCCTTCCATTATGATTAGATGAAACTTTGATCCTCTCAGTTTTCCTGTGGGTTCAGCATTTAATGCAAACCAATTCCAAATAGCACAAGTATCCCAGGAATAATGCTGGAGAGCAAGGTGGGGTTGGGGAAGGAAGGGCAGCAAGAATTCCATTCCTTTACTAGCTGTGATTCTGAGCATATGGCTTAGCTTTTATGAGTCTATGTTCCCTTCTGTAAAACTAAGGTAACAATACCTCTTTTACAGAATCACTGCAGGATTAAATAAGAAAAGGACCAGCACGGGGCTTGGTGGAGCTTAATCAATGTTATTTTTCTTTTGTTTCCTATTCTCTTCTGGAACAGTCTCTTCTCAACAATTACACACAAAATAGAAACTTCCTCCCTTAGATACATCTGGGGCTAGAAATTGTCAAGTCAGCTTTGCCTCCTTCTGCTGGTGTTAGTCTATCTCCTCATGTTCTGTTGTCTGTGGAGATGTGTAAAACCCAAATCTTCCTACATATTCAATACACTAATTTGCAAATGTTTGGAGGAAGAGCATAAATATGAAATGCAGGAGAAGCAGTAGTTGGGGAGTTTTCTTAAATTTCTTGGGAGCTTGGTTTGGATAATGAATCTACTGCTAGTAGGAAAAACAAAGTTTTGACTTGAAAGTTATGTTTTTTGTTTTGTTTTGTTTTGTTTGTGGGAGAGGGTAGGGAGCAAACTAAACTCTTCTTCTCACATTGTGATGAATTTTTAAGGTGTTGCACTTTCCTAAACCTGCCACTTGGTAGCCTAAGAATGTAATTTTCAATTAAATCATTCAAAGCCCCCCATTGCTTCCTTCCTTCCTTCCCTCTCTCCCTCCTTCCCTTCCTTCCTTCCTTCCTTCCTTCCTTCCTTCCTTCCTTCCTTCCTTCCTTCCTCCCTTCCTCCCTTCCTTCCTTCCTTCTTTCCTTCCTTCCTTCTTTTCTTTCGTCCCTTCCAGCTTTTACCAATGGTCTGCTGTGTTTCATCTATGTTAGTATTGGGATATATTGTATATCCAAGACAATGTGAGATCATGTGATTCATGCTAGTTACTGTTTGTCAATTGAAAACAGAATGTTTTTTTCCCAATTTTTTTAATCTTTATTGTTCAGTTTATTAATTATATTGTTTCCCCTTTTTATCTCCATATAGCTCCCCTCCACCTGGTAGCCATTCCACCCTCGACCCTCACACACCCCCCTACCGTCCTCTCCCATAGTTGCAAGATTTTTGTCCAGTCTCTTGCTGTACTTCCCACAACCCTTTTCTCCCAAAAGAATTGTCAGTCCATTCCCTCTCTATGTCCATGTCTCTGTTATATTCACCAGTTTATTCTGTTCATCAGCCTATCAATTCACTTGATTTCTATGTTCATTTGTTGATAGATGTATATTTGTTGTTCATAATTTATATTTTTACCTTTTTCTTCTTCCTCTTCTTAAAGAATATCTTTCAGCGTTTCATATAATGTTGGTTTGGTGGTGATGAACTCCTTTAGCTTTTTCTTATCTGTGAAGCACTTTATCTGACCTTCAATTCTGAATGATAGCTTTGCTGGATAGAGTAATCTTGGTTGTAGATTCTTGCTGTTCATCACTTTGAATATTTCTTGCCACTCCCGTCTGGCCTGCATCGTTTCTGTTGAGAAATCCGCTGACAATTGTATGGGTGCTCCCTTATAGGTAACCAACTGTTTCTCTCTTGCTGCTTTTATTATTCTCTCTTTGTCTTTTGCTCTTGGCATTTTAATTATGATGTGCCTTGGTGTGGTCCTCTTAGGGTTCCTATACATTGGGGTTCGGTGCACTTCTTGGACTCCTAAGTCAATTTTTTTTCACCAGGTGTGGGAAGTTTTCAGTCACTATTTCTTCAAATAGGTTTTCATTGTCTTGGCCTCTCGCTTTTTCTGGCACCCCTATAATTCGGATGTTGGTATGCTTGAGGTTGTCCCAGAGGCCCCTTACACTATCTTCAATTTTTTGGATTCTTTTGGTTTCTTGCTTTTTCAGCTGAGTGGATTTTACCTCTTTGTATTTCAAATCTTTAACTTGGTTCTTGGGGTGCTCCAGAGCACTTTTAGGTCTTTGTATAATATTTTTTATTTCAGTCAGTGTGTGCTTAATTTCTGGTTGGTCCTTTTTCATATCCTTGAGAGTCTCCTTTATATCCTTGAAGGTCTCCTTCATTTCCTTGTAGGACTCATTCATTTCCATGTTGGTCTTGATCATTTCCTTTGTGGTCTTGCTTATTTCCTTATAGGCCTCGATCTTTTGTTGGAACCTCTTAAAAAACCCTATAACCGGGGTTCTGAATTCCATGTCCAGTCGTTTTTTTTCCTCCATTTCTTTCACATCTGATTTCTTTCCATGTTGCTGCATGGTGGCTGCTTCCCTGAGTTGGTCAATTAGCTTTGTGTGGTAGACGTGCTACAAGGGACAGTGGCTCAGCCTCCCCAGTTACCTGAGGTGGATATGGGCTGCACAGTCTTGCTGAAGTTAAGCTCAGGTTAATCGTTGTTAGCACTTGGAGGGTTGACCTCCAGGCCTATTGTCTGTGAAGCTCAGCTGTGCTCAGGTTGGGTGGGCGGAGTCTCCGGGCCAAGCAGACAGCGTTAGCTCTGCCCTATGTGGCCCCAGGGACTCTGTGCCGGGGGCAATGGCCGCCAGCACCTCTGAGAGAGAGCCGCTGCCGAGCTCCACCGGCTGCCAGGGAATTCAGACTCTCCCAAAATGAGTCTGCATGCGCAAAGTCTCACCCAGGGTCGTAAAACAAAGCAGTCTGACGGTTTTCCGAATGAGAGACAAGTCGCAGAGCGCTCTCTGTGCTGTCACGCAGCCGAGCTGTTCATGCAAGCTGCCTCCTCCACAAGCCAGGAGACCCGGCAGCACCCGAGCTTCGGTATGCCCTCCCACTGTCCAGTTTTCACCCATTATGATAGTGGGTTTTCTGGACTTCGCCCAGAGCTGGAGAATCAGTCCAGTGGGACATCTTTGTCTCCCCGTTCGAGAAAACTGGCCGGTTTTCAGCCGCCCGCCCTCTCCACTGGCGCGCACTCCAAACCTCTCTCCTCTCGAACCTTTCAACGTTGTCCGCCGCCGCTCCTCCGAGTCACAGTGTCTTATCTTCACTTTTATTTGTGGAATTTTCACTCGGTGAGCTTTCTGGTGATTCTGGAAGGTGTTTGTTCTTTCGTTAAGTTGTAGTATTAAAATTGCTGATTATGACGGCAAGATAGGTGTTTTACCTATGCCGCCGTCTTGGTTCTCTGAAAACAGAATGTTAAATTAAAATTATGTATATCTTAAACATTGTATTTTAACTTGAAACAGTCAAGAGAATATTTAATCATTAAGTTTTTCATGTAGAGTCACATTTTTTTTTCTTTGAGTATAAGTGCTAAAAGAAGATCCCAGTCATTTGACTTACATGAACCCCTTACAATATCCATATTGACTTAATTAAAATGTAGCTAAAACTTAAGTATTTTAAGGTAAAC
This sequence comes from Antrozous pallidus, assembly GCA_027563665.1. Lineage (NCBI taxonomy): Eukaryota > Metazoa > Chordata > Mammalia > Chiroptera > Vespertilionidae > Antrozous > Antrozous pallidus. The sequence goes on along the minus strand of CM050520.1, from coordinate 52,794,414 downwards.
AAAACACAAAATCTTTTAAAGTATTTATAGTTTTGCCTTCCAATTTTTGAAACCAATTTTCTCATTGTTAATTTAATGGCATTTAAAAAATGGCACTGGTGTAACAACTTGCTTTTTGCACTCATATTTAGTGGGTTTGCATCATAGTTATTTAAATGACATGATAACAATAGCAACTAAAGTACACAAAGATTTGGGAGAATATACCACTGGCTTCTGGCAAATTCACAACCTAGATGCTGGAATTGAAAAGTGTGTGAACACATTTCCAGCAGCCTGCTGGCCCTAAGCAGTTAGCTTTAATGGTCCTCAGCCAGCAGGTTGTGGAGGTGAATGCTTAATTCAGATAGTTGATTAAGTAAAGATTGGTTGTAAGAGTTCGTGTTAACACAAAGAGAGTATTAGATAAATGAACAGGCAGGTTTGATATAGTGTGTATGATAGGCGAGTTTAGTTACATGCTGGTTTCTGTGGGACACAGGACATGCAGCTGTCCCAAACTTAGGTATCATGAAAAGAACCAGCACAGCATCCTATGCAGAAAAGGAATATTACCTTCCAAGGCAATATTCCAGAAGAATGGTTCTTGGGATTTGGGGTTTAGGTTGACTTAAAGAGGGAATCTGAGTCACTCTCCCTCAGATTCACACAGAGTTCAAGATATTTTCTTCTCATCTGTAAATGGATTATAGGACAATTAGTAATCTCATTTGCTAAGACTAAAAACGTAGCCCATATCATGTTGAGTTTGCAATAGTTACACCATTAGAGAAGAAATATCAGGTAATCTGTGTCTGGGAGAGGCTTTGTTTTTAGTTCTCATGCTAATGAAAAAGTTAACTTCACCTCTCACTTCAGCCAATCAGCACAAAGAGCAGAAAGGGATTCAGCATATGGCACATAACTCAGAATGCTCAGAGAAGAAAGTCATGTGAAAAATGGTTTATAAAAGCAGCTGCTGCTTTTAAAGAATTTATTATATGCCCCAAAACAGTATTAAGTACTTTACGTACATCATCTAATTTAATCTACATAATATCCCTATTAGGTATGTACTTTTACTATGCTTGTTTTAGATAAGTAATGGAGACTTAAGAAAGTTCAGTAACTAGGGCCATGTTGGACACAAATTCTTGGCTGATGTCTTCCAATACTCTGTTCTTTTTTTTTTATTGTTCAGTTTATTAATTACATTGTTTCCCCTTTTTTATCCCCCTATATCTTCCCTCCACCTTGTACCTATCCCACCCTCCGCCCTCACCTCCCCCCTCCCCAATGTCCTCTCCCATTGTTGCAAGATTTTTGTCCAATCTCTTGCTGTACTTCCAACAACACTTTTCTCCCCAAGAATTGTCAGTCCATTCCCTCTCTATGTCCATGTTTCTGTTATCGTCACCAGTTTATCTTGTTCATCAGCCTATCAGTTCACTTGATTTTTATGTTCATTTGTTGATAGATGTGTATTTGTTGTTCATAATTTATATTTTTACCTTTTTCTTCTTCCTCTTCTTAAAGAATATCTTTCAGCATTTCATATAATACTGGTTTGGTGGTGATGAACTCCTTTAGCTTTTTCTTATCTGCGAAGCACTTTATCTGATCCTCAATTCTGAATGATAGCTTTGCTGGATAGAGTAATCTTGCTTGTAGATTCTTGCTGTTCATTATTTTGAATATTTCTTGCCACTCGCGTCTGGCCTGCATCGTTTCTGTTGAGAAATCCGCTGACAATCGTATGGGTGCTCCCCTGTAGGTAACCAACTGTTTTTCTCTTGCTGCTTTTAATATTCTCTCTTTATCTTTTGCTCTTGGCATTTTAATTATGATATGTCTTGGTGTGGTCCTCTTTAGATTCCTATATTTTGGGGTTCTGTGTACTTCTTGGGCTTTTAAGTCAGTTTCTTTCACCAGGTGGGGAAAGTTTTCAGTCACTATTTCTTCAAGTAGGTTTTCATTAACTTGTTCTCTCTCTTTTTCTGGCACCCCAATAATTCGGATGTTGGCTTGCTTGAGGTTGTCCCAGAGGCCCCTTACGCTATCTTCAATTATCTGAATTCTTTTTGTTTCTTGCTTTTCCAGCTGAGTGGATTTTGGTTCTTTGTATTTCAAATCTTTGACTTGGTTCTTGTGGCCCTCTGGACTGCTTTTAGGACTTTGTGTAATATTTTTTATTTCAGTCTGTGTATGCTTGATTTCTAGTTGGTCCTTTTTTTTTATCTGTGAGGGTCTGGTTCGTATCCTCAGAGGTCTTGTTCATTTCCCTGAGGGTCTCATTCATTTCCTTGTAAGTATCATTCATCTCCTTGTAATTCTCATTCATTTGCTGGTTGGTCTTGTTTATTTCCTGGTAATTCTCATTAAGTTGATCGGCCTTTTGTAGGAGCCTCTTGAAAAGCCTTATAACCGTGGTTTTGAACTCTATGTCTTGTGGTCTTTTCTCCTCCATTTCTTTCACATTTGATTTCTTTCCATGTCTCTGCATGGTGGCTGCTTTATGTGGTAGATGTCCTCTAAAGGTCAGTGGCTCAGTCTCCCCGGTTACCTGAGGTGGGTACTCTTACTGCAATCCTTTGTGGGTTGTATTCAGTGTTTTTGAATTTAAACCCAGCTTTTTGTTGTTAGCCCTAGGAGGGTTTGACCTCCAGGCCAATTGGCTGTGAAGGGAGACTGTGTTCAGGTTGGATGGGCAGAGTCTCTGGGCTGCACTGGCGGCGGCAGCGGCGGCGGCAGCTGGGTCCTATGCTGCGCGCGCGCGGGGGTCTGTGTTGGGTGGGGATGGCTGCAGACACCTCCAAGAGAAAGCCGCTAGTCTCTTCCCCTTGCCAGACAACTCTGCCTTTCTCCAAATGTGCCTGCACACCAAAAGTCCAGCCTAGGGCTGTAAAATAGATGGTTTCCGGCACCAGGAGACAAATTTCCAGGGGGCAAGTCGCAGGTTTGCGCGACCCTTGGGACTAGGAGCCTCTGCCTCGCCCTGCTTAAATCCGGCCGGTCCCTGCTCCAGCCCCAGCCCGCGTGCGCGACCAGGGCGGCTCCTAACCTGTTTCCGTCTGAAAGGCTGCGGTCCCGCCGGTCCTGAGTCTGTTTCCCACCTTTGCTCCTATTAGTGGAGTTTACATTCAGCCAGCTTTCTGGCGATTCTGGGTGATTGTCTGTTCTGCTGTTATGTTGTAGTTCTTAAATCGTTGCGCGGGGCAGAACAATAGGTGTTTGCTTATGCCGCCATCTTGGTGTTCGGTCACCAATACTCTGTTCTTTTCAACCCATTACACAATTGCCCAAACCGAGAAACTGGCAAACACACAGCCCCGGGCAGCTCTTCTTGAGGTAACAAGTTAGGTTGAAAAGTGTAATTTTTCAGGAAGAACTAGGATGAGGGTGGGATAATCCTTAGTAATGCTGAGTGATAGGTACCCACCCCCCCCCACCCCCCAACAACTGGTGGGCAGAGTTATGATGTAATTGACAGAGACATTGAGCTACCAATCAATCACATACCAGAGTGCCCTGTGTCCCACCCCTTCCCATTCCGCCCTGGGCCCAACCCCTGCCTGTTCCGGGCCTTAAAAATGTGTCTCGGTGCGCCACGTGGCACCTTTTTTCCTGGACTGTTCTCCCAGGCAGTCCGGGAGGAGGTCCGGCTAAGTCCCCTCTTTTCCCCTCCCCCTGGCCCCAGTCACAGGGCGTGGCTTCCCCGGCTCCATTCCCCCTGAGCCTGTGAACCCGCCCGGAGACCCCCAATAAAGCCTAATTAATTCGCTCACTCATTCGGACTCCCTGCCTGCAGTTTCACTCACGGTGGCATAGAACCTTACGTTTTGGTGCCGAAACACACCCGGGAGAGGGGTTTTGTGACCCGTCCCAGTCAGACCCGAGGCGAGCATCCCCCCTCTCTCCTTCTCCTCACCACCTTCCAGCACCTTGGACCCGGAGGCTCAACCAACTTCTCTTCGATCTGTAAGTTTTTCCATTCTGGACTCCAGGAGTCCTTACCCCTTCCCTGGACCCTGTGTAGCCGCCGGGGTTTCTCATCCTAGACATGGCCGTGCCAAGATTCCCCTTTATTCCGGACTCCAGGAGTCCTTGCAGGAGACAATTGTAGGGGACGCCTTCCAATTGCCTCCCTGCCCGCTGTTCCGTCTGGAGGCAGATATCAAGGGGGGACGCCTTCTCCATATCTGTTACTCCTCAACACTCAGGGGTCCAGGTTCCCCGTCCTAGAGGAAAGTCATGGGTGCCTCTGAGTCCAAGATCGATCCCCAGACCCTTCTCGGGTGTCTCCTCCAAAATTTTACCAAATTGGGATATTCTCAAACCCTTCACAAGAAGCTCATCTTCTTGTCCCAGGTCGCCTGGCCTCAATATAATTTAGATAACCAGTCCCACTGGCCTCCCACTGGCACCTTTGATTTTAACACCCTGCGAGATCTGGACAACTTCTGCCGGCGCACCAGGAAGAACACTGTGGTCCCATACATTCAGGGTTTTTGGGACCTCCGTTCCCGCCCTGATCTCTGCTCCCGCTGTTCTACCAACCAAATCCTCCTTGCCTGAACTGCCCCTCCCACACAGAACCCCCTCAAACTGCCCCTCTTTCTGTCGCTTTCTTTATTTTTCCGACCCAGCCGTTATCGCCTCTCTGCCTCTCCCCCTCCTCTCCCTCCTTCTTCACCACACTGCGGCTGCCCCTCTTCTGACCCCTTCTGCCTCTGCTGCCAGGCCTCTGTGGGAACCAACTCTCTACACCTGTGAGAATCAACTCCACGGACTAGAGGCTGCCGCGAAGTGAGAGAACCTCCTGCCACCCCAAACAGCTAAGGGGAATTTCTGTTTTGCCTTGCTCTTTTGACCCTGACCACAAGGCCCTTCATTCCTTTGGGGGCCGCCATCTTGGCATGGCGAGTCCCGCCCCCTCAGTACCCTGCCTGGTGTGGCAGCCCACACCGGGCTCCTCCTGCCTTGGCCTGCCGCCTGCTCCACCCCGCATCCCCCGCCCCCTCTCTTTGTGCCTCAAACCCAGGTCCGAGATCCGAACATGGCATTTAACTTTTAATTCCCCTTGGGAAGCAGGCAGAATAGGCCCACCTTAGAAGGTGACCCTGCAAACCCAAGCCTTGAAGCAGATCTGAGGCCCACAACTGTGCGTGGTGGGGGTGCAACAAGAGGACAAGCATTGCCTGGAGAAAGCTTCACGTGTGAAAACAAGGCCACCGACTGGAAAAAGCTGTGCCTCTAGCCCCGGCCTCCAACCAAGCCCTGCGGTCAAAATGGCCACTCGAAAAGTGACTGCCCCTGGGAAAGTGATGTGCCCTCTGTGTCTCAGCACAGAGGGGCCATCCTTCCAGGTCCTGACCAGCCGATGGCCATGCTGGAACTGGCTGAAGACTGCAGATGCCCAGACTCAACAACCCCCATCACCCACGCCGAGCCCAGGTTAATGCTCCAGGTAGCGGATAAAGCAGGTCTCCTTTCTGGTTGACACGGGTGCTACCTTCTCTGTCCTGCCTTCCTTTGCTGGGCCACTTTTCCTTCATGATCTTAGTCCTGGGTATTGATGGCAAATCACCCTTCAGCTCTGAAAACTGCTCTGGCTTCAGTGCCTCCTCCCCCCGCCCTCTCCCCTGCTCCACCCTTCCTAGAGAACAACTTTCTTGCTGGCACAAGCATATCAATTATTTAATGGAAGGGGCAAGAAGGGTAAAAGGACCCACTATAGCAGGCCACTAAAGAAACACCAGTAGGCCTCCTCTTCTCACCCTCCCTTGTTCGCCAGGCTTTTTCTAACTCCAGGATACCCTTCTGGCATCTCTATCCCTCTTTCCCAGACATCTCTAAACCTTTCCAACTATTTTACTAATGATAAACAAGGAATATCTATGCGGTCCTCACCCAGCCCCTAGGGCCAGCCTTTACCCCCATAACCCATCTGTCCAGACAGCTTGATCCCACGGTTCGAGGATGACAACTGTGCCTCCGGACTCTGACTGCAGCCGCTGTTCTCACCAAGGAGGCCCAGAAGCTCCCTCCAGCAACCCTTACAGGTCTTTTCCACCCATAGACTACAGGACCTTCTGTGCTCCTCCCCTCCCCATTACATGTAGGAAGTCTATCTCCTGTTCCTCAAGAATCCTGACATCTCCCGAACCCAGTCCATAGCCCTGAACCCAGCCACTCTCCTCCACCCAACCTGTGGCAATGCACTCCTGCCCCGACCTGCCCCCAGGTTGTCAGAGGCCCTCTGAAATTCACAGCTCCTGGCTGACCCCCTGCCCATGGGCCTGACCGGAATCCAGGCTTCACCAAGGAACCCCACCTTCTTAAGCCCCTTTTAGACAACTGCTCCGGGAACACGCTGACAGGTTTCTACCCAGGCCAGGACCTGCCGACCACGGCTCCCAGGACCAGCCCTCCAGCGGGAACACTCGGTCCTCCTAAAGAACCTTACTCTCCCTCAAGTTATATTTCAGCTCCAGGCCCAGAAAAGCAGCAAGTGACACTGTGACAGCCTCAGGACCAGCTTTTACCTTCAAATGACTCAACTGGATCGCTCTTGAGACGTCACCAACCAGTCCCTTGGGGAAACCATGATTCTTGCAGAACAGAATGCAGACATTCGCCAACCAGAAGATTGATGTGCCACTGAATTCAGAACTCAACACCAGAATCCTTGAGACTCCAGGTAGACGCCCCTAACGACGTCCCCTCTCAGCTGGAAGTAGCTACGGAAGATGAACCTTCGTCCCCTAGACCTTGCCTGGACTCTCAATTATTTTTTTAATATTATCAGAAGCCTGAAATGATAGATACCCCACCCCCCCCAACTGGTGGGCGGAGTTATGATGTAATTGACAGAGACATTGAGCCACCAATCACATACCAGAGTGCCCTGTGTCCCACCCCTTCCCATTCTGCCCTAGGCCCAACCCCTGTCTGTTCCGGCCCTTAAAAATGTGTCTTGGTGCGCCACATAGCACCTTTTCTTCCGGACTGTTCTCCCAGGCAGTCTGGGAGGAGGTCCGGCTGGGTCCCCTCTTTTCCCCTTCCCCTGGCCCCAGTAACAGGGCGCGGCTTCCTCGGCTCCATTCCCCCTGAGCCTGTGAACCCACCCAGAGACCCCCAATAAAGCCTGATTAATTCGCTCACTCATTCGGACTCCCTGCCTGCAGTTTCTCTCCCAGTGGCGTAGAACCTTACACTGAGGAAGGGAATTTTAAGTGAAGTTGGAGCAATTCTGATGTAGACCAATCTTTAATAAGAGGAAGATCAACAATGAATAAGCAAAGAAGTAATTTGAGCTGACTCCCAAATAGACTCTTAATCATTCTGATGATACCTGAACCACTATATAGTCTTTCTGATATATGTAGTATGTAACATATATGATATTACACATATACATGAATGATAAGGAACTATAAATTCTCTTCCCAGTAAGTCATCCTTAGCTAATACTCCCCTTTTGTTTCAACAATCCCTCAAGAGATGTCTGATCTGGATGCGACCCACCCCATTTAGTTCAACAAGCTTTCATTGACTCTTTACTCTGTGCTAGGTACTGAGGTAGAGAGATGAAGGGCCCTCTCTCACTGGAGAGAGAGCCCTATAAATAGATCATTTCTAAGTTTTCTTCTAAGCATGGAAGTACCTACTAAGCCTCTCCACTCCTTTCATTCAATGCATTCTACATTACAAAGCACCACCCTGGGGCTACTCAGATATGACCAGTCCAGCTGGTATGAGACATGAAATTGTTAAACTGATTCTACTGCAGAAATGACAGCTGGGTAACTGCATTCAGCAGCAATTCACGGGCAAGATTGTTCCTGCTGCTATATGCCACCCTTGAGTCCTCTGCCCTCATGATCTTTCATAAGACCATGTCCCTTTGCTTTTAATCATTTCATAAAGTCATGCATATTGCCTGAAACTGCCATAAAGTATAGTATGATGTTTCCAAACATAAAAAGAAGTTCCTAGTTTGGCCAAGTTGTTCTTCTCCCCAACCCCCTCACTCTTGTGCCCTCTTTCTTAACACAATAAAACAGAATTTCATCCAGATTACAAGCAAAGAGCGTTGGCTTTATTGAATTGTTAGTGTTTAATGCTGCAATGGAATGAGTTTAGGAAGTGTTGCCAACAAATAAAATGTGGAACATCACAATTAGAGGTGTGAATTTCAGTCATGAAAGAATTGTGTTACCAGTTTTTATAAGGCTCACCACCTGGCATTCACCAAAGCTATTTTGAGACTGTCCCTCATCATCCATGGGCATTAAAACAGTCAGCAAGCAGTTTCTTTTTGTTAGTATGTAATCTATAAGTGCTCATTGGTTGAAGGAGCTACTAAATACAGGACCAAAAATCAGAGTAAGTCAGATATCACATCCGGCTTCTATGACACAGCTGTTATTTCAGGGGGTGTCTTGAAAAATTTCCAGTTACCCTGATAATATAATGAGCATTCTATCCAAATTCTGAACATGGGTTTTCTATTAATTTGGTTGCATTTGCAAATATATACAAAGTCTTCTATGATTCAAAACTTTTTGTTCCAAGGGACATGGTTTAGGTGTGCTGCTTTGGTCTTCTGATTACTCTGGAATTTCCGAAAAGAACAGTCCCCTGTAATAAGTGCCACCTCTTGTGCAATAATCAATTCTCTGTTTCATGTAACAAGCCCTTCCTGGAATGAAAATGCCTGAGGAAAGAGATGTTTCAGAGAGGAATCTGTTGTGCTGACTCCCTGCCAAGCACACAGCCTGCTGCAGATGGAAGTAGCCCTAGGGGGTTCCCATACATAGGTAGGATTTTGCTTCCGAGGTCCTGGCCATAATTGAAAGGACAGTGGGTAGGTATCTGAATTGTGGTAGCCTGGTGTAAGAGCTGTTCCCCACTCAGGTGGTGGTGATTATCTTTGACAATGATAAACTGAACTGCACGATTCTTCTCCACTGAGGAGTTGAATATGAGAGATAAGAGTCAGCAGTTGTCAATAGAAGCAGAGAACACAAAGTGGACATTGTGAGACATATAAACAGGCTTCATGAGCAAGGAGATATGAGTACTAGAGGCCATGCATAGTGTCAAATAGGAGAGTGGGAGCAGAAGGCAAGTCACTAATAGCACAGTATTGGAGTACATGGACCTGGCTAACCACTGAGGGAGTGACGGGAAACCCTGGTTGTCAGAGCTCTCTTGAATGTTTAATGATCTTCCAGGCTTTGAGCAATATTCTAGAGAATGTCTGGTTCTACCGTTGTAATTCCCATATCCTTCATTTCCTTTTGGAGGTAAGGTATAATTAGAATGAACTTAAGTAAGGGAAACTAGCTCATAAGAAAAAAACTGCTTGAATAATAATTGATTGGTGATTCTTAGTTTTATTTTTTTGTACTCCAAATGGATGTTGCCTTTCCATTCTAATCCTGATTATTATATTCCAGAAAAAATTCTACACTCTACTAAAATGATTAAAAATAATAGCAACAACAATAATAATACAGATGCAGTTTTTTTTATTGGAGCTTGACCCAAATGACTTCTTATGTCCTGCTACAGACTACTATTTATTAATAGCCAAAAGCAAGCCAGGTGCTTTATATACCACATTCCTAATCCTATGAGAATCTTCAAAGGTAAGTATTGCAAAACTTATATTACATATTGAAGAAGCTGAGGCTTAGGGAAGAACAGTGAATTGTCTAAATGTACCTTATTATTAGGAATCAACATGGGGTCCTTACTCAAGTCTGTCTGGCCCCAAAGTGGGTGCTCTGCCCACCACACTTCCCTGCCCTGCTGGGTGCAGACTTTCTATAAGGTTTGCCCTCCCCGCCAACTCCTTCTCCACTATAGTCATGCTCCAAAAGAAATGTGTAAGACAGAGAGAAAAGTAGACACTCCAAGGGCCACTCAGGTCATCTCTGGGTTGGCATGGGGTGACAGAAGGGCCTGCCATTCCTGATAGATGACTGCTACTTCATCTTGTGCAGACCAGGTATCCTGAACAACTCAGGTGTTTTATTACCACCATCAATTTAATTTATATGTAAAAACACAATCAGTTCCCTTTGCCTTCTGAGAAATTTGACAGAAAAAAAGTGACAGATGGCTGGGAGAATGTTTCCCACTTGCAGTGTGGATCATGGAAAATTGGACAGTTGGCCTATATTGATATTTCTGGCAGAAATCATGGGGAAGAGGGAGCTATGCACTGAAGCCTTGTTCGTCCTGTTCTTCAGTATAGACTATCTCAGGTGGAGGGAAGCTGGTGAGGATGGACTGCTGATGAAATAGGCCAGCTCTTTCATCAGGATGGACAAGGCTCCCGATGGCAGAAGATTCCGGTTGGATGGGTCTGTGGAATTGGTTGAAGCTTCCGGAGGTCATGAGCCCTTCTCTCTCTTAATCAGAGGGTGATGATAAACATAATGTTGATAAGGGAAGGACATGTGTGGACCAGGTTCTATTCCAGGTTCTAAGGACCAACCGTTGCTGCTCTTAGGACTGGCAATTAGGAAATTGTATGAGAGGGAAAGAACACCATTAATATGATCTTATTTCTCCAGCCTTAATAAAATTCAGTGGCCCAGATTTCAATGAAAAAAAAAAAATTCTCAAGTCCTTTCCAACTCCATAGACAGTTGGGAGTAGAGACTTTACAGTAATCGTAGACATGGGGCAGAAAGAAGTAAGCAAAGTCTTTGCCCTGAGGGGAACTCACAGTCTAGTCAGAGTGATAGACAATTAAGCCTGCAAGTATAATAGAGTATGATGAGTGCTATAATGGAAATAGCAAGGAGATTTCCCTTGGGGCGTCTCTAGCAGCCTGTAATTACTGTGGATGTCTTTGCTGTCCCCTTATCAGCCTATCTTCTCTTTGTCTCACTCCAGGCTGGCTAGCTAATGCCAGACCTCTGCACAGAAGCTTCTCTTTGCCTTGTTTTCTGTCCCAGCTAATTGTTTTAATTAGCTTGTGTTATCTCTACTATTCGGACTGAGGAACTAGGTCTCACTGAAATAGACACTAAAAATTTACTGTGTCTTTCAAAAAGAAAGGCAAGGTGTTCAATGACTGATAGTAAAAGGAAAGCATGGACTTGGGAGGAGTCCACAACTGGCAGAATGTTTGTGATGCTTCAGTGAAAGCCTTTCTCTTTGAGTTAGGTTTGGACTGTGACCTTGCCCAGTTCCTGGGGAGTGAGTATGTAGGTGTGTATGTATGTATCTACCTGAGAATGCCATTAATGAAATCTATATTCTGCTGGCCTTGCAGTAAGTTGTTCTAGGACCCTAAATGCAGGGGCATTTGGGTTCTGTTAGTGCTCACAGGTTCCTTAAGCACTAGGATTAGAATTTACAGGAGTGATATGTTTATATTTGTGTTTAAGGTGCGCGTTCACTCACGTAGTAATATGGATGAAGGTCTGAGATAACAAAGACTTATTTAGAGCTGGGAGAATGGGGCCATCAAAACAACTTCTAATTTTGCCTGAGTAAGTCACTCACATGTGCTTTGGGTAAAAGGAAGAGAGGAGAGAGAAAGTGGGTAAATCTTTAACTTTCCCCTGAGATGTGAATGGTTGCATATTATTCATTAAATGCCATGGAATGAGCATTCTGGCTGAGACTAGAAAACACAGCTTGCAGTCTATTTTCTCAAGAAGAAAAAAAACAACAACAAAAACGTGGAAAGAAGAAGAAAGCTTTTTAGCTGTTTAGTCCATAAAGTGAACTTAATCCCCAGTAGGCCTTTGGGTCAGTGCTAACTACCACAGAGCTGTAGTGTAGGAGCGACAGTCCAGTCAAGGGGAAATATTAGAGTTCTCCCAACTGGCTTATTTCTCTGCCCTCACTTTTAAAAATAGACATGCCATATGGTTGCATGTGATAGGACATCTTTAGTGAAGTGTTATATTATAGTCTCTTTTTTGTTAAATTGAATTTTTATTTGTTTGCACTTTCAACCCAAAATAATTGATGATATAAAAATGTGAGGCCAGAGTGCTAGTGCCAGCAGACAGAGGATTTAGCAGAAAGAAATGTAAAGCATGAGTTCAAGTAATAGCAACTTATTAGCATTTATTCCTCAATATAAAAAAAATACATGTATTTTTCTTTAAGGACAAGGCCAGCTACATAATTTGTGACTTTCAATGCAAAATGAAAATGTGAGGCTCTGGCAGGGTTAAGTAGTCAATCTCCTTTTCCCATGGATCCTCTAATCTTCATGGCCAAGAGCAGTGCCCAAGTAACTTCCATGCACAGACGGTGCCTGGTGCTGGAATTAGGGGTGGAGGAGAGGTCCCTTTAGAATTGCCCACAAAACTCATTGTGGTGCTCTTAGCCCATGGCAGGGATGGGTGCTATTTTGCCTCACCCCCAGATCATCCACTGCTTGTGCCCTCCCCTCCCCTTAAGGAGACATGAAAGGAGGGGACTAAAAAATAGGGCATTGAGACCTGATGAGTGAAACTTGGGGGTGGAGGTTTGCCTGCAGCTGACCAGGGGAGGGAAGGTTAGAGGGGTGGGGTGGAAACATGGGAACTGGGGAGGGAGACTAAGTGTCTGTTGGGAAAGGTGGGGAGGTGGCCAGAGGCTGGCCCATGTGTGAGCTAAGGCTCCAAGCCTCTTCCTTCCCCCATGCTCCACTGTCCCATCAGATATCACTTATAAAAAATTAATTAAAAAGAAAATTATTAAGAATTTCAAGATGATGTCTGCAGAGTCCCCAGGTGTAGGAGCCCTCCTAAGCATGGAACCTCACACTAAGTGCACAGGTTGCAAGCCCATGAACCTGGCCTTGTTTAGGGAACTGTCCTTTCGTGTTGACCATGCACCAAGCATAATAGGGTTCTCAGGGAAGAAAATGGAAACTAGAGAAGAAGTTGCTGGGCTCCAGGAGGCACGTGCTTAGAGCTCTGGCTCCAATATCCCCTGGGATCTAACAAGTTGTGTCCCTACTCCCAGTTGCCATTTATCTGCATCCTAAAATGGGGAAGCTGAGAGATAGAGAATTTAAGTGTATCTGTGTGTGCATGTTCAAGGTCATGCAGCTAAGAAGTGGCAGAAGAGATTCACAGTTAGCCTGTGTACCTCCCAAATCCATGCTCTTTGCTTACATGATTTTGTCTTCTGAGGTGACAGTGTCGGGGGTTAGCCTTTAGTGTGTTGGCACCTTGATAAACTAGTGAGCTCTCTATGCATTGAGAAATTTAAGAAACAAACCACAAAACACATGAAAGCCTTTTTACATAAAAGTTGGGAGGGTCCACAAGGTCCTGAAAGTCCATCTAAGGACCAGGCTGAGAGCCCTGAAGATGTAAAACTCCTTCCACATTTTCTGGTGGATAGCAGGCTTTCCATCAGGATCTGCTGGGTTTGTGCCGGCTGCATTGCAGAACCATGCACCCTCGTTCTTCTCTTACCAGTTTCACAGGCTGTCTCAGCTAAAGCACTGTTCTCTGCCTCCTGTTTTTCTCTGCCTACATTTTCCTGGCAGAATCACAAATCACATCTTCACTGTTCTTGTCCTCTGTGGGGAGATTTCGCTGCCTTATGGCTGCACTCTTAGAAACCAGGCATCCTTTTTGAAGAAAAACAAGAGCAGTCCTTTGAGATGAATCCATGTAAAGGACATCTGCTGTGATGTTAAGTTTCATTCTTTTCTGGTCCAGAGAGCCACAATCACACCAGGCAAATGCGAAGAGACTTGGTGCACATTGTTCTCAGTGCCTGGAGCTGCTGCAGGCAGCACAGGGCCCAATAGATGGTGCTAGTAGCCTAGAAATGAAGTCCGGAAGAAAAGGTGTGCGTTTGTGTGTGTGTGTGTGTGTGTGTGTGTGTGTGTGTGTGTGTGTGTTAGGCTTGGTCATGTATTATTTATGAGGGAAATTAACTTTGGAATCTTCTTAGTTTGTTCCCAGCAATATATACAGTAAACATGATTCTCGGTACAAGGTAACAAACAGTCTTTCTAACAAATTAGATGAATTCTGATGTCTGCTCTCTGGTCCTTTGGAGTTATGTGTATTTGGTTTTTAAAAATTATCATCAATATTCAAAATGCCTCTGATTTACAGAGAAGAATGTCCATGTGATCCTATGAGGTCTTGGGAAAAAAGGGCTATCTTGAGAAAATGCAAAAGATAGTCTAGAAATTTTATGTTGTTGCTTAAAAGGTAATTCCCTGTACAATTGTATTGGACTCGTGTGTGATAGGAATAGCATTCTACTTTAGAGTCAGATGGATCAGCATCTGAATTATTTGCCATTTGTGATTCTGGGTGAGTTACATTTTCTGAACCTTATAACTTCACTGTAAAATGGGTTTATGATACCTTCTTTATGAATTGTTGCTTATACTACGTGAATCATGTGTCATAGTTGATGCAAGGTGAACATCCAGTACCTACCAGTTCCATTCCTCCTGGATTGAAGATAATGGCAAATGACATGCAGTGTCTAGGAGAGAGTTTTCAAATGAGAATTTGTTTGAAAGAAATGTTTCCATATTACTTGAGAAAAGGAGAATGAATAGAGAAGTAGTTGCATTTTATAAAGTGTCAGGTGAGAAAAGGAGACAAGGCCCCTATATGAATCATGGCGGCTCTGGACAGTGCATTCCAGGAACATAAAGTCACAAATGAAACCAACAAGTGGGAGTGGCTCCTGAGCAACAGCTTCACAATAGCTGAATTTTGTACCATGGCAGGCAGGCACCTGGGTCTCAGTCAGATCTCAGCTCCTGGTTATGTGGTCAGGCTGCAGATCACACAAAACTCTCTGAATCTCGGTTTCCTTATACGTGAGATGTGGGGAATATTACTTACCTATTCCATGAAAACAGGTTCAATGGGTTAGTGTATGATAGCAGTGTAGGTTAATGTTAAGCACATGGTGAATGAGGCTGGTGACCTTGCTGTTGCTATTCCATGTTAGGATGTTGCACTGGTTGGGCCAAAGGATCTCTAGCTAGAAAAGATAGGGCCAGGTTCTTGTTCTGTCACTTAATGTGAATTTGGATAAATCACTGAGTTTTTTCCTTGATAAATGCTGATTAGCATGGTAGCTATCTTGACCGAGGCTCCTGAGAGGACTTTTCTATTAGGTGTACGTCTGGTGTCCCGGGGCGGACCCAGGCCGAGCCCTGGGGCCTTGCTGGTTCAGACCGGCATGAGATGCTTGACTGCCCTGGTATTTCAGTGACCTTTACACACCCTGTTTTGGAAAGTCCCTAACTTCGTCATACACCTGCCAGCGCGACAGACTGTCGCCACCGCAGTCACAATGGAAAACCCACCAATCATCCCGGGAGGGGGATAAAATGCCCCTGCTCCAGTCACAGGGCGCGGCTTCCCCGGCTCCATTCCCCCCGAGCCTGTGAACCCGCCTGGAGACCCCCAATAAAGCCTGATTAATTCGCTCACTCATTCAGACTCCCTGCCTGCAGTTTCTCTCATGGCAGTGTAGAACCTTACAGTATAATCTAACTATGGCTGTAATTCAGAAATGTGGATGGAAACCTTATTAGGAAAAACCATGCCAAAGAAAGCTGAGTTGACTGTCTAGAAGAGGAACAGTTGTAGAGGAAGAAGATGGTAACAAGCTAAGAACAGCTGGATGGATTTCAAAGGAAAAAGGACATCTTTCATGAGGAGAAGATGAGGGGAGAGTAGCAGATTCCACAGTGACCCATGGTATACAGCTGAGGTCGTGTCACAGATAAGCAAGGAGACCTGTGGGAAGAGGCCTCTAGGAAAATGGAGGCTCTAGGAAAATGCCCCAGAAGGAGGTTTCTTTCCTCAGCCCACTGAGGAAATGAGGAACAGCTACAGATGGAAGTTTAGGCAGAATGGGAAATCCTGGGTCTGTGGGACACTACCAATTTGATTATTGTAGTTTATGATTTCTGAATTTTACTAGTAAGTATATTTGTTTTGAGGTAAAATCGTAGCTAGAAGAGATTTCTAACTCATTAAATATTTCTTGGAGGGGTAGATGAGGCGATTCTGACAACAAAGGTCATATATCATGCAATTAATGTTACTCAGCATTGTGATATATCAGTGCTTTGTGAACTGTGAGGTGACATGCAAATGATTGTAATAAGCATGGCTATACTGTAATTGCTATGGCTTGAGTGACAGAATGGGAAAGTGGACAGAATGTAATTCTGAAATCAGATGTCTCTGGGTATGAATCTTGCCTCAGCCACTTACTAGAGATGGTTACAGGGAGGAAGTCAACTCTGGGTAATGGAGCAGAGACAAGAAGGAAAAGATGGTAAATAAAGAGAAGATCTCTGACCTCATGTTCTGGCAAGTTTCAGCAGTGAGGAGATCAAACCGGAAGTAAGAAGGATTCCTCAAGCAATGGGAATCCAGGAGCAGGCAATGGGCAGACACCTGCACAGAAGGTACACAGGTTCCAGTAGGTCTCTTAGTAGCAACTCACAGCTGCCTTCTGAGAATTAGCCTTTGATGTATTTAGAGAAAGAAGTGGGGGGGGGGGGTTCCAATTCTATTATTTTATTCAGGAATTTTTTATTGTGCATCACTTATAGGCAGAGACCTAGTTTAGGTCTGGGAAATAATGAAAGTCTAATGGCAGGGAAGAGCCCTACTTTTATGCCTGAGAGGAGAGACAAAACAAAACAAAAAAAGGGAAAAAGGAATAACAAATATATAACTAAGACAGGACACAGTCCTGAGAAAGATACTCTGTGATAGAGATTTACCTCTAGGACCACACAAAGGTAAGGGAGTGAGGAAGCAGGAGTGAGTAGAGGGAGATGGGGCATTGAGACCAATTACAATAGAGGCCTTGGTCAATTCTAGGTATGGTTCTACAGAGATGTCTCCCATTGTGGCCACTTTTGTACCTTGCATCATTCAGTCATTGATGTGAACAGAGGGATAAAAAGCTTGGGAAGTGAGGGAGGTTATAACCCTGGGTATAGTGAAGGACAATTCCTGCGGAGGGACGCCACAGTGAGCCATCAGGCCATCCATCGCAGTTTGTTGCTGGTGACCCTTAGCACACACTTGCTTTGTGTAAGAAGTTCAAGCAGCTGGTAGTCTTTTTCTGCAGATGCTGGTCCAAGATGTTGGGCACTTCTTTCCTGCAGAAAATACATGGCCTCCTATATTTAACAATGAAATCTCCTTACCGTCCTGTGCTTTTGATTACTAGCTTGCTCATGTGTGTGTTTTTGTCAGGTGCTGGACAATTCAAAGGGCTGCTTTTTTATTGTTGTGGTTTGTTTTGGAACCTTTTGTGTCTAGCAGAGAATAGCATGTGTTCAGTGTGTCCAGCATATATTTGGCAGACAATAAAGTGTTTTCAGTGATAGAAAAAAAATGACCATAGGAAACAAATGAGTCTTTTTTGCCAATAACTAAATATTCAACCAAAATTATTGAAAACAATAAGACAGCAGGCACAAGATATACAACTAGTTTGCAACACTCAATTGCATTTTTAAAATATTTTTTTTGGGGGGGGGGGGGCGCCCCCAGGCAAGACACCTTGAGCATTCTTGGCAAAACCGCATCTTGGAAAAACACATTCACCAAAGAGGTTGAATATGTTATCAGCTTGGCCTTAACTTTGCCTCAGGTGTCAGGGGGAGGGCCTTGAAATGTAAATGCAGTCTTGCCCCAGGAATAAGGGAATGAATAGGGCTTGGCACTGCTTTGATCCTAATGTTGGAGAAACCCCTTTGCCTTGTGGAATATAAATAAACACGGCTTCACGGGCTCGGGGTGGCTGACTCTCCATCAGAAAAAAATGACCATAGGAAACAAATGAGACCTTTTTGCAGATACCTTGGTTGTACAACTAAATATTCAACCAAAATTATTGAAAACAATAAGACAGCAGACATAGGATATACAACTAATTTGCAACACTCAATTAATTGCATTTTTTTTTTTATATTTTATTGATTTTTTACAGAGATGAAGGGAGAGGGCTAGAGTTAGAAACATCAGTCAGCTGCCTCCTGCACACCTCCTACTGGGGATGTGCCACAACCAAGGTACATGGCCTTGACCGGAATCAAACCTGGGACCTTTCAGTCTGCAGGCTGGTGCTCTATTCACTGAGCCAAACTGGTTTCGGCCACTCAATTGCATTTTTACTTATATTCTATTAATATAAAGCTTGGAAATGACTGAAAAAATACATGAAACTAGCCAATGCCCCCTCCTCCCGCATTACCTATTACTTCTATATTTATACTTGATTTTTTTTTTTCTAAAACACAATAGAAACAAATGGAAACAAATTATGTAGCCTCAAAAGGAGAAGCAAAAGAAAATCAGAATAAAAGGAGAGCTCTGTCCTCTTCCAGGCAGGTAATACTGATTATCATAAATAGAGTAATAATCTCTTGTTCACATTTATTTCTATGCAGTATTTGAATCTTTGTAGAATATTCCATTGACCTTGAAAAAAATAAAATGACCAATAAAACAGAAAGGCATGAATACATGGAACAGATGGACAGCTGTGAGAGAGGAGGGTGGTGGGAGGGACTGGATGAAAGAAGATGAAGGGATTAGCCAAAAAATATACACAGTGTGGTGATAGCAAGAGGGAAGAGGGTGGTGGGGGCTGGATGGAGTTGAGCAAAGAGGAGGGAATGGGGACATCTGTAATAGTGTTAACAATAAAAATAAAGTTTTATATATACATATATATGTATATATTGGAAGAATATTAAAAAGAAACTAAAAAAAGCTGGATATGTGGCCATCATAACTAATAAAAATAACTGTTTATATAGCAGTGATACCATTGTAATTATCTAATTATTAATAACTAGAGGCCAGGTGCATGAAATTTGTGCACAGGGAGGGTGTGTCCCTCAGCCCAGCCTGCACTCTCTCCAATCTGGGATCCTAGAGGGATGTCTGACTGCCTGTTTAGGCCTGGGGGATTGTGCCTAAATGGGCAGTCAGACATCCCTCTCATAATTCAGAACTGCTGGCTCCCAACTGCTTGCCTGCCTGCCTGCTTGATTGCCTCTAACTGCTTCTGCCTACCAGCCTGATCATCCCCTAACCACTCCCCTGCCAGCCTGATCAATGCCTAACTGCCTTCTTCTGCAGGCTTGGTTGCCCCTCACTGTCTTCCCCTGAAGGCCTGGTCAGCCCTAAGTGCCCTCCCCTGTAGGCCTGGTCATCCCCAACTGCCCTCCCCTACAAGCCTGGTCTTCTTCCAACTTCCCTCCCCTGCAGGCCTTGTTGCCCCTAACTGTTCTCCCCTGCAGACTTGTTGCCTCCAACTGCCCTCCCCTGCATACCTAGTCCCTCCCAACTACCCTTCCTGGCAGGCCTGGGTCTATCCGAACTTCCCTCCCCCACTGGCCATCTTATGGTGGCCATCTCATATCCACATGGGAGCAGCCATCTTTAAGCACATGGGGGTGGCCATATTATGTGTTGAAGTGATAGTCAATTTGCATATTAACTCTTTATTATATAGGCTAGGAAAGAGCAAAAGGGGAGGCCAGACATTATAGGCCTGTCATTTGGACAGCTTCACCAAGAAGCTGCATTTTCACAATTCCCAGGGAACCACCAGCCCATTCCCTATAGATCACTGGGAGAAGAACTCTAACAAAGGGGAAATAGACACATTCCCAGCAAAATTTGGGTGACTAGGGAAGGTGCTTGGGAACATCTGGGAACAAATATCATTGGCCATAATGGACATTGGCCTTGGAAATTTGGGAATACATAATCCCCTAAACAAAGGGATTCTCCTTCTTGTTGCCTTGTTGCTATGGTTGCTCTCTCTTGTTGCTCTTGTAACTCTTGGTGTTCCTGCACTCATCCATATGGTCCATGACCATGCGGACCCTACACACAATGGATTAATGGACTGCAGCAGGAAACACAAGCTAAACTAGCCTGATGCTGGACTGGACTCAGCTCTAATATGGGAAGGAAACCCTGGACATTGGCTTTGATTTTAGCCCTTTAGAAGCCACAGCTATACTTATTTTATGACTGCACTGAGGGGAATTGGACTTTGGAAACTCAGGTATTTAATTTCACAGAAATAAAGCTTTCTACAATTCCTCATCCTCCCATGGGGTCCTCCATAATTCTTACTCCAGTGATGCCCCAAGAACCTCACTGCCACTGGTAATAGCAGCAATTAACTTCTACCTGCTTAACAGCTCACAAAGTTCTTATGTGCTTCATTATATCTTTTAAAGTCTTCCTTCTCAATGTGGTTCTCAGACCAGCAGTGTTACATAGTTGACCATATTAGAAATATGGAATTCCAAGCTTGACCTACTGAGTCAGAATTTGAAGTAACAAGATCCCCAGGTGATTCACATAAACATTTAAGTTTGAGAAACTATTATTATAGCTTAATTGGTCAGAGAGTCATTTCCTTACACTAAAGTTGTAGATTCTATCCCCAGTTAGGGCACATATAAGAATCAACCAATGGATGTATTCTAAATAAGTTATTAAGTAAACAGATTTCATAATTTTTCAAATATCACAGAATTATAGAAAATAGTGGAATTTAAATTCTAGGTCTTTTAATTACATATTTCTTTCCATGTATTTATTCATTTATCAATGGACAATATTGATTGGTACCTATGCACAGGCCAGGGCTGGGGATACATAGTGCCTATCTGTCTGATCTTCAAGGGCCCTTTCCTTGGAAGCATTGCTACAGAATGAAGATACTTCTGAACACTTAATTAATTACATATTAATTCGTTACTTTTCTCCTGCTAAGCACTTTTCTTGGTCCTCGGAATAGTATTTTTGTCTATCTAAAATACAATTTCTTTGAATATGGAGCACCCTATGCCTGGAACGCCTTTCCTCTCCTTGTCTGCCTTCAAAACACTATTCAGCCCTAGCCAGTTTGGCTCAGTGATAGAATGCCAATCTGTGAACTGAAAGGTCCCAGGTTCAATTCCAGTCAAGGGCACATGCCTGGGTTGTGGGCTTGATCCCCAGTGGGGAGTGTGCATGAGGCAACCGATCAATGATTCTCTCTCATCATTGATGTTTATATCTCTCTCTTCCTCTACCTTCCTCTCTGAAATCAATAATAATAATATAAAAAACATTAAAAAACAAAAACAAAGTAAAACAAAAAAATTCACTATTCAACCTTTTGGTCTTAGTTCACTTCCTCTGTGCAGGCTTCCCCCCCATCACCACCTCCCACCCCCCAACCTCTAGGGAGTATGTGAAATGCACCTTTCTTTGAAATCCCACAACATCTTACAGCTCATCCTGTATAGCATGTACCACACTGCCATGTTTATTTACATTGCCTTTTCACCTTTTCTGCTCCTTACCTATCACCATCTATATACTGTAAATACCAATGTCAGAAACATTGCTCCTTTATTTCCTCATTTTCATTTTTTTTAATTCTTGAGCCTTGCCACAGGGTCTTTTAAAAATTGCATACTTCATACATATTTGCTGAAATAGTGGGAGAATAAAGTTACAAAAACTTACAAAATTTCCAGATCCTAATGAGTACAAAGTTAGAGCTTGAACTCCACATATCCTGTCTTAGCATTTTATTAAATTTTCCTGATACACATTCACCAATCTGATCTGTTCTACTATGTTTATTCTTGTACATACAGGGTGGCTCTTGAAGGGTGGAGCAAAAATAGATTTACAGTTGTATGTGAAAGTTTATTCTTGTATTATAATTTATTATTGTGTTATAATTATTGTATTATTTTTCATATGGAAAACTGTAAACCTATTCTTACTAAACCCTTTGTGTATATATATATACATACATATATATATATATATATATATGTATGTATATATATATCCATCTATATTAGAAAAAGCCTGTGGCTGAAACACCATAACGACTGGTCACCAGGAGATGCGTTGATGGGCCTTGTGGTGTGGCAGATCTGGGGTCCCATGTGATTTCACATGCTGGGCTTTTAATATATATATATGTATATATAATTACTACTAGAGGCCTGGTGCAGGAGTTCATGCACCAGTGGGGTCCCTTGGCCTGGCCTGCAGGATCTGGCGAAACTGGCTCTCTGTCATCCTCCAAGGGGTCCTGGATTGTGAGATGGTGTAAGCCAGGCCAAGGGATCCCACCAATGCATGATCAGAGCAGGAGGTTGGCCAGCTGGGGAGGGACCATAGGAGGGCTCTATGGTATGTCCAGCCCATCTCACTCAGTTCTCATGAGCCAGATTCCAGCAGCAAGCTAACCTAACAGAGCGTCTGCCCCTAGTGGTCAGTGCACATCATAGCTAATGATTGACCAGTTCACTGTCCCCTGGTGGGTATGTCATAGTGAGCAGTTGAGTGGCCTTAGCGTATTATTAGCATATTACACTTAGATTGGTTGAATGGATGATTGGACACTTAGCACATTAGGCTTTTATTATATAGGATGGCAGGCAAACTATGGGAGACCTGGCTTCAGGTAAGATAAAGAAGCAGGAAGATTCTCTACCAGAAGGAGGGTGGTCCCTTTGACCAGATGTTGAGCTGGGGTTTTACAAAGCATGTATTAGAGATCTGGCTCTTGAAGGAGAGAGGCTTAGGGAGAATTGGAAATGAAAACGGCATTTCTTTTTAAAGCATTCGGATTATACCTCAGGACATTTTCAAAATTGTATAATTCTATCTATATCTATCAGCTTGATAAATCAGGAACACTTTTGAGCAAACATCATATTCCTTCAACCATATTTCTATGACCCAGAGGGCTACTGATTCCAATGGTGCATAACCTATAAAAGTGGCAGAAAATGCCCAGAGAAACAACAGAATGTGAAAGGTCTTGGATGAAATGCTTATTGTTCACTTCTTTGGGGAGGAGGATAAATGGACTCTGGCCAGATGATGGGGAAGTAGAAACCCATAAAAAGGGACCAGGAATCTACTTATGCTGCTTCTGTTACTGAGCCCTGCTGTTCTGATTTGGCTCATAACTAGACTGTAGAATCAATGTGAATGCAAATATTTGAGTTAAATGCTGTTTTATGTTTTAGCTGAAAGGTATTAAAAACCTGCTTTCTTCAATCTTAAAAGTAATCACAGCTTTTTTTTGTTTGTTTGTTTATGATCACTAAAAACAAACATTCTAGCCCTGGCCAATTTGCTCCAGTGGTCAGAGCACCAGCCCTCAGACTGAAGGGTGGCAGGTTTGGTTCCTAGCCTGGGTTGGGGCATATGCGGGAGGTAACCAACTGATAGCAATTGATCTCTCTCCTTCTCTCTCTTCCACTTTCTCCAAGAATCAATGGGAAAAATATCATCTGGGTGAGGATTAACAACAACAAAAATACATTCTGCATTAAAGGGCTTTGTCAGGACAATGAAATCCCTTTTACTGAAAATGACCTAAGCCTTTTGGCTTGGTCAGAACATCAACCGATTTAATGTGACTCTTGTACAGATGAGCAGTCAGAAAAAAACTTGGGTCTGTGAACAGAAGACTGGGTCAAATCTCAACTTCCTGATAGTGTGACCTTTGGCTTGTTATAACTTCTCTGAATCTCAGATTCCTTATCATTGTGAAAGGAAGATAATGTCCAATCTCAGTCTTGTAATATGGCTTAAATGAAGGGACTTTGTTGGTAAATGGTAATTCAAGGTATTCATTGCCAGAGAATCCAAATGTCCTGCTTGGGTCTATGAGGTGCCACATAGAAGACAAGGTCAAGTGAATAGCTCATGGTGGTAATGATTTTAGTCACTAGCTGATTTCAGGTCCAATACATACACTTCTGTTGCTAAGCTGAGCTAACCCACACAGAACCATGAGGAATCCTTTCATTTTAGCTGAGAAAATCATAGGTATTTTTCTAGGAGCAAGCAGAGTGGCCTTCTAGTTCTCTTTCCCCTAAACCCAGATATTGACTTTCTTGGCTATTTAGATTTTGTGTAAATCTAAGAAAAAGACACCAAGGAAAATAAGGGGAAATGGAGGTCTCTGCTAGGGTTTGGAGCAAAGCTGTTATAGTAGTAATAAACTGACATTCTGAACACCTACTCAGTGTGAGGCTTTGTATAAAGCATAATCTAATTTAATCTTTCCAGTGATCCTATTAGGTGTTTGTTATAGCTGAGGAGACTTTGAGAGGTGAGATGACAAGGCCCACTAGCTGTCTGTCCAAGGTCTTTCAGCTAGCATGTGACAGAGCCCAGACTTGTAATCAGTCACTGAAGTCTATTCACTACCTGAGGCTTCAGAAAAGATCTCCTCTGTCATCAACTTTGAGTTTCTAGGTTTGCCCTGGAAAAAACACCTCCAACCTTTTCAAAATCAAAAGATGATATAAAAATGCACAGCATCACCCTTCGGAACTCTTAAAGCCTATTGAGCTATATTATGACAATGACAGGGAACCTTTTTAGCCAGTAGATGAAAACATCACCATGGAAGCACTGGAGCAGAGAGAAGCCTAATTTCTCTTGTTGCCACTGTGATGACAGGTATTAGATCCAAGTGCAGGAGTGATAACACGGTTGCCTCACCGTGTAATCATCGTTTCCTTGGTATCATAAGCAATAATTATCACTAACTGACATTTGGCATTTGGTTGTAACTTGGTAAACAGGCTGTCACATTGGCTTTATAATATGGGGAAGATGTTGATGGTGCTGTGTCATGAATTGATCATTCTGTGAGGCTCCCGAGGGTTCTGTACACACAGGGGACAAAGCAGATTGGGATGCAACGAACCACTTTGTCATTAGGTGTATAAGTACCTGATTCCCTAATATGAGCCTCTGGTAAAGATTAGGTGGGAACTTTTGGCTTAGGTCTGAGGCCTTGGGTGAAGCTCTTACCATCTCCTCTGCTGAATGTATAAGCAGGTCAGGCATTAGCTAAACTGTACCCAACTACTGAATGTGTGGAGAAGGTGAGGGAACCAGAACGCAGGCAGGGTCTGTGTTGCTCCATCAGGTAGATGTAGAAATCAGCCCAGTGCCAAGTTGCCCATGATAGTTTCTGGGACTTGGGAACAGTTATATTAACTACTTTCCCCATGGAAGGAAAGTACAGGAATATGGCTGGGGAAGGGATGTTGCCTCTACAGTTTGTGAAAGTTTACTGCCAACATACCAATTTAACTCTGTTCATCATTTCTTTTGAGACAATACAGTAGTATGTGTATTGCTCTGTTTGTTTACAGCTCCTTAGCCTTGGTTAAGTTACTTTATATGTCTAAATTTTAGAGAAGCCAGCTACAACTGTTCCTGCCCCAGATATGAACACAAAAGGATACAACATTGTACATTATTTAAGCTATTCAAAACTTTCATTTTCTCATAAACAGTTACTTCGATATTTTCAATTCCTCTTTAATTGTGTTGACAACAAAAGCAGTTGTCTTCTTTGAGAGTCCATTTTTTCCCCTCACAAAGAAGACTTTGGTGTCACTTTACACAACTTAACTCAATAAGTATGATGAGTGATGGTGGCCATCCTCTCCCTGAGTTGGGACATGGGGGAGACCAGGCTCATTGATGAGTGAAGTGAGATTGTCTCATCGACAGAACCCTCATGCATGTTTTATTAATTCATGCCTCTGCAATATTAAACACAACCACAATATTGGGCTGACTAGTGGAAAGTTAAGATTATGAATTTCCAATCTATAAATCATGTTAAATCATGATATATTTTCTAAATTGAATGAATAATGAATGGTTAAGAGCTCATGTTTTAGAGTTAGTCAGACTGCCATTTAGCAATTGTGTGACCTTGGTCAAGTTTCTTAAACTTTTTTAACTTCAGATTTTCTCATTTATGGGAAATAGTAACTGGATCTACTACTTAGTGTTATTATAAGAATTAATTAAATAATGTATTAAAATTGTTGATAAAAGAGTAAAACACTGAGAGCTCCAGGCACTTAGCATACAATAAAGGCTATTTGTTAGTATTATTTCTTAGTACTCATTCTATTTTCTGGGTGTCAGCAGTAGCCACCAAGAAAAAAAAATGATGTCAGTGATTCACTCTTGATAGAGGCAATGAAGTCTTGCATTTTAAGAATATACAAACAATAATAAAATTGACTTAAAATTGTCTTTCTTTATCAACACCATGGCTCAGCAATTCTAATCAATGCTAGTGATAACAAGTTCACCTAAGGACAGAGCACATCTATTCCTATTTCTTTTTTGGTACATATTGGAATGGATACCACCAGCGACTGGTTGATCTACAGTTTCTCATGCTTCAGGCATTGATCTGGAGAGAGGGCCTCCTCACTGTGATGCAACTCTGCCATTTTACATTTCCTCCCTTGTTTTCCCAACAGTGCTTGATATAGCCAATTATGGAACTTCCATAAAAATGGGATTTACTTTTTCAGTTTTTCAGTGATCAAAAAATTCTTCTTTTGGCTTTTATTTCCATGACTATTTTTAGTCATAGAACTCTGAATCTTCTTTTTTGTTAGAAAACCCTGTTTGCTCTACTGTATAAAATACATAACAAATCTATTTCCTACTCACCATTTTTACTGATACCAAACTCATCCTCCTTGAATATTGTATTAACCTCCTAACTATTCTTCCTCCCTGCACTCTTACCTCCCTATAGTCCATTTTCCCAGTAGAAGTTAGAATTTAAAAGGTAAGTTGATCTACATCACTCTTTTGCTCAGCACCCCCTTCATTGGATCTTCAGTTCATCTAGAATAAATGCAAACTCTGTACTATGTCTTACAAAGCCCTGTATGATCTGGCTGGAGGCAGATCATTGCTGACCTCTGTCTCCTAGCCCTCTCTGCTTGCTCATTTTACTCTAACCATCCAAGCTTTCTTGAATAAGCCAAGCTTGCTTCTATCTCAGGGTCTTGTAATTTGCTTAGAATGCTCTACACCTAGATCTATGATGGCTCACTACCTTATTTTGTCCCTCTTATCACATTTCTATTGCTCAGGAAGGACTTTGTTGAACACCTATCTTGAGTGGCAATCCATGCACAGATTGGACCCCACCCAATTCTCCTGAGTTTACATAAGAAGTCTTCTGCAGCTTTGATGGGCAATTTTATGTAGCTAGCTATCTGAGACAACTGTGCCTCTTCAGGGAGATTTTTCTTAGGCCACAAGTGTTTGTGGTGAGGACTGGAAGGACTAGGATTACCTCCCTAAGAAACACGCCTCAACCAATTAGGGGAAGGATTCAGGGGAGTCACAACCCAGCCTTTTCTCCTCTTGGGGAAAAATTCCAAGTTATGTACTACATTGTCTCTCTGAGGGTCTACAGTGGGTTTTATTTTTAGTAGCCAACTATTTATCCAGGCATTTTTTGGGGGGTAGTTTGAATCGCCCCACCCCAGAAATCTAATTGACAAAATTATACATATTTAAAGATCAGAGGAACCAAGATGGCAGCATAGGTAAAACACCTATCTTGCCGCCATACACAGCAAGTTTAAAACTACAACTTAATGAAAGAACAAACACCTTCCAGAATCACTGGAAAGCTGGCTGAGTGAAAATTCCACAAATAAAAGTGAAGATAAGACACTGACTCAGAGGAGTGGCGGCGGACAGCATTGAAGATACACGTGGAGAGAGGTTTGGAGCGCGCGCCAGCGGAAAGGGCGGACGGCTGAAAACCGGCCAGTTTTCTCGAACGGGGGAGACAAAGACGTCCCACCGGACTGATTCTCCAGCTCTGGGCGAAGTCCAAGGAATGCACTATCATACGGGGTAAAAACTAGACAGTGGGAGGGCACGCTGAAGCTCAGGTGCTGCAGGGGTCTGCCGGCTCGTGGAGAAGGTGAGCTTGTGTGGAGTGCGCGTGAGCCTGGGAACAGCACAGCTTCCTGACTGTGCAGAGAGAGCTTGTGACTTGCTCTTTCATTCGGGAAACTGTCAGACTGCTTTGTTTTACAACCCTGGGTGAGATGTTGGGTGTGCAGACTCATTTGGGGAGAGTCTGAATTCTCCGGCAGCTGGTGGAGCTCGGCAACTGCTCTCTCTTAGAGGTGCTGGGGGCCATTGCCCCCAGCACAGAGTCCCTGGGGCCACATAGGGTGGAGCTAATGCTGTCTGGTTGGCCTGGAGACTCCGCCCATCCAACCTGAGCATAGCTGAACTTCACAGAAAATTGGCCTGGAGATCAAGCCCTCCAAGTGCTAACAACAATTAACCTGAGCTTAACTTCAGCGAGACTGTGCAACCCATATCCACCTCAGGTAACTGGGGAGGCTGAGCCACTGTCTCTTGTAGGAAGTCTACCACACAAAGCTAATTGACCAACTCAGGGAAGCAGCCACCATGCAGAGACATGGAAAGAAATCAGATGTGAAAGAAATGGAGGGGAAAAAAACAACTGGACATGGAATTCAAAACCACGGTTATAGGGCTTCTCAACAGGCTCCTAGAAAAGGTCGAGACCTATAAGGAAATAAGCAAGACCTACAAGGTAATAAACAAGACCCTCAAGGATATGAATGAGACCTGCAAGGAAATGAACAAGACCAACGTGGAAATGAATGAGTCCTACAAGGAAATAAATGAGACCTACAAGGATATGAAGGAGACTCTCAAGGATATGAAAAAGGACCAACCAGAAATTAAGCATACACTGACTGAAATAAAAAATATTATACAAAGACCTAAAAGTACTCTAGAGTACCCCAAGAACCAAGTTAAAGATTTGAAATACAAAGAGGTAAAATCCACTCAGCTGAAAAAGCAAGAAACCAAAAGAATCCAAAAAATTGAAGATAGTGTAAGGGGCCTCTGGGACAACCTCAAGCATACCAACATCCGAATTATAGGGTTGCCAGAAAAAGAGAGAGAGCAAGACAATGAAAACCTATTTGAAGAAATAGGGACCGAAAACTTCCCACACCTGGTGAAAGAAATTGACTTAGGAGTCCAAGAAGTGCACCGAACCCCAATATATAGGAACCCTAAGAGGACCACACCAAGGCACATCATAATTAAAATGCCAAGAGCAGAAGACAAAGAGAGAATATTAAAAGCAGCAAGAGAAAAACAGTTAGTTACCTATAAGGGAGCACCCATATGATTGTCAGTGGATTTCTCAACAGAAACGATGCAGGCCAGATGGGAGTGGCAAGAGATATTCAAAGTGATGAATAGCAAGAATCTACAACCAAGATTACTCTATCCAGCAAAGCTATCATTCAGAATTGAAGGTCAGATAAAGTGCTTCACAGATAAGAAATAGCTAAAGGAGTTCATCACCAGCAAACCAGTATTATATGAAATGCTGAAAGATATTCTTTAAGAAGAGGAAGAAGAAAAAGATAAAAGTGTAAATTATGAACAACAAATATACATCTATCAACAAATGAATCTAAAAATCAAGTGAATTAATAAGCTGATGAACAGGATAAACTGGTGAATGTAACAGAATCATGGACATAGAGAGGGAATGGACTGACAATTCTTGGGGAGAAAAGGGGTGTGGGAAGTGCAGCAAGAGACTGGAGAAAAATCATGCAACTATGGGAGAGGACAGTGGACGGGGGTGAGGGTGGAGGGTGGGATGGGTACCAGGTGGAGGGGAGCTATAAGGGGGTAAAAAAGGGAACAATGTAATTAATAAACTGAACAATAAAGATTAAAAAAAGAAAAAAATAAAGATCAAATGTGTCTAGTTAATACATTTGTAATGGCAGAATAATTGAAAAATTTTTCTATTACTTGTGGAATCAAGGCAGAGTGCCCCAGATTTGATATATGTATCCATTTTTAAATCATTACCAAAAGTGAGCTAATTAACATATCAACTTAAATAGATATGTGTGCTTTGAGAATATGTAAGAGCTACTCTCTTAGCAAATTTCAAGCATACAATATAATATTATTTAAGCATCCTTTATTGATTTTTCTCATTTCCTCATTACATTACCTTGTTTTCTGGGACCATGTACCAAATAAATTACTTGTAGCCCAGTTCTTATCTCCGGGTCTCCTTCTGGTGAAAACCCAACTAGAGACCCTCATTCATCATATTTCATTCCTTATTTTTTCTACTTGGTATGCACTTATGAGATTCACGAGGACAATGTTTTTGAAATCAGTACTTTATCTTTTGTCTTGTACTATGTCTGGTTAACAGAATATTCTCATTAATCACCACTGAATGACTAAAGAATAGGGACAAACCTCTCAATTATTCACTTGCTTCTTTTGAATGATTGGCTTCAAACTTAGAAAAAGGTAATACAAACTGGCAGCATAATCTTACTCCGATGTTTTAAATTTAGTGAATATCTTCTTAATTATATTAGTTTTTCATTGCTATTATTTTCAACATTTCTTGAAGGTACACTATGTATATATACTAAATATTGTATTAGGATATTTATAAACCTCGTCTTCTTTAATAATTTCAATTTCTCTGTAAGGTAGATTTTATTATTTATAGTCTAACAATGTGAAAGTTAAGGCTTATTCAATATCATAAAATTTATATGTGGAGGAGCGAGGGCTAAAACCCTCATGTGTCTCACTTGAAAGCTGACTTTTCTTTGTGTATCATATCTCCTAGGCAATAAATATTCTTACAAGTTGTAACTTTAGTTTGTGTTAAGCCAACTCTAAAGTTTAAATTGCCCAAAAGGCAGAGAGATGGTATATGTTGAGTTCCAGAAGCTTTCTCCAAACATAAGAAAATAACTGTTAGAAGAATGGACAATTGTATGAATTAGTGTCTCAAATGTGCAGGTAAAACAATATAAATTTTTATGTCTGGTTTGATGTTCTATTGCTTTGATAGAAAGGTGAAAAGAAAGGGAAATAACTGCTAAGGTTGGAATGTCGCAACAAATTCTGACGTATTCAAAATTCTAGTTAATAATATATCATGACAGGTGGAGGGGAGCTATAAGGGGGTCAAATGTGTCTAGTTAATACATTTGTAATGGCAGAATAATTGCAAAATTTTTCTATTACTTGTGGAATCAAGGAAGAGTGTCCCAGATTTTACTTGTAAAGTGAAATTTGCTTCAAGCAAATAATTTTAAATCTTGGGAATGATAGGAAATTGTTCCGATTTTCACTTTCTAATTAAAATAAGGTATGGATAAATCTGGACTAACAGAATAAAAGTGATAGGTTTAAATGAACAGTCCTCCTCTTTTATACACTGAACAATCCTTAATGATAGTGCTAAACACATTTAAGTGAAATATCTGATTTCCCTACTGACAGTCTTATTTTAACTTACTAGCAGACACAATTATCTCAGAAATCTCGAGCAAACAAGTATTTCAATAAAGAAACAAAAAAAAATACACTGTCCTTGTCCTTGTATGGAAGATCAGTATAGAATTGTTGAAAGGGACAAGTCAGAAACCAATGGTTGTTTCTGACTTGACATTAATAAATATAATCTTGAACAAGTTTTCTAACTTTCGTTGGATTTTGTTTCTTGCCCTAGGATTGAACTAGGCACTTGTTATAGGTTCTTCTATTTTGGATATTCTGTGACTTTATGACTGTATAAAGAAATGCATTGCTTTGACTGTTGAATTTAGTGGTGTTACATAGGAAAAGTTAGCACTCTAAAAATACTGTTAACTGATGTGAGAGGCCTCTAATAATCTCATAGAATAATCCATTTTGGAGATATAATTTAATTTGAACTCTGCCATTCTAACTCCTTGTGTGAACAAAACACGGACCTTGGAGTTGGAAAGACCAGATTCAACTTTCAGCTCTGACACTTAACAGCTATTTGACCTTGATTAATTCATTTTTAATTCTTAGTTTCTTATGCCTATAATAAAGTTGATAATATATGGCCCACTTCCTACTGAGGAGGTGCTATGTAAATATCGTAAGGTGAATTTTTTGAAAGTATTTTGTAGAAGTAAAAATTACCATATTGATGGAAGGTGTCACTATTGATTAAAATGAGCAAAGCAAAAGGAAAAATAAATCCTTTCAGGATGTTCTTTGAGAGATAGTTTTAGTCCCTAAACCAATATAGACTTTGGCAAAGTTGCCATTTCTATCACACTGAGGGATGAAGTACTCAAATATGCAAGTTTCTCCTAATCATAGAAAGATGTACTTGCTGTTCAATGGATTCAAAAGGAAAAAAAAATCTCCAAAATGTTTGAAAAAAATATGTAGCTTGAAGACTATGTACTCTTATTAAAAATACTTTATTGAACAACTATATGCACTATTCCAGACTCTTTTAAGGTTGCTAATTTTTATTTCCACAATTACCTTATGCAGTTAGTATCATTTGCTGCATGCTATGGATGAGGGAGTAAGGCTTACAGAAGTTGAATAAATTGACCAGGGTCATATAACTGGTAAAGGGCAAAGCCTTATTTTAACTCCTATTTTTCAGAGATTAAAACTCATGCTCTACCTTCTGCCCTGGCTGCCTCTATGTCAAGAGTAAAAAGAATAATAATATTGAGCTTAAACTATATGATAGGCATTGGATTATTCCTCTAAATCTTCACTAAAACTTTTTTTTAAGCCCTTACTTTCTAGAATGATGGTGATACATCAGTAAATAGGTTTAAAAACCCACAGACAAGGCAAATTGAAAACAAGCAATAGAATGAGTTTAGAGTAATAGAGGGAAAATTAATTTCCTACAATAATATGCATACATATTTTAATATATACATATTGGTTATGTTATGTATGCTAGCATTTATATGCTAATTTTTGGAATGAACAATGCACCTGTTAGCTAGAGATAACTAAAGATTTAGAATTAATATATATATATAGAGAGAGGAGAATTAATTGAGAATAGTTAAAAGACAGCTGAGTGGGAAATTATTTCAGAATATCAGGCTCCACAAAAACTATTTCAAGTCATTGGCCATCTGTGGGATTGAAATGAAGTACAGAGAGAGTAGGTATATAAAAATATATGTTCCATGATATCAGATTCAGGAATCCATGAAGTGCTCAGCATTTTGCAAAGAAGTTTTTTTTTTTGAATATATTATCTCATCTAATTCTTAAAACAGCCCTGCAATGTACATTTTATACTTTCCACTTGCCAATATGGAAACTGGACCTCTCAATCTGTCATAGCTGCTGCCACCACTCTCCACTGCCATGAAAGTAACCCTCAATAAGTGCCAAATCTCTTTCCCAAAGAAAGGAGATCAACTATAGTCTCTTAAACTTCAGATCCTTAGGGACTTTTGCACCTGGTCATAATTTTCACCTCCGTCCCAATTATTGCTGCTCTGGTTAACTTCGCACCCAAGTGTTTGCCAGTATGTTAGCAACAGTATTTTATGACCAGTCACCTGCTGCTGTCACTTGTTACTTCATCACCCCTGCTTCCTACCTCATTGCTGAGGCAAGGCAGCATGCACATGAATGACTACAGAAGGTCCTCACTTTATATGATTCAACTCACTTTTTTAAAAAAAATTATGATTGTATGAAAGTGACATCTATTCAGTAGAAACTGTTCTTTGAACTCTAATCTTTTCCAGGGCTTGTGATAGAAGGTATGATAATTTATTGTGGTGCTGGATGGCAGCAGCAGCTAGCCGCAGTTCCTAGTTAGTCACATGATCACTACGGTAAACAGTGTTTATTGAATATTGTATTTTGTGTTTTTGCATACCATTATGTCTACAAAATGTCCATCTGTGTTTCTTGTATCTGGTGAGCCGGGGTTGGAGGAAAACAATTACTGTTGAGATGAAACTCAAGATAATTGCCCAACTTTAGCCTAATGTAAATGTTCCAAGCATATTTAAGGTAGGCGAGACTAAGCTACGCTGTTCAGTAGGTCAGGTGTATTAAATTCCTTTTATGACTTAATGATATTTTCAGTGTATGAAGCGTTTCTCGAAACAAAACCCCATTGTAACTCGAGAAGCATATGTATCTTTATAAAAGAGAGGTCTGCAATAGAGAACATTACCCAGTGCTGAGTAAATGTAGCTAAAATCAGATGAGGACAGGATTCCTGAATCTATTAAAGCAATTATATCATTCTAGCATGTAAGTAGGTATTTCTTTCTGAGACTCTTTTCTCCTTCCCTGCGAGCTCTGCAAAGGCAGGGAGCAGAAAATGTGCACTCTTTGTCACCACAAACTCCTTTCAGGGATGCCCCAGCAAGTAATTCATGTAAGATGAAGACAACAACCTTCATCAGCTCTATGCCAATGATTTCTAATGCAACTCTGATTTTATCATTGTAGGTATGTGAATAAAAGGCAAGCACCTCCATCTGCAGCTTACTTTTTAAAATTTTGCCATCCTCATTCTGGATGGTGCTTATTCTTTTCTGGTTCTATCTCCCCATTCTTTCCCCACTTTCAAACTCCTATCAGAACTCTGGCCTTTCTTCTGTAATCCCCTAGGCAGAGTCTGACTATTCTTTTCCATCATGTGTCTAAACAGTCCTGGAGGTTCTGTCAACATTATTCTCTTTTCCGTTGTCACACATAAACATTTTTTGTCTTCCTGACTTTTATAAAACACCTCTACATATGAGGCTTATAGTTTTGTTTTTCCCCCACTTACAGCAGACATACAGCTCTGAGTGGCCCTGAACTCCTGGTTACTCCCTCATATTCATTTCAGCTCTTGACCATATTTTTACCTCTCTTTCTATGCCTGTTGAATTCTAATAGATAATTTTCACACCTAAGTGGATCATTTGTATTTGTTTCAAATCTTCCTGACCACATGGACTCCAATAATATTCTCTTTTATTTCATCAATTTCAATCCCCAAGTCACATGGTAGTAATTATAGGTACCACTTCAATTCTTGAAATGTAAAACTACAACAATGCTCTCTTATCCCTCCAGATCCTCATTCCCTTTTGAGGCTGTAGTTTTTTCCCTTTGCCTTTTCTTCTAGTCATTACCTCTTCATGCCTTTAATTCTTTATTCATCTTAGACCAGTGATATATCAATCCAGCCATTGACTTTCTTTTCTTTTCTTTTTTTTTGAAATGGGGTTTCTGTTTATTCTTTTTTCAAAAATATATTTTATTGATTTTTTACAGAGCGGAAGGGAGAGGGATAGAAAGTCAGAAACATCGATGAGAGATAAATATCGATCAGCTGCCTCTTGCACGCCCCCTACTGGGGATGTGCCCGCAGCCAAGGTACATGCCCTTGACCAGAATTGAACCCGGGACCCTTCAGTCCACAGTCCGATGCTCTATTCACTGAGCCAAACCAGTCTCGGCTAGCCATTGACTTTCAACATGGTTTATGCCTTTTCCTCTTTTTATTCTATGTAATCTACTTTGGACATCACACACACTTAGAATACAAAACCTCCAAAGCATATGTTATTTATGTTGATGAGCTGTGTCCCACAAATAAGAAACATTGGTGAGGTGATCTTTGATTTTTCTTGGTCCTAACCCTCATATCCAAGACATCTCATGAATTATTATTTTTAAAATATTGTGAACTTTTTAATTAAAATAATTTATTTAAACAATTTTTTACTTAGTTGACAATATTATATTAGTTTCAGGTGTGCAACCCAGTGATTAGATATTATATAACTTACTAAGTGATCATCCCAATAAATCTCATATCCATCTGACACCACACATAATTATTATAATACTAGAGGCCCAGTGCACGAAATTCATGCACTTGAAGTGGGGATCCCTCTATCTAGACTGCACCCTCTCACAGTCTGTGAGCCCTCAGGGGATTTCTGACTGATGGCTTAGGCCCGCTCCTCCTCAGCAGTCAGTGCTGAGTCATCTCGGCTGAGGTTCCCATAGTGCTAATGCCTGTAGGACTGACTTCTGTCATGTAGGCACAGCACTGACTGCTATATAGGCTGTGATAAGACTCTGCTTTTCTCTCCCTGTCTTTGTCCTGATTGTAGCCTCCTCAGCAGTCAATGCTGGGTCGCCTTGGCTGAGGTGCCTAAAGTGCTGTAGTCAGTACTGGGTTGCCATGGCAGCCCAGGGCTGACTGCAGGACTGACTTTCAGTTGGTCGAGTCTCCAGTTGTGGAGGTGACAGATCCAGTGTTTTTTTTTATATATATATTAGGATTATTGAATATAATCCCTATGCTGTATTTTACACCCCCATGAATATTTTGTAATTTCCAATTTGTACTTCTTAATACCTTCACCTTTTTCACCCATCCTCCCAACTCCTCTCCCATCAGGTGATCTTCAATATGTTCTCTGTATCTATGAGTCTGTTTCTGTCCTGCTTGTTGCTTTATTTTGTTTTTAGATTCAGTTGTTAATAGATATGTATTTATTGCAATTTTATTATTCATATTTTTAAATCTCTCCCCACCCCTTCTTTTTCTTAAAGAAGACCCTTTAACATTTCATGTAATATTGGTTTGGTAGTGATGAACTCCTTTAGCTTTTCCTCGGAAGATCTTTATATGTCTTTTGATTCTAAATTACATTTTTGCTGGGTAGAGTGATCTTGGTTGTAAGTCCTTGCTTTTCATCACTTTGAATATGTCTTTCCATTCCCTTTTGGCCTGCAAAGTTTCTTTTGAGAAAGCATTCGACAGCCATAGGAGAACTCCTTGTAGATAACTCCTTTTTTCTTCCTGCTTTTAAAATTCTATTTTGTCTTTAATCTTTGTCATTTTAATTATGATGTGTCTTTGTGTGAGCCTCTTTGGGCTTATCTTGTTTGAGACTCTCTGTATTTCCTGTATTTGTATGTCTATTTTCTTCACCACATTTAAGGAATTTTTTCATTATTATCTTTTTATGTCGGTTTTTTAATCCCTTGTTCTCTCTCTTCACCTTCTGGTAATCTTCATGATGTGAATGTTGGTATGCTTGAAGTTGCTTCAGAGATTCCTTACACTATCCTCATTTTAAAATTTATTCCATTTTCTTTTTGTTGTTCTGGTTTAGTGTTTTCTGCTTCCTTATCTTCCAAATCTCTGATTTTATTCTCTGCTTTATCTACTCCACTGTTGATTCCCTGTAATGTATTCTTCATTTATGTTAATCTATTCTTCATTTCTGACTGGCTCTTTTTTATGTTTTCTAATTCTGTGTTTTCTATCTCTTTGTTAAAGTTCTCACTAAGTCTATCTACTCTTCCCCCAAATTCATTGAGCACCTTACAACCAGTGTTTTGAACTCTGCATCTAGTAGATTACTTGTTTAGTTCCTTTTCTGGAGTTTTACACAGTTCTTTCATTTGGCTCATGTTTCTTTGTCTCTCCATTTTGTCAGCCAATCTGTGTTTGTTTCTATGTATTAAGCAGAGCTGTTATGTCTTCTAGGCTTGATAGAGTGGCCTTATGTAGTAGGTGTTCTTTAAAGTCTAATGGCATAGTCTCCCTGTTCACCTGAGCCAGGTGTGCACCTTCCTCCCCACTGTGGGCTGTGTACACCCTCCTGTTGTAGTTGAGCCTTGATTGCTGATGGTACTAAAGGGAGGGATTTACTCCCAGGCTGCTGGGCCACAAGGACTGGCAACTACCACTGTGGAGAATTGGCAGGGCAGGGGCCCATCCCATGGAGAAGGAATTACTTCATCAAGACTCTGGTGCCTACTCATCTGCCCCTGAGTGTGTCACTTTTGGAGGTGGTTGGGTAGTGCTTTGACAAGTTCTAAAGATGTCCACATATGCACTGGCCCCTGACAGGGGCCACTTGGCATGAGTTACAAAAAAATCTGCAGATGGCTGCTACTAGTGCCAGGCCTAAAGCCGCTTAGTGAGAGGTATGGGGACATACCAACATCAGATGCTGTTTTTTTGAGAGATTCTAGGAAAATGTGAAGCGTGAGTCAAGATAGGCCATATGTAGAGAAAAGTCACTGAAAATAGCTTGGGTGGGCCTGCAAGTTGGGTAGGGCAGGGTCTTAAGAAATTATCAGAGCAGGGAGAACACTGTTAGCTAGGTTGATGGTGACTCAGATATGGTGCCAGCTTGCCAACTCTATGGAGGGAGGTCTCAGAAAAAGAACATGCCATTTAGGAGGTGCACCTGAGACTCCAGAAGTCCTCTGTCTTAGCCACAATCCCTGGTGGTTTTTATAGTCAGAGGTTATGGGGGCCTTTCTTCCTGGCACTGGAATCCTGGGCTGGTGGCCTTGTGTGTGGAGGGAACACCTTGTTCCTCACGGGGTCCTCCGCAGCTGAGATATCCCTTCCTATTTTTATCCACTATGGATCTGTGTGGAACCAGCCTGTTCCACATTTCTGCCTCTCTTACCAGTCTCTACTTGACTTCCATTTTATATCCTTAGTTATAGGACTTCTGTTTAGCTAGATTTCAGGCAGTTCTGAATGATGGTTGTTCTGTTGTATAGTTGTGATTTCAATGTGGTTGTAGGAAGATGCAAGTATTGCATTTACCTATACAACCACCTTACTAGAAACCTTATGAATTCATTTAAAAAAATATATTTTTTTGTTGTTGTTGTTGATTTCAGAGAGAAGTGGGGTGGAGAGAGATAGAAACATCAATGATGAGAGAGAATCGTTGGTCAGCTGCCTCTTGCACAACCCTTACTGGAGATCAAACTTGCAACCCAGGCATGTCCCCTTGACCAGAATCGAATCAGGACTCTCAGTCCACAGGCCAATGCTCTATCCACTGAGCCAAATCAGCTAGGCTGAATTAAATATATATATATATATATATATATATATATATATATATATATATATTGGTATCAGAGAGGAAGGGACAGAAAAAGAGAGCTAGAAACATCAATGATGAGAGAGAATCATTGATCTGCTACCTCTTACATGCTCGACACTGGGGAATAAGCCCACAATCTTGGCATGTGACTTGACCAGGAATTGAACCATGACCTTCTGGTTCATAGTTTGACACTCAGCCACATAGTCCGGGCCCTTATGAATTGTTAATGTCTCTTCCATTCCTTGCATTTTCATCATTTCCTCATTCTTATCTTAGTGAAGATCCTTATGATCTTTTACTTATGAAATATTATTTTGAGTTATTCTCTAGTGTAGAAGCCTTGCTTTCTCTTCATAGCTCTTTTCTTCCTTGAGCTCATTGAGGCATTTGCAGCTGCTAACAGTTCCCTCCTTATTTTTAAACTCTTTCTCCCCTTGAATTTTAAAAAATCACTTTCTCTTGGTTTCCTTTACCAAGATGACCTTTCATCTTCATCTTCATCTTCATTTGGGATATTCTTTTCTATTTATTTTTTAAAAATATTTTTATTAATTTTGGAGAGGAAGGAGGAGAGAGAGAGAGAGGGACATCAATGATGAGAGAGAATAATTGATTGGCTGCCTCCTGCACTTCCCATACTGGGGACAGAGCCTGCAATCTGGGCATAGACTCTTGACTGAAATTGAATCTGGGACCCTTCAGTCGGCAGGTTCCGAAGCATAAGTCAAGACAGGCCCTATGTAGAGAAAAGTCACTGAAAACGGTTTGAGTGGGCCTGCAAGTTGGGTTGGGGCAAGTTGGATTGGGTTGCTCTACCCCACTGAACCAGACCAGCTAGGGCTTTTTTCCTTTTTCTGACCATTATGCCATATCTTAAATGTTGTTTCTTACATCCTGTCCTCATCCTTTTTTCTATTATCTCCATATATGTCTTCTCTGGACAAAGCTATCCTTTCATGTGATTTTTATCATTCTCCCAAATATGATTGATTCTTACTTTCTATCTCCAGGCTAGACCATTCTTTTGAATCCTGTCTCCTGTATCTGTCTGCCTACATATGAATTTTACATAGACTCTCACTACAATTATTAAAAAATTATCTTGATTTTTTCCCCATAGTGTATTTATTCTTTACTCTTTATCGCAATTATTGACATTATGATGCCACCAAAGCAAAAAGTTACTCTTCACGTGTTAACAGGCCTAAAAATCTGTGACAACTGTGAGCTATCATCTGTTTAATCTTAACTGATACTGTCATAGTTTAGGTGCTTAATATGACTTGATATTACTAAGTGTTTTATTGTTTGTCCTGGCTGGGTAGCTCACTTGATTAGAGCATCATCCCAGTGTGCTTAGGTTGTAGGTTTGATCTCCAGTCAGGTAACAGAAACAACCAATGAATGCATAAATATGTGGAACAACAAATTGATGTTGTTCTCTCTATCAAATTCAACGACTAAAAATTTTTTAAAGTTTTATCATGTCTGCTTCTCTTCTCCCCTAAACTTCAATCTCATGACACTATTTGAAGTTCCAAGGACAAAAGAAACTAATAATTTGACCCACATAAAGCCAATCTGTAAGTTTCTTGTTCCCCTGGTTTAATGATTCCTTTCTAAGATTCCGCTTAAGTGTTACTTATTTTCTGAAGTCTGTTTGTATCTTTATATAAAATTGTTTCATGCACTGTGCTCCTCTTTGTAGCATTTGTTTATAAGTCAGCTTCTCCTCTTGGAACAATAGAAACTCCTTGAGGGTGCAGCCATGTATTACTCATCTCTGTATCCTACTGCTTAAGACAATATGCTGCTCAATAAATACTTGATAAGCTTCTCAAACAAATTAAATAGAAGCTGGTTTTGTATGTTTTATTTTTAAAATTTACTTAGTACAACATGGATCACTAAAACTGCATTTAACATGTGTTTAAATTTTGGTCCAAATCTCTGTAGTTTTTCATAAAGTCTCATCTTTGGAGTAAATAGAATCCCAGTTTAAAAGATTACAGCCTCATGATTTATGAGCAGATTCCTTCAATCCCAGGTGTTCTCTTTGGTAAATGCATGGTTTTGCATATATTAGTTAATTTCTTCCAGGACGAGGAAGAAGTTGGGAAGAAATTTATGTATAATGTGTTATAATCTTTTTTTTCATGTGAGTATAGCTAGTGTAACTACTCTACCAGAAGGAAGTTTTATGTAAATTTATGACTCTAGGTTTGGGAAGAAGCAGTTCTTTCATTATTCCTACACTCTTTAGTCTGGACAGATGGCAGCTACTTCACTGTAGAAAAGTGCAGTAAATAAGATTCAGAAAATAGGAGTTTGAGCTCTAAGGCTGCTGAGTGCTGGTTTTATGATCTTGCACAAACAATTGAAATGTCCTGATTACTTTATAGGAAATTGAACCAGGTCAAAGGACATAATGTATATGAAAGTGCTTTATGTTCCATAAATTGTGAGACAAATCCAGTGGGGAAAAAAAGCAACATGAATGGAAAGCACATGGATTTGGGAGCCAACAGATTAATTTGAAATAATGATTTTGTCACTTTTGTGTGTGATGTTAGGCATGTTGTTATACATATTGGGACTTTTTTTTTCATTTGTAACATGGGGATAACAGCATCTACCTTCTACAATTGTGGAGAAGAATAAAGGCATTAAAGCATTTATGGCATCTGACATAGAATCATTTTTATGTAACTGATGGCTAGTACAGATGAGAGCAGCATTCACTCTTTGAAATCCTCAATCCTCTATGCATGTCTTGTATCCTATAGATTGATCACCAACCAATCAAGATGTGCCTCTAATATGGATTAAGCCTGAGTTAGAATCCTCTGCAGAAATGGGTTCATTAAAATTTAATGTGCCTGGAGCTGTCTATAATCCTTAAAAACAAACAAATGCGAAATATTTACTGTGTATGAAACTCTCACATGCTAGTAATAATTATTATAATTTCCATTTATCCCTTGCACCCATTATAATAAGCACTTTGAATACCTTGGTTAAATTTTATGTCAGTTCTGTAAAGATGGGCTTGATTATCCTCTTCACTTAAAGATGATTAAACTTAGTCACAGAAATTATAGCTTTCATTTATAGACTAGTAAAAGGCAGAATCAGGAATGAACCGAGGGTTTCTTTTAACAAGCCCAATTATTTTTCTGCTTTACTATGCAGACAAGTCAGCCACACTCACTCCAGTATTTTGTCTTCTCCTCCAAAATTAGGAGCATGTCTGAGTCCATAAATTTAGCTTGACTTAGTGGGAGTCCTTGCCTTTGATTAAGACCCAGCCCTGACTCAGGCATGAATCTAAACCTGGGTCTGATTATGAACATCTGAGGCTTTATACATTTGACTTA
The DNA here is from genome assembly GCA_027563665.1 of Antrozous pallidus. Lineage (NCBI taxonomy): Eukaryota > Metazoa > Chordata > Mammalia > Chiroptera > Vespertilionidae > Antrozous > Antrozous pallidus. The sequence continues at coordinate 52,752,408 of CM050520.1, read as the reverse complement.
TTTTTCCTTTCCATTTTGGGAGCACCCTCTTACACAATCACTGGTTTGTTTATTAATTTGTTCGACATATATGTCCTGGCAGCTATGTGCCTTAAAATTATAAGTGCTGAGGACAATAGGATAAAAATCTCAGTCAGTGTCCTCAAGGAACTTTAAGTCAAATAGAGTCACAGAGAGATAATTACAATTTATAGGGTTTTGTGAAGCCAGCAGGCATCATCATGGTGCTCTGTGAGCAAGAGAAGGGCTAGAGAAGAATTCCAATCATGAACAAGTGTTTCCTTGAATATTTGAGGAATAGAGTAATTTTTGAAGTAATTTTGAGAGGAAGAAAAGAGAGAAGGGGAAAGAGAACGCATGCATGAAGGCATGGAGATGTTCAAAGTTAGATCCTATTCAAATTGAGAAAAGTTTAAATTGGCAAATAGAATACAGAGAAGTGAGGGAAGAGTTTAGAGACATGATGGAGAAGCTCTGACACGCGTGTCAGCACTGACACAAGTAGCCATTTTCGATGACACCAGGCCACAGGCAGTCGCATACAGAGCAGTAAGAGGCCACATGCCGAGAAGGATGTTTCATCCTCGGCTACTGCATGGCCAGATGCAGTAGCCGAGGATGAAACATTTGCTGTAGTATAGTGTAGACACTCTGTGCTGGAGATCTGCAGGCCAAACCAACAGAACTGCAGCATTGAACATCTAGTTCTGGGACTTCTGGTTAGACCCTTACTGGATCTTTGACCTCACTTCCAGCAGATGAAGAAGGGAGCAGCAGAATGCCTCTGGGGACGCATCTTTGGGAGTCTTGTGATTGTCATTACCAGCAACCACATAACAACAGCAACCGTCATCCAATCTACTGTTCTGGGGTGTTGTGGATTTCTAATTCACCATCATTACTGAGATAAGTGAGGGGGAGGCTGGGAGAGGCGAGGGCCTGTGCTATGGATGCCGTTTCCCACCATTAGAAATAGCAGTAGCCATCTTAATTTATATAAGGAACATCATTTTGCAGCATAGTGCAGACTCCATTTCACCACTATTACTATTGTGCATCCTTATTAACCCATATTTCTGCTTATTAACCCTGCCTTTTCCTAAAAGACAGTTACATGTGCCATCTTGTGGTCAGTTAGGCTAGTTAACCCCTAATTGCCTGTAGGGCTAAAAGACTATCTATAATTTTATCTCTGTCATTGCCCCCATGATGGAGAACCCAAAAAATAAAAAAACAAGACTGAGTAAAGGAAGTAGTAGTAGCAGTAGCCAACCCTTTCAAGAGACATGGGCCGAGATGTATGGCATTATAGAAAAAATGGCAGATCATTTTGCGCTCTATGTACTGAAATGGTAGTAAGTAGACTGTGGAATGTAAATAGACATTTTGAAATGAATCATTCCCAGCTCTTGAAAAAAAGTAAGGACAAAAGGAAGGAATACATTTCCAGGCAGCTACACTTTTATAAGAGTCAATCTAATTCCATCCTTACATTTATGAAGGCTCTACAAATTTAACATCTGCAAGTCTGAGTATTGCTCACTCCAAAACTCAGCATGGAAAAGCACTCAGTGAGGGATAATTTATTATAGAAACTCTCCTAAGATGCACACCACTTCTATTTCATGATATGTAGGATAAAGATGCAATTATTAAGAGAACATCTGAATTACCACTCAGTAGAAATATCATAAAAGACTGAATAATGAGACTGAACACAAATGTACAATATCAATTAAAAAGAGACATAAGTAATTGTAAATATTTTTCGATCTTTCCTGATGAAACAACTGATGGCACATCACATGCATAGTTGGCCATTATTGCTCAATATTCTGATGGTCTCACAATGAGAGAAGAGTTGATAAAGTTAGTATCAGTGCCAACAAGTACATCAGGAAGGAAAATATGCAAGGTTGTTATACAAACAACCCATGACCTAAGCATTGATATCTCTAAAGTTGTGTCAGTGATGACAGGTGGGGCACCAAACAAGGTGGGGAGAAAAGTCAGATTTGTCAAATTGGTTATGGAAGCTATTAGACATCTGATTGTGCCTTTTCATTGTATTTTCCATCAGGAGGTTTTATATGCCAGGGCAGGATTCACCGACTTAAACAACTTAACGTCAGTTGTTACAAAAATAGTTAATTTAATAGCTACTTTCCCCCTTCACAAGCGAGAATTTTTTGCACTTTTACTGGAGGTTGATTCCACCTACAGTGGACTGCTGATGTACAATAATGTAAGATGGCTGAGCCAAGAAAAGTTCTTGAGCGCTTTGTGGAGTGCTTTGAAGAAATTAAGGTATTTCTTGAGGATAAGGATTTGGGAAACTTTTCTTAGCTTAATGATGATAAGTGAGTCAACACTCTGATAATTTTTACAGATCTCTCTGTTCATATTAATGAATTGAACTTAAAGTTACAAGGTTTTGGCAAAAGTATTGATGTATTGTTTGGATACATAAAAGCTTTTGAAAGTAAATTTAAAATTTTCAAGTGAGATGTACAAACTAAAACTTGCAAGTATTTTCCTTGAGTAAGAAAGTATTTTGAGAAGGCCAGTGCAGCTGTACAAAATGAAATGAAACCCTTGCATATAAAATACCAGCATGTTTTAGACTTGTTACTTGATCACTTCAGTGATAGATTTAATCAATTTAGAAGCCTAGAACAGACCATAAAAATAATTAAGTATCCTGATGTAGTATTCTACAGTAGTTTGGAATTAAAAAGTTTCCAATGGATGCAAATTGATGATTTGGAGATGCAACTTGCAGAATTTCAAGACAGCATCTAGGCTCAGGTGTTTTTCGACTTGAGGTCAAAGCTTGAGAATCTGGAAAGGTGCCTCTTGGAGAATCAAGAGGAGTGCCACTATGAACAGGAAATTTGGAGTGTCTGGAACCATTTTCCAGACACTTTTAGCACCCTGAAAAGTACAGCAATAGCTTTACTCACAATTTTTCCCTCTATGTACTTTTGTGAGACCTTATTCTCAGTGTTAAATAATATCAAAACCAACAAGAGAAACAGATTGACAGATGAAGTTAGTAGCGCTTGCTTGGGCTTGAAGTGTACAAAATACCAACCTTTAATTGAAGGTTTAGTCAATGAAATTCATCAACAAAACGTCACTAATAGGCAGGTTAGTTAAAGAATTCTCCCTCCTTCTCACTTATCTTAGTTCACAGCTCCCCACATAAGTTAAATAATATCAAAACCAACAAAAGAATCCCACTGACAGATGAATAAGGAAGTCACTAAGCAGGTAAGTTAAATAATTAGTTTTTGGTTTATTAAACACACTTGTATATTACAATTATACATTTTTGTTATTTAAACTATAAATATCGAAGTGACACACCACACGAGTTATGTTTGTTTTTTTGACGAATTTTGACACACCAAGCTCAAAGGGTTGCCCTTCACTGGTCTAGAGGATTGACAAAGACCCAGACCACAGTGAATGTTATTAGTCATGTTAAAGTAATTGAAATTAAAATTGTGGGCAAAAAAGTATCATTGACTTGTTTTAAGCATGAAAACAAAAAGATCAGAGTAGCAGTTCAGGTAGACCTGTGTGACAAAGTTGGGAGGCAGATTGGAAAGCTAGTCCCAGTGGAGGAATAGCAGGTAGAGGTAATCTAGGTTGGAGATGCCAAAGGCCTGTTCCCAGGTGGAGATAAGTGGTTGGAGAGAAGTGGAGGATGCTATCTAGGAGGCTGAACATCTGGAATGTAGAATGAGGGACTCGGAGGTATCCAGTAGGCATGGTTTTCTGTCCTCTAGGATTGAGAGGATGTTGATCTCAGGTCCTGAGACAGAGAACATAAGTGGGAGCAAGTTTCATGGGATGATGAGGACCACACAGGACATTTTCACAAACCTTCACGCCTTGCCTTTTCACCATTAGCCTTTCCACACTTTCACTGTTAAGGTTCTAGTTATTGTACTATTCACCTTCCATCTAGATTACTGTAGCAGCCTCTGTGTTGAGCTCTCACTAAACACAGCCCTTTCATGCCACTCTTCTGCTTAATATGTTTCAATATCTCCAAGTTGCTTAGAGAGGCCTGGGATTCAAAGCCTTCCACAATCTCATTCCACCTGACCTCTCCAGGCTTGCTCTCTACCACTCCCTCCAAGCAGCAGCCTAACCTATTTGGAGGAAAGCATGAATAGGAGGCATAGAGAAGGGGTGTGTGTGTGTGTGTGTGTGTGTGTGTGTGTTGTTTTGTTAATTATACATATTAGAGAATATTTAAAAAGTATCATGGATCTATTTTGGACTTGGAGGAATAAAAGGGGGAAATATAGATGACAAGGAGGAGAAAAGGCAGGGAGAGCAACATAAATACAAACACAAGGACTGGGGAAGTGGAAGCGAGGTGGCAGAAGGCAGTGGCAGGAAAGAAACTGGACTGACACAAATAAAAGATGAGTCAGAATAAAGTTTTGGGGTCACAAGTGGGGCAGTATTTACTTTGTAATCTAATAGTATAATTTTAAACTTAAATATTTACCAGTAATTCCATGCATGTAACATTGTATCTGGAAAATCAACATGAAGTAATATCAAAACACTCTGAATTATTAAAATATCTTCAGGATAAAACTTTATATATCTTTTTAAAATATATATATTTTTATTGATTTTTTTACAGAGCAGAAGGGAGAGGGATAGAAAGTCAGAAACATTGATGAGAGAGAGACATCGATCAGCTGCCTCTTGCACGCCCCCTACTGGGGATGTGCCCACAGCCAAGGTACATGCCCTTGCAGGAATCGAACCCCGGGACCCTTCAGTCCGCAGTCCGACGCTTTATCCACTGAGCCAAACCGGTCTCAGCAAAACTTTATATTTTTACTGTGCTTTACATATTGCTTGCTGTATCTTTTCACTGAGGTCCAGAGACGAGCACTGTTTTGCTAAAGCCAGATTCAACTGTCGGTCTATTTTTTGTTTGTTTTGTTAATTCTCACCTGAGGATATTTTTCCATTGGCTTATATATATATATATATTTTTTCATATTTATTTATTTATATTTTTTTTGAAGGCAACTTAACATTTTTTATTTTGAAATAAATTTAGATTTGCAGAAGAGAAAATAACACAGAGCGCTCCCACATACCCCTCGCCAGCTTCTGCTAATGTAAACAGTAACATATCCATAGTACATTGGTCAAAACTAAGACATTAGCATTGGTACAGTGCTGTTGACTAAATAAAGGCATTACTCAGTGAAAGGGGTTCCCTTACCCAATTCTTTTTTTTTCTTATTTTTTTATTGTTCAGTTTATTAATTACATTGTTTTCCCTTTTTTATCCCCCTATATCTCCCCTCCACCCTGTACCTATCCCACCTTCCACCCTCACCTCCCCCTCCCCAATGTCCTCTCCCATTGTTGCAAGATTTTTGTCCAATCTCTTGCTGTACTTCCCACAACCCTTTTCTCCCCAAGAATTGTCAGTTCATTCCCTCTCTATGTCCATGTTTCTGTTATAGTCACCAGTTTATCTTGTTCATCAGCCTATCAATTCACTTGATTTTTATGTTCATTTGTTGATAGATGTGTATTTGTTGTTCATAATTTATATTTTTACCTTTTTCTTCTTCCTCTTCTTAAAGAATATCTTTCAGCATTTCATATAATACTGGTTTGGTGGTGATGAACTCCTTTAGCTTTTTCTTATCTGCGAAGCACTTTATCTGATCCTCAATTCTGAATGATAGCTTTGCTGGATAGAGTAATCTTGGTTGTAGATTCTTGCTATTCATTATTTTGAATATTTCTTGCCACTTGCGTCTGGCCTGCATCGTTTCCTTTGAGAAATCCGCTGACAATCATATGGGTGCTCCCCTGTAGGTAACCAACTGTTTTTCTCTTGCTGCTTTTAATATTCTCTCTTTATCTTTTGATCTTGGCATTTTAATTATGATGTGTCTTGGTGTGGTCCTCTTTAGATTCCTATATTTTGGGGTTCTGTGTACTTCTTGGGCTTTTAAGTCCGTTTCTTTCACCAGGTGGGGGAAGTTTTCAGTCACTGTTTCTTCAAGTAGGTTTTCATTGTCTTGGTCTCTCTCTTTTTCTGGCACCCCAATAATTCGGATGTTGGCATGCTTGAGGTTGTCCCAAAGGCCCCTTACGCTATCTTCAATTATCTGAATTCTTTTTGTTTCTTGCTTTTCCAGCTGAGTGTATTTTGGTTCTTTGTATTTCAAATCTTTGACTTGGTTCTTGTGGCCCTCTGGACTGCTTTTAGGACTTTGTGTAATATTTTTTATTTCAGTCTGTGTATGCTTGATTTCTAGTTGGTCCTTTCTTTTATCTGTGAGGGTCTGGTTTGTATCCTCAGGGGTCTTGTTCATTTCCTTGAGGGTCTCATTCATTTCCTTGAGGTTCTCATTCATTTCCTTGTAATTCTCATTCATTTCCTGGTTGGTCTTGTTTATTTCCTGGTAATTCTCATTTAGTTGATCGGCCTTTTCTAGGAGTCTCTTGAAAAGCCTTATAACCGTGGTTTTGAACTCTATGTCTTGTCGTCTTTTCTCCTCCATTTCTTTCACACCTGATTTCTTTCCATGTCTCTGCATGGTGGCTGCTTTATGTGGTGGATATCCTCAAAGGGACAGTGGCTCAGCCTCCCCAGTTACCTGAGGTGGGTGCTCTTACTGCAATCATTTATGGGTTGTATTCAGTATTTTTTAATTTAAACCCAGCTGTTGTTGTTAGCCCTAGGAGGGTTTGACCTCCAGGCCAATTGGCTGTGAAGGGAGACTGTATTCAGGTTGGATGGGCGGAGTCTTTGAGCTGTGCAGGCAGCATCAGCGTCAGCTGCATCCTATGCAGCGCTCCTGCGCGCAGGTCTCTGTTGGATGGGGATGGCTGCAGACACCTCCAAGAGAAAGCCACTAGTCTCTTCCCCTTGCCAGACAACTCTGCCTTTACCCAAATGTGCCTGCACACCAAAAGTCTAGCCCAGGGTTATAAAATAGGTGGTTTCCGCAACCAGGAGACAAGTTTCCAGGGGGCAAGTCGCGGGTTTGCGCGATCCTTGCAGGGAAACTTCTTTTCGCCGCCTTAAAGCCTCTGCCGCGCCCCGCTTCCAGGGTGCGTCCCCCGGACCTCGGCGGACCTCGCCTGGCACTGGGGAATCCTGGCAGTGGGATGGACCTCGCCTGGCGCTGAGGAATCTGGGCAGTGGGACCGGGGGTGTTGTTCCAGCCCCAGCCAGTGCGTGCGCAACCAGCACGGCTCCTAACCTGTTTCTGTCTGAAAGGCTGTGCTCCCGCCGCTCCTGAGTCTCAGTGTCCCACCTCTGCTCCTATTAGTGGAGTTTTCATTCAGCCAGCTTTCTGACGATTCTGGGTGCTGTCTGTTGTGCTGTTATGTTGTAGTTGCCAAATCGTTGCGTGGGGCAGAACAATAGATGTTCACCTATGCCACCATCTTCTCAACTCAAATCCTCCATTGGCTTTTAGAGAGACATAGATAGACATATCCATGTGAGAAAGACACATCAAAGCTCCATCCACTGTGCCAAATGGCTGGGGAAACCATAGGTGTTTTGATCCCAATATCATGTTTTTCCACTACAATTTGGCTATCTCCTATAGCATGTTTTCATGTCTAAACAATCATATGCTCTTGTTGAGTAAGTCAGACTACAAGGGTGACTTAGATGAATTATGATTAATTTCTTGAGGATTTTGTTAAGCATCTCTTTATTGATTCCTCCAGCTGAGAAGAAAGCCATTAAATATAAAACAAACAAACAAAAACTTGCCTCAAACTACAGCTAGAAAAGTTCATAAATAAGGGCACACAGCTGAACACAAATAGAGAGGCAACATGAGACTTCAGTATAGTTTCCTTCACTAATTGGAACTGAATGAAATGACTTAGGGCACCATGATGCTGGTGTTTGAATACGACTTCAAATCTTATAAGTGTAGTATTTTTTTCTGGAAGAACTCTATTCCTGAATCCTCTGGTCTCTCAATCCTATTTGAAGTGGAAGATTCTGTTTCATGATGATTGTGCAGAGAACATTATTTTCAGTCCTTTAACAAGAAGTCAGTGCTCTGTTTGAAACAGTGTCAAGAGGAAATAATTCATGCCAAATCACTGGGATTTGACTTGTACAACAATATGGGATATATTGAGGTTGGCTTTTTGGGTAATGTTGAAAGGGAATTATCTTCTGAAAAGATGTCGTCTAAAATAATGGGAATTTACATGGAAAAATGGAAGACTTTGTGAAATGCCAGGATTTATGTATCAGCATAGAAAAAACTGTCCCTGAGGTTCTTTTTAGGACACAAAGAGCCACATCAGATCGCTGGCATTGGTAAAGACGAGATATCCAGGTGACTGTATGGAAGTTGCTACGACCTGAGGAGAAAGAAAAATCAAACAAAAAACAGAGTTAGAATTGATTATAAATATGAGTGACAACATTTTCTCTGCATTTATTGAGTAACTGCTGTGCTGATCACCATGGTAACTACTACAGAGACTATTGTTGTGTTAGGCATAACCCTCTGTACATGGTATCTCAGAACTTCTATTTTATTCTCTTTATTATCAGTTGCTTATTTTTTTTTATAGATTGCTAGCTATAGAGGTAGGGCCCATGGCTTCCTTGTTCTCTTTGTATCCCTAGTGACTAGCATGATATCTGTCAAGTAGCAGGCATTCAGTAAATACTTATTGAATAAGTGAAAATCGTGCTTGGGAACTAAAGATCAGAAGAGTGGTAGATGGATACTCAAGGAAGCAAAAGTAGAGTGTACATAACTGAGCCCTTATAAAAATCTTTATTGAACCCTGGCCAGTATTGCTAAGTGGTTACCATGCTGGCCCATGATCTGGCTCTGATTCCAGATCAAGGTAACATACCTGGTTTGCAGGTTTTATATAAGCTCCAGTTGAGGCATGTTAAGGAGGTAAACACCTGATGACATTGATGTTTTACTCTCTCCCATCCAACCCTCCCTCCCTTCTACTCACTCTAAAAATCCATGGAAAAAATCTTCTAGTGAGAATTATCAATAAAAAATACCTTTTATTGGGATATGTATAATTCACATACCATAATTTTCACACATCCAATTAGTACATTCAAAAGGTCATCCAATTACTACCACAATCTTAAGTTTAGAACATTTTCATCACCTCCCCCAAAACAAAACCTCCATACCCATTAGGAGTCATTCCTTATGTCCCTATTTTCCACAATTATATATATCCTCCTGTCCTAGGAAACCATTATTATACTTTGGTTTTGGCAGGTACTATGAAACATTTTATACATATATTTGAATAAATAGATGCATCCTTCTGAAGCTATAAATTGTCTTAAAGAATTCTTCAGAATCTTACATGAAGGATGAGAAGGGCCTGAGCCAGGCATTTTATCTCAAGCAGAGTCTGTTGGTTAGAGGGTAAGGAAGAACCATCCTAGAAGCAGGAGTACCAACGTTTAGAAGGGAAGCCACCATTTGGCTGAGGGTCTTGGTTGCTGTTGAGAAGAATCTGAACCTACCTTAGGCTTATGGGCTTATTCAAAGACTGAGTTCCATCTTTCTCAAGATTGATGCAGCTATTTGGAGTCTCTTTTTTATTCCAGATGAATTTTTGGAGAGTTTATTCTAGGTGTTTGGAATATGCCATTTTTTTAAAAATGGGGATTTCATTGAATTTATAGATTGCTTTGGGTAGTATGAAAAATTTAATGATGTTGATTCTACCAATCCATAAACATGGTATATTCTTCCATTTGTTCATGTCTTTCTCTTTCTCTTTTTTCAGTGTCCTGTAATTTTCTGAGTACAGGTCCTTTACCTCCTTGGTTAAATTTAGTCCTAGGTATCTTAATTATTTTGTTGCAATGATAAAAGGAATTGCTTTTTAGTTTCTCTTTCTGTGAGTTCATCATTGATATATGAAAGAGCCAGAGACTTCTGGGTGTTAATTTTATATTCTGCTGCATTGCCAAATTCATTTATTAATATAGTAGTTTTTGATGAAGAACAAAGATGTAGGGGTCACATTACCAGATATCAAGCTATACTACAAAGCCACTGCTCTCAAAACTGCTTTGTACTGGCATAAGAACATAATATATATCAGTGGAATAGAACAGAGAACCCAGAAATTGACACAAGCCATCTTGCTCAATTAATATTTGACAAAGGAGGCAAGAGCACACCATGGAGTCAAGACAGTCTCTTCAAAAAAAAAAGTATTGGGAAAATTGGAAAGATACATGCAAAAAAAATGAAATTAGATCATCAACTTACATTGTATACAAAAATAATATCAAAATGGATAAAGGACTTAAACGTAAGATGGGAAATCATAAAAATCTTAGAAGAAGCCACAGGCAGCAAAATAGCATACATTTGTCACAGCAATATCTTTACCGATACAGCTCCTATGGCAATGGAAACTAAAGAAAAACAAATGGGAGTGCATCAAAATAAAAATTTCTGCACAGCTAAAGAAATCATCAACAAAACAAGAAAGCCCACTGCAAGGGCGAATATATTTGCCAGTATTATCTCCGATTAGGGTTTAATCTCCAAAATTTATAGGAGACTCATACAACTTAAAAAAATTAAAACTTTAAAAATATTTTTATTGATTTCAGAGAGGAAGGGAGAGGGAGAGAGATGTAGAAACATCAATGATGAAAGAGAATTATTGATCAGCTGTTTCCTGCATGCCCTGCCCTCCCCCCCCCATATATACACACACACATTGGGGATCAAGACTGCACCCCAGACATGTGTCCAGACTGTGACCTCTTGCTTCACAGGTTGACAATTAACCAATGAGCCACTATGGCTGGGCAAGAAAATGTTTTTTAAAAAAGGAATGCTAATTTTATTTATCATTTATTGTGAGCCAGGTATTATTCCAGGCACTGGAGACACAGCACTGGATAAAAAAAGAAATCTACTCTTTGAATACCTACATTCTAGGGGGAAATATAGAGAAAAACAAGATTAATAATGAAAACATACATACTGTGTTAATGAAAATTAAGGTTAAAGGAAGAAATTAAAATGGAAAGAAGGAGAAAAAAATGTTTTAGGTAGCGGGGCAAGGAGGAGGTAATTTTATTTGATGACCAAGAGAGACCTCACTGAGGTGAAAATTGATAAAAGGCCTGAGTAGGTGAGACATGAGCTCACTAGATGTTGGGGGAAAATACCAGGCTAAAGTGAAAGGTCTGCAGAGGGCAATGTCTAATCCTATCTAATAAAAGAGAAACATGCAAATTGACTGTACCTTCACTATGCTTCCAGCCAATAGGAGCAATATGCAAATTAACCCCCAACCAAGATGGCAGGCAGGCCCCCGCAGCCCCGAGCTGGCCAAGGCGGTGCTGGAGTGGCAGGGGTCCCCATCTCAGCCCTAGACCCAGCAGGGGATCTGGCCTCCTCTGCCCTAAGCCTGGCCATGCTGGTGCTGGGGGCCCCGGGGGTCACCGTAGCAGCCACAAACCCAGCCCCAAGCCCAGCAATGGCGGTGCTGGGGGCTGTGGGGGTCACAGTTTTTATATATGAGGATGTTTACTCAAATGTGTACAGACTCTTACTCTTTTTCTACTTTCTGGCTATTATGAATAAAATCCCTATGAACATGTATCCTTACTAATAAAAGCCTAAGTGGTGGTCATGCTGTGATGCCCTCACACCCTCACAAGATGGCTGTGCACACAGCAGGCACATGCAGGTGGCAGGGCTTGGCTTGATGCTGTGTGCATAACATGGAGCCTGCCTGGTAGTCCCACCTTCTTCTGGCTATGTGGAGCTGGGAGGAGATGGGTCCCCAGGCTCTAAGAGCGAGGCCTGCTTGGGGATCTGGTGAGGCCTGCCTGGGGATCCTCCAGCTCTACAAGTAAGGCCTGCCTGGGTGTCCAGCAAGGCCTGCCTGGGGGGACCCTCAGCTCTGCATGGCGAGGCTTGCTTGGGGGTCCTAGGTGTCTTGCTTCCCAGATCCATATGGCACAGAGGCAGGATCCTCAGCTCCGGCCTACCTCTTGGGCAATTCATCAAGGAGTCCCAGAGGGATGGGCGGGGCTTCTGCATTCGACAGGGTTTAGGCCAGGCTGGGGGACCCATTCCCCCACAGAGTGCACAAATTTTGTGCATCGGGCCTCTAGTGTTTTCAATAACTAGCCAGAAGGCAGGATGGGAATGGATGGAGGGAGAGTTGTAGGGGATATTATCAGGGATGTAAAAGGCAAGGGCTAGCATAGATCTTCTAGAACCTTGTAGATGATTTAAGATAGGATAGAAGCCAACTAAGTTTTACTTTAAAAAATCAGTTTTATTGAGGAATATTTTACAGGTAATACAATTATATTATTTTAAATATACATTTTAATAGGTATAATTTCCACTCTGACCTAAGTTTTTTGACCTCCAAGTCCCTTTGAATAGGAATAAGTGTGTTCCTAGTCTTCAGACAGTGCTTTTTCTTTTTCTTCCTTTCTGTGTGTTGTCACTTCTAGTGCATTAAAAGTGACAAAAAGGGAGTTTCCAAACCTTTAGTCTTTCAAGCTGCTAAAAAAAAGTAGGAAGGAAAACCAAATAACTGGGCTAATGATAATCATTCCTGATCTTTACAATGGAACTGGGGTTGAATCTACTTACGCACAGTTTTCCTTCCTTTGTTCATTTTTTAATCACTTGTATCACCTACTCATTCCATTATTTTTCTGTTTCCAACCATAGATCTCACATCCTCTCCCTTGATCATGGGTAATCCCTTCTCCCCCAGTGCCATATATCTCTGTGTCCCATCAAAGTAGGCGATCCGCTATTAAACTTCTATTTTCTGGCTAAGATTTGTCCCCTTCTTAAATTTCTTTATTTCTATGATGACTCCTTCCAGTTGGCTCTCTTTTTAAAGGCCAATTTATGTGAAGAAACAGTTTTTATTATTCTAAAAATTACCGTGTATATGAAGATATGTGAAAACACTAAGAAATCTACTGAAAAGAAATGAGTAAAGGGAAGATAATTTAACTGATAAAAGATGTTAGAACAGCCACTATATATCCTCTAGTGAAGACATAATTTGGTGCAAATTTTCTGAAAGGAAATTGGCCTATGTATTTACATATGTCATTACTTTTAGAATCTACCACTCACTCTAGATATATTTATAGATTTATCTATATCTATACCTACATCTACATCTAAATTGACATCTGGTCTTATAATTTCATTTCTTTTGACTTATTCCTTCTTCTAGAGGGTCTCTCTATTTCTCCTTCATTATTCTGATATAAAATCACCTCTGAATAAGGTACTATAGGATCAATGTATATTCTGGGTGTCGGAACCCTCCAGGAAGTACCTCATCTAATGGTAATTAAATAATCTGGCCCCATAATCTTCTAATTGAGTGTGCTTAGGCAAGTCATTTATCCTTCACTGAGCTTCAATATTTCATCTATAGAATAAGGATGTTCTGAGATAAATAAAATGATAAATATGGATCATAATATATGGCTCATTTTAATAACTTATATGTTAATAATTATTATTAACTGGAGGCTCATTGCAGGAAGATTCCTTCAAGAATAGGGCTTCCTGTGGCCTGGGCAAAGCTCCCTCCCTTCTCTGCTGCCTCACTCTCTCCCATCTCCGCTTCCTCACTCTCTCCCATCTCCTCTGTCTCTCTCCCTCCCTTCTCCTTTGTCTCATTCCCTCCTGTCTCTGCTGCCTCTTTCCTGTCTCATGTGCCTCGCTCCCTTCTCTGCTGCCTGGCTCACTCCCATCTCCTCTGCCTGGCTCCCTCCCATTTCCTCTGCCTCACCCCATCCCATCACCTCTACCTGCTCCCTCCCTTCTCCCCCACCCCACCTGCTTCCCCACCCTTTCCACCGCCCCTTTTACTTGCTTCTCTGAAGCTTTGCTCCTTTCTGCAGTGCTTGGCATCCTTCTACGCCCATGATGGCGAACCTATGACACACGTGTTAGCACTGACACACGTAGCCATTTTTTATGACACGAGGCCGAATTCAATCTCATACAGAGAAGGTAAAACAACAGATTTCTGGCACAGAGCCTCTAGTTATGGGACTTCCAGTTAGGCCATTAGGAGATCTTTGACCTCACTTCCTGCCAGCAGAGCAGGAAGCAGCGGAATGCCACAGGAGACACATCTCTGGGGGCCATGTGATCATCATTACCAGCAACCACATAACCATGGCAACCATCATCCAATCTACTATTCTGGGGTATTGTGGATTTCTAATTGACCATCATTACTGAGATAAATGAGGGGGAGGCTGGGAGAGGCAAGGGCCTGTGCTATCGGTGCCATTTCCCACCATTAGAAATAGTGGCAGCCATCTTATTTATATAAGGACATCATTTTGCAGCATAGTGCAGACTCCATTTTACCACTATTACTGTTGTGCATTCTTATTAACCCCTACTTCTGCTTATTAACCCTGCCCTTTCCTAAAAGACAGTTACATGTGCCATCTTGTGGTCAGTTAGGCTAGTTAACCCCTAATTGCCTGCAGGGCTAACAAGCTATCTATAATTCTATTTTCTGTCACTGCCCCCCTTGATGGAGAACCCAAAAAGTAAAAAAAAAACCAAGGTTAAGTAAAGTAGCAGTAGTGAACCCTTTCAAAAGACATCGACCAAGATGTATGGCATTATAGAAAAAAATAACAGATCATTTTGCGTTCTATGTACTGAAATGGTAGTAAGCAGAATGTGAAATATAAATAGACATTTTGAAACTAATTATTCCAAGCTCTTGAAAAAAAGTGAGGATGAAAGGAAGGAATACATTTCCAGGCAGCTACACCTTTATAAGAGCCAATCTAATTCCATCCTTAAATTTATAAAAGGCTCTACAAATTTAAGATCTGCAAGTTTGAGCATTGCTCATTCCATAGCTCAGGATGGAAAAGCACTCAGTGAGGGGTAACTTATTAAAGAAACTCTCCTAAGATGTGCACCAGTTCTATTTCATGATATGCAGAATAAAGATGCAATTATTAAGAGAACATCTGAGTTACCACTCAGTAGAAATATCATAAAAGACCGAATAATGAGACTGAACACAAACATACAATATCAATTAAAGAGAGACATAAGTAATTGTAAATATTTATCAATCTCTCTTGATGAAACAACTGATGTCACATCACATGCTCAGTTGGCCATTATTGGTCGATATTCTGATGGTCTCACAATGAGAGAAGAGTTGTAAAG
The DNA here is from genome assembly GCA_027563665.1 of Antrozous pallidus. Classification (NCBI taxonomy): domain Eukaryota; kingdom Metazoa; phylum Chordata; class Mammalia; order Chiroptera; family Vespertilionidae; genus Antrozous; species Antrozous pallidus. The sequence goes on along the minus strand of CM050520.1, from coordinate 52,737,142 downwards.
TTAGTATCAGTGCCAACAAGTACATCAGGAAGTGAAATATGCAAGGTTGTTATACAAACATTCCGTGACCTAAGCATTGATATCTCTAAAGTTGTGTCAGTGATGACAGATGGGGCACCAAACAAGGTGGGCAGAAAAGTCAGATTTGTCAAATTGGTTATGAAAGCTGTTGGACATCTGATTGTCCTCTTTCATTGTATTATCTTGTCAGGAGGTTTTATGTGCCAAGGCAGGATTCACTGACTTAAATGGTTTAATTTCAGCTGTTACAAAAACAGTTAATTTAATAGCTGCTTGCCCCCTTCATAAGCGAGAATTTTCTGCACTTTTACTGGAGGTTGATTCCACTTACTGTGGACTGCTGATGTACAATAATGTAAGATGGCTGAGCCAAGAAAAGTTCTTGAGCACTTTGTGGAGTGCTTTGAAGAAATTAAGGTATTTCTTTAGGATAAGTATCTGGGAAACTTTTCTTAGCTCAATGATGATAAGTGGGTCAACACTCTGATATTTTTTACAGATCTCTCTGTTCATATTAATGAATTGAACTTAAAGTTACAAGGTTTTGGCAAAAGTATTGATGTATTGTTTGGATGCATAAAAGCTTTTGAAAGTAAACTTACAATTTTCAAGCGTGATGTAGAAACTAAAACTTGCAAATATTTTCCTCGAGTAAGAAAGTATTTAGAGAAGACCAGTGCAGCTGTACAAAATGAAATGAAACTCTTGCATATAAAGTACCAGCATGTTTTAGACTTGTTACTTGATCACTTCAGTGATAGATTTAATCAATTTAGAAGCCTAGAACAGACCATAAAAATAATTTATTATCCTGGTGTAGTATTCTATAGTAGTTTGGAATTTAAAACTTTCCAATGGATGCAATTTGATGATTTGGAGATGCAACTTGCAGAATTTCAAGACAGCATCTAGGCTCAGATGTTTGTCGACTTGAGGTCAAAGCTTGAGAATCTGGAAAGATGCTGCTTGGAGAATCAAGGGGAGTGCCACTATGAACAGGAAATTTGGATTGTCTGCAACTGATTACCAGACACTTTTAGCACCCTGAAAAATATAGAAATGGCTTTACTCACAATTTTTCCCTCTGCATACTTTTTTGGGACCTTATTATTAGTGTTAAATAATGTCAAAACCAACAAAAGAAACAGATTGACAGATGAAGTTAGTAGCGCTTGCTTGGGCTTGAAGTGTACAAAATACCAACCTTTAATTGAAGGTTTAGTCAATGAAATTCAGCAACAAAAAAAGTCACTAATAGGCAGATTAGTTAAATAATTCTCCCTCCTTCTCACTTATCTTAGTTCACGGCACCCCACACAAGTTAAATGCTATCAAGACCAACAAAAGAAACCGACTGACAGATGAACAAAGAAGTCACTAAGCAGGTAAGTTAAATAGTTTTTGGCTTATTAAACACAGTTATATTTTACAATTATACATTTTTGTTATTTAAGCTATAAGTATTGCGGAATTATGTATTTTTTTTCTCAAAGTGATATACCACCTGAGTTATGCTCGGTTTTTGGTGAATTTTGACACTCCAAGATCAAAAGGTTGCCCATTACTGTTTTATGCTATCTTCAGTCTTTGCTCTTCTCCTTGATATGCAAACTAACTTCCATCTTGGTTGGGTTAATTTGCTTACTTGCTCCTGACTGGCTTGTGGGCATGGCTTGTGGGCATAGCTTAGGTATGGTCAATTTGCATATTACTCTTTTATTATATAGAGTGTTATTATTTGGAGGATTTGGAATAGTAAACAATTGGGAAATAATAAAAATGTAGAACAGAGGGGTATTAGTTAAACTATGGCCTGCTAATAAGAGAATATATTTGAGTGACAAAAATATTTATGACTTTAGTTCCTAGTAATAGAATGGGCAATTTGGACTAATTTTACAATTGAGGACATCTAGAAGATCTAGACAACATACAAAAATATATCTGCATACAGATATTAGAAACTTAATAACACAGTGCAAGATTAATAAACAGAAACTGCAGAAAAGCAAAGGCCATAAATGTGAGATGTGAGCCTGTAATTTGGGACCACTTTTCCCTATGGGAGTTTGCTTCTTCTGGGAGGCTGCTAAGACCTGAGCAGCCAAGCACATTCTTTTTTAAAACAAATATATATATATATATATTGCAAAAAAAGCTTTATTGTTTCCATTTAGCCCAATGCATAGGAGAGGGCTCCAGGCTGGTTAAAAGGATACCTAGTGGTTTTAGGGAGAGGCTCAGGCAAAAGTCAGACACTAGGAGAATGCAGAAGGTCCTTTCAAAGGGACCTGGGCTCCAAAGGCTCTCAGTCATGTTTAAGGGTAAGCCTTTTGAAGAGATAGTCACCCAATCCTTCCTTAGGGCCAAACAGCCTGCGGAGGTGAGTTAGGTGGTTGCCCATTTTCTTGATGAGTTTCTCCTCTTTATCCAGGAAGTTGTTCTCCATGAAGTCACAGAGATGAGGTCTGTGTGGACAGAACCCATGGCATGCAGATCCAAAAGGGTCTGGATCAGCTTCTTGCTATATGCCTAACAAAAATTTGTACACATAGTCACCAAAAGGAGTGTTTATAACATTTCTGTAATAACAAAAAAGTGGAAATAACTCATATCCATCAAAACTATTATGACTAAATCAATTATGATATATTTTTTAATGTACTAGACAACAATGAGTATAAACAAGCTATTGCTACATACAGCAACATGAATGAATTTATTTTATTTTATGTGGAGTAAAAGAAGCTGGACACAAAAAAGTTCATGCTAATATAGGGTACACTATACAACTACAACCTTCCATATAAGAAATCAGTAGAAATTGTCTTGGGAGTCTTTTAGAATACTTTAACTCAGATTGTTTTAGCTGTGAGAAATGTCCTCTCTTCTTTTCTTTGACATTTTTCTTCTTGTCAGGACTGCTGATGGGATTCTAGTGTCTTTAGCAGCCATATTGTAAGTGTGAGGATATAATCCATTTGCAAAAGATGGCAAAGCAGAAGGAAAGAAGTCTGGTTCTCTGATAACTCTACAGACTCAAGAAAGAAGATTTTATGCCTTGGAGGATTAGTGGCTAGGCATCTTTTTGGGTGGACTGGAATTATGGATTATCAATATCAGGAAATCTCTTAAATGGTTAAAGTGTTTCATAGTTTACAAAGTGCTGCCATGTATGATGTTCAGCTCAAATAACCCTGATAGTAATTCTATGTGGTAGATTTACTTAACCTCTTTTTTTTTCAGATGAGGAAAGAGAGTAATGCTACTCAATTTATTGAGGATATATAGAAGAGCCAGAACCTGAATTCTAGGTTTATGATTTCATGTACATTATTCTGTGTAGTATATTAATCTTCAGGAACCTAAGAATTCTGGGAAATGTTGAGGATCATCCTCAAAGTCATGATAGCATTTGTCATTGCCATGTTCCTAAAGAAGAATGGGCAGGATCAATCTTTGACTTTGTTTTCTTGTTATCTCTGAATTATGATGTAGTTACTTCTAAACTAACAGGAGTGGAATATGAGCTAAACCCCAAACTAGGATAAATTTAAGGGAGTCTGGATAACTTTTTCTCATGGTGGTTTTGCTGTCAACACTAATAAATTTGCAGAAGTCAGAAAAGATTGTGGTGTGGACAAACACTAAAATGCTTTGATTGCTCACAACTGAATACAGTTTCCAATTGCATCAGAATTTAAGTATATCCTATATAATAAAAGTGTGATGCAAATTGACCAAAATGTGGAACAACCAGTCGGTGGAGAGAGGGGCCAGTGAGCAGGTGGCACCAGGCCAGACAAGCCACATGCCAGGTGGCAGAGGAAGGGGACAATGATGGAGAGGGGTGGTGGCCAGCTACGGCAGAGGGGTGATGGGAGAAGTAGGGCAGTGCCATTCCCTGATCGGCTCTCCTGGTCACCTCCCGCAGGGCGGCCAGTCTGTAGCTTAGGCCTGCTCCAGAAGTGGGTCTAAGCCATCAGTTGGACATCCCCTGAGGACTCCGGGACTGTGAGAGGGTACAGGCAGAGCCGAGTGACCATCCTCCCCCCACAAGTACACAAGTTTTGTGTACTAGGCCTCCAGTTTATTACACATTTACTGAACAGCTCCAATTTTATTAACCTGTTTAATTATTTATCACTAGGTTCTTAAAATAATTCTTAGTTTCCTTATGTATAAAATGGGAATTATAATAATACTTATGAGGATATTGTAAATATTAAATGAGTCAGTAGATAGGAAGCTCTTTAATAAGTGTTGGAATATAGTATGAGATAAAAAAAATGCTTGTTGTTACCATTATTGCTATTATTACCTGTAAAATAAACATAATGCCCACCTAATAGGGTTGTTTTCAAGGTTCAAATAAAGTAATTTATATGAGGCAACTAGCAAAGGTTCTTTTCCCTTCTTATTGACTTGCAGTAGGGGGAGGACGTATCAAGCAAGTATTGATAAAAATGGCCATGGGGAAGGCTGAGGTGGAAAGGAGAAAGGGACTTTGAAGAAAAAACTGTAGAACTGGAGAGCCCAAGGAATTGCCAGAGATTCATTTAATGGAAAAGAAGTATTTATTGTATCCCATCTAATAAAAAAGTAATATGCAAATTTTACCTTCATCGCACCTACAAGCCATGCCCACAATCATGCCCACCAGGCAATCAGGAGCAGATTATGCAAATAAACCCCAACCAAGATGGCTGCTGCCACTGAGAGCAGGAGGAAGGCTTGGGTTTCCCCGCAATAGAGGAAGCCAAGCTTTCCCCCTGCTATTGCTTGCCTAGGCCTCCACTCAGTGTTACAAGGTTTCAGTTATAAAAGATACAGAAATGGTGGCAGCCACTGAGCTGGAGAGAACAGAGGCTGGGGTTTCGCTGGCAATGAAGTAAGCCAAGCTTTCAGCCTGCCGTTGCTGGCCTAGGCCTCCACTCTAGGCTACAAAGTTTCAAACAGAAATGGCTGCCACCAGGAAGCGAGCAGAAGGCTTGGCTCCACTCTAGGCTACAAAGTTTCAATTGTAGACATAGATTAATCCTAAATACCAGGGCCTCCACTTGGGTTGCTGGGGGGCATGGCTGGCCTAAAAACCTCTACAGGCCCCTCACCCAGGCTGCCCCTCACCCCAAGGGGACCCCCACCCTGATCTGGGACACTCTTTAGGGCAAACCAGCTGGCCCCTATCCATGTACCAGGCCTCTATTCTATCTAATAAAAGAGTAATAAGCAGATTGACCATCACTCCATCACACAAGATGGCTGCCCCCATGTGGTCAAAGATCCTGCCCCCATGTGGACACAAAATGGCAACCACAAGATGGCCAGCAGGAAAGGGCCATTGGGAGGTTCCAGACCTACAAGGGAGGGCAGTTGTGGGCCATCAGGCCAGCAGAAGAGGACAGTTGGGAGGGACCAGGCATACAAGGAAGGGCAGTTGGGGGCAATCAAGCCTGCAGGGGAAGGCAGTTAGGGGTGGCCAGGCTGGCAGAGGAGGGAAGTTGGTGGCAAATAGGCTGGCAGGGGAGCAATTAAACATCAATTAGGCTGGCAAGGTAGTGGTTAGTGGGTGATCAGGCTGGCAGGCAAAAGCGGTTAGGTGCAATCAGGGAGGCAAGCAGAAGAGCAGTTTGGAGCCAGGAGTCCTGGAATGTGAGAAGGATGTCTAATTGCCCGTTTAGGCTCGATCCTACCAAGAGCAGGCCTAAATGGGCAGTTGGACATCCCTTGAGGGGTCCCAGATTGGAGAGGGTGCAGGCCTCCCGTGCATGAATTTTGTGCACCAGGCCTCCAGTATATAAATAAAAGTCAAGCAAAAGTAGAAAGTTGGGAAAGTGTTTGAGGGTTACTGAGAAACCTAGTTTGTGTTTTATTCATGGTCTGATAGGAAATAGGTTTCCTAACAGACTATAAGCTCCATGACGGATGGTGTTTGTCAGGTTTTGTTCACTGATATGCCCTACGTGTCCAGAATAGTGCTTTGAAATGTGGTAGATATTTTATAAATATTCATTGAATGAATAAATGAATGATCTCAAGAAGAGGAGTAGGAACTGGATTCTGTAAGCAGTGGTCAGTTCTGAGCAAGGAACTTGGATAATCTGAATCTTATTTCAGGAGGATTTATTCTGCTGTGGCAGGAGAGAGACCCAAGTGAGGAAGAGGAAAATAAGGGTTAATGTGAGAGCAGAAGCAATAGGGAATGGGTGGGAGGGAAATGTCAGAGAGAGGCAGGTGCAAAGCAGTGAGGAGACATTAAATTGTGGCCAGTACATAGAGCAAATTGGAAGAGATTACCTAAAACTCTAAATTTCTTTCAACACTTGACATTCACAAGTCCTTTTTTTTACAGTCTGCTTTTTCCATCAATACCTTCTGCAGTTGATTAAATACAGGACAGAAAACAGAATACATCACCTTGACATTTTTCTGAGTCGAACTTCTTGTCATAGGATGACTGTTGCCATTTATTATTAAAACACGCCTGCCTACACCTTCTATCCATGAAATAACTTTTTTTTCCTACTAGCCCATTGGGGGGTTTACTTTGTCCTTCATAATACAATCTGTAAATGAACTACGATCTTATAATTTATCTCTGTGATGTTCTGCTCATTTTATTTATAATCCAGAGGCAATTAAAATCACTTTTATACAACATTGTCCTGAAGACAGATGTGTGGCTGCCACTCCGCCACATGACGGCTGACATAAATCATCGGACGATCAAAGTGTCTGTTGACTCGCTAGTCTCTAGTTACAGCAGATGCCACCCCAGACAGAGTGACAGGGACATTCTTCATGGGAACCTCATTGTAGGTAACTGCTTTACTCTGCTTCAGCGCTGGAATCTCAACAGCTTGGCTAGATGGTGACAGCTTGGAAATTCTTCCTGTGGCTTTCATGAGCCACCAAGGGTCAATCTATCCTTTATTCCCATCTCTGTGGATTTTCAGTGGCTTCCTACTAGGACATTGGAGGGGATTCACAATCTGGATCCAATCTATCACGCTGGCCTTGACACTAGCCATGCATCTTCTATTTCTCATCTTCCCCTATCCAGCAACTCTTATATTCTTTACCCACCACATAAGTTGCTGCTCCTGAACATGATGATCTCTTTCTTGACCATGTCTTAGGGTGTGAGGTTTCATAATCTTGGAAGGGAAATCCATGTGTTCTTTATGCAGTATAATCCTACTTCTATTTGAAGACTCAGTTTAGTTATTCTTATGTCTTTGAAATATTTACCATCCACTTCTCATATAACTAGGCTTTTTTCTAAATCTGTCACTCTATGAACCTTATTAAATATAAATTACATGTTCATATTCATTCATTCATGGGGTTACAATCATTTGTCTATGCCAGAGCCCTTTTCTTTTACTTTATTATCCTATTCTCCATCCCAGCTATTTACTTCTAATCTCTACCGAACATGGATAGTTACTCTAGTGAATTTATCTCCTTAATTATGCACAAATTTATGAAGATTATATATGTTTAAATTTTTACATGCCATAGCATACTAAAATGTATTTTTCTTTCACTTTCACTGTACAATTATGGTTTACTATGTAGCTGTATAGTTGTAGTCATATCATTCATTGCTCTACAAAGAAATATAAAGAAGTATAGGTAAAACATTAGCATTTCCCTGATTACTAGAATGTTTTGGCATCTCTTTTTATATATATAGTCATTTAGGTTTCTCCTTATGTGATTATTAAGAGTTTAGATTCTGTGTCACTATCCGTTGACTTTCCTGCCTCACTCTACTATATTGAAATTTCTTATATATTCAAGACATCAATCTTTGCTTTATTTTAGATTGTGCAAATATATATATTTTGGCTTTGCTATCAAATTCTAAGTGACTTTGTGTTAAAAACTCCAACTACAATTTTATCTTTTCTCTACATATTTCTGTTAGTTGTTTTTTTATGTAAATTCACTTAATAGCATTAAAATTTATATAAAAAGTAGAATTCCTAGCAACTTATTGCTCATTTTATTGGTATGTGACATCTCTTTTGACTGTTATGTTTTTTTATCTTAAATTATATTTTGACATATAAAATTGCAACCATGACATTTAGTTTGGGTTATTTATATTTTGTATATTTTTGTATCTTTTCCTTTTCCAACTTTGCATATTATTCTGTTTTAAAATTATCTTACACAGTAAATATATTTCTGGATTTTGCTTTTTTAGCCAATCTGAGAGTCTCTGTTATTTGATGTAAGTTTAAATCATTTATATCACTGAACTTAGAAGAAATTTTAAACTTTTTTTTTTGTTATTCTGTGAAATTCTCAGTTACAATTTTAAAAGTTTTTCCTTTATTCTTTTTTTATTTTTCTTCTGAGACTAATTTAAAAATAAATGATCTATCTCTATTATTCCTGATGCCCTTTGGGAGAGTTCTTCATCCTGATATTCAAGCCCACTAATTAATTCTTTATCTGTATCCCTTCTACTGTTCAACCTATCTTTTAAACTCTATTTCAACTATTATAGTTTTCCTAATGTTCATTGTTCTTGTTCTGCTCATGTATCTCCATATCTTCCTTTATATACTTGAACATATTTATTATGCTTCTTTTGAATTATTATTTTTGATTGACTCATCAGTAGGTGGTTTGGATAACGTAGTTGGTTCTGTTTTTAAATTTTTTAAAAATATTCTGTAAATATTTCATGATCTATTTTTGTGAATGAATATCTTATTGAAGATATAAGTGACTTAAAAAAATCCTTTATTGTTGAAAGTATTACAGATGTCCTCCTTTCTCCCTATTGACTCCTTCTAGCCTATACCCCCTCACCCTTGGCCTTCACCACACTATTGTCTGTTTGTGGGTTATGAATATATGCATATAAGTTCTTTGGTTAATCTCTGCCCACTCACCCACCCACCATCCCTTTCTCTCTGTTATTTGACAGTTGATATTTGACAGTTGATATTACCTTAATAAGTGATTTATATCTACAAAGAGGAATTAAATCATATGGCACCCAACCTGCTTTTATTCTAGACTGTCATTGCGCTCATCCTGTCTTCTCTACACACACACACACACACACACACACACACACACACACACACGCACTTCAAAACAACTTAGACACTGTCTATCCATACCTTTGAGGTTAGTATATGGGATCTGCCAACTTCTCTATCACTTCCATGGTATCTCTAATTCAAGATTCAGGAAAAGACACCAGCAGTCCTTACTATTTCACCCCAGTCATAAACTAATCAAAAAACAAAATGTCTCCAAATACATAGCTTTCTTTGTTATTATGTATTCTGAAGGCCAGAGACTACACCTTCCTATTTAGTACTCATATATAAATACCCTGTAATCACTCAATACAGGCTTTCTGATAAAGAAATAAAAGCAACACCTTAAAAAAGTCCAATCCTTAGGGAATACAAAAACAACATTTATTATAAGTCGACACAATTTTGATTAATTGTAGTATGTCAAAAAGACCAATTTGATGAATACCTGTTATCTTTTCAAAACTGGTTATCCTTCTAAATGATAAATAAATTATTTTTTCTTTGTTTGGTTTGGTTAAATAGGCAGAGTTGACTCTTAGATTAAAGCTTTTCAACGGTTCAGAACATGATTATGAAAACATTTCTGGTTACCTGTACCTCTCTCATAAATGGAAACTCAAATGAAAATTTGTTGTAAACTCCACAAGCCTATTTGCTTCAATTGTGTGTGGTTGTGCCTCCATGGCCTCCACTGCTTCTCTCTCCACTCTCTTCCCAAGTGTTTCTTAACTTGGGGCAGTTTTGTCTTTTCTTCCCAGGGGACATTTGGCAATATTTGGAGAATGGGTAGAGGGCAACAATGTCACTAAACATCTCCTAATGTACAGGAAAAGAAGTCAGCAGTCCTTGCTGTTTCACCCCAGCTATGAAATAATCAAAAAATAAAATGTCTCCAAATACATCGTTATCTTTGTTATTATGTATCCTGAAGGCACAGGACAACCTCCCAGAAAAAAAGAATTATCTTGTTCCAAATGTCATTAGTGCCACTATTGAGAAACCCCTGACTATAAGGATTCTGATCCTCTATCTTATCCCTAGCCTTGAGCCCACCATGTGGAATTAGCTGTGGTACTGGACACGGGAAAATAACATTCAGCCCTACTTGTACTTTGAGTTTGAGCAGTAGAGGTTCAGAATCCTAGAAGTATCTGCAACACACACACACACACACACACACACACACACACACACACACCTGATAGTTGGTGTTGCTAGGATACCAACGTGGGTTGGTCAAACCCCAGAGTAAAATCTTTCTATACTATGCTAATTCCCCAGTGTTGACCTTAAGCCCTTCCTAGGATGTGTTTTATTTTCTCCACCCAACTTTTCTTTTTCCGGAACACTGAATAACTGTCCTAAAGTACTCCCCCTGTTTGGGTACCATGCAGATGTTGGCACGCTCTGGCTTTTTTCCCCACTGTCTCTGTTGAAATATCTCTGCATAAATACCAAATATCAGCTTTTCAGAAGATTTTTCCTGACTATATAAGTTAAAGTAACATTACCCTCCTGTCACTTTAATCTTCTTTTCCTTTGTTATTTTTCTTTATATCAATTATCATCTGGCACATACTTGTTTATTTTATACTTTCCTATCTTCCTTACTGCCATGTTATTAAGCAAAGATATATTTTGCTTAGTATTGTGTTCCAGGGTCTTGAGAACATAATGTTTCTCACAATATAATGTATTAAGCCCTGCAGTATATTTAGGGTTAATAACTCATGGTCTTTATTGCCATTTGGAGGGGGATACTGCTATACAGATGAGTTTTCCGATGACATCAGTACCCTACCTACAAAAACTGAAGAGACATTTTAGGAGAAAGCAATACTTGAGGTAGGTCTTGAGGGATACTAGGATTCACCAAAAAGCAGGAAGGTGAAAAGCATCTCAGAAATAGCATGCAATAGATGCTATCCTATATAATAAAAGGATAATATGCAAATTGATCCTAACTGTGGAACGACCAGTCCCAATGATGTGCACTGTCCATTAAGGGGCAGATGCTCAATGCAGGAGCTGCCCCCTGGTGGTCAGTGCAATCCCACAGTGGGAGCTCAGCTCAGCTACAAGCTGGGCTGAGGGATGCAAGCACAGTGGGGTTGCTGGAGCATCTCCCACTTTCTCGGCAGCACTAAGGTTGTCCAACTGTTGCTTAGGCCCGCTCCTTTGGGGAGCGTGCCTAAGCCATCAGTCAGACATCTCCTGAGGGCTCCTGGGCTGCCAGAGGGATGTCTGATTGCCAGCTTAGGTCCAATCCTCCAGGCAGTGAGCCTAAGCTGGCAGGTGGACATCCCCTGAGGGGTCCCGGCCTGCAAGAGAGCACATATTTTCATGCACCAGATCTCTAGCATATTTTTAAGTGTATGGAATGTTTTAGGAATGAGAGAGCTAGCACTGTAAATGAAAGTCTGGTGGAGAAGGACAATACAACGGAGGATGGGCTTTATCCTGTGAGAAATTGAGAACTCTGAAATATTAAAAGTGGCTCTGTGTTTGAAAATAATAATGCTAGTGGCAAGGTGGACATTGGATTGGATGGTCAGAAGGTGGTGATGATTAGCCATCGTGGAAAATTAAAACATTAATTCAGAGACTAATTAATATTTCCCATGAGACCTATTCTCTGTGACCTTTCTTTTTCCTTTTTAGATGATTTAGTTTAGCAGCATATTTTTTGTAAAAATTACTTTTCAATTTTAAAAAATTATATTCAGCAACCCTGTGGTCAAGCATCTGATCAATCATTTGACATATTTCTATTTATCTCTTGCATTATCATTGGAATAGATCATGCTTTAACTCACTTTAGGGAAATTCTCTCAGAGTTTGTACCAGAAAGGCATAACTTACAGTCAATGTCATTTAGGGTTTAGTCTTAACCATTTATCAAAGCTTCTAGATTAATTTTGCTGAGGCTAGAAGTCATTTATAATTATAGTTTTGTTATCTGAATATGTCTTTCTTATCTTTTACTACCCTATGCTTCATTGTTGGCTTTATTGCCATGGGTGCCATTATTTTATTGGTTAGCCTTGGTCTTGTAGCTTCTAGCTAAAATTGATTAACTACTGCTCTTCTCTGATAGACAAAAGGCATGACTAAGTTTTAGATTTTTTAGACAGAGCTTCTATGCCTACATTTATTTGCTATGCTGTCTCAAAAATAGCTCCTCCAGTGCAGTTTGGAATGATCAGACTTTCAATTACATAAAATCTGATAAATGAAAGTTCTTTTTTCTGGCTAATCAACAGGTTGAGGCACACTCACAATATTAAAAATGGTCTTTATTAATCTCAATGGTTATTTGCAGGTCATATGATAAAAAGGAGAAAGGTTTAGCTCTTTACATTCTATAATTCATATTCTTATTAATGTGCATAGGTTTGAAACTTAGCTCACCCAAAAGATTATGGAATGAACTTTGGGTTATTTTAAGGCCTAGTTTTTTGAATTTTAAAATGGTAAAAAGAATATCTATTTCATTGGATTCTTTTGAGAATGAAAGAAGGTAACACATGTACAGCACCTAGTGTTTTATGATCTACTAGAGGCCGGGTGCATGAAATTTGTGCATTGGAGGGGGGAGGGGTTCCTCAGCCCAGCCTGTACCCTCTCGCAGTCCAGGAACCTTCAGCAGATGTCTGCCTGCCAGCTTGTGGCTGGATGGCCTTCTGCTGCTGCATGGCCTGCTTCTTGAGCTTCAGCAGCTGCTGCATGTGCATGGGTCAGGCCACCATGGTCTGTCCTGTGAACACCATTGAGTGGGTGAGTCAAGCACAGAGGCAGGCTCACCCTGAGTTCCCTGTGTCATTGAATTGTTCTGACTGACTGCCTTCTATAGAGAACAGGACCAGGATTGTGCCTAATCTACAGTTGGACATCCCTCTTGTAGTCCAGGACCTCTTGGGGGATGTAGCAGTGCACCAAGTGGCAGGCAGCCAGGGAGGAACCTGAATCAGGGCCAGGAGCCATACCACTCATGCTCATCTAGGTCCTGCTGTGCCTGTTGCTGCAGCAGAGTCAGGAGAGGTTCCTGCCATACCAGCTGTGCTTGCCAGCTGTGGGCCTGGCTTCTGGCTGAGAAGCACTCACCCTGCCGGAGTGCACTGACCCCCAGAGGACAGTTCCTGCATTGAGCATCTGCCCCCAGGTGGTCAGTGTGCATAACAATAACTGGTTGTACTGGTTGTTCTGCCATAATGGTCACTTAGGCTTTTATATAAATAGACTAGAGAACCAATCCATAAAATTCTTGCATGGGTAGGGTCCCTAGGCCTGGCCGGTGATCAGAGCCAATCTGTGGGGCAACTGGTGGAGCAATCAGTAGGGGCGGGGTGCTGCCACCTTCCTTGGTTGGCCTGGTACCACCCTTTTGCCAGCCCTGCCCCCTGTGGCCACTGGTCGCCTCCCTCTATGGAAAGCAACCAGTGGAGCAATAGGAGGTAACGCCAGCCCACTTGCCAGCAGGTTTTGCCCCTACCACTGATTGCCGCCTTCTGCAGGACAAGCAGTGGGGTGATCAGAGGGACCTGCTGGCACCTGCCTTGGCTGACCTGGCATTGAGTATCTGCCCCCTGGTGGTCAGTGTGCATCATAGCGACTGATTGTTCTACCGTTCACTCTGCTATTTGGTCGATTTCCATATTAGGCTTTTATTATATAGGATAATATGTGATTACTACATTCTCACTTCCATTCAACTTAACAAACATGCATCCTTTACTTTTTGTGTGTGTGTCAATGTCTAATTGGTCACTTAGTCATGCAATTTAAAAAATATATTTTTATTGATTTCAGAGAGGAATGAAGAGGGAGAGAGAGATAGAAACATCAATGATGAGAGAGACTTATTGATCTGTTGCCTTCTGTATGCCTCATATGGGGGATGGAGCCCTCAACCCAGGCATGCACCCTTAACTGGAATCGAACCTGGGACCCTTCAGTCTGCAGGCTGATGCTCTATCTACTGAGCAAAACCAACTAGGGCAGTTATGCAGTTTTTTCAACTGTTGAAATTAAATAATAAATTTGAAAGTTAAAGATTATGATCAATTGTATCCAATACAAAAGAAGGGAATGAGTCTTTTGCTCATTAATTTAAAGCATTAATTATAATTACCAACACAATTTTAAAGAGTTTTCAGAGCACTTTTCCACTTATGTTATTTCATTTAATGATTTCAAAATTATTAGAGAGTAGGGATTATTAATATCATTTTACTGCAATGAGGAATATGAAATTGTGTAACTGGCCCAAACTCTCACAGGAGATAAATCACAGGAGGCTCCATCTGAAGCATGTGGTCTCTTAATGGAGGATGGAATCCCCAAATATGAGTTCAAGTGAATGGACTATCAATGGCAAAAACGCAACAAATATCTATTATATTCTCTGATTATGAAGGTCTTTGAATGAAATGAACCATGATAACTTTTAAGCCTCTAGAATATAAAGATTGATTTAAAAAATTAAAAAAATAATTCTTTGCTTCTGCAAGATCATGACCCAGGAAAATATGGGGCAAGTTCCAATTTGCTGTGACATTTCACTCACTTTTTTCTTTTGTGTCTTTTTGAGCTACTCAGTCATTTTAAAAACATCTTTTATGGCTTGAAGACAACGTTCCATTTGTTGCAAGATTAATCTTTTCAATTTCCAATGCTGGTGAGGGTATATCAAACTTTAAAACAGGACTGAAGCTACTCATTTCTTTTTATGGATAATTAATTCACTCTTACAAAATAGGATTTATGCAAAGTGAGGAATCTAATTCTGGGTGCAGAATCATTTTCTTCAGTGGACCAAGATCAAATTTCTTCTCTTTTAACTTATGGTTTTGAAAACTGTCTAAGGAAGAATTAAACTCTGTAGTGTGTGATGACAAAGGATAACCAAAAAATTAAGTGACATACAAGTTTCGATGACACTTATTATGTTTCTGAGAATGTTTCATTGAAGCATTATCAATTATGCTATTAAGGGCCTCAGGAAATGTCTGGGCCTAGATTTTTTTATGACCTTGGAAACTGGTCAAGCTTATTGAATTCATTCATCTCAGAAGACATGTTAAGTCATTCAAATGATAGAACATCAAATTTAGAGGGGACTTTATATTCCTGCTCTGTATGTTTTTTCTAATAATCACACAAATGCTATTATTTGTTTATTCCATCCCTACATCTGAGCAGCTAATGGCCCTATAAAAATTATCACTAGATACTGACTTATTTATTTACTAGAGGCTCAGAGCACAAAATTTGTGCATGGGGGGGTAGGTGGGGTGTTTCTCAGCCCAGCCTGCACCCTCTCCAATCTGGGACATCCTTCTCACAATCCAGGACTGCTAGCTCCAAACTGCTTGCCTGCCTGCTTCCCTGATTGCCTCTAACTACTTCTGCCTGCCAGCCTGATCACCCCCTAACCACTACCCTGCCAGCCTAATTGATATCTAACTATTCCCCTGCCAGTCTGTTTGCCTCCAGCTTCCCTCCTCTGCCAGCCTGGTCACCCCTAATTGCCCTTCCCTGCAGGCTTGATCACCCCCAACTGCTCTTCCTTGCAGGCCTGGTTCCTCTCAACTGCCCTCCACTGCTGGCCTGATGGCCCACAACTGTCCTCCCTTGCAGGCCTGGAACCTCCCACTGTCCTCCCCTGCTGACCATCTTGTGGTGGCCATCTTGTGTTCACATGGGGGAAGGATCTTTGACCACATGGGGTCAGTCCTCTTGTGTGTTAGAGTGATGGTAAATCTGCTTATTACTCCTTTATTAGATAGGATAGAGGCCTGGTACATGGGTAGGGGACAGCTGGTTTGCCCGGAAGGGTGTCCTGGATCAGGGTGAGGGTTCCCTTGGGGTGAGGCGGCCTGGGCGAGGCGCCTTTGGTGGTTTTCAGGCCGGCCATGCCCCCCAGTGACCCAAGCAGAAGCCCTGGGATCTGGAATTAATTTATGTTCTATAATTGAAACTTTGTAGCCTGGAGTAGAGCCAAGCCTTCTGCTCACTCTGTGGCGACATCCATTTCTGTTAGGAACTTTGTAGCCTAGACTGGAGGCCTAGGCTAGGGCTGCAGAAGTTTGGCTTCCTCCATCACCCTGGCAATTCTAGCCTCTGTTCTCTCTCCAGCTCTATGGCTTCCGCCATTTCTGTTGGGATTATGTATTTTCTATAATTGAAACTTTATAGTATTGAGTGGAGGCCTAGGCTGGCAACAGCAGGTGGAAAGCTTGGCTTCCTCCATTGCCGGGGAAACCCAAGCTTCCCTCTTGCTCTCAGTGGTGGCAGCCAACTTGGTGGGGGTTTATTTGCATAATTTGCTCCTGATTGGCTGGTAGATGTGGCTGTGGGCATGGCTTGATTAGAGGTACGGTCAATTTGCATATTACTCTTTTAGTAGATAGGATAAAGTTAAGTTCATCAGTCTCACCAAATAAGCTTTTTGTATTTCAGGCCAATCATGTTATGATTTTCTGGTCAACTCACTCTCTACTCCCTATATTAACTATCTTAAACACTTCTATACACTTTCAGCAAATAGTATTAGCTCCCATTTACTAGTGTAATAGAAAATATTTTTAAGTTTTATGAATGGAACTATTTTATTCACCAATATAAACTACTGATCTTTGTATATCTGCATGTATCCCATCCTTCCTTTCTTTTTTAAGAGAGCCGTTAATAGCACTCCTACTTTAGGCTAATCCATTCACTTATAATTTGCATACAACCCTTCCACCTCTCAAAAATCTTAAATTACTATTTCTTCTATTTATATTCAACCTCATTCTTAGGACTAACTTCTCCTTATAAATAACAGTGCCAATAACTAACACATAGCTCTTACTGTGTGACAGACAGTGTCTTAGGTAATTTACACAATTAACTCATTTTATCTTTACTGCCACCATCTGGAGTATTATTGCTCCCATTTTATCGGTCAAAAATATGAGGTATACAGAGGTTAATGGTTTTGCCTGAGGTCACATAAGGGGTAAGTGGTAGAACTTAGATTGGATACCTGCCATGTAATGCCGCATTTCAGATATTCTCAACTATCCCAGTGTTTGTTTTCCAATCCTTGCCTACTTAAATTCTCAGCAGTCTCAAAACTGTTGGCTTCTTTCTTCCTCCATGAAATGCATTCTCTCTTGCCTTTTTATTTTGACTTGGAAGTCTCTGTTTTCTTACGGCCTCCTTGACTAGTCATTTTCTGCATTCCAATCCTCTCTGTCCAGCATGCTGGGTCTCTCAAGTCTCAGCCCTAGGCTTGTCACTTTTCTTATGCTATACTTTTTCTGCATGTCATTTCATTTATACTTACAGTTTCAGTGGCTATCTGCTTTTAGCTAATAGATTAATTTATATTTACAGCTAAGAACATCTATCTTAATTCTAGATCCTTATAATCTATTGTGAATTTGCTTTCAACTGCTATATATCCCCAAAGTACCTCAAAATGAACATGTCCAAAACTACACTCAAGATCCTCCTCTAATTTTGGTCCTATTCTGGACTTCCTATGAAGAATGACTAGAGGATCATTCTTAAGCTTCTTCACAGAATTCTCTCAATGCAGACTATATTGTAGCTCTTCCCTATTTCTTGCCTCCAAACCTCCACATCCTTTTTTTGGAGGGTGTGATTCAATATGATCCCATGAAAACAACTATTTTTTAATGTCTAGTTTATCTTCAAAATGGATACAAACCTTAAATTCCAAACAAACTTTGAATTCTACTTTATTTTGAAATTAATTTGAATTCATAGGTACAGGAAGAGTCACCCTATTTATGTGTGTGTGTGTGTGTGTGTGTGTGTGTGTGTGTGTGTTTTCATCCCTTGTGCATATTCATGTAGGTTTTTGTAGGTAGCCATATCCCTGTTTGGAAGCTGGTGTGGGACAGGAAGTCCAAAGAGTATTGACCAAAGAGCTCCTCTTTGTACTCAACTCTGGTAATTTAGGTCAATATTTGTTCAGTTTTTTGTGTATTGTATGCTTTTTCACAGTCTTTTGAGGATACATGTTCAGCCGTTTAGCCAATATTTGTAGAGGTTTATAGACATTTTGTAGAGCCTGGAACACAATTCTACTATTGTAAATTACTTTGATGATTTATAATCATTGTATATTTGCTCTTATGAAATATTGCTGGATAATTAATTTATGTTAAATCTCAAAAAGATATGAGCTATGATTCCTGTCCTTGAGGAGCTCACAGTAATAGGAAAGACAAAAATATAAATAATTACAAAGTAATAAGAAATGTGCTCCGAAAGGGAACGTTGGTAGCATAGTGACTAGTATTATCAAGATGGCATTTATGAATTAAACTCCGAGGAGTTTCTTTAGTATACACAGTTGATTTTTCATGCCAGAGGCAGTTCTTTATCTAGCAGTTTATCGCCTTTTTAATTTAGAAGTACTTACTCTGTTTCCTATATTGGAGCACTAGCTCCATGAAGTATAACAACTGGCATATAGTAAGAATTCAATAAAATTTATTGAATACAACTCAAAAACACTTTGTTTCACAAATCATATTTATTGAATAATAACTAGTTTTTATACTTTTACTGAGGCCCTAAATAACAAGGCATAAATTAAAATTACTGTATTTTCTAGCAGACAAAAATTCTGGTCAGTATGATAGAATCAATATCACTGCACAGAATCAATATTCTTGGGCTAAAGTTGCTCAGTGCCTCAGTATTCATGAAGATTTAGCTATCTAAGGGATCCATAAAACTAAGTCAGTAGATGAGTGTATCTTACCAATAACTGAAATTGAGTGAGACAGAGGTGAATAACAATATATTTCATATGGATCTTTGAGGGGAAGAACTGCAAGAGTAACATGTCTAAAGGGCCTAAACTAAGGAGGTCTTAAAATTATATATGCTCTTTCTTCAGACCCTTTGATTTTCTTTTTGGAAAGAAAACTAATAGATAAATCTTCTTAGGTTTCTTTCTAATAGAAGGCATCAATGAAGAAATGTTAGAAGATAGGTCTTGAATTGTGAAGAAGTTTGGCAGACAATCTGTTGGGGGCGCCCCAGGCAAGACACCTTGAGCATTCTTTAACTGTGGGCTAAATCCAAGGCATCTGGCTATCCCTTTTGTTCAGGTTTGGGATACACCTATTGTCTTTAGGCAGGCAATTCCAGTAACAGGCAGATTATTTTATCAGTAAGGATTTACATGACTGTTTGATGGGGAAGCTGCTTTAATTAACAATGTTTTAGCTCTGACCTTTCAGAGCCAATTAAGGTTGTTTACCAGCCTTCCCCGCTTCCTATCCACTTCTTTCTTTTGGTGAGAGGGGGATTGGATTCCCGCACCTTTGTATTTTTGGATTATAAATAAACTGCTGCTGTTTGGGTGTCAGATGCCCCAACTATTTTTTCTATTACTGCGACTTCGTCTTCTATACTTTTATTTCTTAATCCCCAGCTCCTCTACTCAGAAACTGGACCCAATCTCTCACTCTCGTGCTGGACATGGAAAAGAGAGAAAAACACCCACATCAAAAAAGGAAGGCAAGTGTAAGAGACAGCAACAATTGGTCAGGTGCATTCAGAGATGACCAGAGAGGTAAGGGGCATGAGCTGTGAGATAGAGGAGATGTGGAGGCAGAAGTAACTTATATCTATGCAGAAAGTCTGACCACTCTTCAAGTGGTGTTGCTCATTGGAACTTGTAATTCTTTCTGGACAGTTTTCTAGGAAGTAAATCTTGACTATATTATCTTTACCATGAAACTAAAGATTACATTTTTTAAATATTGTTTAATCTTCAGATTGCTGCCACTTTTGATCAACTAGAGAAAAGTTAGCCCTAGCTTTATAAAAATTAAGAACCTGCACCATAAACAACACATAGTTCATTTTGCAGTATTAATATTATACCACTTTCTGATTACAGATATAAAACATAATTTAGAATGATCCAAGAAAAAAGACAGAGAGAAAAATAATTACGTCTAACCCCAATCACCTTGAAATAATGACTAATCAATTTTTTTCCTGGTGATGAGTGTGATACACATTGTTGAAAAATTGTCTTCCTGAAAAATTCATTCTTTAAAACTCCTTGAATGTATTTCTGCTTTGAAGTCTCTGATTGCCCAAAGGTGATTAATCTACCTCTCTGTTATGGTATACCTATATCATGTATTCACATGGCTTATGCATTTATCATTCAGTACTCTAGCAATTTTTTTTCTGTCTCTTGCACTAAATTGTGCTTTTCTAAGACACAGACCTTGACATATCTGTATTCCCTGCATGTAGACATAGTACCTGATAGAAGTTAGTTTCTCAATAATTTCTCCCAAATGTATGAATGAATAAATGGTCACCAGTTTATAAATTATAGTGTCATCTGATGTATGTCAGGTATTTGGGCTTGTATATTTTGTAATTAATTCTATATTTTGCATATTCATTTAAAAAGGTTTTGTGCTTATTGGATAACACTAGAATCAAATGGGATTAATTTTTATTGCTTGGAATAAGATTTAAAGCATTAAATGGAGGTAGTTTGTATTTGTAGGAATAACAAAAATTGATATAGAAGATATTTTTAAATGCTGAATTTTACAAGTACAAGAGGTTAAGATTGCCATAGATTTTAAGTGCCCAATGTTTTTGGGCATTGGATCATATATTTCTGTTAAAAAATACATATATATATATATATATATATATTCTGTTTTTATTGTTGTGTGTTTCTTTGTTTTGATTCTTCCTATTATCCCACAAGGAGAGATGGGCATAGTTGGGCCTCAATAAATGTTAAATAGCTCATTGTTTTTAAGAGGTGAAAAACATGCATACTTTTGATAAATAATTATAACTCCTTTATTTAGATGCGGTAAAGCCCATCAGAATGAGTTTAGGATCTTATTGGACCCTACAGTGATAGAGCTGGAGAAGGCACAGCAATTATTTAGTACTAGAGGCCAGATGCATGAAAATTCATGCCCTGGAACAGGGAGGTCCCTTAGCCCGGCCAGCCCCCTCTCACAGTCCAAGAGTCCTCAGGGAAGGGAGGCGACCTGGTGATCAGGGGAAGGCGATGCCCCCATCACACCTCTGCTGCTATCACTGCCAGCAGTGCAAGCCACAGCCAGGCCTGATTACCTGAGCCTCAGGCGGCCCTAGGCTGCTGCGGGGCTAAAGGACCTGGGCACTGCCATATTGTGGCTGCAGGCGCCACCATCTTGTGGCCATGGGTGCCACCATCTTTGAGGTTAAGGCAGTCAATTAGCATATTCCCTCCTTATTGACTGTGGTGCCACCATATTTGTAGGTGGGGCAGTCAATTAGCATATTCCCTCCTTATTGGCTGTAGGTGCTTCCATCTTTGATGGCAGGGCAGTCAGTTAGCATATTCCATCCTTACTGGCTGTGGGCACCACCATCTTTGTGAAGGCATGATAGTCAATTAGCATATTCCCTCTTTATTAGATAGGAAACTCTGAATGGCTTGCCTAAGGTTACACTAATTTTTAGCGTTAGAGCTAGTCTAGGACACAAATAAAAATTCTACCTAAATGATGGATGCAGGAGCTAGGTGCCCAATTGAGGGTGGGTAAGTAATGAGGCCAGTGTCTGTGGGCCCACATATCTGTTTTCTTTCTGGCTATGCATATGCCCATCTGATCCTGTCTGGTTCTCTTCTATTTCATCTTACCCTATCTAACCCTACCCTAATTTATCACATCCTATTTTCAATCTGCCCATCTCTGTCTACATACATGTATGTGTATAATCTATTTAACATTGATTGAGATGATACAAAATGACAGGTCTTTTATATATATATAGCATCTTTTTGAAATATCCTCAAAAATCTTTTGAGAAAGGCACTGTTGCCTCTATTTTACAGTTGAGAGCATCAAGGCTCAGAGAAGACAAATGATACATTGATCCACTCCAAACTAGCAAGTGGTAGAGCCTCTTGACTCTAACCCTCATGCACTCCCTGACTCTTCCATCTGGCAGGTTATTCTTACCCAAGGCAGCTCAATTTAGCAGCTTACTCCTTCACTTCACTCATGTCTTTGCTAAAATGCAACTTCCAAAGGGAGGTCTTCTTTGAGGACCCTGTTTGCAGTTGAGCTACCCACCCCATCCACTTTCCTGCTGTAGGTTTTCTTGTTAGCATCACATTATATAATGGAGTTACTCATTTGTTATCTGCTCCATCCCAAAGATAAGAATGTATTTTTTTCTTGCCCTGTTTTTTGTTATTCTTTTCACCTAAAATACTGCTAGCATATGTAAGTATTCAGTAAGTTTTTTGTTAAATGATTTGGATAACCTAAATTTACACAGTCCTTAGGTAAACCTGAGGTTCCACTAAGAAAGATCAGACAGCAACCGAAGTTCACACTCCAGGAGCCACAGGCAAATCTTGAGGTCCAGGGGTAGCTGGCTGGGAAAAAGTTCAGAATGACAGCAGTTCGGGAGTGCACTACAAGGAAGCAGAGGGCTGAGCTTAGTGCTATTGGCAGAGCGGACATTTTGACTTGTCTTTGTTGGTTTTCAGAAGCAGGATGGCTAGGTGGATAACATTTTCTTAAAGGACTGGGACAATATGGCAGGATGACAAAGCCTAGTTTCTGGTCAAGATGTGGGCTTTGGAGTCTCTAAACATTACCTTAATGAAGGCCCCAGGAGAGGGAGTTAGGAGTCCATGAGACCATGTTCTTTACTTTGGGGAAAGCAAATTGAATTTCATAGTTCTGGAGAATACTGTCTGGCCAGGGGCCTCTGCCACTTCCCTACTTCAGGGTTGGTGAAGTATTTCTGCCTTCTGCATGCGCAAGGGGTTAAATAGCATAATTGCAGGATCAGGCATGAGCAAACTGAAACAAAAATTGCAGATTCTAGTGGCTGGTTGGCACTTTATTGAGGTCAAGGCTATGGAATACATTCTTCTTTGTCTTATTGTTTTATTTTTTTTTTTAATGTAGAAGTCAGTAGGTCGATGAGGATCTCAGCAGTAGGGTTGCACATTGTGAAGCAGACTACGCATTAGATGTTTCAGACAAGTTCATTAATAGGATTATTCCAGTTGACAGAACAGCACTTGCTTAGAGCTGCCAGATTTGATGCTGCAAAGGAAACACACCACTTTGGAAATAAATTACACTTTGTATTAACCAAATGACATATTAATCTTTTCCACCACTGAAGCAGGAGAGAGAATGAGCAGTGAATGTTAACATGGCATTGTGTGCATACCCATTTGCAGTTTCCCACTTTCTCAATATTCATGGGCATGGAATTCAAAACTGTCTTGAAAGAAAGTTGAACTTCTTGTGAATTTATAACATTATCTTTTGTGATCTATTCAGTTATAATAACTAGAGAAGCTTGCATATTCAACATTCTTTGGGTCATTGAGTATTCCAGGTGGGGGGCACGTGGGAGGCAGCCAATCAATGTTTCTCTCTCATCATTGATGTTTCTCTCCCTCTCCCTCTCTTCTTCTCTCAAATCAATAAAAATATGTTAAAACATGTCAATGTCTAATCCAATTCACCCCGCCCATCATACCCATTAAAAAGAAAAGGAGGCAAAAATTAAATGTTTAATTGTAGCAGAAAAAAATGTAATGAGATGCACCATTTTAAAATGCTGTATTCAGTTGAATAGTGTTTAATATTTTCACATTGGTGTGCACAGAATGTTTTTTATCTTGCAAATGAAACTCTTTATCCATTAAACAACAGTTCTCTACCCTTCCTACCCACAAGGTCCCTGGTAACCACCATTCTCCTTCCTGTTTTTATAAACTTGACTACTCCAGATACCTCATAGAGGCAGAAACACTATTTTTCTGGCGTATTTCACTTGCATAAGGTCCACGAGGTTCATTCATGGTGTAGCATGTGACAGGGTTCCCTTCCTCTTTAAGGCTAATATTCCATTGTATGTGTTTTTCAGATAGTGGTTGCCTCAGTTTACATTCCCCACCGACAGTGCACAAATGCTCTCCATATTCTCCCTAACACTTGTTATTTTCTGTGTGTGTGTGTGTGTTTTGATAGTAGCTATCTTAATTAATGTGAGGTGATATCTCATAGTTTTGATTTGAATGTCTCTAATGATTAGTGATAGGCTTGGTAGCTGGAATTAAGACATGGTTTTATGGTATAAATTAATAAATGTGTCTGAGCATCATTAGCTTTTGTAATCTAGGTGAATTGCTGGAAAAGTTAGAGACCTTACCTTGGGAATGCAAAAGTCTGTGGGGTTTACTGTCAAAATAGTTTGTCATCTTTTCTTGAAACATTTGGGTTTGAATGTGTTAGTATTAAAATAATATGAGTTTAGCTGGTTTGCAAGGCTTGCTCATCTTGTAAAGGGTGGTTTCTGTTTGATTCTTCTATTTGCCAGGGTTACCTTCTCATGACTCACCTGATGCTCTGTCCAGCAATCAACAGCCAGGTGCCTATTTTTCACAGTTATTTTCATAACTATAGCTCTTGACACAGTGCCTGGCCCACAGTAAGTGCTGATTAAATTGTGGCAGTTAAGTAGCAGAGGTAGGAATAGTATAGTAATAGTATCTGTGTAAAGCATCACTCATAGAGATAATGATGGTTGCAGCACCTAAATTTTCTGAGTTCTATACTTCCAACCAATCCCATTACTACTGCCCTGGAGTAGGAATTCATTCCCTCTTAGGTCATTCCCTCCTCTCCTAGCCTGTCCAACCCCAGCACCACTGACAATGACATGCCTAAAAATGGAGTTTGAGCCAGTCACTCTCCGATCTACAACCCCACTTGGCTCTCCCTTGACCTCAGGAGAAAGTCTAGGATCCTTAACATTCTGCAGTGGGGCTTCCATCTCAACTTCTGCCCAGGTTTCCAGCTTCACCTCCTACCACTCCCTACCATGATTTCTTCAGAGCTCTCAAATGCTTTGGTTTGGAAAAAATTAATATCGGGCATCTCCTGCGATATCAGTTCCCTTAAACTTTTGATTTGTATACACTTGTATAAAAGCACACATAAAAGATAGAAGGTATCATATCACTTATGCTGTATATCTTTCAGTTTTTCTCCTTTTCTTTTGCTCCCCTTTCCATTTTCCCATCTCCCTTTCCTTCCATCCTATGTCCATCTACCATTGACCTCTGTAATAACATCACATTGATAACATATCACATTAATATAGTATAAATACACATATTTATATATTTCCGTACAGTGTATACATGCTATTGAATGTCACCCATTTCCAGCATCTTAAACAACTCTAGCCTTTGTTTTAGGGGAATATTTGGAAAATATGTCATTATGTCCCCAAGTCACCTCTTTTCCCTGACTCAGTTACTGAACTGAAGAGCCCAGTAACTGCATGACCTTCATATTTTTAATGTGAAAGTCCCATTGTAATTTCTGCCACTTTAGATGGGAGTGTT
Source organism: Antrozous pallidus (assembly GCA_027563665.1). Taxonomy (NCBI): domain Eukaryota; kingdom Metazoa; phylum Chordata; class Mammalia; order Chiroptera; family Vespertilionidae; genus Antrozous; species Antrozous pallidus. The sequence goes on along the minus strand of CM050520.1, from coordinate 52,711,597 downwards.
AAGAAGAGGTCACTGGCAAATTACTGACTCTGGATGAACAATTTGCTCATAATTAAAAAGCCTGATGAAATTCTCTCTGGAAAATGAACTCATTCAAATAGGAGCTAATTTAAGTTCGTCCATATAGGACATTTTCTCTCTATTTTCCTTCATCTAGTACATACAATTTATTCTTGTGATATAAATTGAATTTGACAGGAGCCAAAAACTATTTTTTTTAACTCAGACCATAAAATTATTATGTTATCTGAGTTAACATTGTGTTTTTCCTTTAGAAAAATAATGAGTAGCACTTTCCCTAGAGTTATTGTCTGGCAGCGATGGAGGCTGAAACAGAATTACTCCCTGCTGGGGTTTCAGAAAGGAAACACTGTGTCATTAAATTCACCTGGGACTCTTCATGGGAAGGCGAGAGTTCAAGCCTAGTTCTGCCACTTAACAGCTGGGTGACTGGACTAATATCTGAAACTTGGTTTTCATGTCTGAAAAAAGAATAACAATCCCTGCTGTGTATTGGCTGTTCTAAGGATCAACTAAAGTAATAGTTGTGAAAAAGTTGAATAACTGCAAATGCAATATGGGGCTGTCAATATTAATGCCTCCTGCTGCTGATGCCCTGTGAGAAATGAATTCTTACCTGCTGGGTTTCTAGATAGATCCACCTAGTGATGATGATCACTAGACAGAATGTCATTAGAATAGAAAGGTCATCCCAACCTCTTCCCTTCTTTACTCAGAAACCCCCAATATGAAATGAGGAAACTAAGGCCCTGAGAGGTGAATGCATTAAGGAAAGCACAGAGCTAGTCAGTGGCAGAACCAGGACTGGAGAGTCCACTGCTTGTCCAGCATTCTTTCTCAGACACTCTACTTAGAAGCTTGTTAAATGATTAGCAGTACTCTAGCAGTTAGAACAGGAGGAGCAGGGAGAGACTGGACATTCTTTCAACCTGCCCAGTTTAATTTATCCCTGGAAGTTGACATTTCCATATCATTTGAGATGATATAAAGGAAAACTTAGACTAAATTGAAATGAAATGCCAAATTCTCAGGCACAGAATTAAGCTACCCTCACACCCTGGACTGTACCCTGAGCTACGTTAGTGATTAGGTAACAACAATAGGCCAATAATTGCATGGCATGTTGAAAATGCTTCCCAAGTAGAATTCTAGGGACCACTTGTTCTAGGGGAGCTTCTCAAATAAAATAGCTACTTGTTTCACCCCCACGATCCCTGTTGGAGATGCATGATTTTATAGCTGTATTTTATAGCTCCTAAGCAATGTCACAGGAAAGAGAAATGGCTTAAGTTTGCTTAAAGTTTAAGCTGACACATTTATTTGTGCAGATAAAATGCATTTTTCCTCTTGAAACATCTATTACTTTCCCCGGACTAGTTCCTTCTTTTACACCCAGAAGAAAGAAAATATCATTAAATGCCAGTGTCTTCAGGAAGGGGCCCCGCACCACCCCTTCCTCACCTTGTGCAGCCTTGAGTAGAAGAGACATAGGCCGCTAAGATTGGCTAGGTCTTAGAAAAAGTGCTTGGTCAGGACAAGAGAAAAGAGTGCAATGCCAGAACAAACTTAATGAACATTGACGAACTGCAAATGCAGACATATCTGCAGATGCCAAAGTGAATGGGTGACAATAGCCAAAAGCCAGATGCAATGATTTACATCTCAGTGAACATCCAGGTGGACAGAATATGTCCAGGTTAGACACTGCATGCCTCCAATGCCTTGATATTTGAAATCATCTCACCATTCCTCCCATAATTTAGATGCCGTTCAGAGCAAGCTAGATGGAGGGACTCTCAAATTGCCATTCAAACTAGAATTCATTGGGAAAAGCAGCAAGAATTGAACTAAGATTCATTCTTCACCTTTAGTTTACTGGAGACTTGAGATAAAAATAAAGTTTAGAACTGAGAAAATAAACTGTAACTTTTTGCAATTTATACTTCCTATAAATTTTACATTAGGATTTTTTGCTACCACTATACTCATACCTACAGTTCTGGAAAATTAGCCACTTACCTAATGCATACATTAAAATATTTTTAAACAACAATTTTGCATATTATTTATGCAATAAGGTATGAATAAGGTATGACCCTTCTTATCAAGTTGTTCCTATACCAGCAACCATAAGAACATGTTATAACAGATGTTCAAGCGGGGACAGATGTTGACTACACTATATTGATCAGTGAGGAAATTCGGAGAGAGATTCACTTTTGAAGTAAGGGAAGGAAGGACAGTAAATTTATCAAGTAGAAATAAAATGAATTAAGTTAGTAAGTTAAAACAATGAATAGGTTGACAAGACAGTAGAAAGACAGATCCTGGAGTAAATGATTTGGTGTTTGAGTAGGGTGTGAGATGATCACCTGGGAGAGACTGTTATTCCAGCTCAATAACCTGAGATGCTGGCGATGCAGCATCTTACCAGCATCTGAATTGAATGCAGATACTTCAGAAATGAACCCATACACCTGAACCCATACGGGAATGAAGCTATATGCAACTGACTTAATACATATTTGTTTTTGGAAATGCATCTAGTTTTCATGTACATAAAGAAACCTGCAAGGAATTCATTCAGTGGATAAATATGTAATTATCTGGGTATTTTTTAATCTTGCCCACCCACTCCTAATTCAGCAAATTTGTTATTCACATTACAAATGTGAATCTGAAATAAAATACTGTGATATCAAAAACAGCTTAAGATATGATAATATTCTTCTTAAATTGAACTAAGGTCATATTGATTCAGTATTGTAGGGAACTATGTGCCTTCCTGAAAATAATGAATATTTTATTTTTAAAATTTTTACGTAAGCAACCGCCTACCCAGGGCATAGTCACCACACATACATTTCATAAATAAAGTTCAGCTAGATGATGTTTAACAGTTTATCAGTGAAAATGCTGTTCCCACTTAAGTCAACTATGAAACCTACTAAACAATAATTTTGAATCTAACTTGTTTTCAGCATTTGTGCAAATGAGAACTGCAAACCTCAACACCAGTTCTCAAAAGGATGACATGGATTTTACATACTTTTATTTTAGAATAAAGTTAATAAAAATGTGATTAATTTGTGACATCAACATAAACTTGTGAACTCCTCTCTCTTTAAGGAATCTCTCCTCTGTCACCTAGAGCTTTCAGCAGGCTCTCCTCTGTTTTTCTGTCAGTAATGGTATGTAACAATGTCATGTGCACCTCTGGTCCATAGATTTGGGCCAGTTGTATAATTTTCTATTAAATAAACTCCTACATCTTATGGAACAGTTTCACATTTTGAAGCAGAAAATACCAAGATGAGTCTAAATCATTTTGTTTTTGGGGAAGAACATCAGCCTGAAAAAGAGGACTCCTAGTGGTCAATCATAATGTGAAAAATAAAACAAAACAATGATTATAGTCAGTCAATAGGGTTCAAGTCAATCTTTTGAATGATGCATGAATTCATGATAAAGCAAAACAGGAAAGGTAACACAAAGGTTAAAGATGATTTTTTCAATATTTTCACAAATATGGTATATATGGAGAAACCTAAATTCTGTGAGTAATATGCTAGAGTTCAGAACAACAATTAGATTATCAACCACAAATGATGAACAAATGAAAAGCAAGAGTTCTGAACAGAGCATATGGGATACTTTGTAAAGTATATGGTTGTCTATACACCTGAAACTAATACAAACTAATATTAAGTGTAAATTTTAATTAAAACTAAAATAATACAAAAACTAATGTGTATGGAATACAGTGGGACACAAAGGAGAAAATAGTGAACTTCAGTTCAGAGAAATTGACAACTTACAGAGTAGTTGATACTTTATGTTTGGGCCCTAAAGAATGAACAGGCATCCTCTGTTCTATGAATGGGGAGTTTTGAAAAGATGTGGAAGCAAGAAATGTAGGGCACACTTGAGGAATTGCAAGTCTTTGGAGGCCTAGGGTATAGAATATCAAGCAGAATGAGATGAGGTTATTTTGCAGATCATGGCAGACCTCAAATGCTGGCGCGAAGCAACTGGTATTTACAGGACAAGAATTCAATTGTTGTAAAGTAAATAGATTTAATTGACTTTTAATATTTGCACATGCAAGCCATGTTTTAACCTCAAACCATAAAATCCCGAAATCAATATACCTTTCACTGCAAACAGATAAAAGAACAATATTCATCTCAGATTTTAAGAAACCTGCAGGGTACACAGGAGGTGCATTTAAATTTTAAAGAAATCAATCTGAGCTCTTCCACTGATGGAGATATAGACAATTCAAATGAGTTTCAGCTAAAAACAAATAAAATCAATTATGTATGACAGGCTAACTTTGCAGAGAAACTCCTGTTTTCTTTAGGTAATGTAGGAAATATGGAGGCCTACCACTCAGCTATGCACTAACAGTAGGGAACATTCCTTCTGTTCTGAGAGAGATGCATGATCAAGCCAGATTTCATAATTTCTTTTTTTTAAATATATTATTGATTTCAGAGAGGAAGAGAGAGAGAGAAAGAAATAAAAACAACAATGATGAGAAAGAATCATTGATCTGTGTCTGATTTCACCAGCTGGGCTGATTTCATCCTTTTCTAAGCCCTAAGTGATTTCCCCCAATCACCATTGCTTTGTTTTGTTGGTCAGATGTTATGTTTCATTATGCTAGAAGCTTATTCCAAAATTAAAGGAGTATTTGTAACCTTTTGCCACTGTAATGAATACTTAATGGTTTAAAACAACACAGACCTATTGACTTGCAGTTCTGGAGGTCAGGGGTCGGAAGTCATTTTCATTTAGACTAAAAGTCAAGGTGTAGCAGGACTGTTTCCTGGAGGCACTGAGGGGGAGAGTGTCCTTGCTTCTTCAGCTTTTTGTCTTTATGCTTTGACTATGGTTTCTTCCTTCATTTTCAAAGGACATCATTCTTTTAAACTTGTTAAGGTCAGAATGTGGTCTGTCTGGGTGAATGTTTCACTTAGACTTGAGAAGAATGTGTATGTTGCTATTGTTGAATGAAATAATCTATAAAAGTATACCTAGTAAATTGAAGGTTCTGTTAAGTTCAATTATGTCCTTATTTCTCTTTTAATTTTAATTTCCTGACTATTGGATCTGTTCATTTTTGATAGAGACTGAGATTTTCAGCTATCATAGTGGATTCAACTATTTCTCATTGCCCTTCTATCAGGTTTTGCATTTCTTTGGTGCTGTAACTGTTTTGAATAAACTGTTTTGTGTTACATCAATTAAGAGTAAGAAAAATAAATGCTTATCTTTACTTATTCCTTCTTCAATGTATTTTTTCTTTATGTACACGCAAATTTCTGAACTAGACCATTTTCTCTTCTCTCTAAAGAAATTTTCTTTAAAAAAAATTTATTGATTTCAGAGAGGAAAAGTGAGAGATAGAAACATCAACAATGAGAAAGAATCATTGAGTAGCTGCCTTCGGCATAATCAGGGATTGAGCCCACAACTCATGCATCATCCTGACCCGGAATTGAACTGTGAACTCCTGGTTAATGCGTTGATGCTCACCACTGAGCAAACCGTCAGGCTGTCCTTTGATCATGTTTCTAGGTATTATTTTCAACATCCTTCTACTTCACTTAATATTTTGTCCATAAGTGGAAATAATACTTTCTATGCCATTAGTTGAAGTACAGTGGGCCTCTCATCTCTTATTTGGATATTACACTTCTAGTATTATAGTCTAAGAATAAATTAAGTGTTTCAATGTCACAGTATCGACTCATATTGAGTTTACTGTCAGCTTTTGTCTAGGCCATTTTTTTACATAAATGGTAATTACTTAATATTTTAATCATGTTATACTTGTATATTTGATTTTTAGTCTCAGTGGATTGTTTACATTTATCTTTATTGAATCTTATCATGATAATTTGGCCTGTCATGCAAGGCTGCTGAGATGTTTGATTCTATTGTTCTCAGTAGCATCTTCCTAATTTGCTTGCTAATCTTGTTTTCTGAGTTTTTTCCCAGCGGTTGATTAAAAAAACTGACTAGCAAAGGACAAGCACAGATATATTTGTAATCTAATTGGATATAAATATGTTAATTAACATTCTAAATGTGGTCATTTATTTATTCATCCTCTCATATTATTATGTCATGTTAATAATATAACATGAGAGACACAATAGACATCCTAATGGGATATCAATTAAGGGTATTCTTGTTCTCCTAATTTTATTGGACTTTCAAAATAAACATTGTTTCAAATAGAAAATTTTTTTCTAGTGACACTGGAACTCTACTTTTTTTAAAAAAATGCAAGTAACTACTAATTTTTTTTTTTTATGGGTCTGTGTTTGTGCCCAAAGATGCTCTTTTTGTTCTCTATTTTGGAAAATTAGAATATATAATACCTAATGTCAAATAAAAATTCTTTCTTTTTAGGATGTAATACCTTTTAGGATGAAGAAAGTGTAGATTAAGAGAGAACTGTTGTGGGGCAACTTCCACAATCAGTTGCAAATGACCATGGAGGTGGTTAAGTTGGTAATAAGCAAGCAAGAATTTATTGAAAAACTGGCCAGGATGGTCGCGAGGGCACCCCGTGGAGATCAAACACCCATGGCTGTACCAACCCAGGTGCAGGCAGTCCTTTTAAAGGTCTGAACCATAAATTTTCATTGTTTTGAATTACAAGAACAGCTGTCAGGTTGTATTCAAGGGAGTTGTCAGTGCACTATGATTGACCCTGTTGCCTGCTTCTTATCTCTAACCATACCTCTGCTAGATGTGGGAAAGTGGTCTTATCTCGAAAAAGCAGGTGGTGCAGCTCAACTTCTGGTGCCGACCAGTCACTCCTCTGAGTTCTGGTCTGGTCTTCAAAGGGGCTTTCCACCCCCCACCCTCCACCCCAATGTCTCAAGCTGGAAGCTGAAGTAATTACCCTTTTGTTTTAAGCAAGCAGGATCAAAATTCAAACAGCAGTTTTATCCAAGATGAAAGCTACCATATTTTAAGAACTATTTGGAATTCTGATTCCCAACAGTTGTTGTTTTACATGTTTTTATCATAGACAAATTCATACTCACCTCCACATCTAAACACAAAACTACTTCCTTTGCATGAACAACTCAGTTTTCGCCAAAATTCTCTCAGAGTGGCTAGTTGTTGTCTCTGTGAAAGAGTTGTACACTTCAGTGGTAGTGTTGATGAATGCAGGGTCCAAATAAGGTCAACATTCTTTATAAAATACTTGACTCCTCAAATTATTACTATTGTATGAAATGTGAGATTTCCAAATTTCACTCTATATCTTTTTTCCTCAGTTGTTTTTTGCTACTGCCCTCACCCCCAATTTAGTGAAATGCAACTTTTTAGTTTGAGAGACTTTGTTCCAGACACCGGCTTTGACTCTGCTAGCTGACGACCTTGGACAAATGAACCTTTCTGAGCTTTTTTACTCATCTCTGATAATAATACTGATTTTAGCAATTTTGTGAAGGTAAAGTGAAATGACATGTCAAAGTGAGTAGCAGAGTTGGGGGCACATAACAAGAGCTAGATAGCAGTTTGTTTCCTTTTTTTCCCCTTTCACAGCAAATTCATAACTTCAGATTTTCTTATCTAAATAGACCATCAGTATACATTCCATTACAGATTTACTCATATTAATCACACTTCATAATTGCCATTATGCTTTACTTATAGTTGTAACAAAATTTTTTATATAAATGATATCAACAATCACTATTGCAATTGCCCATATAAATCTACCATTACCTAGTCCACCCTAATGGTTCAGCTCTGAAGTGCTCACACAAATTGATGATTACCAGCCAAATTCAAAAGAAAGATTGTTCTGTCAGAAGACAGAACAGTTGCCACAAGTGGGTGGGGAGGGCTTAGTCAGTCTTTCTGTTCCTTGGGAGGAATGAGAGCTTTGGCTATGCAATTTGGTATAAATACTTCCTCCTCCCCTGTCTTCTGCATATCCTCTGGCAATCTTTTCTATACCTTCTCATATATGCTTTCTCTTTTCTTACTGACTTAATAGCATATAATAAAAATAAGGTTATAGATGTAAGTCACAAATAAATGATGGAGGGCTCTGAATATCAGGCTAAGGAGATATTTCCTTTATTATATAATGGTGAATGATCAAATCTTTAGAGAAGTTTTTGTGGCATGCATAGAGGTGTTTTGAAGGGCAGTTAGGCTAATGATCTTACTGAAGTAGCAGAAATGGGGAAAATAAATTAAAAATGTGAAATTAAAAATGGCATTACAAAGGAAATTTCATTTATGTACTTATTAATTCAGTTTTCAGAAAAACAATTATTGAGCTTGGTGTTATGATTGACATTGAAGTTATTTATTTCAGTGATTAAGATGTGTTCCTTGCCTTGCTTTAGAGCAGCAATTTTTAACTGAATTTTTAAAACACACAATACCTGACTATTTAGTCAGAAGCATGGACCTCATTTATCTTACATTGTCAAATAAAAAATGATAAAAGCCTACACACAATAGTCATCTGGTGTGAATGAATCAAAGTTATATCTATTGTTTATTATCCGATTGGCAAAAAAATATTTTTTGTATGCCACAGAATTTTGTAATCAGTTGATATATGCCATGTGATGAAAAGGGTTTGAACATTGCTGCTTTAGAGTTGTGTGAAGTGGAGGTCAGATGATGTTAGTGTTTTAACAGAGGTTAAGACAGGCTGCTATTATGGGGACAGATGAGGGCACACTTCAGCCTGTAGCAGTGCTCATAGATTGGTCTAAATATTTCTTCTGTTAAAACTTTATTTGAATCTGTAGTTCAAACTATTTTGGCATCCAGAATTATGAAAAAAATTAGATACTTCTATACCTTTTCATCAGTAGATTTAAAATGAAAACAATAGTATCCAGCAAATACTTTAGAAGTATCCTCCTGCTGTGAAGTGCATAACTACCTTTCAGTATGTTCTGAGTGTGTGTGTGTGCGTGTGTGTTGCTTCATTTTTACCTTAATATCTCCAATGTCTAGCAGAATTCCTGACACCAAGCAGATGCTCAAGGAATGACAAGTGGAATGTCATTGTTGAATCAGTGCAGCAACAATTGCCTATTGTCACTCTTTGATTTTCTTCTCTCCCCATATTGAATGATATTTTTAAAAGAGACTTTCACATGTCACCCCAATAAATTTAATAAAAAAATAAAAGTATCTATCAGCTCTATTGCCTTATTCAATTCTTCCCACCATGGTCAAGGCCTTGAAAGACAAACTAGATATTTTTTATATTTTCTTATGTAGTTCATGTATATCAGTTGAAAAATATTGGTCCCTGGCCAGCATTCTTGCCACAACTTCCCATATGAATGTTAAACAGGCAACAATGATGCTGTGTAATTACAGTGTTTAAAATGATTGGGAATAAATTGGCACTCCAATTACAGATGCATGAAAGAGGCGCCAGTATATCACAGTCAGTCCATTAATTTCTAAAGTGGTTCAGGCCATCTCACTATTTTGGTGACATTCCTTATTCACGGCTGCAATGAATCACTCTGAATTGTGGTGCCTCCAAATTAACAAGCTGAAGGACATTTTTTTTTAAACATAAAATATTGCAAGTTATTTTTTCTTACGGGAGGAAAGAAAAGGCAGACAGCAGAGAGATAGGTACATACTGTTAAGTTCTGTAATTCTGTATAGGATTTGGAACAACTGGAACATTTGGGTTTTGATGGGCTTTAATTTCATGCTTTCTTTTAGAAAGAATAATTTCCCCATCAATAGACTTGAACTAAAATCATAAACTTTCCCAAAGCTGTCAAAATTAAATTAGGAAAGTAATATTATATAGTGTTTAATTTTTGGTTTTTGTATGGATGTCTATTTGAGTTAGTGAGGCTTAAAATATCACCTTTTATGTAAAAGCAGCCTAAGAAGTATCCTGAATATCCCCCAAAATATCTCTTTAATGGTTATAGATTGTTATACTTTATAAGTTGAAATTATCACCTATATGCTTTCAGAAGTTTTTCTAGCTATCTGATTCCTGAGTTCCACTAAAAGCTGACATTCATTTGATTCTGATCAGGAATCTTTATTAATACCATTTTTTTTTCTGATTACAACTGTAAGAATCTAGAGGCATGCTCAATCTAGTCATTAAAATAAACAAACCTATAATTAACCAACAGGCAATAAGCTTTTCCACTATGTGATAGATTCCTTAACAGTAGGAGCTATGTCTTATTCATGGTACAGGTACTTGGCATGTGGGCAGTATTGAATATATATTTATTGAGTGAATATTAATGACTGAGGCCAAAACTTAATTTAACTACCTATAGCATTTAAAATACATCCTAAATAAGGTTGAGAAATATTTTTGGGAAAAGGTGACATGACAATTTCAGATTGGGTAGCTTATTTCCTAAAATTAAATGTTTACCATATAAAAATAATTCATAGAGCTGAAACTGGTTTGGCTCAGTGGATAGAGCATTGGCCTGTGTCAGCCTGTGGACTGAAAGGTCCTAGGTTTGATTCCGGTCAAGGGCCTGTACCTTGGTTGTGGGCACATCCACAGTAGGGGATGTGCATGAGGCAACTGATTGATGTTTCTCTCTCATTGATGTTTCTAACTTTCTATCCCTCTCCTTTCCTCTCTGTAAAAATTAATAAAATATATTTTAAAAAGTAAAAATAATTCATAGAAATCTTGGAAGTGTTTTTATGAAAATGAAATACTACAGGTAAGGATAAAGTCTGCTGGTATCATTTATATAAGAGAGAGTTTTTCATGGTGAAAACTTATAGAAATTCTTACTCTATTATAGAACTTACTAGTGGCCTGGTGCACGAAATTCATGCACATTAAAAGGGAATTAATTAGAGGAAATATTTTAATATTGCTATTTGCTCTTTCTCTATAATAGAAGAGATGAAATAAAATTAGTAAAATGTATATGAAAATCTCCCTCCTGTCAGAGTCTGGAGCATGCTGTGAGACCTAGAGTCAAGTCCCCGCCCATCTGCACTCATGCCTCCAAATCCTGTGAAACACATAGATCCTGCTGGCTCCACCCCATCATGCCCTACAGGGTGGGTGATGCAGCCTCAGGTACCCTATCAAGCCCTGCTGGGTAGGGGTGCACAGCCTCAGGTCCCCTGGCACAGCCTCAGGTCTCCAGGCCCAGCTTCAGGTCCCCCAGTACTAGGGCAGGGCATGTGGCCTCAAGTCCCCTGGCCTCTGGTGTGAGGGCATGAGGGTGTGAGGGTGTGACGACCCTTTGTATAGTAGCTCTTTATTATATAGGATTGTGGAAATTTTAAAAATTGAAAGTCTTCTAAAGGCATTTTTTCATTTCATTAAAATATTTAATATAATATTTCAAACTTATACATAAGTGAAGAAATACTTTGTGAATCTCCATGTACCCATCAATTGTCTTAACAGTTATTAATACATAACCCATGTAGTTTCATTTATGCTCCTCCACCCCCTATTTGCTCTCCACCATTGGATTAATAGATCATACTTCAACATGAATCTCTATAAGATAAGGACCTTTAAAACTTAACCAACATTAGAAAAAGGGACTACTACACTATGCTATAGTTTTAGTTTAAAAACTGCATATAACTTTTGAAATGTGTCATTTTATTTATCTCACTTCCACCAACATCTGAACCCCAATTATGTATAAGGCACCGTGCTGGGCACTACACTCCTTCCTTGAGGCTTTATAGAATTTAACATTTTAAATTTAGGGTTTGCTGAAGATAACTCAAAATAAGAAAGCTAACTTTTATCTTAAGATAATATGGCTAATTTGATCAAAATGGCTAAAATTAGTAAAATAAATAATCAAAACCTACACTGATTTTTTTTTTTTTAATGACCACCATCTACCCCCACTTAATTGTGACTCTCTGGATCAGTGGTTAAATCTAAACCATTACCTACCATAGTGCTTAGCATATAGTAGGTGTTAAGTAGATATTTCATAAACGATCAAACTGTGAAAAAATAAGAGTAAAAATGTCGAAAAGTGAAGTCTAAGGTATATGCTTGTTATACAAACACTGATTTTTTTTTAATTAGGCAAAACATATGAAAAGAAATAAAGATTTAAGTCAGCAAGATTTTCTTCTAACAGTTACATTTGCTTAAGGAGACCAAGATGAAGGGAAGGCTCATGAAGGTGGATGAAGAAGGTTTATACTCATTAAAGATTTATTCCATTTAACAGTTTGATGGACTATGGACTGTCTGCCATATTTTACAGGCCAAGATCATGTTTCTGGCTGTGCAATTTCCTTGAAAATTTTTGATGAGTCTTTTAAATTGTAGCTGAAGCAATCATGCAAAGGACAGTTCAAAAAGGATCAGTCATTTTTTGCCAAATGTCTTGTTTTTCAAAATAGATCACACATTTCTAAAGGTAGTATGGCTGTTAACAAAGGAAATTTGAGACAAAGGCCCAGTTAAATTTCCAACTAGTTTTCTGATATTGAGTAGTTAATACTTTTGAGCTGTGAGCTAATACTTTATATCATATTAAATACTCATTAAAATCTTATGCATTAGGTATAGTTATACAAACTTTTCAGACAAAGAAACAGAATCTTAGAAAAATTAAGGCATTTGCTTAGAAACATATTTAACCAAGGCTCAAACATGGTTCCTCATTCCCTGAGATGTTAAGAAAGGGTCTGAGTTGGAATCACTTATTTCTAAAGACCCTTTACTTATTTTCTGTGTCTCTTTGAGTTATTTTTAAACCTTTCCTTGATGCCCAGGTGGGTTGGCACATACACTAGGAGTTGCCGAATCTCTGCAATTCGGGTCGTTAGTCCCCATAACAGTAGGAAGGGACCCTTTCTGCCTAAGATTTGATGAAAACATAGTTGTCAAAGGTTGCCAGTTTCTTTGAGTCAAGAAAATAGATGGAAGTCAAATTTTATAAAATGAGTGGGGGTGGGGTATCTCATTTTGGATGAAAGAAGTAACAAGGAACTAAGAGAAGTCTTAGAAATAGTTGAAGAAAAAATAAAAAAGAATTGGCCTAAAAATCAAAGAAATTAAATGAAATTTAGAGTGAAGTTAGAGGAGTGGGTGCTGTGTATTTGTCAGGAGAGGGTGGTTTGGAGAGGATGTTGTAGATATAACTATAATATTTCTGTATTTGTATTTTGGATTCAGCCAAGGTCCTTTGTTTCCTCTGAGCTTCTAGGAATGAAGTATTAAATGAGGAGCAGGAAATAACAATGTCAGGAGAGACAGAAGAAACAATGTGAAGAATATGGATTATGAAACATTGTGGATGGGAAAAAGAAAATACATATTAGAGAAAATGTGTCTAATATTTGCCTCTGCATGGTACATGCTGGCTAGTATGGCTGGCATAATAGTTATGCTCTCTTTCGTAAAAAATATATATTTTTATTGGTTTCAGAGAGAAAGGGAGAGGGAGAGAGAGATAGAAACATCAATGAGAATCATTGATTGGCTATCTCCTGCATGCCCCCCTAGTGGGGATCAAGCCCACAATCTGGGCATGTGCCCTTGATCAGAATTGACCTTGGAACCTTTCAGTATGTGAGCCAATGCTCAATGCACTAAGCGGCAGCTGTGCTCTTAACTGAGATGGAGAAAACAGGAGGAACAGCACATTTTTATGGGAATATGGAGGTTTTAGTGTTCATCCTGTTAAAGCTGAGGCATCTTTGAGCTACCCAGGAGAGGTGATGTGTAGATAGTGGGTTAATTGCATGAGAACTTGGGGAAAAGTCCTGAGCGGATGACATGGACTAGGAATTGAGGGCCCATATTTGTTGTGGCTAAAACCTCCCCAAACTAAGGAGCTTGCAAAGGGAATATGAGCGGAGAGTGAGGTGATTTGGTTCTCTCATCAAAGTAGATTATATTGAGCCTGGGAGATGATAGTCTGCTTCTCTTCTGCCATGTAGCTCATACCATGTGCCAACTGGAGTGTAAGGTTCTCATTATATGTAGAGGACACTATGTAAAAATGAATAGAATAGACAGTTATAACTGGTGTGTTTAAGAGGATAGTGATAAGGACAGAGAGACAACACTAAACCAAGCCCTCTGAGAAATAAAACATTGGCTTTTCAGCTTAGAGAAAAGAAAATCTTCAGGAATATAATAATTATCTTCAAGCAATTGAAGGGCTATCATGAGGAAAGAGGACTTTGGATTTTTGTGCTTTTCCTGCCTCAGTGAAAGGAAGCATTTTATGACCACTTGTACTCTGTAATTTGGAATGAGCTCTTTTTGGGAGGGGACTGGTTCCCTGTTACTATTTGTTTGAAAATAACCTATAGGGATGCTTGGAGTGAATTTAAATGTCAGGAAACTATAGAGGGTGTTTTTTCCTCTCTCTCTCTCCCACATCCAGCATGGAGAGACACTGGGTTCAGTTTCTGAGTGGAAGAGCTGAGGATTAAGAAAAATGAAGAATAAAGGAGAAGAGACAGGAGTAGGAATAAAAAGCTGGGGCCAGGTGGATGTCTTTTCTCCCTCTCATGGAGACACAGCCACATCCTGAGCCCACAAAGCTGTATTTATTTATTTATTTAATTTTTTAATTTTTAAAATTAATTAATTATTATTTTTTTGCAGTATAACTTATATTTAATAGTAGTACATAAGTTTTCCTTTTCCTCCTATTATCCTACCCCCAGCCTCCCCTACCCACCCAGCACATGTCCCCACCTGCCCCCCTCCCCACCCCAGTGTCTTTCATTCATTGGTTATGCTCATATGCATGCATACAAGTCCTTTGGTTGATCTCCCCCAGCATCCGCCTCCCATCCACCCCAGCCTTCCCCCTGTAGCTTGATAACCTGTTCAATGCCTCCCTGCCTCTATATCAATCACTTTCTCCTGTTTTTTTTCTTCCAAAATATCTTGTCTCTGCATACTAGAAATAAATGTATAAGAACAAAAATGTTTGAGTGTCAGTTTCAATGTCCAACTGTTCTGAGTCCCAGTTTCAATGTCAAATAGTTCTTTATGTATACATGTCAACAATGGTATCCAAATGTTGGACACATCATGGCAATGCAAGTTCCATTCTCTGTGGTTTGGTCCTGGGCCACCTGCAGCCACGTACAGCTGCCAACTGCTAGCATGGCAAGGTGTTGTCAGTGTCCCCCATCTCTGGACCATCCTCGTGACTGGAACAGATCCATCTATTCCTCACAGTCGAAGGAACCCACATGGTCTTGGAGTTGTTCTCTGAAAACACACAAACACATTCTCGACCAAAAGTTAACAAAGGGATCCTCTCTCCAAATTAGACTTGGGATTCTTTTTATTTTTGCCTAAATGATTTTCCTTTGACTTATTTTGATACCATGTGTGTTTTTCATGGGTGTCCTGCTATTGGCATTACAAATGGAAGTTACTTTTCTGGAGTAAGAATTTTCTAGATGTATTTTACTTACAGGATATTTTTCCTTACATGATATTACTCCACTATCTCAACCCCCCCCCCCCATTTTTGATTAATGGGGTGCTTTTGGAAATTTTAGATTGCAGTCTTGGTAATTATAAATTTTAATTTTTGCACACAAATATGACTGCTTTAGGTTCTTTGGATGTTAGGCAATTTTATAGTGAGATGAACTACTAATAGATATTTTAGTTAATGTTTTAGGAAAAGCTTTTTGTCCAGTACACTTAAATTTTCTTGAGTATTCACTTATTTCACTTGGCCAATTTAAATTAATCTGAAAACTTGATTACAATTTTACTGTCAATTTTTTTAAAAAATATATTTTATTGATTTTTTTCAGAGCAGAAGGGAGAGGGATAGAAAGTCAGAAACATCGATGAGAGAGAGACATCGATCAGCTGCCTCTTGCACGCCCCCTACTGGGGATGTGCCCGCAGCCAAGGTACATGCCCTTGCCGGAATCGAACCCGGGACCCTTCAGTCCGCAGTCCGACGCTCTATCCACTGAGCCAAACCGGTCTCGGCTTACTGTCAATTTTAAGACTCAAGCAGAAATCTTAGTTTACCCTGTAAATATTAGTGGAAAGGAATATTTGCATTCTTGAGTAGGTCCTGAGCAATCCTGGTAATAGACTGAATTTAGATAAAGAGCAGCTATTGCTGCATTTATTTATATTCCACAATACAAAGGTGCAGGAATCCAATCCTTATCTCACCAATAGAAAGATGTGGATAGGAAGCCCAGAAGGTTGGTAAACAATCTTAATTGGCTCTGAAAGGTCAGAGCTAAAACATTGTTAATTAAAGCAACTTCCCCATCAAACAATCATGTAAATCCTTACTGATAAAATAGATAATCTGCCTATTACTAAATTTGCCTGCCCAAGGGCAATGAGTGCATCCCAAACCTGAACAAAAGGGATAGCCAGACACCTTGGATTTAGCCCACAAACAAATAAGGAATGCTCAAGGTGTCTTGCCTGGGGCACCCTGGATTAAGCCCACAAACAGATAAGGAATGCTCCAGGTGTCTTGCCTGGGCCCCCCCCCCCCCCCCCCCAGGAAAATCAAAGGATATCCTAAGTATAATAAAATAAAATTTTGTGATTTTTTTGGTCAGGGAATGCCCTTTGCTTAATAATTTTAATTTTAATTTTGAATCTAATTCAATTTAAGACTTCTACTTCCAAATAAGTTTGCTCTTCTCTGACTGAATATGGTTATCTTCCTTTCACCTTCTTTGGTCTTTTGACTACAACAATTCTCTTAATAATATTATAAATATAAGTTATTGAAAAGTGAGAATCTCCTTTGCTCATAGTTGGAACAACGGCACAGTTCATGTAGCCTACAGGTTAACAGAGTACAATTCTAATACTTCTATGAAATCCTTATCTCACAATAAGACAATTTAACAGGTAGTAGTATATTGTATCAGGACTGCAGTGATCCCAGAAGACTTAAGTAAGGCAGGGAGTTTGCACTTTCTTTATTTCATTAATTTTCTCTTCTGCTTCCTATCACCTTTCTCATCTACCCTCATTGTGCTAATCTGGCTCCTCCAGAGTTGGAGGAGATTAGGAAGGAAATTGAGGTCAGAGTTATGTAATTATAGAGTTGTATTGATGACTATAGCCATCTGGGTCAATTCAGGAGATAGAAATTACACTGTAGGTTAAACAGAGGAAGTTTACTCTAAATAATTATTAATTATGATAAAAGAACAACCTATATATATATATATAATGGAGGAATATGCAAATTGTCCATTACAGCATAATGTCACGACCAGATCATCAGGCTGCATCCTTGCCCTCTGCTCAGGCAGCTGCAAGGCCCAGGGTAGGATAGGATACTATACGAGGGGATAAAAAAAGGTGAGGGAGAGGAAGGCAAGCCTGCATGCAGACAGGCTGAGAGGAGAAACAGAAATACAGAAAGGGAACAAGAAAAAGAGGCAGGAATGGAAAAGGGAAAGAAACAGAGCTGCATGTGGGAGGGGTTGGTGACCTCTAGGTAGTGGGAGCAGGTGTGCCTGGCAAGGGGCTGAGCTTAGGTGGCACTGCAAGGAGCACCGCCCAGATGTGGGTGGACTGCTGTGGTGACCTTGACTGGGAGGTGCTCATGGGTCTGGGACAGAGTGGAGGACAGTCCAAGGCCTTCTGGGCAGAAGTGTTCATGCTTCACAACAGCAGTGCCTGGACTGCACTGGCCTCGGCCACCCTCGCTGGGCCAGGTGTACCAGGCAGGAGATGGGAGCAGGACAGCGGTGGGGAGGCTAGGGCAAGGGGGATGGCGAACACTTGGCCAGGGCTGAGCCCTGGGCTGCGGTTAATGCCCCCTCTCCCCCCACAGAAGCTTTAAGAAGGGAAGGAGGGAGAAAGAACTTTATAAAGAGGAGAGTTAGTAGAGAGCAGAGTTAAAGAAGGAAAGAGGATGTATGAGTGAACTGTAAGAGCTATAACAAAAATCAAGTATAGTTGTATTTTGGGGACAGATTTTAAAAGTAGGAGTCAGAAAAGAAAAAAGGATAAATGACAGTGAATAATTAGACAGGTAGATAGGTATTAAAACAGTGGAAGTAAGTAGAGAAGAATGTATAGGAAATGTAGGATGAGAGAGAGAGGGAGAGAAGAAAAGTTTTAAAGGGGAGCTGGTAGAGCTTAAATGGAGAATGGGAAGAAGAAAGAAATGGGGGAGGGAGCGAAGCAGGTCCGAGGGAGGAAGTGAAGAAAAAAATTAAGGTGGGAAGGAAGGAAAAGGGGAGGGATGGAAAGATAAAGTAAAGGAAAGAAATAATGTGGGGAGAGGAGGGTATGAGAAAAATGGGAAGAAGGATGATGGAACAGAAGTAGGAAATAAGGAGGAAAGAAAAATTTATAAACGATGAGTCAGTAGGAAAAAGTGTTACATAAAGGAGAGAGAAAAATTGTGTGAGAGGGAGAAGCCAATAAGGAAGTCAAATACAGTTGTATGTGAAGGGGATAAGAAGGGCAACCAGGCTAGTAGGGGAGGGCAGTTAGGGGGATCAGGCAGGCAGGTGAGTAGTTAGGAGTGAGGTCCCAGATTGGCAGTTGGACATCCCCTGAAGGTTTCCAGATTGGAGTGGGTTCAGGTCTGGCTGAGAGAACCCCCCTCTGCTGCACACATTTTGTGCAGCGGGCCTTTAGTTGTAAGATAAATGGAAACTATAGGGCACCCTAGAACTAAGTGACATCACCCAATGAAGGAAAGCTTGGAAGGAATTCAGGCCCTCTTCCAGGAGAAGGAATGGTCAACCCATTGGATAGAGAGAAGTGTTTAGTTTGGCCAGCCTGCAGCTGGTGGGAATTGCTGGCATGTAATAGGCAGCTTTCAGGAGTGCAAACAGAATGACAGGACTAAGGAGTCCAGTGCAGGTATAGGCAAGAGGTCTTTAGAGCCTGTGGGCTGAGTGGGGCTCTGATTTGCAGTTGAGAGGTCTGTGGAATGGTTTAGCCTGTCAAGGCTGCATGGTGTCAGAGGGACAGTAATCTGAGCTGGTGTGTGGGGCAGTGGTCTACTAGATGACATCGCACCCATACCTTCCACCCCTGACTCTTAGTGGAAACTGCAGGACAGCCTCTTCCTCTTGCAGTGTCCTTCCAACGCCCTGAGCTGAGAAAGCTTAACATCTTTGTCACTTTAAAGAAGAAATGAGGACATTTGTTCATCACAGATCATATACTGAAGAGTGCATTCAAGGCTAAGACACAATGAAATGAACACTGACACAGTGACTGTGAGATGTGGGGGATGCTAAATATTGATTAATTTTTTCTCACTATGAGTTTTGTTTGTTCTTTGGAGGGGCCCACCTGCTGTCTCTTGCTTCTTCATGCTGGTTGTTTATGACTCCCCTGTTGGCTCTCTGCTTCTCAGTATTTTACCACTATGCTGCATCACTTCTCACCTCCAGCTTCAGTGTAAATGGCCAAACCTGGCTCTCAACTAATACTTTTGCTTTCAGGGGAAATTTAGACCTTTCAATGCAAACCTTTTCTAGCCACCACCTTTCATCTTAGACTTTCAAGGAATGAGTCAGGTACCAGTTCTTAGGCCCTTTAAATTCTAGAAGCCCCAGTTGATTTGGAGAAACATCTTCCTTCATCCCCATGTCCTTTCCTTCCCATGCACCTATGTACATGCATTCAAAGACAGCACACTGACAACTCCCTCTAAACATTTGTTTCCTTGCAGTCATTCTCATTAATCTTCCCATGATGCAGCTTGGGTGTGCATAATAGGTGAATACTAGCAGAAAAAATTTCTTACTCTCATAGTATGTCCTGCCTATGGGTTCTGCCATCTCCCTAAGGGGAATGCAGGTGCTTGACCTTGAAATTTTCTCTACCTTTAAGATCTTGAGCTATAATGGAATGAAGGAAAAGTCACACTTCAACAACTTGTAGAAAAGGATGTCATTTCTCCTGAAACCAGTTTGGCTCAGTGGATAGATAGAGCATTGGACTGTGGACTGAAAGGTCCTGGGTTCGAATCTGGTCAAGGGCATATACTTTGGCTGTGGGCACATCCCCAGTAGGGGGCATGCAAGAGGCAGCTGATTGATGTTTCTCTCTCATCAATGATGTTTCTGACTTTCTATACCTCTCCCTTCTGCTCTGTAAAAAATCAATATAATATATATTTTAAAAATTAATAAAAGAAAAAAGAAAAGGATGTAATTTCCATATGCCTCCCCACCATGGTCACTGCTCTCATCTTCAGGTCTCTGTAGTTGAAACCACACAGTTTTACTTTCTTCTCACAAATCTCCAGATGAGGCTAACTGCTTTACCAATTCTCATACCTGCACATCTCCTTCATAATTTTAGAAGTGACTTGACTTTGCCTATTTTTTATTTTTATTTTTTTAGTTTGGCACCAAGATCTCATTGTTCCCCACTGAAAAACAAACAAACAACCCATTACCATCCATTTGATTTTTTCAAAGGGTGATAACCACAGGTACACTAGAGAACATGATCAGGGTACCTTCTGCCAGCTGGCCCAGGAAAGTGTCCCTTGGCTACTATTAGAGAAAACACCCAAAGTACTTTTACAATCCTTTGAACAATTCCCTAATTTTCCCTAATGTGTCTTGTATGCGGTTGAAGATTGAAGGCTGGCAGGCTGATTTGATAATATCTCCATGTATCCTATCACATCAGTGTAGGGTATGGCATCCTTCAAATTTATTTTTGCTACTTTCCAATTGACTAGAACAGTTCTCACTGTTTTCCTAGGGGTAAAATAATGAGTGCTGATTTGGAATTTTTAAATACCCCAGTTTTAATGTTCTATTCATGAAGACCTGGGTAACCATATTGATCCATGGGCTGCAGTACATTTGAATGCCAGAGAAGGGCTCTCTGGCCATCACAAAAGCGTTATTTACATTTCAGGTTTAGCGCATGGCCGGTCAGTTGACCGCATCGGAGCTGTCACACCATCTGAGGCTGGACTCAAAGACCTATTTGGAGTCATACATTGCATATCCCACACCACCCACACAGTAGGGACTTTGCTACCTTTGCCAAATCTGTGCCCTAGATTTTATGACAATGTTTACACTGGAAATTAAGAAATGTTGATCATTGCGAGCAGAGAAAAACAAAAGGCTTTAATGAGTTTATGATGACAACTTCTTGTATTACCTCCACATTTAATGCACTAGTAACCTAGAAAAAACAGATTATATTCTCCCTGAAAAGATGTAGTGTTTCCCAGAACCATTTGATAGAGTGTGAATGAGTAAAACTTCTTATATTATTCATCCCTGGGAACTTTGAGTACCCCCAAAATAGTCTGATGATCCAGAAATAGGATGAAAATACAGGAACAACTAAGACAAAGACCATTGTGCTTTACAATTTAGACACAAGCTGATTATAAATAAAAGATACACATCTGAAATATCTCTTCCCCATAAAAACCACTTTCTGAAGGAAAAAAAAATTATCTTGGTTCATTCATCACTGCCCACAATCTGGCTTGCAGTTTCCTTAATTACAGTTGTGTGTACTTGTATACATGTATACTGTTCTGCCTCTTATTCAACAAATTTAGAATTTCCTCCTATTCTCTTCTCTGTTACATTCCTCTTTATCTTTCAATAGCCCAATCTGATAGCTCCTTACTTGTGAGCCCAGCCCTGTGTCCCAGGCAGAGATTGGTGATCTAGACTCTCCATCGTCTATGACAAAACTCTATTCTTTCGTTTTAGAATCTACTATGCTGACTATCTACCCATCTTCTTTCTATCTATCTATCTATCTATCTGTCTATCTATCTATCTATCTATCTATCTATCTATCTATCTATATCTATCATCTACCTATCATTTATCTTTCTATGTATCTATCAATCATTTATTATCTATTTATCATCTATCTATCTATCTATCTATCTATCTATCTATCTATCTATCATCTATCTATCATCTATCTACCTATCCTCATCTATCACCTATTTATCATCCTCTCTTATTAAAATATGAGTTCATCTTGGGTGGAAGCTATATTTGATTTTTTTTTTACCCTATGGTATCTTGTACACAGTAGGTACATAGTGAGTAGGTATTGAAATACCTGAAATATAAAAGGATTTCTGAGTAATAAAGTGAGTTCTAAACACTGAATATTTTCAAAAGAAGTTGTAGGTTGTTTAGTTTCTCTTTTCTTTAGCCTTTGTAATTTCATTAACCAAACAGTTGGTTCTGGCTGCTGTCAAGCTCTTTGAAGCAGGGACAGGAGATTTCAAAACAGTGCTGTATACACAGAGCACAGATGCTCCTCAGTGTTTTTAGCTCAAGTTCTTCCTTTGCCAAGTTAGCAGGAAGCCAACAAAACAGGAGGCAAAGCATGTGTCTACTCTGTAGCAGCTTTCCTCATTCATGTGGTCAAGCAAACACAATTGCCTTAGGTATCTGGTGTTTATCAGGCAGTGAGCAAAAAGTCCACCTGAATGAATCATGAGAGGGGTCTTTACCATCAATGGGGGAAACAATGATGAGGGTGATGTGAGGAAGCCTAAGGTAGCAATGCTTATTTAGAGTGAACAATTGTAGTGTGGTGGTGCCATATTCAATGGGATATCTCTGCAAGTAGGAGCTGAAGTAAATATTCATTCTTCAACCATCACTTTAATTCATTCTCTTTCTTTCTAGCTCTACATTCACTTCCCTTTATGCCATCTTTTACACAGCAGCAAAGATTATATTTCTGATCATACTTATGCCCTATGCACTGTCATCAAAACTTTCAATGACTTTTCATTGACTTCCTTAGCATGACTTTCAATGCTCTCTATTATTTAGTCCCTTCTTGCCTCTTCAGCCTCATCTTTGCTACTCTCTGCTGGTATATTATATGGTATTTTTTGTCTATTTACATTTGATTACAAATAGCTTAAATGCAGAGACTGCATGTAATTTATTTCTTTTTCCTTAGCTATGAGCATATTTTCTGGCAAATAATAGAAGTTCAATAAATGTAAGCAATATTGAGGTCAGGTACCATTCCTTATACAATTCTATTTCTAGTTTTTACCACATCTCCTACTATTTGGTGAGTGTGCAAGAAATTTTGTTTAAACAACTTGAACTGAACTGGGATCTTCCACCTTAATAAACGTTAGTTAAATAATTTTTTTTTCTGAGTTTGATACTTGTATTCCACTGCAGCTGGTTTCTTTTAATTATCTTCAGAGTGTGAGATTTTCAGTCCACTAGCTGAGGTATATCCCTGAAGTTTATTGGTCTTCCTTGCCCTTTTTAGTAAAGTCAACATTTGTATCCTATTGTCTTTCCTAGATTTATCTTGTTTGTTTGATATCTAACTGTCCCAACCCTGAGTTTGTAAGTTCAATTCAGTTTAATGAAATTTGAAATCTATATATTTGTTAATTAAAAGCATAATATTAAGTTAAACCATCCTATCTAATGAAAGAGAAACATGCAAATTACCATACCTTTGGTACGCTACCAGCCAATCAGGAGTGGAGATGGGGCTGGGGGCGTGGCCACAGCACACCAGATCGCTGTCAGGGAACACTTCAGGCAGAGGCCAGGTGCTGGGTTGGCAGAGCAGGCAAGCATGGACCACGCCTCGGTGCACAATGCTTTCCAGGGCTTAGGGAGCTGGAGAGGCTCGGTCCTTGAAGCCTCGGTGGTGGGGAGGGCTGGGCCAGGACAACGCCATACTTTCAAAGCAAGTTGTTTCCCACTTAAATATCCTCTGATGAGTATCTTTAAAAAAGAAGTAAATATTCAGCCATTGTCAAACCTTGAAAAGTTAAGGTAATTCCTTAATATCACCTAATATCCACTGTACGTTCAAATGTCTTTGTTTCAAAGATGCCTTTTACTGTTGGTTTGCCCCCTCCGGAGGCTACCCAAGGTCTTATTTCAGCCCTGATGCTAGGCTGCTTCCCCCAACCATAAGTTCCCAATGCACTTCCAGCCAGAGTTAAAGGGGGCTTCTATTTTTAAGGCATCACCATATCCAGTGCCTGCCAGGCCCCTGTGAAAGCACTACTCCTTAGATCTGGGGTGCTGGGAGCTGAAGCAGGGAGGCTGTAAGGCCCTGCTCACCCAGGATGCTGGCCCCCCATCATCCCCTCCCAATTATCCTGGCCCAGCCTTCCCTATGCCTACCTGCTCACAGAGAGCGTGAGGTGGTCGTGGCAGTGGGATGGGAGGTCTACACCCTCCCCCAATCCTGAGGGGCATGACAGGGGACCTCAGGCCTCAACCCCTGCCCCGGCATCAGGCCAGGGGACCTGAGGCCATGTCCTCCACCCAGTGGGGCTTGATGGTGGACCTCAAAGTGTACTTCCCGTCCTGGTACTGGGCTAGAGTACCTTAGGCTGTTCCCCCCACCTCAGCTCCAGGCTGGGGGACCTCAGGCTGTGCCTCCCACTTGGTGTGGCTTGACAGGGGACTGCAGGCCACACTCCCAACCCAGCAGGGCTTGATAGGGGACCTCAAGGTGTGCTTCCCATCCTGGTGCTGGGTTATGGGACCTCAGACTGTTCTCTCCACCCTGCAGGGCTTGACAAGGGACCTTAGACTGTGCCCCCCAGCCAGCGGGGCTTCACAGGGGACCTGAGCCTGCACCTCCATGCCAGTGGGGATTGACAGGGGACCTGAGGCTGTGCCTCCCTCCCAGTGCTGAGCCAGGGGACCTGAGGCTATGCTCCTCTGCCTGGTGGGGCTTGATGGGTGACCTCAGGCCATGCCCCCTACCCAGTGGGGCTTGACAGAGGATCTCAAGTCATGTGTCCCACCTGGTGGGACTTGATGGGAGACCTCAGGCCATGTCCCCATCCTTGCGCTGGGCCAGGGGACCCGAGGATGCCCCCTGCCCTGTGGGGCTTGACAAAGGTCGGACTGGTGGGGTCTGGATCTACTCCAATGCAGGGGTGGGGGTGGATGGGTCTGGGTCTCATGTGATTTTGAGGCACATGTGAGTGAATAGGGACTTAACTTTGGGTCCTGTGGTACACCCCACACTCTGACAGGAGAAAGATTTTCATATACATTTTACTAATTTTCTTTAGTCTCTGATACTTCTATTATAGAGAAAGAGCAAATCGCAATATTAAATTATTTCCTCTAATTAATACCCCTTTAATGTGCACAAATTTCGTGCACTGGGCCACTAGTATTATTATATTTTTTCTAATATTTGACCATTCTAAACTTATAAACAGTAACTTAAAATGGTAGGAAAATACATTTTTATCTTTTTAAAACTTCTATCCTTATTCTATTGGTAATCTGATAAGGGTAGAACATCAACTATAATGCTAAGCAACATTGCTTATCATAAAGATAATTGAGCACCATAATTAATATTGAAAGAACTATTTCACATTTCATATGTAAGTGGAATCATCCAATTTTTTTTTTCTTGAGCCTGGCTTATTTCAGTCAGCATAATGTCCTCCAAGTCCACTGATATGGCAAATGGCAGGATTTCCTTCTTTTTAAAGGATGAATAATATTCCATTGTATTCATAGATCACATGTTTTTATTCATTAGTCCATTGACAAACATACAGGTTGTTTCGATAACTTGGCATTCTATGTAATAAAGAGATAATATGCAAATTGACCCTTACACCCTTGTACAAGATGGCTGCTTCCATATGGTCGAAGATAGCAACCCCTATGTTGTCAAAGATGGCTGCCACAAGATGGCCAGCAGGGGAGGGTAGTTGTGGGTTATCAGGCCGGCCGGAGAGGGGTGTTAACGGTGACCAGACCAGCAGGGGAGAGCAGCTGGTGGCAATCAGGCCTGTAGGGGAGGGCAGTTGGGGGCCCAGATTTGCTGGGGAGGGCATTTGGGGGAGCCTAGGCAGACAGGGGAGAGCAGTTGGAAGTGACTGGGCCAACAAAGGAGGGCAGTTGAGGTTGACTGGGCTGACAGGGCAGGGCAGTTGGAGGCAATTGGGCTGGCAGGGGAGCAGTTAGGCATCAATCAGGCTGGCAGGGGAGTGGTTAGGGGTTGATTAGGCTGGCAGGCCAGCAAGTGGGAACCAGCAGTCCCATTGTGAGAGGGATGTCCCAGATTGGAATGCAGCAGTCTTCTAGTGCACCAAGGCAGCCATATTTCATGCACCAGGCATCTAGTTTGTAAGTAATGCTGTAGTAAACATGGGAGTACAGCTATCTCTTTGAGATCGATATTTTAGTTCTTTTAGATATATCCCTAGAAGTGAGGTTGCTGAATCACATGGTAATTCATTTTATTATTATTATTACTAGAGGCCTAGTACACGAATTTGTGCATTAGTGGGATCCCTCTGGGTAACCTTCAGGGATTGGGCAAAACCCACATTGCAACACCACCTGCAGCTCCTACCTGCTGCTCCAGCTCATCCAGGCTCCATTGTGCCTGCTGCAGGCTCATGCCCAATCAGTCCAATCGGGAGAGGCTCATGCCAGCCATGAGTCCTGCATCTGGCACCCTCCCAAAAAGAGTGGCCTTTGGGGATAGGGCTGGAACTCCCCTAAGGGGTCCTGGATTGTGAGAGGGTGCAGGCCAGACTGAGGGTACCCACTGATGCATGATCATGCTGGGGAGGGACCACAATAGGGCTCCAGAGCATGTCTAGCCCCATCTCACCCAGTTCTGATTGGGGCTGATCAGGGTCAGCTGGCTGGGGAGGTATGTGGGAGGTTGACCAGCTGGGGAGGGACTGTGAGAGGGCTCCAGGGCACGTCCAGCCCATCTCACTCGGTCCCTATCAGCTAGACCCCAGCAGCAAACTAACCTACCGGTTGGAGCATCTGCCCCCTGGTGGTCAGGGCATGTCATAGTGACTGGTCAACCAGTTGACTGTCTCCTGGTGGTCAGTGCATTTCATAGCAAGTGTTTGAGCAGCCTTAGCATCATTAGCATATTATGCTTTATTTGTTTGTTCAGTTATTCTGCTGTTTGATCTATTTGCATATTACTCTTTTATTATATAGGATTGTTTATTATTATTATTATTAATCTTTATTGTTGAAAATATTACAGATGTCCCCTCTTTTTCCCCAATGACCCCTTCTAGCCTGCACCCATCCCTTACCCCAGGAGTTCACTACACTATTTTCTGTGTCCAGGGGTTATGCATATGCATATAAGTTTTTTGGTTAACCTTTTCCCACCCACATCTCCAATCACTCCCACCTTCCCTCTGAGATTCATGGAATCCAATGAAAAATTTAACTGATGAACAAAATAGATCCAGAGACATAGAAGCATGGTAATTCATTTTTAATGTTTTGAAGATCCTCCATATTGATGTCCATAGTGCCCAAACCCTTAACATTTCCACCAATGGTGGGCCAATGAGAAAACTGAACAGTTGATTAAACCCATTTACTTGTTCTGTTAATTTGATAGGTCAGGTAATTTTTTTTTTTAAATCGTATTTGGGACTGGGACAGAGCAGGGTGAGTTTAATTCAGGTCATTCTTATGTGAGTGAATTGCCTTTTAAGACACATTGGGTTGCTTCTAGGCTTTTATCACTCTATTCTAAGACTTGGGAGACTGTGAAAATTTAAGTTTTTTATAGGTGGCAAAAGCTGTCAGAACTAAAGTGGTTTTAGTTCTCTACGCACCATCTTGGATTCCTGCTTTTGCTTAGATTTTGGTGTAATGATTCATAAGTATCTTGTCCAACTTATTTTTAGGAAGATTTACAAATATTTTAACCTAATTTTCTAATTATTGGTTAGCAGAGGTAGATACACATATGTGGTCTATCAAATTACATAAAGAGGAAACATCTCTGTCTCTACACTTTTTTTTTCCTAGTTTTCCTTTCTTGTTCTCTCTGTGCTTCATGTTGTGTAATTTCTGGTCAAGATTCCATATCTCAACTTTTCTTTTAAACATGTTTAATCAGTTGTCCAGCCTCCCCATTATTGTCATTATTAATGTTTTTGGTGTGGAGAGGGTTCATATAAGTACCTTACCGTATAATTCCACAATGTTAAGTGTATGGTTTGATGAGTTTTTGACAGACTCATGTCATCACCACCCAGATTAGGATCTAAAATGTTTCCATATCTAAAGTAAATTCTAAGGTTTGTTATTCTTTCTAGTCAGTGATCCCCTCACCAGACCACAATGCTATCCACAAAAACAAAACAAAAACAAAAACCCAAAACAAACAAACAACACAAACAACAACAAAAAAACACAACACCTTAATTTTGTCTGTTCTGCTCTAAAATGTTATTTAAGTGGTATCAGATGGAGCCTACTAGTATTAGTCTACTAGTATCAGATAGTTTCACTGAGCATCACAATTTTAAGATTCATGCATACTACTATGTTTGTCAGTACTTATTTCTTATTTTGAGTAGCATTCCATTGTTTGAATATACAACAGTATGTTCATTCATCTGATAATGGACATCTGGGTTATTTGCAGATCTCTGCTATTCTAATGCTAATGTATAATTTGTGTGTGTGTGTGTGTGTGTGGAAATTATTATAAGGTAGAATTGCTAAGGCAACTTATTTGGAAAATCATCCACCTAAAATTCGATAAAAAAAACAAAGCCGTAGCCCCAGGAGAGTCAGTGAAAACTAAGCAGGCTAAATACTAGTAAAACCATATAGTAAGTAAATAGTTTAAAATGAAAGATAAAGACAGTGTCTTAGAGACAACCTGAGAAAAAGAAACTACAGACAAGGGGACATCTGAATGACATATGATTTTTCATCAAAAACATTGAGTGACTGAAGACAGTGAAATGTCATTGTTACAATGCTGAAAAAATAATAATTTGTTAGCTTCAAATTCTATAAACATAAAAATATTGTTGAAAAATAAAAGTAAGATAGGAGCATTTTAAATACACTAAAGTTGGAAGAATTTGTCAGTGAAATATCTGTACCACAATACATGCTAAAGGCGACTGGGCTTGCTGAGGTGTTTGTTGTCCTCCCTTCTTTCTTATTATCCCATTGCTACCTGCTCAGCTACCTCAGCCATACCATTGCCTCTGTGGGTCTGTCCTCCCTCATCACCTATTTGATCTTCCAGTACCACCTTTGCTACCACTTCTCCTCTTTCTTTGGAGTATATTAGTTTTATTTTCTAGGTTCTTAATTTCAACTTAACTGTTTTTCTTTAAATATTGAATACACCATTTTTATACTGTTACATTTCATGTGTGAGATCTTTGGGCGTCTAAAGAAATTTATCATTTGTTATTTCTGCTGAATCCTATGGTGGTTTGTTTCCTTTTGTGTTAGTTAATATTTTACTGGTTCAATTAATCTGAGCACACCCCTGAGGGTATACATTGATCATGCTTTCCTCCAGAGGGTTTCATTTGTTTCTATTGGAACTGTGGGCACTGCTGATTTAGTGCCACATTAGTCCTCTTAGATTGGGAAACTTCCAGATTTATCTTCTCTAAATCCCTGTGTGTTAAAGATAATACAACACTGATGTAGGCATTTATCCTGAAGTAATCTGGCTTCCACATTCTCTTGCCACCCACCATTCTCAAATCTTATTTCAGTTTTCTGTTGCTGTTGCTTTTGGCCTTCTTTCCTTCTTCTCTCCCTCCAGCTCTCCATTTTTCCCTCCCTCCCTCCCTCCCCCCCCCCCCCTCCCTCCCTCCCTCCCTCCCTCCCTCCCTTCTTTCATACCTTCCTTCTTTCCTTCCTTCCATTTTCTCCCTTTCTTCCCCTGTTTATTATGTTTGCAATTTGTTATGAAGTTTGTTTTAATACATCGAAGAATTAGTTATAGCCTTGGCCGGGGTTGCTCAGTTGGTTAAAGCATTATCCAAATACACCATGGTTGCAGATTTGATTTTTGGTCAGGGCACATACAAGAAGCAACCAATGAATGCATAAATAAATGGGACAACAAATCAATGTTTGTCTCTCCCTTTTCTCTAAAATCAATTAAAAAAAGAATTAATTATATTGTCATGAGAATGTTATTCTAGACTGCCATACTGCAGAAACTGGGCTATGAGAGTCTGATCTCTGGGCTGGAATGTTACCACACCTCATTTAGTCAGAGTTAGTTTTTCCTCTGTGAAATGGAGACACGGATAAGACCACCTCAAGGTGATGCTGAGGATTGTCAAGAAAGTGTGTGTGAACTCGGTTTGCAATCATTGGCTACAGAGCAGTTAACCCATAGAAGATGTGCAATTATTCTCTGTCAAGAGCAAGTAGATAAACATAAAGGCTTTACCTCCTGTGGACCTCGAGGAAAAATTGAAACTTGTTTAGTAGTGTTTGTCATTCAGGTTAGAGAAAGCCTTGGCAATGCTCTCCTCCTCCCTATGAAGACATGCTGGGAGCAAAACTAGAAACAAAAGAAAAATGTGAAAAGAATGTTGCTTGTGTATGGATTCTACTGGGAAGGCTTGAGAAGGGTAGATGAAAGAAGATGAAATGAACATGTTAACAGGATAAAATACAACAAGATGGCTAGTAAGCTTGAGAACAGCTGTGAAAGGAATGAACACAGAGCAATAATAATCAGAAATTTCCAGGAGGAAAAAATACAGTAATTGTTATATGTTGTTTTTAATCTCAAGCCACTATTATCTGAAAAGCAGCTGTATGTGGTTTTCAGACTCTACTTGTTTGGACTCCATCCTCGTTAATAAGTCATCAACATTGTATTCTTAGATACTATTTGTACAACTTAATTTTCACTAACTGTTTTAACACTGAGACTAACAGGTTTTCCTACATGCATTTTTTTAAACATCAATGATGAGGGAGAATCATTGATTGGCTGCCTCCTGCACACTCCATACTGGGGATCAAGCCTGCAACCCGGGAATCAAACTGTGACCATATGGTTCATAGGTTGATGCTCAACCACTGAGCTGTGCCAGCTAGGCAGAATGGCATTTTTAATCCTCATTTTTCTAGTTAATAATATTGAAGTTACTTTCTTGTAATCCTTTCCTTTGATTTGCAAGACAAGTTTCTGAGTCTTCCCAGTAGCATTATTTCCTTAGATTGTCTCCCCTTGACCCACAGCTCAGATTTCTCATCAGTAGTCATGGTGTAAAACAGATTCCACTTTTTATGTCTTACATGTAATGAGAGGGATTGGGAAGGTCTTTAGCACTTGAATTTTAATTATTAGTCTGGTTGCTTTTTATAGTATTTCCCTTCGGTTGACAGATGTTTTCAAGAATCTGCTTTTAACCTAACTTTCTTTATTCTTTCTGCAATAATAAATCAATGCCAACACAGGAGACCTTAAGCACCATGAGGAAAAATAAGAGAATTAAATAGTTAATAATACAGATTTCATGCCATAAAACCTGTAAGTTCCAAAGCTCTGTTTTTGGTAGAAGTAACCCAAGAGAGGGAAAAATGATTCTTTATTTGATTTAGTGTGAAAACAAACAAATTGTTTGCAAGTGATTTACATATTACTGAAATTTCTCTTGTTTATCCTTATAGAAAGAATATCATATAACATGGTAAGCAACTCACTCAAGCATCCCTTCAGAAAATACAGAGGTATTGATGAAGCTACTTTTCACTAGATTCTTTGAGGTTATTGTAATAAAACAAAATTACAGAACAATTCAATGAAAATAGTTCTATGAGAGTAAATATGATACAACCCAGATGTGTAACTCTCATCCTACTTTAGGGAATGTATGTATGTGTGTATATTTAAATTTACATAAAATTTATAAATAGCCATTTAAAATATATATTTTTGAACATTTGGCAAAATTATTGTGGGACCTTGTCTAAGAATACACTGGTTATTCAAGGCAGCTCAAAGCATGAGCCTAATCAGGGTGCTCAAGGCCAAGATAGTTTTATGCAGGTGTAAGGTTGCTGCAAGCCTTACACTGTACTCACATGCCCTTCTGTAGCCAAAATATGATTGATGTAACTATTGACATGAAGCCTTCTTTGTACCTGGAGTAATATAAAGCTTACTGACCAGCTACTCTGAAAGAGAGCAGCTAGGAAGGGAAAAGGCTAGATAGCTGAGAGCTGAGAGCTGATACTGCCATCATGTAAAGCTAAGAGCTCATAGCTCAGCTATAGCTACCATGCAAACCAGTGAGAATGTGCTGGGCAGGAGAGACAGGAGAAGCTGCTGAGCCAGAGGGGCTAGAGAAGCTGCTGAGCAGAGGTAGGTACTGCTACAATGTGAAGCAGTGAGTCTAGGGAGGGCAGTGTGCAGCTGCTCAGATAATAGCTGTGGGTACAGAGCCTGATGCTGCTATGGGAAAGATGTACATGTTAAGCAGCCAGTGTCCAGCTGCCTGTCTGGTTAGGACACTGTTCTGCCTGTATGGGCACTGCTATGAAAGACTGTCTTGTCTGATGGCTATATGGCCAATGGCTTCTGAAATAAAGACTGATTATTATACATCCACAACCTTTCATGGCTTCTCCATTTAAGACCCAGTGTCCTAGTATGTTCAGCCCTAGGCAGAGCGGCTCGGACCCAACACATGTAACTAGTGAGTGGAGGATAAATGAGGAACTTGGACTAAGTTCCCAACAGTTAGTGCAATAGGCAGGGATAGGGAAGGAATCTTCCCTGGCATAGTTGGGAAGAATTTAGAAGAATATATGGACTCAGGGCAACTCAGAGCAGTAATGCTGAGCAGTGTTCTGGCTTGGATCTGACAATTATATACCCACATACCTATATATTCACCACAAGCATTTCTTTCACTGCCAAAACTCTTATCCCACTTTAGTGAAACTGCCACAGACCCTTGAAGGCATCACTAATATGTTTTGTGTCACTAAAGATATAATTTTGTCTTTTGTAGAGTTTAATGCAAATGCAAATATAAATATATACTATTTTATGTCTGGCTTCCTATGCTTAGTGCAGTGTTTTTTAGATTCATCCATCTTGTTGCATGTATTGCTCTAGTTCATTCATTTTTTGCTTATTTGTATTCTATTGTATAATTAAGCCTTTTTTACTTTAAATAATTTTTTATTTTCAAATTACAGTTGACATGAATATTTCTTGACAATCCTTTCCAGCTTGCAAGGCTTCTGTTGAAATATCAGCTGTATATAACTCTTTTCTTTAATTTTTAAATTAAATTTTTATTGTTGAAAGTATTACATATGTTCCTTTCCCCTCCCATTGACCCCATCTATCCCCACTTAAGTCCCCTCTCCAGGCCTTCACCATACTATTGTCTGAGTCCATGGGTTATGTCTATAAGTTCTTTAGTTGATCACTTTCCACCCATCACTCATTCATCCACCTCTGACTTCCCTCTGAGATTTGACAGTCTGTTACATGCTTCTATCTTTCTAGTTCTATTTGTTCATCAGTTTATTTTGTTCTTTAGACTCCACATATGAGTGAGATCATGTGATAATTGTCTTTCTCTGACTGGCTTTATTTCACTTAGCATAATACCTTCCAGATCCCTCCATGATGTTTCAAAGGCAAAGGGTAAGGTTTTTTTTTTTTTTTTTACTGCTGCATAATATTCCATGGTATAAATGTAACACAGCTTTTCTGTCCACTCACCTATGATGGGCACTTGGGCTGTTTCCAGATCTTAGCTATTATAAATTGTGCTGCTATGAGCATAGGGTTGTATACATTCTTTCTGATTGGTGTTTCAGGTTCATTAGTATCCTATCTAATAAAAGAGAAACATGAAAATGACTGTACCTTCGCTACGCTACCAGCCAATCAGGAGCAGGGGGCGGCACGCAAGGAGAGCGGGGCGGCATGGTGGGCAGCGGGGCACGTGCTCTCGCTGGAGGTCAACTGCCCAGAGCCTGAGCCTCAAACAGAGTCAGCAAGGTGATTGGGCCTGCTGGAGATCAACTGCCCAGGGCCCCATCCTTGGAGCAGAGTGATCAAGTGCACTGGGGGTTCCCTGCCCTAGACCCAAGCCTGGGATCCTTGGCCAGAGGCTTGGGGCCTTGGCCGGGGTGGAGCAGGGTAATCAATCTCAGCTAACTGGGGGTCACCCATCCAGGGCCTTGGCAGGGGTGGAGCCAGAGATCAGAAGTGATGGATGTGAACTGTAGAGGAAACACCTTTTCTGATCACTCATTGGCTAAGCTCCCTGTATGCCACTGGTAATATTCTTAGTAACTTGGGTATAAGAATCCAAAAAAGTAATCTAGGGTTCTTCCATCACACTCCTGGAGAAAAAAACAAAGGTTTGCTGCTGGAGGTCTAAGAAATATCATATCCTTTCCCTAGGCAGCTTGGCTCAGTGGATAACATCTAGGTTTGCCAACTGCAGGGTCCAGGTTATATTCTGATCAAGGGCATGTACCTATGTTGCAAGCTCCTCCCTGGCTAGGGCCCAGGTCAGGGCTCATGCTGAGATAACCAATCAAAGTGTTCCTCTCACTTTGATGTTTCTCTTTGTCTTTCCCTTTCTCTTCCACACTCTCTAAAAATCAATGGAAACATATCCTCAGGTGAAGATAAAAAAGAAAAATAAAGAAATGTTATATCCTGTGAAAGACACATCTTAAAAATGCCTAAAGAAAGTTGTCATTTGGTGAAGGGACCAGTGTCTGAAAACTCCTTGGTGGCTGCGGTGACTGGCAGTGGCTACAGCAGTGGGGGGATGGGGCTGGTGCCTTTCCCTGATCAGCCCGTCACCTCTCACAAAGGGAGGCCAGACTGTGGCTTAGGCCCACGGGCATCCCCTGAGGACTCCCAGTGTGTGAGAAGTAGCAGACTGTGCTGAGGGGACCCCCCTCCTCCCAGTGCATGAATTTTGTGCACCGGGCCCCTAATATATATATTCCTAGAAGTGAGGTCAAATGGCAGTTCCATATTTAATTTTTTGAGAAAACTCCTTATTGTTTTCCATAAGGCTGCACCAGCAATGTAATAGGGTTCCCTTTTCTCCACATCCATGCCAGCACTTGTTATTTGTTGATTTGTTGATGGTAGCCATTCTGACAGGTGTGAGGTGATACCTCATTATCATTTAAATTTGCATCTCTTTGATGATCAGTTTCTTTGAGCATTTTTCATGTTTCTTGGCCAGCTGTATGTCTGCTTTGGAGAAATGTCTATTTAGTTCTTTCGCCCATTTTTTAATTGGATTGTTTGTCTTCCTTTTGTTAAGTTGTATAAGTTCCTTATATATTTTGGATATTAAACCTTTATCAGATGTATCATTGCCAAATATGTTCTCCCATACAGTCAATTTCCTTTTCATTTTGTTGATAGTTTCTTTGGCATGCAATTTTTTTATTCTGATTTAGTCCCATTTGTTTATTTTTTCCTTAGTTTTCTTTACCCTAGGTCAGTGGTTGGCAAATTGGCTCAAGAGCCACATGCGACTCTTTAGTCCCTTGAGTGTGGCTCTTCCATAAAATACCATGGCCTGGGCAAGTCTACTTTGAAGAATTGGTGTTAGAATAAGTTTAAGTTTTAAAAATTTGGCTCTCAAAAGAAATTTCAATCGTTGTACTGTTGATATTTGGCTCTGTTGACTAATGAGTTTGCCGACCACTGCCCTGGGAGATAAATCTGTAAACATTGCTATGAGAGATGTCTAAGATCTTACTGCCTATTGTTTCTTCTAGGATTTAGTAACTGCTTTTCTCTTGCTGCTTTTAAGGTTTTCTATTTGGTTTTAACCTTAGGCATATTAATTATGATGTGTCTTGGTGTGAGCCTCGTTGGGTTCATCTTGTTTGGGATTCTCTGCACTTTCTGAATTGGTGTTTCTGCTTCCTTCACCAGGTTAGACAAGTTTTCTGTCATTTATTTTTTTTTACATAGATTTTTAATTCCTTGCTCTTTGTCCATACGAACAGTTGTTGAAAGAGGACATATTATTCATGTTAGAAAACTACAGGAAAGATTGATTGAAGGGGGTTATCCAAAGAACCTATGAAAACATGCTATGATAGAGTCAGCTTATATATCTCAAGTCCAGAGAACCCGTACATGTGGATATGATATACCAGTCAACTAAGATCTTTTCTGCCTCCAAAACTCTTCTACATTCCCCTGTATTCAATTCTGGACACACCAGAAGCAATCAGGTAAATAAAAAAAAGAATGAAAGCACAGAAGAATGGGAAAATCAACCAAATACATACATTTACAGCAAATCTACACTGGAAGAAGGCAGAAATTTTAACTGGAAATGAAGTCTAGATTTTTATTTTAATCTTACACGTGGTTGACTTATGTAACCACTGAGTAGTAACTATTTTGTTATTTAGAAATAGCACTGAAGGGGCAGTTATGAAATAGGTCTACAGAGGATGTCTAAATGGGCAATGAGGAAGAAAAGGATAATGCTTCTTTTTCTGATTGCATTCCATAAGCCTAGTTTATTAAAAATTTATATAATTTGTGCATACTTGCATGATTAAAATTTATTTTCTATAATAGATTTTACTGGCCTGAACACAAAATGGTAAATAATAACCACAATTAATGTGTTATCAGTTAGAAATCATTGCTATGATACCCATATAATAGATAACCATCATAGCATTATCAATGGGGGTATTCACAGCCTGGTAGATCTAACTATTTTCATATACCATGCACTGTAGCGAATGTTTTATTTTTTAAAATGACTTAAGTTATAAAACAGATAATTGTGAATATAAGATCTCTTTTGGAAAAAATGTGGTTTGAATTATTCCAGTAGTTAGCCTCCCAATATGTAGTAATTTTTTGCCCTAAGAATTTTCTCCTGGCTGCATGACCTGTAGGTAATTCTTGAGATTGCAGCTTACCTAATGATACACATAGGCTAGCATAGAGTGTTTAATAATGATAACAGGAATTTCTAGGGAGGCAACTGGGATTATCCATCTGAGGAGGTGAAGGAATTCTGGTTTCTGTGGTTAATGTGATTTAGAGGTGGACCCCAAGCAGCAGTTGTGTTCATCTCATGGTAAGGATAAGTTGGCACGAGGTAGGTGCCTAATGGTTTCTAATGATGTTGAGGAACCTAATCAGAGGAGTCAGAAGACAGAGGGTCCAGGTGGACATGTAGATAATTTCTGTCTACTCCACATCCTTTAGATGCTAGGAGCAACTTAGCAGAATTAATTGCAGAAACCACCTGTTATATGTGGGGAATTAAGATTTCATTTCTACCATGTCACCAATATTGCTTTTGTCAAAGTCACTGATCAACTTCAGGTAGAAAAAGACCATGGTCTACTCTCAGACCTCATTACACTTTTTAATTTCAAACTTTGATACATTTGATCCTTCTCTCCTTCTTGACACGTTTTGTTCACTGTGCTTTTCAGATGCATGCTTTCTGGGTCCTCCTTCTATTTCAATGGACACTTCTCAGGCTCCTTTACTGAGGCACCTTTTATATTGGAATGACTTAGGTCTATTTATGCTACTTATTTTATTCTCTATCCAAACAAACTCTCTAAAAAATTTAAACCATTTCATATATTAAATGCCATACGTTTTCTGACACATCTCAGGTATATATTCATCCTTAACCATTTCCTTAAATATTCATTATCATATCCAAGTGCCTACTCACCATGGACTGAGCTAGGTAATTTTTACCTTCAAACCTACTGACTCCTGGTCTCCCTTTCTTAGAAAATAGCAACTCAACAGAGCTCCTGATTTAAAAAAAAAGTAATTTTATTATAGCATCCTGTCTTCTCTGACATTCTGCATCTGTTATGGGCTGAACTGTGTCACCACAAAATTTATGTGTGGAAGCCCTAACTCCCAGTGCCTCAGAATGTGAGTATATTTTTAAAAGTAATTAAGATAAAATGAGGTCCTGTTTATAGGCCCTAATTCAGTATGACTGATGTTATTAAAAGAAGAGATCAGAATACAGATACATATAAAGACCAAGCGAGGACACAGGGAGATGTTGGCATCTGTAAGCCAAAGAGAAAGGCCTCAGCAGAACTAGTCCTGCCAAACACCTTAATCTTGGACCTTCATGCTCTGATCTGTGGGAAAATACATTTCTGTTGTTGAAACTACCCAGGCAGTGATATTTTATATGGCAGCCCAGAAAACTGATATAACATCCAATCCATCAGTAAATTCTTTTGTTTCTGGTTTAAAACATATATCCCAAATCTGATTATTTCCCACTAACTCCTCTGATCTTATCATGATCTTAGTCACCACAACTTTTATCTGGCTACCCTAATATCTTCTTAGCAAAAATCCTTACTTTCATTCATTATCTTTTAATTACTTTTATCCAGTAGCCAGAATAGTTCTTTCTGGCTAGGCTCAAAACCTTGCCATGACTTACCCAAATAAAATATAAAATCCTTATTCAGGATTATAGGCCTTATATTTGTCTCTACCCTCTTTTAGGTACAGATCTCTCATTATCTTGTACCACTCTCCTCTTGGCTTTCTCCTTCCTGTTTCATGAGTATTCCAACTTGTGCCTACCTCAGGAAATGCACATCATTTATTCCTGCCTGAAGTTACACAGAAATTTCTGTCTCTCTGCCTGCAAGTCTTTGCTCAAATGCTAAGTCATCAAAGGGAAGTGTTCCCTATAACTTAACTAAGTAATACATGCTTGAGTAAGAGTGATAGCAACTAATTAAATATAGTAATTGTCATGTTTTTGCAATTATTATTATCAGCAGCAGCAGATAGGAAAGGTGTGAGTCTATAATGTTGTGTTGGCCTACCCACCTATGAGAGTACACCAGCCTTAGCTAGCACTGTGTCCCTATCTCAGACCTGACTTTCATTTAAAATACCCAACTGCCATGTAAATTACAGGATAGCACCAAGTGGGAACAGACCTGGTATAATAAAGTAGGAAATCTGCACAGCTTGCTGGGGTGGCTTGTGTCCTCATTATTGGAGAAGAAAATGTATTCAGCACCATCCAGGCTCTTTTGTGCTTGCATTTTCATATTGATTGAACCTCACCATTCCTGATTACTCTCTCATGCCTCATCTCATTGTTGCCTTGCCATCTGTCTAATGTGTCTCTTGCTGGCCCGATGATCTAGTCTTCATTTTTCTTTGCATGTTTTCCACAATCAATCAAGTAAAAAAAAAAAAAAAAAAAGACAAATGAGATTTGCATAATGTTATCTAATTCACAGTAACCCTATCAAATGAATGTTAGCTATTTCTACTTGACAAATGAAGGAATAATCTTAAAACCATGAAAGGAAAGATCTGGGATTTGAACTCCATGCCCACTAATTTTATCAAAGTCTACTCTTTCAAAGCTTATAGGTAACACTACCTGTTGGTGATGTGGAACAAACTCAACTAAGTAAGGCAAGGCCCCTGCCTAAAAAGAATTTACGCTTCAGAAAGGCAAAGGTCTATAACCTCCTGGTAGGTAAAGGAATTGAATGCAGCTGTCCATGGAGATGTAATAGTAGATGATAGGAAAAGGGTAAATTGGAGAATGTTATTTCTTTTAAAACAGTTGCTACTTTATAGCCCTGGGTGCAACTGTGTCCACTGTTGCCTTCTGAATTTTTAAGAAACACAGAAAACGTGAATTTTTGTATTATTTCTTATTTTTAGATATTAAATATTGAAAATACAGTAATAATAGCAAAAACAAAGCAATTTAGGGACAGATAGAATGAGCAGAACCTGTTATCATTTCCCAGAGATATCCAGCAAACTAATTTCTTTCCTTGTTTCATGGCACTGAGTTCAGGAATGTTATCAGAGCAGTCCTGATTTAGGCTGAAAGGTGTGTGAGACCTTGTCTACATATTGCATAGACAATATATACATTGTGACTAGACATTTGAGATTGTTAGATGCTCCAGGCCAAGATGAGGTAGTGCTTGGCAAAAATGCAGATTAGTTTATGCATCAAAGCTGACTGCTGTGCTTTCAAGAGTTCTGATGTGATTCTTGCTCATACAAATGTGGTCATCTGCAACTGAGAGATTTTAGATATCTACACATGTCTCTCTTTGTTGGAGACTGGTTAATTTTTCTGCCAAGTAGCCTGACTATGCTGATTTTATCTATCTATCTATCTATCTATCTATCTATCTATCTATCTATCTATCTATCTATCTATGTATCTATCTATGTATCTATCTATCTATCTATCTATCTATCTATCTATCTATGTATCTATCTATCTATGTATCTATGTATGTATGTATGTATGTATGTATCTATCTATCTATCTATCTATCTATCTATCTATCTATCTATCTATCATCTATCATCATCATCATCTATCTAAATAGACTAATACCAGGTATGCAAATATCCCCTTGAAAGTTTGACCGGGAGGCCGGGAATTTGATTGCTTGCTATGACATGTGATAACCACCAGGGGGCAGAGCAGGAGGCCCCAGTCAGCCCTGATTGTAGGCCAAGCCTAGGAACCCTACCCGTACACAAATTTTGTACACCACTGGGTCACTAGTTTTATATAATTAGATAGCTAAATCATCTTTAGTTTATTCCCATTTTTCTACATACTGTATTTCTGCCAATTCTTATCTATTATTGGAATTTATCTCTAGAGTGTACTGGATTCAAGAAAAGATAATTATGAGTATATTTCAGTCTGAAGGCTGATGGCTGGAGATCTCTGACTTTATGTTCTAAAATAAATTTTGCCCATTAGGTTTGAGAATTAGCAATGCAGAGGCACACACACACACACACACACACACACACACACACACACACACAAAAAAAACCCAGAAGAGATAAATGTAGTTTTAGGAATTTTGTGAGGAGAATAATTATTAGGAGTTTGAGAGAAGTAACATGGGCTGGGTCTCAAAGTATAGAAGAATTATGATGGGTAGAGCACAGAGGAACATGGCATCTATACAGGAAGCACAGTGAGAAAGACAGTTGGAAGTTAGAAACTAACAACGTGTATTCAAGGGAACTGCAATGCAGGCAATATTGAACACTTGGAGTTTCCTAGAAAGGATTACTGAATGATAATAGCCAAGAACATTAGATTATACCCAGTAGGGATGGGAAGGAAAATGATTATTTTCTAAGAAATCTTTGAGTTCATGAATATTTCTGTTCCTCTGATGTACATATAAGAAAGTTTCAGGCACTAGGTATATTATGATAATGGCAGACCCATTTCCTGCCCTGATAACAGTTTAATGGAGAAGATAGCTATGGGTCGCATAAGCATACAAATAAACACAACTTAAAATGGTGTTAAACATCATGAGAGCATTACCAACCAGAGGACCTAGGAAAGTGTTTGAAATTAGAAATGAATTCTTGGATGATAATTCCTATTTTAGATATAATTTGAAAGGTGAAAAAGTTAACTAGGAGAAGCAGAGACAAAACTGCACATGAAGGCCTTAAAGAAAAAGAAGCATGGCTCTTGAGGAAAGAGAAATCACCATGGCTGGAGCACAGAGAAAGATAGGAAGATTGGCACAAAATGAGGCTTGGCTGAGGTTGGAAGGCTCTGAATTCTGGTCTTTACTACCAGAAAAATGGAAATCTGTTAAATTGTTTAACTGGGGAAGATGACATGATGGCATCTGAATTTCCAAGAGGTAACTAGTCAGAGGACCTAGGAATATTTGACTTCTTTAGTCTAATCAACCTTTTTCCTCAGGAAGAATCAAAGAAATGATACACACAAAGAGGACAAGAAAAGCAAAGTGAAATTTCCTTATGTTTGGGAGCTATTAGGCATCTCATTGTAGCATTTCAGTATCCTCTTAGCCACATCTTTTACCCTAGGAATGTGTTGGCAACAAATACCTTGAGGTTTTTGACCAGACTTTGACCCATGCCTGTATCATGTATCTTTCGTGTTCTTCTGTGAAAACCAATGATCTCTTTTGCATCTATGCATTTTCAAACTGAAAGTGTAGGGTGAGTCTAGACAGTAATAAATACTACTTCCCCATTAGTCTACCTAGGCAGACAATTCTATAACAATTTTCTAAGGAATGTTTTTCTTTTTGTTTATGTATTTGTTTTTTTTTCAGCTTTATTGGGGTGTGATTAATAAATAACTATTATATAAATCTAAGTTGTACAATGTAATTTTAATGGTGTGTAACATGATGATTTAATATGTCTATACATTGTGAAATGATTGCCACAATTAAATTAATTAACAAAACCATTTTCTCAAATAGTTATTTTTTTTGCATGAGGAAAACATCATCAAATCTAATCTCTTATCAAATTTCAAGTATACAATGGAGTATTGTTAGCAATATTCAATAATTTCTTTATTAAATTCCCCCAAACTTATTCGTCTATAACTTAAGTTTATACCTTTTTCCAACATCTCTCCATTTTCTCAGCCCTTACAAACAACCTTTCTACTCTCTAGTTCTGTGAGTTTGATTTTTTTAGATTCTAAATATAAGTGAGATCACACAATATTTGTCTTTTTATGTCTAACTTATTTTACTTAGAATAATGTCCTACAGGTTCATTCATGGTTGTCACAAATGGCAAGATTTCATTTTTTAAAAGATGAATAATATTCCATTTTATTATCTCTACTTCTATCTCTATATCTACTTATCTATGTATGTCCTCTGTTTTATATATATACAGCTATGTATATCACATGTTTTTATCTACTCATCTGTTGATGGACACTTAGGTAGTTTCCATATCTTGGCTCTTAAGAATCATATATAATATAAAGTTAATATGCAAATCAACCAAACGGTAGAATGACCAGTTGCTATAATGTGCGCTAACCTCCAGGGAGAAGATGCTCAAAGCAGGAGTTGCCTCCTGGTGCTCAGTGCACTTCCATAGGAAGAACACTGCTCACCCCAGAGCCTGGTTCATGGCTGGCAAGCACAGCTACAGTGGTGGGAACCTCTCCTGCATCTGCG
This sequence comes from Antrozous pallidus, assembly GCA_027563665.1. NCBI lineage: Eukaryota > Metazoa > Chordata > Mammalia > Chiroptera > Vespertilionidae > Antrozous > Antrozous pallidus. The sequence goes on along the minus strand of CM050520.1, from coordinate 52,668,763 downwards.
GCAGCACTAAGGACCTCTTGGAGGACATCCCCTGATGGGTTCCAGACTGAGAGGGCACAGATTGGGCTGAGAGATCCCCCCATCCCTGCTATGCATGAATATCATGCACCAGGCCTCTAGTAATGCTATAATGAACATAGTTGTAAAGATGTCTCTTTGAGATCCTGATTTTCTTTCCTTTGGATATATTCTGAAAAGTGGAATTTCTGGATATGGTAGTTTAATTTTTTGATAAACCTCCATACAGCTTTTTACAGAGACTGCACCAATTTATTTTCTCACTAATAGTGTACATGGGTTCTAAGGAACCTTATAAAAGTCCCTATAGGAAGCTTATAAAGGCCCTTAGGAGTAGCCAACCTGGTATACATTTCAGTACTGCCTTTTCTTTTTTCCTTTTCCACTCTCCCTGTCCTGCATTCTTGTTCCTTGGGATCACATTCTCCAATAATCTAAAATCATGCTTGTTATGGTCTCTTGCTCTGCATTTTATGAGAACTCTAGCTAAGACTGAAACTCTGTTCTGACTTCTAATTTAGAAATTGACTAGCAAACAACTTCTGGGGTTTCTGCCTAACTTCTCACCTCCCTTTTGGTTTGCATAATCATTCTTTCTTCCTGACATCTACCAGCCAAAGGAGTGACTTTGACATGATTTTTGTAGTGCTTCAATATCAGACTTTTCAATTTAGATTGTATTCTTTGAACACAGTGAAATTAAATTAAAAATCAAAAACAACTTAAATAAAAATACATGACAAACAATTGGAGATTTAAAAACACATTTTTACATTAATCTAAAGTCAAAGAAGAAACCCTAAATAAATTAGAAAACACTTAGAATTGAATACTAGCAAAAGTAGTACAAATCAAAACTTGTGGATATAATAAAAATGTTATTTTGAGAAAAATATTAGACATACATGCTCAGTAACTAGGAAGAAAAACTAAAAATATTTTGCAAGCATTCAACTTAAAATGTTTATAAAAGCAAAACAGATCAAACCCAAAGAACAGAAAAGTAATAAACACAAAAGCAGAGTTAATATAATAAAAATCAAAAGAGAAACTTAAGAGAATAAGCAAAACCAAAAGTCGGTTCTTTGTAAAGTTTAAAAAACTAGATAAAGCTAAGTTAAATTTGATTATAAAAATACGAAATGAAATTTAGGGATCAGAGAGAATGTATTGAATAAATATTGACCAACAGTTTTTCAATTTGAGTTCTCCTCAGTAGTATAGAAACATTTTATTTGTCAACAACAACACTTTCTCACTTTTGATTAACAAAATCAATATGACTAAGAGAATTAATATGTTTTGGAGGCAGTAGATCTGAGTTCAGGTACTAGGTCTGGCACTTATAAACTGATTTGCTTGAGTCCTTTCATCTTTTTTAGACTCAATTACCTCATTTGGAAAATGAGGTCATATTTGTCAAACCTGCAGTCTATTAGAGAGTTAAAATAAGACATCCATGTTAGGATATAATTCGTCATACTCGATGTACATCATTTAGTGGTTACATCGCCATCTCCCATTTATTTTTTTTAAAAGTTCTATCATTTCAACATATGTACATATGTGCTTTATGTTTTTTTATTATTTATTTACCACAAGTAAAGTTCCGGGCTAAATGCTGTTTTTAATAAACACATAAAGGTTCATGTAATTGGATTCATTTTAATATGCAGACCAATATGATAGGCAGGTTTTACTCTATTATCCTATGCTAAAACAATTGCCAGGATCTCTTCAGTTAAACCACATGAAACTGCCATTATTGCAGAACAAAAGTTTTAAAATAAACAACTTTATATGGCTCAACCTAATGCCCTTGAGTATTTGCCTACAGCTGTTCTTTCTTGGTATATATTAATTTTTATTTTCTTGATCTTTAGGGAACATCTGCCTCTAGGTTTTCTTGAACTTTTAAGAACATTATAAATTTTTTAATGGCGATTTACTTCATAAGTCTTCTACCATAGATAAAGGAGTTATTTTTGAGTATTGTGGTATATTAATTAATGTTGCTAAAGGAAAAAACAAAGACTTAGAATTAGAATTGCCCAAATAGGTGGCTCAGTTGGTTAGAATGCTATTCTGTACCCCAAAATGTTGCAGGTTCAATTCCTGATCAGGGCACATACCTATGTTGCTGGTTTGATCTCAGTTGGAGCATGTCTGATGTATGGGAGGCAATCAATTGATGTTTCTCTCTCACATTCATATTTCTCTCTCTCTCTCTCTCTCTCTCTCTCTCTCTCTCTCTCTCTCTCTCAAAATGGCCAGCAGGGGAGGGCAGTTGGGAGGGACCAGGTCTGCAAGGGAGGGCAGTTGGGGGAGATCAAGCCTGTAGGGGAGGGCAGTTAGGGTGACCAGGCCAGCAGAGGAGGGAAGTTGGGGTGACTGGGCCTGCAGGGAAGGGCAGTTGGGGGCAACTGGGGGGAACCAGGCCTGCAGGGGAGGGCAGTTAGGGGTGACCAGGCTGGTAGGGGAGGGCAGTTAGAGGCAAACAAGCTGGCAGGGGAGCAGTTAGGCATCAATCAGACTGGTAGGAGAATGGTTAAAGGGTGGTAAGGCTGACAGACAGAAGCGGTTAGGGGCAATCAGGAAGGCAGGCAGGCGACCAGTTGGGAGCAAGCAGTCTTGGATTGTGAGGGGGATGTCTGACTGCCCGTTTAGGCCCAATCCAGGTAGGACATATTTCGAGGGGTCCCAGATTGGAGAGGGTGCAGGCTGGCCTAAGGGACACATGAATTTTGTGCATCAGACCTCTAGTAGTATTATAAAACCAAGCCCTTAGAGTGGGTATGTTTCTGCTCCTGGGATATCATTGCTTCTAGCTCTTTTATTTGATACAGCAAGGAAATGTATGTGAGTCCAATTACACACACACACACACACACACACACACACACACACACATACATACACACACATAATAAATTATATCTATATAATAAATTATATCTATACATACTAGTATTTATATACAGACTTGTGTATTTATATAAAGTTAAGCATGAGTTTGTACTCATGTCTCCAATTCTGATATATTACCATGTGGATTATCTAGCCTCTCTTCTTACTTGTCTATAAATTTCCACTCAAACAGTAAGGAACCTGGTGACCACCATTTACTATCCAATTACTTGATTATTCAATTCAATATTCGTGTATAGTGGTATTAGAATTTTTCATCCATAGTTATGTGGAAATATTTGTCATCTGCAATAAGATTCTTAAGTTCAGTTTCTATTACTATAGTCACAGACTCCATTAATTTCCAAAGTACTTAGGTCAGAACTTTTTCTTGCAAACCCTTTCAATTCTTTTACTTTCATATGTAGAACGAGACTGTTTTATCACAGTTTTTTTTTAAATTTCATATTGGGATTCCCCGCACCTCCTAAATCATTTTTTAATTTGCATACACTAAGGTTTATTCTTTGTCCTGTAATGTTCAATAAATATAAATGCATAGTGTCATGTATCCTATATTTTGGTACATATAGAGTATGTTCATCACTGTAAAAATTCATTGTGCTTCTCCAATTTACCCCCTCTTTCCTCTCTTCCAGAATCCCTGGCAACCAGTGATCTTTTTGGCATCTTTAGAGTTTGTCTTTTCTGTATTCCCATACAAATCGGATAGTCAATATGTGGCTTTTTCATACTGGTTTCTTTCACTTAGCAATATGTACTTAAGTTTCCTCTATGTATTTTGTGGCTTGGCAGCTTATTTTTTTTTGTTGGTGAATAAAATTCAATTGCATACATGTACTAGAGTTTGATCATGCATTCATCTATTAACAAACATCTTGACTGCTTCAATTTTTGGCTATTCTATCTAATAAAAGAGAAGCATGAAAATTGACTATACCTCTGCTATGCCCACAAGCCATGCCCACCAGTCAATCAGGAGCAAGTATGCAAATTAACCCAACAAATATGGTGGCAGCCACAAAGCTGGAGAGAGCAAGAGGCTTGGAGAAAGTCAAGCTTTCCACCCACCCTGGCCTGCCATGGCCTCTGGTCAAGGCTAAAAAATTTCAATTATAGGAGATAAATAAATCCCAACAAAAATGGTGGCATCCATGGAGGTAGAGCCAGCAGAGGCTTGGATTGCCCCGGTGATGGAGGAAGCCAAACTTCCCCCCCCCCCCCCACGCCCCAGCCCTGGTATGCCCTGAACACTGCTCAAAGCTATGAAGTTTCAATTATAGAAGATAAATAAATCTCAGATACCAGGGCCTCCACTTGGGTCACCAGGGGCGTGGTCAGCCTGCAAACCACCAAAGGCCCCTTGCCCAGGCTGCCCCATGTCCCAAGGGAAACCGCAAACGAGCTGCCCCCCACCCATGCATCAGGCCTCTATCTAATAAAAGAACAATAAGCAAATTGACCATAACTCTAGGACACAACATGGCTGCCCCCATGTGGACACAAGATGGCCACCACAAGATGGCCAGCAGGGGATGGCAGTTGGGAGGGACCAAGTCTGCAAGGGAGGGCAGTTGTGGGTGATCAGGCCAGCAGGGGAGGGACAGGCCTTCAAGGGAGGGCAGTTGGGAGTGATCAAACCTGCAAGGGAGGACAGTTAGGGGGTGACTAGGCCAGCAGAGGAGGTAAGTTGGGAGTAACTGGGCCTACAAGGAATGGCAGTTAGGGGGGACCCAGGCCTGCTGGGGAGAACAGTTGGGGGGGACCAGGACTTCAGGGGAAGGCAGTTAGGGGTGACCAGGCTGGTAGGGGAGGGCAGTTAGGGGCAATCGGGCTGGCAGGGGAGTAGTTAGGCATCAAATCAGGCTGGCAGGGGAGTGGTTAGGGGGTGATTAAGCTGGTAGGCAGAAGCGGATAGGGGCAATCAGGAAGGCAGGCAAGCGAGCAGTTGGGAGCTAGTAGTCCTGGATTGTTAGAGGGATGTCCGTCTGCCCATTTAGGCCTGATCCTATTGGATCCCAGATTGGAGAGGGTGCAGGATAGGGTGAGGGACATCATCCCCTCCACCTGTGCACTAATTTTGTGCCCTGGGTCTCTAGTTATAAATAAACCAGTTATACATATTTGCATGCTAGATTTTGTGTGAACATAGTTTTCAAATCAATTGGATGAATACCTAAGAGCATGATGGATGGATCATAGGCTAAGGCTATATTTAGTTTTGTAAGGAACTAGAAAAATGTCTTTCAAAGTAGCTGAACTATTTTGAATTCCCACCTCTATTGAACATGAGCCAGAGATCTAACTGCTCTGCAGATTCACCAGCAATTGTATTGTAAGTTTAAGAAAACAAAACAAAACAAGCAATTGGTGCATAGTAGTATCTAATCATTGTTTTAATTTGCATTTCCCCAAAGACAATGTTTTCAAGTGGTTATTTTTCATCAATATAGCTTCTTTATTGAAGTGTCCACTCAGGTAATTTGTTCTTTTTAAAATGGTTTTCTTAATTGCTGAGTTTTTAAGGTTCTTTATGTATTTTGAATACCAGTTCTTTAAAAGATATGTATTTGCAAATATTTTCTTCTTATATTTTGGTTGTTTTTTTTTTATTTTGTCAGTATATTTTTTCAGATAATTTATCAAATTGCAACTTAGTCATGGATTGTGCACTTAATGCTATACCTAAAAATTCATTTCCAAATTCAAGATCATCTTGATTTTTTCCAATATTTTTATAAACTTTATAGTTTTGAGTTTTATATATAGGTTTATGATCCATTTTGAATTAGTTTTTATGAAAGGTATAAGGTTTGTGAAAGGTATATAGGCATGTATAGTTTTTCTATTTGTTATTCTTGTGGAGTTTTGTTTGTTTGTTGGGCCTCTATTGTTTCAGAATAATTTGATCTCCATTGAATTACCTGCTTCTTTTAAAAAATCAGTTGATTATATTTGTGTGGGTCTATTTCTGACCTTTGTATTCTGTTCCATTCATTTATTGTTATTCCTTGAGCAATATCATTCTGTTTTAATTACTATAGGTTTACAATAAGTCTTGAAATTAGGGAGTGTGAGTCTTACAAATTTTTTCTTATTCTTTAGTGTTGGATTGATTTTTCTAGATCTTTGCTTTTATATATAAACTTTATAATTTGTTTGTTGATATCTGTAGAATAGTTTTCTGGGATTTAGACTGGAATTGCATTGCCTTTGAGGTCATGTTGGGAAGAAAAGACATTAAAAAATATCAAGTTCCAATCCATGAACATGGAATATTTATTCATTTATGTAGATCTTTGATTTCTTTCATCAATGCTTTATAGGATTTTATATATAAACTAGAGGCTCAGTGCATGAAATTCATGCATAGAGTTGGGTGGGGGGGTCACCTCAGCCCAGCCTGCACCCTCTCCCATCTGGGATCCCTCTCACAATCCTGGATTTCTGGTTCTTAATCACTCAACTACCTGCCTGCCTGGTCACCCCTAACTCCCCCCCTCCACCAACCTGATCACCCCTCACTGTCCCCCCGGCCAGCCTGGTCACCTCTTACTGCCCCCCCGCCCCCACTGGCCTGGTCACCCCATGCAGGCTGCTATTCAGTCATTTGGTCATCTCTCACTAACCCCCCTGCAGGCCTGGTGCCATCTTGTGAGGGCATAATTTGCATATTACCTCTTTATTATATAGGATTTATGCATATTTTATTGGATTTACATCTATGTATTTTCACTTTTAGGTGATATTGTAAATAGCATTATTTTTAAAATTTCAAATTCCATTTGTTCATTACTGGCATATGGAAATGCAATTTACTTACAGATATTAACTTTGTATCTTGCAAACTTGACACACTTGGTTAATTTCAGGAATTTTTTTGGTCACTTCTTTGGGTTTTTCTGCATAGGCGATTGATGACTTCTGTGAACAAAGGCAGTTTCATTTCTTCCCTCCCAGTTTTATATATATTTAGTTCCCTTTGCAGGGAGCGGCTATAGGGTTAAGCCTTGGACTGACCTGCTAGCAAAGTGTAGATGACACAGTCCTCTTAGCATAATTAAGCTTGATCTTGTGACTGCTCCCTAGATCTTCCCTGAGTAGCAGCAAATGCTGCCAAAACAAGTGAAACTTGCAAGAACATTGTAATTTACCTTGTTTACCTCTGACTATAAAATAAAGGCTCAGCTTGCAGTCTGAATCTGTTCTGTGGCCTCAGCCCGGCACATAAGATCCACCCTGACCCAGCTTATGATCCACCCGACCCAGCTTATTCTCTGTCATTTCTTCATCCTTCGCTGGCCCTCCCGGCACACCCTTTTTGCATCTTGTGCTGTGGTGCTATTTAGGGTTTCCAGCATAATATTGCAAATGAATGGTGACAGAATACAACTTTGTCTTCTTGTTCTTACTGGGAAAATATCCAGTTTCTTACCATTAACTATAATTTTAGCTACAGGGTTTTTGTGGATGTTCTTTAACTAGTGAACAATTCCCTTCTATTCCTAGTTTAAGAGTTTTTATTAACAGTGGGTGTTGTACTTTTGTTGGATATTTTAGATCTCTTGGAATCTTGGGAGCCATCCGGGCCTGCAAGGTTACTTGTAATGGGAAACACCTGGAATGCATGCTTGCTAGACAGGCCCTATGTCCCCAAAAGATTGAGGGACATTTGGGGTCTGGTTGTAAACACCATTCAATTCTTCTTATCAATAATGCAGTGAAGTTCATGATGGCTTTTCATGAAAACTGTGCCTTTGAATATTGAGGTTACTTATTTCTTATATCCTTGGATGACAAGATGTGGGGGGTCTTGTGTAAGAAGGTGGGGAAACCCCAATGGTGAAAGAGCTTTTTAATCTTAAGCTGCTGTGGAATTACTAATTGCTAAAAAATGATGGCATGAGAGGCACAATAGGATTGGGAAATCCTAATTTCATCTTTTTCTGTTTTTAGTTCTTAAAAATGCAGTTATTAGTTATGAAACTTATTTTTGAAATAATTCTAAAATAACCTTTTGTTAATAGATATATATAGTTTGTGTTTCAAGAAATGGTTCTTTTGCTCAGCACACCATGTAATGCTGCATTGTCTTTTACACATGCCTACCAACAGAAATACTGAGGACCATTTTTAGTAAATCATTTATATTGGACAAGTGAGTTACCAAACACAAGACTTGGAGCCTCTCCTCATAAAGGCAGGATCATAAATATATTCCCCAGGTGGATGTTTGCCCCTGTCCAGTAGACTAAATAAAGAGTCTTTTCACACTCCCATTCTCTGCCCATTCTATGGTTTTTATCACCCCATGTTATGATTTACAAGCAGATGCACTGTCTAAGCTGAGAAAAAGTGAACAAATACTCTTTTAACCAGAGCAGAAACATAGCACTGCCAAAATGCCCCTGAAGAAATATTGTCAATATTTACATCCTATATAATAAAGGAGTAATATGAAAATTTGTCCAAATCTTCGCTACACCCACAAGCCATGCCCACAGTCATGCCCACCAGCCAATCAGGAGCAGATTATGCAAATAAATCCCAACAAAGATAGCTGCCACCACTGAGAGCAGGAGGAAGGCTTGGGTTTCCCCAGCAACAGAGGAAGCCAAGCTTTCAGCATCCCATTGCTGCCCTAGGCCTCCACTGTAGGCTACAAAGTTTCAAACAGAAATGGCTGCCACCATGGAGCGAACAGAAGGCTTGGCTCCATTCCAGGTTATAAGGTTTCAATTATAATTTCAGATCCCAGGGCCTCCACTTAGGTCGCTGAGGGGCATGGCTGGCCTAAAAACCTCCAAGGTTCCTCCTCAGGCCGCGCCTGGCCCCAAGGGAATCCCCACCCTGATCTGAGACACTCTTCAGGGCAAACTATCTGGCCTCCACCAATGCACCAGGCCTCTATTCTATCTAATAAAAGAGTAATTTGCAGATTGACCATGACTCCAACACGAAAGAGGGCTACCCCCAGGTGGTCAAAGATTCTGCCACTATGTGGACACAAGATGGCCACCACAAGATGGCCCAGGAGGGGAGGGCCATTTGGAGGTTCCAGGCCCTGCAAGGGAGGGCAGTTGTGGGCCATCAGGCCAGCAGGGGAGGGCAGTTGGGAGGGACCAGGCTGGCAGAGGAGAGAAGTTGGGTGTAAACAGACTGGCAGCGGAGCAGTTTGACATCAATTAAGTTGGCATGGTAGTGATTAGCGGGTGATCAGGCTGGCAGGCAGAAGCAGTTAGGGGCAATCAGGGAGGCAGGCAGGAGAGCAGTTTGGAGCCAGCAGTCCTGGATTGTGAGAAGGATGTCCGACTGCCCGTTTAGGCCCGATCCTACCGGACAGTCGGACATCCCTTGAGGGGTCCCAGATTGGAGAGGGTGCAGGCTGGACAAAGGAACATCCCCCACCCCTCATGCATGAATTTTGTGCACCAGGCTTCTAGTATAGAATATATTATGGGAAACCCAAATATGGCCCAAATTGCAGTTAAATCTATTAAGCAACTTTGAAAACCCTGCTACAATAATTACATACTAACAAATTTGAGAAAACACTGATTTTAAGGGAAATGATCAGATTATTTGTCTGATTTTTAACTGAAATTTATCCCTTCCACCTGTAAATGCCCTATTTGCTGTTAATTTTTGTGTTTTTTATTGTTGTGGTTAGAAAACACATTATACAGGTAATAAAAAGAGAACCAGTATTGACTTGTTTTATCCACATGGAGTCTTTATTACTTGAATATGGCAAACTATGATAGGAGTGTAATAATAATTATATTTAAAATAATTGCTTATATTTGGCAACATAAAATATTTATAACTAACTTTAATCAAATGACTATCATATTCAAGACATTTTTTTCTTGCATGGTTTCATTTTGATTCTACTTTGTAAGCATCATTATCTTTATTTTAGGTGATTATACAAATTCATAAAGATAAAATAATTTGTTAAAGAACAAAATTTTTTATGTAAGGGAGAAAGCTGGGTAGGTCTGTCTGACTAACTTCAAAGTCAATAAAATCAATGTTATTTAATATGCTAATATAGTTTAACCTCACAATAATCTTTAGTGGTAACTGGATGAAGTATTCTTATTTTTATTATATATACTAGTATAATGCAGGGTCCTCCAGAGAAGTAGTACCAATAGCCTGCAAATCTCTATGAGAGAGAGAGAGGAGAGAGAGAGAGAGGAGGGAGGAAGAAGGGGAGAGAGATTTTTAACAAATTGGCTCACATGATTGTGAGAATTGTAATTGAAATCTGTATGGCAAGCAATAGGCTGAAGATACAGGTGCCAGTTAATGTTGCAGTCTTGAATCTGAAGGCTGGAAATTCAGACAAGATTTCTGTGCTGCAGTTTGAGAGCAGAATTCCTTCCTTCTTGGGAAACCTCAATCTTTTCCTCTTAAGACCTTCTGTAGTTGGACGAGATCCATCCATGTTATGGAGGGTAATCTGCTATACGTAAATTCAATTGATTGTAAATGTTAATCATATTGAAAAAGTCCATTTACAGCAACATCTAGATGAGCGTTTGAGCAAACAAGTTTGCACTGTGTCCTAGTTAAGTTGACACATAAAATTAGCCATCACAATATGAGAATTTCAAATCTCTGAGTAGAGAGCTGTGGTAGGCAGGCTTCATGGTGCTGTCCAATGATTCCTGCTTCCTATTATTTATGCCTTATGCAATCCTCTTTGAGTATGCACTATAACTAGTGACTTTCTTCTGACAACTAGAATATTGCAAAATGGTTGGATGTCCCCTCAGATATTAAGTTACAAAAAGGCTATGGTTTCCATCCTGGGTGCCTTCTCTTCTTTTTGTGTATGTTAACTTTAGGGAAACCAGCTCTCTGTTGAGAGCTGCCTAATTGAGAGAGTGTCGTAGCATGGAATTGATATCTCCTGTCAACAGCCATTGAGGACCTTATACATACCAACATGATTGAGCTTATGAGCTGGTCCTATTCTAGTCATGTTTTGGGGTGATTGAAACCATAGGGAACAACTTGACGGTAGCCTTATAAGAGATGCTGAGCAGAGCCACTCATTTAAGTAACACCTGAATTTCTGAGCCACAAAAGAAGTAAGACAACAAATGTTTATTGTTTTGAGCTACTGAATTTTGGGGTAATTTGTCACATAGCCGTGGATAAGTAATTCAAGTTCTATCACTGTCTTGCTTGTAAATCAGAGATGTGATTGAGAATGATTCCTTTTTTCTTTCAATCCTGGCTTTTTAGAGAGGATTTGTTGCTGAATGTAGAGATACCATTGAGAGATAGAGGATAAAAAATATCTTGTATTGTTGGATTTTAACCAGGTATTGCTAAGTCTAGGACACTTGATAAGTACTCAGTGAGAACATTTTAGAAAATAGAAACAGGAACAGGTAGAATTAGTAACATATACCTAAAAAAGCTCATAAACGACTTTTCTAAATGCCTACCCATGTTTATTTCTGTTTCTTTTAAAGCAATCTGAGTGATCCAAAATACGATTTGAAATCAAAATCAGCTTCTTCTTGAAATTCAGTTTTTCTTCATATAATTGGAAAATTCTCCTATGCATGCTATAAATTAATTGGAAGATACTCAGTTAGATTACTTTTCATACCAAATAATTTTCTCAAAAGATGAACATGCCATTTGAGACTTTACTCTTGTCTCAGGTTTACTTTGAGCCATTCATATTAACAAAATTTATGAAAAAAATATATATGCATAATTTTGGCCATTAGCTGTTGTGGTTTGAATGCAGAAAACTACACAAGCAGATATCAGCAATGGCCCACAGATGGAGCTACCAGAATAAAAAAATAAATAAAATTGGATGTGGAAGACTCCATTTTAATTTCATTTGGGTGGTAATATGGACAGTTTTAAAATAATCTGATATCCAGATTATTTCTGGGTTCCTCACAATCATACACACCATCCTTTAAACTTTCCTATGATAAAATCTGCAACAAAAATAGCAGCTCAGCAGTAAATGGCTTCAGAAATTTTTAGCAAACCCAGAGCTATTTCAGATACCATTAATAATTTCAAAAAGCCCATGACTTTTGACATTACCCCAAGTATCACTAAAATCTGGTGGTGTGACCTGCTGATCAAGTTCATTGTGTATTTAACATAGTATATTTGTCCATTATCATGGTTAAATATTAACATACACATATAACTGCTCTTAAGTTAATTATAATGAGTTTAGATATATTTTTATGTTAATGGTACATTTTGCTATATTCTTTAGAGATGAAGAGAAATGCTTACATTTAGGTCTTGGAATTGCATGGAACTCTTAGCCTGTTTATCTATGTCCATTGTTGTACCATTAATATATGTCACACTCATTTATATAGTAATTTGTCTATTTCACAAATATTTATTGCATATATGCAATATATTGAACATTGTTCTAGGTCCTGTCGGTATGGTGGCAAGCAATACACGCACGGTCTTTGATTCTCATGGGACTTACTTTCTAAATAATAAAAGCATGATATGCTAATTAGACCAGATAGCTGAACAAACTTCTGGACATCATTCAGGATGTCCTTCTGGATGAAGCCGTGGAGGCTCTATATTGAGCTTTTATTACAATTTAATCCAGGTTTTGGTAAAGGCAGAGGCGGTTAGGGGCAATCAGGCAAGCAGGCGAGTAGGTAGAGGTGAACAGGCCAGTAAGCAGAGCAGTTAGGGATGATCAGGTAAGCAGGCTAGTGGTTAGGGGCAATATGGTAGGCAGGCAGAGTGATTAGGGGCAGGCAAGCGGTTAGGAGCCAGTGGCCCTGGATTGCGGGAGGAATGTCCAACTGCTGGTTTAGGCCCGATCCTTAAACTGACAGTTGGACATCCCCTGAGGGGTCCTGGATTGCAAGAGGCTGGGCTGAGCCCTACCCCTCACCCCCCAGTCCCCGATGTACAAATTTCATGCACCGGGCCTTTAGTAAATGAATAAAATAATTTCAACTATTGATATGGTTTTAGGTTCTTGTTGCTGCTGTTATAAATTACCTAAAACTCTTGGCTCACAGTTTTACTCTCTGAACTTTGTGGTTTTGCTCTCTGGGATGTGGTGCTACCCTCAGAGTACTTTTTCTCTCTCCATAAAGTGTATCAACTATTTGCAGGTGGTTAGTTTTATCAACCTGTTTCATGCCTGTAGAATTTTGGGAGTCTAGGAACCTTGTTTTATTTCATCCTTCCCTATACCTTTCAATCCAAGTTGGTAAGATTTCTGCTGGTATGACATGCTCAAAGGCCATATATGTCTGTCATGTATGTCTCAGGGATCCATTCCATTAGATGAGAGTCTCTTTCATAAGAATTTCCTGGATAGGAAATTTTTTACATATTTAAAAATTATCAACTTGTGTTTCCCATATATGGTTCTTTCATATATTTAATTTAATATCCTTAACATTTGTATAAGGCATTTATCACTATACCTATTTTACAGGTAAAGAAAATTAGACTTATCAAGGTATTCTCTAAATTCTACTTTTTAATAAAGAATTAAGGCTTTTTAATTAGCAATCTCTTTGAATGGGGTATGTTTGTGGACCTTCTCTTGTCTGCTGTCCCAGTTCTCTATATTGAGCTCTTATTAAAATTTAGTCAAGTTTTGATAAAGGCAGAGAATTTGCTTTGTGCTGTGCAATGCAGTAAAAGTGGTGTCAATATGAAAAAGAGCAAGAGTCTATCTTAAATGAGTTCACAGTCTAGTGCAAAAATTGTGATGATTATGTTAGCAGTATGAGACTATAATCACAATAAATTATGTTGTATCCTATAATAGAAATATGCACAGGAAGTTACTGAAGTGCAAACATGAGACACCTAATACATTCTATAAAGGTATGAAAAGTTAGGGATTAAACCTTATCTGAATTTTTAATGATGAATAGTCTTGGCTGGGTAAACAAATAGGAAGAAAAGCCATTCTAAATATATACAAAGGAACATAAATGAATAATGATGGTTTGAAACAAGGTGTAATGGGCAAAAATCTCCAAAAAGTTCAACTCTTTTAAGTTGAATTTTTCATAAATTCAGCATTCTTTTTCTTGTTCCACCTGGAGTGTTTTAGGTAAAGGCACTAAAATATTTGGTGTATACTTCTATCAAAGGCAGACCATGAATTGTGAGCAAAAGGAAGGATGGCTGAATATAGTTGGGGAAATAGTGACGAATTTAAGGAGAACAAGCAGACTGAAAGTTTGGAGGAGGGGAACAGAATAAAGTCACTAGAAATGGTTCAAAAACAAGGCTGTCACACGCTGACTCTCATGTGTGCCTGGCCCAGGGTTGGGGGCTGCTTAAGATCTTAGGGACTGTGCAGAAAGGAAGCTAGATTGGTATCTTAAGTCAGATTTATCTTCCCAGGCAAATTAGAATTTTGTATGGAACTTTATTCTAGGACAAGTATAATCAAATTGAGGAGGAATACTTCCTGTACTTGTTCTCGAAACTCTCCCAAACCCATCCTTTTGGAAAAATAAAACAAGGAAATTATTTAAAAATCAAAACTAGGACAGCATGCCTGACATCAATTAATGTATCATGCATTAAAGAATTCTCCTGATAAACAGCAAGATGTTTCAAAGAACAATCTTGGATAATAAGGTAAATGTAATGACAGGAACATACGTCTATCCAGATGCAAAAGATAATAAGCAGAAATCAGGAGAGAATAAGTAGCATGCTTAAAGTCTCTCTCTTTCTCTCTTTAGGAATTATCAGGAGGATACTCGTATGTAGCTAAATTTCATATATTTGAACAACTTAAGTTTTGAAGGGAAAAGTAATAAAATATTAATTCAGTTCTAATCAGATGCTAGTCATATAGACATTTGCATACATTGGATGGAGTCTCATGAACATCTCATGAAACCCGTTATGATCTAATGAGAAGAGGGATGTCAAGAAATGCTGATTGTGTAGTCCAAAGTGTGGAGTGGCATCCAAATGTGAGTCTTCTTACCTCTAGGTAGCACATTCTTCCTGCCATGTTACACTGTCCATTGGAATTATAAATCTTAATTATATAAAATTCAGAAGGATGACAGGAAAATGCACATGGAAAGTTGGGAAATGGGTATAAGAATTTAGAAGTGGCCTGGGAAGTCACTACAGCTCTGTTCTGGTCCAGGTTCTGTCATTGATCCAGCTGTCAGTGACAAATTATCTCCCCTCTTTGGACCTCAGTTTAAATGAGTTTTTGACAAGAAAAATTGCCAAGACTTCTTTTAGTTGAGAGTCCAGCCTTGGTTGGTAGAAAGTTAACTTTTGCTGAGAAGAGAAGCTACTTCCATGTTTTCTACCTTCCTTCATTCAGGTATCAGATTCTCATGATATGCTGGCTGCTCAGAGCTCCTCAGGGTCTGCCTCTGTCCACCTCTACTTTCTATAGGACCTTGATTCTTCTTGCTTCATTGTGCATTATAATCAAATTTAATTCATATGTTTTGTGATTAAATAAGTTGACATGTTAAACTGATTTTTACCAAAATCTGGCACAGAAATAATTCAGTAAATGGTATATTATAGTCATTATTATGATTATTCCTCTGACCATAATCCCAAACATTCACAACAGTCTCTCTCCTTCTGGTCAAAGCTTGACCATCTTACATACTTCAGTCAACTAGGCCATGCTATTTACCTGCCCATTTGTAATAAAATATTCATCATTAATAATAAGATTATTTTACTCTCTAATGGTTAAGAACCAAACAATTCGTGTGTGTGTGTGTGTGTGTGTGTGTGTGTGTGTGTGTGTGTGTGTGTGTGTGTAGGGGGCTTTCCCACACCAAAAAGCAATTCTCTGATACCAGCAAGATATCCTATAATTCAGCTAAATCGGGGCATTACTGGAAATGGCATGAAATACCATAGGTTGGCCCTGAGTGGTTTGGCTCAGTGGTTAGAGAGTTGGCCTGTGGACTGAACAGTCCTGGGTTTGGTTCCAGTCAGGTGCATGTACCTTGATTGCGGGCTTATCCCCTAAGGGGTGTGCAGGAGACAGCTGATCGGTGTTTCTCTCTCATCAATGTTTCTAACTCTCTATCCCTCTCCCTTCCTCTCTGTAAAAAATCAATTAAAAAAAAAAAAGAAATACCATAGCTTAAGGGCTAAGTCCCACAAGACTGTCTTCCATGGTTGATGCACATCACAAGTCCAGCTTGTTACCTGTGCTTCTCACCAACAGGCTATAAATCAGAAGTTCCCACTTTGGGTTCTATTAATTATCTGGAATGGCTCACAGAACTCCCGGTAACTTATTTACTCACTGGACTACTGGTTTAGTACAAAGGACATTAAAGAGTCAACAGCCAGATGAAGAGATACATGGGACAAGTTCCTTAACAAAAGAGCTTCTGTCCTTGTGGTGCTTGGGACCCCACATGATGGTATATGGAAATGTTTTGGTTCACTAACCTGGAAGCTCTCCAAACCACATCCTTTTGCACTTTTATGGAGGCTTCATCACGTAGGCATGATTAATTAAATTATTGAAGATTGGTCATTGATTCAACCTCCAGTCCCTCTCCCCTCCTAGGGTATTATGGTGAGGGGTGTATGTGTGGGGAGGTACTGAATGTTCCAATCCTCTATGCATGGTTGGTTCCCCTGGCAACCAGCCCCAATCCTTAGGTGCTTTTCAAAAGCACCTAACATAAACCCAGTATGGTGAAAAGGGTGTTGTTATAAATAACAAGATATTTGTTTCACCTTTGTGACTCTGAAGTAATTTCAGGAACTGAGGACAAGAGACCAAATATTATTATGAAGGATGCTCCTACTGCTCTTGTTGCTCAGAAAATTCCAAGGGCTTGGGGATCTATGAGTCAGGAACTGTGGACAAAGACCAAACATGAATGAGAAATTATTTTGGTCATCTGAATGACAAGCTATATCTTTGTTTAAAAATAAATCACAATATCTCACTTCCCCTCTAAGGGAGCATATTCACAATTTAGTAGGATCTTCTAATGACTAAACACAGATCAGTGGAAAGGGCATATCCTGAGCAAAGAGACATGTGAGCGGGGAGGGGGCTGTGAAATTATGGTTTTAACAATGCAGTAAGGGTCCTTTGATTGTTGTTTTTATCTTTCTACAGAGGCACTACTCTTTGTGGGTGTATGTGTTTTTTTTAATTTCGGCATCACATATTTATTTTTTAAAAAGTATCTTTATTGATTTCAGAGAGGAAGGAAGAGGGAGAGAGCGAATCATTGATCGACTGCCTCCTGCACAGTCTAAGCCCTCAACCGGGCATGTGCCCTTGACCAGAATCAAACTTGGTACCCGTCAGGCCACAAACTGATGCTGTAGCCACTGAACCAAACCAGTTAGGGCAGAGGCACTCTTTGAATAGGAGACTAGGAAGGCTGTGCAAGTGGTCCAGGCCCTTCCTCTTTAGAAGCCTTAGTGATTTTTAGCAGGTGCCTTTTTAATAGAGGTAGGAACTATTTCTGATAGAATGTAAAACAACTTCGTTGTTTTCTGTACCTAATCCTTGATTCATATGAATAGATAAATTGGCGGCTTAAAAAATATCTTTAATCTCTGTCTGGAAGGTATAATGTGGTAAATTCATTCCTTGGTTTATAATCCCAGATGTGCCCCTCTTTGAATCTCTGGAATAAAACTATGATGAGGCTTGGATACCTGAGATAAGGAGGAAGCAGCCATGAGAAAACTCATACATAATGCTGGCCCATGTAACCCAGAAATGACTCTGAGGTTCTCTTAGAAAAAGGCAGTATAGTGTGTGTTTTGGTGTAACATAAAATGTGTGAACTTTATAGACATGTATCTGGACATATTCATTTGAAAAAGCATACAATTAAAAAAAGAAAATCCAGTCTGCAACAGCAACCTCTGTATTTTGTGGTGATTCAAAAAGCATCAATGGACCCATGATCCAGGCTGAGTTGAGTGTTTGTGTGTGTGTGTGTGTGTGTGTGTGTGTGTGTGTATGTCTATACATTATTATGTTAAGGATCTGAAACAGGTGTCAATATGTTGGCAGGAATAAATAGATCTGTACTAAAATATATAGGGAAATGTATGGAGTTTTGTTTCATTCATCCAATTCATTTTGATAACTTCATTCATACAGTTTCTCTCATCATACTAGGCCCCTCCAGGCTTTGTTGAATGGAAATACCCATTTAGAAATCATATTTCAGTAGCACGAAGACACTGAAGCTGAGAACATGGATGCAGTGAATTCCGTTGACCAGCTTTGATGAATTGTGTAATAAATAACTTTTCAGGTGCTCAGAGTGTTTCAGCGGTCAACTGAGAATCATTTGTTGTTGTTGGAATTGATATGAACACTTTTATAAGAAGAGAGAAAGAACAGGGTATAGTTTTGAAGGGGGAGAATTTCTTTGAAGAAAAGACTGACGATGTAACAATACCAGATGGTAAAAGCAGTGCTCTAGAGGAAGGTGATAGTGGATTTTGTTTTAAAAGGAAAAACACATTTCCCAAAGAAAAGGAAATGACAATGGTGGTGGGTGTAGACATTCAAACATGTAAATATTTCACATAATTAAAAGAAAAGTAAATTAGGAAAAAAGTAAAGCAATTACCAAAGCTGAAATTTTGAACATAATTATAATATGCAATTGAAATAATATTAAATAATTATAAAACATACCTTTTTATATATTCTAAGGATAAAAACAATTGCTTTAAGTTTATGAAACATAATTTTTAGCTGTTTTGTTTTTGGTGATAAAGCAATAGGTAGTAAGTAATTTTGTGAATAACTAAGCAACCAAAGTTTTCAACCTAAGATTAAAGAAATACAAACCTAAAAAAATAAAATAAAAATTTAAGAAATTTTCCTATAATCTTAGATTTGAATTGGAAATATCAGCATGGATTCTTTTTTTTTATTTTTCTCTTTAAAATGTTTTTTTTTCTTATCTTTGTCTGCTTAAAAGATGGCTTATAAGTAGTAATAGAAAACCCATTTAGCAATAATCATTTCTGGTGCTTCTTTGTAATCACTGAACACTATTTCTCAGACAAAAAAAAAAAAAAAAAAAAAAAAGCAGAAACTATTTGAGTCCAGGTAAGAAAATATACACAATGAACCTGACATATGTTATTATTCCAGAAAAATAAGAAAGCTCTCATAAAATCCTAAGAATGTTTTTAAAAAATTAAATATCCAAGAGGATAATTACTTCAAGTAATTAAAATATATTAAACCTAGGAAAATTGTTTTTATAATAAAAATCTCAAAAGAAAAAAATATTCTATTTAGAAGTTATTTTGGCACCAACTTCACATCAAAATTAGTAAAAAGAAGAAATGAATCAAGCGATTCTCCTGTTCACATACATGAATATTATTTTATGGCAATGAAATGGTGAGGAGGAAATGTATTTTATTTGTAGAAAAATCATAGCTAATCAATGTGGGATACATGATTTATTTAGATAATTATCATTCGAAATTCCCAATAGGAAAAAATAATTCTATGCAAAGATTATCATAAGTATTAAAACCAGTATGTGAAGAATACGTAATAATGGATGGATCACACGGACAATACCTGAGCCTAAAAATAAATGTTAATACTCCTAAAAAAAAAACATGTGTTTCTTAATGTTATAAAATAGATGTACAGCAAATCTATAAGGTATGAGATATTCTTATGACCCCTTCCCCTAATTCAATCAACCTTATAGGCTTAACTACTAATGAAATGTCAGAGATAAAGGAAAAAGTTAAACATTATTGGGAAGCAATGATCTAAATAAAAGTTATTGGGCATTTTACAAGACAAATTACCCACTTATTTTATAAAATAAATGGCAGCACAAAGTTCAGTGTATTGGAGGCTTTTGAATGACAGAAGGCTTAGGGACATCAGAACATGTAGGTGTTGATGACCTCAAGAAGGAATATTCCTGGTAAAAAAGACTCCTTGTGGTTAATTGGGCACCAATTTATAATCAGTCTAGCAGCCATTGCTGTCAGGGGCTTCTCAGGGAAAAGTCACATATTGAGCTGCCAAGTCTCCTGCACTGTTTCTGCTGAGCTGACCTTTATAAAGAAATTCCTAAAATTATCTCTGGACCAATGACCTGAGGCCTGCCTGATCCAATAATAACTGCACAGCTATATACTTATTTGCATCCTTAATGACCAATCAGAGCAATTCTATAGCAACCAATCAGACCATATAATTTTGACTAATCAGAACAGTGCTATTTGGACCAATCAGACAATACTAATTCAAACCATTTATTTGCATAAAAATGGACCAATTAGGAACTAAAGAAAAGAATCTCTTTAAAAAATGCACTCTTCCCTTTGTCTTGTCTGGAGGCTGTATTTTCCTGTTTTACAAACTCTTTATTTGAATAAAATCTCTCCTTACTATACCCCAGTTTGGGAACACCTGTTGGCATTGGATTGGCAATAGTGACCTTTTTGTTAATAGTGTATGAAGATAATGGAAATAAAACCTTATGGGGCCCAGGTTCAACAGAAAAGAGATCTGGGAGGAGACCAATGGATAGAAAAGGGAGGGTCAGTAGACTGGAAGCATCTAGGAATTTCAAGTATAGGGGAAGGGAAAACCTGAGAGAAAGAGGAGGCTAGGGAGTCATGCTCAGGATAGAATAATGAAGCAGGTGACTTCTCAGGTGGAACAGATCTGCAGATTATATCATTTATTGTATGCCACCTCTGCATTAGGGGCTGAAGTAAAAAGAGGTGAAGGAATAGGACTAAAAGAGGCTTAAAGCTAAGGCTGCAGTTTTAAGATCCAGTTAAATGAAATTTGAAATCACCAAGGATGAAAGCGAGAGCTGGGTTAGAAAGTAAAATTGTACCATAAAACCGAGAGACTTAATTGAATAAAGGAGAATTCTTAACATGTTATAAATTGATAGTGTTGAGTAAAGAAGGAGGTGAGATTTCATTCGTTTCAAAAGATGATGAGTTTTGACTGAAAAGGAGAATAGCAATGATCTGGAAATCAGGAGAGTACTGAGATCCTCCTGAACACAAGTGTTTTGGTAATAAGAACAGATTGAGTAGTTTCCTTTGGAGAGGACAAAGAAATCCTCAGGTGAGGCAAGGCCTTTATTTAAAAGTGAGATAGACACAGTGTCTGTTGTTAAAAAGGATGAACTCATAACTTTCTTCTTAAAGTGAAAAGTGTTGTGAAAAATGAGTGAAAATGTGAGGAGGAAGTCCATCAACAAAAGGCCCGGAGAAGCATGAAAGGTAGGGAATAATTAAGTGAATTTCAAAATTAAGAGGCACATTTGGAATTGAATCTGTACCATTTTTACCTTTTTTCTGTTGTAACACTTATGTTTATTAGTATCACATCATTCACCTACTTCCTGATTAAAAACATTGTGGTGTTATTATATTGATTCTCCATATTTGTTAGTCTAGGCACGGCTTCCCATTTCTCCTCTATGCCTTAGAATGCAAAAGGCTGTGTATTTACTCAATAAATATAAAGAACTCTTTACACTTGTATCAGATGTATTCTTAAACTTCTGTAAAATTTTCAATTCCAGTTTAGAATATGGTTCACTTTGATAAAGAAGCTACATATCAACATATGGAAAATATCAAAGGTGATTTTAGAGGAGAGGGCTTTAAACACAACTGCTACCTAGGTAACTTGATCTAACAATTGAGAGAGCATATGCATGATTCAGATTCAAGGTTTAGCAAAATTAAAAATTTCTAACGAATTAAAATTCGACTGTTACTTATGAATTGTGAAAGTTTAATGTCATTTTGACTTATTCATACTAATATATACTAATGTACATATGAATACAATAAACAATAACTGACTTTAGAATTTGAAATTTCTCATAGTTCCAGAATAGATCTCTATTGCTTTGTTGGCTAGCTTGAGATTTTTTGCTAGTTTTTTAATTTTAATTTTTTCAAAAAGTATTTTAAGCACGAAGTCTTTCAAGCATTTGATGGCATGCCATTTTGAGATGTTTAAAGATTAATAAAGTTCTGGATTGGAAACACACCTTAAAATTCCTTTAGCCTGATGACCTCATACCTTTTAGCAATACTTTTCTTATAAAAAATAACTTACATGCATGAGAAATTAACAATAAATCTATAAAGTAAGTAGAATGAGGATTCGTGTTACAGATGGAACAACTGAAGATCAGATGGGGTAAGCCATTTTCCTAGCTAGGAGTTAATACTCAATCAAATGATTTAATATTTCCATGACCCATTTTTACCTATTAAAGAACTTCATGAATGGAAGAGGAAAATAATTCCTTTTGCAATATGTAGAAGAGCTTATGAGGTTAATTGGTTACAAACCTTCTATTTACCTTAATATACAAGTGGGGAATGATGCTGGGCTGAGCATAGGACTTAGATTTAAGTTTTAGAGCAGCTCTTTTACTCTGGGAAAGACATTTAAACTCTGTTTCTTAGGGTGAGTGAAGATAATAATACCTGTTTTAAGAATCTGTTGTCAGAGCAAGGCAAAAATGGATTTCACTTATAGGAGGAATTTAAAAACAAACAAACAAAAAATTAAAACAAAAACAAACTCAGAGATACAGAGAAAAAAATGATGGTTCCCAACTGGAAGAATGTTTATAAGGCAGGGTGAAAAAGGTGAAGGAATTTGGAAGTAAAAATGGGCAGTTACAAAATAGTCACTTGGGTGTAAAGTGCACCATAGGGAATCCCATATAATACAAGGCTAATATGCAAATCAACAAACTGCAGAAGGACTGGTCACTATGATGTGCACCAAACATCAGGGGGCAGATGCTCAATGTAGGAGCTACTCCTTGGTAGTCAGTGCACTTCCACAGAGGGAGCGCTGCTCAGCCAGAAGCCGGGCTCATGGCTAGCGAGCACAGTGATGATGGCGGAGCCTTTCCTGCCTCTAAGGAAGCACTAAAGATGTCCAACTGATAGCTTAGGCTTGCTCTCCAGGCCTAAGCCAGCAGTCAGACATCCCCTGAGGGCTCTCAGACTATAAGAGGACACAGGCAGGGCTAAGGAACCCCTCAAGTGCACGCATTTCATGCACTGGGCCTCTAGTGTAATCAATAATATTGTAATATAACTATGTATGGTGTCAGGTAGGTACTAGACTTATTGGGGTGAATCACATAGTAAGTTATATGAATGTCTAACCACTGTACACTTGAAACTAGTATTAGTATCAACTAATATCAACTGTAATTGAAATAAAAGAAAATGAATAATAAAAAGAAACTTATAAAATAAAATGCTGTATGTTAATGTGTTTGGGAATAACAACGAATGATTGGAATGCTGATGTTGTTGTTCTCGTTGTTAGTAATAGCAGGAAGCACATAGCTTCTAAACAATGATCCTCTCAATTCCCCCAGTACTCTTTCCTGTGTAACCAAGAGACCAGGAGCTTAACTTTAGAAGAGCTGTCTGGAAGGAATACAGAATGAGTTCCGGAAAGCCAGTTGGAATTTAATAATGCATGAAAAATACACTAAGGGGAGGAAGGAACCAATTAGGAAGTAATTAAGGAGATTGCAATTATAATGAATCTTAATAAAGTCCAAAAAATATTAGCCTACAAATAGAAGACAGGCTAGTTACCTGTAGAAGAAAAAAAATAAGTGGAAACAACGAAAGTTTACAAGGAAGATCCTATGTAAAAATGAACAGGAAATGGAAAAAGCAACACTACATTCTACTATCTTTTCTGCCTCTCCAAATCCCAAGAAACTATTCTTATGACACTCCTCTAAGCATCTCTCTTCAGTACTGTTATTAAATTCTTGGTCTTCCTGCACAATTAAAAGGTAACCCTGATAGTTTCCCAAATAGGAAGTACAAGTGTTTACTGAATTCTTGAAATGATCAATTATCTTAGAAATCAAATAAATGCAAATTAAAACAATTTAACATTCCACTTTACTTAGAAAATTAGAAAAGACTTTTAAGCATCCTTTGCCTGCTCTCTGTTCACATTTGCAATTGGGAACTCTGCCTACTATCGAGTAGCTATTTGAAGAGCAGGGCTGCCTGGGTACATGACTGTCAAACAGTGTGCTGTAGAGAAAGGATCTCTAGAAGAGTAGTCGGGAGACTGAGCCAATTAAGGTTGGCTCCAACAATGGAGTCATGAGAATTCATATTTAGAGACTACTACTATTTATTATGTGCTGTGTGAGAAGAGAACTTTATTTTGCATAACCTTCAGAGTAATCTCTGCTCTTTGTTGTATAGCCATTTGTTCAGAAGAGGTGTAGGGGAGGGGTGGCACAGACTCAGGGATTAGGTACATTTCCCAAGTTGAGGGTGTTAGTAAAAAGCATCAAGTTAATATATGTGAAAGGGTTTTTGAAAACCAATTATTATCATCCATATACAAAAGAGGAACCTATGTGAGAACTGGTAGATACTAATGGTTGCGAAGAAAATAAGTGAATGGTGGGTGCACCTAAGATTTATTACTAGTGACAAATGAGAAAACTTGAATTTATTTTTAAAGATTTACATTTCTTTTCTATTTTAAAATGACATTATACATCAAAGCCAAAAATGTGGCCATGATATCTGAAGTCAGTTTTAAACAAACGGCATAATTTATTATTAGATTTGTTTTTCTTATTTGAAATATTAGTATGTTTTTTTTTCTATCACTCATTTAAAACCTTTAGAAGTGTCCAGACCCAGAGAGATATGGTTGGTGATTGATCTGACTCCCTGAAGACTTCAGGCTCTGGTAAGGTTTTATTTCCACTCTAGGGCGATATATATGGTATTTTATTGTTTACCTTCTTTTAATTTTTGCTAATTATAAAAATGATTGTGGAAATATGCTTTTCATATGTGATTCTTTCATATGTGTGGGTCTGTACATTTCTTGGGGCAGAAGCTATATGTTGTTCTATATATATATGTCTTATATTTTTGTTATTGTTGAAAGTGGGGTTCATCGGTACTGCTGGAATAAGAATTTCTGGAGGTCCCCGTGGTTCTAGAGGCCCCCATGTGAAGATGAGGTTTTGTAGAAAATTCTATTTTTGTGGAATCAAACTCCTGAGTTTCCAAGGTCTTATTTCCCCTTGTCCCACAAAGGAAGAAGTATAGTTAGGGTTTCAATAGGGCTAGAATCAGAGTCGGTGTCAAGAGTTTTCACTCCATATTGGACCAGTGTCCAGTCCAGCATCAGGCTAGCTTAATTTGTGTTCTCCATTCCAGTGCATCAGTCCATTGCATGTGGGTCTGCATGGCCATGGGCCACATGGGCGAATGCAAGAGAGCAAACTCCTCTGTCTGGGGAATTAAATATTCAAGATTCTCATGGGCTTGCAATAGTCCTCCCTACTCTAGTCAATCTGTGATTCCTTAGTTTTGATTGACAGGCACTTTCCTTGGTCACCTTGACTCATTGGGCATGGATTCATCTCCTTTTTGTTGGACCCCTTCCCCCAGTGACTCTACAGGGAATAGGCTGGTGGTTCCCTGGGGAGTGTGAAATTGCAGCTTCCTGGTGAAGATGCCCAAATGGCATGCTTACACACTTATAATGTCTGGCTTCCTCCTTTGCTCCTTTCCTATTATTAATAACTAGCAAATTATAACAGTATCAGTTTTATTCTACATATTTCCTCACCACCACTTGACACAGTGCTGGTATAAAAATTTGGAATTACAGAATTGGAACAAACTTTTAGGCAACATATGATCTGGAAATGCCCTGAGATAGCAGTCTGCCTCTTTATGCACCCACAACTATTTGACCATTATCTAAATCTCCATTCACATTACTACTAAGATTCTGGGAACAATTCTAGCATCATGCAGAGAGGAGTTTGGGGAAAACTCTGTCTGTTAAAAAATCAGGTGACTCAGCATTAAGAACACTTGTTTCTGAATTAGTTCTGACCTTTTGGACCCAGTTAAAACTCTCTAGGTTTCTGTCTTATTACCAAATCAAGTTTCTACATTATAGGATCTTTCCTGATTTTTCACCTTGATAGCTTTCCATTAATCCATTCTCTCTGTAAAAGGTATCATTTTCTCTTTTGAAGTAGCACTGCAGATTGGAAATAACATTGGATTTGCAATCATGTACAACTAGGTGAATTTCTTACTGTGTCATCTCCTGCTTTGTGACTAGTTAATCCTTTATAAAAATGAGTTATCTAATCTGTAAACTAAGATCAATTGTACCTTACTCAAAGAGCTGTAGTAAAGCTTTAATAAGAGCAGAAATTAACTAGTTCTTAGTATTTTTTAGTTAAAGAACTCTTGGTTTCTTTTTATTTTTTTCCCCTTTTCTCTTATCCATTCAACTTCAAAACTAGAGCGTACTCCTAAACTTTGAATTTATAGCTCAGCCTTGCCATGTGCTTAGAGATCTCCATATTAGCAAGGTTGTCATCAATGCTAGCTTGGCTTTGTTTTCTACTTTAGGCTTTCCTATGGAACCTTGTATAAAAGTCATAAATGCAAAATAGAATAATATATTTAAATATTGTAAGAGCTCTATTCTAAGATATTATGTAGGAATCCCACAAATTATAATTTAAATACCTTATTTTACTGGTCAATATAATACAGTGAAATTAAAGCGCAGGTTAAAATATAAAATACAAACAAGAAAGTTAGTGTAAAGCTTTTTGTTCTTCAAATTGTTTTGCTCAGCTTTTTTGGAAGGCAATGGAAAATACTGATTTTAATGTTGGAAGCAAAGGCAAGCTGCTCATCATTTTACAAGTTGTTTTGTAACTTTGGGAACTTTTTGTGAAGCTAACTTGGTCCACCAGTCTTCTTCTTTTTATAAAGAAATCTGTTCTATTCTAGAAAGATATGAGTTTCTTGTGCATATAAATTTTGGGATGCTTTTGTAATGCTCACTGTCAAACTATAATTTCAAGTGTTGTGGTAATTTGTCTTGGAAAGGCTTCTGGCATTCCTTCCCTTTCTATTATTCATTTCTTGAAACAGGTATGCTGAAGTTGGCTTGTCTTTAAGAGGAAGCTTATTGTCCATATCTCTTCTGGACTGCATTTCCATGGTATCATGTTGGCAGGCCATGATGGAAATACTTGGATCATGAAAATTGGTAAATACCAAAACTTTTAACAACTAGCTCTCAAAACAATTTACGAATCTGTGCCATTTACCAAAGTTTTAACAGCACCCTACCACCCCCACACCTGTTATTTATGCTTAAACTTTAGGGTGGACACTCAGAGTCACCAGATTACACCTGATTTTACTCATCCTATGAAGAATCTCTCAAGTGCTCCCCTGTAGTTAGGTAGGGGTGAGTGCACCCATTAACATTGAGAAAAGAGGGCAAGAGGTATTTACCTTATTTGAGTTGCTGAACAAAAGTTTAAACATCACTTGGCGCAAAAGTCATTGGGAAGAAAGTAGATTTTCTTTTTTTAAAAAAATATATATTTTATTGATTTTTTACAGAGCGGAAAGGAGAGGGATAAAAAGTCAGAAACATCGATGAGAGAGACATCGATCAGCTGCCTCTTGCACGCTCCCTACTGGGGATGTGCCCGCAGCCAAAGTACATGCCCTTGCCGGAATCAAACCCGGGACCCTTCAGTCCACAGTCCGACGCTCTATCCAGTGAGCCAAACCGGTCTCGGCGAAAGTAGATTTTTTGTATGAGGTTTTCTTGAAAGAGATCAAGACTAAGCTATTACTACCCAAATTTTCAGAAAGGGAAATTGCTTAGTGTGATTCATGGCATTTGTGTTTAAGAGCCAGTGAGAAGGAAGATGAATAAACGCAGAGTAATATGTTATAATGAATTAAGAGAGTGTCTGAGTAGATGAACTGGGTTTACCGCATGAGTCTGAGGTATGGTGGATAGGCCTAGTTTTTGTATCTCCTGCTGCTGATATTTGTAGCAGCTCCTGTTTCCATCACTGTTACAAATAGAAAGTGCTCAGTGGTTGTGCTTAGGGACAAAGAGCTAAAAATGGGAATACGAACAGAGTGTATTTGGAAGCCCATTTATGGACAGGGCGCTGGAGAACCATGGATTTGATAGTGGTAGAGGATTGACGGGAGTCCTTGAATTCATATCTACATGACACAAAACCAAGGACTAGATGGGACCAAACACACTGTTCTTTCTCCAATTGACCTCTAGAATCAGGTCTGCCTTCCTGACTTCCTGGGCAGTTTGTAGGAACATGCCCTCAGAGTGAATTACTACATTTTCTGACATGAGGCCAGAGAGAAATTAGTAATTTATTTGAAAAATAAGAGTTAAGCCCATAAGAGTGAATACATGTGTCCATCAATTGTTTATTAAACACCCGCCATGTTGAAGGCACACATCTGGGCATATACTAGTAAACAAAACAGCCAACAACCCCTTGCCTCCTGGATTATGTTTGCTATGTTTGTATCAGAGCATATGAGTAAATCATACTATGTATTTCCCTTCACCTACATTGCTTCTTTTAGAAAAATTCTCCAGAAATTAATTTATAGGACTTGGCATATACTTTACTACTAAACTATTTTCTTTCACAATTGAACATACTCAGTTTACATTCAAAGGCCATTTTTAAAAAAATTTCTCACATGTCTTTCTACCTTTGCATAATTACCACTAATATCTATATTTTAATATTTTTTTCTCTCTCATTTGGTAAAATAGGTAATTGAATTGATCTGAATATTTTCTTTTGTTTGCTGCCGTATTTCCTGGAAGTTCTTAATAATTACTTACTGGATATTTGATTAATAATTATTGATTATTTCCTTGTTATAGAGGAAATGTGGTTAGGGATGGTGTGATGGTGTTCTCAGACATAGATAATTAAAAAATAAGTCAGATTTAAAAGAAAAAATATTTAAAGTTTAGCCTATTAACTTTGAATTCTAAACATAAAATCAGGTCTAGATTTAACCCATCTGAAAATATTGTAATTATATGCATTGGGTTAGATACAGAGAGGATTTAGAGACCTAAATTTATATTTCTGTTTTCTCTTCCATTGACTAGGTAACCTTCTGCAAATAATTTAAACTTGCTGAAAATCTATTATTAATTGATTAAACAGGGGCAGTAATACTTCACAGGTTAAGACAAAGAGAGCATGTATGTGAGATAATGTTAATAATTAATGTTGTTGAATGGTAATTATGTGCTCACATTTTATAAGTGGTATCATTTCTCACTACAACCCTTTGGATAGATATTATCATTATTCCCATTTCATAGATGATTGAACCACAGAAATAACTTGCCCAAAGGTACCACAGATAATAAGTAGAAAACTTACTCAGGCAGTCTGCTATAGAATTTGCTCATAATCACCACATCTGCAGAGTTTCTCAGTAGCACCACTATTGGCATTTTGTGCTGAATAATTGTTGTGAAGGGCCATCCTGTGTATTACCCAAAGTTTCGCAGTATCTCTAGCCTCTACCACTAGGTGCCTGTAGCATCCCCAACACGAAATATGACAACCAAAAGTGCCTCAGATATTATCATATGTGCTCGGGGTAGGAGGATGGGAGCCAAATCAATACTCCTCTACTGTATATTGTCTCATAAGAAATTATAACATAGAGCCCCACTCCCACAGACAGAAATTAGCATCAGTAAGAAACACTTGTGAAAATACTGTTTTCCTTCTTTGAGCACCAGAGTCCTAACCAAAATTTATATTCATATATACCTCCAGGTTTATTAAGAGGAAAGTTAATGAAGGATTGTTTAGAACTATTACAACTATGATAAAAAATAGTTTTAGTTTTCTATACATATCTATGCACATTAACATATTTTTGGCTATAATAATGGTGGTGATGATGATGTTGTTGGTGATGATGATGATCTCGATAGTGGTAGAATTTGCCAGACTTCGTAAAAGTACTTTTATGTATTATTACACTTAATCGAAGATCAATGTAATCACTATCATTATTATCTGAGTCTTAAAGATGAAACTGAGTTTCTTAAAGGTAATTTATCTTTCCCAAGAATAACCAGTTAGAAATTATGGTCTAGCTGATGACTGAAATTGGATTCTGCTTTTCTATTTTCTCTGCACTTGATTTTGTTAGCTATAACCCTGTTTTCTGGCTTCAGAGCAACCAGTGGAGAGTATTTTAAACCTCTCTGGTGAAGATATTCACTTCCATCTTATATTCTCAATGCACTCCATTGGCCCATTTTCTGCTTTTTACCACTGACTATTGTTTGGCAACTGCACATTGGTGCCTTATTTAATCTCTTTATGTTCCCTGTCACTGATTGTGCAGAGAATCTAGGGGATAAAAAAAAGGAAACTGGGATTGTATGGCAATTCAGATTGGCTTTCCCTGAATATCTGTAGCACACATGAAACTCATTATTTCTTTTTCTAAGAGCCTTAACATGACTACCAGCTAATACTAATTCTCTTATCTTGGTCATTTGCAACCAGATCATGGGGCTGTGGGACTGAGTGGTAGAAACTAAGTTCTATGCTGTACTGTAGTTGCAACAGAGTTGAGAAATGTAGTTTTGCCTTTTTATCTCCATAGTTCAAGAGTACAAGCTAGAAGGAGGTTGAAATGACTGCAGAATGAGCCAATTTACAGAACTTGTTACAACTTTGTATATGGAATTAGAGAAATGTGATAGCTTTGGCTTAGTACAAAAATGTTGGAAGACGTATGTAAGGTTCTACACCGCCGTGAGAGAAACTGCAGGCAGGGAGTCCAAATGAGTAAGCGAATTAATCAGGCTTTATTGGGGTCTCCGGGCGGATTCACAGGCTCAGGGGAAATGGAGCCGGGGAAGCCGAGCCCTGTGACTGGGGTCAGGGGAAGGGGAAAAGAGGGGACCCAGCCAGACCTCCTCCCGAACTGCCTGGGAGAACAGTCCGGGAGAAAAGGTGCCACGTGACGTACCGAGACACATTTTAAGGGGCTGGAACAGGTAGGGGTTGGGCCCAGGGCGGAATGGGAAGGGGTGGGACACAGGGCACTCTGGTATGTGATTGATTGGTGGCTCAATGTCTCTGTCAATTATATCATAACTCTGCCTACCAGTGGGGGGGGGGGTACCTATCAAAAAAGAAGTTTAATCCTTACAACTTGAATCCCAAGCACTGAATACATTGCCTTGCACATAATAGTGGTCACATAAATATTTGTTGAAGTAGATTAAATGCACAACCAAACTTCTGGGATCTTCAGGAGAAAAGGAAATAATTTATTGAGTAAATACTATGTCCCAGCAATTGTATACACCAATTATATTTATTTTTCCTCACAGACATATGAAAAAGTTATTCCCATATTGTAGATTGAAGAACTAGAGGTTAGTATTTAAGTAGTTTATGTAAGAACCCAGAACTAACAGTTGGGAGAAAAAGTTTAATTATTTTCTCTGAAAATGCATGTGTTTTCATTGAATTGATCTACCTTCCAACTGGTTGGGTTACAGGATATGTCCCCCACTACACATATATTTGCATATTTGTGTATGTACTTATTGACTTAGTTGGTTCATTTTGTCTCTTAACTCAATTCGGTTTGAATATTCTGATTAAGTTGCCTGAGTCTGTAGATTATGAAAGTGAGCCGTGAAGAGGCTTATTTTACCTTTTTATTTCTGAACTTCTGAAAGATCTGTTCCTGAAAACAACATCCTCAAGGGAAAAACAAAACAAAGGTCTGCTTCACTGTCCAAAGTCTCCTGGAAGAATTGATAAACTATTTAAATAAAACCTTTACTAAGAATTTGATTTTGTAAATGTAAAGGGAAATGTCATGAATTATTTGACATTAACTCACAAATAGCCAATATCTACTTATGTATTTACACAGATATTCTTCCTCTTGTTGTGATAATTCCATTCACACTGCATTCTTGAATAAATTTTGAAAAACTGCTGTCTCAGAACCTATGTAATATTTAATTCCTTTTTTTAAAGGAGGATCACTTACACAAAAATACTTTACCAAAAAGAGATAAAGTTTGACTATATCATCAGTAGAGAAATTAAAAAATGTAACACATCACAGAGATAAATTATTGCAACTCATGCAAGAAGATGAGACTATTTGATAAGTAGCATAAACAAATAAATGAAAAGATAATTGAAAATAAGAAGTCCATACCAGATTTTAAAAGGCATGACAAAAAAATGAAGCATTAAACACAGATGAGATATAGGGACAAAAGGAAGAAGTAAAAATTTGTTGCTTTAAAAAATTTCCCATGCTAGGTAATTTATCTGCCTATACAAACTCTCTTCTCCAACATGACTTACTCCCTACATTGGTTTATATAATTCTCCTTGTAGGTTTCCAAGACATTTCCTTTCTAAAGGGATGGATCATATCCCACTTCTTACTTCTCTCTACCTTTCCTCTGTACTCCTGTAGCACATCACCAGAGGCTAAACAAATCAAAGGGATCAAAGTTGCTAAAGAGAAGATGAAAGGTGGTCAGAAGAAGATGTAATAGTGAAAGCAATAGTAGGGAGAAGTATTAGAGGAGCCAATTTGGGGAGGTATTAAATTTCCCACAGAGGTCATTAAAATTCTAAATTATCCTCAGCAAAATTATTTTTGCGTTAAGTTTTGCTATTGTGGCTTGGAATGTAAAATCCATTGCTAAAAGTTTTGTTCTGAATAAATATTTATCTTTTGTATTGCTAAAAAAAAAAAAGAAGGTCAGAGTTGGCAGAGCATTTAGTCAACAGAAAGTTGAAAAAGGGGAGATTTACTGTATGGTAAGTAGTGTTAGTTCTCTAACTTTCTTCTTCACCTTCAATGCTGCACTTGTTAATATGGTGATCCCCCCCCACCGCCCCCACCATATAACCTTTAGAATCAGTTTGTCAATAGTCACTAAATAACTTGCTGGGATTTTCTTGGGACTTACTTTAAATCTATAGATTAAGTTGGGAGGCCACAGTGTACTTCTTTTTTTAAATGAGTGTGGCCTATTTTATATTTCATATATATCTGTATCCCTTATAACTCCTTGCCTAGGAAATGCAGAGAGTAGGCTTTTAATGAAGAAGTTGTTTAGCCCTGTCATTGTGGCTCAGTGGTTGAGCATTAACCCATAATAGAGAAGTTCATGGTTCAATTCCTGGTCAGGGCACTGCCTGGGTTGCAGGCTCAATCCCTCGTAAGGCAGATGCAGGAGGCAGACTATCAATGTCTCTTTTTCATCATTGATGTTTCTATTTCTCCCTCCTCTCCCTTCCTCTCTCTAAAATCAATAAAAACATTACAAAAAAAGGAAAAAGTTGTTTATTTGGTAAAAAATTAGCTATTTAATCCAAGTAGTATGTGATTTTGGTGTTTTGTTTGTTTAGTGCTTAGAGGAGGCAAGAGCTCTGAACATGGAACAATAAATGTAACAAAAGATGCCTACTTATGACCCTGTAATCTGCGTTGAAGCTTTTTATTATGTCTCTTTGATACCATTAAAATAAATCCATGCATGCCATTTGTGCAACTTTGGTAGGAAACTGCAATTTAAACACCCTGTAAAGACTAGGTGAAATAAGGAAGGTACATGACTATCAGTCACACCTGGTAACAGGGTCATTGCCAGAATAGGCATGGCCACTACAAGCATGGGAAGATTGGAAATAAATAATCTCCTAAACAAAGGAGTTTTCTGTCTTGCTCTCTTGCCTCTTGGAGTGTTGCCCTCCTGGCCTGTGGGGCTCTCACAATCCCACATCTACCCACAGGTCCCACAGCCATGTGAACCCCACACACAAGGGAATAATGGACTACAGCTGGCCTGGATTCAGTTCCACTGTGGAACAGAAACTGTGGACACTGGTTTTGCTTCTAACTTTACTAAATTCCCAGATGCCCTTCTTCCAGGACTGAGTTAAGGAAAAGGGGACTTTAGAAACCCAGAGAAATAATTCCATACAAATAAAAAATCACTCATCCTCTATGTGAGTTTCAGAAAATTCTTTTTCTTATGATATAAGGACCTCATCCGCATGCTAAGCCCGGAAATGGATACCTGGTGGATATTCAACTTCCACCGCAAAACAGCTTGTACTGTTGCAAGTAATTTCTTGTATTTCTTTTATATTTTACTAGAGGCCCAGTGCACAAAATTTGTGCACAGGAAGGGTTCCTAGGCCTGGTTGGCGATCAGGGCTGAAAAGGGCTTTCCTTCATTCTGTGCCACCCCCCTAGTGATCAGTATACATCTTAGTGAGTGGTCAAACTCCTGGTTGGTCAAACTCCCAGTAGGTTGAACTCCTGAGGGGACAATTTGCATATAAGCCTTTTATTATATAGGATTTTAAAAAGTTTTGTTTGTTTGTTTCTTTTTGTTGTTGTCAATCCTCACCCAAGGATATTTTTTTCAATTGTTTTTCAGAAAGAATGGAAAGAAGGAGGGAGGGAGAGGGGCAAAGAGAGAGAGAAATATAGATGGGAGAGAGACACATCGACTGCTTGCCTCCTACATGTGCTCCTGACTAGGGGCAGGGAGTGAACTCCAACCCAGATACATGTGCTTGACTGGAATAAAACCTGACACCCTTCAGTACATGGGCTCTCACTCTAGTCACTGATTCATACTGGATAGCACTTATATTCTATTAATAGTGGTGAAAGTAAGTACCTTGACAGATCATGTTATTTGCCTTTGATTAGTTTGGTATGCTCTGCCCTCTTATAGTAAGAAGTCCATTAATTTTCTTGATTAAACTCTATTTTCTTTATTGATGACCTGAAAAATTGCATAGAATTGAATTTTGTGCAATTCCGACTCAATAACCATTTTGAATTCAATATTGTAATAAGTACTGAAGTTAGCACTTTCATACACGTTATATTTTTAATCACAAAACACTGTATTTTTATTTTACTTTGGTAAGGATATTGAAGCCCAAAGAGGTTGTGTGACTTTCAAAAGTATTCCATTTGGAAAGCATTAGAGCAGCATAGGGAGTATATAAGTGTTTATGGCATGGCCATCAAGCAATAAGGGAAGATACCCAAGCAGTATATACCAGAAGCAGTTACTGGAGCAGTTTTTATTGGAAAACACTCATGCAGACAGAGCAATAGAAAATGTGCCAGTCCCATGTCTCCCATTACACTGTAGGCAGCGCAGAGCCATCTGGCAGGGCCAGACGTCAGATTGCTGGCGAGGAACCCTGACCTTTGGCT
Organism: Antrozous pallidus; assembly: GCA_027563665.1. NCBI lineage: Eukaryota > Metazoa > Chordata > Mammalia > Chiroptera > Vespertilionidae > Antrozous > Antrozous pallidus. The sequence continues at coordinate 52,633,606 of CM050520.1, read as the reverse complement.
CTGGTGCTTTGAAGCTACATTATTAGGAAAGTCCTTGTCCTTTCCCTTGTGTAAACAGAAGCTGAAATGTAGTAAATAAAGAATAACATATCTTATTCTATTCTAGCTACACAAAATTAATGTAACAAGTATTATTTAAAAAAATGTTAACACTAGATTTGAGTCTAGCTCTTCAGACTTCACTTTCTATAGTCATTTGGTTTCACTATAGTAGCTGAGGAAAATCCATAGCAAAAAAATATATTAATACTTGGAGTTTGGGAAATGTTTGTCTATAAGGGATGAGCTAAAGAACATTTTTAAAGAAAGGAGAGGTATGATGTTGGGTGTCCTTAATGATGTACATTGGTGACATTGTGAATTAGAACTAGATGTGGGACAGTTGACTAGATATAATTGTTTAGTTGCTACACAAGGACTTTAAAATACATTATTTTAAACTAGAGACCCAGTGCATATGAAATCGTGCATGGTTAGGGTCCCTAGGTCTAGCCTGGCCTCTGTTGCTGGCCTTTGCCACCCTGTGATGCTATGTGAAGCTCCCTGCCCCGGGATGCTCCACAATGCTCATGGCCCCTTGATTGCTCTGCAAGGGTTTCCTGCCCCACCACTGCTCTGAGAGGCTCCCTCCACCCTGCCACTGCTCCAAGAGGCTCCCCCCACCCTGCCACTTCTCCTTGAAACTGCCCCCACCCAGTGACTGCTCCGTGAAACTCGCTGCCACCTGGTGACTGCTCCACTTAGCTCACTGCCTCCCTGAGAATCAGCCCATCACTGCTGCTCAACAGTACCCAGTCCCGCCCTCTGCTACCCCATCTCATGGCGAGCATCTTGGGGGCTGGGAGATGGTGGGGGGACTACTGAGAGGTGCTCCATGCACTTCATGGTGACTGGTTGGCCTTTCCGTCATGATGGCACCTGACTCTTTATATATTAGGATAAGAAAGGATACAAGGGGCAGTTGCCAGAGGCAGAAAGAAGATTACTTAGCAAATGGTTAGTAGTGACAAGGGAAGAAGAGAGATGACTCTTGACATTTGACTCTGAGTTTTCTGTCTTTGTTTTTGGGAAATTAGAAGTACCAATGACAGACATGGGTGAGTCAAAGGGGAAGTAGATTTGACAGGATATTAAGAGTTTGAAATCAGCTGGATAAGGCTGGTTGGGGTCATGAGATGGAAACTTCGGTTAGACCAGTGGTCGGAAAACTCATTAGTCAACAGAGCCAAAATGTTTGAAATTTCTTTTGAGAGCCTAATTTTTTTAACTTAAACTTCTTCTAACACCACTTCTTCAAAATAGACTTGCCCAGGCCATGGTATTTTGTGGAAGAGCCACACTCAAGGGTCCAAAGAGCTGCATGTGGCTTGCGAGCCTTAGTTTGCCGACCACTGGGTTAGACCAAGCACATGGAATATATATATGGCAATAATAATAATTCACTTTCCAAAAAGCAATTTTATGAATGTAGTGGGAGCTGGAATTGAATTGCAAGGAATTATGTGATAAAGTTGATTAAAAAGTAGGAAAAAGCAGAAAATACAGATTGCATTTAAATTTGACGAGAGAGAGAGAGAGAGAGAGAGAGAGAGAGAGAGAGAGAGAGAGAGAGAGAGAAGAAGTATGAAGATGTAGCAGTCTTGAGAGAAGCTCTTTTACTGATTTTGTTTTTAGCATAGGAAAATATGGAATCTAGCTGTGGGCCAATCAAGGAATAATCAAATAGAGAGGATGATGCTTAAATGATCAGAGGAAATTTGTAGAAAGTAGGTTTAAAAGTCCTGGAAAGAAATGAGAATTTATATTACACACATAGAATTTAAGGTTAGAAAGTAAAATATATGCATGATTTTTTTTAATAAATAGAAAAAGCAGTGGAGAAAAAGGAAACGATATTTTGAAGTGAAAGGGAAGAGGGCTGATCAAATTTATGTTATCCACTTAATCACTTACTACATATTTATTGGGAGTCAGCTGCCTGAGAATAAGCCATCACAGAGGAAAGAAAAGCAAAGAGAGTGTATCTGAGTTTAATAACATTTTTAGGACAATTCCTGGATATTAGTTTCACTCATGGGCAGTTGTGAGGTAATGGGACCTATATTTTGCTTAATATAGTTTGGTTTTGTTTAAGTTATATATCTGTCATTTGCAATATAACCTCGTTAACTGTAACCATAGTTTTCTCCTTCTCTAATAATTCCAATTTACCCATAGCCATTGCCATATCATGCACTACCATCTCCAATAACAATTCTTGAACAAAAATTTTAAAATCCAATTTTCTATTATAACCTGTCTTTCAAACCTAAATATTCTAAAAGCTTAACTCTAATATGCTCTTACTACCTGGAGACTTCTACCTTGTTTTATATATTCCTTTTTTTTTTTTTAATGTATCACCCTCTCACTCTCTAACTTTCATTTTGAGGAATTTAGTTTTCCTGATACACACAGGAAGTGCTCCCCTACTTATATTCTTGCTACCTTTCTCTTTCCATCCACTGGCTAAATATAGGTATCTGTTATTTATTAGAACAATTGCAACACTAACATTAGTGATTAAAATTTTTGTGTAAGAGGGTTGTACTTGGCTACTCTGGACTTCATAGTAAAGTGACTTTTGTACTCTTTTTTGGTTAGGGAAACTCAGATGTTAGTAGCTCCAGGTGATGTTCCATGGACTAGTCAGACTTATTTTTACCTATAGAACATAATCTTGGCTACCAGAAATCTGGGAGCTAAATGAGGGAAGAAAGCATAAATAGATATCAAAATCTGGTGTGGAGATTTTTGCTTCATAACCCTGTTTACTGAAATCATTGTGCTTGGTTTTCCCAGTTTGGAGATCTTTTGTATTCCATTTTTAGAAAAAAACACCTGAGTTCTGTTGGGATGGGAATAGATAGTTATCTGACTGTAGAGAACAAAGGAGAGGATCTGGAGTTCTATTTATTAAACATGTTTTCAGACAATTCTGCTGATTAAAGCCTGTTTTGTCTCCTTTTCTAGAGATTATAGGGCCACCAAGTTTTGAGTCTTCTGAGTCCTGAAGATGATACTGGAGAATCACATCCCCCCACCACTTGTTAGAAGTGAGGTTCTTGGGGTACCACTGAAACAGAAGTGCCTATGGGAGGATGGAGTGTGGTAGAAGTTCCATTTCTCAGGTTCCAAAGTCCCCTGCTCCTTAAGCCAGCCCTGGAAAAGGTTCCAGTTAAGCTCAAAGCAAAGTCAGTGTCCAGAGATTCCATTCCATGTTGCAGCTGGGTCAAATTCAGCGTCCATGCTAATTAAAGTCCATGCCGTTGTGGCTGTCCCACATGGATGTGAACCATGGGGAATGCACCCCTTGCCACAGGAGAGCCAGGCATCCTGTGCACCAGAGAGTAAAAACCAAAAGCGCAATTCTTTGCTTAGAAGTTTAAATATTCAGGTTTCTCACCCCATGTAGTGGCCATGAAATTCTGGCCACTAAGTTGTTCCCAGGTGTGACAGACAGATGAGCACCCTTCATATCACTCAGACCTCATTGGGCATGCATCTAAACTACCTTTGTCCAGGCCCTCGCCCCATTAATCAGCTGAGAACAGACTTAGAGGGTGTTAAATGCAGCTTCTAAAGTGTTAAAGCTATAAAAATGGCAAGCCTATATTATCTAGTTTTACCTTTCCTGATAAATAATAGCCAGGTTATTATAATAGTATCAAAAGGAAAATAAAGTTTCTTCTAAGTTTAGACTGCTTTTAATTCAGGATCCACCTTTCCAGGTTTCCTATTCATTTGCTTTTCAGATGCCAATGTTTCACTGCTCCTGTGTTCCCTCACATCTTCTTGATCCTCATGGATGCACGACTTCAAACACATTTTTTACCCTTATGGTAGTAGGGTCTTAGGAGGGAACAGGAGGAGTTAAAGCAGGCTATAACTTGAAATTGCTATCTAGAAATGACTCAGTTCCTGCAGTACCAGAAATCTTTAGTCTTCCTTCTTCTTTTGCTCTTTAATTGATAAGTAAATTATCTTCACGACAGATGAAAAAATTTCCAAGTCCTACAAATGACAGTGTCTGTTTATTTCTATGGAGGAACTATATCAGAGTATCCCTATCCAACTAATTCAATTAAAATATATAACATATTAACTTTGGTTGTTGTGGCAAAATGCATGGGAGAAAGGTCAGCCAGCACACCGAAGGACGAAAGTTTAACCTTTATTTTGCAGATCTGCTAGTCCAGGGATTTCTGGATCCAAAGCCTGAACAGAACTCGTGGGGAGGCTCTGACCTATATATCTTCTCCAGTGGCAGCCCCTGAGGGTCCCCATAGCTCCGCCCAAGTCAGTCAGAGTGAGGAAGTAAGACTATAGTTTTAACCAGATACTTAACTAGGTTGCCAGCCTGCCCCCCTCACCACCCCCCCATTTTTCTTTTCATGGTAGGTTATGTATTTGATGATTTTACATGCTTCATTTCATTTGTTTCTCAAAAATTACCCTAGGCACCATTTCATAATGTAGATGCTGAAGCTCTGAGAGGTTCAGTTACTTTCCCCAAACCACTGAGCTACGGGTAGCTGAGCTAAAATGCAAACTCAGAGTCCCCAAATCTGTCTTCCTATTCAGCTTCATTTTTATTTTATCTAGGAGCTATTAACAAAAGGTGTTTAAGCTGAAGGAACACATTGTCCATCTCTTTCTATAAGACTTTTTAGCCATGTGAAGAGGAGTAAAGAAAAAAAATGTAGTTGTGCTCTTTCACCATAATGAGCTCTCTTTCTCAACTCATGAAGTTTTACTTTTTCAACTTGTTAGGAAGTTTCCAGTCAATACTTTTTCAGTACTACACTCTCTCTTCTCCTTCAGGAACTTCAGTGATACAAATATTATTGTCTTTAATGTTCCTGAGGCTATGTTTTTCATGTTTCTAAAAAATCATTTTTTCTCCCTATTGATTAGATTAGACAATTTAAATCAATTTATTTTCAAGTTCACTGGCTCTTTTTACTATAATTTCATTCAAATATTGAGTCTATCCAATGAGGTTTTTAAATTTCAGTTATTGTTTTTTTTCACTTCTTAAATTTCCATTGTGGTTTTGTTATGTCCAGATTTCATGATCCCCAAAAACCACCAGGGAGCCGATTCCAATGCAATAGCATAGTGCCTTTATTACAAGCTTGAGCTTGGCTCTCTGCTCCCACTGCCATAGCAGCAGGAAGCAAAAGAGGAAAAATATCCCAAAACATGCTATTTTGTTGGGAGCTGGGGCCAGACGCGAACCACTGAGTTGGCTGATTCCAATTGGTTGGGTGATGGCTGGGGCTAGTGATGCAAACAATCCCTAATGCATGTGACCTGTCCTGTCCCTGCTCTTAATTGGAGCTCAAGGGCACAGTCTTTCGCAATTGGCTAATTCAAAAGAAGAGGGTTGGTCTTTGTGATTTCAAGATGGCAGCCCCCAGGTAAGTTTATATATCACGTGGCCTACATTGTGGCTGACAAGTCACACAGTCCAAAATGGCAGCTGTCTAAATTGTTTTTTTGCAGTCCCACTCTGCCCTTTCAGTTTTCTTTGATAAAATTTTCTACTTGAAATGTTTAAAGAATCTTTGCAATTGCTCATCTGATTATTTTATAAGAGATGCTTTAAAATATTTTAACAGTATTGCAATATTTGTGTTATCTGGAGGTTGTTGTCAGTTGGTTATCTTTTTCCAAGAGAGTTTGACTTTTTAAGGCTCTTCCAATGCTGAATAATATTAAATTGAATTTTGGACATTTAAATTATTATGTTATAAGACTTTAGGTCTTGTTTAAATCCTATGAAAAATGAGTAATTAACCCAGGTTTATGCTGCACTTTCTTTTTAAAAAAAATATATTTTACTGATTTTTTACAGAGAGGAAGGAAGAGGGAGTGAGAGTTGAAACCATCGATGAGAGAGAAACATTGATCAGCTGCCTCCTGCACACCCCTTACAGGGGATATGCCTGCAAACAAGGTGCATGCCCTTGACCAGAAACAAACCTGGGACCCCTCAGTCCACAGGTTGATGCTCTATCCACTGAAGCAAACCAGTTAGGACATGCACTTTCGAAATATCCTTTGTGGTCTTGGATTCCAACAGACATATTTCATAGGGAAAGGGAGGAGGGACAGGAAGAGATCAACCAACTGAAACAGGAATTTTACGGGAATATAGGCAGTTTTAGGGAATTTTTAGAATTGGGGTCCAAGGGAAAAACACAGGGCTACAAACTAGGAGAAGGTACATTTTCATAAGACAAGGGAGAGGCAACAGTTACATTTACTTAAGATAAGGGAACCACAGGGCGTAGCCAAGAGGTCTATATTTACAAAATAAAGAAGGAGGAAGAAAGCCCAGAAGGAATGGGAGGACAATGAGGGAAGAGGGCCTTAGGGGTTACTATAGTAGCCCTTTCCAAAGGGAATAGTGAGGATATCATGACACAGGAACTGCAGCCTTTATAAACCATGGAAACAGGAAGTCAGCTGGACCCTTTCCCCCTTCCCACTTGGGAATCTATCCTATGGGACTCTTTTCTCCTCCCCATGTGGGAATCTGACTTGTTCTTTAATAAATTTCCACCTTTGCTATGCCACCTTATGTCCATGGATTCATACTTCCAACTCGGGCAGACAAAAAATCAGACATCCTGCCCAGTCCAAAAATTCTGCTTTACAATGAATTTATATGCATATTAGAAGTTAGGTGCACGAAATTCATGCACTTGAGGGAGGGGTCCCCTCAGCCTGGATTCTGAGGGGGCATAGGTCAGGCCAAGGGACTCCCTGGTGCATGATCAGGAATGGGGAGGGACCATGGGAGGGCTCCAGGGTGTGTCCAGCCCATCTCGCTTAGTCTGGATTGGCCAGACCTCAGCAGCAAACTAACCTGCTGGTTAGAGCATCTGTCCCCCAGTGGTCAGTGCATTTCCTAGCAAGTGGTTGAGTGGTCTTAGCATATCACTAGCATATTACACTTCGATTGGTTGAGCGGCCAAGTGGACGACTGCATACTTAGCATAATAGGCTTTTATTATATAGAATATGCATAGCCCATGCACAGACAATAGTGCAGGGAAGGCCTGAGATGGGGGAGGAGATCAGTACAGAAAGTGGGGGAGAGGGGACATCTGTGATACTTTCAACAATAAAGATATATTTAAAAAATAATTTTAAAAAGACATTTTTTTCTTAAAGCAAAAAGAAAACACACACACAAAAACACAATTCACATTTCAAAGATTTTGCAGCATACTAAGCATCTGTTTCCAATGTGTGCCACTCAGTGGACAGTCTGGGATCCTGGGCAGTGTCTTAGAGTTTGCTCATTAGTATCATATCTATGCATTTGTGGCATGGGTTTGGGCCCCGAGTTCATAAATCACCTTATCAGGTTACTTCCCTAAGCTTGTCTTGTTTCTGTAACCTCCCCAGCACTTTCTGGTTCCCTGGAGCCCTCTTTTGCATTTGAGTGTCATCCTGGTGGAAGCACTAAGTGAGGCTCAAAGGGCATCTGCAGAGTGAGTGAGGGTCCCTTGGCCTGGCCTAGGGGGATTGGGCTGAAACCAGCAGTCTGACATCCCCCGAGGGGTCCCAGAGTGCAAGAGGGCATTCTGCAAAGTTGCTGTTGCTTGCAGCTCCTGCATTGAGCCTCTGCCTCCTGGAGGTCATTGCACCTCATAGTTTAGGCTTTTCTATATAGAGATTATTATTTATTGTTTATTGTATTGTTTTTCAAACAACTGTAAACCTACTTTTGCTCACCCCTGTATGTAATAACCTTAGTCAGGAGTCCAATAAATTTCATCATTGAAGGAAGCCTTTATTTATGCGTAGGGGGGGGTGGACACTCAGAGTTGTGATGATGCTCATCACAAAGAGAAGACTGTTTCTATCTCTATGAATAAAGAAAATAATACATTTTGGAAAATAATACATTTTCTTTATAGAGACCAAAAACATACAAAACTGAATTATTGGATTTGAATTCCATGTTTTTAAAGATTCACAAAAGGAAAACCAACCAGATGCATATCCAAACCAGCAAAATATCAGACAATTTAAAATGGTACTTGAGCAAGTGTGTGAGGAGCACTGCAGAAGAGGGAAGGGGGGTGGTACTGGTGGAGGATTAGCAGAGGTAGCTCAGGGCATTTCAGCGTGATTTTGGCTGACACAGCAGGCACAGCTTGAACCAAAGTCAAGGACAGGATAGGCAGACAGGGGCTTAGAGATACTGCTATACAAACCTCCAGGTGGCCACTGATAAGGAGATCAAGACATGTTTTTACTGATAAGCAGGGCCAATGCAAAGGTCAGAACTTTGATCAGAAGAAATTTTAATTACTCAGATATTGATCAGAACACCCAGGGACCAGCTACAGAGGGGAGGGTTTAGGAACAGGGCTGGGTTTCTTAGATTTACACTAGGGGACCTGACTGCTCTTCCCAGGCTGTGATCAGTTGTGATTCTAAGCGCATCCTAGGAAAAAAGCCAACTATGATAATGGGTTAGACTTTGGGGAATGGCAGTGACCACAATATTATTAGACTTTAAATGCTAAGTGGAAGAAACATTAAAGGAAGTTGATTTTGAAAGAAACTGGAAAGCCCTAAGGACCTTTGATGGAAATTTTATAATGTAAAAGGGAAGCGGGGAAGAATATTTAAAGGTGAATTGAAATGCTTCTTACAAATCAATAAAGAAAATTAAACCTCCTGAATGATCTCGGACTAGTAATACAGTCTCAGAGTCTGTAACAAAGTTAGTCCCCGTATTTTAGGTGTCTCTGGCCTTTGAAGAATAGCTTTTTGTGATTTTACACATGTCTGGTTGAGTGAATAGGCTATTACTGGGATCTCAGTGGGTAGTGCCATATAAACAGACATCCTGATTTAGTTCCTGAAATCTTTTACCTGGACTCTGTGATACCTTTGCAGCTGTGCTCTCTTCTCCAAGCCTTGCCTCCCCTAAAAGATATTTTCTGCAAAGACAGCAGAATGTTTTTTTTTTTTCTTTTTTTTTTTTCTGAAAGGCAGGCTTACTAGTTTCACTTCTTTATCAAAAGACAATTCTCTAAAATTGGGTCTTCACTTCTTTGATCTCAATGTTTGCAGCCCTGCCCTGTATGAATTCTGCACTATAGGCATATCTACATCCTTTTTACTTTGGAATAATCTTTGTAAAAACTTTTTCATTGTGACTTTATTTACTTTTAAGTATTTTTATTGATTTCGGAGGAAGGGGAAGAGAGGGAAAGCGAGGGGGGAGAGACAGAGAGAGAGAGAGAGAGAGAGAGAGAGAGAGAGAGAGAGAGAGAGAGAGATCAATGATGAGAAAGAGTCATTAGTCATCTGCCTCCTGCACTGGGGATTGAACCCAAAATGGGGGCATGTTCCCTGACCAGGAATTGCACCATGACCTCTTGGTTCATAGATCAATGCTCAACCACTGAGCCATGCTAACCAGGCTGGAATAATTTTTTTTATTTAACTTTTTACTTTTGAATAATCTTAGATTTACAGAAAATTCGCAATGATAATTTTGAGTTTACATAAATCCTCAGCCATTTTTTCTATACTTAGCATTATGTTACCATGGTATATCTGTCAAAACCAACAAACAAATGTTGGTCATTATTGATAATTAAATTCTATACTTCATGCAGATTTTCCCAGTTTCTCCACTAATGCATTTTTTTTCTGTTCCAGGATCCCATTCAGAATATCACAATGCATTTAGTCATCCTGTCTCCTTAGTCATCTCGGGTATGTAACAATTTCTCAGAGTTTCCTCGTGTGTGTGTATGTGCGTGTGTGTGTGCGCGTGCGCACATGTGTGTGTGGTGTGTGTGTGTGTATGATCTTGAGAATTTTGAGACTGGTCAGGTATATTGTAGAATGTCTTTAAATTAGGTTCATTTAATTTTTTTCCTCATGAACAGACTGGAGTTCTGGGTGTTGTGTGTGTGTGTGTGTGTGTGTGTGTGTGTGTAGAATACCACAAAGGTAATATGTTCTTATCATTAAGTTATATGAAAGGCAACATGCTATCAACATGAATTGCCTCTGTAATATTAACTTTGACTGTTGGTTCAGGTTGTGTTTGCCAGGTTTCTCTGCTGTAACGTTATTTGTTTTCCTTTTCCTTTTCTATACTCTGTTCTTTGGAAGTGAGTCACTGCATTAGCCTATACTCAGGGTGAATGAAGGACTGAGTTCCACTTCCTGTAGGGAACATAATTAACATATTATTTTGAATTTCTCTGTAAAGGGGATTTATCTCATTTGCCACATTTATGTATATATGTATGTACGTATATATAGCAGTCTGGTCCTAGGAATATTCATTTTATACTTTGGATTCTAATGGAATATTACCTTATTTATTTTGTTGCTGTACATGTTCAAGCTTTGGCCTTTGGGAGCTTAAAATGGTTGGCTCAAACCTGTTAATTCCTGGAGTAATAAGGACAACTTAGCTACTAGTAATAAAATCAGCTTAGGCCTGCTTAAGCCACAAAAGGGAAATTTATTTTAAGGAAATTTAACATATCCCAGAATCTTTAAGCTAGGTTACATCTGGGTCCAAGAGGCCTGGAATGTATATGTACAAGGAGACGAGGACCCCTGCTTCTTTCTTTTGCTTTATTCTGTATGTATAGTTTTTGTTTCCCTCTTCTACCAGCTCAGGCTGCATCATGGGATGTTACTGTTATTTCTGAGCTACTGACTTCTTGTGTTAAAGCTACTGCCGCATAAGAAATGTGAAATGACTTTCTTAAGGTTCCAAATTCAAAATATTTAGGAAGTAAATTGTATTTGCCTAATTCAGTTTAAATGTGTATTTCTTGCCCAAGAAATTATAGCTGAGTGTGGTCTGTGTCCTGAAGTACAAACTTGGCTCTAGAAGTTCACACCTGTGTCACTATGCTAGAGTAGGGAGACATTCCCAAGAGAAAGGTGGATTGCTCTGAGCCTGCCAGACATCCCTAAAGGGTCCACTGTAAACATATGTGGCCTTAACAAGGGCTGCTTCCTTGACCTCCATTGCACTTTTATCTTTGGTTTGCACAGAAAGTTCTACATCAGGCATTCCTTCTTCTATTATCATCTCTGCCCAACTACTTCCCTTGGTGTACTCTCAAGGTGATTTTGCTTTATAATTGCATTATTAATAAATATACTTATTATCACACAATGTCTTCACATTTTTTTCTCAAAGGGCTAAGTGTCTTGAGGACATTTTCATGTGTAGTTCACCCGAGCATCTCTAAGATCTAATATAGTCCCTAGCATGTTATCAGTCCAATAAATGGTTTTTGAATGAAGTCATGAACAAGTATGCTGATGTGTATTTAATTATGGTATGGCTGAAAACCACTGATATTAAGGTGCAAAATCATTGAACTTTAGCTAAAAAGTTCATGCTTGCTGATGAAACAGAGAGATTCTTTTCTCTGCCTCTCTCCTCAAAAAAGTCTTAGAAAATAGGGTGCCTTAAAAAGTAAACCTCAGCTCCTCAGTGATGGAAAGAATTGGGAAGATTCAAAGGCAAGTACACTGAAAAAAAGTTTTATGAGATATGTGGAAGTGAAAGAAGAAAAACCAGAGTGTTAATTTGCCTGGCCTAATTCAATCAGCAAGAAAGGATTTCTCAAATGTATTTGTAGAAGACAGACGGTAAAAAGAAAATTGGTTTGCTGAAAAATGAGAACAGGGAATTAGAGACATAGGCTAAGCAAAGGGAAATTTGTTCAACAGCTGCATTTTTATGTAAAGGGAGGTAAAGAATCGCTTAAAACAGAAACCATAGCCGAGGATGGATAGATGGCTAAGAAGAGGGAGGCAGTTAAAGAAAACACAAACTTAAATCTACCATCTCTGTCCAGGCTCAATGAATTCATGAGGCCCTTATCTCATACTTGGTCGGTCTTGTCTGGTTTCTGTTTTGTTCATCACCTACCAATGCCCCACTGAGGTTTTAGGAACCCCATGTGGAATTCTTAATTTGCTGTTATTTTGTCTAGAACCAGAATGTTGTACTGGAAAGAGTGTAGCATGATAATTCAGAGAGAGAGAGGAGCTGGAATTCTAGCCTTGGGTTGGAGATAGGACTTTGGATCACTATAGCATGCTGCTACAGGGTAAGACTTTGGCAGTAGAAGAAACAAATTAACAAAATTATACATTGTTAATAAACAATATACCAAGAGAGAATCAAGAAGCACTTAAGGGAGAGGAAGAGGCAGAAGGAAGCCAAATAAGGAGATTAAAAGCAAATGGTCTAAGAAGAGAGAATAGGAATGTGATGTCACCAAGATGGTTTCAAGTAGGAGAGTGTGGTACATCGGATCAAATGCTTCAGAGGCTAGATTTTGAAAACAAGATTGGGTTTTAAAGTGGTTATTCCTATTGGATATAGTTATATTGATTTATGGGATATTATTTTGGATGATCTAAGAAATCCATGACATTAATTTTTTTCTTTATTTTTTATTGAAATAGACTTTTCCTAAGGCCCAAGCAACATCTTTTTGGTATGGAGTTGCTCTGATAGCATTAACTTGTATTTTTTAATCTTGTAACATAATTTCACTACTTTAATTCTTCTTAGTATTACTAGCAATCACTTCCTAAGAAGATAACTGGTGATATTTAATATTATGATTCAACTTTGAATCCCTGTTCCAAAAAAACATTGCTGCTGGTGATTTTTGTTCTTTAGGAGGATGACTTTTGGATTAGGGAGGCAATTTGGATTTTGGATAGAGAAAAATTTTGACTTAAATCTCAGTTCTGTCATTTCATATCTGTATGTTCTTGACAAGTCATTTAGTCTATCAGAGGTTTATTTGTCTCATTTGTACATCTACAAATGGGTAGATATTTTTATCAAAGAATGGTTCTGAAAATTTATGTGAAAATGAATACACAGATGAGAATACTAGTTTCTTTGTTACAGAATAAGTTTATATTTAATTATGTTTAGTTTAAATGAGGTGTTTGAACAGATTAGTTTTCTCTAGGTTAAAAGTTAAGGTTAAGCCTGTGGCTCTACAAGTCAGAGTCTTTCCATATTCTCACATTACCCCAGAGCAGCCTCTGTACTGAAATATTTGTCTTGGATAAACACTCACTTAAGGTCATCTACTCATTTTGTGCATGGTCTTGAGGGGAATAATAGAGATAAAATTTTATATTTCTAATTACACTTAAATGATCACCTAGGACTCTTCCAAATTAAGCAGTCTCCTGTTCTTTTGAATACATTGAGCACCAGAAATTAAAATATCTCTGAATGATCATTTTCCAAGGTTCAGGAGAAATAGTGAATAAAGGAGATTGTCCATGCAAACAAATATGATTTGCTTCCATTGTCACAGGCTTTGTTTTCTCTGTCATGTATGGCACTGATTCTCAGAATAAACCCCCCCGTGGATCATCTTCTTCAAGGGAAGGACCACTGATACTTGCTTCAGGCAGAGTCTTGGCTATTTTACCATCTACCTGGGCCCTGATCACTGGCTTACTGACTCCATATTTACACCAAAATATTGCATGTAGAAAATGATAGATTTCTTTTACAGCCTCATATTTGGTGACCTGTTACGTGCAGAATTTTAGGTTCCTTTATGCTAGTGTCTCCAACTCTGCTTCTCTCCACTCCAAAAAGCTTGATTCAGTGCCCCCGAGTCTCCTGTACATATCCCATCATGGCCCTTATTTATCCTGTTCTACTTCACGACTCTCTCCCCTACTAGCTTTAGCCTTGTGTTAGCCTTCCTTGGGGGAAGGGTGTTACCTTTTCAACTTATGTATTTTTAGCCCTATGTCCAAAATACCTGTGAGGAAATAGGCATGCACTATATATCAGTTGAGTGACTCAGCCAAAGGGCTGACTTCTGATATTAACAATATTTTATGTTTCTATGGCTCAACAAATTCATATTTTTGATGCAGACATCAACAGAAATATATCACTTCTCACACCATTGGTCAACAGTGGCCTCAGCATACTTTAGAAACACATGCTCATTTTCAAGCTATTCTGAAATCATATTACAGCACTTGTATACTAGAAATATTAGGGTCTTTGCCTAGCTTTCTAAAGAGATCTACTTAAGAGCAGAAAATCTGAAGGTTGAAAATATAGATAAAATATTACCATTTTCTGTAAAACTTTTTGTGATTTTCCGAAGAGTGTTAGACCCCTAGAACTTTATTCATTCTCTATTATAGAAGTCAACTTGTCATAGTTTAATTCATCCATTCATAGAGAAGAAATAGACTGGGAGTTCCCCAAGGAAATTATCTTTCTTTCTTATTCATTTTTTCTTTATCTATGGCAGAATATCACCTTCTAAGACTTTTCACATATTGTTGCTTCTGAATAGAACATGCTATTCAAAATCATTACCACCCCCTGTCCTATTCTTATACTAATACAAGCACATAAACTTTACTGGGTAACCCTAAATATCCTTTCAGTGCCATATTTTACCTATTGATTGCCTCCATCTTTACCCCAAGTGCTTATATTTATCCTACTGCATTCAAATTATTCACTTTTTTTTTTCATAATAGCCTGTGAGATCTTTAAGCTCAAGAATTTCATCTTGTTACTAGAGGCCTGGTGCACAAAATATGCACATGGGTAGGGTCCCTAGACTTGGCTGGAGATCAGGGCTGATTGGGGCCTTCTGGCTGCTAGCTGGAGCCTTCCTTTGTTCTGTGCCACCCCCTGGTGGTCAGCATATATCATAGCAAGCGATTGAACTCTAGGTCTCCTGGTCGAACTCAGGAGAGGACACTGCATATTAGCCATATATATATATATATATATATATCCTTTATGTCCTCTATGCCTAGTCTTAGCCAGAACAGGATAGGTAATGACTACTAACTATTTTAAAAATAAATATACCACTTCTGTCATTCTTCTCTGTGTGTATCTTGTGAATTATTGGCAAAGGAGTGAATTCTTCCATCTTATTTTGCATACTGGTGTTCTTTTCATATCTACACCTAAACTTTGTTAAATTATTTCATTGCTATGGAGATTTCTGAAGAAACTTGAAGATATCTAGGATTAGGGTTCAGTGAGTCATAATAGGAACATAACATTTACATATTACATGGCTGCTATTATTTGAATTTTAAGAGAAAGTTCATTCATCCCACATATCCTGTGGGGGAGGGGCTGCTTGGTAGATTGGTCTTTCTGTGGGGGAAAGAGTTGACTCACAGAAATTCAGTTCCAGAGTATAAGTGGAAAAGGTACAATTGTAAGATGCATGCAGACTGTGTCTACTTTGTCAATGATTTTTCTGGTGACAGCCTGACTGAGGGCCTCCTGAGAAGTATCAGATTTTACTTGTTTTATGAGCAGAAGGTTTTAAAGAACAATAATAAATGTTTCTTATTTCTATTGATCACCTGTTTCCTTTTAATAAACTCTCAACCAAATAAATAAAACCAAGGTGACATTATATTCAGTTGTCTATTGATTATAATTTTTAGATGGCCCTTCAGGGAAAATATTAGGTAACAGTTGTTTAAAATTGGGAACCTGATTAGCAGTGTTGGTTTAGTCTAGTTGTAAGTGAATGCATTCTTTTGTGACACATCCTCTATGCCAGACTACATGGAAGTCACCCTTTTTCTTCTTTCCTCCCTTCCTTCCTTTCTTCATTCCTCCCTCTCTCTTTCCCTCTCTTCTTTACTTCTTTCCTTTCTTCCTTCCCCCTTCCCCCTTCCCCTTCCTCCCTTCCCCCCCTCTTTCTTTCTCTCTTTCTTTCTCTCTTTCTTTCCCTTTCTTTCTTTCTTTCTTTCTTTCTTTCTTTCTTTCTTTCTTTCTTTCTTTCTTTCTTTCTTTCTTTCTTTCTCTCTCTCTCTCTCTCTCTCTCTCTCTCTCTCTCTTTCTTTCTTTCTTTCTTTCTTTCTTTCTTTCTTTCTTTCTTTCTTTCTTTCTTTCTTTCTTCTGCCTTTTGTCCTCCCTGTATTTCTACCTTATATTTGTCTTTGTTAAGTTTCTATTATATATGGTCCTTTCTCTGGCAATGCAGATAGAAAAAAAAATTCAACTCAAACCTTATGTTCAAAAAAATTTAATGACAATTCATGGAAGTAAATAAATAATTTTAATACAGTTCAAGAAACCTTGATGGAGACATAAATATTTTCTGAGGATAAAAAAATAATTAAAAATATTTTAGGAGAGAGATGGATATTTTCTCCCTACCAAAAAACCTCCACCAAAACAAAACATAAAAAAACCACACCACAAAACCCACATACAATAAACAAACAAACATTCCAGGCTTTTTAGTGGAAGTGATCAAATAGTAGTTCACTAAGGTTGAGAAAATATGGCATCTCAGGAAAAAATGGCATTTCTCTATAGGGAATCATGTACATTTTCAAGGAAAGTACAAATTAGATATGTATTATCTAATGTCGTAACCAATAAAGACATATGGCTATTTATATTTAAATGACACCATTAAATAAAATTAAATTTCACTCTTTCTGTTGCACAAGCCACATTCCAAGTGCCAAATAGCTACATGTTGTTAGAGGCTATCATGTGAGACAATAGATATAGAGCATTTCTGACATTATAGAAAATTTTGTCAGGTAGCACGGGTCTAAATTTTAATAACAGTGCTGGGATAGAAGGCATATTTTTTTGAGGAATGGGTCATAATTCAGACAGCTTTGTGAAAAAATTAAATCCATTATAATAAGCAAATTAATAGCAATTTTTGATTGCCTACCATGTTTTATATTGCCTATATTTGATGCCCATAGATATTAGTGTACATTTATGAAATTAGAAACTGAAGTTCAGAGAAGGAAAGTACCTTTTCCAAGGTTACTCAGCTAATGAATGGGTTGAAGCAGAAGACTGATCCCCAGAGAGAATTAATATTTAAGAAGTTTGAATTGTATATCTTGGGCAGTGGGGAATAATCATTCCAAACAAGAACGTGCATGATGAGAGCTGCTCTGAGGAAAAGTGTTCTTGTGGGGGTGGATTGGTGAATGGCTTGACCTTGGCAAGAGGAATAATTTTCATCAGATGTCAGTGATTAGATCTCAGAGTGTTTTAGAGTTTAATAAATTATATATAAAACCCAGCTTAGGATTATCTTTCTTTGTCTAAGTTATAGTTTAAAAAGAGATACAGGGAAGAGGGTAGGCATATCAAGAAAATATTGTAGAGGCCCTGCTGACATGGCTCAGTGGTTGAGCGTTGACCGTGAACTAGGAGGTCACAGTTTGATTCCTGATCAGGACACATGCCGAGGTTGCAGCCTCAATACCCAATGTAGGACATGTAAGAGGCAGCCAATCATGATTCTCTCTAACCATTGATATTTCTATCTCTCACTCCCCTCTCATTTCCTCTCTGAAATCAATAAAATATATATTTAAAAAAGATAAAAGAAAATATTGTAGATTATTTTATAGGAAGTGGTTTTTAAGGTATAAGCAACTCATGTCTCAGAAAATGTAGTCATCCAAAACATGTATGGTTTATAAAGTTATTCATATGCTTGTACATATTTGTATTTATCATATTCATACCCATACACTCACATGCATGCACATAAACTCATCCACTTTCCCCTTTATATATGGTCTCATAACAATTGCTCATGTTAGAAAGCAGGGATTTTATTTTAACATGTAAATTCAGTAGAACTTTAATATTCTTAGTCTTGTCTTTTTATTAATTCATTCAACAAATATTAATGAAGGCTAACTGTGCTAGGTACTAGAAATGCAACGACAGTTCAGTTTGTGATCTAGTAGAAGATACAGAGAAAAGAATCATGCAATTACAATACTCGATAAGTCTACAATGACAATTTGTTCCCTTGCTAAAAGCATAAACCTGAATGCTGAGCTGTGAATTACTAAGATAGTGAATGATGATAGTCTATCACATCTCAGTGCAGTTGGATTGTTTTCTCCTTCTCCTCATATACTTATAAATTCTCCTAAGGTTGTAAAAATGTTTTATTTATGAAATATCGCTGACAAGGGAGAGATAAAACTTTAGTAAATGTTGAAAACTGTGGTTAAAATTTGAAGCTATGCCAGGAAACTCATTACTCTCATCATAAATACAATTTGAAGCAAAGGAGGGAGCCTAAAAAATAATCTATTTATAAATTTAGGAGTTCACAAAGGTTTCAGGGTATAAGTATGTATAACTCTAGAGAAATGTCAACTGTAAAAAAGGAAAACAAAAAGTCACTGCTCTGCATCTTCTAAAAACAAGTTGCACATGAAATCACAGTAGAAATACCATAATGATGATGATGGATTTTATTCTTGAGGGTGTTTAGGCTATTGCCCTAAATATACTACATAAGGAGTTCTTCTCTAGGTCTTGACAGGTATTTGGTTATTTACCCAAAAAAGTGGGTATAGATCTTCCCTGATATTTATCACAGAGTTTAGAGGATTTTGTTACAAAGCAATAAGAAAATACATTTTTAGTAGAAATAATAGCTCCTTCTCTGATTCTGCTGTTCAAATATTATTTAGGATTCTGGTAAATTAGATCAATCCTTCTAGAAATAACAAGAAGTAACTCTGAAAAAAATATTAAAAAAATAATATATTGAAGTTCTAACCACCAGAACCTTCAAATATGCCTCATTTGGAAATGGGGTCTTTGCAGAGTTAATCAAGTTAAAATGAGGTCATTATAGTGGACCCTAATCTAATATGACTGATATCCTTGTAAAATGAGGAAATTTAGACCCAGATAGACAGAAACACAGGAAGAACATCATGGGAACATGAAGGCAGAGACTGGTGTGCTGCATCTCTACGCCAAAAGAATGCCAGAGATTGCCAGTAAACAACTGGAAGCTAGAGAAAGACATGGGGCAAATTCTTGGCAGCCAGCAGAAGGAACTAATACTGTTGATTCCATGATCTGTGACACATTCAGATGCCAATAGAAATATGAAAAAAAAGGTCAACCATACTAATCATCAGAGTGATGCAAATTACAATTAAAATGAAGTATCACCTAGCACCGGCCAGATTGGCTGCCATGAAAAAAGTCAACAAATAACAAGTAGTGTAGAGTATATAGAGAAAAGGGAACCCTAGTACACTGCTGGTGGGAATGCAGGCTAATGCAGCCATTATGGAAAACAGTATGGAGTTTCCTCAAAAAATTAAAAATGGAACTGCCATTTGATCCAATGATCCCACTTCTAGGAATATATCGTAAGACACCCAAAACAGCAATCAGAAAGAGTGTATGCATCCCTATGTTCATAGCAACATTATTTATAACAGCTAAGATCTGGAAACAGTAGATGAGTAGATAAAATAGCCATGACACATTTATAACATGGAATACTATGCAGCATTAAAAAAGAAGGAACTCTTATCCTTTGAGACAACATGGATAGACCTGAAGATTATTATGCTAAGTGAAATAATACAGTCAGAGAAAGACAAATATCACATGATCTCACTTATATTTGGAATCAAATTAACCATATAAATAGATGAACATAACAGGTCCAGAGGCAAGTATGAATGGAACAGACCAATAGATCTCAGAGTCG
Organism: Antrozous pallidus; assembly: GCA_027563665.1. Classification (NCBI taxonomy): domain Eukaryota; kingdom Metazoa; phylum Chordata; class Mammalia; order Chiroptera; family Vespertilionidae; genus Antrozous; species Antrozous pallidus. The sequence continues at coordinate 52,613,975 of CM050520.1, read as the reverse complement.
GGGGGATCAGGAAAGAGATTAGTAAAAGAACATGTATGCATGTAAGCATAACCCATGGACAGAGATAATAATGTGGTGAAGACTGGGGTCTAGATGGAGGGTAGATGGAGGGGGTGAGTGGGATAGGGGACATCTGTAATACTACCAACAATAAAAAAAATCATAGAAAAAAACTGAAAAATATGGTATCTGAAGTTAAAAAAATCACTGGGTATTAGGATTAAGAAAAGAATGAAGATGCCAAAAATTCAGTGAATTTGAAGCTATAAAAAAAGTATGCAGCATAATGAACAGAGAAAAGTAAATTGAAAAATAAACACACACTAATAAACAAGAATATTAAAGACAGATTGAACATGCTTAAGCTCTAACTTACATGTAAAGAGAGTGCCAGAAAGAGAGGAGAGAGAAAATGGGACAGAAACAGTATCTGAAGAAAAAACAGCTGATAATTTCTTATATTTGATGAAAGGTATAAAAGAAGCTCGTCTATTGTGATAACTATAAAAAATCTAATTACATTATATATAAATTGATGATAATAAAATATAAAGAAAACATTTTGAAAACATAGAAAGAAATTCCCACTTCATATAGGGGAACAATGACTTGATTGATGATTGACTTCTTAACAGAGTCATTGAATGGCATAAGACAATGGACAACTATCTTTAAGTGACTGAAAGAAAACAATAAAAGCCAACTTAGAATAGTTCATTGATAATATTCTTTAAGAATGAAAGCAAATGAATACATTTTCAGATAAAAGAAATCTAAGAGAAGTAATTGCCACTAGTCCAGCACTAAAAGAAATGTTAAAGGAATTTCTTCAGGTTGAAGGAAAATTATTCTAGATGGAAATGAGTCTTTAGGAAGGGATAAAGAATATTAGAGAAGGTAAAAATATGGCTAAATATGAGAAGCTATTTTTAATTTCTTTAATTTATATATAATTATGTAACAAAATTGACAACATTGTATTGTTGGCTTATAATACGTGTAAATATATTCCATAAAAAAGTTATAATATATATGATGAAGAGGTTGTGAATAGAACTATATGTTAGAAACTTTCTACATTTTATATAAAACTAGAGGCCCGGTACACAAAATTCATGCATGAGGGTGTGTCCCTCAGCCCAGCTTGCACCCTCTCCAATCTGGAACACCTCGAGGGATGTGTCTATATGCAAATATTCTATCACTTTAACACACAAGATGGCTGCCTCCATGTGGTCAAATATGGCTACCCCATATGGACACAAGATGAGTGCCTGTTTAGGCATGATCCTGGTAGGATAGGGCCTAAATGGGCAGTCGGACAACCCTCTCACAATTGAGGACTGCTGGCTCCCAACTGCTCACCTGCCTGCATTCCTGATTGCCCCTATCCACTTCTGCTTGCCAGTGTGATCACCTCCTAACCACTCCCCTGCCAGCCTGATTGATGCCAAACTGCTCCCCTGCCAGTCTGATTGCCTCTAACTTCCCTCCCCTGCAGGCCTATTCACCCCTAACTGCCCTCTCCTGCAGGCTTGGTCCCCCCAAACTGCTCTCCCCTGCAGGCCTGGGGACCCCCAAGTTCCCTTTCCTGTAGGCAGAGTTGCTACCAGTTTTCCTCCTCTGCCAGCCTGGTCACCTCTAATTGCCCTCCTCTGCAGGCTTGATCACCCCCAACTGCCCTCCCTTCCAGGCCTGGTCCTTCCCAACTGCCCTCCTCTGCTGGCCAACTTGTGGCAGCCATCTTGTGTCCATATGGGGGCAGCCATATTTGACCACATGGAAGCAGCCATCTTGTGTGTTAAAGTGATAGTCTATTTGCATATTACTCTTTTATTAGATAGGATAGAGGCCTGGTGCACATGTAGGGGCCAGCTGGTTTTCCCCGAAGAGTGTCCTGGTTCAGGGTGGGGATTCCCTTGGGGTATGTGGTGGCTGGAGAAAGGGCCTGTGGTGGTTTTCATGATGACCAGACCCCCCAGTGACTCAAGCAGAGACCCTGATATCTGGGATTTATTTATCTTCTATAATTGAAACTTTGTAGCCTTGAGAGGAGGCCTAAGACAGCCAGTGTGTGCAGAAAGCTTGGCTTCCTCTATCACCAGGGGAAATTCAAGCCTCCTGCTCTCTCCAACTCTATGGCTGCTGCTATTTTTGTTGGGATTTATTTATCTTCTATAATTGAAACTTTGTAGCCATGAATGGAGGCCTGGGCCTGAAGGATGTGTGGAAAGCTTGGCTTCCTCCATTACCAGGGAAACCCAAGCCTCCTGCTTGCTCCGTGGCTGGAGTGATCTTGGTTGGGTTAATTTACATACTTGATTCTGATTGGATGGTGGGCATGGCTTGTGGGTATAGTAGAGTGATGATTAATTTGCATATTACTTTTTTATTAAATAGGATAATACAAAATTGGCTAAGCAGATTGTGCAAATTAAGAATGTATAATATAATCTTAGAGAAACCAAGATAGTGGCATAGGTAAACATCTTAACTGCTGCCTCATACAATAATTTCAAAACTACAACTAAAAGACAAAATGGACATCATCCAGAACCACAGGAAAGCTGGCTCAGTAGAAATTCTACAACTAGAAGGAAAGAGCAAAGCACACGGAGACTCAAAGAAGCTGCAAAATGTTGAGGTACAGAGACATGCACATGGAAAGGATTGGCAGCTGAGGACCTGGCTGGCTTTCTTTAGTGGGAGGGAGATGGAAGCTTCTGACTACACTGAACCCCAGTTCTGACTGCACTGAACCCCAGTTTTGGGCAAGATCCTGGAGACCCAGGCTCATTCTGGGGGAGAGAATCTAGACTGTCGGGAAAAGAGAAAAGCACACGGAAACTCAGGAGAGCCACAAAAGGCAGAGGTCTGGAAGCATGCATGAACAAGTGCATACAGAGAGGACTGACTGTTGAATGTGCCACTGGATTTCTCTAGCAGGAAAGAGACAAAAGCTTCCAACTGCACTGAATTGTAGTTCCAGGTGAGAATCTGGGAATCCAGACCCATTCTGGGAGAAACTGGACTGTCTGGCAGCAGGGGAAACTCAAGGGTGGCTTTCTATCAGAGGTGCTTGCTGTGATTACTGAGGGACACTGAGACCTAGGGGCATCATAGGGCAGGGCTGATAGGAAGCCAAGGCTGTCTGCTCAGCCCTGAGACTCTGCCCCATCCAAGCTAAGCACAGATGCTTTTGTAATTTTGCAAGTCTTATTAGGCTATCTTCAGCACATAAGCTTTCCCAGTGTAGACACAACTGATCCTCATAGCCAATTCGCCTAGAGGTCAATTCCTCCCAGTGATACCAATAACAATCAAGGCTTAACTACAACAAGGCTGTATACACAGTCCACAAAGGGGTACACCAAGAGTGTCCACCTCAGGTAACTGGGGAGCCTGACACACTGTGCCATATAGGACACCTAGCACACAAAGCTACTCTACCAACTCAGGAAGCAGCAAAAATGTGGAGACAAAGAAACAGATCATAAACAAAAGAAATGGAGGAATGCAAACAATTGGATATAGAGTTCAAAACCATGATTATAAGGTTTTACAAGAATCTCCTAGAAAAGGCCAATAAGTTTAGCAAGACCCTCAAGGATATGAAAAAGGACCAACTAGAAACTAAATATACACTGACTGAAATAAAAAATATTATACAGAGTTCCAACAGCAGACTAAGGAATGCAAGAATCAAGTCAAAGATTTGAAATACAAAGAAGCAAAAAACACTGAACCAGAAAAGCAAAAAGAAAAAAGAATCCAAAAATTTGAAGTTAGTGTAAGGAGCCTCTGGGACAACTTTAAGTTTACCAACATCAGAATTATTGGGGTGCCAGAAGAAGAGAAAGCATGATATTGATAACCTATTTGAAGAAATAATGACAGCAAACTTTTCCCACCTGGTGAAAGAAATAGACTTACAAGCCTAGGAAGAGCACAGAACCCCAAACCAAAGGAATCCAAAGAGGACCACACCAAGACAGATCATAATTAAAATGCCAAGAGTAAAAGACAAAGAGAGAACATTAAAAGCAGCAAGAGAAAAACAGTTAATTACCTAGAAGGGAGCACCCATATCATTGTCAGCTGATTTCTCAACTGAAATTATGCAGGTCAGACGGGAGTGTCAAGAAATATTCAAAGGGATGGATAGCATAACCTACAACCAAGATTACTCTACCCAGCAAAGCTATCATTCAGAATTCAAGGTCAAATAAAGAGCTTCACAGATAAGAAAAAGCTAAAGTTCATCACAACCAAACCAGTATTATATGAAATACAGAAAGGTATTCTTTAAGAAGAGGAAGAAGAAGAAAAAGGTAAAGATAAAATTATGAAAAACAAATACTTATTATCAACAAATGAGTCTAAAACTCAAGTGAATTAAAAATCTGATGAACAGAATAAACTGGTGAATATAATGAAATCATGGGCATAGAAAGGGAGTGGACTGACAATTCTCAGGGGGAACGGGGTGTGAGGGGTGCAGGAAGAGACCGGACAAAAATCGTACACCTGTGGATGAGGACAGTGGCGGGGAGGTAAGGGCAGAGGGTCTGGTGGGAACTGGGTGGAGGGGAGCTATGGAGAAAAAAAAGAGGAACAATGTAATAATTTGAAAAATAAAGTTTTATTAAATTTAAAAAAAGATGTATATTATAATCTCTAGCACAACCATTATAAAATAATGTTGAGCAATATAGCTAACACTAATACATAAGTTAAAATTCTAAAATATATTTAAACTAGAGGCCTGGTGCACGAAATTTGTGCACGGGGGGTGGGAGGGGGGGGGAGAGGAGTATCCTTCAGCCCTGCCTGCACCCTTTCTAATATGGGATCCCTTGAGGGCAGTTAGACATCCTTCTCACAATCCAGGACTGCTGGCTCCAAACTGCTCATCTGCCTGCCTTCCTGATTTCCCCTAACTGGTTCTGCCTGCCAGCCTGATCACCCCCTAAGTACTACCCTGCCAGCCTAATTGATGTATAACTGTTCTGGTGCCAGCCTTTTTGCCCCCAACTTTCCTCCTCTGCTGGCCTGGTCACCCCTAACCCCTGCAGGCTTGATCGCCCCCAACTGCCCTCCCTTGCAGGCCTGTTCCATCCCAACTGCCCTCCCCTGCTGGCCTGATTGCCCACAACTGCCCTCCCATGCAGGCATGGAACCTCCCACTGTCCTTCCCTGCTGGCCATCTTGTGGTGGCCATCTTGTATCCACATGTTACAGGATCTTTGACCACATAGGAGCAGTCCTCTTGTGTGTTGGAGTGATGGTCAATCTGCTTGTTACTCTTTTATTATATAGGATAGAGGCCTGGTGCATGGGTGGGGGCCAGCTTGTTTGCCCTGAAGAATGTCCCAGATCAGGGTGGGGATTTCCTTGGTACATGGGGCAGCCTGGATAAGGGGCTTATGGTGGTTTGGAGGCTTGCCACACCCCCTTGTCACCCAAGCAGAGGCCCTGGGATCTGGGATTAATTTGTGTTCTACAGTTGAAACTTTGTAGCCTGAAGTGAAGCCAAGCCTTCTGCTTGCTCCCTGGCAACAGCCTTTTCTATTTGGGTTTATTTAAATTCTATTATTGAAACTTTGTAGCCTAGAGTGGAGGCCTAGGCTATAGGGCTGTCGAAGATTGACTTCCTCTATTGCCCAGGCAATCCTAGCCTCTGCTCTGTCCAATTCCATGGCTGCCGCCATTTCTGTTGCAATTATGTATCTTCTATAATTGAAACTTTGTAGCATTGAGTGGAGGCCTACGCTGCAAAGGTCAGGCGGAAAGCTTAGCTTCCTCTGTTGCTGGGGAAACCCTAGCCTCCCTCTTGCTCTCAGTGGCCCCAGCCATCTTGGTTGGGTTTTATTTGCATAATTAGCTCCTGATTACCTGATACTCTTGGCTGTGGGCATGGCTTGATGAGAGGTACAGTCAATTTGCATATTAGGTAGGATAATCCAAAATAAGGTAACAAAGTAAACACATTAGCAAAACAACAACAAAGAAAATAGTGAGAATAAATAGAAAATCCTGTGTAAGTCAAATAATTTAACAGTACATTGAGTAGTGAATGAGCATTGTGTTAAAGTGGTGGAGATTGTCAGAGAGGGTAAAATAGATCTAAATATTTGCTATTTACATTAAATATAAACACATAGATATGTTAGGTGAATAGAAGAAAAAGATATACCTTGAAAATAGTAAGTTTAAGAAGGTGTAAGTGGCAATATTACTATTACATCCAGTGGACTATTGAAATGAGTATATTCTGAGACAAAGGGAGATATATCACAATGATAAAAAAAATTTATGCCAGGAAGATATAACAATTGTAAAATGTATGCTCCTTACAACAGAACTTTGAAATGCATGCAGCAAAAAAGAGAGTTAAAAGAAAAAACATACATTTTCACAATCATTGCTGGATATTTTAGCACCCTGTCCTCAGAAGTTGATAGAATAATTATACCAGAATAATCAGTGGTCCATATATTGAAAAGGACCTTGTGACAGGCCATAAAAAGTTACAATACATTTTTAAAAATATTGAAAACATAATGCCACTAAATAAATTACCATCAATAACAATTAGATGTTCAACCCTCTCTCCACCTCAGATATTGACAATTTAGCCGATGCTCTTGTCAATACTTTGTGGATTAAAGAAGAAATCACAAGGGAAATTAGAAAATACAATACATCAAGTTCTGTGACCTGTGGCTAATCAGACTTTAGAGGGAATTTTAAACCTTAAATGCTTATGTTAGAAATTTAGAGATAAATCTATAGTTTTAAATGCTATTATGACAAAGTACAGATCCGAAATAAATGACTGAAAATTCTATGTTAAGGACCTAGAAACAAACATACACCAATGCAAAGTATATTCAAAATGGGTATGAAGAAGAAAATTTTAAAAATGAGCAAAAATGAGTGAAATATAAAACAAAACTCTAGATAAAATTAACCAAGTTGAGACTTGTGCATTAGCCTTCCATTGACAGCATTTAGCCATACAATCCTGCTTCCTCCGGAATCTGGGAACAGAAGCTTTCCAGGCTCCACGAGCCTGTGTATAAGGGAGAATTTAGAATTTGTGCTTAGTACAAACAGATGCATGTATCCAAATGGCAGCCACTTCAGCCGCAAACTCCTCTGATACAAGGTCCAGCACCACAGGGCAAGCTTTGCAATTGACAGTGTCTTTAGCCTCTAGGTCAGTGGTTCTCAACCTTCCTAATGCCGCCACCCTTTAATACAGTTCCTCATGTGGTGGTGACCCCCAAGCATAAAATTATTTTCATTGCAACTTCATATCTATAATTTTGCTAATGTTATGAATCATAATATAAATATCAGTGTTTTCCAATGGTCTTAGACTTTACAGCAGCATTTCTCTAGCAGGGTTGCCCACAGGTTGAGAACCACTAGCAGGGTCGCCTAAGAATGAAATGAGCCACAGCCTGATGAACTGTGTGTGTGTGTGGGGGGGGGGGGGGGGTGTAAGGGTGTGTGGGGGTGTGTGTGTGAGACTTTAACAGATTGTGGGTTTCAGTCTTCGATCTTCAGTTCTCTCCTAAAGTTCTTGGACTTAACAGTGGTTGATATAATTTAACAGGAGATGTGACATTTCTATTATTAACATGAAATGTTGAGTGGAAAGATATTCTGGGAAATAGACTCTCCGTAGGTGATCAAAATTGCATGAATCCAAAATGTCCAAGTCACTAATTATAAAAAAGTGAATAATTTGATTCTAATAAATGACTATAATTGGAAAATACAGATGGTAGCAAGTTTCAGACAGTTACACCTCTCTAATTTTTCAGATGATGTATCCATGGAACAGTCATTTGTAACAACTTCCATTATGACTTTCATTTTCCAGAAAGCTACTCACCACAAAGTGATAGGTTTCTGTTTTATCAAGGAAAATTTTTAATTATAATAAGACGTGTTCTATAGTATAAGTTAGGAGACATTTAGAAAAAGCAAAGTGACATGTGATTTCAGACTTATGAACACTTAACACTGGATCTAGTCTCTCAAAACATTTTTGAGAATATAATATGGTATAGTTAATTATAGGTACAGTGTTGTATAGAAAATCTCTAGAACTTATTCAACTTGTATGCATAATTGAGATTTTTGCCTGTTGGTTAGCAAGTCTCCATTTCCTCCCTCCTCCCACCCCCGACATTGGTCTTGGCAATGATTTCATTGCATATGATACTATAAGCACAGGTAAGAAAAGCAAAAATAGATAAGTGTGACTACTTCACACTACAAAGCTTCTGGACAGCATAGAAAACAATTAACAGCATCAAAAGGCAGCCTATGAGATGGGAAAAAATATTTACAAATTATGTATTAGCTAAGGGATTAATTTCCAAAATATATAAGAAACTATTACAACTCATTAGCAACAAACAAAAAAACTAATAACATCTATGATAATAAATGCATAATATGCAAATAGACAGAACAGCTAAACAGTGGATCGACCGTCCAGATGTCCTTCCAGAAAACCTTTGGATGAAGCCTGGGCTGTGAGGGCCACAAAGGCCTCACAGGGATGCAAAGGCCTACTCTTGCACAAATTCCATGCGTCTGGCTTCTAGACCTATCTAATAAAAGAGTAATATGAAAATTGACCATACCTCTGATCAAGCCACGCCCATCAGCCAATCATGGGCAAATTATGCAAATAAACCCCAACCAAGATGGCTGCAGTCACTGAGAGCAGGAAGGAGGCTTGGGTTTCCCTGACAATGGAAGAGGCTAAGCTTTCTGCCTGCTCTTGCTGGCCTAGGCCTCCACTCAATGCTGCAAAGTTTGAATTATAGAGGATACATAATCCCAACAGAAATGGCGGCAGCCATGGAGCTGGAGAGAGCAAAGGCTAGGGTTGCCTGGGTGATGGGAGGAAGCGAAGCTTCTACAGCCCTAGCATCTAGGCCTCCATTCTAGGTTGCACTATTTCAATTATAGAAGGTAAATATCCCAACAGAAATGGCTGCCACCATGGAGCGGGCAGAAGGCTTGGCTCCGCTCCAGGTTATAAAGTTTCAATTGTAGAACATAAACTAATTCCAGATCCCAGGGCCTCTGCTAAACACAACTCGCCCAGGCTTCCCCATGCCCCAAGGAAACCCCCACCCTGATCTCGGACACTCTTCAGGGCAAACCAGCTGGCCCCCACCCATGCACCAGGCCTCTATCCTATCAAATAAAAGAGTAATAAGCAGATTGACCATGACTCCAACACACAAGAGGGCTGCCCCCATGTGGTCAAAGATCCTGCCCTCATGTGGACACAAGATGGTCATCAAAAGATGACCAGCAGGAAAGGGCAGTTGGGATGGACCAGACCTGCAAGGGAGGGCAGTTGGGGGTGATCAAGCCTATAGAGGAGGGAAGTTAGAGGTGACCAGGCCAGCAGAGGAGGGAAGTTGGGGCAAACAGGCTGGCAGGGGAGTAGTTAGACATTATTTAGGCTGGCAGGGTAATGATTAGGGGGTGATAAGGCTGGCAGGCAGAAGCAGTTAGGGGCAATCAGGGAGGCAGGCAAATGAGCAGTTCGGAGCCAGCAGTCCTGGATTGTGAGAAGGATGTCCGACTTCACGTTTAGGCCCTGTCCTACTGGGATCCCACCTAAATGACAGTTGGACATCCCTTGAGGGATCCCAGATTGGAGAGAGTGTAGGCTGGGCTGAAAGACATCCCTCACTCCCCATGCACAAATTTTGTTCACTGGTCCTCTAGTAACTGTCTAATGGACTAGATTCTTGAATATACATTTATCCAAAGAAGACATAGAAATGGCCAACAGGTATATAGTACAATGCTCAATATTTCTAATCATCTGGAAAATGCAAATGAAAGCCACAATGATATATTACCTCATACATATCTGATATACAGGTAGATAGGTAGATAGATATTAAAAAATACAACTATTAATGAGGATTTGGAGAAATCAATATCCTTGTAAACTTTTGATGGAGAAATGAAATGGTTTCCTCCCAGTGAAAAACAATCAGGAAGTTCCTTAAAAATTAAAAACAGAACTAGCAGATTATTCAGACTTTTCAAAAATAAACTTTTTGTTTTGAGATAATTATAGGTTCGCATGCAGTTCTATTAAAAAATACATAGAGTTCTTATGTTCTCTTCACTTAGTTTCTCCTAATGGTAACAACTTAAAAAATTAATATGGTCAAGAAACAGAATATTTTATCATCATGAGTATTGCTCTTATTGCTTTTTAATAGCCATACTTATTTATCTGCAGCCCCCATCCCTTTAAACACTGGTAAGCACTATTTATAATTTATATAATTTTGTCACTTCAAGTATTCTAAAAAGTAATACAGTATGTAACCATTTGGGCTTGGCTTTTTTTCACTTAGCATAATTCTTCCAGGGTATATCTATACATAGTTCATTTCAATTTGTTGCACAGTAGTATTCCATAAACCATGATTTGTTTAACCATTTCATTCACTCATTGAAGAATATCTGAATTTACAATAGTGTCATTTATACAAGGAAGACATACAAATGACCAATAGGTATATGGAAAGATGCTCAATTTCATATAGTATATTTTATAAATGACACACACTACTATAAACATTTCTATACAAGATTTTATGTGAGAAGATAATTCTTTTTATATATATTACATTAAAACTTTTTTTAGTTTTCAATTATAGTTGATGTACAGTATTAGTTTTGGGTGTACAACCTCATGATTAGACATTTATATAATACTAGAGGCCCGGTGCACAAAATTTGTGCACTCGGTGGGGGGATGGGTTCCCCAGCCTGGCCTGTACCCTGTCACAATGCAGGAGCCCCGCCCATCCCTCTGGGACTCCTTGATGAATTGCCCCCAAAAGGTGGGCCAGAGCCAAGGATCCTGCTTTGTGCCACATGGATCTGGGAGGCAGGACACCTAGGACCCCCAAGCAAGCCAGAAAGTAGAAAAAGAGCAAGAGTCTATACACATTTGAATAAACATCCTCATATATAAAAATTGCGACTCCCGCGGCCCCCAGTGCTCCATGGCCGGGCTTGGGGCCAGGTTTGTGGCTGTGACCGGGACCCCCCAGACCCCAGTGCCACCATGTTCTGGCTTGGGGCCGTGTTTGTGGCTGCGATCGCCACCTCTGCAGCCCCTGGCACAGCCATTGCCGGGCTTGGGGCAGGGTTTGTGGCTGTGATTGCGGCCCCCAGCACAACCTTGGCTGGGCTTGGGCTAGTTTGTGGCTGCCATCACCACCCCTGCAGCCCCAAGCATCGCCTTGACCGGACTTGGGGCCAGGTTTGTGCCTGTGATCACGGCCCCCCAGCCATTAAAGTTGAGTTATGTATTTTAGCCCTATCTAAAACTTCAGCAAAATCATCGGCATGAAAATACAAATTTTGTGCATTTGGCAAATGAATAGCTAATCTTGTGATTGCATGAGATTGGTCATGCATTCACATTCCAAAAAGTCTCCAAACAGCCTCAGGTGCACTCACATACCTGGAGTCAATGAAGTCCTGTACTTTGTCATGATTGATAATATTTTTTCAGAAATTTGAATATTTGCACAATCATGACCTTTATAGATGTATTCCAATAGATATTTGACACTTCTAATTGATGCACAGACTTCAACATTTATATGACAGTTATATTTGAGGCACAAATATGGGTTATAAGGGACAATCCAAGTATTATTGACAATTTTATTTCCAATAGAAATGGTACTACCAGATCTTCGTTTGTATTTGGGATACCCATCAATATTTCCAATGGTCACATTTTAAAATTCTTTTGGATATCCCTTTAAACATTTTCCATTTTCCATACGTGGACTATTTGGATTTTGTATGGTCCATGTACCATATTTGATCTTACAATCTGAAAAAGTCGAGGACACTGGCCCTTATCTGGAATTTCTGCCTTAACTATACGGTCAGTGTCATATTCTGAATGTAACTTGGACTCGCTATCTAATATCAGTAATATGTGAGTGTGAGGCAGTCCACATTTTTGAAATTCAATGACATGAATCTTAGCTATTACTTTGCCAAATAAATGGAATTTACATACATCATTTAAAAGAGCATTCAGCTTAATATTAAAAACCCTGGCTACCAAGTCAGGTCTGTTTTCAACTTTTTGCCAGCATTGTAAATTGTTTGTAATATATGCCCATTTGGGGTTGCATGTCATAGTTATAAATAAATCAGACTTACCATACTTCATTACAATTGCCATAGCATCCTGATATTGCTGCTGCATATTTCTGGGACTGCCCTCAAAAGATGAAGGAAGTATTATCATTTTACCAATGGGTACATTGTCATTTTCAGATCTGGATTTGAGATAATCCATCAAACTGCTATATTTTTGAACTCTCAGTTTAGATTGGTTTGCTTTAATGAAATTTATCTGATTTGCCTCCATTTTTGAATACAAATCCACAATAAACTGTTGAATTAATGTTCCTGCATTTAAAATAGGATTGAAAGTGTCCTTCACAGAGAGATGAAATCCATAATACTGCATTTGGGTGACTCGTGTTCTTACAGTTTGTCTAGTATTATTGTTGAGTACACTGTTGTCTCTAAGTCTTAATGCAATATCTGTTCCCCAACCTTTTTCACCATGTGGAAAAAGAATAGGATATGTCATTGCATCTAATGTAGGAAACAGTATACTGATTCGTTTCTCTTTAGTGGCATTTGGATTATTGGGATCTGGTTTACAATGAATGAGCAAGTCCCTTTCAAAAGGAGGTTCTCCATCTTTGTTTCTGAATATGACAGCAACCTCAGTTACACGGGGAGAATTATATCTACCTGGGTCACTATTACGATCATATGTAATTGCCATAGTTACTTCCGTAGGAGGTATACCTTTTGCTCCTGCTTCAGATTGGGCTTCCTTTTCTACCTCATGTAGCATCTTGTACGATTTTGTTAATTCACTTATTTCATGCATGAGGTTGTTTCTGAGCAGGCCTGGTTTGCTGGGATTGCTAATCTTTTACGTGTAGCTTCGGCTGTATCCAAAATATAGAGTTGAGCAAACTTCAACAGTTTTTCTTTGGACATAGTCCCACCTTTCTATTGCCATATTCTGAGATAGAGGAGAATGACAGGCCTTTCAGCAGTGTGACCAATGGCTGATTTGGACAGATTCGGTGGGGGTGAGACTTCCTCCTACCTGTTGTCAGTTTCCACAGCTGGGATGCTGAAGCTGCGACTCGGGGGCCTTCCCTCTGACGGTTGCCTTCCTTTTTTGCTGGCATACATCTGAAGCTACACGTAAAACATTAGCAATGCCAGGGGCCTCAGTTAGAGGCAGCTGCGGTGAGTTCTCGCAGCCACCGCTGCCACCGCTGCCGCCCCCGCAGCTGCCGCAGATCCCACCATCTCGTTCTCTGTGCCCCAGGGCCTCAGACTCAGCTGTGGTGAGTTCTGCCTGCTGTCTCTGCTGCCACCGCTTGGGCTCTGCGCCCAGGCCAGGTGCTTGATGCCTTCACCACTTCATCTCCACTCCTGGGGCCTGGCGCTCATGCCTCTAGACTCCAACCCTTGCTCCGATTGGCTGGTAGCATAGCCAGTCAGGAGCCAAGGTATGGTCACATTTGCATGTTACTCTTATTAGATAGGACTAGAGGCCTGGTGCATGAAATTCATGAACTGGGGGAGAAGGGTATGTCTCTCAGCCTGGCCTGCACCCTCTCACAGTCCAGGACCCCTCAGGGATGTCTGATGCCAGCTTACATCTAATCTGACAGTTGGAAATCCTCTCACAATCTAGGACCACTTGCTCCTTACTACCCGCCTGCTCACTAATCCTTACCACTTGGCTCACTGCTCCTTAGTGCTGCCATGGAGGCAGGAGAAGCTCCCGCCACCACCGCTGCGCTTGCTAGCCATGAGCCCTATCTTTTCTGTGTAGTTGTCTATGGGTCAACTGCTCTCTTCCTTCTCATTTAATGTTCTCTCATTAAGGTTTAAAACACAGAAGAAGTCCTTGGTGTTCTGCTGAGAAATTTGGACTCCTTCCTCTGTGATCACATAACGGTCACATGCCAGGCAGTCATTCAGAAATATCTTGACATTGGCCAACTTTTAAAAAAATATGTATTTTATTGATTTTTCACAGAGAGGAAGGGAGAGGGATAGAGAGTTAGAAACATCAATGAGAGAGAGCATCAATAAACTGCCTCCTGCACAACCCCTACTGGGGATGTGCCTACAACCAAGATACATGCCCTTGACTGGAATCAAACCTGGGATCCTTCATCCCCAGGCCTATGCTCTATCCAGTGAGCCAAACTAACTAGGGTGGCATCAGCCAACTTATGGAATTCTCCCTCTTTCCGTTCCGCTGAGCTGGACTCCGGACATGGACTGCAGCATTCTTGGCCATCATTTTTTCCCCCAAATGTTACAAAGTTTATATGAATATAACAAACAAAGATGCAGCCTCAGCAAGCTCCAGCTATGGGGAGGGTCAAGGGAGAGAGGAGGTTGGCACTGGGGCCAAGGCCCTAGAGTCATTGCTGGGGAAGTAGAGATCCCCTCTGAGTGCCACGTTCTGAGGTTGAACTAATTGGTCAAGCTGAGGCAGAGGTGGGTGGCCATATTAACCATCTTTGGTGCTGTTTACCCTTTCCCACCCCAGCTCTGTTGTAAAACCTCAGAGCCCTGGATTCCAAAGGCTCCATCCAGAGCAGAGGCCCTGGAAGGGGGTGAGAGGAAGTGAGTAGGGCAAGTTTGAAAGCTGATATGCCTGTGTGCTGAGGGATGGCTGGAAACAGTGGTGAGAGGTAGCAGGAGAAGGGCTCTCATACATGCCCTTCTGTGGGGGCAACAGATGAAGAGGTCAGGGGAGTAGGGTAGGGATGGAGCACTATGGCCCCAGACTCTGTGACATCCTTGTCTGTCCTCTGCAGTGTACCTGGAGGAAAGGTGCTGCCACTGAGGAGGGGCCAAGCAGGTGACCATCTTGAGTTCTGGCTGAGGTGATGGTCCTCACCCTGAGATGTTGTCTAACTGATGATGGCAGAGGGCCCAGTGCCTCCTCACTTCTCAAAGAACATGTAGTCAATGAGGAATGTGGCTCCCAGCAGTACAGCCACTATCTCACATCCAGATCCAGTGGGAACTGCAAACCAAAGTCATCTGCATTCATGAGGGGTTCTTGGAGCAGATTCCTCGTAGTCCCCCTACCCCCACCCCCCGCACACACACACTGTGGGACTAATCCAGAATCATCACCTCAAAATTGGCATCTGTGCCACAGCCACAGGTCCAGCCAGGGCCCACCACTCGCAGGATCATATGGCAATTGACATCTTGAATGGAGAACTTGGTGAGGAAGGGATGCCTGTCTCAGCACATGGCCAATGTTGGTGCCTGGTGGTGACTGTACTTCCACCTCTTGGTCCTTGGTGTCCACCAGACAAACGCGAAGGGGCTGTCAGGCCCAGCAACACAGACATGCACGGAAGTTGCTTTCTTCACACACCTGACCTAGGGGCTGTCCAGCCCCTGAGCGCAGTTCATACCGGTTTCTTGTCTCCCAGCCTAGGAGTGTTTCCACTCGCACAGCCCTCAGGTAAATTAGGATCTGATCAATCAGCACCAAGAGTTCCAGGCCAGAAGGCACCCCATGCGGTAGCAAGAGTAGGGCAGCAGGCCCGGCAGCAGGCTCCAGGGCACTAGGGCCAGGCGAGGGGAAGAGAGCGAGGCACTGGTGCAGGTCAGGCCCAGGATGCTGCACCTGCTCCAGGTCCCTAGAGATCACAGGGTAGGGAGGAGGAGGCCAAGGAGTGTAGCCTGTGGAGGGCAAGTATCCTGCCATAGGAAAGGGATGAGGGTTCGTGGGTTGCTGCTATACCGGAAGCTTTGTTCTAGAAGTGGAGGCAAGCTCAGGGACAGCCTGACAGACACAGAGACAGATTCAAAGGTGAACAGGCAAACATGGAGAGGCAGTTGCACCAGGCGCCTGCCCAGGGTCTCTCAGGTGGCGCCTCTGACTCAGGGAGAAACCAAAAGTGTCAGTGGGCAGGGCAGAGTACCTGGGACTCTGGATTCCCTCTGGGATCTGCAGAACTGCCTTCTCCCTTTATTCTCCGATTCTCTGCAGAGGTAGCTGTTGGCAGGACAGCTGAAGGACAGATGGATCTATAATCAGACTGTTGGCCCGACCTCGAGGGAGGTTTCCTGTCCTCTCTGTGTCCCCTGACTACCTGAAGCCCCTAAAATAGTCAGGGTGCCCAGTGCTTGGAGGCTCATGAGAGCTCGTGGAAGTCGGCCCTTGCTTATGGCTTTTTGTTGTTTTTTTTTTACTATATTCCTTCTGTGTATAGTGATCACACTTCATCTGGAGTGGGGCAGGTGGGGGCTAGCTCTGGTGACCTGGTGCTGCTGGCAGTATCCTTTCTTACTTGTGGATTGTCTAGGGAGCGTAAGTGGCCACAGTGCCCAAGGCCGAGTTCTAGGAGGCCGGCAGCACGGTTGGGATTGTGCTAGCAGTGCTGGTCTATTGGTCCTTGGCCTGACTTCTTGAGAGTGAACCTGCAGCATTACTAAGGGACCCAGTCCTCAGTTCCATCTTGCCTCTGACCCTGATTGATTGGAGTCTGAGGGCCAGGAGGAGGGACCAAGAGGTCTGCCTTCTAGCTGCTCGCTAGTCACCGCTGCCAGCAATTGATCAGCTCTCACTCCCTCAGCTCCCTAGCCTGGCATTCAGCATTCAGTCGTCCATTTGATCGTTCAGGTCATGATGGACTCTGCCTCTTTATATATGAGGATATGAAGTGATCACCCCAAGGAATCTATCACCTATCTGATACCATATAAGTTATTACAATATTATTAACTACAGTAGAGACCCAGTGCATGATTAAATCATGCGCGTGTAAGGTCCCCTAGGCCTAGCCATGAGGACCATGTCAGCCATCCCACGATGCCTTGCATACTCCATGGATGCTGCTGGGTGCCCCACAAAGCTCCTAGCTTGTGCCTTTCCCCTGTGCACTACTTCCCCCTGCTGCCAGCCATGTGTGCCCCTGCCCCTCCTCCCACCTCTGCTTGCTCCCTGGGAACCCACACTGCACTCCCCGCCCTCACCCACTTAGCGCCCATCTCCTGTGCACTTTTTGCCACACAGCTCCCCTACCAACCCTGCACAACCCACCCCCCTTCCATTTCTTTGGAAGCCCTGCCTTGCCATGTGAGCCATGAGTCCTTGCCTGAGAGAGATGCTCCATATATCTCCTAGTGACCAGATTGGTTGTGATGCCATTATGGCTTCATGACCACAGGCCTTTTAAGATATAGATTTCTGTGCTGTCCTTTACATCCCATTACTATTATGTAACTACAAATTTGAACTTCAAAAATCCCTTTACCTTTTCCAATTGGCAATTTTCAAAATGTCCTCTGTATTTATGAATCTATTGTCTGTTTATTTTGCTTTTAGATTCACATAAAAGTGAAATCATCTGATATTTGTCTTTCTCTATATGATTTATTTCACTTCACATAATATCCTCCAGATTCATCCATGCTATTGTAGATGGCAAGATTTCATTCTTTTTTTTTAAATGGCCAAATCATATTCTTTATGAGTTCATCTATTGATGGACATTTAGATTGATTCTATATCTTTACTACTGAAAATAATGCTATAATGAACTTAGGAATATATTTATCTTTTCAATTTAGTGTTTTGGGTTTCTTTGAATAAATACCCAAACGTTGCTGGGTCCTTCTTTATCTCTTGTTATAGATTTTGTTTTTGAAGTCTATTTGGTTTGGTATAAGTGTTACTACCCCAGCTTTTGGGGGATTTTTTTGTTTCCATTTTCATGAAAGATCTATTTCCGTCCCTTTACTTTTAGTCTGTGTGTCTCTTTCAATATGTAGACATATTTCTTGTAGACTGCATATGTAAGGATCTTATTTTGTTATCTATCTGGCCACTGTATGTCTTTGATTGGACCACTTAATCTATTTACATTTAAAGTAATTGCTGATAGATATGTATCTATTTATCTTTTATTATTTACTAGAGGCCTGATGCATGCAATTTGTACAGGAGTAGGACTTCACAGCCCCAGCTGCCTTGGCCCTGGCAGCCCCAGCTTCATCCAGAAAGTCAACCAGAAGGTCATCTGGAAGGGCATCTGGACCATTAATTCCACTGTTTTAGTCAATTTGCATATATGCTTTTATTATTATAGGTATTTTATCTGTTATTTGATTCTAAATGATAGTTTTGCTGGGTAGAGTAATCTTGGTTGTACGTCCTTGTTTTTCATCACATTGAATATTTCTAATTCCTTCTGGTCTGAAATGCTCATGTTGAGAAATCACCTGGCAGTCTTATGGGAGCTCTCTTGTTAGTAACTAACTGTCTTTTTCTTGCTGCTTTTAAGATTCTTTCTTTGTCTTTATCCTGTGGCTTTTTAATTATGAGGTGTTTTGGTGTGGGCCTCTTTTGCTTCATCTTGTTTTGGACTCTCTGTGCTTCCTGGACTTATATGTTTATTTTCTTCACCAAGTTAGAAAGTTTTTCGTCATTATTTTTTCAAATTGGGTTTTGACTTCTTACTCTCTCTCTTCTCCTTCTGGCTCACCCATCATTCAAATGAGTCATTTGAATTTGTCCCAGAGGTTCTTTAAAGGTTTTATTTTTATTTTTTGTCTGTTCTGAATGAATGTTTTATGCTTCCTTATCTTACAAGTTGGTCCTCTGCTTCATCTACAGTATTCTACTGTTGATTTCCTGTAATGTATTCTTCATTTTAATTAGGGTATTCTTCATTTCTAGATACTTTTTTAATGGTTTATATCTCCTTTTGTATCCTGTTGAAATTCTCATTAAGTTCATTTAACAGCTTTATAACCATTGTTTTGAACTCTATATCGGCTAGTTTGCTTGTCTTCATTTTATTTAGTTATTTTTCTGGAGACTTTTTTCTATTCTTTCATTTGGGATCTGTTTCTTTGTCGCCTCACTTTGGCCACTTCTCTGTATTTATATCTATATATTAGGTAGATCTATTGTGTCTCCTGAGCCAGTTGAGTGGCCTTTTTGGTCAGTGCTCTGTGGGGTTCAGTTGGGGAGCCTTCCCAGTCACCTGAATTCAGTGCTCTGGATGCACCCTCCATGTGTACTGAGTGCACTCTCCTAATGTGGTTGATCCTTGATTGCTGTTGGCATGTCAGTGAGAGGGATTGACCCTCAGGCTAATAGGCTATGAGGACTGTCTGAGGCTATGTATAAGACTATAACTGCACTATGTATAAGAGCGAGAACTACTTCTTACATGCTGTATCAAGACCCTGAATATCATCATTTATAGTCACATGTGTGGTGGTCATGTTTCATTGCACATAAAATACCCTTGTAGAGTAAATTATAAGCACTTGAATTCTGTACCTTCCTTTTAGCAAAATATTAAGACAGAAGAAAAGGAAACAGACAGTATTGAGCAATTATTAAAAGTCATACTGATTATACACTTTAAATCATTTTTTTCAGTAATCTCACAGAATTTTACAGTTGTAGAGGTATGAGAAGGTTAAGTTTCCAAAATTCTCACATTTTTATAATAGCTTTGAACTTAAATTCTAGGCAATGCCAACATCCACATTCTTTTTACAATGACATGATGCCTATTGCTTTTCAAATAAACAAATTCTGAAATCCTAAGGCACAATCTTCTTGTAAACATATAGTATTGTAAAACCTGTTTATAAGACAGTTTGATTTTTGGCAAAAAAATGAAACAAAATATTTTTCAAGGCAGCAAATAATGGCAAATAAATACTGCACATAAATATTGTTATTGTTACCCAAAAGAGGAAGAGAAATATTGTTTTCTGTTTTTCCCATCAGACATATGAAATATGTTGTGTACTCAAACATATAGTGCTAGCTTTTACCTACTTCTAAGAAGAAATTTCCAGATAGTAATTTTAAATATTACAAAGTAGAGTGGGCATTATAAGTATAATAAATAATATTTAATTCAATACTCACAAAGAGGAAGAGATGCAAATATTTGTTATACTACTTTTAAAAACCATATATCTACATGGAGGACAAAACTAGGGTTTTAACAGAAAAGCTAACAGTGGATAAAAAAAAGAAGTTACTCAAAAGCAAATTGAGGACATAGAACCAAAATTGCTTTATGTAGTCATTAGAGGTTGTATATAGAAAAGACTATTTCACAGAGATAAGGAAATGGCATTAGTGTTTTCTGATTTAGAGTCATCAAAATATATTTAGTTTTTATGTCCAGATAAAGTTTCTGACCTTCCGGGAGACTTCAAAGACAGATAAGTGGATAGATAAAACACCCCAATGGAATTTAATTAAAGCTATAATGAACACTGGTTTTGTGTTATCTAGATGCATTTTCAATCTCTAGCAATACCTGTAATGTTGGTAGATTTCACTATAGTCAAGTTCATGCATTTGGCTGTCAGATATTTGCTGATAGTGTGTACAAAGAACAAAGAAACATTTGGGGCTGTTTAAAAGTGAAGGCCATTACATTCTTTGAGACCATAATGGTGAACAATAAACTATAGATACGGTTGACAGAGTTATAAAGGTTAAAAAATCATAAAATAGTAGCATTTTCATAATAGCTATAATTTCTTATGTGCTCATTATGTACCAGAGATATTATATTTGTTAACTCATTTAGCCTTCATAATAATCCCATGAGGTAGGTAGAGACTTTTATTAACTTCATTTTATAAATAGAGAAACTGAGGACTAGAACCGTAAGAAGCTTATCTAACTTCACTGAACTGGTAAGTGACAATGCTGAGATTCTAATCAAAGATTGGGTAACTTGGTAACATGAATGCCTCACTCCTCTGCTCTACTAATCTTAAACTCTGTGTTTGGATCATAGAGTTCCATCTGGTGGGCAGCAGTGGAGCAGAAGATAGAGCACTGGACATAGAGTCATAAGACCTGTATTTAAGTTCCAGCTTTATTACTTACCAGTTATGTAAGCATCAGCTGGACTGGACTGTGTGTCCAGGATAGTTCAAACACATCCCTGGTGGTGGATGCTGACTCTTAGCTGGGAGCTCAAATGAGGCATAGTCATGTGCTTTTGACTTCAAAAACTGTAATTTGTTCCTAAATGTCAATTCCCTCTTTCCTGTGTGTTAAACATCTATTTATTCCTTAAAACCTCTGTCCTAAGCCTTCATTCTGGAACCCTCATGTTGACTTGCTTTCACCATCCTTGGGCTCCTGGAATAAGTTGTTTATTTCTCAGTCAGAGCTTTTATTCTCTGACATTGTTGGCATTGAATTAGAGGTCAGTCAACCCCAATAGACTGCAATCTCAAGTGTTGCGACCAAAGATTTTTTTTTTGTCCTTAGAGACTAGACATTGTCTCCATAGTAGGCGTCTAATAAGTGCTGATGAATGAATGCTATTAGGCCAGCTTTCCTCTGTAGCATTTTAAATGGCCCAGAACTTATTTGTATAGCAGTTACCTTACCTATTCTAGTAAAATCACTGAATGACATCAGAGGGTAAGTCAATAACACTATTAAATTGCCCCAATAAAGCAGGCTAAAATCTTGCAAGTCTTTGTATTTTACTCCCCCCAAGGATGTGACATATTGACAATGCCATTTATTTGCTTGCATAAAGCTATGAAGTCTTAAGAATTATTCTGAGTGCACATTATTTCTTTTTATCAGAGAGATGCAGCTATATGAATAAGATAAGGAAGTGAGGAATTTGCTATAACTAATATCAAATACAAGTTGTGAGAATTATTATACCCCTAATTAAGTGTTTTAGAGGCAATGATATTTTTCTTTACCACCCCCTCCAAATTTTTACTTAAATATACACCCATAATTGATTTGCCATTCATTTATTACAAAACCATCTATTGGGCACCTGCTGATGCACTAAATCCTGAGGATAGAGAAAATCAAATAACACCAATTATTTTGAAGAACGCATTCTGATAGTGATTAATGACCAAATACGTAAATTCTGTAAAAACAGGAGATAAATGAAATGAATGGCAGTAGCAAGTACAAATGGAATTAATGACACAAAGCAGAAAGTGACTTTGTTTGAATGTTTAATACTTCAAAGAGAATGGAATAGTTGAGCTGCATTTTGAAAAACAAGTAGCAAAAATACATAGAAAGAATGCAATTGGAGAGGGAACAGAGCATTCCAGCCAGACTGGGCAGGGAGATATGGAGTCAGAGAAACCACATCTTCCACTTGGAAGACATGGGAAGTTTGGGAGGAGAGTGTCCTGATCAGAGAGTAATTTACAGAGGCAAATGCCTATATGTATAATGGGAAAAAAAATATCACAGGGAAGGAAAAACAGAGGAAGAAAAAACAGACACCAATTAGGAGGTTATTGAAATATTTTAGGCTGATGGGAATATAAATTCAGGCAGGGGCTGTGGGAATGGCGAAGTAGGTAACAAAAACATAGCAAAGTGAAATCTATGGGATTTGATACCATACTGTAGAGTGTTGTCACCAGAGGCAGTGGTAGAAAAAGCACACTCTGTCTTCAGCTATGAATTTTTGTAACTGGGAAGATGGTGATGGTGTTAGCATAGATTCAGTAGGATGAACTGGGAGGATACAAAGATCCATTTTAGAAAATACATCTGGAATACACATTGGTAGGCATGATTCTACTGCTGCCAGGGATGTTCCACATCCTCTCTGGGAGGCCAAGTCTTTCTACCTCTTGCATGTAAGCAGGCACCACCTTTGGAAAGGATCCATGAACTTTAGGTAAATCCAGATGTTATGCCGTTTGAGGCATATTGCAATAGGGATTCTCATTTCATCTTTAATTGACATATAATGGCAGAAAACAACATAATTTGGATTCCGGTAGTGAAGCTAAGCTAGTACTGATTGAAACAATAGTTCAGGATCTTTATCTGAACACACAGCCTTTGCCCATACAGATGAGCACAAACCTGCAGGCAATCTTTAGTGACTAATAATACCTCCTTTTCAGATTCAGAGTAGAGTTTGTTTGCTTGTTCATTGTTGTTGTTTTGTTTTTTATTTTGGCATATTGTGTAGTATCACAATGCTCATTTCATATGCAGGGGAATCAAAAGCTTAATCATTTAGAAAATATACATACAGATTTACAAAATAAATTCAAACAGACATACAAACAAAACAATGAGATACATATATAGAAATTTGCAGAAAATGTTTTTTTTCTAAACTAGAATGAACTGATATAGTACCCCATTATATTAACTATTGAAAACAAAATAACATTCCCACATGGATACCACTGGGAAGTCACTCTCCCTGGAGGTCACTCTTCCTGGGGCTCTGCCAAGTGGCCTAGGGGAGCACAGGGCTCTGCCCTGTAATGTACAGTTCCTTTCCTCAATGTTGGACAGAAAGCCAGGCCTTGAGTCTGTGCCTGCTTATTCCTACAACTTCTCAGATTCTTGTGGACAATGATTGAGGAGATAAACCATAAAGAAAACATCTAGTAAAAAATAATAATAATAATAAAGAAAGTAAAAAAAACAACAACAAAAAACACAAAACCCCAAAAACCCCCAAAATAAAAACAGCAGCAGACAAAACTAAAACAAAGAAACCAACACTATTGTGATATTCCCCAGTATTATAATAATATAAGTCATATGTACTATTTGTTGAGTCTGATGCTAGCCATTATAATTAAAAATATATAAAACCATTCTCATGTCACATTAGAATCAAGCTGTTGGCTTTTCTCTGTGGTTACCATCTGGAGTCATTGTTAACTTTCCTTGCAGATCCAGCTTATCTGGCTCTTGAACTGATTCTCATCAAGGTAGAAGGTAGACTTTTATTTGCTCAGCAGCCTCAGGCTCTTCTTATGGTAAACTATGCAATTATAATATTGTGTAGATTTTTGATAGCATGACTTCCAAGACATAAGATCAGAGCAATAAAGAAAGTTGGTTTTCTTAAACTACTGAAAACACTGCTCCCCCCCCCCCCACCTCCTATTAGGCCCCTTCTCATGCAAATTACCTTTTGCCTTAGTTTCTCTGTTAAGCACTCTTCAGGAGTATCATCTACCTTCCCCGCTCAAGCATGACTATGTCTGTGGAAAGCAGAGCTGAGTCCCCAAAGCTACCTGTGCTTCACTTCTGAAATCAGCTGTGGTTTTCTTCCCATGGTCTACTTTGTACCTCTTCTCATGTAACTTTGGGTCTTACTGCTATTGTTTGCTGTCCTACTTGGAAAGATGACTCAAATTCAATTACCCTTGGAAGTGATGATTATCTCCTGACTATACATTGCTTCTGAGGACAGTACTCTGTCCTAGACAATGATTGCCTATGAATCAGGGCTAATGAGCCTCCCTTAATCCAAAGGAGGATAAGCCATTCAGGGTCCTTTCCTCTGAGCACCAGAGTATGATAGAAGGAAGGGCACACAGTGAGTATAGGACCACAGTTGTTCAATGATTCACCTTAGTAACTATGGATAAGAGGTTTTCCTACAGAACTTAGGAAACTGGACTTGTTGCAAGAAGAAAAACAGAGCTGTAAAAAGATAAGAATACCTTTGGGCCCTAATGGGTCCATTGCTCAGAAAAGAAAATACATTTTTAGAACAAATAAAGGATAGGACTTGTCTTGCTTTGATTTGGTTGCTTCTCTGAACCCTGACTTTCTCTAAGTTTGTCTCAGGAATGCTGACCATTCTCAGGTCCCAGGAACATCATAGCAAATTAACACCATAGAAAATTAACTATCTTATAATGGACTTCAAGATCCTGGAAGGAGACACACAGACCACGGATTCTGCAGTTGCTTATCCTACTCCCTCCACCCCCTCCACTTGCATGTAGCCTTTCTTCCTTACCAATACAATAGAGGCCTGGTGCACAAAATGTGTACACTGGGGTGGGGGGAAAGTGTCCCTCAGGCCCGGTCTGTACCCTCTCCAATCTTGAACCCCTCAGGGGATGTCCGACTACTGGTTTAGGCCTGATCCCTGTGGAAGTTGGACATCCCTCTCACAATCCGGGACTGCTGGCTCCCAACTGCTTGCCTGCCTGCCCGATTGCCCCTAACCACTCCTCTGCCACCCTGGATTGATGCCTAACTGCTCCCCTGCTGGCATGATCACCCCCAACTGCCCTCCTCTGCAGGTCTGGTCCCCCAACTGCCCTCCCTCCCCTGCAAGACCAGTTACCCCCAACTTCCCTCCCCTGCTGTCCTGGACACCCCTAATTGCCCTCTGCTACTGACCTGGTCTTCCCCAACTGCACTCCCTTTTCTGCAGGTCCTGACTTTCCTCCCCTGCAGGCCTGGTCTCCCCCCCCGCCAACTTCCCTCCTTCTCCTGGGGCCAAGTCATCCCCAACTGCCCTCCCCTGCCAGCTATATTGTGACCATTTGGGGGTGGCTATCTTGTGACCACATGGGGGTGGCCATCTTATGTGAAGGTGTCATGGTCAATTTGCATATTACCTCTTTATTATATAGGATAATCAACAGGCTGGTAGGGAGGTTAGAGAATAATTTACAGGATGACCTGTTGCCTCTCCATACTGCCAGCATTATTGGAATGTATATGATTCAACCTTGTCTCTGATTAATTTGTCTCAAGTGGTGACAGGTGGCCCAGACCCATTTGGTGTCCACTTTCAGTTCTAGGATGCCTGCCTTCCTCTGGAGGTCTCCCTCTTTCAGAATCATGGATCCTGCTCTTAAATTTCTTCCAAGTTCTTGTTATGAATGTCCGCTATCCTATAAAGCCAAAAGTCTTAACATTTGGCTTCCATTATCAATACTGAAGTATCAGAATCCCAGAACTTCAGAAATAGAAAGACCTTTAAACAACATTGTTACTCAAAATCAATTCAAAGTATGAATTCTAACTGCATAAACTCTACCAGGTGTCCATCATCCACAATATAAGCACTTCCATTATTAGGAAACTCATTACTTACAATTTGGAAAGTTTTTTGTTTTTCCATATTGAGTCCATATCTGCCTCCCTGATAGTAACATTTTCTCTTCTTCTTCTTCTTCTCTTTTTTTTTGGGTACTATTTATTAGTTTATTTTAAAAACTCCTTTCCACCTAGCTTCCCATTTATGTTTGTTTATTATCTTTGCAGTATGCAAACATACACTGAAAGTAGAATTCTTCTAGAAATCACTCTTGATTGCCTATTGAATTTCCTATTTTTATGTATTATTTTAATAATGATGTGAGCCATTCTCAGGGGAGTATAAAAAAATCACCAAAACCTATGTTTTAAACAGTTAATATACAAAGCCATGTGTTATACCCAGAAGAGATAGGATTGATGAACAGGACATGGGGTATTATTTCATACATGAATCTCAAAAGAATAAACTTTCAATGAGCAAATTACTTTTTCTGCTGGTACCTAGTAAGTTTGTATTGCCATGACTATGAGAGCAGAGGGATGTGTTAGACAGTCCTTGAACATGCCAATTAAAATCTAACTCGAGAAGATGGTGGCATAGGTAAACACCTATTGTGCTGCCCTGTGCAACAATTCCAAAACTACAACTTAACAATAAAACAAACATCATCCAGAATCACCATAAGCTGGCTGAGTGGAAATTCCACAAATAAAAGTAAAGGTGGGACACTGAGACTCAGAAGAGTGGCAGAGCGCAGCCTTGAAGATACGCCCAGAAAGAGGTTCGTAGCTTGGGGCATGCGTGGGTGGTAGGGCTGGCAGCAGCAATCCTGGCTGGATTTCTCCAATAGGGAGGGCGGAGACGTCCCACTGCACAGATTCCCCAGTGCCAGCTGAGGTCCGAGGTCCAGGGTACACACCCTAAAAGCCGGGCATGGCAGAGGTCTCCAAGTTTGAGTAGAGTGCATGTAGCTTGGAACAACAGTTTGTGCGTAAAGTGCATGACAGCACAGACAAGCGACTTGCTTCTTGGTTCGGGAGAACATGGGACTGCTTTGTTTTACAACCCTTGGTGAGACTTTGGGTGTGCAGACTCATTTGGAGAGAGGCAGAGTTGTCTGGCAATGGGTGGATACCAGCGGCGGCTTTCACTTGGAGGTGCCTGCAGCCATTACCACCCAACACAGAGACCTGCGTGCCGCATAGGACGTATCTGACACTGACGCTGCCTGCTCAGCTCAGAGACTCTGCCCATCCAACCTGAACACAGTTTCCCTTCACAACCAATTGGCCTGGAGGTCAAACCCTCCTAGTGCTAACAACAATAAGCTGGGCTTAAATTCAAAAATACTGTACAACTCATAAAGGATTGCAGTAAGAGTGTCCACCGCAGGTAACTGGGGAGGCTGAGCCACTGTCCCTTAGAGGACATCTACCACACAAAGCTAAAGGACCAGCTCAGGAAAGCAGCCACAATGCAGAGAAATGGAAAGAAATCAGTTGTGAAAGAAATGGAGGAAAAAAGACTACTAGACATAGAGTTCAAAACCACAGTAGTAAGGTTTTTCAAGAGGCTCCTAGAAAAGGCCGATGAACTTAATGAGCACTATGAGGAAATGAACAAGACCTACGGGGAAATGAACAAGACCAATGAAGAAATGAATGAGACCTACAAGGAAATGAATGAGACCTACAAAGAAATGAACAAGACCTACGAGGATATGAACGAGACCCTCAAGGATATGAAAAAGGACCAACTAGAAATCAAGCATACACTGACTGAAATAAAAAAAATATTATAAAAAGTCCTAAAAGCAGTCCAGAGGGCCGCAAGACCCAAGTCAAAGATTTGAAATACAAAGAAGCAAAATCCACTTGGCTGGAAAAGCAAGAAACAAAGAGAATCCAGATAATTGAAGATAGTGTAAGGTGCCTCTGGGACAACCTCAAGCATGCCAATATCCGAATTATGGGGGTGCCAGAAAGAGAGAGAGAACAAGGTAATGAAAACCTACTTGAAGAAATAGTGACTGAAAACTTCCCCCACCTGCTGAAAGAAACTGACTTAAAAGCTCAAGAAGTACACAGAACCCGAAAATATAGGAATCTAAGGAGGACAACACCAAGACACATCATAATTAAAATGCCAAGAGCAAAAGATAAAGGGATAATATTAAAAGCAGCAAGAGAAAAACAGTTACGTATAAGGGAGCACCCATGCGATTGTCAGCGGATTTCTCAACAGAAATTATACAGGCCAGATGGGAGTGGCAAGAGATATTCAAAGTGATGAATAGCAAGAATCTACAACCAAGATTACTCTATCCAGCAAAACTATCATTCAGAATTGAAGGTCAGATAAAGTGCTTCACAGGTAAGAAAATGCTAAAGGAGTTCATCAAACCAATATTCTATGAAATGCTGAAAGACATTTTTTAAGAAGAGGAAGAAGAAAAAGGTAAAAATATAAATTATGAACAACAAATACACATCTATCAACAAATGAATCTAAAAATCCAGTGAATTAATAATCTGATGAACAGGATAATCTGGTGAATATAACAGAATCATGGACATAGAGAGAGAATGAACTGACAATTCTTGGGGAGAAAAGGGGTGTGGAAAGTGCAGCAAGAGACTGGACAAAAATCTTGCAACAATGGTAGAGGACAGTGGGGGGTAAGGTGAGGGCAGAGGGTGGGATGGGTACAGGGTGGAGGGGAGCTAATGGGGGATAAAAAAAGGGGGAACAATGTAATTAATAAACTGAATAATAAAGATTATAAAAATAAAATCTAACTCAAATGGTTGACTTTATACAAAAGCAAAAGGGAGGAGGATAATATTAATAGAATCTGAAAACTCTAGGAGTTATTTTTGAGTCCAAGTTTAATTAATGTATACCTAAGCTTTAAAAATGAATCCTGGTCTCTGTTCTTCAGTATTTACCCTGATGAGGAACTCAATCTCACACACATAAGCAGATTCACTAATGAATAACTCTGATTATACTAAATATTTTCTTTTGTTGAAATGTCATAGGACTTTCTGTACTATCCATCTTTTAGATATATTTATTTATACTAAGTCATTCATTCATTCATCCATTCATACATTATGTGTCTTTTTTCTGAAAACACATATGTTAAGGGCCTTCACAAAACCTTGTCCTAATCTATAAGAATGCAATCATGAAAAAAGTAGCACTATTTTGTGTAGTGCTAAGGCTTAGACTAATGGGCTAAAAGTAAAGTAATTTGCGGAAAATATCTCATAATAAGAATAAATTTTATTTCATTAAAAATAACATTTTATATTATAAGTGCTATGAAGCAAAACTGCAGAGGTTTTATTAGATCATGTAACAGTGCACACTGACCAATTCTGATAGTAGTAGTAGTCATACAGGTATCGGTAGTGGACAAGATATTTTCTGATGAAGTGATATTTATTTATTTATTTATTTATTTATTTATTTTCTTCACTTATTAAGGCATTAAATATGTGTCCTTATCCCCTCATTGTTCCTCTACCCCTCCCCCCACTCATGTCCTCACCATCCTGGTGTCTGTGTCCATTGGTTATGCTTATATGCATGCATAGAAATCCTTTGGTTGGTCTCTTCCCCTTAACCCCACCCTCCCCCTGAGGTTTGATGGTCTGATTGATGCTTCTCTGTCTCTAAGTCTGTTTTTGTTAATCAGTTTATGTTGCTCATTATATTCCACAAATGAGTGAGATCATGTGATATTTATATTTCTCTGACTGGCTTATTTTGCTTAGCATAATGCTCTCCAGTTCCATCCATATTGTTGCAGAAGGTAATAATTCCTTCTTTTTTACCACAGCATAGTATTCCATTGTATAGATGTACCACAGTTGATGAAATGTTATTTAAATTGAAGTCTGAAGAACTGTTAATGGAGGGAGAGAGAAGTCTTTGTCACCCCTGGTTACTAGTGGGACTGGAATTCTTGTGATAGCCCAATAATAATAGCCTTCTGAGACTTGCACAGGATAATGAGTGATTTTTATTCCTGTGGAATTGAGACCCTGAGTTTTCAAAGTCCAATTTACCTTTGCACATTCATAGAAAAAAAATGTAGCTTGGGTTTCAGCAGAGCTAAAATCAAAGTCTTTCCAGAGTTTCCTTTTCATGTTGGAGCAGAGTCCAGACCAGCATCAGGCTAGCTTGGTTTGTGTTTCCCACTGCAGTCCATCAGTTCATTGTACTTGGGGTGTAGGGCCACATGGTTAAGGAGGGAACATGAGCAAATTAATGGAAGCCAAGAGACAAGAGTCAAGAACAACAAGTGTGATGAGCCAAGAATGCCAAGAGAGAGGATACCTTTGTGTAGGAGATAAAGTATTCCCAAATTTTCACATGTTTTTAGTTGCCATGCCCATTCTGGCCTCATATCTTTGTTCCCAGGTGTGACTGACAGGAAAATACCTTCCCTATGTCATCCCAACTTTACTGGGCATGCATCTATCTTAGTTTTTTGGATCTTTCATCCCAGTGTTTTGCAGAGAATAGGCCAGTGGTCCCCTGGGAGTGCAAAGTTGCAACTTCCTGGTGAAGCTGCCCAGAAATCATGTCTATAATGTCTGGCTTCCCCACTTTGCTCCTTTCCTTTTATTAATAGCTTGCTAATTACAATGATATCAGAATGAGTTGTTAATTTTACAGGAATTTGCTGTGGAAAAAAGAAGAACCATTCTGGACAGGGAATTAACAGTGAAAAGAGTTTTAATTGGGTAAGTGAGAGCAAGATTAGGGCTATTTTAATTACCTTTCCCCACAACAGTGTACTGCTATTCTCCCTGAATCTCAATGTACACATCTTCATGTCCTTCAGCTATTTCTCACATGACATGAGCTCCAGCTTTCTCACCCTGTTTTATTCCCCTTTGGAAATGTCCCACCTTGCTTTTGTTTCCTTACCCATGTTTCTAGTAACATGAAAGTATAGAAGTCATTTAGGTAGGTGTGTCTGGAGAAAAATCAAGTTCTCTGAGTCCCAAAGGAAAATGGAAGAAGTTACAGATGAAGTTCTACAAATATATATATATATATATATATATATATATATATATATATATATATATATCAGGTTAGCTATTATTTTCCAGAACCTTAATGGGCTGGTGAAGTAAGTGCTATCCCATAAGCTTTTCTACTTCCCCATCCCATGTCAATACTAATTTAAAAGGTGAAAAAGAAGCAAAGATGACGGACTTGGAATTAGCCATCAAGTGACTTTGGCCAATATGAGCAGCATTTTAAATTTAATTTAATTTATCTTTATTGTTTGAAAGCATTATAGATATTTGATATAGAATAAAAGAGCTTTTTTATCTGTTTCTACAAGCTCTACATTATAACAGCATCTATTTGTATTTCATCTCTTTTCTCTCAACCTAAAATTCATTGAGTCCTGTTTTTCTTCATAAATAGTTCTCACTCTAGACCAGAAAATATCACCAGTGGCGATGGGTTACCCCAGGTGGATGAACTGCCAAATAGTTTTCAAAGAGCTCCGGAGGCTTCAAGCCTAAAGGATAAAAGACAATAATAGCTAAAGGGGAGAGAGTTGATTCTATAAATAAATTTGACTGGCATTAAGTATTTAATTTGGCAGTTGGCTTCATGAGGGCAGTACATTAAATTCATAATGGCATAGTATCCATTCGGGTTTTACTTTAAGTCTGTCAAGGCCTAACCAGGTTGGATGGCATTAAATTGTAAGTGACAAGTTCTGATAGACCTGTCAGCTTGAGAAGGTTTACATTAAAGCAAACAGAAAAGGCTGCAGACTCTTTTATTAATATGGTAATAATGTTCAGTTGAAGAAAAGAGGGAAGGTAGCATGATAATGTCAAGGCATATGGCTTTGGAATCACACTAACCTGGGTTTGAATTACTGTCCGTGTTACTTATTGCTGTATAATTCTTGAGCAAATGACTTAATTTCTCTGAGTCAGTTCACTAATGAGTAAAATGGCAATAACCTAAATTTCAGAGCTGCCTTAGGTTAATTTCCCCAGGAAAGAAAACTCTGGGATTGAAATTTACATTGACTTCATTTATTGGGGAGTATTCTAGGGCACAGTAGCTACAGTGCAGTTCGAAAAGAGTTCTTAGGTATACCACTGTAAAGAACTAAGGAAAGAAGGATTAGTCAGAACAAGAGTTTGAATGACACTGCTCATAACAAAGGTATCTGCTTCATTCCCATGAAATGAATGCTATGACACAGGGATGTCATTTTGAAGCAAGGGAGCTAAGTCTTTGCTCAACTGAATTAACAGGAATCAGGCTGCCATTGAAGGTGTAACTGGGCAAGGCAGCTCCTTTGGAAAAAGTGCAATTTTCAGGGAGGGGCTCAGCTCTGAGTTGTAAGCAGACAACATGCTTGGCAGCTAAAGAATGAATGCCTTGGTTCTGAATAGTTCACCACTGCCTGGCTGGAATCCACTTGCTCACACCATCTAGAAAAAATTTCTTCTAGATTCTGTGTTATTTCTTTATTGGGTGTCTAAAGTCTTACTAGAGGAGGGTTGGTAGGATAAAATATAGTCCTTGCAACTGCATATATACTCCAGGCTGCAACTGATAATGATAATTTTCCTTCATTACCATTATTTCCCTACTAGAGGCCCACTACAGGAAGATTCCTGCAATAGGGCTTCCTGCAGCAGTCTCCGCCTGCTTCCCTTCCTTCTCTCTTTCCCGCCTGCTTCCGTCCCTTCTCCCCTGCCCCACTTGCTTGCTTCTCCACAGCTTCCATTCCTTCTGCAGCACTTGGCTTCCTTCTACGCTATCTTTGGTCTTTGCTCTTTGGATATGCAAATTAACTGCCATCTTGTTGGGTTAATTCTCTCCTGCTTGGTTGGTGGGTGTGAATTTTGGGCATAGTGGAGTTACTGTCAATTTGCATGTTTCTCTTTTATTTGATAGGATACTTCAGTTAGCATCTCTTCTGGTGGTATCTCCCAGACCTTTATCCCTGAGGGATTTTGAGGTCCTGGATATCATGTCTTATTTAGATTATAGCTTCTTTATTTGTTGATTTGCTATCAAATTGGGCAGAAAAGTGCCAAGAGCAACTCTGCTTAATCTTTTTGATGTTAAATCTAGTATTTTCTCTAATATTGTTTAACAGCAGCCTTACCTCCTTCTGAATATCAGTGTTAATTACCTTGCCAGGATGATGATTTCCAATCTTTGATCCCTAGCTTCTCAGCACAAGAAGCCTAAACTGACTGTCTAGTACCTGCAGGTAAATTTAATGAGGTGCATTCCCTACTTGGATC
Source organism: Antrozous pallidus (assembly GCA_027563665.1). Classification (NCBI taxonomy): domain Eukaryota; kingdom Metazoa; phylum Chordata; class Mammalia; order Chiroptera; family Vespertilionidae; genus Antrozous; species Antrozous pallidus. The sequence continues at coordinate 52,580,668 of CM050520.1, read as the reverse complement.
CAGGACCTATAGATACACAGAAACTAGAAATAATGGGACAGCTGTATATATTCACCAATAGGTTATTGGGAATAATAGTGAATGGCATCACTTTTTTATCCTATCATTTGTTCCTAGACCTGTATATTTTACCTACTCGTGATAGTATACTGTATAATAAGCATTAATTTAGGGTGAATCCTGAAACCTAAAGGATAGATCATATTACTTTAAAATGTTAAGTGGAAATATAGCTTCAAAAGCTATTATCTTTCTTGATCAGATTGGCAGCTTCAGAGCATGTAGCATATGATAGAACTAGTAGTATACAATATGATAGAACCAGTAGATATGCCTCTGGTAGTATGTTGTAATGTTATACTGAATCCTATTGTTAGTACATCAATTATATATGAGCCCTTGGGTAGAAATGCTGGCTGAGACACTGTAGGAAGGAAAGGCAAACTCATGCTTATAATATATTTAATTCAGTTATAATGAATTTCTTTCTATTCCTGTTTTGAAGAGACCAATGTAATCAACTTGAGATAAGTTGGTCTCCTTGAGAAATGTGGCTTATTGGGAACCCAGCATCAATGTCAATTTTGGCAGTTTGTATATTTAGCAAGGTTAGTAGCACTGTGGTGAGTGAGAGCCATATTCTTGTTCCTGACACTCTGCCTGTCTACTATAAACTTGGCTCCATTAGTCTATAGACTGGCCTGGCTGATGTTAACTGTCTACAGTCATTCTGTCATGTTGTGTGATGCATAAAGAAGAATCAGTGATTTAAAAAAAATAGTAACTAACATTTATTGAGCACTTATTTCATGCCTGGCCCATTTTCTGAGCACATTATTTTATTTATTAATTTTTAAAAATATATTTTATTGATTTTTTTTTACAGAGTGAAAGGGAGAGGGATAGAGAGTTAGAAACATCGATAAGGGAGTAACATCAATCAGCGGCCTCCTGCACACCTCCTACTGGGGATGTGCCCGCAACCCAGGTACATGCCCTTGACCAGAATCAAACCCGGGACCTTTCAGTCTGCAGGCCGTCACTCTATCCACTGAACCAAACCAGTTAGGGCTTATTTATTAATTTTTAAAAATTTATGTTTAATTGTTTTTAGAGAGAAGAAGGGAGAGGGAGAAATAGAGACATATCAGTGTGAGAGTGGAACATCGATCCACTGGCTCTTGCATGCCCCCTACCAGGAATCTAACCTGCAATCCAGGCATGTGTCATTGCTGAGAATCAAACAATAATCTTTAAGTGCATGGGATGACACCCAACTATCTATCCAGGGGAAATAATTTAATGATAGGTCAACAGAATGTGCTAATTCTGAAGAATAAAGAAAAAGAAAGATTGGGAAAAAAATTATTCTCAATACCAAGTAGTCTATTATGCATGTAAGTAAAGTTGTGGAAGAAGAGACAGAAACCGGAAAAGAAAATTTTTTGAAGAAATAGAAAACAAAAGTTACCAAAATGTGGTGAAAAACATAAAACCAAGAAGTTTAGCAAAATAAAAGAAGGATAAATCAAGACAAATTAAACCTAGAAACATGATACTTAAACTGCTAAAGTTCAATAATAAAGAAAAAGTCTTATCCAGGAAGCAACAAACAAAACAAAATACAGTCATAGACACAGACAATAGTATCGTGTTTACCAGAGGGAAAGGGGAGATAGGAAAAGGTACAGGGAGTCAATATATAATGACAGAAGGAGATTACACTTTAGGTGATAAACATACAGTGCAATATTCAGATGATATATTATATCTGTATACTTGAAACATAATCTCATTAACAAATGCCACTTCAATGAATTTAATAAAACAATAATAAACATTTTAAATAAGCATTCTGGGTAAAGGACTTTCTGATTTGACATTTACTTTCCATTCATTTTATTACTAAGTATTGATATGGATAAAAAATAAAATAAAGAATGGGGTGATAGGGGGATCTTGAAAGCAGCCAGAGTATAATATCATGTTATATATGGGAAGTTGATTGAAATGATACTGATTGTCATCAGAAACATTGGTGACCAGAAGAAAATAGATGACATTTTTTAAGTACTGAAAAAACCCAAATTGTAAACCAATAGTTGCATATTTAGTGAAACCATCCTTTACAAATGAGACCTACATAAAGACGTATTCAGATAAAAAACAAAACTGAGGGTTTTTGTTATGAGCAGATTTCATAGCAAGAAATACTAAAGAATGTTTTAGGATAAAGAGTAATAGTATCATATGGAGTATTCTCTTTACCTGAAGTCATTAAGAACCACATAGTAAATATAATATTTTATTTTCTTAATTATTTAAAAGCCATATCACTGTTTAAAACAAAAATTGAGAGTTTATAAGGTATTTAGATGTATTACATATGGGTTTTTTTTTGTGTGTGTATGTTTATGCACACCAACACATAAGATAGAGTAAATCGAAACCAAGTACTTACATTTTATGTGAGGTAGACATACATTAAGTAGTTCATGTTATATTAAGTAGTTCATAAGTTAATGATGCATGTAGCTAAAAACGCCAGTAGAGAAATTAAAATAAAAAATATTAACATACAAGTAAGCCAGAAGTGAAGAACAGATGAACAGAGAGGACAAAAAGAAAACAAATAAATCATATAAAAATTATCTTAAATATAGGTAGGCTAAATCAGGTGTTGGCCCAAGCATTGCCAGTTTTTGTATGTTCCATGAGCTGAGAATAGATGTTGAACTTTAAGTGTTCAAACAATCAAAGGAGAAGAATATTTTGTGACAAAAGAAAATTATATAAAATTTAAACTTTAAAATGTCAGTATTCATAACTAAGTTTTACTGGAACACAGCTATTCACCTTAATTTACATAGTGTCTAAGATTACTTTTATGTTAAAATGGTAGAACGAAATAATTATGATAGATTATGTATCATGAGAACATAAAACATTTCCCATAGTTAGTAACCTTTTCTACAGAAACTATTTACTGAGCTCTGGACCAAACAATCAAATCAAATGGGGAGAGATTATAATAAGATTGGATAAAACAAAATAAAACAAGCAAACAAACAAAAAAACACACCTAATTCTGTGTTTTCTGTAAGAGATATATTTTTTAAAAGCCTCACCTGAGGATATACTTTTTTTTTCATAAAAAAAATGATTTTAGAGAGAGGAAGAGAGAGAGAGATAGAAACATCCATGTGAGAGAGAAACATTGAATCTTTACCTCCTCTACATACCCCGATTGTGGAATGAACTTGCAACCTGTGCCCTGACCAGGAATAGAACCAATTAAGTAACTAAAATTAAAAAGCCATGCAACACCAAGTGGAAACTCTCCTCCCTGTTGCTAGGAATGTAAAATTGTATAACAACTTTGTATAAATATTTGGCACTTTAAAAAACACCTACTCTTTGACCTAGCAATTCTAAGTGTTAACCAAGAGAAAGAAAGATAATGTACATAAGATGTTTACAATAATATTAATTGCAACTTTATTAATAACTAGAGGCCTGATACACAAAGATTTGTGGAAGAATGGGCCTTCCTTTCCCTGGATGTTGCACCGCCTTCACTCTGGCCAGAGCCACCTTTCTGCTCGGTCCCAAAGCAGTCTTTCTGACTCCCCATGCTGCCCAGAGGCCTGGAGCAGCTGGGGTGGTGCAGAATGCCACTGTCCTCTCATGCCTGAGTATGCAAATTAACTCACCATCTTTGTTTGATTAATTTGCATACTCATTCCTGATTGGCTGTGGACATCACAAAGGTATGGTAAATTAGCATGTTACTCTTTTATTAGGTAGATAACCTCAAACTAGAAACATGTCCATTAACAGAAAAACAACAACCCACACATTGTCGTGTATCATATTATGGAACAATACTGAGCAATTAAAAATGCATAAAATCTCACAGACATTTTGCTGAGGGACTCATATCACACAGAAAAGAGAACATACTCTGATTTCATTTATAGAGAACTAAGATAAAGTGGATAAAACTAGAAAATTTGTTGCATCTACAGTAATAAAAACTATTTTCCTTTGCTATGTCACTTGTATGTGTATAGAATTGACAATAAGAAGGCTCTAGAAGGTAAGACACTACCCCTATGGTAAAATCAGGACAGGTTAGGACTGTGTCTTACTTGTTGCCTGCATGATATTTGTTTACAGTAGTATTTTTAGATAATAGTGGACACATTAATGCATTTTCATTTGTTTCACTTACAGATGTTTGGAATAATAAATTGCCCCTTGAATAACCTAAGCTACATTGTCTCTAGGAATGGTAGATATTAAAAATTAGGCCAAACAGAGAAATTTGTGTAAATGTATTCTTTCAATTTGATTATATTCACTAAGTCACACTGCCTCCTAGATAGGATGGGCAACTTTGATTATATCTTCTTTATTGTTGAAGTCATGTTCATAATTAAGTGAATTTATGTAATGTGTTGTGGGCAGAAACTCTTTCACTTAGCAGAATACTTATTGTGTAATAGGATCGAGTGAGTGAGGAAAGCAGTTATCATTTCTTAGTTCTAATGTGTGCCAGGCTTTCTCAGATATTCTCAGATTACCTTGTCCCATATAATTCTAGTAACCACCTGGTGGAATGGAAATTTTTACACTTAATTTAATTAATGTAGACACATGAGCCTTTGAATTTTTACTTACTATACCTCAAGAATGTTTTATTCAAATTGAGTTCTATCCATATCTAAAAACATTTTCTCTCCACTGAGTGTCTTCCTTATTTATTTTGTGCAGACAATGTTTATAAAGTGTGATATTTCTTTTTCTCATCATTATGAGAAAACATGGTGCCATAGCACAGATGCAATGCTTAACTGGCCATATTTGCAAATTGGCCTAATCACATAGTAATTGAGTGGGCATGAATTACAAAACACAGATAGATGGTGTTTTTTCCTTGCTTACTCTGCTGTAGTTTAGGAATACATTTTTACTTTGATAAAATGTGACACACACCAACCCACCCTCCCTCCTGCCCTCTCCTTATTTTTCTTTCGTCTTGTTTATTTAACAAACTTTTTTTCAGTTCCTAACCTATGACAGGTACTGGGGCTTCAGTGATGCAGAAAACAGACAAGGTTTATGTGTTGATCTAGCTTGAAATATATCAAAGGGAAACAAAAACACATAAATAAATATAAAAAATTTTAACTTTTAATAAGTTTTAAAAAAGCTATAGATGACAACAGAGAAAGTTTGGGAGTGGAGACAACCTCCTTAGACTGGATGAATAGGCTTTTCTGAGGAGGTAAAACTTGAATTAGGATTTGAATGGTAGGTGGGACTAGCAGTACAGAGATCTGGCAAAAAACATTCTATTTTTTAAAATTATCTTTATTGTTCAGGTTATTAATTACATTGTTCCCCCTTTCTCCCCCCCACATAGCTCCCCTCCACCCAGTACCCATCCCCATCCCACCCTCCGCCCTCACCTACCCCCCACTGTCCTCTCCCATAGTTGCATGATTTTTGTCCAGTCTCTTGCTGCACTTCCCACACCCTTTTTCTCCCCAAGAATTGTCAGTCCATTCCCTCTCTTTGTCCATGATTCTGTTATATTCACCAGTTTATCCTGTTCATCAGATTATTAATTCACTTGATTTTTAGATTCATTTGTTGATAAATGTGTATTTGTTGTTCATAATTTATATTTTTACTTTTTTCTTCTTCCTCTTCTTAAAGAATATCTTTCAGCATTTCATATAATATTGGTTTGGTGGTGATGAACTCCTTTAGCTTTTCCTTATCTGCGAAGCATCTTATCTGACCTTCAATTATGAATGATAGCTTTGCTGGATAGAGTAATCTTGGTTGTAGATTCTTGCTATTCATCACTTTGAATATTTCTTGCTATGCCCATCTGGCCTGCATAGTTTCTGTTGAGAAATCTGCTGACAATCGTATGGGTGTTCCCTTAGGGACAACTAACTATTTTTTTCTTGGTGCTTTTAATATTATCTCTTTATCTTTTGCTCTTGGCATTTTAATTATGATGTGTCTTGGTGTGGTCCTCCTTAGATTCCTATATTTTGGGGTTCTGTTCACTTCTTGGGCTTTTAAGTCAATTTCTTTCACCAGGTGTGGGAAGTTTTCAGTCACTATTTCTTCAAGTAGCTTTTCATTACCTTGCTCTCTCTCTTTTTCTGGTACCCCAATAATTGGGATGTTGGTATGCTTGAGGTTGTCCCAGAGGCCCCTTACACTGTCTTCAATTATTTGGATTCTTTTTTCTTCTTGCTTTTCCAGCTGAGTGGATTTTGCTTCTTTGTATTTCAAATATTTGACTTGGTTCTTGCAGTCCTCTGGACTGCTTTTGGGACTTTGTGTAATATATTTTTATTTCATTCAGTGTATGCTTAATTTCTAGTTGGTCCTTTTTCATATCCTCATAGGTCTTGTTCATTTCCTCGTAGGTCTTGTTCATTTCCTCATAGTGCTCATTAAGTTCATCAGCCTTTTCTAGGAGCCTCTTGAAAAACCTTATTACTGTGGTTTTGAACTCTATGTCTAGTTATCTCTTTTCCTCCATTTCTTTCACACCTGATTTCTTTCCATTTCTCTGCATTGTGGCTGCTTTCCTGAGTTGGTCCATTAGCTTTGTGTGGTAGATGTCCTCTAAGGGACAGTGGCTCAGCCTCTCCAGTTACCTGAGGTGGGTACTCTTACTGCAATCCTTTATGGGTTGTACAGTATTGTTGAAGTTTAGCCCAGCTTATTGTTGCTAGCACTAGGAGGATTTGACCTCCAGGTTTATTGGCTGTGAAGGTAAGCTGTGTTCAGGTTGGATGGGCAGAGTCTGGGCTAAGCAGGCAGCATCAGCTCCATCCTATGTGGCACGTGGGTCTCTGTGCCGGGCGGTAATGTCTGCATACACCTCCGAGAGAAAGCCGCCACCGGTCCCTACCCACTGCCGGACAACTCTGCCTCTCCCCAAATGAGTCTGCACACCCAAAGTCTCACCAAGGGTTGTAAAACAAAGCAGTCCCGGTGGTCTCCCAAATGAGGGAGCAAGTCACGAGTCTTCTCTGCATGGTCATGCACTTCTGTCCCCAAGTTTACGCGCAAACGGCTGTTCCAAGTTTACTCGGACTCTCCTCAAAATCGCAGACCTCTACTGTGCCCAGGTTTTAGCGTGCCTTCCCCAGACCTTGGACCTTGCCTGGAACTGGGGAATCAGTGCAGTGGGACACCTCCGCCCTCCCCGTTGAAGAAAACCAGCTGGGTTTGCTGCCGCCTGCCCTTTACTGCTCGCGCCAAACCTCTCTCCTGGCATATCTTCAAGGCTGTGCTCCGCCGTTCCTTTGAGTCACAGTGTCCTCTCTTTACTTTTATTTGTGGAATTTTCACTCCGCCAGCTTACCAGTGATTCTGGATGATGTTTGTTTTGTTGTTAAGTTGTAGTTTTGGAATTGTATTTGGCAGCAAAATAGGTGTTTACCTATGCCGTCATCTTGGTTCCTCCGCAAAAAAACATTCTAAATTCTGGGAACCACAAGTACAAAAATCTTGTGTGGGAGTTAATGTGTTGAAGAATTCTTTGAAATCCAATGTGACTGAAGCACATTCAAAAGGGAAAAATAGGTGAGATCAGGAATGTAGGAAACATAACTAATTGCTTGGAAGCATAGAAATGTTTTAAGGAGATGGGTAATATAATAAATAATATTTAAAAACCTTCCTCTAGCCCTACCTGGATTGCCTCAGTGGATAGAGCATCAGCTTGTGGTCTGAAGGGCACTAGTTTCGATTCCAATTATGGGCACATGCCCAGGTTTGGCTGGATGTTGAAGGAGGTAACCAATCAATGATTCTCTCTCATCATTAATGTTTCTCTCTTTCTCTCTCTCCCTCTCCCTTTCTCTCTGAAATCAATAAAAAATATAAAAACAAGACAAAAACCTTCCTCTCGTTGAAGAACATGAATAAAGAGAGCTGTTAGGTGATTATTATTCTGCTCTAGGTAAAATATAATTTGCTTTAGAAAATGTTGTAGAAATCCAAAATAGGGTGATTCCAACTCATTTTAGAGAAAGCTGGTAGCACTTGATGCATCAGAAAAAGCCAGGCATGTTTTCTACATCATGGATTAATTAGTTAAGTATCATTTAACCAGACAGTTAGTGACTGAATATTTAGTTAGTACTAGATATTTTCAGTTTGTGTTGGCTTTCTAGGTGTGAAAATGACACCATCCCTGACCTAAAGACTACTGGACTTACTGAATTTTAGGAGTGAGCCTCAAAGTCTGCATTTCAACTGAAGTCTGAGAACCACAGGTATGGTAAATATGCACCTGTTTTCCCAATGCAGAAGTGGGGTGGAGCAATAGAAATACATTATCCTCCCAAGAGTGAGATGAGTCTGGAGAAGTAATTAGATTGAGGATTGAGTACTTAGACTGAGACTAGTTGCTTATAGAGATAGTATTTAGATTGAAGGTCAGGTATTTTCTGAAAATAAAATTAAGAAAATAATCTCATTTATAGTAGCATCAACACTAATTAAATATATAGCAATAAATTTAACCAAGGTGTTAAAAGATCTGTTCACTGAAAACTATGCAATTTTGATAAAAGATATTGACGATGATACAAATAAATGGAAAGATCACTCTTACTCATGCATTGGAAGAATTAATATTACTAAATATCCCTACTGCTGAAAGTGATGTACAGATTCATTGCAATCTCTGTGAAAATTCCAATGGCATCTTTCACAGAGATTAAGAAAAAATTCTAAAATTTTTTATGGAGCCACAAAAGATCCCAAATAGCCTTAGTAATTTTCAGCAAGAAGAACAAAGCTAGAGACATCACACTGCCTGATTTAAAAATATTCTGCAAAGCTGCCCAAATGAAAACGGTATGGTATTGGCATTAAAACAGAAATATAGACCAAAGACACTAGAGAGCTCAGAAATAAATTGGTACATGTAAAGTCAACTGATCTTTAACAAAGTTTTCAGGAACACACAAAGAGAAAGTATAGTCTCCTCCATAAATAATGCTGTAGAAAAATATGGGGGTGAGGTAGAGACTTCTTAAAAATTAGAGGAGATCCAAAAATCGTAAAAGAAAAAAATTATAAAGTGGATTACATCAAACTTAAAACTTCTGTTCATGAAATACACTATTGAGGAAGGGAAAGGGAGGGAGAGATAGAAACATCAATGATGAGAGAGAATCATTGATTGGCTGCTTCCTGCAACATCCAGCCCAACCTGGGCATGTGCCCTTAACTAGAATTGACCCTGGCACCCTTCAGTCCACAAGCTGATGCTCTATCCACTGAGCCAAGTTAGAATAAGACATTTATAAATAATATATCTGGCAAAGGTTTCATATTCAGAAAATATACAGAATTTATATAACTTAGTAATAAAAAATCTCCAGTTGAAAAAAAATAAAAGCAAATGGAGACCTATACACCACATCAGAAGTTATTTTAGCTCTAAATGATTTGGCTCAGTGGATAGAGCTTCAGCCTGCGGACTCAAGGGTCCCATTTTAGGTTTGATTCCAGTCAAGGGCATGTACCTTGGTTGTGGGCACATACCCAGTGGGGAGTGGGCAGGAGGCAATTGATCGATGTTTCTAACTCTTTATCACTCTCCCTTCCTCTCTGTAAAAAAATTAATAAAATATATTTAAAAGACAAAAAGTTATTTTAATGGATAATAATTCTTTCAAAGTTTTCATTATTAGTCCTTAGGGCAATGCAAATTAAAATCAGTGTGGTACCACTTTATCCATTTAAATGGCTAAAATAAAAAACAAAACACCTGTTAGTATTAAATGCTATTTAGGCAGTGGAGCAATTGAAACTAAAAAATTGTTCATGAGAGTGTAAAATTATATAACCACTTTGGAAAAAGTTTTTTTTCTTTTTTTTTGAAACCAAACCTACAAAATACTCCCATGATTCCAGCTCTGAGTGTATATTGTTCTGTGATTTTCTTCCCCTTGAGTGTTGGGATCTATGAATATGTTGAAACAGTGATTCCTTGGATTAGGTTACATTTTATATGAATCTAACCTATCAGACTACAGTGAGATTCTTCTGCTGGTTTTGAATACCTTAGCTGTTGTGATGTGAGTGGTTACAGGGTACCTGTGAGCATCCATGATCCCTGACAAACAGCCAGTAAGAAAAGGGGTGTTGTCTTAAAACTACAAGGAACTGAATTTGGCCAACCCCTGAATGAGCTTGAAAGAGGACTTTTGAAGCTTCATTTGTGACTGCAACCCTAGATTGATTTCAGTCTGCTAAGATCCTAAGCAAAGAATTCCAAGTTTGATGGAAGCACTAAGATTATAAATGGGTATTGGCTTAAGCTGCAATATTTATAGAAGTTTGTTATACAGCAATAGAAAATGAATGCATACTTATTTATTATCACTTTTTTTTTGCGGCACTTTATTCAATAGTTTCCACTTGCTGATCATGTAAACTCTTTTCATTTATTCTTTATCTCTCTGATGTCAAATTCAAATTGTCCTATCTGTGGAGAAGGAGACACTGAAGTGGCCCATTATGTTGTGATCAATCCCTGTCGCCTCAGAGTAGGGATACCAGGCTTACAAATCACTGTGTGCTTGTCTGGAGGGTCTGTATTCTTTATACACATCTAATTTGATGCACATTCCCAGCAAGATTTTGTAATTAATTCTTCTGGGTTTTCACCTCCACCAAATACATGTCTTTTTATATTATGTTTTCCCGTCTCTATTAGCTCATATTTTCTCCCAATGTTGAAACCCATTTACTCATTACTGGCAAATAAATCTAATCCTTCATACCTCTCTCTCTTTTATTTCTCTGTTCTTAATGGTGCATTGCCAAAAAAAGTAGGGCAAATTTAGAAATGTTTCAAAGGCCTTGAATTTATTAAAATGACCAAACATTTTATTCATGAAAACTGAAAGAGGAATAAAGTGATTTCAAGTAAGGATCCAAAATGCTTTCCTCAAATATACAGATTAAGTTAACATGTTTTTAACTTCTTCCTCCTCAAATTTCACTTTTCTATTCAGGACTCTGCTGATAACTGAAGATCACTTTCCAACAGGAACAAAAGGTTATCAATGAAAACCTTTGAGAGAATAGTTATTGTCACTACTTTGCCACCTTTGCTCAAGACTTTTGCTCAGGCTCATCACTAAATGATACTTCCTGATGAGCCAGAGTTCAGCCAGATTAATGTGATTCTCTTCATATGCCATCTAATTTGGAGTGCTGTTTTAACTATGGAATTTTTAATATATATATATATATATTATTGATTTCAGAGAAGAAGATGAAGGAAAGTTAGAAACATCAGCGATGAGAGAGAATCATTGATTGGCTGCCTCCTGCATGCTCCTCCCCCCCTCCCTCCCGCCACACACACATACAGACACACACATACAGACACACACACACACACACACACACACACACACACACACACACACACACACATACTGGGGACCTTGCCTGCAGCCCTGCAGCTAGGCATGTGCCCTTGACCATAGGCCAATGCTCTTTCCACTGAACCAAATCAGTTAGAGCTTAACTATGGATTTTTGAGCGGCTGCATAATTAATTCAGCAATAGGTCAGTGAAAAGTGCTAGAATAGAAGCCAGGAATCTGGACTTCTGGTTTGATTATCCCAGTTTTGAATGCATATTATTTCTTTGGGTAGCATTGATCCCAATTGCATTTTATTGTGTGCTTTTTTTCTGATTTGTTTAACATCTAACAAAACAGAATTCTATGAGGTCACAGATCTGAATGTCCTGCTCCCATGTTGCGCACATTGCTAGTCATAGATTGAACACATTCTAATATTTGCTGAAATCAGTTAAATAGCTCTCGAATTAAAGCAATTCAGGCACCAAATTGTTGTAATATTATCTTTGTTCTTCGTGTGTGTGTGTGTGTGTGTGTGTGTGTGTGTGTGTGTGTATAATATTATCTAATTTATTTCTCATGACACCTTAGGGAATAAATATCCCATTTATGGAGTTAAGATAACTTTTTTGTTATTTATATTTTTCCTAAGTAAAAATATGAAAATTCAAAATTAGATTTGTGGACCCTGCTTGCCAAGTTAAAGGAGTGAACATAGGCATTAAGTCTGTTAGAGAATCAAGCAGTGGGTCTAAGTGAGGTTCTTTCACTTTTTCAATGAGATCAAATTAAAGTATGGAAAGTAGAATTTTTAGAGAGAGCCACCATCTTAAAACTCTTCCTGTGCACACATCTTCTCCCAGTTATTTAATTAAACACAAATGTAGGTAATACTGTAAAGAGATTTTACAGAAATAATTAAGTACCCAAATCAATGGACTTTAAAACAGGGAGAAAATTCAAGTAGGCCTGTTCTAATCTCATGAGCCCTGTCAAAACTGTCAATCTACTCTGCTTGCTTGCAGAAGTGGAAGTCCAGCAGATGCACACCAGCTGGCCTGAAAGAAAACAAATGTTACTCAAGTGAAAAAAATAGCATTACAAGTGTGTTGAAAAAACTTTATTATCAGAAATGGCTTATCCTCTAAATGGCTGCTTGTGTTTAGTTATTGATACCTCTATAAGTCTAAGTAGTACTCTTCATAGTAAAACAGGAAACTTATAATAACTATTACACAGTATTGGTGGGGTAAACTAACACATAATTGACATGAAGGCATTTCACAGTATAAATGTAATGGGGCCATGACTAGAAATTAGGCTGTTTTCTTTTCCTATTTTGCCTCTATTGAATCAACACTGTATCCCTCAGAATATTCGTCAATATATTTTATCCTGAAATATTTGTGTGTAAAAGGCATCAATTGTTATTTCCAGGTTAAAGGGATAATATGCTTTCTGATTACATTGTTCGAGTACTTCTCACCTTAAATCACTACTATTTTATTGTTTTTTTTCTTTATCTTACCTAATATCAGTAAAGATCAATACCTAAAATTATCTTGAACATTCAGAATGTTGGGTATTGTGAGTTAATAAATATCTCATAAGTTAATCCAGTTACCTTCTTACTTTCTTTTGGTGCAATTTATATGAAAAAGATTTCTAGAGATTCTTTCTCTCTCCCCACGTAGGAGTCTGTACTTGTTCTTCAATAAATTCCCATCTTTGCAAAAAACAATTTATTAGAATTTATAATAATTAAAAATTCCCTAATTTTTGGTAGGCAAATCTAGTGAGTAATAATGATACAAAAGCAGTTTTAATAATTTTTGTTCTTGTTAAGGAGGACACATTTGAATGTATCTAAGATCAGTTGACATCTCCATTTCTCTTGATGCTTTCTAAAAATTTTGTCTTAGGATTTAAAACCTAATTCCTTAATAGACTCAATGTTTTGGAGAACTGAATACATAGTTTTCATTTGTCTTTCTCCAGTAATAATTCTAAAGTCTTGTCAGATTTCCCAGCTATGTCCTCACATGTCGACATTATTTTTCTTTTCCCACAAGTCTGTGCCATTAAGGTTCCCAGCATGTCTAAGAGCTAAGACCACAGGAAGAATGCTCTACATGTTTACAATGAGACATAATAGGGAAGTGATCAGAGGAATGAACGAGCATTACTTGTTCCTTTGGGTGAAACAAACCTTTCCAAAAGCCCTTTCAGATCCCTTTTGCCTATTGCAAGTTCACATTTTCTAAGATAAGTGTGTTTGTGTTAAGCAGCAGCTACTGCACCTACTGCATCAGTGGTAACAGACATGGAGTAGATAACTGAAGTGTCATGGGATACATTCAGGAGTAAAGATAATGAGATAGGCACTTTTATTATCTATAGAAAAGTTAGTGAGATTATTAGATGTTCCCCTTTCTGCAGTGCAGCAGGCATCAGGGAACACGGAACCCTGCTCTTCTAATTACACTGGAAGAGCAAATGCTTTGGTGTGGGTAGAAGTAGAAATTTTAATGGCCTCTGTGACAGGGACAAAAGATAAAAGAAAAATCAGAGATATTTGTATACATTAAAATATACTCGGAGAGCTGAAGGAATAGAGAGAGAGCATGAAGTACTCAGTAATCACATCTGGTTTTATAATACCAAAGCAGGAAATTCAAGATAATGGAGTAGAATATGTGTTTGTGTGTATATATATATATATATATATATATATATATATGCATGTAGGGATGAGTAGTTTATTTAATCTCTTACTGAACATTGGTGTTACTTCCAATCTTTTGCTATTATAAACAGTGATGAAATATATGACATTATGCTTTTATTTTATGAGTAGCTGTATCTTTAGAATACAGTTGAAGAGGAAATGCAAATGTTATTTTGAAAGCTACTATCAATTCACCACACATAGAATTTGTCCCATTTTTATATTCCCCAAAGCAAGCAAGACCTTGTCTGCTTTGTTCCACAGCCTTGCTAACGATGTTGGCACATTTGAATTTTTGTTAGTTTGAGGGTGAAAAATAATACATCTGATCCATAGTTCTAATTTTGAGTGAAGCTCAACATCTTTTTCATATATTAAATGGTCATTGATACTTATTTTTCTATGAACTGTCTCTTCATGTTGCTTGAACTCTATTTAAAAAAAAAATTTATTAAACCAGTTATACTGACATTGGTCAACATAAACATATAGGTTTCACGTGTGGGTTACAAAATCTGTGTATTGAACCATGTGATCACCACCCAAAGTCAAATCTTCTCCTGTCAACTTATATTAAGACCCCTTTCTCCTCCCAACCCCTTTTCTCTAGCAACTATCAGGCTGCTGGTTGTATTAATCAGTATCAGTTTGATATCTCACATATGAATGAACTCATAAGGTTTTTACCTTTGTCTATCTGACTTATTTCACTTAGCATAATGTTTTTCTCCAGGTCCATTCATGTTGTTGCAAGTGGCACTATTTCGTCCTTTCTTATGGTTGAGTAGTATTTCATTGTATATATGTATCACATTTTCTTTATCTGGTCCTCTATCAAAGGACATTTTGGTTGTTTCCATGTCTTGGCCACTAGGAAAAATGGATAATTATTTCCTTCAGGAATTATGTGTTGAGATTTTTATAGCATGCAGTACTCACCTTAATATGGTCCTTAAATCTAGCTGGGATGAATAAATGACAAAAAATATTAATGTGAATTGAATAATAGACCACTTCACTTTGTGTGAAATATGAGTCTCAAAAGTCTTGCCAGTCTTCTCATGTACATGACCCCAAATATATATACTGTTCTCTTATTAATTAGTGAGTACCTATGTCAAATAATTTCTAATAGTCAATTACTATGGCAGGCAGATATGTCAGATATAGACAGCTCCAGTTTTTCAATTGACTTTTTTGTTTTATTTTTTTTGTACCTATGAAATTAAAGGTGAGATATTATGACTACCTCTAAACTATAATTTGATTATCAGTAAGAATAAATATATTTTCCTAAAAATAATTAATGGTGATATGAGGGAATTAGATCAGTAGGTACTACAATTTTTATTATTTTTTTTCAATACCATATTTTGAAAGTATATTCCCATAAGATTGAATTTATTAATTAGTGATTATTTAAATTTGTATCAGTCATGGTATTTTTTTTTTTTTACGTATTGCCAATCTAGGTTGCTATAAATTCACTTTGATAGATTTTTCTACTCTGTGGACCTTAACTAAAGTAAATGTATGTTTTTCATGATATTTTTTAAAAATTCAAAAATACTTTAATAGCCGAAACTGGTTTGGCTCAGTGGGTAGAGCGTCGGACTGTGGACTGAAAGGTCCCGGGTTCGATTCCGGTCAAGGGCATGTACCTTGGCTGCGGGCACATCCCCAGTGGGGGGCGTGCGGGAGGCAGCTGATCGATGTTTCTCTCTTATTGATGTTTCTGACTTTCTATCCCTCTCCCTTCCGCTCTGTAAAAAATAAATAAATAAAATATATTTAAAAAATACTTTAATAATACTGATACTAACAAAACGGTCACTAGAAATATGAAAATATGAGACTGCAAACCAATGAACTAATTGGTATTTAAAATATCTTCGAATTTTAAAAATTTATGAATCTTGTCTCTATACTATGAGTAAAAATGTGCAGAATGTCAGTTTTATTTAAAGAGAACTATGAATTTTATACATCATTACTTGTCTATATAGTCATCATACAAAATTAAGATAAAGAATTTAATATTCAGATATATACATAGATAGAGATGTAGACATAAAAATTTTAGTATTGTAGATTTTAGGGATGAATGAAAAGTTGGTAACCCAGAATGATTTTTCTGGTATTACATTTTCCAAAGTAAAATTGGTACAATTACTCAGTGAAATGCAGAGTATGTTTAGCAATTTAGAAACATTTAAGTAAGTAGGTAAAAGAAAATTAGTAACTTGGCTGGCTTTCAATGTAGGAAATAAGTAGGAAGGCCAATATCTGTAAGGTGTAATTTTGGTTTAACTAGATTATGTTAAAAACTTTGTCATTTAGTCAATTACTTCATGTAGGTAAATGCAATTTTCAAGTGCATTACAAGGGTCCCTAGTGCATTTTTTATCTAATCTACAATATATTGAACTTCAACAACTTGCTGACTAATCAAACACTGGAGATTAAAAAGAATTCCTCTTGAGTTTTTCTCAGCCGTGTTTTCCTATGATGACTTAGAAAAGGTTGTCCCTTAAAAGAGACTTTCAGAAAAATGTAAAATATAGTAAAAGCTCAGGTTCATAAAGAGAACAAAGGTTCCAATGCCATGTTGGCATACACAAGTTGTATGAACTTGGAGAAATTATTACTCTTTCTGAACCTCATATTCTTCAGATATAAAATGGAGAGTGTAATAAGGTGGATATCCTTGCTTAATGGACTTCCACTTAACTAGCTCATTCAGTAATCTCCCTCTCTCCACATCCTCTGTAAAATATTCTAACTGATGACCAACCCTGTGAACTCTTGGTGCTGGTAAACTACTCTCTATTATGCCCATAGACTTTTCCTAAAAAATAATGCTTGCATATCAAGATTCAGGGGTTTCCCCTTTAAAACAGCATATATGTGGTTGTAATTTGGTATTTTGTTTATATGATTTAACTACATTCAAGTAAATTGATAAAGATATGACCATGCAAATAGTTTTGATTGCATTGAAAAGTCTATAAAGATGACACACAATAATTATTCAACTTTGTGTAGGTAAAACAATAGTAAGTAATTGGAAATATAAATATCTAGGATTTGGCACTCAGTTTCACAAGTAATTTAAATTATCCATTCATTTCAAAATAACAAAACTGGTTATTAACAAAGATCAATTATGTGTATGATTCATACATTGGAATCTAATCAGCAGGCCAGAAAAAATAAAATGCTATGGTCCTACATAAATATCTTTTAAATGTTTTACATGAAAATTAAATATTAAACTGAATCCTAATATTGATAATGAAGTAAATGATGATAAGCTTTGTTCCTGGTAGCATAATATTGGGTAAAAAGTGATTTAAAGGCACTGGGACATCATAAACCAGGAAAAGAGTTTACTCGTGAAAAACTTCAACTGGAACAGTAAGAATTATGAGTTTGTGTCTTTTTTTTTGTCAAAGGATGTTACCCAATCTCCTGATAATGGTAGCAGAAAAGCACAGCCTGATCAATTTGGAGTGATAAGAGAAACAAAGAAGCCCTAAATTTGTGCACAAACTTTGCCTCAATCTCTGTCTGTGTATTATAATATGTAAATGAGGGTGAAAGAGTGGGGCCCATAGTAAAACAGACAGTAGGATCAGAGAGAACTCTAATTCTAAAAGACAGAGCTACATAAATTGAGACTTTTGAGTTTGCTGCTTTCTACAGTGACTTCACAGGCTCACATATATTTGATTAACAGACTACAAAGTCACCTATTACAAATATAAATAAAGGAATTAAAGAAAATGGTTTTAATGAATGAGCAGATAGGAGATATCAACAGATAAATGGAAACTATTGAAGGGGAGGTGGGGTGACTGGATAAAGAAAGTGAAGGGATTAGCTAAAGAACATATATGTATATCCTATGGACATGGATAATAGTTTGGTGAAGGCCAAGGGAGGGAAGAGATGGGTAAAGGTGGGTAAATGGTGGTAAAAAGGGAAACACCTGCAATTATGTCAACATTAACATTTTTTAATGAAAAAGAACATCGTAGACCTGAAAAGTATGATAAATGAAATAAAAAGACTAAATCAGATACTTCAAACTTTGAAGATGTGAGTGGGATTAGGGAACATGAAAATAAATCTATTGAAATTAAGAGATCTGATTAAAAGAAGGAAAGCAAATTGAAGGAGAACTAACAGAGTTTCAGAGTTCTGGAACAATAAATAATTTGGATTTATATGTCACATTTATCTGTCTATAGTATGCATCTAGCTGATAAAGGTCTTATATCTAAAATATATGAAAAAACACAGCTCAATATATATGAAGACAAACAAAAAATATGGCTGGTTTGCCTCAGTGGACAGAGCATTGGCCTGCTGACCAAAGTGTCCCAGGTTCGATCTAGTCAAGGGCATGTACCTTAGTTGCAGAGGCTCCTCCTCGGCTCAGGTCCTGGTCAGGGCCTGTGCAGGAGGCAACCAATGGATGTGTTTCTCTCACATTGATGTTTCTCTCTGTCTTTCCCCTCCCTCTTCTACTCTCCCTAAAAATCAGTGGAAAAAATATCCTACGGTGAAGATTAACAGCAAAAACAGAACAAAACAAAACAAAACAAAAAAACAGGGTAAGTTGGGTAGACATTTACAAAAGGAGATATACAGAAGACCAATAAGCATATTGGAAACTGCTCAACATCTTTAGTCATCATAAAAATGAAAAATAAAACAAAAAATGAGCTACCAGTATCTACTTAGATACTGGAAGAATGACTATAATTAAGAAAAAAAATTAAGTCTAGAATGTGTAACAACTGAAATGTTCATACGTTGCTGGTGGGATTCAAAATGATATGACTGTTTTGGAAATGTTTGTCAGTTTCTTAAAATTTAAACATATGCTGGGTGGAGGTGGGCAAAGAGGGGGAAAATTGGGGACATCTGTAATAGTGTCAATAATAAAAAAATTGAAATATATTCTTAGCATGCTGCATATATCTCTATAGTCTCTTTGGAATAAAGAGGCTATAGAGATATATATTTATCTCCATGAATATGGCAGATAACAGTATTCTACACCCTCCCCCTGCAAAAACAAACAAACAAACAAACAAAAACACCAAAATAAAACACACCCCCGTACACAGTGGTATCATGTGTAATCTTTGAAGCTTTGCCTGAAATTGGCACATTGAAATCTCTATATTCATTTCATTGGACTAAGCTAAGTCAACAGTGATAGGTTATACTATGAGTGGCACTTCAAAGTCACATGACAAATACTTTAGCTATTAATTTAAATCAAAGGTCAGTGTGAAAAATTATATTTATCACAGACAATATAGTATGGCATAGGAACTTTTACATGACTTTCAAATGAAGAAACAGGATAGGAGATGACAGCTTTGGTTAACGGATATGAGAAAAGAAGAAAGGAAAATTAGGGTTAGAGCTGAAAAAGGGCTCTTTTGAGTACTTACCCAAGGACAGCATGCTTGGTTGACCATTTTCTAAGAGCAGGAGGGAAAATGTTTCCCAACCAGATTTTCAGCAATTTCACTATCTAGATTTAAAAGGACTCCATGAAAGTATCAGAATTAAAGCTCATCCTTTCTCTAATTTCATTGGAATGATCACTAGCATTTGCAAATACCTTACAGTATATAAAATGTTTTTTGAAAGTTATCTGACTTATCCCTTTAAAAATCTTAAATAGTAACATTTATTACATAAACTGTTTTATAGATGATCAAGTAGAGGATCATAAAAGTAAAGGGTCCAGTTGCACATAGCTATCAAAAAAATCAAGGCTAGCAATCAAATATGTATCTTTTAATGCTACTCACATAGATTTCACATTGATTGTTATTACTCCAGATTTGAAAACATAGAAAGTGTTCAAAAAATACTTCCATAATTCAATTTGTTCATATGAGCAATTGCTGCTTTGGTTCAGCCAGAAGAACATAAATCACAAGTTTATAGGAATTATTCTCTTTCAAATTATTTCCTTTTTTGAGTATGCAGAACAAATATGTATTTGTCTTCAATGTTATCCATGTATAATCAGAAAACAAGAGCAATTTCTCAGGTTTTCAATTGTTAGTATGAGATAATATCTTTTTTTCACATTACAGCGAAAGCATATAGCATTAGTATTCCCATTTTATAAAGAGAGTCAACAGATGGCCTGCAAGTCCTTGCCCAATAGCAAAGTAGCAATAATAGTGGCTAAACTGAAAGCTTAATCAGGCCTGTTCCTCTTCTTTTTATTTATTTATTTATTTGATCCTTATTTGAGAATATTTTTCCATTGATTTTTAAAAAGAGTGAAAGGGAGAGGGAGAAACATTGATATGAGAGGGATGCATCGATTAGTTGCCTCTGGTATCAAACCCAAGACCCTTCAATCTGTGGGCCGACTCTATGCACTGAGCCAGACTGGCTAGGGACTCTTCTAATTTTTTAAAAATAAATTCCATTCTATTTGTTTTTGATTATTCAGAATCTAGCCTCATATATGAAATTTCTTTCTCAATTCTAGAAAGATGATTGTATTAAGTGACCATTAAATTGCAGTAATCATAGTGTCTTCATTAAAAATGTGTTACATTCTAGTCAAAATATGCCGATGTTTTCTATTAGCTCTTAGGCTGCCGAGTTCTCATGGGGCCTGCTTAAAACATTGAATTAAGAGACAGTTGTTCCAGCATATGTTCATATGAGCAATTGCTGCTTTGGTTCAGTCAGAAGAACATAAATCACAAGTTTATAGAAATTATTATCTTTCAAATTATTTCTTAAGTATTTATTAGTGAAAATCCTCTATTGAATTCCCTCTACCTGTTTATTTTTAAAAATTAAGTGTTAAATTGTCTTGTCTTTATTATATCACAGGAAGCATCATCTTTTGGTTTCAACCTAAATGTTTACGTGTTGCCCATTCCGGCTCCCTCCTCAGGAAATGGTGCCACACATAGCAATAGGAATAAAAACAAAGAAAGAAAATCCTTTTTTCTTAAAATGTTTCATTTTTTTCATGTTTGTAACCGGAGAATTATTCCAATGCTCTAATATTGAATTTCCAAAAGTAGGTTCCACATATAGAAAAGAAAGGGTTTTAAGGGCAACTATGTTGGGACACACTGAATATGACCTCTCCCTTTCAATATTTCTAATGTACAAATTGAAGCTCTGAGAAGAATGCTAATAATAAATGGTCACTTTTAAAATCCATAATTTAAAGACTTTTATAAGAATAGCATTTAACTTTTTTTCAAATAAGTAAAAAGTACCAAAACTCGTGTTGTGTAAGAATGTGATGGCAGAACAAAATCATTTTGTACACTTTATAGACAATAATTTTGTTTATAGCAATTGTACCTGATAAAATGATCTAAAATGCAGTCAAACTATTAAATAATGATTTTTTGTAATAAAACAAAATGTAAGTTTCCAACAATAAAAACTAACAAGTAAACTGGAATAAAGTTCCATTATAAATGCTCTGTAGCTATTAAAATATCTTGTTCAAGAATGCTATAATGTTACTTACAGTGTGTAAAAATGATTAGTATAAGCTAATTTAAGCAAGTCAGATTATTCCAGGTTACAAGACAGAACATGATTCTTTGATTTCACACATACACTTAGGCAGGAATTTAATTTACTAGTAAAGGGTCTAGAAAGGAAGAGATAGAGCTGGAACCTAGGATGGAAGCCACATAGATAAATAATTTTGCCCTGCATAAAAAATAATTTAAAGTCAGGTTATGTGATCTTACAGCTAGATCTATAATTTACCAAAGACATGGTATATGCCAGGATGTTCTAAATTTTTTTTACATGTATTCACTCATTGAATCATCGTAACAGAATGTGAGTTATGTGCACTCTTTTTTTTTCTGTTTGCTAAATGAGAACATTAAGCATAGAGAGGTTTTTCAGGTCATGTAGCTTTCATGTGGTAGAAACAGGATTGGTACCCAAATAATAACATTGCTCCAAAACCTGTTTCCTCAATGCCTCATAATACTAGAATGAGAGTTACTTATTCTTTTTTTAAATTTATTTTTAAATTGGATTTATTGGGGTGGCTTTGATTCTCAAAACCATACAGGTTTCAAGTGTACAACTTAATAAAATATTATCTGAAAACTGTATTATGTGCCCATTGCCTCAAGCAAAGGCTCTTTTCTTTCCCATTTTCCCCAACCCACCCATTTTGTGCTAAAGCAGAAATTGAAAACCCCAGAATGCCTATCATCAATAAATCAACAAATAACAAATTTTGGTAGAAATGCAGATTGGTGCAGCCACTGTGGAAAACAGTATGGGGGTTCCTTAATAATTTAAAAATGGAACTGCTTTATGACCCAGTTATTCTACTTCTAGTTCAGAAGAGAACATCAATTGATAGGTATTCAAATTACAATAGTCAAGCTATTGAAGCAACCAAAGTGCCCATCAATAGATGAGTAGATAAAAAAGCAGTGATACCTATATACGATGGAATATTACTTGGCCATCTAAAAGAATGAAACATTATCATATGCAACAGCATGGATAGTTTTGGAGGGTATGATGCTAAGTGAAATGAGTCAGTCAGAGAAAGACAATTACCACATGATTTCACTTTTATGTGAAATCCAAACAAACAAACAAACAGAAGCCCCAAGCCAATATAAATGAACAAACGAAACAGAAACAGATATAGAGATGCAGAGCCTGATGATTGCCAGATGGGAGGGGAATTGGGAGACTGTAAGAAAAGGTGAAGGAATTAAGAAGTACAGATTGATAGTTACATAATAGGAATGTGGATGTAAAATTCAGCATAAGAAATATAGGCAATATTATTGTAATAACTATTTGTGGTGCCAATAGGATACTAGAAATATCAGGGGGAAAACTTTGTAATGTAAATGACTGTCTAACCACTGTATGGTATATCTGAAACTAATACAAATAACTTATTGAGTGCTAATATTTGCCAACCTTGTGCTAGCCATGGGGTGTAGCTGATAATCAAAAAAAGGCTGAAAAGCAAAGTTCTTAAAGCAGAGACCCAAAGACTCAGAGTCTGGTTTTTGTCCCCATCTTCTCTATTTGTTAGCTCCTGACCTTGGGCAAATTACTTAATCTCTGTGACCCTCAGGTCCCTAATCTGAAAAGTAGAGATAATTATAGCCTCTGAATCATAGGGTTATTATGGGGATTAAATGAGTTATATTTAGAAAGCACTTGGCTATTGTATATAGCTTATCTTACAAACAATGCAATTATTTGATAAATTAAAGAAAATAGTAATAAAATTAAATTACATTGTTAAAGAATTCATAGAGATGTACAAAAACTAGATGTACAAAAACTAGAGAAATAAAATATTAGATGCCAACATTCATATAAATTGGGGTCTAGAGTAACAGAAATTATGAAAAGTCTTTTTCTGGACACATGAGAATTTCATGCCTGTATTCTTGGAACATAACTTTTTTTCCCCCAAATGGTTGAACCTTCTCTGAAAAAGGAGCTGACACAACATTTTAAAGCAACAGAGGCAAGCAAGATCATGACATGAGTTCTTTGTCATCCTCCACATGGCCCAGTGTATAAGAAATGGGAAAAAGACAATTCATTTTTCATAGCTCCTTCATGTACTCTTTGCGTGGGCTGGATTCTCTCATGCTTTATGTCAGGCCATTTACAGCTTTTCTCTAAGATCAATATTTCAAACTTACAATAGATTCTGTGTGTGTGTGTGTGTGTGTGTGTGTGTGTGTGTGTTTGTGATGGTGATACTGTGCTACATTTCTAACTTCTATACTGCTTATACAACCATTCAAAAACAGAAGAGACAGCTCTACAGAACTCTACAAATGGGAGGTGACTGATAGCAAAGTGAATCTTATTAATTTATAATGGATGAAACTACATTAAGGATAGAAAAAGAAAAAGTTGGTAGAAGGAGTGGAGAAGAAAAACATACCCACGTGATGTGCCCTTGAGATGGCCAATAAATAGTTGGATAAGAATCTTCAGAGCCTTCTGATTTTTTATTCTTCTTTTGAAAAATAAAAGTATAAAAATGTCAATCAGGATACAAATATAAAATATTTATAGCTATGGAGCACATCTTCCTTAGACACCACCTCAGTAAAATAACATCTTTCCATTTACCTACCTATTTGTTCATCTACCCCCCCCCCCCCCCCCCCCCCCAGGGAGTAAGTCAAGTGCCACTGCAGTTAAGGGTGTGGGCTGAAGGCAATCATAGCAATGTGAATTCAGTGAATCCACTTGATTGTACTCTTGTGACTGCTGTGAAAAGAAAAGGAGAAGGAAGATTGGGGGTTGGGGGAACTCATTTTTGGAGCTACCGGAATAAAAAGTAATATGGTAGAATTATAAATGAGCATTTGGGTTCTCAGTATTACTCAGCTTGCAGGTTCAATTTAGACCCAGTGTAACCACTGGGGGTCTAGCCCCTAACCAGCATTTAAGAGTTAGCTGAGGCTTTTCATTACTGTCACACATTCACAACCATTGCTTACTCTTCCTCTCAATCATCCTTCACTCCAGCCATATCTACCTCACTGTCTGACATGCCTTCACACCTTCATGTGCTTTTTTTCACCTGAATTACCTTTCCCACTTTTTTCCTTCTATTACCACTGGCATTCTACCAGCCCAATCCAAATTCTGATTACAGCCGGGGTTACATTTAGATCCCCAAACAGATTGATGCTTTCACACAAAACTATTCTCAGTTCTGCATCATGCAAGCAGCTGCTTCCTCAGGCACTGTAAATGCTTTGAATAAGGAGTCTCTCTTTCCCAGTCTACCAAGCTGGGTGACATATGTGGCATTTGTGTAGTGCCTTACAGGGCTGCTTCGTGTGCATTGCCTCAGTGTTATTCTCATGGCAGATTTCTGAAACAGAGATTATCGCCACTCCTTTTAAAAATATTCTGTAAAATGAGCACTGTGGTGGACACTGAAAATATGAAGATAATACCTTATGTCCAATGGTTAAAAGTGTATAGAGGCTGACACAAACATTTACGAAACTGTGATGATACAAGGAGAATCTTGAGGGTACAACATTAGTGGAGCAAAGTTTTATATTAAACCTTGTTTTAAAACTAGGCAAGGCTGATTTACAAACTAACATAAGAAAACAAACAACAAACTATTTTTTGCCCTAAACTTGGAATTTGTGTAAGTGTAGAATAACAATTTTATTTTCTCTAAACTTAATTGGAAACACACTAAGATGAATGTCTATGTTTTAAAATGTTTTCGTTTCTTATATTGTTGTAAAAAATCAAAAGTCCTCTAGAGGTCGCCAATGGGCTAATTTGAGAATGGGCCCCTTTATGGTTAGTTTATCTTTGCTTGGAATAAGCCACAGTACAAGATTATGTGGTCACTAACACCAGTGAGAACAAAACATCCCCTTTGACTATTCTCTAGAATTATAACTACCCATGGACAGTTTTGACTCACTTCAGTATAGAGCTGTTTCTGATGGAGTGATCCACAGCATAGTTCCACAGCTAGAATGATCTTTGAGATCTTAGAGAAATTCCCACCAATTTCTTGTCTTAAATACCTGCTGAGCATCACTTATGAACTACCACTGTGACCCTTGAGAGAACGTAAGTCTAGTAAATTTCTTCATTTACTATATGATAAACTAAATTCCAATGAGAAAATAATTTGCCCAAAATCACACAAATGCTTAGTTACAGAGTGAAGATTAGGACCAACATCTTTTGACATTCTTTCTACTTAGTTTTCTTTTCTCTAGTCCAGAGTTTTGAACTATGAGCACATCCTTGTATAAGCATATGTGCATTTAGTTTAGTTAACCTTTACCTAAGCCCAAATACTAAATGGCAGCCATATGTTTTGATGGATTCTGAGATGAATTATGGTAATGAGAGCAGAACCCATAGACAGATAATTATGAAGATGCTATCTAGTAAGATAGAGAGATACTACCTTCTAGGGAACACAGGGTGCCATAGGAGCATGAAAGGGCACTTGTTCACATCTAAATATCTTGTGGGTATTTAGAGATATTTTTCTGCTTGAAATTATTTCTGATGATTGAAAACTTAGTGGAACTTATCCCAGAGAGAGAAGATGGGGAGATTGTGGAGGAAAGATGATGAAAAGTAGAGCCACTTTATAAAGACTGAAATATTAATAAGATTGTGCCTTTGAGCAATATAGTTACTGGACTAGTAGTTAGGACCCTTGAGTTTTGCTTCTAAGTGAGTTGGGTTATCTAAGTAAGGAATGGACCCAGTGTTCTCAGCTAAAAGTCTTGCGTTTTCTAAATATACAATTAGATAAGTCAATGTATTTGTATACCTACACTGAGTGGCCAGATTATTATGATCTCTGAATGCATAATAATCTGGCCACTCAGTGTATATCCTATATAATAAAATGCTAATATGAAAATTGTCCCATTGACCAGGAGTTTGACCGCAGGCAGACTGGACAACCACCCATGTCCCTTCCACCTAGCCAGGCTGGCCGGACCCCACCTATGCACAAATTCATGCACTAGTCCTCTAATACACACACACACACACACACACACTGAGTGGCCAGATTATTATGAATTCAGAGATCAGAATAATCTGGCCACTCAGTGTATATTCATGAATCTTTAAGCCTGGGGAGCCTCATACTATGCTGTCAGATGTCATATATATATATATATATTTTTTCCCTCTCACTCTCTACATTCCCCATCTTCATGTTGCAAATGCTCTGGTTTAGGTGAGAGTGGCCGAGACAACTAGGATTCTCTTCCCTCATCAGCTCCCAGTCATAGGGTAAGGGCTCTACTGGTAGATACCAGAGAACAAGAATACTGCAGCCCTGATTTCCCATCCTAGGATGCTATTAGGGTTGAAGTTTCATGCCAAGAGGAACATACTGAGGAGACCAGAGGCTGCCATTTACGTCAATTAGAGTAGAGGTATAATTCCATTAGAAGCAGACCCCTCTCCCTTTCCCCAGCTCCAGTGTAGTAAACTAAATTCTGAGCAAGATAAGAGTCAGGTTTTAAGAACTAGTGATCCACAGTGATGCTGAGAACACGGGCTTTGCTACAAACAAGGCATGGAGAAGTTCATGCCTAAGCCAGGAAAAGTGTCATCAGAAGGGATCACACTCATGCCTGGGGGTCTGGAAGACTGGGGCAATCAGAGAAGGAAAAGTTGAAAGCATTCTCCATGCCACACACAAATTCATAAGCAAAGGAAGGAAGTCTTACTTGGCTCAAGAGATCTAAGTATATCTCTTGATTAAATGCTGGATGAATTCTAACTTATCTCAGGGTTAGTCCAAAAAAACCTGGCTCAAAAATAAAACTGCATTTTATTGCTGGCCGTCTGGCAGACCATGTATGTACCCAAAGGTGTGTGTTCTCATGAGCAACCAGAGAGGGAACTTCTGAGCTATTAGTCCCTGGTTGAAGGCAGACAAGTGTGTAAACTCCCTGAGCTGTGAAAACCATATCCATATCACACAGAGATCCAATGATAAAGGATAAAAATGTACTGGCTCTGATGGCTTAAACACATACTTGTGTCCTGACCAGGAGTCAAACCGTGACCTCCTGGTTCATAGGTCAATTCTCAACCACTGAGCCACGCCAGCCAGGCTCAACTCAAGTCTCTTAATTCCTGGTTCAGTGCTTCGAGTCGCACGTATATCCTTATGAATATTTTGTACCTAGATATCAACTAACAATATGAATATTTTGTGCCTAGATCTCAACTAACAATATGTTTGAGTATTAAGTGATCTGGGTTAGAAACTATTCAAATTGTCTCATTTAATTTTGATGTGTGTATTTTTCCAATGTACTTTTACCTATGACTTTACTTAATTTTTTCTCTTTTGGATTTATGCTTTGCAGATTTATTCCTAGAAAATAAATAATTCTCATTTCATTGAAATAAAATAAAAACCTGCTGAGACTAGATACATATGTGATCTAAATAAAATATATAATCTAATATGTATGTGTATGTATACATAGTACTAATAAATGTCCTGATAGCTCTAAGCAATAATATATCATGTGCAAATTAGTGTCTGAATTAATGTTGTGTGGCTAGAGCTAGAAAAACAGAGCTTACTTTATTACATAATAAAATGTTTTTAATTGTTGGAGTAGAACAGCTTTATTACATAGCATAACTTTTGGTAACAACACCAACCTTTTCATTGATCAAAAAATGTTATCTGTCATAACAAGACTAAAAATAAACTAAAGAATAACACTTCTGAAAGGGTAAAAAGAAGTAAAATAAACTGACACATGTATGGCTTTGAATATAAAATGTAACATAATTAAGGAGCAGGTTTATAGCAGAGATTACACTCATTCAGCTTTTTGAAATCATGTTTATATCAAGAGCTCTGAAGTGTTAGCTTGTTTTTTTTTTTAATTGCGAAAAATAAATTACCTATAAAAGTTTCAGCAAAATAAAACCAGGTTCAATTCCTCTCTCTTGGTACTTTAATTAAGGGCACTTTTTTTTTTGCTGTGTCTTCATCTTTCTTTAGGTTTAAAATTAAAGATAACTATAAACAGGAAGGTTTCTGTGTTACCCTATAATTTTTAAATAATGTTTTCTATATACTTTATATGTGTATTTTTATTATAAAGCATGGTGAGAGGTAATATCTGAAAAGAATGGTTCTTAGTAATAATTTACATGAAACTTTACAATTATGATCACCAATGCACCTTCAAAAATAGTGTTACCCATAATTTTTATACTTTTCTCATTATCAAGAGACTACCTAGAAAAGGTAGATGTCTTCATTCATTCATTTGTTTGAAAAGTGTTTATTGAATGCCTCTATGTGTCAGGTATAAGGTCCATAAGGCAGACACAATTCTTGCCATAATGAAGTACATAGTCTAATTTGAAGACATATTAAATGAGTAGTCAAGATCAAGCTTTGTGAAATGTAGTTGTTTTATTTATAAAATGGAGATAATACTATCCACCTTTGTTCTTCCACAGCCAAATGAGATAATTGTGAATCTGTTAAAAAAGTTAAAAGTGTGCCTTAATAGGATTTAATACATGGATAATGAGGAGATGATATTAAAAAATATTAGTTTCTCCTTCTTTTGTTTGTGACATAAATTGCCTGCTAGAAAGTTATCTTAGATAAATTTGCTCAGAATTAAAAATCACATTCTATGACAGAAGTTTACACCAGGTAGGATGTTGGTTTTGCTGATAATTGCTACTAAGTGAATAATGTATAAAGATTTTGCACAGAAAGAAAAATACCATCATGATGCTTTTACTTTTTGTTTATGAATTCTACCATTAATATTTCATTCTCCTCTGTCTAAATGATTATGTCTTGAGTCCCTACTCAAGAAAGTCTTATCTATTAAGTAATCATAACCTCAGGCATTATCAATTAATTACTTTGGCTTATTGCTTTAAAATATAGGCAGAAAAGTTTTAGAATGGGAAGTGGTTATAGATATGGGAACGGTTGAGCCTTAGAGAAAGGTGTGTGGTGACAATAGGTATAAATCTCCAAACTCTCCGGTCAGCACTTACCTTCATTACCTCATATTATTCACAGTAGGATAAGTGAAAAGCTTCTAGAGAATGGAATGTGGGCTTTGAATTGGGGAAGGTGAGAGAGCAGGGAAACAGAAAGTAAAGAATATAAAAACTTCTTGCCTTTAAGCATGTTGGTGAGAAATCCCTGACATAGTCTTCAGTTAGAGTGAAACTCAGAAGCAACAATTGACACCAAAGTTTCCTCTGGTAGAAAGTGTGTAATTGCTGAAAGAAGATTTGGGGATTGGAATTTATATAGTTCCTGCTGAATGACACTGATGCATTTGAGAAAGTAAATTAAAAAGTGTGGGTGATTATCTTCAATTGGAAAAAAAAGGTTGAAAGCCAGAGGGCCTCTGAGGCAACATAAAAGAGACTTTTATCTATTGAAGTCCAGAAAAAGCTAAGGATCATGTGAGGGAATTAATTATGAGAATGAGAAAACTCCAAGAGGGTTGAATATTTAGTCCCAAGTTTACTATGCCAAGGTCACAGCCTTGGATAAAAAGATATGGTGCTCCAAGATTTAGAATATTATTAGAGTTGATGACCTTGAAAATTTAAAAACTCCACATCACCCCGAACACTGCAGAAGTGACCATGACTCTCTGTAAGAAACTAGTGCTTCTCAGCTTCCCCTTGCTTGCAGACAATGCCAACACTGTCACCTTGCAAATTAGCATGTGCTCCCCTCCTGTACAGGACTCAGGGCCAGAGTTATGGCACAACATAACCAAGTACAGTAGAGTGGTGGGTCTATAAAATGAGTGAAAAATATGTGGAAGTTGTTGCAGAGCCTAGTTAATTTGTACTAGCAGGATCCAGGATTATGTGGAAAATTTATTCTGAGAGTGCTGGGTTAAGGAGTTGGAAAATAAATTTGAATAAGGGAGCGTTATAAACAAATTACTCATGAGAATTCTTATCCATGGTGCATGAATTAAAATACTGGGTAAAACCTAGGAAGGGGATGCTTACTCATTGTGAGGATGGCTTTTGGAAATTTGGGGAAAGTGATGGCCCAAAGAAGAAAAAAAGAGATCTCAATAAGTGTCCTATCAGATGATAGGAAAAGAGATTAAAAGATGAAGAGAAGTAAGTGTGTAAGAGCAGATGTAACTCATGAGAGTACTATGACCTTTGGGAACACCGACAGGCACCTGCATATTAAAGCAAATGCACAGGTAAAAAGAACACCAGCAGGATTCAGGAGTCAGGTGGCTATCTACTGTAGGCCAGGGGTAACAGTAGGGCGTAGAAGAACTGCGATCATTGATAAGAATGACAAGGACAGAATCCTGAAATAATGGGTTTAACTGAGAGAAGCAAAGTGAGTATGACTTCTGTAATGGTTACTAATATTGTAGTGGTAGCAGGAGATGTTGGAATACTTACTAACTGTAAGAGAGATATGGAGATAGCTAACAGAACACAGCACCCCAGGAGCAAGACAGACTGAAAGTTGAAACAGCTATGCTCAAATTATGTGATAAAAATGTATCAAGAATAAATGATCAGACCCTAGCTGATTTGGGTCAGTGGATTGAGCATTGGCCTGTGAACTGAAAGGTTCCTAGATTCAATTCCCATCAAGGGCACATGCCCAGATTATGGGCTCAATTCCCAGTGTGGGACTTGTAGGAGG
Source organism: Antrozous pallidus (assembly GCA_027563665.1). Taxonomy (NCBI): domain Eukaryota; kingdom Metazoa; phylum Chordata; class Mammalia; order Chiroptera; family Vespertilionidae; genus Antrozous; species Antrozous pallidus. The sequence continues at coordinate 52,549,240 of CM050520.1, read as the reverse complement.
CAGCCAATCCATGATTCTTTCTCATCATGAATGTTTCTATCTCTCTCTCCCTCTTCTTTCCTCTCTGAAATCAATAAAAATATATTAAAAATAAATGATCAGGATGCCAAAGGAAGCTTCATTAATAATGTCAATAATCCTTCCTTAGTTTTTGGATCTGAGCTAGCTTTCAGACTCAAATCCCTGATTGCAGGAGAGACAAGTCCCAATTATATGTACCAGGTAATGACTTCCCTTTTGGTAATAGTTTGATATATGTATGAGAACAAGAATAATACATTTGACATCCAGATAATTCAGTGAGACATCTTTATAAAACTCTTGCACACTTTTATTGAAGGGTAGCATTGAGAAGGTGATGGCAATAAGGGGTTTAGATTCAAGGATGAAGAGTCTCTGCATCACATAAGTGATCTAGACCTGCAGAGGTATAAGATGATGCTGACTTAAGTATAGTATGAGTAATAGAGGGAGGAGATAATGAGTACCAATTACAGCCTCAAGACCAACTTTAGTAGTACAGTTTTCTCACCAATGTTCCTCCTCTAGGAAAAGAGGATCCTGGAAAAATTATTTCCATATATATTTTTAAAATTATATGTGTTCAAATGGCACAAAGAGTTGACTGTAGGTGTTGTGTTGTGCCACCCAGATCTTCCTTCAGGACAGACATTCATTTCTCCTTGCTGCAGGGATTATAATGGCTGCTAACTTTTAGCTGAAACCCTTTGTGTGAATTGATTTTAGCTGAATGGAGCAGCTTTGCCCAATGTTACTTTCTCTCCAAGAGCAGCCTGATTGATCTGGAGGTATGAAGTCCTGGTCACTTTGGCTCAAGACTGGACAAACCTGAAGGGTCAGGTCAGCTGCAAAGTTCTGTATAGGATCAGCTGAAACCTTTACTGAAGCAATGTTGTAGTTTAGTATTCCTCCTCTGTCCAATACTATTAACTTCACTCTCCATAGGTGTGGATCACAAGGTTTCATCCTAATAAACTTCCTACATGCTAATCTCTCTCAGTCTTTTTTTTTTTTTGAGGGACCTATTTTGCATACATTAATACTACAAAATAGGTCATAACTTTCACTATTGATTTATGATTATAACAAATATACCATATGTAAAACTCACATCTGTAATTAAACTAAAAGCTCCATATGAACAACAATGGTGTTGGTTTTACTCACCAACATCTATCTCTCCAGGAGTAGTTGCTAAACAAATATTTTTAAAAAACTTTATTTTTCAATTACAGTTGTGAAATATTATATTAGCATCAGAGTTCTTGTTTGGAACTCTAATCTTGTTTGGTACTCTCAGCACTTTCTGGACTTGTATGTCTATTTTCTTCACCAGGTTAATGACGTTTTTCATCACCTTTTCAAATAGGCTCTCAATTCCTTGCTCTTTCTCTCTTCTTTGGGCACCCTCATGAAGCAAATATTGGTATGCCTAAAGTTGGTAGGTTTCTTAAACTAGCCTCATTTTTTGGATTTTTTTCTCTCTCTTCTGATTTGGTGTTTTCTGCTTCTTATATTCCAAATTGCTGATTTGATTCTCTGCTTCATCAACTCTGTTATTGATTCCCTGTAATGTACTCTGTCTTTTAGTTAATGTGTTCAATTCTGTTTACTTTTTGTGTCTTAGCTATATTTTAATGTTTCCTGTTTTTCTTGAAGTTCTCACTAAGTTCCTTTACTCCCCCTAAGTTCAATGAGCATCATTATAATCAGTGTTTTGAATTCTGTATCTGGTAGTTTGCTTGTCTCTATTTTCTTTAGTTGTTTTTTTTTTTTCTGGAGTTTTGTTCTATTCTTTCATTTGGGTCATACTTCTTTGTCTCCTCATTTTGGCAGCTTCACTGTGTTTGTTTCTGTGTATGAAACAAATATCTCCCATTTTTGATAGAGTGGCCCATGTAGTAGGTGTCCTATAGGATCCAGTGACTCAGCCTCTCTGATCACTCAAACTTGGTGCTTCAGATGTGCCCCATGTGTGGGTTGCATGCACTCTCTTGTTGTAGTTGAGCCTAGATTATTTTTGTCATGTTAATGATAGGGATTTATCCCCAGGATAATTGATTGCAAGGACTAGTTTGGACCACTGTGGAAGATCTGTGCAGGGGCCAACTCTACAGAGCAAGACTAGTTTTAGTTGAGTCTTCCCTTTTCTCACTTATAGGGGTGATTTAGTAGAGTTTCTGGATAATCTGAAGTTGTTCACTGGGTGCACTGGCTCTGGGGCCTCTCAGGAGATGCAAGCCGAGGTCAGTGGCTGACTGTGCTCTGTCCAGGACCACCTGGCATAAGCTACAGTGATCTGCAGGTGGTTGCTACTTTCACTGGGCTTAGAGATGCCCAGGAGAGGCCAATTTGCTAACCAGGGTCAGCTCTATTAGTCCTTGGTCTGGGTCCACTTTGCCAGGGGTAAAGGGCACACTGAGGCCAGATGCTAATTGTGTGACTAATTTTAGAAAAGTTCAAAGCATGAGTCAAGGCATGCCATTTGTACAGGAAAATCACTGGAAATGGCTTTAGTGGGCACACGAGTTGGGTGGGGCAATGTCTCAGGGAATCACCAGAATGGGGTGAACAGAGTAAGTCAGGTTGATGGATATTCAGTTATGATGTCTACCTGCTGGCTCTGTGGGGGGAAGGGCTCACCCAAGGAACAATGGCCTTTGCCAGCTCATCTGTCTGGGAGAAAATTGTCCCTTGAGCCCTAGCCCTGATGCTGGAGCATTCAGTTCCTTCTCTATGTCCATACATAAGCTACTGCCCCAAAGTAAGTGAGTCTGAGTTAGTCCATACATGGGCCCTTTAAGAGGAAGGTCCCTTTAAGAGAAACATGTGGAGTCCTGCCACCTCCATCTCATTCAGCCACAATTGCTGCTTATTTTCACAACTAGAAGTTATGGACACTTCTCAGCACTGGAACCCTGAGCTAGGGGTGGGGAAGCTGGTGTGGGGCTGGGACCTCCAGCTCTTCAGAGGTACTTCCTACCCTGGCTAACTTTCCTGATTTTTAATTGCCATACATGGGTGTGGGACCAGCCGTGTCTGTGTTTTCTCCCTTTCTACCCAAAGGTGGCATCTGCTTTATAACTTCAGTTATAGGACTTCTCCTCAGCTAACTTTCAGTCAATTCTGAATGATGATTGTTCTGTAGGGTAGCTGTAATTTTGTTTTGGTTGTGGGAGGGTATGAGTAGCTGTTTATCTACACCATCATCTTGACCAGAAACCCCACAAATATTTGTTGATTGTATACATGAATAAATACATATTGGTAACATAGTAAGAGATCAGTATATGATATAGTTATGATTATCATTATATGTTGTTACTCTGCTTAATAGGGTAAATAATCCAATCTGAGACAATTTTTATTAAATTAATATTTTGATAGAAAATAAGTTTAGTCAGTTAATTGGCAAACATGTAGTAAGTTCTTAACATAGGTAAGAAACTGTCAGAATGTGAAGATATGAAAATAAATTATAGTCCTTGGTAACAAGCATCTTACATTTTTATGAAATATGTTGGACATTGAATTAGTTGAAGAAGAGTTCATTAGCACAAATAATAACAGAAAAGGTAGGATAAAATAGTTTTAAAATATTTTTAACTGTGAAAAATACAAAGTGAAAAATTAAAAGAAATATACCAAAATGTAATAGTAATTATTTTTGAGTACTAAAAATATTTTTATCTTCAAACTCTTTATATTTTGAGGGAAGTTTGAAAGTTTTACATTCAATATAATTAATTTTTACAGTAATAAAGCTATGGCATTTTCATCACTTTATGTTCTAGAGGGCATATATCTGCCTAGTCATTACTGTATTATATTTGAACTAGAGGCCTGGTGCATGAAATTTGTGCATGGGAGTGCTGGGTATCCCTCAGCCGGGCCTGTACCCTCTCCAATCTGGGACCCCTTGAGGGATGTCAGACTGCACGTTTAGGCCCGACCCCAGATCGTGCCTAAATGGGCAGTCAGACATCCCTCTCACAGTCCAGGACTGTTGGCTCCCAACTGCTCACCTGCCTGCCTTTCCTGATTGCCCCTAATCACTTCTTCCTGCCAGCCTGATCATCCCCTAACTACTCCCCTGCCAGCCTGTTTGCCCTCCCCTGCAGGCCTAGGTCCCCCTCATCCTTCCAACTGTCCTTCCCCTGCAAGCCCAGTCACCCCCAACTTCCTCTGCTGGCCTGGTCACTCCTAACTGTCCTCCCCTGCTCACCTGATCACCCACAACTGCCCTCCCTTGCAGGCCTGGTCCCTCCCAAATGCCCTCCCCTTGGGGTGGCCATCTTGTGTCCACATAGAGGCAGGATCTTTGATCACATGGGGGCAGCCCTCTTGTGTGTTGGAGTGATGGTCAATCTGCATATTATTCTTTCATTAGATAGGATAGAGGCCTGGAGCATGGGTGGGGGCCAGCTGATTTGTCCTGAAAGGTATCCCAGAACAGGGTGGGGATTCCCTTGGGGCATGGGGCAGCCTGGGCAAGGGGCTTGTGGTGGTTGCAGGCTGGCCACACCCCCTCTCTCCCAGCAACTTAAGTGGAGGCCCTGGTATCTAGGATTTATTTATCTTCTACAATTGAAACTTTGTAGCCTAGAGCGGAGTCAAGCCTCCTGCTTAGTCTATGGCTGCAGCCATATTTGTTGGGATTTATTTATCTTCTATAATTGAAACTTTGTAGCCTTAAGAGAGGCCAAGGCAGGCCAGGGCTGAGGAAAGCTTGGCTTCCTCCATCACCAAGGGCAGCCTTAGCCTCCTGCTCTCTCCAGCTCCATTGCTGCCCTCATTTTTGTTGTGGTTCATCTATCTTCTGTAATTGAAACTTTGTAGTATTGAGTGGAGGTCTGCGCCGGCCAGAGTGTGCGGAAAGGTTGGCTTCCTCCATTGCCAGGGAAACTCAAGCCTTCCTCCTGCTCTCAGTGGCCACAGCCATCTTGGCTGAATTTAATTTGCATAACTGCTCCTGATTGGCTTGTGGGCGTGGCTTGTGGGTGTAACCCAGGTATGGTCTATTTGCATATTACTCTTTTATTAGATAGGGTTACATTTATGCATTGATTTATATTTTGTATAGAGTGTTCAAATTCCCTATTTTATTCAGTTTCATTTTTGTAAGGATCATTTAAATATTATTTCATCTTCCATCCTTTATAGAAATTCTGAAAATTATAGTATCTATCTTCATCTCTTTATCATTATGAAATTTATAATAATGTTAAATTATAAAAGGTTAACTTTTCTGTATTTAAAACTACACTACATTTTAAAAGAAGGTTCCAAATTTATAGTATGCAAAATTAACTTCAATACACTATTAATTTATGATTCATTGAATAGCCCTGATATTTTGAATACAGATAGATTTATTAAAATGCATGGGTTATAATTTAATGGATGGTTAGTTGGCACAGTTCCCAGTACCCCATTGATGAACTTTAAAAATATGCTTTAATGAACAGTTATCATTTTGTATTCAGAAAGTGCATTATTAAGCAAATAGGTAAAAAATATTATATTATCTAGAGGAGATTTTTATATTTTTCTGGTGATAGAAACTGAGACATTTGTCTTCTAAAATGTAATCCTATGAGTAGAATTTATGCTATTTCTGAACTTGTTTACATAGTTCCAATTATATCAAGAACTATAAGTACATTTTCAGAATGGTCATGGATCTTTGGGTTTAATTAATTATGTGACTCTAATTCTATTTTATATTCATCTTTTTAGTTTAATTAATATATAAACCCACTGTAACATGATAATCAAGGCAAAAGTAATTAAATTGCATAAAATATGAACTCATATTATTGCAAGGTTAATGTCATGACTAGGCTGGGTCTATGCTTTTAACTATGTCAGTAGTTTGGTGATTTCTTTGTGTAATCCAAATTTGTTCCACTCTTCCTATAATATGGTGTAGCCTGGTGTTAGTTGTTCATTCAAATTTAAATATGATTTTTTGGGGTAAAATTTCTGATTCTGTAGCTACTGGTATTTGTAGAATGGAGAAATCAGCTGGCAAGGAGAGTGAGTTCAGCATGACTGACTTGAATCAGAGATCCATAACTGAGCTAGAAGGTCTTGATTTCCATGAAGGAATAGAGTAAACAAACTCAGGGTTCTGTTGTGAAGACAAATGGGATCAATGTTTTTTGTAAAGACAATTCTGACTTGTCCCCAAGGATGTTATGAATTGGTTAAGTTTTCCTGGGAGATAAAACAGTGTTGGGCCTCAAATATCATAAATCATGCTGAAAATATATCTGATTACTCAAAAAATAATATTTAAATTAATAAAAGTAAGAAAAAGTTCCACTAAGTTTGATTTTTAATTATACATAAGCCAATGGTTATTAAAGAGTATAGATGGATATACTCCTAATGAAGTATATAATTAGGAAGGTTATATACTTACACTTATCAAGACTGATAGAAACCACAGCTGGTATGGCAGACATGGATTGTATTCAGAATCTGTTTTTTCCAAATCTCTATGATTAAGACAACATCCCAAAGTCTATGAAATCAGGCATTGCCAGTGCCATTTTATTTCTCATGGACTTTTGATTAACTTTTCTTTAAGTCAGAAATTGGAAAGGGAAAGAAGGAAAGATCACTTATTGAGTATCTACTATCTACCAGATCCTTCACTCACGCTATTCCATATAATGCATACAAACATCTTGTGAAGTAGATCTCTTTACAGTCATGTTGTAGACAAGAAAGAAGTTAAACACCATATCCAAAGTTGAGTAAAAAAAGCTGGAACTTAAACTCAGGTGTTTCTAAGTCCAAAAGCCAACTCTTCTTACTGTTCAGTATGGCAATATGGTTTTTAAGGTCCAGACTCATCTTTAGAAATATTTGATCTGGAATTGTGGAAAGCTATCATCCAATTAGCACATTTTTTGTCTTTCTGGCCTCTCTTTCCAAAACAGCTATTGTTCATCATCTTGAAAAGTAACGGAAGCTTAGTCTTTGCTGAAAGTATGGACAATTGAGATGGAAAGAAATCTATAAACACGACCATCAAAGTGTTCAAGGAAGACTTAGCATGAATGGTTACAAGGATACTTAAGCAGAAATAAACTTAGTTACTGAGGGCATGGTAAAAATTGACATATATATTCAGGGGAAAAATACTAAAGAAGTTGAATTAGTACTGTAGCATTGAAGCATAAAAATGGGAACTTAGGGATATGACCAGGGAGTAAAAAAGGAGTCAAATGTTCTGCTATGTAGTTCTCAAATAGCAAAGAATAATCTTTCCTAGCCTGACATTTATAAAACATTTAGACTAGAGTTGACTGATAGCTATAGAGAAGAATCGTACCTAACATAGAAGACATTTAAGAGCAATTGTTTTCTACATTTGTTTAGTCTGACATAGTGATGCAAGTGGTGAAGGTCATTATTACAGGTTGAATTGTGCCCTCCAAAAAGGCATATGTTGACCTTTAACCCCTAAGTGTCTAAGAATATGTCTTCATTTGGAAATAGAGTTGTAGCAGATATAATTAGTTAAGATAATGAGGTCATTAGGATGGGCACTAATTTAATATGACTGATTTCCTTATAAAGAGGAAATGGACAGAGGCAGACATGTATAGAGGGAAACTATGTAAAGAGATAATAGATCAATATGATAATTCTCTGTTCTATTTAATCTGCTTTTAAATCTATCCATTGAGTTATTTGCTTTGGTTATCATATTTTTCTTTTCTTTTCTTTCTTTTCTTTTTTTTTTTTACTCTGTGCTAAGCATTTTATTTATTTATTTATTTTTAAAATTTTTTTTAAAATTTTATTTACAATATAACTTATATTTAATAGTAGTAATATGTTTTCCTCCCCCCTCAATATCCTCCCCCCAGCCTCCCTTACCCCCCAGCACATGTCCCCACCTGCCCCCCTCCCCACCCCAGAGTCTTTCATTCATTGGTTATGCTCATATGTATGCATACAAGTCCTTCGGTTGATCTCCCCCAGCATCTGCCTCCCCTCCACTCCAGCCTTCCCCCTGTAGCTCGACAGCCTGTTAAAGGCCACCCTGCTTCTATATCAGTCACTCTCCCCTGTTTCTTTTCTTCAAGAATATCTTGCCTCTGCATACTGAAAACAAACGTATAAGAGCAAGAAAAGTTTGAGTGTCAGTTTCAATGTCCAACTGTTCTGAGTCCCAGTTTCAATGTATCATATTTTTCAGTTGTCCTATTTCAGATGTGCTACTTTTCAAATATGTAATTTTTATAGTTTCCAGCTACCTTCTGAAGTATTCATACTTATCTTGAATTCTTTGAGCATAGCATGTGCAGCACAATAGTTTTAAAAACTTTATCTTCTAATTGTAATATCTGGGTCTATTGCCGTTATTTAGTTACATTTCCCCTGTTGGTTTTACCTCACATTACCTGTTATCTGGTATGTCAGATTGACTTTGATCTTATATTTGAAAACTTGTTTTAAAAATTAACATGAAGCATAAGATGATGTGTCTCTCCCCCCTTCCCACCGCTACCCCCTAAACCCCGAAAAAAGGAATATTATGTTCATGTTTGTAAGGTGCTTGAAGACAATGACATTTGGAAACAATGTTTTCAGGTTCTAGCTGGAGTTTTTTCACTATTTAAACAATGTGAACCAAGAATAGAATGTGTGAGTATTGTTTTGTTTGTTTGTATTTGTTTGTTTATTTGTTTTTGTAGTTTCAAGGGAGGAGGTTTTATTTATCTTTACTTTCAAGGCACAGAAAGTTTTCTGGGTCCTTTAAAAAGCAAAACCTCCTTATCAGGCTCCACAACTTTATCAGGACTGAGATTTCAATTTCTGTCTCTTGGCCCCTCCATGTAGCCCCAAACCACAAAACTGCCTCTTCCATTCTTCTCAATGGTATACAAATGCTCCCAGCCTTATCTAGTTTGGCTTAGTGTATAGAGTGTTGGCCTGTGGACTGAAGGATCCCAGATTTAATTCTGGCAAAGGGCACATGCTAGGGTTGTGGGCTTGATCCCCAGTGTGGGGCATGCAGGAAGCAGCTGATCAATGATTCTCTCTCATCATTGATATTTCTCTCTCTCTCTCTCTCTCTCTCTCTCTCTCTCTCTCTCTCTCTCTCTCTCTCTCTCTCTCCTCTCTCTTCTTCTCTAAAATCAATAAAAATGTATTTTAAAAACAAAGTAGAACAAACAAATGCTCCCAAGATTAAAACAGTCAGTCCTTAGTGCTCTGTTATTCTTCTTTTGGATTCTGACATCTCCCGGATTTTGACTAATTGCTTCATATTTGTTAGCTTCTTGATGCTTTTATGAGAGATACAATTTTTACTTCATTTACCTCTGAACAATATCTTCAGTGGAAGGGTTATTCCAAATTACACAACCTGTTATTACCTGAAGCAGAAGCCTCAATTTTCTTTCCATTATAAAATGTTCAAAACTTCCTTTAATATTTAATAGTAGTACAAAACAAGGACTTGTGTAGGCAATTTTACTTTCTGATTTTTGGGGGGGAGTAATTTTCTGTCTTCAACTGAAGCATAAATTCCTCATTATTTGAAGTCTTCTTAATAACTTGCTTGATTGACATAGCATCTAGTGCATGTTTAATAAATGAATTGAATAAAAATGAATATGTAATTGATCCCTTAGTCATCATTAAATTATGAGGTCTCCCCATGTAGCAATTTTGAAAACTAGAGTAGGTCAGGTAGTAAAATTATTCTACATCTGCTAATAATATAAAGAAAAAAAAACTATACAAATTAGCATAATATATTTGGAGGGCAAATATCCTTTCCTTTTCTTTTGTATCTAGGTATAATGGTCCATCCTCTGATTTGTTATACTGTTGAAAGGCTGACGGTCACCCTAAAATTTCTGAGAAATTCCAAATGGTCTTAGATAATCAAACTCCAGAGCTGAGTTTCTTCCTCTTTTGAAGCAGTTCACGTTGTACATCATCTCATCATTCTGGACGTTTCCTATCATGTCCATCCAGATGCCATTATTTTGTTATTTAAGCTCACATTCTCACTTGCATTTATGTTTTTATATAATAGAGATCATTCTGCATATGTAAATTTATATCCTTCTATTTTCACATATTTATTATGAGCTTTTTTAAAGTCATGAAATATTTAAAAACATGAACTGTGCATCATATTATCTGATATCATCATACCATACTTTAGTCATTCTTTTATTTTTGGAAAATTTAAAATATTTCTATTTATCTTTTAACATAAATACCTGTTAAAAATAAATATATTGAGATAAATCTTTGTCAATTTTTTACCTGTTTTATTAGTGTGGAATTATTTCTAGGAGAGGAATTACAATCTAATTATTTGAACTTGTTGAAGGATATAAATACATATTCCAAAATAGTTTTTCATTAGGTTGTAAAGATTTCCATTATTTCCTACTATTAATGATGCCACTTTTATGTCACAATTGGTACAATTAATTTTTTAACTTGCTAACTGAGTAGATTAAAACATCTACATCATTGTTTGACTACAAGTGAAATATTTTGTTATGTTTTGGTCATAAAGAATCTATAACTTTATATTTTACAATTAATTCTATTAGTATGGATAAATGGATGGTTTATTGAATATAATCTGAACTCCATCCATAAAGACTTAATTTGCAAAGTAATATTGGACAGGTCTTCTTTTGTACCTTATCCCTTTTCATTATCATGAAACTTATTGAATTTTGTCTGAAAATGAAGAGGACTACTGAATTTGTCTGAAAGCCAAATTCTCTTTCTGAAGAATATGATATCGTGAGAATCCATGAGAAGAAAGCAAGCATCGAGTCCAGAGTGTGATTAAAAATCCATGTGATCAGGGCCATAGAATTTTCTAGAAATAAATGGTAACAAATACTGGTAAGAATGATTTCATAAAAGAGTCCAAGATTAAGATGTATTTGAGTTTGCCCAAGATGGACATGAAACTGCCCCATCCTAAAGTCCTGAACCTCAAGCTGATCCAAAGGACACAGCCACTTTTTTCTGAAATTTTATTTAGAGTTAAACTCTCAGATATGAAATGTACTGAATAGTGAGATGCTGAAAACAGGATTTTATATAACTGTGTATTATTTAAAACTTATATAATGTATATGTATATGTTGATAACTTTTCTTGTACTTTCCTTCCTAAATTTTCCTGTTTAATTCTGCAGTGTCAATAGAGAAATAAAACAGGAAAATTTGATTTAAATCTTAGCTCCATCACTTTCTTATTATTTATGTTTAGACTGGTTCTAAGCCTCAGTATCCATATTTTTAAAATGTGGATAATAACATTCTCCTTGCTTTTCATATAGGATTGCTTTGGTGATCAAATGTGACATAGATAAAAAGAGTATTTCAAAATTTGAATGTGTTTAAGAAGCTTGAAAACCATAAGATTTAAGTTTTTCGTGAGTTAGTCAGAAAAATTCTTTCCTTGGGTAAGTGGTATTTTACTGTGTTATAATAATTAAGATCTGAAGTACTACATACAATTATACCCTTGCCATGTATGAGGAGATAGCTGTGAAGATATTGAGACATTCCTAAAGAAAGAGGCACATACTAGTAGTTGCAATAGACTGTGGGCTCACAGAACTTGCCTGTTTATTCTTAAACTAGAGGCCCAGTGCACAAAATTTGTGCACAGGTAGGGTCTCTAGTGGCGGCCAGCTACTGGCTGGGGCCTTCCTTCATTCCGTGCTGCCTCCTGGTGGTCAGTGCACATCATAGCGATCGATCAAATTCCCAGTTGGCCGAATTCCCCTGGGGACACTTTCCATATTAGGTTTTTATATATATATATAGAAGCCAAACCCTTTTGGATGGGGGCACCAGCAGTGATTGAAACAACAGTGGCCTATCCCTTGAGCATGGTGATAGTCTGAAAGGTTGTATGACAGGGGTGGATAATATTTTTAAATGATCCTATGTTACGATGAATGTGGAAGTGGGTATTCTCTCTGCCTGGGACACAGGCTCTGCAGTGGCTGGAATTCCTAGGCGAGTCTGAGCATGCATGCAAGCAGGTGTTTCTGATGCATCAGGAACAGCATGGTCTTCCTTGATAACAGATGATATAAAGGCATCCTTTCTACAGGGAGGGGTGGGAAGACAGAGAGCAGCACTGAGAAAGCAAAAGGCAGATCCCTTCAAAGATAGCTCAGCCCAACCTAATGCGGCTTCCATTGATTTCAGAAAAAGAAAAAAAAAGAAGGAAAAAAACAGTTTGCCTTTCATATGTTCAACTGCTAGAGATTTACTGTTGTTTCACTGGTAAAATGCATTGTGTAACAATTGTAATTCTTGGCTGTGAGACTGTGTGGGGATTCTGGGACAATGTTGGTATTTTTAAATTTTTGTTTGAAGAATAAACACACATGCCAGAGGTTTCCACTTGATCTATTGAATCCTTTAGGATCAAATATTTGAGAGAGCCCAGATAAAAACATGCAGATAATATTCTTTTATCTCTTTCTTGCCCTTCAGTTAAATGTCATCTATCTCATCAATTTTTATTTTGCTCTCCAGTCTTTCCATTTAACTATTGCTCTTATTCCCTCCTGTTCCTCATGTCCATTCTTAAGGCAAAAATCAATCTGTTATCCTACATCATAAAACTACTCCCTTTGACACTATTTCTTCTGTCAATACAAGAGTAACATGTTTTTAAGAATGAGGATTGGAGTCAGGCAAATCTAGGTTTGAGTCTCTACATTCACACTTATAATCTGTGTGACTTTATTTAATGCCCCTAAAACTTGGTTTCCATATTTGTAAACTGAGGATGATGATAGTGCATACGTCAGAGGGCATGCGGGTTAAGTCAGATACTGGATATAAAGGACTGGGTTCAGAGCCTGTCACACTTAAGCCCTTTATTCTTACTTTACCACTGCTATTCTTCCTCAATATCAGTGCCTTGAACACAAGGAAAAATCTTGTTCTTTTCTTTCACTGCTATACTCAAATTTCCTAGAATAGTGTATGTCATATAATAGGGGTTCAATATTTTTTGTTGTTGTTGTTGAAAGAAAGAAGAAAATAATCTACACATTCTTTCCTTTCCTTTGCCTCTCCTAGGAAGGGAGAATACCTAGTGTAGTGCTTATGTGCTAGATCGCGTGTCTTTAAATTGCAAGTCTGCTATCTACAGATTGTCTGACTATAGGCACATTTCTCCATCTCTAGCCTCCATGTCCTCATCTATAAAATACGGTTGGTAACAGTTGTCTCTAGGTGGTCAGATTGTGAGGATGATACTTTTAAAGTACTTAGGTTAGTGCATGTTGCATCATGAGCAGTATGCCAGTGTTGGCTACTGATTTAATTTGACTTACCCAGAGTTTGACTCATTTTTTTATATCACTTTCTGTCCTGGATGAATTTGTTTATGTTTTGTCATATTTCTGTGTTATTCACTCTTATTTACCCAAACTTAACTATGGGGCTGGCACACGTTAACTATTACACACCTGTATTTTAATTTAATTTAATTTAATTTAATTTAATTTAATTTAATTTATTGGGATGATATTAACAGATTCATATAGGTTTCTATGATACATGATTTGTATATCGCATTCTGTGCCCACCATCAAAATTAAATCATTTTCTGTCACCATATATTTAGCCCCCTTTACTAACCCTACTCTCTTTCCTCTGGGAAACACCAAACTGTTGTCTGTGTCTATGAGTTTCAGTTTTTTATCCCACATATGAGTGAAATCTTATGGTTTTTAGCTTTTCCTGGTGGACTGATTTCACTTAATATAATGTTCTCAAGGTTCATCCCTGTTGTCATAAAAGGCAATATTTCATATTTTCTATGGCTGAGTAGTGTTCAAACTATAAATATATGTACCATTGTTAAATATTCATCTTTATTGTTGAAAGTGTTACAGACAACCCCCTTCTTCCCCACTCCCATTGATCTCCTCCACCCAACACCCTTCTCCTCCCCAGGCCTTCCCTGCGCTATTGTCTGTCCATTGGATATGCATATAAATCCATTGGTTAATCTGTTTCCCCTCCCCCTATCCCTTCACTCTGAAATAGGTCACTCTGTTGCATGCTTCAATGTCTCTGGGTCTTTTTTTTTATTATTAGTTTATTTTGTTCATTAGATTCCTCATATAAGTGTGATCATGTGATACTTATGTTTCTCTAACTATCTTATCTCACTTAGAATAAGGTCCCTGCATGTTGTCTTACAGGGTAATAGATCCTTCTTTTTTACAGCTGCATAGTATTCCATGGCATAAATGTACCACAGGTTTTTAATCCACTCATCTACTGATGAGCACTTGGGCTGGTTCAGATCTTAACTACTATAAATACTGCTATGAACATAGGGGTACATATTTCCTTTCTGTTTGGTGTCTCAGGATTCTTAAAATATATTCCTAGAAGTAGGATCACTGGGTCAAATGGCAGTTCCATTTTTAATTTTTCGAGGAAACTGCATACTGTTTTCCATAGTGGTTGCACCAATCTGCATATCTTCTTTATCCAACCCTCTATCAAAGGACATTTGGTTGAATTCATGTCTTGGCCACCATGAGTAATGCTGCAAGGAACATAGGGTGCATGTATCTTTGTGAATAAATGCTTTCCAGATAGATACTGAGAAGAGGTCATTGAAATGAGTACTCCTCCCTGTGCCTCAAATAACTCAGAGGATGTTTGCTTGGAGGAAAGACTAGGGGCAGTAGTCCAGATTGGTTGCCAGAAGAACCTGTGCAGAGCTTTCCAATCATGCAGTTGAAAGCTGCTGGCCACAATCACAGTGTCAGTGTTTCATGAACCAGAATCAAGATTGTATCTGACAAGTTCTAATCTTCTATTGGGAATACTGGGACAGGACAATTTCAAACAGCACAAGTTTGTAATCTACATGGTGCTTTCTCCTCTTTTTTTCATTCATTTTTGTTTTCAAATTGTTTGACATTTAAATCAGTAGTTATGTGGTGCCCAACAAATGCTGTGTGAATAAAAAAAAAAAAAACGAAAAACAAACAGAAGTCTATCACCATGGTTTTTATAAATAACTAAATTTATGCATGAAATCTCTGCAAGGGGTTTGGAACCCCCCCGCCCAGCCCCCACTGACACAGCTTTGTGCAGAAGGTCATCTGGTCTAATTAGCATATCATGCTTTTATCCTATTTAATAAAAGAATAATATGCAAATTGACTGTCACTCCAACACACAAGATGTCTGACCCCATGTGGTCAAAGGTGGCTGCCCCATGTAGACACAAGTTAGCTGCCACAAGATGGCCAGTTGGGAGGGACCAGGCCTGCTAGAGAGAGAACTTAGGGCCAATCAAGCCTGTAGAGGAGGGCAGTTAGGGCTGACCAGGCTGGCAGAGGGAAGTTGGAGGCGACCAGGCCTCCAGAGAAGGGCAGTTGAGGGGCACACAGGCCTGCAGGGGAGGGCAGTTAGGGGCAATCAGGAAGGCAGGGGAGCAGTTAGGCAACAATCAGGATGGCGAAGGAGTGGTTGGGGATGATCAGGCTGGCAGGCAGAAGCAGTTAGGGGCAATTAGGAAGGCAGGCAGGTGAGCAGTTTGGAGCTAGCAGTCCTGAATTGTGAGAGGGATGTCCGACTACCTGTTTAGGCCCAATCCCTAAACAAACAGTCAAACATCCTCAAGGGGTCCTAGATTGGAGAGGGTGAAGCCTGGGCTGAGGGACCCCCCCCCCCCCCCCCGTGCATGAATTTCATTCACCGGGTCTCTAGTTATTATATATACAAATTTGAAGAGGGTGTATATTTGATTTATTCATCCACAAATCATTTATTGAGTGCCTACTAGGTTTTGTGGCCATGAAGTTACCCTAGATTTTTCTTCTTCTTCTTTTCTCCTGAAAACTAAAGTGTTCCAAAATCACATCAGTTCTATCCAATCAATGTATGCCTCATTACCTTTATTCCCTCAATTCTAGTTCAGATACTTATTTTATAGTTGAGTGAGTTCAATAGTACCTGAATGGTTTACCTACTTTGACTCTTACTCTACAGCTAAACCACCCACCATATAACTGCCAGAGAGATCTCTATCCTATGTAAATCTAATCATGCCATTCTCCTGTACACAACTCTTCATTGATTCTTCATATTGTCCTTCCTTTAGTCAGTATTTCTGGCATTTCTATCTAGTGCTCTTCTGAGCACTGGTATACTGTGTCTGTGTTTTGTTTGTTTCTTTGTTTTGTTTGGGTATTCTATAGAGCAGAAAAGTTATGGTTTTATCATTTGCATTCTCATATCTTTGACCTCTTTAATAGACTTTATTTTTTAGAGTGATTTAAGTTTACAGCAAAATTAACAGAAAGTACAGAGATTTCCCATATATCTTTTCCCCTAAACATGCATAGCCTCCCCCGTCATCAACATCCTCCACTATAGTGGTGCATTTGTTGTAGTTGATGAGCCTACATTGTCACATTGTTATCATCCAAAGATTCCTGACTTTTTAGTTTATTGTTTTGTCTCCAGTATACTTCTGGGTTATATTTTAGACAGAATATTCCAATTTTTTCATTAAGTATATGCTTTAATTAATTTTAAGAATCCTGATTTAGCTTTTCCTGGCTAATATATGAGGTGCTGGAAATAAAGTGTTATATAGACACATGCAGTCCTTGACATTCAGTACTCGTGTTAGTTCCTGATCACAAACATTAGCCTCTATAAGAATTAGTATAGTGAATAACTGGTGATAATTGCAAAGGTTCAATAAATAGGAATGATTGCACCTGTTTGCAATCTCTATTTTTTGGCTTTTGTGTTTAGAGATGTCTAATGAATCCCATAAAATTACTAACTTTACCAGGTGCACATCACACCTCCTTGGGCTGGACTGACCTCTCTCGTTGGATCTGACCCTTTAAGCTATAAGGTTTCTGTGTTGGTCATAGCCTCTGTCCTTCCTTGCCCTGATCACATTTGATTTCTTGCCCCATACTTCTTGACTTCTTCCCAATCATTCATGTGTCTGACATCTTAGTTAGAGATACCTGGTGCTTGGGGAAAGCTCAGCCCGGATGATCTCCCCACTATCCCTTTTTCCCCTTTGGTTCACAATCTGCACTATAAATAATTCTTTCAAACTAATTCACATAATTTTCCTTGGGCAAATAGTTCACCAATTTGGCATAGTTCCTTGAATTTTAAGTATGAATCTATGTGTATCCTTGCCTGCTGTGGTTAATTCTGGCCTTATTTGCCTATCCCAAACACTCACTGTGCTTTCCCGATCTTTCCACTATTTCATTGCTATGGGCAATGTAATGTATTTGAAATATGGAGGACAAGCATTTTACCCTTTTCCATGCCCTTTCTGTTATTAATAATCGCTGTGACTTTTCAAATCCTCACCCCTCTCCCTCTACCCGCCTTTCCCTGGATGTGTCCTGTCTCCTGTCTAATTAATGACCATAGTTTACAGACAGTGCAGCTGTCTACACATATGGTTCATTACCCTTAAGACAGAAAACGATGTAAGAGTTGAAGGTTTCTTTCTCAGGGTTCTGTGGGCAACTATGAAGGATGAAATCATTAACGTGACTTTTAACTAAAACAGGGCCTTATGGTATTGCATCATCTTGTCATACCTCTAGGGAATACACTAGAGGCCTTATAGCCTTTAAATCGGGGTTTATTAGCTCTTGTTTATAGCCAAATTTGCTTGGCGCCAAATAAAACTGAAAAATAATAATAAAACACTTTATATTGTATCTGGGTTTTCTAAATGTCTCACATTTGGGGTAAATTACCAACAATAAAATTAATTAATTACAAAAGAGGTCTCAGTATTTTCCTAGAAAGATAACTGGCTATCACTTGATCAGCTGACGTGTTTCAGAGAGGGGAGACATTAATAAACCTACAGAGGGAGTTCTTAGGTGTTTCATTCATGTGACACATATCTGTTCATACTGTTTTCCAGAGAGTGTCCTAGGTGCCAGGTATAGAAACAAAAACTACTCCTTGCCCTCTAAGAAATAAAGGGATTGTTTTACCCTATTGGTGCTAACAGATATTGCTGTTTTGCAAGCTTCCAGGTTCAGCTTCTACCATCTCTCGGGAGTCTGGTAACTGAATACTGTGTTTCGTCTGTACTTTATCGAGTCCTTATTTTGTTGCTTAGTTATTGACATGTGACTAACTCCTCCTGGTTAACTTCACAGCTGAGCCTTTTGCCGCCAAATCAGGTGGCACAGTTATTCTCATACCCATGCACCAATCATGGCTTTCGTGCCTGCAGTGGCCTTGAGAATTGGGTGCTGACTAAAAGTCACACTGTTTTCCACTCTCTTGTTGCTTTTGTCTGAGTATTGACCCCACTGTTTTGTTTTTTAATTGGAAGTCTATTCTTTCAGGTTATTTTGTTTATTAGATTCCACGTAGAAGTGAGATCATGTGATACTTGTCTTTCTCCGACTGGCTTTAGTGAACAAAATAATCTGACAAAAAAATAGACGCAGAGACATGGAATCATGCAACAGACTGAGGTTTCTCAGAGGGTAGGGAATGTGTGGGAAGAGATCATCCAAAGAATTTACATCATATATGCGTAGCCCATGGATATACACAATAGTGGGATGAAAGCCTGGGGAGAGAATAATAGGGGGGTAAGGTTTATATTTTTAATACTTTCAACAATATAGATTAAGAAAAAAAAAAGAAAGTCTATTCTAAACTTTCCCACTTGACTAGGACTTTAGTACTTAATGAGCTCAGGAATCCAGGTCCTCTCTCAAATATCTGATTAGATCTTCTCTTTCTCTTTATCTCTTTTATTTTATTTCCTCTCTATTCAGTCTTTAAATCAGGGGCTTCTACAATCTTTAAAGAGTCTTTGTAAATAGACTTTGTTAATGAAGTCCACAGCCCCCTGGAATTGCATTAAGAAATGCTTTATGTGTGTCTGTGTTTACTTCAGATTCTCAAAGTGACTCAAAAAATACTGTTATAACAAATTTGAAACCCTATAGTTTTACTATACACTTCTGTCTTTATCCAAACAATCGCCATTATTCTTACAATATTCATTACCATGTAAGTACGAATCACTCTCAAATTGTATTTCCAGGTTAGCATTCTCTCCTACTTACCTTCAACTACCTATAGGACATCTTTCCAGGAGTCTCACAGGCTACTCATGTGCTAACATGACCTATTCTATTGTTTTCCTCTTATAACTCTTTTGCCTCTTGTTTCCCCTCATAGTTTTGGACAGGACTATCCTGACCCAAGACAGATGAGGCAGGAATCTTAGGCAACACTTTTCCCTTCACCACTGCCTTTATACCAGTGTGTGTATACTTTATATTGTGCCAACTTTTATCATTCACATCTCTTTATCTTCTGCTACTGCCTCACTTAGCAACTTTAAAACTCTTAGCCCTGTCTGTTTCTATTTTGGATTCCTTCAAAGTATCTTCTACATTCAGACAAAAGAGATCATTCTCAAAAGCGTATACAAGTATGCTGTTTCTTTATTTAAAATGCTTTAATTCATCCCTTGCCTATAAGAGGGGATGGTATTAAAATTCCGTTAGAATGTTCCACAGTTCATCCTATGGTCTTGTTCATACATGCCTCCACAGGCTTACCTCTTGGTTACTTCCCACACATACTGATGTATCAAAAACTTTAATGTTTTCTGTACTCATGCAGTAAAAGTGCTCTCCCACTGAACATGGGACTCACTTCTTTACTCCTTGACACTATTCCCAAACATGTGATATGCTTGGACTCCAGAGTAATGTGTGTGACATAAGTAGTATCTTGAAAAATACTTGGAGGACTGGCCTTATTTGCTTTTGCACACCTGCCATCACTATGGGACTTGCCATGTCTATTCTTCTGGTCCTGGAAGAAGATGATGAACTAATGGGACAGAACTGCTCCCATTGAATTTCTCTTGTCAAACACTGACTACAGCAGAGTCCTCTGCAAAGGGGTGAGCAAACCCAAATGACATAATCAGCATTCCACAGCTTATTGTGTGCCTCTACATTTTGACGTAGTTTGTTACACAGTGAAAGCAAACTGATATATTTTCCATAAAGCTTTTTGTATACTGGTCCTATTCAACTGCTCAGTATTACTTAAAGCTATAAACTTCTACTCTTATGATTTTTTACTTGGATTCCCTCAGATTCTCATCTGCATAGTGATTTCTTACTTCTATGTTGAGATCCAAATCAACTATTTCTCCCCCAGTGAAGCTTTCTATGAATCTAACAAGAAAATTGTTATTTTTCTCCATTGGACCATGTGACTCTTTTTATATATTAATCTGCATTTTTAGCTTATCACATGTATTTTTTCCTTGATAGGCCTGAATGCCCAGATAACAGAGCTGCTTATTAGTCAATGTTAGGCAAGATAAAGGAAGCCTTATGTGAGGAAGACATACTTAAGGTGAACATAGAAGGATGAAGATTAACAGATAAGGATGAGGTAGATCAGGAAAGCCTAGATCACTGGAACCATAAATGTTTGTGGATAATATTTCCCCTCAATGTTTCTTATGCTTCCCAGGTATAATGGAGCCTATTGTTTAGTGCAGGAAGAGGGACTATTCCAAAGTCACAGTTCTGGATGTGCCCTGGAACGTTGTGATTTTTTTCCCGCTGGGCAGCAAAACCATGTGCTGCATGGTCAGCACCTGCTTTTCTCTAGGCATTCTGTCCAGCTGTCCAGTTTGTGAGAGATGGTGACATTTACAGCCATTACAAGTACAAGGCAACTGTCCTGGCTGCCTGCCATCGTGCGGCCCAGGGCCAAGTGGCTACCATCTGGCAGGACATCTGCTCTGCCATGGGGAGGGCTGTGGATGCAGCAACATGCCCACGGAGAAAACATTGCCCTCTGCCCTTATGGAAGGTGTTGCGGTTCCACCCATGCAAGAGATGGCAGTGAGAGTAACCCAAAGGATGGTCTTTCCTCTAGGCTGTGATCCTTCAGGGTTGGGGGCCCTGGTGACATGTTTAGAATATACTGATGAGAACATGGCCTCTATAGCCAGACTGAGTAGATTCCCATCCTGGCTTCATCACTTTAGTCTGTGACCTTGGGGCAGGTTATTTAACTTCTCTGTGACTAGTGCTGAGTCTAGCCTAAGTAAATGTCAGCTATTTTTATTTTTAGACAGCATCTTAGAGTGTGTCAGATGCTTTGGAATGCTGAGGCTGCCAAAGATCTCCTGGTAGTGTCCTTCAATGATGCTCAAGTCCTATTTTAATGGACACTCACGGTACACCCCAGCCACACTGAATACCTGTTCTTCCCTGAATTTTTTACATGCCTCCTGATACTTCTGGGTCTTGGTATATGATAGTCTCTCTGCTGGGAAATGATTTGTTCTCTCTTTATCAAGTTAACTCTTCATCATTTAAAATCCTTCTGCCTGGAAGCCATCCTTGATTACTGTAGCCTATGTATTGCCACATCTCTCTGTGTGCTCACCTCTAATATTGGATAGAGGGATGAGGTACTCATGTATGCCATCTCCATTACTCTCATTTAATTAACCCTTAAACAGTTAAATTACATATTTTATTGTCTTTTTGAAAAAATCTATTTGTTCTTGTTTCAAATGCAGATTGTGGCCCAGAAGGGAGGGGATGGAAAGCCCAGTTCTAAACAACGAGACTGGAACAATCACAGGCTACTTTCCCATCCAAATCTTCTTCATTCTGTGATGATGTACAGCCCAAACTGGCCAGCTGGAAAGAGCTGATTCAGGAAAGTGGTGTTATTGGTCCAATATAGACATTTGGCTGAATCTAATCATGTTTAAAATGATTTTAGTTAAGTGAAATTGTGTGTACATGTTATCATTGAATTTAGAAATAAAGATGAAGCTATTGACCACTGAAAATCCTATATTTTTTGCTACAGCTTAGGCCAGCAAGCTTCTTAACCAGACAAGTTATTGTCCACTTTATGTAATTTGATTAATTCAATGGGGCTTACTTTTCCAGAAACAAGTCTCTCCAGTCTGTGATAGCATCTGATATTCTTACGATTTTAACAAGTCCTTGAGTTAAAGTTATATCTCTACACAGTTGCTATGGAAAATAACATTAACATTTATTTACTTAACAAATATTTATTTCCTATATAACATATACTAAACACTCTTCTATTGATACGTGTTTGAGATAGTTCAATGTACAAAACACATATAGATTTCTTCCTTCCAGGGCTTCATAATTTGGTAAGGAGACACAGAAACTAATGAATGAATATATAAGCAGAATGCAAAGAATATTTGAAAGTAATAAATCCTATGAAGAACAAAGCCAATTAAGATGAAGATTTTTATATATTACATAGCTTTTATATACTAGTACATAGTATCATGTGTTTTTCTACATACCTTGAAGTAGGCAAGGGATATATTGTCTATTTTATAGATGAGAAAATTGAGGCAAAAAGGCAATACTATGGTGTCAGTCTCTGCCTGGTCCTTAGTTCTTCCTTTTACCTGCAAGTATTTGAAACATTGTTAGCTTACATTTAACTTAAAACCTAGGGTCAATTCTATGATAATAGCCATTCTGACAGGTGTGCAATGATTTCTCATGGTGGTTTGATTTACATTACCCTGGTGATTAGCCTGGTGAGCATCTTTTTATGTATCTGATGGCCAGTAGTATTACTTGTTTGAAAAAATGTTTATTTGAATATTCTGTCCATTTAAAAATTATATTGTTTTATTTTGATGTTGAGTTGTATGAGATATTTATATATTTTGAATAGTAACCCTTTATTAGTATATCATTGGCAAATATCTTTTTTCATTTAGTAGGTTGCCTTTGTGTGTTGTTGATAGTTTCCTTGGATGTAATGTACAGGATAGCAAATAGAGTTGATAACATTGTAATAACCATGTATGGTGACAGATCGTTACTAGACTTATTGTCTTGATGACCTTGTAAGGTATATAAATATTAAATCACTATGTTGTATGTTTTAAGCAATTATAATTAAAAATAAGTTAATATAAAATTAAAAGTAAATAGTTCCACAAAATCATTCTTGGGATGAATGTCAAATAGCCTTTGTCTTTATCTGGCTCAAATTCGTATACTAGTTTTGTCATTCAGACCTCTCTTAGCTAGTAGTTGATGTTCTAGGGCTTCGTTTGTAGATTAGTTTTGGTGCATGATTTTCATTCTTTCTCTTCAGTTTCTGCTAGATCATCCTAAGAACCATAGTTTTGCTAATATGCTTGCTAGTCAGCATCTTGGACCCCTGATTCTAGGGCTTAGAGTCTTCTCTTTGAACCTCAGCCCACTAATCATGACCTTGATTTCTGATGACAGATGCAGTCTTGACAGACACCCTTGGGTCTGAATTAAATGTAAGGGCCCTAGGAATGGGGCAGGTAGGGAAAGAATGGGAAAGTATCCCAAACTTGGAATCAGGCAGGAACTCAGACTCAATGCAAAAATCTAGAAGAGACAGAAGAAAAGGTATCAGGTAAGTAAGTAATATTAAGTAGATAAGAAGAAACACATTTAGAGGAATCATAAAAAAAACAAAACAAAAAAACTAGAGGCCCAGTGCACAAAATTTGTGCACAGGGTTGGGGGGGATTGTTCCTCAGCCCAGCCGGTATCTTCTCCAATCTGGGACCCCTTAAGGAATGTCTGATTGCCCATTTAGGCCCGATCACGGTCAGTCATCCTTCTCACAATCCAGGACTGCTGGCTCCCAACTGCTCAACTGCCTGCCTTCCTGATTTCCCCTAACTGCTTTTGCTTCCAGTCTGATCACCCCCTAACCACTCCCCTGCCAGCCTAATTGATGTCTAACTGCTCCCCTGCCAGCCTATTTGCCCCCAACTTCCCTCCTCTGCTGGCCTGGTCACCCTAACTGCCCGCCTCTGCTGGCCATCTTGTGGTGGCCATCTTGTGTCCACATGGGGAAAGGATCTTTGACCACATGGGGACAGCCGTCTTGTGTTTTAGAGTTATGGTCAATCTGCATATTACTCTTTTATTATATAGGATAGAGGTCTGGTGCATGGGTGGGGGTCAGCTGGTTTGCCCTAAAGGGTGTCCCAGTTCATGGTTGGGATTCCCTTTGGGCAGGGGGCAGCTTGGGAAAGAGGCATGTGGTGGTTTTCAGGCCTGCCATGCTTCCCAGTGACCTAAGCAGAGGCCCTGGGATCTGGGATTAATTTATGCTCTACAATTGAAACTTTGTAGCCTGGAGTGGAGCCAAGCCTTCTGCTCGCTCCTCGGCAGCAGCCATTTCTGTTGTGACTTTTACCTTCTATAATTGAAACATTGTAGCCTGGACTGGAGGCCTAGGCTTTCCAGAGCTACAGAAGCTTAGCTTCCTCCATCGCCCGGGCAACCCTAGCCTCTGCTCTCTCCAGCTCTATGGCTGCCGCCATTTCTGTTGGGATATATGTATTTTCTGTAATTGAAACTTTATAGCATTGAGTGAAGGCTTATGCAGGCAATGGCAGTTGGAAAGCTTGACTTCCTCCATTGCCCTGGAAACCCAAGCCTCCTTCCTACTCTCAGTGGCCATAGCCATCTTGGTTGGAGTTTATTTGCTC
Source organism: Antrozous pallidus (assembly GCA_027563665.1). Classification (NCBI taxonomy): domain Eukaryota; kingdom Metazoa; phylum Chordata; class Mammalia; order Chiroptera; family Vespertilionidae; genus Antrozous; species Antrozous pallidus. The sequence goes on along the minus strand of CM050520.1, from coordinate 52,524,589 downwards.
CTGATTGGCTTGTGGGCATGGCTTGTGGGCATGGCTTGATCAGAGGTATGGTCAATTTGCATATTACTCTTTTTTTAGATAGGATATTCAGGGAATTGAATGATTATATTATTTCTAAAAATTATAATGTTGATAATAATGAACTATTATTTTGTGTTCATTCTGTTTGTTGGAAATGAGAATGTACACTTGACATATATTATTTAATCCTCCAAAGAACCATGTAAAGTAAATAATATGTATTATTTTTAAACAGATGGCATTCAGCTCAGAGTAATTAAGAATTTGACCAGTTTCAGATCTCATGGAAGCAAGGTTGAAGAGGTTCTAGAGCCAAATCATTAATACACACTGAATGGTTTTATACCTCAATCATGTTTCCTCATGTATATGAAATAAAGCTAATAAATTTATCTTAAGTGGTTATGGTGAAATTAAAATATATATAAAATAGCAGTCCAGTATTTGACATATGGTACATACTCAAAAGCTATTTTGCAGTTATTATTTTTATTTTGTTTCTGCACTTATATTTATCCATCTGGGGCTAGCACAGATCATAACAGATCTATTGCTTCTCATTGTGATTTAGGGAAAATGAGTGGTTGAATTAATGGTTGTAAAATCTTATGAGGGAAATTCACTAGCAGTTAACTAGCTACCAAAGAGGGATAGCAACATATTAGTATTCATAATGCTATTTATGTGCCTCTTCATTAAGAGATGTTTTGAAACGAATGCTTTTAATTGGTTTCCAATTGTTTTTATTATCTACTAGTGACCCGTCTCATGAAATTGCATGAGAATTAGGACCTTTTCCTCCACACTCCCATTCCATGGGACCGCCTGGAGTCCCGGAGTCCCGCCCAACGTGGCTGGTGCACAGCGGGATGACCCGAATCCATGAGTGCCCACTTCAATGCCCCACCTCTGGGCTTCACAGAGTGGGTGCTGAGCCCCACCCCCGCAATGCACACATGGGGCCCAGAAACCCTTGCAGAAGCCTAGTGGAGTGATGGTCAGCACTGCCCCCATTGCCCTGCCTCCCTCCTCCTGCCTCCTGCCACTGTGAGGAGGCACCCTGCCTGCTGCCTCCCACAGCTGGGAGGAGGCACCCCACCTGCAAGGGAACCCTGGCAGCAGTCATGCGGAGCAGCGGGCCCTACCCCTGCTGTGTGCACTGCCATCTTGTGAAGGTGTTATGGATTGAGAGTTAATTTGCATATCACCTCTTTATTATATAGGATTTTGGTGTCTTTGCAAGGAGGACATTCATTTCATGATTACTTTTGGTATTTGTATGTAAGACATAGAACAAGTTCTACATATCTGCCTATCTATCTATCTATCTATCTATCATCTATCATCATATATTGATTTATGACATATATGCCAGAAAGCTTTCTTTTCAAATCTGGAATACCAATACACAAAATTGATACAGTGTGGCTGCTTTGACAAAACCAGTCACACAAGCACTTCTCAAGTCTAAAGCTCCATGGCCAAAGTAAGTCACATGACTAAAATGATTTTTCTGATATTTTCTTCTAGAAATCATATAATTCTAACATTTTGATTATAACAATGATACATCTTAAATTAATTTTTGTGTATGGCATAAAGTAGAGAATACAGTTTATTTCTTAAAGGTATAAGGTATAACAAACAATATATGCATTTATTTTTAGTGTACATTTTAATGAGCTGACAATTTATAAATGTGTAATCCACAAAATAGAATACTAGTATTCCCATCAACCTCCAGAAATTTCCCCTTTTTTTCTTTTTATTTATTAACAACTACCACAGTTTAGAAAACCACTAAAGATTTAATTTTTTGAGAGAACCAAGATGGCGGAATAGGTAAAACACCTATCTTGCCGTCATACACAGCAATTTTAAAACTACAACTTAACGGAAGAACAAACATCTTCCAGAATCACCAGAAAGCTGGCTGAGAGAAAATTCCAGAAATAAAAGTGAAGATAAGACACTGTGACTCAGAGGAGCGGCTGAGGACAGCTTTGAAAATACGCGCGGAGAGAGGTTTGCAGCGCGTGCAGCAGATAGGGCGGGTGGCTGAAAACCGGCCAGTTTTCTCGAACAGGGGAGACAAAGACGTCCCAACAGACTGATTCTCCAGCTCTGGGCGAAGTGCAGGGAAACCACTATCATACAGGGTAAAAACTGGACAGTGAGAGGACACGCCGAAGCTCGGGTGCTGCAGGGATCTGCCGGCTTGTGGAGAAGGCGAGCTTGCGCGTGAACTTGGGAACAGTGCAGCTGTGTGACTGCGTAGAGAGTGCTCATGACTTGCTCTCTGATTCAGGAAACTGTCAGACTGCTTTGTTTTACGACCCTGGGTGAGAGGTTGGGTGCGCAGACTCATTTGGGGAGAGTCTGAATTCCCCGGCAGCCGGTGGAGCTTGGCAGCGGCTCTCTCTCAGAGGTGCTGGCAGCCATTGCCCCCGGCACAGAGTCCCTGGGGTCACATAGGGCAGAGCTAACGCTGTGTGCTTGGCCCAGAGACTCTGCCCGTCCAACCTGAGCACAGCTGAACTTCACAGACAATTGGCCTGGAGGTCAACCCCTCCAAGTGCTAACAACGATTAACCTGAGCTTAACTTCAACAAGACTGTGCAACCCATATCCACCTCAGGTAATGGGGGAGGCTGACCCACTGTCCCTTGTAGGACATCTACCACACAAAGCTAATTGACCAACTCATGGAAGCAGCCACCATGCAGAGACATGGAAAGAAATCAGATGTGAAAGAAATGGAAGAAAAAAAACGACTGGACATGGAATTCAAAACCACGGTTATAGGGCTTCTCAAGAGGCTCCTACAAAAGGTCGAGACCAATAAGGAAATAAGCAAGACCTACAAGGAAATGAACGAGACCCTCAAGGATATGAACGAGACCTGCAAGGAAATGATCAAGACCAACATGGAAATGAATGAGTCCTACAAGGAAATGAACGAGACCCTTAAGGACATGAAGGCGACTCTCAAGGATATGAAAAAGGACCAAACAGAAATTAAGCATACACTGACTGAAATAAAAAATATTATACAAAGACCTAAAAGTGCTCTGGAGCACCCCAAGAGCTAAGTTAAAGATTTGAAATACAAAGTGGTAAAGTCCACTCAGCTGAAAAAGCAAGAAACCGAAAGAATCCAAAAAATTGAAGATAGTGTAAGGAGTCTCTGGGACAACCTCAAGCATACCAACATCAGAATTATAGGGGTGCCAGAAAGAGAGAGAGAGCAAAACAATGAAAAGCTATTTGAAGAAATAGTGACTGAAAACTTCCCACACCTGGTGAAAAAAATTGACTTAGGAGTCCAAGAAGTGCACCGAACCCCAATATATAGGAACCCTAAGAGGACTACACCAAGGCACATCATATTTAAAATGCCAAGAGCAAAAGACAAAGAGAGAATACTAAAAGCAGCAAGAGAAAAACAGATGGTTACCTATATGGGAGCACCCATACTATTGTCAGCAGATTTCTCAACAGAAACGATCCAGGCCAGATGGGAGTGGCAAGAAATATTCAAAGTGATGAATAGCAAGAATCTACAACCAAGAATACTCTATCCAGCAAAGCTATCATTCACAATTGAAGATCAGATAAAGTGCTTCGCAGATAAGAAAAAGCTAAAGGAGTTCATCACCACCAAACCAATATTATATGAAATGCTGAAAGATATTCTTTAAGAATAGGAAGAAGAAAAATATAAAAGTGTAAATTATGAACAACAAATACACATCTATCAACAAATGAATCTAAAAATCAAGTGAATTAATAAGCTGATGAACATGATAAACTGGTGAATATAACAGAATCACGGACATAGAGAGGGAATGGACTGACAACTCTTGGGGAGAAAGGGGGTGTGGGAAGTGCAGCAAGAGACTAGACAAAAATCTGCAACTATGGGAGAGGACAGTGGAGGGGGTTGAGGGCAGAGGGTGTGATGGGTACCAGGTGGAGGGGAAGTATAGGAGGAAAAAAAAGGGAACAATGTAATTAATAAACTGAACAATAAAGATAAAATCTTAAAAAATAAGCAATGCTATCTCTGGGAAAAAAAAGATTTTATTTTTCTTTTGTAGAATTTAATATAAAAGCGCTAATATAGCATAAACTACTCTTGTATCTAGCTTTTTTTCCCCTTTAGCATATTTTTTTTGAGATTCATCCATGTGTGGATCAAGAGTTGATATTTTTGTGTTGCCAAGTAGTATTTCATCATGTGAACACACCAACATGAAAACAAAACAAAACAACAACAACACTGAATGATGGACAATTCAGTTGTTTAAAGTGGCTATCAGAAATAAAACTGTTATGAACAGTCATATCCATGACTTTTGATAAATATATGTATAGATGTAGAATTTCTGTGTTTAAAGTACATTTATATTTTACTGTATCACATCATGCCCAACTGATTTCTAAAGCGATTGCACAATTTTATCCCCCATCAGCAATGTATGAGTTTTCTAGTTACTCCACGTCTTTGCACAATCTTGATATTTCAGTCTTTTTAATTTTTCACCAATTCCAATGGGTCTACATTGTGTCTCAGTGTGAATTCAATTTACCTTTCCTTAAAGACTGAAGATCTTGATGTTCTTTTAACATATTTATTAGCCATTTCATTTATTGGATTCTTAAATTTAGTTATTTTCTTATTATTGAACTTGAATTTTGTATCCTTTGTCAGTTATATGCACAGTGAATATTTTCTCTAAGTATAAAGCTTGCCTTTTAATTAAAAAAAAATGTTTCTCAAAGGATGGAAAATGCTTTTTTAAATTAAAGTTAAAAGACCTAAATGCCAATCAAATATTTGTAGATTTAAATATTTAGTTTATTTTTTATGGTTTGTGATTTATGTCTTCTAAGAAAATTTTTCTTATGTTTGCTTAAATATATTTTATGGTTTAACTTTTATGTAAGTCTATAATCCATTTCAAGTTATTTTTGTATATGCTTCAAATTTGTAGCTGAGGTTATTTTTCTCTCATTTTTTCTCTTTTATAAATACCTAGTTATTTAGTGAAAAAGATATTCTCTGCTTATTGAATTACCTTGGCATTTTTGTTGAAATCAGTTCACTATGTATATATAGGTTTATTTCTATACTCTAATTTCTCTTACTTATCTATTTTTCTATCCTTTCACCCAACCACATCCCCTTAATTACTGCAGTTTTGATATCAGACAATCAAATTTGAAGAACTTTGATCTTTTTTAGAATCATTCTGAATACTATAGGTTTTTGCTTTTTCATATAAATTTTAGAATCAAAGTTTCAAGTCCTACCAAAAGCCAGCTCTAATTTTAAATGTAACTACATTGAATCTATATGTCAATGTGGGGAAAATTAACATCTTAATATAGAATCAGACAGTCAAGGAAATGGACCAGTGTCTTTACATCTGTGAAAGTGTATAAAGGAAACTATTTAAAATGAAGTCAGGGAACCCTGAAAGGGAAGTTCCTTTATACTATACCATTCACAATACTTTTTGGACTCAAACAGAAAGTGCACCCTTACATTTTTGGAGATAAGATAGCTTACTATTCCAGTAGGAGGAAGGAAGATGTTCTTCATGCCTAGTAACAGATTCAGCTAATGAGAAATCGCCATGAGTCAATCAATAGGAAGCCACCGTGCTTCAAACTCCTGTTTTCTTTCAATAACATTTAATTTAAAACATCCCCTTCCAACTCCTTTTTCTTGATAAAATAAAATTTCTTTACTTTATTCTCAAGATTTACTTAGGCTTTGACATATGTTGCATGTTTGAAATTGTGATTCCTCTGCCATTCTTGAGTAAATTTATTTATTTTTAAAAAATATATTTTATTGATTTTTTCCAGAGAGGAAGGGAGAGGGATAGAAAGTCAGAAACATTGATGAGAGAGAAACATCGATCAGCTGCCCCCACTGAAGATGTGCCCACAACCAAGGTACATGCCCCTCACTGGGATCGAACCCAGGACTATTCAGTCCTCAGGCTGACACTCTATCCATTGAGCGAAACCAGTCTCAGTGTAAATTTATTTTTGTGGGTAAAATAAATAAATATTTTAAAGTTGACACTTTTTTTTTACTATTACAGTATCTGTATCCTTATATTTAAAGTGATTTTGTTAATACAGCATATACTTGAGTTTTACTTCTTCATCCAGATTGATCATCTCTATTTTTAATTGTGGTATTTAGGTAATTTACATTTAAATAATTATAAAATTGTTCTATTTGAATATACTATTTTTTTTATAAGTTATTATATGTTCTACTGTTTATTTAAAAATTACCTGGTCTTGTTCCTCTTTTTTTTCTGGATTGTTTAAATCTAGTTGAGTATTTTTTCTATTCTATTTATCTCAACCATTGGCATATTTTAAAAATATTACATACTTGATCTAGTATTTGTAATACTCACATTTGACATAGCAAGGAGTTTAGAAATGTTTAAGGCTTGCAACCTGATGAATATTTTGCCAAGGCTATTACTGCAGTTGCAGAAATACTGATGCAATTCTGAAAGCATTACATCTATGACTGCATCAAGAACATTGCTTGGGCTTGGAATAATATCACCAAGAAGATTATGAGTGGCATCTGGAAGAAGACACTTGAAAGATTTGTCCATGACTTCATAGAATTTACTAAGGATGAAGAGTTTGCAAAAATTAACAAGGCTGTGATTGAGATAGCAGACAATTTAAACCCAGCTTGGATGAGTATGATAAGTGCAGGAGCTCTTAGAGGTGGTTACTGAGGAAAAGATTAATGCAGAGTCATTGGAACTGGAAAAAGAGCACAGAGCTAAAGAAAAGGCAAAAGAAAAGGAAATGCAGAAGAAACAGAACCCCCAAGGAAACTACAGTGAAGTGTTTAGCAGAAGTCTTTGTAGACCTCAATAAGTTCCTCAAAACGTTTGAAAGCAAGGACCCCAACATGAAAAGTTTGTGGGTGTTTTTTGTTTGTTTGCTTTGCTTTTATTGATAGAGAGGAATGTTCATGGTGCATTATCTGCTTATAAGAAAACTAAGCAAACCATGAGGGACATAATGCTGAAAAGCCCCAAAGCAGATCCTTTAGAAGGTATTCCAGAAAAGGCATTGTTATCATAGTAGTTGACAGCTCCATGCATTTCATTGTCCCTGAAGGCTTCACAATGTGGAGGTAGAAGACAGTGATAATGATGATCCTGACACTGTGTAGGAAGGACTAAGCTAATGTGTATGTTGAATGTCCCAGTTTTTTTTTAAAGTTTAAAACTAAAAATAAATAAATAGCTAAAAAGTAAAAATAGAAAAAAGCTAACAATATAAGGATATAAAGAAAGAAGAATGTTCACAGAAGTGCAATATATTTGTATTTTAAGCTAAGCATTATTACCAAAAAGTTTTAAAAAAAGTAAGAGGTTTTTGAAGTTAAACTTTATAGTAAGTCATATTTAAGTTATTATTGGAGAAAGAAAATAAATATTTTTGTATAAATTTAGAGTAGCCTAAGTGGACAGGGTTTGTAAAGTCTGCAGTAGTGTACAGTAATGTCCTAAGCCTATACATTCATTTACCACTCGCTTGCTAATTCACCCAGAGCAACTTCTAGTCCTGCTAACTCCATCCATGGCCAAGTACTTATACAGGTGTATAATTTTTTATCTTTCATACTGTATTTTTACTGTAACAATTTTACATTTAGACATGTTTATTTACACAAATACTAACCATTGTATTTCAACTGTCTATCATATGCAGTAATGTGCTGTACTGGCTGATAACTTAGGAACAATAGGCTATACCATATTGCCTAGGTGTGTAGTAGACTATACCATCTAGGTTTGTGCAAGTGTGCACTCAATCATGTTTTCACAATGAAATTGCCTAACAGTGTATTTCTCAGAACATATCCCTGTCATTAAGCAATGCACGGCTATATGGATAGTAAGACATAAATCTCAGTGACTTGATAGAAGTCAGTTTCTTTATTTATAATGTTAAGGGTATAATAACAATAGTACAATTATGTAAATCTTAAAAACATACATGTGTGCACACATACACACATATGCACACATCCCTCTTTTGTACAAAGATAGGTAAGATTTCAGGACAAACATCTTCCCTGGACCTAGGGCTAGAACTGAAACTTTGATTTTCAACCAGTGTGCCACAAGAGTTTTTAAAACATGTTTTCCTTAGATTGTAAAAAATTGAGAGCATCCAACATTACAATAACCATCTGGTGTGAATGAATCAAAATTATATATATTTATTGTCAGATCTACAAAAAATTAATTTTTGGTGTGCCACAGAATTTTAGTAATTTTATGTGTACCATGAAATGAAAAAGATTGAAAATCACTAGCTTAGATGAACTACCTTAGTATTTGAAGCTGCAACCACAGCATGCTGTTAAAGAGCATAAAATACCCACCTGAGTGGGGTGTGTTCAGTTTATTACCCAGAGTACTTGTCAACAGGTCTAAGGAATGACATTTAGTGATCTAATCTGTTTCACTCTCCCCTACTCACACTCTTTCTCTGCATTTCTTTCTATTTTTTCCTTCTAAATTTATGGCCTAAATTTTATCCAGGACATTTTGTTGTTGTTGTTGTTGCTCTGCCTCTGTCTTCTCTTGCTATTTGATTCAGAGTTCTGTGTGTACCCTGGTCCATCTAAGAGTAATTACTTGATTTTAGAACTTGAATCTACATTTAGGCTGTGATGGAAATGTTCACTTTTTTGATAAGTTCTTTTTTATGCAAGGATATATATATATATAATTTCAGAAAGGAAGGGAAAAGGAGAGAGAGATAGAAACATCAATGAGCAGAGAGAATCATTGAGATGCTGCCTCTTGCATGCCCCCTACTGGGGATTGAGCCTGCACCAGGGCACGTGTCCTTGACTGGAATCAAACTCAGGACCCTTTAATCCACTGGCCAACACTCTATCCACTGAGCCAAACCAGCTAGGGCAAAAATGTACATTTAGACTGTTGTAAATATGTAGTTAAAATTATTTATTAGTACTTGTTAAATTATTAATAATAAATTAAGAATAATGAAAAAAGAAGTTGAGACTAAAACACATTCTGCTTCTACAAAATTCAGTGTGGTCTTGAGATAGAAAGCTCTGCCCTTCTGCTTTATCACTGATAAATAACATTATGCTTGATCAGGAAGTCACAACTCTTGTAAAACTTTATTAGTGTTCAAGATCATTAATGGCAAGCAGAGGGTAGAAGGAAGTAAATATAAAGTGTCAGTTTCAGACAGTCAGAAACAAGTTCATTGAGCTGTAAATTAAATAAAATGCCACAATAATGCAGATTGTAAAAATGTCCATTCTCTGTAAAGCTGTTAAAGTTTAAAAGGTCTTTTCAATTAAAATGCTGAGATGAGCATTGTATCATGTTGCTATGGAAAGGGCTTGCAGAACAGTCTGAAGGGACTGGGTATGGGAAAACGGTGTGGAAATTTTAAAAAAGTATTTAAAAAGATCTGCTGGCAGCAAATATTTTGTATACCCTGTCAGTTACATGCTCTAGCTTCCATTCTGTGTTCTCCTTGCTAAATTCTCACCATGCATTGTGAAAATTTGGGAGGCATTCCAACTAATATTCCCTTCACATTTGTTTATATAATTTTGCCATCTCTTTTGTATTATTTTTGTCTCTGAATCTGACTTTAGTTTTGAGTCATGAGTAAGTTTATTACTAACGTTCACTGCGGGGGTTTCTGAGAATTTGGGGATCTGAGGGTCTGCAACCCATTGTGTGTTCTTGGCTTTACACAGAAAAGAATTCAAATGCGAGCCAGCAAAGAGTTGAAAGTGAAAGTGAGTTTATTAGTAAAGTAGTGAGACAGAGAATGGGTTATTCCACAGACAGAGCAGCACCCCTGTAGAGATTTTGCTTCCTTTACTGAGGTTCATTTAATCAGAGGTAGCATGTGCAATAAATAAGAGAAATATTCACGATCTTCCTGGAAAAGGGGTAGTGATTTCTCAGAGGAGCTCCATTAGCCATATTATATCCTTATTAGAGGCCCAGTGCACAAAATTTGTGCACAGGGGGCAGGGGATGTCTCTTAGCCCAGCCTGCACCCTCTCCAATCTGGGACCCCTCAAGGGATGTCCAACTGCCTGTTTAGACCTGATCCTGATCGACCAGGATTGGGTCTAAATGGGCAGTCGGACATCCTTCTCACAATCCAGGACTGCTGGCTCCAAACTGCTCACCTGCCTGCCTCCCTGATTGCCCCTAACCACTTCTGCCTTCCAGCCTGATCACCCACTAACCACTACCCTGCCAGTCTAATGGATGTCTAACTGCTCCCCTGCCAGCCTGTTTGCCCCCAACTTTCCTCCTCTGCCGGCTTTGTCACCACTAACTGCCCTCCCCTGCAGGCTTGATTGCCCCCAACTGCCCTCCCTTGCAGGCCTGGTCCCTCCCAACTGCCCTCCCCTGCTGGCCATCTTGTGGTGGCCATCTTATGTCCACATGGAGGCAGGTTCTTTGACCACATGGGGGCAGCCCTCTTGTGTGTTAGAGTGATGGTCAATCTGCATATTATTCTTTTATTAGATAGGATAGAGGCCTGGTGCATGGTTTGCCCTGAAGAGTCTCTCAGATCAGGGTGGGAGTTCCCTTGGGGTGAAGGATAGCCTGAGCAAGGGGCCTGTGGTGTTTTGCAGGCTGGCCACAGGCCCCGGTGACCCAAGCAGAGGCCCTGATATCTGGGATTAATCTATGTCTACAGTTGAAACTTTGTAGCCTGGAGTGGACCCAAGCCTTCTGCTCACTCCATGGTGGCAGCCATTTCTGTTTGAAACTTTGTAGCCCAGAGTGAAAGCCTAGGCCAGCAATTGCAGACAGAAAGCTTGGCTTCCTCCATGGCTAGGGAAACCCAAGCCTCTCTTCTCTCCAGCTCAGTGGCTGCTGCCATTTCTGTATCTTTTATAATTGAAACTTTGTAACAGAGAGTGGAGGCCTATGCAGGCAATGGCATGAAAGCTTGGCTTCCTCTGTTGCCGGGGAAACCCAAGCTTCCCTCCTGCTCTCAGTGGTGGCAGCCATCTTGGTTGGGGTTTATTTGCATAATCTGCTCCTGATTGGCTGGTGGGCATGGCTCGTGGGTGTGGCGAAGGTATAGTCAAATTTGCATATTACTCTTTTAATAGATAAGATGTGGGCTTTCCATTTCCAGCCATGGTGGCATGGGATGTGTTGTTTAGCCTGCTGATATATTATAATGAGCGTACAATGAGCTGATCTCTTCTGGTGTTAAGCCATAAATCTGGTATTGGTTGGTCTCCTTCTTGACAGCTCCTGTAGCTTTTATTGATTTCATTTCTTCTGCCACATATTCTATCTCACATTCATCTTTAACATCTCAGGTAAAAGCATTCTGGTGGAAACTGGGTTATGGGTTCCATATTCTAAATGTCATAAATTGAGAGGAATGCCACTGTGTCTCTCTGACATGACACAAGGTAACTTTCCCAAAGGCCAACCAGTATGTTGGTGCAGGATGGTCAAAAGTTGGTAAATGTCCACCACATCTATTACTTTGGTTATTCAATCAAAAATACATACTGTTTTCATTTTTAAGAAAGGAAATAATGAAGGAAGGAAAAAAACATATAATGAAACACATTTAATTTTCAGATTTAATACTATATGCCATTTATTAGGGGCTGAATATATTTGCTCAACTAAAAAGATCACATCTCAACTGTTGCAAGAACTGGGGTTCCTTCCTGAATAAGCATACAAATGTTTACTATCATTTTCTTAGAATATTCTTTTCTGAATTGGCCTAACAGAAAAGTGTAATGAGTTACTGATAGGAATCAATTACTTCCTGCACTTTTCAGGGTTTTTTTAAATTTATTTTTTTAAAGACACTGGTGATTTCTGTAATACTTCTCTCCCTCCTGGTATGGTATTACTTTGTTTTCAAAATTTGGCAGGAATGGATGAAGAGCCAAAGTGGTGAAACTGAAACTTATGGATTATTATGATCTCTGAACACATAATAATCTGGCCACACAATGTGTGTGTGTGTGTGTGTGTGTGTGTGTGTGTGTGTGTGTGTGTGTGTTTGAGGCCTGGTGCATGAATTTGTACATGGGTGGGGTCTGGCCAGCCTGACTAGTGGTAGAGGACATGGGTGGTTGGCTGGCCTGCCTGCTTGTCGAACTCCTGGTGGAGGGGACAATTTGCATATTAGCCTTTAATTATATAAGATATACACTGAGTGGCCAGATTATTATGCATTCAGAGATCATAATAATCTGGCCACTCAGTGTATATCATACCTAGTGGGAAGGATTTAGGTATCTATTGTAGACTGACTAGTGCCTCATAGAGATGCTACCTCCTAATTACTAGAACCTATAAATGCTCCTTTGCTTGAAAAAGGACTTTTCAGATGTAATTAACTTTGAGACATTGAGATGAAAACATGATCATGGATTATTCTGATAGACATGATGTAATCTCAAGGGTATCCTGCAAGAAGAATGCAGTAGTCAGAACAGACAGAGGACAGGATGGTGATGAAGATGGAAGCAGAGGGTAACAGAGAGATAAATTTGAAGGTGTTAGTCTGCTGGCTTTGAAGATGGAGGAAGGAGATGTGAGCTAAATGACAAAATGGCCTTTGGGTGGGTAGTATTTGAAGGAGACCATGTGGATTGTTGTCAGCTTTGGTGCTTATTTTCCATAAGAAATAAGTGTTAAGTGGACTATGGATGGTGATTACACAGAAAATTTTATAAGAAAGGTATGTTGCTTCTGAAGATGAAAGATACATTCATGAACAATATGGATATGTTAATAGGAATACCTAAGTGGACATGATATTTAGGACTGTTCAAATCTAACCGCTTTTATATGGTGCCATGGTGCAGGTTAGGTGATAAGACATTTAAACATTTTAAATATTATCAACTACTAAAATATAAGAATTACTGAATTATGGGAGGAATGTGAAGAAAAAATGTGATAAGAGTACAACTTTTGAGAAATTGAAATATAAGGCATGTTTTGAAGAGCTTATATTGAAAGCGCAGAATAAGTCCTAGTGTTTTTTTGTTTTTTGTTTTTTCATATGAGTGATGTGAGGTTACAACATGCTGAGAAATAGTATGCTAAGATTTTGATTTTTTGGCAGAAAGGAGAGAAGTAATTCTCATTTTCTTATTATATAAGGGTAATTATAATTGAACCTAAATTAATTATTGTTTAGTCATGGTGTTCTCTGCTTCAGTTCTCTGAAATCTAGGGAAAATAAATAAGCTAATGTAACAGGGGAGTTTTATGTTCATGCTAGAATTCCTACAGGTAAAATTAAAATGAGACTGACCTGTAAAATTCCTACAGGTCAGTATCATGAGATGCAAAATACTTGTTAATTTAGGACCAAATCCAGTCCTTCCCACCAGTTACCTGCTTACTGGCTCTGACAAGTTGGGGAACAGTTTTAGGCATTTCCCTAATGGGATTTGACACATTAATATATCCCATAGGAGGATATCTCTAATGCACATTTGTATTTACCTCAGTAATTTCCTAGCACCAGACAAGGGGAGTAGAACTTGAAAAGGTTACTCTATTTTGTGAGATATGAAGATGGCTGTTACTTGTACTGGGATTGGAGGTGCCCAGGAAAGGGCAAGCTGAGAACTATGACTGGCTGCTGCCAGTGCTGGGCCTGGTGCCACTTAGTGATAAATTCGGGGTATTCTGGGGCCAGATGCTGCTTGGTTGAGAGATTTTAGGAAAGTCTGAAGCATGAACCAAGATAAGCCATTTGTACATGCACCATTTGACACTGATTCTCTTATTTCCATTTTACAAATAGAGAAATTAAGACTCAGAGATAAAGGTACTTGTCCAAGGCCACGCTATAACTTGGTGACAAACCCAGAACACAGACCTAAGACTGGTGGCTTAATCCTATGACCCATATCCAGCTCTGACCTGGTACTTGAGAGGTTTTTGTCCTCAGGATTTTTCTCTTCAACATGTCTAGTGGTTGTGGTCATTAAAACATTCTCCTTTTCCACAACCATCAGAAAAGTATCCATCATGTAAGCAGCACAAGGTCAACATTAAATACTCAAGTAATTGAGTTGCTGCTCTCACAGTGGAAAGAAAAGGACAAATCAGGGTATGGCAGTGCTCTGGTGCCCTTCAGGGGAAAACCATTAAATGGTACTTAGGAGTGTTCCAGTCATCCATCCGTGGAGGGTAAATTATCACAAACATACTTAGTTGCAAAAGTGTCTCCTCAGCCCATCTTCTTGGTCAGCAACTAAATTGTGTTTTTACCATTTGACCCAAGCCTCCCTGTTTCCTGATACTTTTTCACCTTAGCTGTAGATAGTCTACAGCCTGATCTTAAATCTCCAAATCAAATCTTCATTTTATCGCTAGTCCAGGAGATTAAAAAGTAAACCTCTAGGCAGCAGTTAATAAAGGATTGTTATTTAGCCATCATGTCAGGAGTGAAGTTCACAATCAATTCTCCAAAGGTCGACTTTAGAATCCACTTAAATACTGTTTTCTAGCCTGCAAGTGAATAACTGCTCAGTTGTTTCCTGAGTTTGATTAAGGTTGCAGAAATAATTGTCTACTTTCTGTAATTAAATTCAATCCCCACTTAAGAATGGTACTTACTGCCCTGGCCAGGTAGCTCAGTTGGTTAGAGCATTCTTCTGATCACCAATGTTGTGAGTTTGATGTCTGGTCAGGGCATATATAAAAAGGATAAAAAAATACATAAATAAAACAAATCAATGTTTTTCTCTCTCTTCCTGTCTCTCTAAAATCAATCAGTAAAACATAACTGAATACTATCATTAAACATAGCACTTACAATAGGTGTTTCTATATTATTTTAAAAATATATTTTTATTGATTTCATAGAAGAAAGGAGAGGGAGAGAGAGATAGAAACAGCAATGATGAGAGATAACCATTGATCAGCTGCCTCCTGCACACCTCACACTGGGAATCAAGTCTGAAACCTGGACATATCCTTTGACTGCGAATGGAACCATAATTTCATCATTCATAGATAAATACTCAACCACTGAGTCTTGCTGGCCAGGTTCTATCTTATTTTTTTTTCTTTACCTAAACTAAAGATAGGTCAGTTGGTCAGAATGCTAACCTAAAACAACAAAGTTTGTATTAGGTCAGGGCACATATAAAAATCAATCAATGAATGCCTAAGTAAGTGGAACAAAAAATCAGTGTTTCTTTCTATATATCTTTATTTTCTCTCCCCTCTCTAAAATTAATCAATAATTTCTTAAAATGGTTAAAATGGTAAATTTAAAAATAATTACTAATATTTATTGCATATATACTATATACTATATTTAAACTCGTTATTAATTCTATTGATAAATAATTCTAGCATTACTATTATATAGTTACTATTATATCCTTTTGTAAAGATGACAAAATTACAGCTTAATGACTCAATTCTACCACACTACTGCAACATTTATCTCATTATAATTCAACCAAGCAAGTAAGAGAAGTACAGTGTGATAAAAACTTTCTCTTCTTCATTGCACTGATAGAACAGTTTACTCAGCATTAGTCTAAACAACTAGATATAGAATACATATATTTTTTACATGTGGTCACTTGCCATAAGGGGAAAAAGTGTGCTTGGAACTGGACATTGGAAATTAACTTGGGGATTATCTAACCTATACTTAAGCCCCAATCATTGATATGTCTGCAGTGCTATGCTCAACTCTACTCACATCCACACATCCTTTTCTTTCTCTCCATTGGGCCAAATCATTGTTTAATTACAGAATTGCTGAATGAGAGAAGTTTCTGCATAAGCCAGAGACTAGGCCAAAAGCTAACTGTTTCTTTCCTCAGACTTCCTAGTTGCTGCTCTCATCTGAATTTGTCCTTTCTGATATTAAGTTGCTCTACATCAGTCACTGATATCTTCTCATGTTTGCTGACCTAGGCAGCCAAACAAACATTTTAAGAGATAGGAAAGACTGAATTGCCAGTGCACAAAATTATTATTTGAATTGGGTCTTACAAGATAAACAGTTTACTTTCTTATTTTTTTCTATAAGCATATAATTTTATTTTCATAATTAAAAACCTAAAACACTTCTAATGGGAAGAAAATCTAGTTTCAATAGATACAGACTATTCCTCATACTTCCAATATCATGGGTTACTTCTTCATTTTTCCAAATAGTAGTCAACAAGATGATTCCTCCTGAATTGTTAGACAATTTATCTAGCTCAGCCCTCATATTTTGTGTGTTCATTTATGTTGTTGTTTTGAATCGTGATCCAGGACTTCTGTCTTGTATTTAGAGCCCTGGAAGCTTGAATAGCCATATTACAAGAAGGGGGGAACCTAGTGACAGAAATTGATGTGTTAGGGAAGGTTCAGGAAAAATCATCCCAAAGACCCATAATTTCAACTTCCACATGATTCCTGTTTCCAAAACTAAGCCCAGATATGATGAAGGTATTTGCTGAGAAATTTAGTATTTTAGGAAGCATAAAAAACAAATGAGTAACAGATGATTAAAAAAAAAACAAAATATTGGGACAATTAAGTCACCTTTTGAAAAAATTTCACAATTACTAAAATAATTTTCAAATAATTTAACTTACACGAAACAACAAATAAATAGCCATACTATAGCTTAAAGAAAATAAAAATATATATTTACCAAAACTCTAGAGGTACGAGGGTTTTCTAATCTTTAAAGCAGCAGAAGAACTCTCAAAGAAATAAAATCCTAACGAAATCCAAAGCTACTATACATAAACAAAGAAAAAAATTCAAGCAAACACATAACCAAAAATAAAAGAGAAAAAAATTAATGTTATACTGAGTGAAGTACAGCAATCTTAAAAGGTCACGCTCTGTGTGATTCCATCTGTGTAACATTCTCAAAATGACAGTTATAGCGATGGAGAAGAGATTAGTGCTTTCCAGGGATTAAGAATGAGAGGAGAGGATGGGTCTTTTATTAAAAAAAATAAAGTAGTAAATATTTAAAAGTTTATGCACAGTGTAGATAACAATCAACAAAAATGAAGAGTCTACCTACTGAATGGGATACATCTGTAAGGGCTTAATATCCAAAATTTATAAAGAACTTATAAAACTCAACATAGAACAAACACTCTAATAAAAAATGGGCAAGGGACTTGAATAGACCCTTCTCCAAAGAGGACATATGAAAAGATGCTCAATTTCACTAATGATTATAGAAATGCAAACTAATACCACAATGAGATATCACCTCATGCCTATCAGAATGGCTATCACCAATAAATCAACAAACAACAAATATTGGCTAGGATGTGGAGAAAATATAACCCTCATGCACTGTTGATGAGAATGCAGACTGGTATAGCCAATGTGGAAAGCAGTGTGGAGTTACCTCAAAAAATTAAAAATGGAACTCTTTGACTCAGCAATTTGACTTCTGGAAATTTCTCTGAAGAAACACAAAAGACTATATGCACCCCTATGTTGATTGCAGAATTATTTACAGTAGCCAAGATTTAGAAGCAGCCCAAGTGTCCATCAGTAGATGAGTGGATAAAACAGCCATGGTACATTTACATAGTGGAATACTACTTGGCTATAAAAGCGAAGAAAATTTACCCTTTTGACAGCATGGATGGATTTGGAGAACATTATGCAAAGTGAAATAAGTCAGTCAGAGAAAGACAAGTATCATATGTAGAATCTAATGGACAAACTGAATTTATAACCCAAATAGTGACAGTCTCATAGATGACAGCTCTGGTGAGGAGGGGAGGGATTAAGCAAAAAAAAGAAAGAAAAAGAGCCTGGTCTCCACTTGGGTTGCCCGGGTGCATAGTCGGCCTGCAAACCATCATAGGCCCCTTGCCCAGGCCACCCCATGCCCCAAGGGAACTCTCACCCTGATCCAGGACACCCTTCAGGCCAAACCAGTTGGACCCAATGCTCAGTGGTTGAGCATTGACCCATGAACCAACAGCTCACTGGGTTGATTCTAGTCAAGGCACATGCCTGCGTTGTGGGCTCGATCCCATGTAGGGGCATGCAGAAGGTAGCTGATCCATGTTTTTCTCTCAATGATGTTTCTATTTATCTTTCCCTCTTTCTTCTTCTTTCTCTTAAATCAGTAACATACATTTGTTTAAAACAGAGAAAGAACTCATGGACATGGACAACAATGTGGTGATTGTGGAAGGGTGTTATGGGGTGGGTGGAGGTGGAAGAGTGAATAGGAGGATGCGTGCTAATGAAAAAACTAAATAAAATAAAGAGTATAAATGGACAAATACATATTATTAAGCTTTGAAAACAGTGCTATCCAATAGAAGTATAATTTAAACCACATTTGTTAATAAATTAAACATACTTAAAGATTTTCAGTCTTTGTTATTTGTATTGGAGCAGATATGCAATCATTCTCCATAATGTACTCTTTGTTCTGGAATGTTTGTTCTGAAATGATCAGTATTTGAAGAAGTAGATACACATTTACTTGATATTATTAAATAGATATGCCTTTCTTTATTTCATGTTAAAGGTCCAACAAACCTTTGAGAAGAGAGTAAACTGAATCATGTCTCTTTTCTTTGGGGCTTAACATCGTAAGGTATATTTGATGGGCCAAGTTAGTCTTGTCTTAGGTTTAACCAGCTGTTTAGCCATGGATAGAAAATCACAAATAGAGAGGGAAGAATCAGATATCCTCCACCCCAGGTCTAAAGAGTCTGAAAGGAATGCTATTCTTTAGGTACATCTTGTGGTATAAAATATAATCTCTTCATATCCAGTCACTCTGGCCCATTAGGCATGATTGTGTGATGACATAGATATTAATGGGCACATTGATAGTCAAAGCACACACTGCTAATCACAGCAGAGAATAGCACTTACGAAAGAGATGACATATTTCTTCCTCTTAATCATAAATAAGAGATTATTGATCATTATCAGTTATAGAAATGCTTTAACCACCACTGAACTGGGCAAGAATTGCATCAAATAGTTATGATCCATGTACAGAGTGCTCCCCCCCCAAAAAATGTATATCCTATCTAATAAAAGAGTAACATGCAAATTGATCACACCTCTGCTACAACCACAAGCTATACCCACCAGTCACACCTACCAGCCAATCAAGAGCAAATGTGCAAATAAACCCCACCAAGATGAGAGCAAAAAGGAGGCCTGGGTTTCCCTGACAATGAAGGAATCCAAGCTTTCCACTTGCTGTTGCCGGCCTAGGCCTCCACTCCAGGCTACAAAGTTTCAATTATAGAAGGTAAATAAGTCCAAACAGAAATGGCTATCCCCACAGAGCGAGCAAAGGGCTTGGCTCCTCTCCAGGCTATAAAGTTTCAATTATAGAAGATAAATAAATCCCAGATACCAGGACCTCTGCTTGGGTTTCCCGGGGGCATGGCTGGCCTGCAAACTACCAAAGGCTCCTCTCCCAGGCCACCCCACACCCCAAGGAAAACCCCACCCTGATCTGGGACACCCTTCAGGCCAATCCAGTTGGACTCCAGCTGTGTACCAGGCCTATATCCTATCTAATAAAAGAGTACTATGCAAATTAAACATCACTCCAACACACAAGAGGGCTGCCCCATGTGGTCAAAGATCCTGCCCCAATGTGGACAAAAGATAGCCACCACAAGATGGCAGCAGGGGAGGGCAGTTGAAAGGGACCAGGCCTGCAAGGGAGGGCAGTTGTGGGCAATCAGGCTGTCAGGGGAGCAGTTAGATATCAATCAGGCTGGCAGGGGAGTGGTTAGGGAGTGATCAGGCTGGCAGGCAGAAGCAGTTAGAGGCAATTAGGAAGGCAGGCAGGTGAGCAGTTGGGAGCCAGCATTTGGATTGTGAGAAGGATATCTGACTGCCTGTTTAGGCCCAATTGTACCAGGATGAGGCCTAAACGGGCAGTTGGACATCCTTTGAGGGGTCCCAGATTAGAGAGGGTGCAGGCTGGGCTGAGGGACAACCCCCCACACCTCCGTGCATGAATTTCATTTAGTACATAATAAAGGCAGTGTTTATTAAAATACATTTCATTTTCAAATGTAATGGAATCTATAGCTATCAGCTATTAAAGTATGTGTACATTTTTGGGGACACCCTGTATTTTCAGCATTAATAGCAAATAATGAATTCTTTGTTAGCATTAACTGGATTTTCTAATGCTTTTCTCTTTGCAACAGGGAAAACCAGGATTAAACTATTATGCTAACTCAGGTCCCAGATATTTTTTTAAAAATCTTAATAAAGAGGAGAGAATCATGGGGAGGAAGGGAAGGTTCTCTCTCTCTCTTTTTAAAATATATTTTTATAGATTTCAGAGAGGAAGGGAGAGGGAGTAAGAGATAGAAACATCAATGATAAGAGAGAATCATTGATTGGCTGCCTCCTGCACACACCACATGGAGGACCAGGGAAGGTTCTCAAAAGAGAACCTTTGTGGGATGCTTAAATTCATAATTACTTAAATATTATTTCCTTCCTTCTAAAATATAAGGGGGGGAGCATTTACATCAAAATGGTGTTTAGCTTGATCATTAATTATAATGGTAAAATATTGGAGCTAACTGGTCTGGCTGGCCAGAGTGCTAAGTGTTTGAACACTGACCTATGAGCCAGGAGGTCATGGTTTGATTCATGGTCAGAGCAAATGTTCCAGTTGCAGGCTCAATCTCCACTGTGGGATGTGCAGGAGGAAGCCAATCAATGATCTCTCTCATCATTGATGTTTCTCCCTCTCCCTTCCTCTTAAAATCAATAAAAATATATTTTAAAACTTGGAACTAACCAAAGTGAGTAAAAGTGAAATAGAATATTTTTTTATTCTGACACTACATTCATGGCAGCTAGAACACTAGTATTTGTTACACAGAAGGTATGCAGTGCAAATTACAAAATAAATGAACGCCTGAACAACTGTTTGAATTATCTACTCCTGGGGTATAAATCCTAGGATTATAAATTTTAAATGATAAATGTAAGTGATAATTTCAGGATTGTAAATTCTACACTGTGATTGTTTTAATCGTGATATGAAAAATGTGAATATGATAATGTCGAGTGAAAAATATAGAATATAAAGTAATGTCTGTAGAAATAATTCTTAAAATTTGGCATATATAATGTTACCAGGAGGGCTTGTAGAGTCTCAGAACCAGTTTCTCTGCTTCAGTGGGTGTGGAATAGGGCCCACTAATTTGCATTTCTAGCATGTTCCCTGGTGATGCCCATGCTGGTGGATCAAGATCATATCTTGAAAACTACTGATCTAAAGGATGATTACGAGTATGTAAAATAAGCAAATGTAATGAAAAAGTGTTGACCAAGTAAAATTATGCCAAGAAAATATAGTGTTAACAGTGATTGTCTTTTGGGGGTGGAATCATGGCTTCTGGTTTCCTTCCTTGTACCTTTCTTTACTTTTCAAATTGTTTGCAGTCATTTATATTACTTTAAAGTGGGAAATTAAAAAAAAAGGTCAAGTAGCTTAAATATAAAAGCAAAAGCAAAACACAATGTGATGAATACACAATAAAGAGAAATACTAATTTTCTCTGAAGAGATAGTGAAGTCTGAATGAAGGGGATAACTTAAGTGACTGGTCTGTGCTTACCTCTAGTATAGCTTACATGGTCTCTGTTAGAACTCCCTAATACTAAATTGATCTCTCCCCTGAAACCTAGAGTCAATCTCTTCTGGGAACTTTTCTTTAATTTTCTAAAGATGAACCCCTGACCTTAATGACAGTTCAGCCCACATTTAATTTGGTTATTCTTTTGTTCTTGGTGACAAGATATAGGTTCCTTGAGACTAGACCTCAGGTTTCTTTTTGTTTAACATGCCTTTGGGCTAGGTATGTACAAATACTTCAGTTTCCCATGCTCAATTTGAATTAATATTTTCTGTTTGCCCATCAGAATCCACAACTCTTCATTATCCTCTCTGTTCCAGAAGGTAGATAATTTTTAAATGATAACCTATTTATTTAAGTAATTTAATATTGGAAGAAAGGCCTGCCAAGGATTAAACAAGAAGAAATAAATTGAAATTCCTACTCCAAAATTTAGTTATAGTGGGGATTGAAATTGGATGCCTCAGCCATGTAAAACATGTGCTCTACCATTGAGCTACACATTGGGTGAGTATAGATAATTTAAAACTACATTAAAAGGCTCCCTTGAGTGCTTTTCCAGATGTTCTGATTGATAGAAATCACTAGAAAATGGGAGTGGAGTAAGGTTGGTGTATTTTACTCCCGTGATCCTGCTAGACCATGAGTTGGAAGTGTCTCTATTCCTCCACTGAAGGCCTTACCTCTTCTAGAATTTTTCTCTCGTCTAGCTCCACATTTCTCTACAAACTCTGGTATCTGTTTTCTACTGTTGTCTCTTCACATGTAGGATAGTAGTTGCTTCCTTTGACACTAGCTTGATGATGCTTTCATGCTCCTTATTGGTTTCACTTAATCCTGCCAATATCTTGTACATAATTCTTTTATTAAATTCTCCTAAAATTACCCCCATTTGAGTAGGCCATGTGTTTCCTGCTGAGACCTTTGCTGCTATACCTCCCGTTCATTTTAATTTTGTTGTCTATGGATACAAGCCTTTATCTTACAGAAAATATGAGGCAGAAGCTCCCTATGGCCTAGTAGGAAATACAAAGAGCCCAGGCTTTAGAGAAAAACACATTGTTTCAAATATGAGTTTTGCCACTTCCTAAACAACACAGCTGATTTATTTAAGAGACTCAATTTTATTTTCCCTGAGAAATGGTGATTATCGTTTTTCACTCACTGAGCCATTGAAAGGGTTAAGTAAGAACATGTGCCAAGTATTCATTAGCACTCAGCACATATATATGTGTGCTCTAAAATTACATTCTCCCCTTTCCTCTCCTTGCTGTACCCATCACACCAGTAAAAGAGAAACATTGTTTTGTTATCTCATTGTGTCACTGCATCTGTTCCAAGCATCCCCTGCTGCAGATTCAGCCCCTCTCCAAATTCATAAACAATTCTTGCCTTTCCGGGTAATGTACTCTACCTCCCATGTATCTCTTTTCCCTGGGCTGTACTTGGGACCATCTGAGTTCTAGAGAGTTAGACCTTCTCCCCTGAGAAGGACCTAACAAGCAGATGGGGTTGGTTGCTAGTTTCTTCCCAAAGCCATGGTGGTCTTCCCTGTGTGTGGAAGCAACATGGTTGCTTGTTTTGTTAAGCACAGGGCATGGATGTCTAGGTTATACCTCATTGCTACCAAAGAGCAAGCACTTTTTCAGTAGGAACATTACTTCACAATATTAAGATAAAACATTTCAATATGGCATGGCAGATCAGAACTTTGTGTGAGACAGGAGCTAGGTAATTTACATGCATTTATAACCTTAGCCCTTAGAATATGCCTATAAGGATTATTTCCAAAGGAGGGTGGTGGAGGGCAGAAATTGACTACAAAGAGTAACAAGGAAACCACTTTGGGGGATGGAAATGTTCCCTATCTCATCATAGGGGTAGTTACACTTCTGTATACATTTGCCCAAATTCATCAAATTATACACAGAATTGTACCAGTTTTGATGAGAATGTTATTGTATATAAATGTACCTCAATAAGCTGATTATAAAAGTCTCTCAAAGGTTAGTGTATAAATCCTACTCTCTATAATCTTTTAGATAAATTTTTGACTTGTGAAATATATCTTAAATTCCTCAAAAATTTGATAGATGGAGGGGTGAGAAAATACAGGAATCTTATTCCTATATATTCCAGTTGATTAGAGCTGTAGAGTCTTTAAAGAATACGAGAGAGGGGGAATATTCAGTGTTATGTATTGTCAGGAGCTCAATTTTTTACAAGTAAATTCAGGAAGAAATCCCAACGTGAATACCAATTACTCTGTCTATTAGAACAACCCTCTTAATGTTGGGAAAATATCAGTTATTTAATTAATATTCATTTTTTAAATTTAGTAAGAAACACTTGTAAATTGCACTGGCCTGAAAAAAAAGTAATTGTTTTTGGGAAAAAGATTTTATAATGTATGGGTCAGGTTACAGGGGATAGTGTCATAACTCTCATAAGCAATCTGGAGAATTGTTCAAAATTTCCCATAAAAGATCTGAGCTAGAATCATATTTCAAAGATATTTACATGGTGAAGTTTATTTTTCTTTATAATTTTTATTAAATATAATAGGGATATTTCTAATAATTATAGTTTATTTATTGTCTTTGCTCCTATCAGTGTAAAACTAAGAAGAACAGAAAGAGAGATTTGGAGAGACTTTTAGAATGGTAAGGTCATCCAGATAAGCCCTCTCATTTTAAGCATTTAGTCCTAGAATACATAGCATACTATTAGAAAGGCCAAGTCCAGGGATTTTCTTCCTGACTCAATTCAGATTTCAATGGGGTTTGTCATATGCTGAGTCTCTGAAAAGGGGTTTACCCTTGTGGTTACAGAGAAATAATGTGAAAAGAAAACTTCACACATACTGATGAAAGTATCTAATGATAACACATGTATACAGCAGGCAGGTGTCTCTAATCAGGAGGATGGGGGAGAACAGCTGCATCACACATAAAGGCTCATTGGCCACCAAAAAGATAAATGGGGAACAGTTGGTTTTCCACCAGAATCATACCTCCCATAATGCCCTTGTCTCTACTTTTCTGTGACACAAATATTCTTCCAGGCCAAAGGGGAAGACACATTTATAGATCATTGAGACAGCTGTTGTTATTAAAGAGGATAATTTGTCCCAGCTTCAGAAATTGCTCTCATTGGTCACCATGGAAGTGAGCCCAGATGCTTTCTGTTATGAAATTCAATGTCAAACCAATTATTGAGTGTACTGATGCATCCTGATGTCTGAGATGAAAAAATTGCAAATTAGGCCATTTCCTCTTTGTAAATTTAAATTCTGACATTTTGTACTGTCATGATTTATGCCAACTCCTAGGCAGTAGAAATGTTGCTGCTTGGCTGCCTAGTCCTTCCCAGAGTAAGTATATAATTCCCCAAAGGCAGCAAACTTCATGGAAAAAAAGTTAATTAAAGTTATCTTTTTATGTATAATATTAATGTAGATAGGTCAGATCTAAATGGGTGGCTTAACACAAGCTTTGTTTGTAGTTGGATATTTCTAGGACCTGTCTGGTCCTATTGGCAAGAACAAGGTTGTTGGATGTCCTGGGCCCCATCCTGCCTATGGCTTCTGCTTGGGTGAGCTTGCAAATATAGCATGTAATCTTGGCGAATTATTTAACATTGATTTCAGTATTAGTTTTCTTATATGTAAAAGAGGGATTCAAACACTCA
Source organism: Antrozous pallidus (assembly GCA_027563665.1). NCBI lineage: Eukaryota > Metazoa > Chordata > Mammalia > Chiroptera > Vespertilionidae > Antrozous > Antrozous pallidus. Next base: position 52,499,146 of record CM050520.1, on the reverse strand, counting down.
GTTAAGACACTCTACATCTCATACTGACAATTTTCATTTGATATTGCAGCAAAGCTTCTTGTTGACTAATTAATAACATAAAGGTAAACATCAGGGACTTGACTGGTTCATAGAACTGTATTTCAAACATATAAATTCACTTATTGGAAGTAAAGCACTGTGTATATGCTATTATATATATGGTCTATATGTGTATGTATACACATACATATATATCTGTGTGTGTGTGTGTGTGTGTGTGTGTGTGTGTGTGTGTGTGTGTATTGAACCCTTTGTACTCCATAAGCATCTATGGCATGTGGGGATATTCTCCATTTTGGACTAGTGGTAATTAATGGGATAATATGTGTGTGTGTGTGTGTGTGTGTGTGTGTGTGTGTGTGTGTGTGTGTGTGTGTGTATTTATGCTATCTGATAAAAGAGAAATATGCAAATTGACCATACCTCCAATCAAGTCATGCCCACAGCCATGCCCATCAGCCAAACAGGAGCAAATTATGCAAATAAACCCCAACCAAGATGGCTATGACCACTGAGAGCAGGAGGGAGGCTTGGGTTTCCTCGGCAATGGAGGAAGCAAAGCTTTCTGCCTGCCTGTGCTGGCCTAGGCCTCCACTCAATGCTACAAAGTTTCAATTATAGAAGATATATCCCAACAGAAATGGTGGCAGCCATGGAGCTGGAGAGAGCAGAGGCTAGGGTTTCCTGGGAAATGGAGGAAGCCAAGCTTATGCACTTCTGGCTCTACTCCAGGCTACAAAGTTTCAGTTGTAGAACATGAATTAATGCCAGATCCCAGGGCCTCTGCTTGGGTCGCTGGGGGGTGTGGTCAGCCTGCAAACCACCGTAGGCCTTGAAAACCATCACAGGCTCCTCGCCCAGCCTGCCTCATGCCCCTTGATCCAGGACACCCTTCAAAACAAACCAGCTGGCCCCCAGCAATGCACCAGGCCTCTATCCTGTCTAATAAAAGCATAATATGCAGATTTACCTTCACTCCAACACACAAGAGGGCTGCCCCCATGTGGTCAAAGATCTTGCACCTATGAGGTCACAAGATGGCCACCACAAGATGGCCAGCAGGGGAGGGCTGTTGGGAGGTTTCAGGCCTGCAAGGGAGGGCAGTTGTGGGCAATCAGGCCAGCAGGGGAGGGCAGTTGGGAAGGACCAGGCCTGCAACAGAGGGCAACTGGGGGCGATCAAGCCTTCAGGAGAGGGCAGTTAGAGGTGACCAGGCCAGCAGAGGAGGGAAGTTGGGGGCAAACAGGCTGGCAGAGGAGCAGTTAGACATCAATTAGGCTGGCAGGGGAGTGGTTAGGGTCAGTCAGGGAGGCAGGCAGGTAAGCAGTTTGGAGCCAGCAATCCTGGATTGTGAGAAGGATGTCTGACTGCCCGTTTAGGCCCAATCCTACTGGGATCAGGCCTAAATTGGCAGTCGGACTTCCCTTGAGGGGTCCCAGATTAGAGAGTGTGCAGGCTGGACTGAGGGACATCCCTCGCCCCTTGGGCATGAATTTTGTGCCTCTAAATATATATATGTATATATATAAAACATGTATTTTTTTGTTTATTTTTTGCCTAATTTAATTAAGTTTTGTCACTTGCAAGCAAGGATTCTAATATACGCAGAAAGATTGACGACCAGAGCAAAGAAAGGAGACAGGAAAGATGACAAGATGTATTCTCCTTGGAAAACTGGGTTTATGGTTTTATAAAGAGCTCTATGTTCTCTTACTCATATATATTTGCCTAAGACCTTAAGCATGATGTTTATAAGGGTAGTAGTATATCTTTATTTTAAAGAGAATGCCTCTAATTGGTTTATGATAGCTTGTAGATATAATCAAGTATATTAAGGAAGCTCTCTTCTATTCCTAGTTTGTTAAAACTACCTTTTAAAACCATGAATAGTATAAAATAGCATCAATTATATTCTCTGTATATATTGACATACTCTTTATTTTAATTGGTTATTATAGTATGTTGTATTAACATACTATTTGCTTTTTATTAAGATATAATTGACATATATTAGTTTTAAGTCTACACATAATGATTCCATATTTGTATATAAGTCTATTTAACATCCATCAATAGTTATAATTATTTTCTTGTTATGAGAACTGTTAAGATTTACTATCTTAGAACTACTTAGACTGTAGTCACCATTCTGTACATGTCAGCACCATGACTAATTTATTTTACAAATGAAAGATTGAACCTTTTGACCTCATTCACCCATTTCACATATACTCCATCCCCTCTTTGCCTCTGGCAAACTACAAGTTTGCTCTCTGTGTCTATGATTTCCACATTTTTATTTTATTTTAATATATTTTTATTGATTTCAGAGAGAAAGGAAGAGGTAGTGAGAGATAGAAATATCAATGAGGAGAGAGAATCATTGATTGGCTGCTTCCTGCTCTCCCCCACTTGGGCATGTGCCCTGACTGGGAAGTGAACCCTGGCCACCTGGTTCATAGGCTGACACTCAACCACCAAGCCATGCCAGCTGGGCTATGAATTCCACATTAAAAAAAAACACCCACAAACAGCTTTATTGGTATATAATTTACATATTATAAAGTGCACCTGTTTAAAGCAAACAGTTTGATGAGGTTTTATGAATTTATGCAACCATTACTATAGTTTATTTTAGAATATTTTCAGTATTATAAAACTGTCCTCATTTCTGTTTGTAACTATTTTACTCTTACCCTCAAATACCTACTTACTTTCTTGCTTCTTTGTGTTTCTTTATTTTGGTGAGTATTATTCAATTATATAGATACTAGAGACCCAGTGCACAAAATTGGTGCACAGGCAGAGTCCCTAGCGGCTGCCAACTGGGACCTCCCTTCCCCTGGCTGCCTTCCCCTGTTGCCAAAGCCTGCCATGTTCCACGCCACCCACTGGTGGTTAGCACACGTGTAACACCTGGTCAGGTTCCCACCCATAGGAACAATTTGCATATTAGCCTTTCTTTATATAGGATGTGACATATTGTTTATCTATTTGGCAATTGTTTCTTGTTAAAAATGTATTTTTGCATATTATTTATGTAAACCATATCTTCCTTTAATGTGGGTAAATACCTAGAAGTGGAATTCATTGGTCACATGGTAAATGTGTGTTTATTTAAGAAAATGCCAATTAGATTCCATAATAGTCCCATTTTACATTTTCGTAAGTGTTATAAGATATGAGATGTTAGTTTCTCTTAGTTCTCTTTTATTTTCATAGACATTCTAGTAAATGCATGGTGGAATATCATTATTTTCCAGCCCTGGCCAGTGTGGCTCAGTTGGTTGGAGCATCATCCCAGGCACCAAAAGGTAGCTGGTTCCATTCTGGGTCAGGCAGGGCACAGCCTATCTTCCTTGGTTGCAGGTTCAATCCCAAGTAAGGGTGAGTACAGGGGGGGCGATCAAATTTCTCTCTTGCATCAATGTTTTCCTCTCTCCCTTACTCTCTCTAAAGATCAATAAAATTATTTAAAAAGGAGCTTTCATTTTAAAATAATTTTAGGATAACATGGAAGTTGCGAAAACAGCACAGGTATTTCCTCTATCCTAAACCCCTCCTAGTCAAGTATATCACCATTCATAACTATAGTCCAGTTATGAACGCCATGGAATTGACATTGGTACAATACTATTAACTTATCTACATATATTACTCATATTTCACCAGGTTTACATGCACTCTTTTTTGGGGACGGTAGTCCTATAAAATGTTTACCACAACTAGAGAGTAGTGTAACCATCACCACAATCAGAATACAGAACTATTCCAGCACTTCAAAACACCGCCATGGTGCTATTTCATTACATCTCCCTGTAACCCTCACCCATAGAAACTGTTGACCTGATCTTCATCACTATATTTTTGCCACTTCACAAATGCTATGTAAATAGAATCATACAATATATAGCCTTTTGAATTGTTCCTTTTCTCTCAAGATAAGGCTCTTGAGATCCATGCAAGTTGCTGTTTCAAAATATTGGTTCTACATTTTTCTTTTATTGCTGAGTCCATTGTATGGATGTATCACAATTTGCTTAAAAAATGAAAACATTGCAGACCATTTGAGTTGTTTTCAGTTTTTGGTTATTATAAATAAAGCTGATATGTTTGTCGACAGAATTTTATGCAAATGTAAGTTTTTATTTCCTTAGGGTAGGGTTGACAAAGTATGGTCTATAGAACAAATTTGGCCCATGGCCTATTTTTTGTAAATCCCTAAAGGTTTGTAATAGCCACATCATGAGAATATCTGTAACAAAAAGAATAACAATCCAAGTATTGGTGATAGTTAGGAGAAACTAAATCCCTCCTACATTGATTATGTTACTGATGGGAATGGAAAGTGGGATTGCTTTGGAATTAATTTGACAGTTTCTTACATACATATACATTTAGCATGTGATTTATCAATTTGACTTTCATCTATTTATCCACTTTAAATTAAAACATATGTTCACAAAAATGTAAAAATACTTTATACATTTTTATAGGTTTGAAAAAATAAAATGAATATGCAACAGAGATGGTATTTATCTCACAAAACCAAAATGTTTACTATCTGGTGATTTAGTGGAAAAGTATGCCAACCTCAGGAATGAACATCCAAGAGGGCACTGGTGTATCATGTGGTTAAGTGCAAATTTGACTTTATAAGAAACAACCAAACTGTTTTCCAGAGTGACTTTACATCTTCTTTTCCCATCAGCAGGGTATCAGTTTCTCCAGATGCGCATCAGCATTTAGCAAGTAAGAATTATTATTGCAGAGATTTTAATAGGGATGTTAGTGAGCTTTCAATTTGCATTTCTAGTGCCTCATGATGTTAATCATGTTTTCATGTATTTATTTGGTATCCATATGTGATTTGTTAGTGAAATGTTTATTTAAATATTTTTTTTCCATTTTGTAATTGAATTATGTACTTTCTTACTGTTGAAATTACAGTTTCTTTATTTTTTTTAAATGTATAATCTGGATACAATTCCTTTGTTGGTTTTGTAAAATTGCAAATATTTTCTCCTATACTTTGGCTTGTTCTTCTGTCTATAATACTATTTTTTATTCAGTATATATTTTAACTGTGATCAAGTCCTATCTTATATTTTCTTTCATGGTTTTTTTTTTTTTGGCTTTTGGTGTTATATCTAAAACTCTTTATCTCACTCGAGGTATTAGAGATTTTCTCCTAAAAGATTAAATATTTTATATTTACATTTAGATCTGAGATATAATTGAGTTAGTTTTTATATAAAGTAGAAGGCTTTAATTGAAGATATTAAATTGGATAATGTGATTTCCCTAATTATATTCTTCCATTCAAATTTTAGAAAGAGCATATTACTTTCAGCAACAATAACAAAATGCCATTGGGATTTTGATAAGGTTAGATAGATTCTACATATCTATTTGTGGACAAGCATGTATTAAAACTATGGAATATGCTAATCTGAACATATAGTATTTTGTTCTAGTTCCAAATAGCTCTTTATTATTTAAAACAGTATTTTTTATTTTTAAATATGCAGATATTTGACAGAAATAATCCCTACCTCCTCTGAGTGTCCAGCAAAATATACATCTGCTTTTCTTAAAAAAAAAAAAATCTATTATTTAGTTTCGTTTTTGTATTTTGCATGCTGGCAGTCTTTGTCCCACTTGTAGACAGATATGTTATTATGGCTCTCACAAGTCTGTGGTGCCTAGGCACTTCAGAGGACATGTCTTTGTAAGCTGAGCATAAAGAACACATTAGAGAAATAAGAAAAAAATGATATTGTCTTGAATCCTGAAGGAAAAAAGAATGGCTTTATATATTTCTAAAATAACTCAGAATCTGTCATTTCACTGGGGAACATTTCAATCTAATAAATATCTCCTTAATTTATTTAATGTTATTAAAATACCCACTTAATACTATTCAGTTTTATTTCTTTTTAAAAATATATATATTTTATTAGTTTTTTACAGAGAGGAAGGGAGAGGGACTTGGAAACATCAATGAAAGAGAAACATCAATCAGCTGCCTCCTGCACACCCCCTACTGGGGATGTGCCCTCAACCAAGGTACATGCCCTTGACTGGAATCGAACCCAGGATCCTTCAGTCTTCAGGCCGATGCTCTATCCGTTGAGCCAAACCTGTTTCGGCTATTCAGTTTTATTTCTAAAACTAGGGGCCCGGTGCACTGGGGGTGGGTGATCCCTCAGCTTAACCTGCCCCTCAATGGGGCCCATGGCTGGCTCTGCCCTGGCTGCTTTGTCCCCACCCCCCTGTCTCTGGCCTTAGCCCCGGCCATTGGCAACCACCTGGTGACTGCCTGGCCCCGGGTGCCCGGCACTTGCTGGACACCTCATTCCCGCTCCCCCAGCCCATGCCTTAGCTCCATTGGTGACCACCCAGCCCTGGAGGCACCCTGCACTCGCAGGTGAGGTGCTGCTGCCACCCACGCCATGGTAATGGTGCTGCTGCAGCTCCGCCCCCTCTTCGGGTACACCTCGGCCCCGCCCCTCACGTCGCTTGGCCCCACCCCCAGTCCTGATTGGCTGGTAGCGTAGCAAAGGTACACTCAATTTGCATGTTTCTTTTTTATTAGATAGAATGCATGAACTCATAGCCTTAGCCAGGTAGCTCATTTGGTGTCTCAATAGACCAAAGTTGTGGGTTTCATCCCTGGTCCCTGGTCAAGGCACATACAAATATCAACCAATGAATGCATAAATAAGTAGAATAGCAAATCTCTCTCTATCTCTCTCTCTCTCTCTCTCTCTCTCCTCCTCCCTCTTCTTAAATCAGTAAAAATAAAAACTAACAAACAAAAATCATGTACTCATACAGGTTTACTTCTCTGTCCCATACTTTGCTGGTTTTTAGGACTTCTAAAAGAGATTGGCCTAGGAAAAATATATTTTAATAAAGCATTTTTAGTTATTTTGAAATTGCCTAATGGAACTACTAAGTTGATTAATAAAGTATCATATTTTTATGTTTTAAGGAAATATTTGTGTGAGAAGTATTTTTTTTAATCTGAGAACTAAGATGGTATTATCTGATTAACATTAATATTCTGAGAGTCTCCAATTGCATATTGTAATGCTAGATTATTTAAGATTATACAGTCTATTTTTTCTTCATAAGGAACTGCAACTTAGAATACTTTTGAAAATAAGTTTTAGAGGTGGCCCAAACTTCATCAACTATATCATTATAACTGAATTTATTCTGTGAACAGCAGCACTCTTTTGAGAAGATAACATTGGATTAAACTTGCTAAGTCACCATAAAGCTTGGTTTCTTTTAAGATGTCATGATTACTAAATAAGAAAAAGATAATTAATCTTCTTAAATGAGTGTCATTTCTTAGAAGACATGCCTGAAGAATGTAGAATTTTTTTCAATGTTTTCTCTTTATCATTAGCTTTCAAAGTTCTTTTTGATAATAAAAAATCCCTTTATCAAAATGCAAATAACTGCCATGAGCAATGGAAACATTTTATTTAGAAATAATCCCTACCTCCTCTGAGTGCCCAGCAAAATAGAAGGCCTAGGAAAAATCCAAACCTGTCATGATTAGGTTTATAAATTATTATGCTTCTTAAATATCTATTAAAGTTTTCATTTCTAAAAAAGTACTATGGAATATAGCTGTGTACAAGGAGGCAACTTGGCATAATCAACTGTCTTATTGAGATCTTATTACTGTTAATGGTAGAAAATGGCGGCATTTTTAGCCAATTGAGTTCAAAGTTTAGATGTTCAGAGCAGAGTTATAATTCTTTAATCTTTTTTTCTCTAATACACTCCTTGGTATAAGTTATTATGACCCTATTCCCAGTGAGGCAGTGCTAAACTTTACCCTAAGGTTAATACCTCAGCACTTAGATCTTGGATATAATTCATGCCTAGTCATTTGGAGCAGTGTACTATGGGGTATGTAATAATTCACTAATTAGAAGTGTTTTTTATGAACCTAGAATATGTGAATTGCTTTTATAGGCATGAAGGTATGATTGTGACTAGCACAGGTGAAAATATCTTGAATTTAGTTTTAGTGAAACTCATTGTTCCTAGTTCTCTTCTCAGTTCTGTCAGTTTTTGCCGCAGGTATTTTGCTACTTTGTTAATAGATGAATACAATGCATTTAGGATTGTTAGGTCTTTTTGGAAGATTGACTCCTCTAGCATTATGTAATGCCCCTTTTTATTCGTGGTAATCTTTCTTGTTCTGAAGTTAGTTTATTAATACAACTACTCCAGCTCTCTTTGGATTAGTGTTAGCATGCTGTATCTTTCTTCATACCGTTACTTTAACCAGTGGTTGGCAAACTGCGGCTCACGAGTCACATGCAGCTCTTTGGCCTGGGTGAGTTTATTTTGAAGAAGAAATGGCATTAGAAGAAATTTAAATTTTAAAAATTTGGCTCTCAAAGAAATTTCAGTCGTTGTACTGTTGATATTTGGCTCTGTTGACTAATGAGTTTGCCGATCACTGCTTTAACCTATCTGAGATTTTATATTTAAAGTGAGTGTCTTATAGACAACATATAGTTGAATTTTAATTTTTTCCTATTTTGCATTTATTCTAACAATCTCTGTCTTTTAATTACAGAATATTTTAAACATAGATTAAAGTAGACAGTAATTAAACATAGATTAAAGTGGATTTAAATGTATCTATCAACCATCTTCAACAATTATCAGCTTATTGTAAGTCATGGATTATATATACATTTTACTCATTCTGTTTTCCTGGGATTATTTTTAAAGCAAATTCCAGACATCATATAATTTAATCTGTAAATATTTTACTAGGTAAGTCTAAAATATGACTTTTTTTCTTAGATATAAACACAATACCATTATCACATCTAAAAGAAATAACTCCTTATTATTATCAATTTCATTCAGTATTCACATTTTCCTAATTATCTTACACTAGAGGCCTGGTGCATGAAAATTCATGCATTTGGGGCATGTGTGTGTGGGGGAGAAATCCTCACCTTGGCCTGTGTCCTCTCATAGTCTGGGATCCCTCAGAGGAGGTCCACTTGCAGTCTTAGGCGTGCTCCCTGGGGAGAGAGGGCCTAAGGTGCAGTAGGGCATCCTCAGCACTGCCAAGGAGGCAGGAGAGCTCCTGCTACTGCTGCTGTGCTCACAGCCATCAGCCTGGCTTGTGGCTGAGTGGAGCTCCCCCTGTGGTGCACACTGACCACCATGGGGCAGCTCCTGGGTTAAGCTTGTTCCCTCTGGTGGTTAGTGCACATCATAGTGACTGGTCATTCCTGGTCATTCTACCATTAGGGTCAATTTGCATATTGCCCTTTTATTATATAAGATATATAACTAAAGGCATGAAATTTGTGCACTTGAGGTGGGGGATGTCCCTCAGCCCGGCCTGCACCCTCTCACAGTCCGGGAACCCTTAGGTGATGTTGGATTGATGGCTTAGGCCTGCTCCCCACCAGCCATGAGCCAGGCTTCTGGCTGAGCAGCATCTCTCTTGAGTTGAGTGTCCTCCCCCTGGTGGTCAGTGCCTATTATAGCAACAGGTTGTTCGGCTATTCAGTTGATTTGCACATTAGCCTTTTATTATGTAGGATTTTCTTTCATTTTTTTTCAATTACAGTTTATAGTCAATATTATTTTGCATTAGTTTCAGGTAAACTGCATAGTTGTTCCACCATCATATAATTTACATTCACTTTAGAGTGATTAACAGTCGAGTTGAAATAATATCTATCATCTTTGTATTTATTTTCTCTTTTTTTATCTCTAGTTTTGAGTATTTTTATGTTTCTACTTTAAACTTTCTCTTAGCACTTTGTTGTTGTTTCATTAGAATTTACCATATACATTTTTACCTAGTCTAAGTGATACAAAGATGTGGTGTTTGGATCTGAGTTCCATAAAAACAAAGAATGAATTTAAAGACTGAGTTAAGCAAACACAAACTTTAATGAGAGATACAAAGACTCCCTCTAGCAGGGAGGAAACCCGAGTGGGTTGCTTTTGAAACACTCTGTTGTGTATGTATATATGTCCTGCTGGCTTCTGATTAGTCCTTCCAGGAAAACTCTCTATATAGGGGTAGATGAAGCTCTTTAACTAAGGGTGTTGGTTTTTCTCTATCCAGTTGGGTTGCCCCAGCAACCTAGCTGGATTTTCACCCTGTCGGGTAACCTTAGCTACTAGTCAGTGAACTGTATCTTGTTATTTTGGACTTCCCTATTTACCTTCCCTCCGTGGTCCCATCCATAACTACCTAACCTTCTTCTATCTCTTCAGTATACTTTAAAATAACATTATACTACTTCACATATAATTTATGCACCTTATACAAGAGAAATTCCAACTTTTCCCTTCCATCCTTTGTGATATAGCTCTCCTTCATTTTACTTTCCATGTTATAATAAATCAATGTATTGTTATTTTTACTGTTTCATTAAGAATAAGGAAAATAAAATGTTATTTTTAGCTTCAATTATTTCTTCAATGAACTTCCTGTTTGTTTGTTTTTTAAATGTAGATCCAAGTTTCTAACCTATATAATTTGTTTGTGTGTGTTCTGAATAACTTTTTTTTTCTTTTTTTTCTTTTTTTTTTTCTCATTGCCTTTGATATTTTTATTCAAAATTAGCTGTCCAAAGTGATTTGACCATTAGGGATAAACAAATTTAAGTTTATGCCACGGGCTTCTTTCCTTCTGTGGTGGGTTTCTTTTCTGAGGGCTTCTTCTCAGCTGCTGGTTTCTTGGTAGCTGCAGCCTTTTTCCCCACCAAAGGCTTCTTCTGCTTCTTAGGGCCAACAGCCTTCTTCCCTTTCTTCCCTACCACAGGCTTCTTGCCTGGAACCCCCTTCTCATCTGATTTGGCTTCTAGTGCTGCTGCTGCTGCTGCTGCTGCTGCTGCTGCTTTATCCACCCGAAGCTTGTGATTCTTGGTCTGACGAAGAATGGTGTTCCGGCGCATGGTCTTTGCATATGGGTTTAGCTTCAACATGATTCTCAGATTTTTCAGTGGATTCTTCTTCATAACTCTGCGGTGAATCTTCTTGCGTGGTGCTTGGAGGGCTCTTTGGATCTCTGGGCTTTTCAATATTCTGCTGAGGTCTGTATTGAGCATCTTGTGCATGGGAAGGTTGTAGTTACTCTTGAGGGAGGCAGCTCTGCGCCAAGTGCCATACAGCTCATCTAACTTGCGGAAAGCACTTTCAGTCCAAATGCAGAAACGGCCCACATGCCCTCCAGGTGCGAGTTTCAAAATGTTCAGTTTGCTTACATTAAGCAGAGTAATTCCAGGGGTTTCTGAAGGCTTTGATGATACCGTTGTCCTCATTATAGATGATACAAGGTCCCCTGCGCTGGATGCGACGACGGTTTCTCATTTTGCCCTTGCCAGCCCTCATTCGCTGAGAGGCATAGACCTTTTTTATATCATTCCAGGCCTTAAGTTTCTTGAGAAGCAAAACAGCCTCCTTGGTTTTCTTATAGGCTTCAACTTTATCTTCAACCACCAGAGGAAGTTCAGGAACTTCCTCAATACGGTGACCTTTAGACATGACCAGTGCTGGTAAGGCTGAGGCAGCAAGGGCAGAGCAGATGGCATATCGTTTCTGTGTTGTGTTTACTCTGCGGTGCCAGCGGCGCCAGGTTTTGGTTGGTGCAAACATGCGGCCCCCAGGACACATATTTCCAAAAGCGCCCTGGCCAGAACGATGAGTTCCACCACCTCGGACTCTGGGAATTCGAGCCACAGCTCTGCCAGTACCCCAGGACTCGGCACTGGTTTGATGACCTGCCAATTCACTGACAGCATAGGGCTGTCTATTGTTTTTGCGCAAGTTGGTGTGAACAAAGTTCACAATATCTGGTCGAATGGGAGCCTTGAACACAGCAGGCAAAGTGACATTTTTGCCAGATGTTTCCCCTTTTTCAGAGTACACAGATATCAGTGGACGAGCACACGCCATGGCGAAGAGAGAAGGCCACGCTCCTCTCTCTGAATAACTTTTTTTAAAGCATTTTTTTTTTTTTTTTGGCAGGGCATATCTGCTGATAATGAATTTCCTCAATTTTAGTTTATGTGAGCAAGTCCACATTTTAAATTTACTTTTACATTTTATTTATTTATTTTTACAATTGAAAAATAATTTTATCAGGTACAGAATTCTAGATTGTGTTTTTCTTTTCTCAACAACTTAAATATTTTATTCCATTTTTCACTTGTTTGCATGTTTTTCTAATGAAAAGTCTACTGTGATTATCTTCCTTTTTCCTCTATAGTGTGGGATGTTTGCTTTCCTATGATTTTTCTGAATATTGACTATAATACTCCTGTGTTCTTTCCTTTTTTGTTTGCTTTAAAATTATCATGCTAGTGTTTTCTGAATTTTCTGCATCTGTGATTTGTTGTCTATCATTAATTTTAGAAGGTTTCAGAGGATCATTATATCCAATATTTTTTCCTGCACTATTCTCTCTCCTTTTTCTGGTATTCCAATTACATGTATAATATAATTTAATACTGTCCCATAGTTATTTGATATTAATTTATAAAAATTTTTTTCTATTTGCATATTAATGTGAGGAGTTTTTATAGCCTATCTTCAAGCTCACTGATTCTTTCCTTGGTCATGTTCAGTCTACTAATGAGCTTATCAAAACAAATTTTTCACCTTGCAAGCTGTTTTTCCCTTTTGATTCTTTCTAGACTTTTATCTGCTTATATCACTCATCTTTTTTTATCATATTAATTACTTTTTCCATTAAAGTCAATATCCATCATCAAATCATAATAATTTTAAATATTTTGTCTGATAATTCCAATATCTGTATCATATCTGAGTGTGCTCCTGATGCATGTTTTGTTTTTCCTGATTGTGTTTTCTTCTATCCTTTTCAGATGTCTTGTAATTTTTTGTTGACAGACAGACAAGTTAGACTAATAGGAATTGAGATAAATAAGCTTTACTGTAAGTCTTGTTAGGAGTTGAACTGTGTTAATATTTGTTGGAGGTATAATATCAGAGTCCTAAAATTCCTTTAGGTTTTGTTTCCCTTGTTGGCTTTGGGACTTTATTATTTGCTACTCAAAAGGAAGGATCTGCCTCTTGCAGCCCTGTCATTTAAAATCTACTGCTATTAACTTTTAGGCCTGGTGTGGTGGTGGGGCCAGGGCAGGGGAGAACGTTTTGTAATATTCTAATTAAGTCTTCAATTTCTAGATGACCTGTTCCTGGGTCTTGGTCTTCACAAATGTTTCTATCCCTCCTGCAGTAGTATAGCTTTTTCACTTCTCCCTAACTTATTGGCTCCTGCATTTCCAATCTTTTTTTTTTTTTAAGACTCATTCTCTATTGTTTATTTATTTATTTTTCTCTTTTTCCAGATAAGAAGACTGTCAAGGTCGGAATGGAGGGAAATTCCTCTTTTTTGGGTAAGCTAGAGTTTTGGAATCATATTTTTACAAAGTTATTTCCCTTGGAGAATAATATAACTTTGTTTTAGAGAAAGTGAGAAAGTTCTAGTCAGGTTATTTTTTTTTTCAATTAAACATTTTTAATGTTGACATTATTACAGGAGTCCCCCCTCTCCCACTCTCCTTTGCACAAAGTGAGTGCTTTTCTCCCTGACAGTTTATGGCTCTAGCTGCTTCTCCTCCAGGTCTCAACCACTGCATTTCTCTAGATATGTCTTTCACTCCTAATTTTGGTGTGGAAGTTTGCCCTGAGAACTCAGTTCTTGTGATGTTACTATATAGTTTCTGAGAATTTTTATTACTTTGGGGTATCATTTTCTCTTAATGATAACCTAGTGAGATAAACAGACATGGATTAAAAAGGGAGCTCAGAATATGCTAATCATGAGTGAGTTTGCTGACTCACATAAGCATAGATAGGCAACTAAAGGACTTGTCCATACACACACATTTCTTTTTCAAGACTCTAGCTGTCAACTCATATAATGCTAAATGACTCAGAGAAAACTTGATAAGAGATTTTTGTCTATTGAATTTCCTAATGAAAATTACTATGTTATGCATCCACCGACTCTACAGACATTCTATGTGATTGATCTCAGGAGACCTAAACCCTTCTGATGAGGCTGTCTTTATAGAAAACATGAATACAACAGTAAGGGCAAAACAACTGAAATGGTCTGATATATATTTTTTAATGACAAACTTTGGCATGACCAAACAGATTAGATTCAAATAAATAACTTTTTTATCTTGCTAGTTGATGATTCCACATGTAGTACCCATTCTAACAAAGCCTCTTCTGAATACCAAATGCGAGGCCTTTCCTTTTTACTTTTATTAGTTTCTCTTGTCCAAAATTTTTTTCTGTTTTTCCCCCTGTTTTGCCCTTATCTTACAACTGAGAGACCAAGATATCATTATTTCTTTTTTTTTCTTTAAAAAAAAATCTTTATTGTTGAGATTACTACAGTTGTTCTGATTCCCCCCCAATATCTCCTCTACACCTGATTTCTTACCCACCCCTTCCCCTAGCCCCCACTGTCCTCATCCATAGGTGTACAATTTTTGTCCAGTCTCTTCCAAAACCCCCACACCTTCTTCCCCACTGAGAATTATCAGTCCACTAACTTTCTATGCCCCTGATTCTATTATATTCATGTTTATTCTGTTCATCAGATTTTTTATTGATTTTTAGATTCATTTGTTGATAGATATGTATTTGTGGTTCATAATTTTTATTTTTACCTTTTTATTCTTCTTCCTCTTCATAAAGAATACTGTTCAGCATTCTTTTTTTTTTCTTTTTTTTAATCTTTATTGTTCAGTTTATTAATTACATTGTTCACTTTTTTCCCCTATAGCTCCCCTCCACCCGGTACCCATCCCCCCTCCGCCCTCACCCCCCTTCACTGTCCTCTCCCATAGTTGCATGATTTCTGTCCAGTCTCTTGCTGCACTTCCCACTCCCCTTTTCTCCCCAAGAATTGTCAATCCATTCCCTCTCTATATCTGTGATTCTGTTACATTCACCAGTTTATCCTGTTCATCAGCTTATTAATTTACTTGCTTTTTAGATTCATTTGTTGATAGATGTGTATTTGTTGTTCATAATTTAAACTTTGATCTTTTTCTTCTTCCTCTTCTTAAAGAATATCTTTCAACATTTCATATAATATTGGTTTGGTGGTGATGAACTCCTTTAGCTTTTTCTTATCTGCGAAGCACTTTATCTGACATTCAATTCTGAATGATAGCTTTGCTGGATAGAGTAATCTTGGTTGTAGATTCTTGCTATTCATAATGAATATTTCTTGCCACTCCCATCTGGCCTGCATCGTTTCTGTTGAGAAATCTGCTGACAATTGTGTGGGTGCTCCCTTATAGGTAACCATCTGTTTTTCTCTTGTTGCTTTTAATATTCTCTCTTTGTCTTTTGCTCTTGGCATTTTAATTATGATGTGCCTTGGTGTGGTCCTCTTAGGGTTCCTATATATTGGGGTTTGGTGCACTTCTTGGACTCTTAAGTCAATTTCTTTCACCAGGTGTGGGAAGTTTTCAGTCACTATTTCTTCAAATAGGTTTTCATTATCCTGCTCTCTCTCTCTTTTTCTGGCACCCCCATAATTCGGATGTTGGTATGCTTGAGGTTGTCCCAGAGGCCCCTTACACTATCTTCAATTTTTTGGATTCTTTTGGTTTCTTGCTTTTTCAGCTGAGTGGATTTTACCTCTTTGTATTTCAAATCTTTAAATTGGTTCTTGGGGTACTCTAGAGTACTTTTAAGTCTTTGTATAATATTTTTTATTTTAGTCAGTGTATGCTTAATTTCTGGTTGGTCCTTTTTCATATCCTTGAGAGTCTTGTTCATATCCTTGTAGGTTTCATTCACGTCCTTGTAGGTCTCATTCATTTCCATGTTGGTCTTGTTCATTTCCTTGCAGGTCTTGTTCAATTCCTGGTAGGTCTTGTTCTTTTCCTCATAGGTCTTGTTTATTTTCTTATAGGTCTCGACCTTTTTGTAGGAGCCTCTTGAGAAGCCCTATAACCGTGGTTTTAAATTCCATGTACAGTCATTTTTTTCCCCCTCCATTTCTTTCACATTTGATTTCTTTCCATGTCTCTGCATGGTGGCTGCTTCCCTGAGTTGGTCAATTAGCTTTGTGTCGTAGGTGTCCTACAAGGCTCAGCCTCCCCAGTTACCTGAGGTGGGTACTCTTACTGCAGTCCTTTATGGGTTGTACAGTATTTTTGAATTTAAGCCCAGCTTGTTGTTGTTAGCCCTAGGAGGGTTTGACCTCCAGGCCAATTGGCTGTGAAGGGAGACTGTTTTCAGGTTGGATGGGCGGAGTCTCTGAGCTGAGCAGGCAGCATCAGCATCAGCTACGTCCTATGCTGTTGAATGGTAATAGTTGCAGGCACCTCCGAGAGAAAGCCGCTGCCAGTCTACAACTGTTGCCAGACAACTCTGCCTCTCCCCAAATGAGTTTACACACCCAAAGTCTCTCCCAGGGTTGTAAAACAAAGCAGTCCGGTTGCCTCCGGGATCAGGGTAGGTGCTTTTGGCTCTGATAACTTAAAATTCAAAAATAAACTTAAGTGAAGTATACTAGTTCATGCAAAAACTAAACTGTTTCTTCCTATGGCAAGCTTAGTCATAAAAAAGATACAATATAAAACAAACAGTACAACAGTATAAACAAAATCTTCCAAACATATCAGTTTTAGAGTTCAGAATAGATTGAAGGATTTTATAATGTGAATTAGGAACTGGGCATGTGAAAGAAGAATAGCAAATGGCAAATATCTAAGTAAATAAACCATTTTCCTCCCTTTATATTAAAAAAATAAGTGTAACTATAGAAAGCAAAATATAAAACAATTCAATGTGGCTTTAAATAAATATACATGTAGTATATATGACAATTATACCATAAATTAGGAAGAAATATACACCTATATATCTGAAAAGCTTCTTTATTTCACTTGGAGTGGCAATATGTTAACTCTAAGTACACTGTGAAAAATTAGATATGTATATTTAAACCCTAAAGCAAGCACTATAATACAAGAAGACATAGCCAAAAAGTCAACAGATAAAATGGAATGCTAGAATACATTCACATAATCCAAAAGAAGGCAGGAAAGGAGTAGCATATGAACAGAAACTAACTAGAAAAAATAGACATTAAAATAAACAGTCAACTATATCTGAGCATATTCATTATTACATTAAATGGAAATGGTCTAGGTCTAGAGTTCCTGGTAAAATGTTGTAAACACTAGGTACCCTCTCTCTCCCATTGAATATGACTATAAATCATAAAATAAAAAAAATAAACAAACAAAAAAACACAATGCATGGAACAGCTATTTGAAAAAAAAAATCCCAAACTCTGAGAAATAAATAGTAGCAGTTGAATAAGGGAAATAATAAATTAAATATACCACCATATCATCTGTGAGTTTTCCACATTTTCCTTCCAGTATCTGCCTTAGAGTTCAATGCATTTGAAACCTGGAAGTAAGTAACACAGCATAGAGAGGATTGTTCCAAGAGACTTACTGGATTTCTGGCTCAATGAGGGAGTAAAGGAACACCTAATGCTCAAAGGAAGTTTGGCATCTATCCCTTTATTTCTCTTGTTCTTTTTTCTGTTCCCTTGTCCTCAGGTAGAGATTGCAATTGGTGTCAATGGGACACTTTAGGAGCCAACATTCTGAGTGAGGGAAACCTGAATTGTGATTGCTGTCTGATGTAAATTTGAGGAATTCTCAATCACTGTGTTTCAAATATTTCCCCTGTTATCTTTCTCTAAATTTTTTCCTTCCAAAGTCCCATTGCACATATGTTGCACCTTTTATAGTTGTCCCACAGTCCTTGGATAGTCTGCATTTTTTTTGGGGGGGTGGGTTCTATTTGCTTTGGGTTTTCGAGGGCCCTATTGATATTTCCCCAGCTCAGAGAGTCTCTCTTCAACTATGTCCAGCCTATCAAAAACATTCTTCATTTCTGTTACACTGTTTTTTTTTAATCTCTAACATTTCTTTTGATCCTTTCTTCTTTTTTTCTTTCTGTTTACATTCCCTACCTGTTCTTGCATAGTATCTACATTATCCATTAGAGTCTTTAGTGTATTCACCACAGTAGTTTTAAATGCCTGCCTGATAATTCCAACATTTCTGACATGTCTGATTCTATGCTTGATCTGTCTCCTCCCATGATTGCCTGGTTCATAGATCCACGCTCATCCACTGAGCCTCACCTGGTGGGCTACTCACTTTTTTCCTTTTGTGTGCCTTGTAATTTTTTTCATGATAGCTGGACATGGTGTGCTGGATAAAGGGAACTGCTATAAATAGTTCTTTAATAATGTGGTGGTGAGATGTGTGGAAAGAGGAAACATTTTACCTCATTAAAATTAGGTCCCACCATCCTGTATAGCTGTCAAAAAAATGCCTTTGCATTATGAAATTCACAAGTATTTCTGTTTCTTCCTCTCCTTTTTATATGATACAGAGTGGTGAGAGTGGACTGGAGTTGGATATTTCTCCTCCCCAGATCAGTTAAACTCTGGTAATACCCCTAGACTCTGGTTAATTAGTAATTACTTTCTCCTGAGGGAAGGTCTTGTTAAGAAGAAGGTTCTCAGGTTTACCTCAAAATGACTCCTTTTTCCCACCTCCAGCTGGAAGCTGGAGGAGAATTTTCTCCGTTATATACTGTAGGAATCTGGTTGAGCTTGTGGAAGTAAATCTCATAAAATATCGGGGCCATTCTATGACTACATCCCCTGGACCAGTGGTCGGCAAACTGCGGCTCGCAAGCCACATGTAGCTCTTTGGCCCCTTGAGTGTGGCTCTTCCACAAAATACCACGGCCTGGGCGAGTGTTAGGAGAAGTTTAAGTTTAAAACATTTGGCTCTCAAAAATTTGAATCATTGTACTGTTGATACTTGGCTTTGTTGACTAATGAGTGTGCCGGCCACGGAATCATCAGAATTCCCTGCAGTTAGTTGCCAGTAATTTGTCATTTGCGGTTCTTGTTTTTGTTTTTATCACGGCATTGGCTCCGGAGGTAGCTTCTTCTCATGAGTCTTGGCTCTGGTAAGTGATATTTTCCTATATTCACCTGTCTGTTTCTTCAATCTTGGGAGCGAGTTTCCCCGTGTTCTCCCCACTCTTATGGATCCAAGTAGAGTTGTTGACTTTTCAGCCTGTGTAGATTTATACATGTTGCTGGGATGAAGTGGGAACTTCTAAAACTTCTAATGTCCTTACCTTTGGAACCGCAAACCAGTAACCATCATTTAATTTTAATAATTGGACAAATGTGTTCCAAAGCCATGACTAATGAATACCCACATATCCAGGTATTCATATCTTTCTCTTGATTGTGCATTTTGTTCTTTAAAAACTTGCGCATAATGGTTATTTATGATCTGTCTAGTCCTGCCTATAAAATACACAACAGGAATTTATTTCCTTGTTTTTCTTATTTATCATAATTTTTATTAAAATATATGTAATAATTACAATTAATATAACATTAATATACAAAATAACACAAGAAAATTCTCATATCTAGACATTGCTTGCTATTATTATTTTTTTTTTGATAAATAACAAGTCCAGATTAGGTTACTGACATGCCACCATGGCAACAAAATTCTAACCGTAATTTTAATTTGAGGTTAATTTCTTTCAGAAGCATTTTATTAACCTCATCTAAAGACATTATTTCTTAGGAGTTAAAAAAAAAACCAAATGGAACTTTCTGAGATACCTATAAGGGATGAATTATCATTGTATTACAAATACATTTAAGAGAGTTGGGGTTCAAAATAAAGGTGCGTTAGTGGAGTGTATGTCAGATTATGCATTATACACAGGGATCTAAATGTAGCATGGTTCTAATTTTAATTCAACTCATTTCTCACCAAGCATTACCAAACTAGGAAGTGCAGCTAAATTTTAAAACCACTATTTTGGATTTAATCACTGTGATTGTTATTAGCTGTTCAAAAATAACTTAATTATTTTCCTAGAAGACCCAATTGTGTGTTTTTTTCTGATCCATTTAAATTAGGCCCAGTCATCTGACTCACTTTATAGTCAAGGAAATGTAAGCAGGTGTGGCATGTGTGATGTCAGAGTGGAAACAGAGTTGATGGCACACCCTTTTTCATTTTCAGTTATCTCAGAAGCAAAGGTTAAAATTAAACTCCTCTCAACTGCATTTCTTGAGTGACTGCAGTGGCTCATGTTGGACAGGTGGCAGGAATGAGAGATTCAATTTTGTCATAGTAAACCTCTGAAATTGTGAAGTTGTCTGTTACCTCCATCTAGCCTTTATCTTGACTGACAAAACAGCCCTGCAAGATGTTTCTGTTACAGTAAGAGAAGCTGCTACGAGAAACATTTAAGAAGTCTGGCCCAAGAAATAATGAAAGTGTGTCCAAGGGGCAAAGCAAAAGGGAGCACAAAGAAATGTAGCTAAGATGAGCAATACAAAAAAGGATAAGGCAATTGCCAGGAGAATGATTTGTACTTCACTCTACAACTCAGTTTCTTAAGTGTCATGGCTGTGGTAAGATGTTAGCTGTGCAGAACAGAATAGTTCTGAAAAATACATTTGTGATAAACTCAACATGATATGATAGTCAATTAGAAGTGAGTCATAATAATGCTTCAGAAGTCTATGATTAATCCAAGGTTTGTAGAATGAAATATACTTTGTGGTGTTGAGATCAGAAATGTAGGATCAGGAACTGATTTTAGGGAAGATGTACATCCAAAGAAACAAATTATCTGTCCCTCACCTACATGTAGTAATAGAGAAGGTACTCAAAATCAGAAAACACAGAAGAGTCACTGGTGCAGAACAATTTTCAAATCCAGCCCCCAAAATGTTGGAAGTTCCTCAAATAGTTCACAAGACTTCAGAATAATTCTTTGTGTTTGTTTTTTCTATCCTGTGGGAATTTTTGTTAAAACTGATAAATATTTTACCTTAGCCTATGATATCATCTCCTTAATGAATTGGTGATGCTATAAATGTTATTTTCCTTGCACCTTTAAATGTCATTTATATTTCATAAATCACAGCATCCTTTCTACTAGTATTTCGTTTCAGTTCACCTGATGGGCAAAAGTATAGCTCTTCGTTACTGTCTATGTGGTTTTTCATGGGATTAATTAATGCATAGTTTTCATATGTTATTTTGAGTCTGTTATTGAAATAAAATGCAAGAAATGCTGATGTTGTCATTCTCACATGAAATAAAGCTTTTACATAATAGTCACCATGAATTATCTTATACTAAAATCCATGCTAGGTTAAGTAGGAAAATAAAGAATATCTAGTTTATATGAATAGACTCTCACACACTTAATGTACTATTTTTCAAATTCAGCCAGATAGATCAGTTCTTGTATATGACCAGTTCTTGTAATATGATTAAAATAAATTGTACAGCAAGAAAAACACTTATAGGGCAACAGGTAAACCTAAATTTTAATGATGTTAATTCTTCCTATTCATAAACATGGTATTGCTTCCACTTATTTTTTATCTTCCTCAAATTTTCTGAATCCTATAATTTTCTGAGTACAGGGCTTTTACCTCCTTGTTTAAATTTATTCCTAGGTATCTTATTTTTTGCTACAATAGTAAATGGGATCTTTTAAAAAATTATTTTTCTGATAGTTTATTACTGTTGTATAAAAATGCCGCCAATTTCTGAACATCAATTTTGTATCCTACTACTTTACTGAAATCATTTATCATTCTTGTACTTTTTTTGGTGGACTCTTTAGGGGTTTCTATGTACAATGTCATGTCATCTGCAAATAATGACAATGATTTGCCTTTTTTAGTTCAAAGTCTTTGGGTCACAGGATCTTTATCTACAAGGCAGTATTAATGGAGTCCTTTCTATACTTGGACTTTGTTTAGAGGGTTATATCCTAGATGTCAATCCTGATGCAGTAATGAGTAATGACTTTTTTCAGGTCTTTGACTAGGGGAGAATATATTTTGTGTGTGAGAGGAATGGGAATGATTTGTGGAAAGGTGATATTTTGAACTAGATTTTTAAAATGCCTATAAATTTTTTGCATTTTCTTTCATCAGAAGTTGGAATCTATTCTTGCACTCCTTGAATCAGGTCTTGGACATATGGTTTGCTTTGAGCAATAAATCATTATCCAATGTGAAATTACTAGAGGCTTAAAAAGTACCTATTACATTAGGGCATAATCTTAATTTTCTTTTAATTCTCACCTGAGCATATTTTTTCCATTGATTTTTTTAAAGGAGTGAAAGGGGGGAAGGTAGGATGGAGGAAGGGGGAGAAAAAGAAGGGGGGGAGAGAGAGAGAGAGGAGAGACAAAGAGATACATATCAATTGGTTAGGCTGAAATAGGACCTATAACTCAGGTACATGCCATTGACTAGGAATGTAATTCGTGATCCTACACTCTAACCACTTAGCTACACTAGCCAGGGTGGGTATACATTCATTTATTCCTGATAACCTTTGCATCACTTTGTGGACAACCTTGGGTTGTGGGATAAGAGACTATATAGAGAAAGAGATCCCCACTATGCCAGCCATCCAAGCTTTCTTAGCTGAGGGCCAGACACATGAATGAAGTATCCAGGACCATACAGCACCATCTAATCTAGTTCAGAACAGAAGAACCTCTTAGCCAGTCATCAGACTTGTGATAAATGTAATTTTTTTGTTGTTATAACCACAACATTTTGGGATGACTTTTAAGAGGCAAAAACCTGGCTTGTTAGCAAATTATTTCAAACCAATTCCAAATGGGTTATAAATCCCTTAGAATTAATATACTTATTATATACAGTCTCAACCTTTTTCTTCTGATTTACATAATAATTTTGATAAATTCGCCAAGGAGTAGATTCTTCTTCCACCTATACAGGGTTATACCCAAAGTGATGCAACAGCAGAGGCAACAATTTGGAAATGTAATTAAAACCACAAGCAGTGAAATATATAGAACAAATGATTATTTGCTTATGATCAATAACAATGTTGCTATCTCACAGGATTGTTGAATATAGTATTTCTGTAGAATATGACATGTAGGTTGTGCTAATATGCAGCAAATAGGACTCCAATGATTTGTGTTTATAATGCCTTTGTCATAACACTCAAAGGTAAAGACATGGTCAGCATTTGGAAATTTAAAGTTTTAAGAAGGTTTAGAACTTTTTACAGTATTTTGAAAATGTAATTGATGAAATGAATGCTGCCTAACATATTTTAGGAAATTATATGTTAATCTGTGTTATAGCAATATAAATATCTTTGATTTTAAACCTTGTTATATTTATCTGTATATCAATCCATGCATAATATATCTAAACACACTATGTTAGTATTCTCTGCATTAACAGTATTCAAGTTTATAAAGTTAATTTTAGAAACATTATCCACCAAATGCTTAAAACGATTATTTAATGGCAGTAAAATTCTTAAACTTAAAGGAAAGTTTCAATTTTATAGAAGTTCAGATAAGTCAAACATTTTTTGTATATATGATAAAACATTAACACCACGTGCCTTTGTAATTCTAATATATAAAAACCCAGGGTCTCTAACATCCAAAACTACTGAAGGCTCCACCGACCAGAAGTCAGTCCTGGGTTGCTGTGGCGATCCAGCACTGATTATTGCTACTGTGAGCACTGCGAACCAGCACTGACTGCTGAGGGGGCTGTGGATCACGCCCAGAGAGAGGCCTAGAGAGAGAAGCAGGGTCTCATCCATAGTCTCTGGGGCAGCTGTTGATCAACCGTTGCTTCTCTTTTTCTCTCCAGGCCTGGCCAGCAGCTGTGCCTCTCTTTTCTCTCCAGGCCTCCATGGGGGCTGCTGATCAGCCCTGCCTCTCTGATCAGTCCTGGAGATAGGCCCAGTGACCCTGACTGGTATAGCAACTGACCAATCAGAATCAAATCTGGGAGAAGTGTGAGGAGCCAATGGCTGCCTAGGAAGTGGAGCTTTTGACACTGACTAGCATAGTAACCAACCAATCAGAACCTAAACTGGGTGAACTGTGAAGCAGAACCTAAGGTGGGGGCTGAGGAGTGGTTTTAAGGGCAATAGCTATTTAGTGTAAGGTGTAAGAAAGTGATTTAATTTTTTAATGACCAGTATGGAACTATAGTGCATATGGCTGGCTATCAGTCTAGATATAGGGATTATGTATTTTTGTCTGTCAAGAGCATCTCCTCCTGCTGAAAAAAAACCACCCCTCCCCAATTTAGGCAATCCTATCCTATATAATCTATCTATACTGATAAAAGTGTAATATGTTCATTAGACCAGGTTGACCAGCCATCTTACGGATGTCTGACTTCCTTCCAAACAAAGCAATGGTGGTGGGGGCCAAGGCAGATGCAGTTAGGGGTGATCAGGCTGTTAGGGGAGGGCTGTTGGGGGCAATTAGGCAGGCAGAGGCAGTTACAGGCAATCAGGCAGGTAGGCAGAGAGATTAGGGGCAATCAGGCAAGCAGGAAGAGGGATTGGGAGCAATTAGACAGGCAGGCAGAGGCAGTTATGGGTGATCAGGCAGGCAGGTGAGTGGTTAGGAGCCAGCAGTCCCAGGTTGTGGAATGTCTGACTGATGGTTTAGGCCTGATCTCACAGGGGTCCCTGATTGGAGAGGGTGCAGGCTGGGCTGAGAGAACCCCCCTGATGCATGAATTTTGTGTATGAGGACACTAGTTTACATATAATTTTCAGCTGAATGTTTGTGGCAGAATCTGTATTTCTTTTTTTTAAAGATTTTATCTTTATTGTTCAGTTTATTAATTACATTGTTCCCTTTTTTCCCCCCCTATAGTTCCCCTCCACCTGGTACCCATCCCACCCTCCACCCTCACCCCCCTCCACTGTCCTCTCCCATAGTTGCATGATTTTTGTCCAGTCTCTTGCTGCACTTACCACACTCCCTTTCTCCCCAAGAGTTGTTAGTCCATTCCTTCTCTATGTCCGTGATTCTGTTACATTCACCAGTTTATCCTGTTCATCAGCTTATTAATTTACTTGCTTTTTAGATTCATTTGTTGATAGATGTGTATTTGTTGTTCATAATTTACACTTTTACCTTTTTCTTCTTCCTCTTCTTAAAGAATATCTTTCAGCATTTCATATAATATTGGTTTGGGGGTGATGAACTCCTTTAGCTTTTTCTTATCTGCGAAGCACTTCATCTGACCTTCAATTCTGCATGATAGCTTTGCTGGATAGAGTAATATTGGTTGTAGATTCTTGCTATTCATCACTTTGAATATTTCTTGCCACTCCCATATGGCCTGCATCGTTTCTGTTGAGAAATCCGCTGACAATCATATGGGTGCTCCCATATAGGTAACTAACTGTTTTTCTCTTGCTGCTTTTAATATTCTCTCTTTGTCTTTTGCTCTTGGCATTTTAATTATGATGTGCCTTGGTGTGGTCCTCTTAGGGTTCCTATATATTGGGGTTCGGTGCACTTCTTGGACTCCTAAGTCTATTTCTTTCACCAGGTGTGGGAAGTTTTCGGTCACTATTTCTTCAAATAGGTTTTCATTTTCTTGGTCTCTCTCTTTTTCTAGCACCCCTATAATATGGATGTTGGTATGCTTGAGGTTTTCCCAGAGGCTCCTTACACTATCTTCAATTTTTTTGATTCTTTTGGTTTCTTGCTTTTTCAGCTGAGTAGATTTTACCTCTTTGTATTTCAAATCTTTAACTTGGTTCTTGGGGTGCTCCAGAGCACTTTTAGGTCTTTGTATAATATTTTTTTATTTCAGTTAGTGTATGCTTAATTTCTGGTTGGTCCTTTTTCATATCCTTGAGAGTCTCCTTCATATCCTTGAGGGTCTCCTTCATTTCCTTGTAGGACTCATTCATTTCCATGTTGGTCTTGATCATTTCCACATTGGTCTTGATCGTTTCCTTGCACGTCTCATTCATATCATTGAGGGTCTTGGAATTTCCTTGTCGGTCATCTTATTTCCTTATAGGTCTCAACCTTTTGTAGGAGCCTCTTGAGAAGCCCTATAACCGTGGTTTTGAATTCCATGTCCAGTCGTTTTTTTTTCCTCCATTTTTTCACATCTGATTTCTTTCCATGTCTCTGCATGGTGGCTGCTTCCATGAGTTGGTCAATTAGCTTTGTGTGGTAGACTTCCTACAAGGGACAGTGGGTCAGCCTCCCCCATTACCTGAGGTGGATATGGGTTGCACAGTCTTGCTGAAGTTAAGCTCAGGTTAATCGTTGTTAGCACTTGGAGGGGTTGACCTCCAGGCCAATTGTCTGTGAAGTTCAGCTGTGCTGAGGTTGGATGGGCAGAGTCTCCAGGCCAAGTACACAGCTTTAGCTCCGTCCTATGCGGCCCCAGGGACTCTGTGTCAGGGGCAATGGCTGCCAGCACCTCTGAGAGAGAGCCACTGCCAAGCTCCACCAGCTGCCGGGGAATTCAGACTCTCCCCAAATGAGTCTTCACACCCAAGGTCTCATCCAGGGTCGTAAAACAAAGCAGTCTGAAGGTTTCCCAAATGAGAGAGCAAATCACAAGCTCTCTCTACACAGTCACACAGCTGCACTGTTCCCAAGTTCATGTGCAAGCTCACCTTCTCCACAAGCTGGCAGACCCCTGTAGCACCCGAGCTTCGGCGTGCCCTCCCACTGTCCAGTTTTTACCCCGTATGATAGTGGGTTCCCTGGACTTTGCCCAGAGCTGGAGAATCAGTCAGTCCAGTGGGACGTCTTTATCTCCCCTGTTTGAGAAAACTGGCCGGTTTTCAGCTGCCCGCCCTATCCGCTGGTGCACGTATTTTCAGTGCTGTCCTCAGCCGCTCCTCTGAGTCACAGTGTCTTATCTTCACTTTTATTAATGGAATTTTCACTCGGCCAGCTTTCTGGTGATTCTGGAAGGTGTTTGTTCTTTCGTTAAGTTGTAGTTTTAAAATTGCTGTGTATGTCGGCAAGATAGGTGTTTTAGCTATGCTGCCATCTTGGTTTTCCAGAATCTGTATTTCTTTACCTCATATAGGTCCAATTTATTCTTAGCCTAAGTGGGAAAAATACCATGGATGATCTTTTCTCTTAAAAAAGATGAAAGGCACAAGTATATGTGGTGGAACAGCTGAGAAAACATATCATATATAGATTAGAATTTGTGAAAGAAGATATAACTATAATGAGGCCTGTGTAGCAGGAAGCCTAAAGTAAGATCCTGAGAAAGATCTCAGATAGGAAGCCATATTTATAAAGGTGGTATGGAGGAGACCTATCTTTATATTATACAGAAAATCAAAGATTTTCTGTATAATATTGGAAATAAATGGGAACCAATGATAATTTCAACACATTTTTATTTAGTCATTGAAAACAGATCACGTATGAGAGAGAGCTTAAATAAATGCTGCAATCATTGTTATGATAGTCTCTGTCTCCTGAACATTTCAGGGTATTGTAGTTGTGAAGATATTGAAAGTTGCTGTTCATATATAACAGACATTATATAATCCAAACAACATATAGAGCTCAGGAACTGTACTAAGTTATACCCTTTAAAACAGTGACTGATCAGAAATTAATTAACTAATCTTTCCATATAAAAGTCATTAAGAATAATATAAATATTTCTGTGAAAGACTAAAATAATTTTTATTTTTTATGTTATTAATTTGCTTGACCGAAAATGCACAGTTTAATGCTGCTTAATTCTACACATTAACAACTGAGTAAGCACTAGTACCCATTTATTGTGGAAGGTTGAGGCTAGTTATGAAAATCTTAAGACAGGGCTTAAAGTTGACAGGCCACTTTCCTTTAGAGGCTGAAAAAATTCTGTTGCGGGAAGTTTATTCAAATAAAATGAACATTTAACATTATTGGGTTGTAATTATCATTTTATCTCATTAATGTATTATTTTAATGAGGTTATTTTGATTAGCTATAATGACTGCTAATGATCATATGTACTAAATTTAGGCAGATGTTAAGGGATTTATTCTAAAAAATACCTTCTGTAATAAATCTCAAGAGAAGCTAGTGAGAGAAAGCCAGAGCCTTCTGCAGTCACCACGATAATGAATTAACCGTGACCCAAAGAGGCAACATGATGCCTATGGCTTATTATTTGGCTCACATACAGAATGAAAGGGACAGGTGCTTCGAGGACTTTACAATTTGAATGCAAAATATTTTTAGAAGTGTTGACACACAGAAGGGAATGAAGGTTTTCATGACAGAACAAAGAATCCTTGGATTTCCATCATATATTTGGTTTAGAGATAAAAGTGTCTTCTTAAGATGTATTAGTCCAATCCCATCCAGTGAAGTCGCAATTCATCCAAAGTCAGATGTGGCATATTAAAACTATAAACCAAGTCTATGTTTATATTTTTCACATGCACAGTCCTCTGGGGCCATTTACTTGGGCAAATTTCTTAGATATTTAATTCAACAAATTTTATTTTTTTCAATTTTATATATTGAGTGTTTATGTGAAAGCACAGTAGTAAGTACTGAACCGTGATCCATGCAAATAAATTTATTTGCTCACTTTTGGTATTCTAGGAATTGAGGTAGAAAACAAAATATATGGTTAGCCATTCAGGAGAGGGTCAATATCAGTATCTTTGAATTTGAAGTCACAACAGATATCATTATTCCACAATCCTGTATGGCATGTGAACAATTGTAAGAAAAATCCAGATTTCTATGGTTTAGCCCAGTGGTCGGCAAATTGCGGCTCGAGAGCCACATTCAGCTCATGAGCTGCCATTTGCTGCTCTATTGACTAATGAATTTGCCGACCACTGGTTTAGTCCATTAATACCCAGTCATGTTACAGTTCAATAAGTGGTTTCCTGGGTAACTTTTCTCTTTGTGACTTATAGGCCCAGTTATCCTCCACATAGTGGCTTTGCTAACTTTCAAGGAGTTCAGAGTCCTCCACTGTATTAAATTTGATTACATATAGTGATAGATGATGAACTAGAGAGTTACCAAAAGGTTTAAAAAACGAACAAACATGGTCTGTAATTAGAATACTTCACTTCCTTTCATAATCCATTGGCTGCTTTTTGATCCCATGGTCCCATTTACGTGCCAAGCAGGATGGAAAATGTAGGCTTTTCTTTTTTTTTCTTATTCTTTCCCTCTCCCCCTTTTTATATTAAACTACAGTTGATGTACAATATTATTAGTTTTAGCTATACAACCCATGATTAGACATTTATTTAACTTACAAAGTGATCACCCTGATAAATCTAGTACCCATCTAATACCATATATAGTTATTATAACATTATTATTATTATTATTATTATTATTATTATTATTTGCCTTGCCATTCCTTTTATTTAGGTTTTGGGAATACACCCATTGCCCTTAGGCAGGAAATAAGCAGATTATCCTATCAGGAAAGATTTACATGATTATCTGGTGGGGAAGTTGCCCTTGACACCCTTATCTCAATTAGATAGAGAGTGCTTGGCTCTGACCTTTCAGAGCTTCAAGGTTGACTAAGCTTTTCGGATTCCTTGTCCATGCCTTTCTGTTGGTGAGGTAATGGCTGGTTTCTGGCATCTCCCCCTTTTTTTCTCTACTCTTAAAAATCTTGCATCTGCAGATTTCCAGTTTCAATGTCCAACAGTTTTAAGTCCAAATATTGATGTTCAACAGTTCCTTATGTGTACATGTCCGCAATGGTATCCGGATGGTGGACAAATGGTGATAATGCAGGTCCGACCCTCTCTGGTTTGGTCCTGGGCCACCTGCAGTGACGCACAGCTGCTGACTGCCAGCATGACAAGGCATCGTCAGTGTCCTCCATCGCTAGACTATTTCTCCTCCTGTCTTCGTGGTTGATGCAATGTGTCAATTCCTCTTTGTTGCAGAAATCCACATGGTTTTGAAGTTGTTTTCTAAAAATACACAAACTTATTCTCAACCAAAAGTTAAAAAAGGAATCTTTTGACTTGAGATCCTATTTATTTTTCCCTCACATGAAAATTACTTTAAAGTAAAAATTTTTTTAATGTACTTATAGGAATAATTTTCCTATAAGATATTGCCCTACTATCCCAGAGCCTTTTGGAAATTTTATAATGCAGTTTTGATACCTTTAAATTTTTAATTTTTTGCACAATAGGTTCATCACATGTTAAGCAATTTTACCATGAGATGAACTACCAATAGAAATTTTAGTTAATACTTTAGGAACAGCTTTTTATCCAGTACAATTAAATTTCCTAGAATATTTACTTATATCCTTTAGCCAAATTAAATTAATCTGATAACTTGACTGCTATTTTACTGTCAACTTTCATTCTCTAACAACAATCTTAGTTTACCCAGTAAATATTAACGGAAAGGATTGCTCTACATTCTTGAGTAGGCCCTGAGCATCCCTGGTGCTAGATATAGGGTAGCTGCTGTTAGTCAAGTTTCCGTTTGTTGCCTTGTTGACTGAATATATTTTATATGCTGTATTTCACATCCCTATGACTATTCTGTAACTATCAGTTTGTACTTCTAAATCCCTTCACCTTTTTCACCCATCCTCTAACCCTTCTCTCATCTGACAACCCTCAAAATGTTCTCTATGACTCCATTTCATTCTGCTTGGTTATTTTATTTTATTTTTATTTGGAGATTCTACATATGAACGAAATAATCTGACATTTGTCCTTGACAGTCCTATTTAGTTCACTCAGCACAGTATCCTCTAGCTCCATATAAGTTGTTGCAGATGAGAAGATTTCGATCCTTTTTTATCACTGAGTCATATTCCATTGTATATATGCAACATTTCTTCTTTCTATTCAGCTATTGATAGACAGGTTGCTTCTATATCTTGGCTATTGTAAGTAATGCTTCATTGAACGTGTTGACATATGTCTTTTTTATTTAGTGTGTTGAGGTTCTTAAGATAAATACTGAAAAATAGAGTTGCTGGTTGATTCTTTTCCCTTTTTTATAGCCTTCGTTTCCATATATATTTGGTTTAGTGTAAGTATGTCTTTTAAAATTGGAGGATAGCTTACTAGGATGAATGCTTAATATGTCATTGGAGAGCCTTACTTATATTCTTAGTGTAACCAGAATTTTTGCTTCTGGTTTCCTTTCTTTGATTCCTGTGCAAGGCTGTGTGCAAGGCTGAAAATAACCATGCTACTCTTGTTTTCAGAGAGATGATAACTAACATTCACCAAGCAGCTCTACTAGCATAATCTTATATAATTATTCAGATAGATTTATAAATTAGATATTACTGAATCTGTTCTATAGAAAAACAGACTGAAAAATGTTGAATAGTTTGCCCAAAGTCACATAACTATTAGATGACAGATATAGTACTGAAGCACAGGCCCACCTGATCCCAGAGCCTGTGGTTCTTCCATTCTTATCACTACCTATGCTTTTCTTATGCATCATCTCATGATAGATGAGGTACATTTATTTCCTGTACTTTATACTTGTATCTTTTGGGGCTCAGAGATTAAGTGGAAGTTTCAAGTTCACATTCAAAGTAACTGATTTAGTGTTGATTAAAATTCATGTCTTTTGGCTTCAAATTTCAAAATATTTCAGTGTAGCTTTTCTCCAGATCAGATTAAAAAAGGATCATAATTCTTTATTTTATTCATACATCTGTGAAGACCAGAATCAAGTCATGATTTTAGTTAATATAGTTTCTATAGGATTTTTGTACATATTACCCTAAGATAATTGTTTGAAGTATTTTCCCATTAAATTATATTTTATGAAAAATGTGTTGCACATAAAGAAAAACACTTTTGGACCTTTCATCTGGAGAGATTCTGTTTCAGTAGTTGTAGAATGAGGCCCATAAGTCGACATGTTTCATAAGCGTGTGCTTCTGAAAGAAGTGATCTGCAAAGGAAACTTTGGGAAGTACTGGTATTTAGTGCTAACTGTATTACTTTGATTTCATTTCATAATTCCTATTCACCTGAATATCTCACTTAATTGGTCAATTATATTAATTGCACAATCATGGTGGACAATTGATAAATGCTATAATGCACAGGAAATCTTGCTTTATTTTCCACTGTTGAAAAATACCTTAGGTGGCATCCCAAGGAATGAAATTGCAAGAGCAAGGCTCAGATATTGTATTGAATGTTGACAATTTAAGTTACATTTTTTTAAATTTAAAAATATATTTATTGATTTTTTACAGAGAGGAAGGGAGAGAGATAAAAAGTCAGAAACATCAATGAGAGAGAAACATCGATCAACTGCCTCTTGCACATCCCTACTGGGGATGTGCCCACAACCAAGGTACATGCCCTTGACCAGAATCTAACTTCGGACCTTTCAGTCCTTAGGCCAACACTCTATCCACTGAGCCAAACTGGTTTTGGCTATTACTTTTTAATATTTTGGTTCCTGAGGCATCTTATATCTAACTCATTCTACATATATTCCACTGTCTGGTCAAAGGCATCATTGTCATACAATTAGGCTCCTTATAGGGTTCAATTTTTACAGCCTTGTGTTCAACATGAATGGCTATTTATAATAAGGCTATGGGACTCTGAAATGTTTATTTAATACAAATTTTTAAAAAGACTACAAAAGAAATGTTTTTTAAAAATTATTAAATGTATTGGGGTGACATTGGTTAATAACATTATGTAGGTTTCAAGTATATATAATTCTATAACACATCATCTGCATATTATATGACCACCCAAAGTCTGGTCAGTCTCATTCTGTCATCATACATTTGATCCTCTTTTTGTTTCTTGACTGAAAACATATGTTTTTTGTGTGGTAGTTTAATGCTGTTATTGAAACAATTAAAATAAATGGACATGTTATAATAGACTTCAAATTGAATATTGTTTATAACACCTGCAAGGCCATAATTAAGATATTAAGAATTCTACTACTTGTTCCGGCATGCATTCATCTAATGGATATTTATTTAACATTCACAATGTTAGGTACTAGACTAGAATAACATGATAGATGGTTTCTTCTTTCTTACCACAATCTAGTAAAGAAGATTTACACTAAACATATACTTCAGAACATTATTTCAGATAAAGTCATGAGTGAGCTGGTTTCTGAAGAACTGGGAGAAATTAAGCAGAGTGTAAAAGTACACTTGGCCTGGAGAACAACCTTTCAAGGGTCTAATAGCAGAAAGGGTCTGCTCTATCTAAAGAAATGAAAACATTTCTATTTAACCGAAGGGATTTGACTAAGTAGAAAAAAAAACAAACACTAAACAGTGGGGTCTGATCAAGAAATGCCATGTCAAGGAGTTTGAACTTCATGTGAACAACACAAGGCAAATATTCTTAAACAGGGGTGCCAACATGTATAGATTCACATTGTAAAGAGATCATGTTTACTGTTCTGTGGAGAAAGGATCCAAGCAGATAAGCAGTAAAGTAGAAGACCAGTCTGTGGCAGTAACCTGGGTGAGGGTTGGTGCCCCCTGATGTTAGATGTTTCTAAAGAGGCTGGAGAGAAGTAAGAGGGAATTGGGTCTTTGTTCTTTTTGGAGTGGATTATACAGACTTTGTGTTTGAATAAATGTTGGAGTTAAGCCCAGATGGCGTGGCTCATTGATTGAGCATCAACCTATGAACCAGGAGGTCACAGTTCGATTCCTGGTCAGTGCACATGTTTGAGCTGCTCGGTCCCCATTGTGGGGCATGCAGAAGGCAACCAATCAACTATTCTCTCTCATCATCGATATTTTTCTCTCTCTCCTAAATTAATAAAAATGTAAAAATATTGGAGTTGAGTAAAATGGAAATGCAGATTATGTATTAGATTTTCAGTTTTTTAAAGGTGATATTAATTTGTGTTTAATCTTTCTACTTAGAGAGGCAAGAATAGTTAAGCAAATCTTTCTGTCCTTCCACCTCCAACTACTGATGGTAAGCTAAGCTTTAAATTTTGTAGATAACTTTGCAATATATACTTTTGAAAAGAGTAGCAGTGTTGGGAGAGGGGTCGGGAGTTCTGAAACTTGTATAATAGGGAAGCCTAAGCTTACTGAGGAGGGAAATAGTTGTTTCTCCTGGGGAAGCAGATAGGTGTTAGATGGATGCCAGCATGATTTTATCAGTTCCCAACCTGTAAGAACTTAGATAAGTGGACTATGGGTAATTTGATTGTCTCTCTGAAAGGATCCAGGATGACTTTGGCATCAATAAACAGATATCACTGGAATAGGAAAGGAAACCTTCTAAGTGATTTTGATACATTCTGGATGTTCCTCCCCGCTATCCTCTTCCCCCCCTACACACACACATACACACACACACCCAGGCATGAGGGATCATATAAGCCTCTTGATTCCTCTGGGATTCTAGCATGGGGAAAGAATCCAAAGCAATAAATGTGACTAAAAATTTTATCACCTAAACTTTTTTATATACAGGTTTTCAAAGTACTTAAG
The DNA here is from genome assembly GCA_027563665.1 of Antrozous pallidus. Lineage (NCBI taxonomy): Eukaryota > Metazoa > Chordata > Mammalia > Chiroptera > Vespertilionidae > Antrozous > Antrozous pallidus. The sequence goes on along the minus strand of CM050520.1, from coordinate 52,464,663 downwards.
AAGTATGGTTTTGAAGGATAAAAATGTTTTTAAAAAGTCCACATATAAAAGCTGTTAGCACCCAATAAATATCAGCACAAGTCTATGTACAATGATTCAGCCCCACTTGCTCCATTATTATCTGTATTTGGCAGATGAGCCAAGTGAGGCTCAAAAGTGTTACACTTGTACATGACCACATGCTGGTATGTGAGAATAAACTTAATGCTAAGTCACTACATAATGGCTTCTGAAATGCTACTCAAAAGCCTGTGGGGACTAATAATCAGATACCACTTGACCCAAGGAACAAACCTCCAAACAGAAACTCTCCTTCCTTTTAACTTTGATTTTGTGGAGCATTGGCCCAGACTACCAGGTTAACAGCTATAACTCTGTTGTAATTATCCACTCAGTTGGGAGCATCTATAGGAGCCTGTCTCCTATATTTAAGCTTAAGATTTATCTTCTGTGATATTAACCCAGTTTGCTGGTTGAAGGTAATTCAGTTTCTCTCACAAATAAGCTTACTTTTATTTGAGTAAAATAAAATTTAAGGCTTAGCTTACCATCAGTAGTTGGAGGTGGAAGGACAGAAAGATTTGCTTAACTATTCTTGCCTTTCTAAGTAGAAAGATTAAACACAAATTAATATCACCTTTAAAAAACTGAAAATCTAACACATAATTTGCATTTCCATTTTACTCAACATTTACTTATAAATGTTGTGCTTGATTTTCTTTTTTCACATGAGAGAACATGTTCCCCTAGGCATGCAAGAGTCAAACAAATTATCTTGTCCTTTGCTGTGTTCATTACATTTCTGACACCATTGAATAGACTCTAAAGAGTATGGGTTTATACCTCCTGAATTAGAGTACGCATGGTCGCAGGAAAGTATTTTTTGAGGCCTTGTTTGTACATATAAATAATTTCATTTAAAAATGTAATATGAAATTTATGAGTCCATGTGGGACATAGTAATTTATCAATAAAGGTTATACAACAAATGTGGGAACAGGTACTCAGATTTGCTTATTATCAGTCAATGGATTTGAAGAGTATTCAGGCAACATCTCTTCCTGTTCAGGTAGAGACACTATTTCTTTTTGTTCCGTACTGCCAAATGTACCAACCCTGGCTACTAGTAATTTCATATCTCCTACTATTAGAAAGAGGTAGAGGTGTTGTCATTACCCAAAATTCCAAGGCTCTTCAGAATATATTTGCTTAAAATAACATAGGTCTACTTGGCTATCCAGTTCCCTAATTCTACTCATTTAATGCAGGTTACATCATTATGATGCAACACCTTCTACCACATCATTATTCACAGCACCACTGTGAATACTGGCTTCCAATGACTCTCTCAAAAATGACTACTGTGCCTCATTGATGATGACAAGAGCAAGTCTTACCTAGAGTATGCACTACATATAAATAATAATTAGTTTTTTGATCATGTTAAACATATTAAGTATTTTAGAGTATAAACCTAGAGAAAAATCTTCTAATTTTATCTCCTCTTGAACTCTGTGTTGACTGGATTCCTATATAAAAAGTGGTCTCTCTCTTTCACTGTTGACTCTATCCCTGCATCCCATACCAGTGGGGAGGATAGGCTAGCATCCTGTGAAAGAGCAAGAAAAGAGGTCCTGATTGAATAAGGGATGTATGTTTCTCATTTCACAAAGCATAAGACCAACCTGGAAGAGCACTCCTTACAGAATCAATTAGAAGCAATAGGAACATTGACCAGAAGAGTCAATTGACTTTTCAAAGAAGATAGGTGGACCCACCCCCAGAAGTGTGATAGACATATGGCCCTGAGCCTACAGAAGGGTAAGATGGTTACCCTATATGCCTGTGGTAGGGAACTCGCCATTATTGGAGACTTTGTCCTGAGGCAACACTGTAGTCAGAGCACAGACTGGTGAGAGAGAATCTTTTGACACACAGGGTGAGTTCAATCAAGTTCAAGGGCCAAGGATGGGCTATTGGATGGGGCCCAGGAATATGCAAATTGAACAAGCAAGTGCCTCTGAAATAGAAAGTCTTTAAACCACACTTTGGGCACCCCTTCTTTTTTTAGTGCCTATTTATTATAATTTCTTGATTTACTTTCCATAATTTCCATTCTTCTGAATTTGTCACTAAGTCAAATTGTCACTAAGACAATTCATATTAAAATTTCTGCATAATTGTGGCAAAGAATTGATAAAATGTTTTCCCTTACACTCGGAAAATGTTACAATGAAAAGGAAATCTGACTGTATTTTCCATTGTTGAATAATTTCCCTTGGCTACATCTCAAGGATAGGAATTGCTTGATCAAGGCTGGAGCACTATGTTGACTCTCTTTTTCAATTTTTGGCTTCTCAGAACTGGTTGATTCTACACTAAAAAGTTGAAATAGAAGTTTATAAGGCAAAACCTGGGACCACCTGGGTCCCAGGCTCAGGGCATTCCACCCTGATGACACTGCCAGCCCCAGCCAGTCCCAGGTACCAACTAGGACCTAGAGGACTTCAAGGACAACACTTCACAATGTGGGGCCCCCTGAGGCATAGGAAAGGCCATATTGTTCCTAGGTATAAAACTTTATTCCAGACCTTAATGTAACTCATTTTGTGAAATTAAGTAAATTTTCTTCCTTGAACTATAGCTTTCTAAAGTACAGGTAAAGAAGAAACATACATGTTGATAAGGATAAAATGAAGTAATGTATGTAAACCATTATGTACCTAGAATATTTTATGTAATAGGGAAAATTATTTTTTCTTCTTAAAGGGTCAAATTTCTGTTTCACTTTTTGAAGGTTTTTTGATAGAGGAAAAATGACGTCAAGCAAAAGTTTGAAGGGAATTTTGATGCCTCTGACTTCCTCTATTCTATACCCGTTCCCATCGGTTCACTTTGCCTTATGTCACTTTCCATTCTTCGTCTCCAAACATGTTCCTTAGGATGACTCTGAATGTCATTTATATACTAGTATGAAGATACTGTCACTCTATTTCAACTATTTGCAATTTATGCATCATATTTAGCAAGTATTTACTGAGTACCTCTTTACACACTGGATATGAGTGCTAAAAGGACCATATTCAGATTTTGTGTGACCTGTTCCATCACACAGGTCTTGTTCCCAAAAGTCTAACAAACTTAGCCCAATGCTCTGGTATCCCCATTTTGAAATTCTTAATAGCTTTTCATTTTGCACTGGGCACCACAAATTTTGTAGCAGATCTTGAGTGTTAAAGCTAAAAATTATACTTTCTACATTCAATAAGTTTGCAAGCTACACATTCACTTAAAATAATAAACCAACAAAAAATGAATAATATATAAAGTTTTTTAAAAAGAAAGATTATTACTTGAAGTAGAATAAGAGGGCAAAACTAATTAAACTTGGGCAATTAGAAAGGATGTGACCTGACACTTGAAGAATGAGTACTTGTGAGTTATGTTAGTAGCTAAGACACGCACGCGCGCATGCATACACACGCACGCGCACACACACACACACACACACACACACACACACACACACACACCATATTTAGAAGCCCAGAATTGCATGTGTTATGGGATGCAGAGTTAAGAAACTAGACAAAGTATGTCCATGTGCACACATGTACATGCTTTAATATTAGGGATGAATGACTCTAAGTGACTCCTTAATGTGATTCTGAGTATGGACATGGCTGGGTAAGAGACCCCAGGAAGATATTTCTTTTCTCTACAAAAGGGAATTCAGAAAACTAAAGGAGGTGTTCTGGGAAGACAGTAGGGGATTTCTGCTTTGAAGTGAACTTTTTTAACAAAAATTTTTGGATATTTCCTCTTAAAATATGTGTTTTAATTTTTTATTGGACTCTTAACCACAGCTTTTGCTTTTGTCCATATGCACTGTATCCCAAGGGGTGGGATGTTCTACCTCTATATTTCTAACTTAGCCACTGGAATAATGCCCTGGGTCTGGTCTTTATTCTGAAGATGCTCATATAATTCAGAAATAAATAAGATAGTTGTGATGTGTAATGATTAATTTTATATGTAAGCTTGACTTATCCAAGGTATGTCTAGCTAGTTGGTAAAATATTCTATCTGAGTGTGTCTTTTAAGGCATTTCTGGAAGAGATTCAGCATTTGACTCAATAAAGTAGAGATCAACCCTCACCAACATAGATAGGGTTAGAATAGAACAAAAGATGAAAAAGGGCAAATTCCTCTATCTTCCTGAGCTGGGCCATCCATCTTTTCCAGACCTTGACATTGGAGTCCCTGGTGCTCAGTCCTTTGAACTCTAGGACTTACACTAATGGCCCCCTAGTTCTCAGGCCTTTGACCTCAGACTGCAACTTACATCATCATCTCCCATGGCTCTTGGGATTTGGATACAACCTGAATTATACCACCGGTTCTCCAACTTGGAGATGACAAGTTGCTGGATTCTTGGACTCTATTCTAAGTAAATCAATTCCTGTAATAAGTATGTTACTTTTTCATAAAGGGGATATTATATCCTCTATGTTATCTATCTATATGTAGTCTATCTATCTATCTATCTATCTATCTATCTATCTATCTATCATCTAGCTAGCTAGCTATCTTCTAGCTAGCTATCTAGCTATCACCTATTTATCATGTACTTTTGCTTTTGTTTCTCTGAAGAACCCTGACTAATGCAATAGTATAGATGATGGCACATCAGAATGTTTAAGAATGTTGAAGAATACCCCCTCCACTCAGATATTGAACAAATGTAAAGTGATAAACTTACACAAAACAGCCTGTTAATCATGAATGACAGGGAAAATATTTTTAGTTAATATCTAGTAAACCCATTATTTGGGATAATGTATAAATGTATATAAATTGATTAATAGTTAACATATATGTGCATAAGCACTGTGCAACTTTGAAAAAGTTATTCACTCTCTTTGAACTTCAGCTTACTCAAGTGAAAAATGAGTATAGAAATACCTACTTGGCCCTGACCAGGTACCTCAGTTGTTATGTGCATGATCCCTATACACCAAGGTTAGGGATTTGATTCCTAGTCAAGGGACATTCAGAAATCAACCAATGAATGCAGAAATAAGTGGGACAACAAATCTCTCTCTCTCTCTCTCTCTCTCTCTCTCTCTCTCTCTCTCTCTCTCTCTCTCTCTCCTTTCCTCTCTCAAATCAATAAATAAAAATAAAATAAAAACTGTAAATACATATTCTTGGACTTCTTGACACTATTAACCTTACTACCTCCCTAATATTCCTTTCCCCTAACCTGATAATAATGATTTCTTATATGCTATCACTTGCTTCAATAAACCTTGGCACCTTCTTAATTTTCTGGCACCTAGCTTAAGTGCTACTCCTGTTTGCCTTTGAACAATTCTTTTTTCCTACTGGGAAACATTATATTGTTTTAAAACATTATATTTTTTTGCATGGAAATGCAAAAGAGGAATGTCTTCACCTTTTTTGAGGAGGCCAGGAAAGGTTTCTTAGGTGATATTTGAAATTAGTCTTAAAGGATGAAAAAGAGTTCTCTAGAAAGTATAAAAGAAACATGTACAAAGGGAAGGAGGCAAAAAGAGCACAGCTTATTCAAGGTTCATGCAGAATCTTGTAGATATGATTATTTATGTGTTAATTATTGATTCAATAGTAATTATAGTATCCATAGTGAAGGTCATTTGAAATACAGTTTACATAAAACTGTTTTTCTTTAGTTAGCCCTCATTCTCTATAGAATAAAGGCTTTAGCTAAAAAAATTCCCCGTTTACTTGTCTGCCTGCCCTCAAGACTCTGATTTTTTTGAAAGCTGGGAGAACTTAATCTTTGGATCCAGAGCCTTGGATAGTGATAGGGTGGTGTTTAATCAATTATTCCTATATGACTGAGTTAGTCACACACAGAGTGTTATGAAGATTTTAATCAGGTAATACATATAAAAGAACAGTTGCTCAGTGAATATGATCAGTAAATGAGAGCTGATAGAGAATGTGAACTTTTCCTTAAGTTCTTTATATCTTTGATTATGTGAGTATATTCATTATAAGCCCAAAGAAATAGAGACATGCACCAATCCATGAAACCAAAGCCTGGGAGAAAAGTTTTTCTAAGGAAGGGACATGGTTTGCATATCTTAATCCTTTGTAAATATTTATTTCATTGATTCCAAATCTCTTCTGACACTCATAAACATGTCCATCAGAAAAATTGCATTGGAGAATCCTTTTGTAAACCTATTTAGAAATGGGTAAGATCCTTTGTTGTCTTACTGATTTTATGCCTGCAGACATTGAGTGACAAAAAATGCTTCTAATTTGACTCACATCTAGTCTTGCTATTAATAGTTGATTACTTGTTTTATAAATAGAGGGCGATTTTAGATTACTCAAGCATTCTCTTCCTGCACATCACTAAATTATTCTATGATCACAAGCAAGCTGCAAGCTGCTTCACTTACCTCTTTGGTTTCATGAGGTATTGTAATACACATCAGGAAACTTATTCTCTTTAAGAATTATATATTTTCTATAAATCTTGACCCCAAATTTGATTTCATACTTAAAATTTTACAACATCCTTTCATTATCATTAATGGACTAGTAATAACATTTATTAACTTTTTTACCTGATGAAAGAATCAATGAATACATTTCACATCAGAATTGCTGAATTTCAGAAGGTTGTGTGGCTCTGCAATCTTCTCTTTGGCAGAGTGACTAACACCTTATACTGTTCTATTTAATATATAGTCAGTATGATATAAAAATAATCAAGTCTACATGGAGAGAAGAATCAGGATTTGGTTTTAAACCAAATCGGCTGAATTCCATGTGAAAAAAAGGGCCAGAAAATTGCCAAATGTTGATAGTACAATTCTATGCACTGTCTCTTTGCTTGCCAATACCCGAAGCCACAGAACCTAACAAAAGAGTTGACACAGACTCTTATTTCTTTATCTGATCCATAACAAGGCCATGTCTTAAGCAGTCAGGGTCTCACACCTTATCTTTGCTTGTTTGGGAGAGAAAATAAAAAATACTTTTTTTCTACCTCCAAGTTTCTGAGTTTTTCCTTATCCTTTCCTCTTGGATTGGTAATTGTAGCTCTGTTCAACATGTGGAAGCTCAGTCATTATATGCAAATGTTTACTGACAGCGTTGGGTCCTCTAGCTGCCATTACTGAGAATGTGGGGTGCTGGTAGGCTACTTCTTGGCATTCTGCAGGACAGTTGGAATGGTCATGGCATCATTGTCAAAGTCCAGCTGTTTACTGTTGGTGCCTCATCCTGTGTTAAGCCAGAACCGCTGGCAAGTAGCACTGACAAGACTTCAATCTCTCAGGAAGCCCACTAAACTGGGTTGGGAGATCCAACATTATAGGTAATAAATTATTGGTAGAAAGTGGAAATACTATCCCTGTCTTAGAAGTTAAGAGATGAGTAACAGACTCTCAGAGAAACAGTCCCAGCTGTGCATATTTGGTCAGAGATTTATATTTTTATAATTTTAGTGCTTTTTTAACTTCATTTAAAAATACTTTACTGATTTTTTAGAGACAAAAGAGGGAGGGTAGGGGGAGAGAGAGAGAGAGAGAGAGAGAGAGAGAGAGAGAGAGAGAGAGACCTATCAGTGGCTCCTGCATACCCCCTACCAGGATAGAGCCAGCAACCTTTTGGTGCATGGGATGATGCACTGGCCAAGGACTCTTCATTTTTCATAAGTACAATTTATACACAGAAACATTTATCTTCTTTATTATAGAATTCTCTGAATTGCAAATAATTTTATTCATTTGTGTAACCAACTCCACAATCAAGATGTAGAACTGCTATATCAATCCTTCCAAACCTGGTGCCCTTTGCAGTCAGCTCCTTCCTCTGCTCACTCTGGCAACCATGATCTATTTGCCCAACCCCCTACAATGTTAACTTTGAAAAAAATGTAGTAAAAATGGAGGCATACAGAACGTTACATTTAGGATCTGGCTTCTTTTGCATAATTAGTTGAGATTCATCCACGTTGTCTGTATTGGTAATTTATTCATTTTTATTACTGAGTAGTATCCCATTATATATTTTCACCACAGTCTGTTGTTCATCCATTTCCTTCCTCAATGACATTTGAGATGTTTCCAGTTTGGCAATTAAAGATAAAATGGTTTCAGCATTCACACACAGGTTTTTGTGTGAACACAGTTTTCATTTCACTTGGGGAAATATCTCAGAATGGAATTGCTGGGACATATGGTAAGTGTCTGTTTAACTTGATGAGAAACTGCCACGCTGTCTTCCCAAGTGGTGGTGCCATTCTGCATTCCCACCAGCCACATGATGCAATTATAGATGCTCGAATGCTCACCACCTTTAGACATTGTCACTTTTGTTTAAAACTTTAGTTATTCTAATTTATGTTAGGTGGTATATGATTGTGGTTTTATTTTGTCATTTCCTAATGACTAAGAATGTTAAACCTCTTTTCCTGATATTTAACTTTTTATTTTGGAATAATTTAAGACTTAAAATAAAAATTGTAAACATAAATAGTAGACATTTTGCAATTAACATTTTACCTTATATAATTTATCATATTTTATCTTTAACTACATATACATTCACAGATACTTATATTTGCACATATGTATAATAAATATATTCATAAATTTATACATAAATATATACATAATATATACATATGTATGATAAATATATACATATAGAAAAGTTTCTAAACTTTTTTAGAACAGTTTATATACATAATGTCCCTTTACCCCTGAAGTTTTCAGTATGTATTTATTAAAAACAAGAATATTTTCTTATATAGCTTTTATATAATTACCAAATCAAGAAATTAAAATTACTACCCTAGATCTTTTTCAAATTTTAGTGCTAACTCAAATAATGTCTTCTATAGATGTGTGTGTGTGTGTGTGTGTGTGTGTGTGTGTGCGCGTGTGTGTGTGTACGTGTTTCCCTTGTTTCAGATCTAATCTGGGATCAACATTATAATTAGCTCTTATATTTTTAATTTTCTTTAATAATTTTCTATTACCTTAAAAATTTGAAGAGCACAGGGAATTTATTTTCTAGACTGCCTCTTAGTTTGTGTGTATCTGATGCTTACTCATGACTCTGGTCCTTTTACTTTCTGGCAGGGATACCACAGAAATGATATTTTGTCCTGCTCAATGGTTTGTGTTGATATGTATGACATTTTATGATATTAACATTTTACCACCTATTTAATGTGGTATCTGTTAGATTCCTCCATTGTACCTTTATATTTTTTTTGAAAAAGTAATGGGTACTTATGAGGAGATAATTTAATACTATTCATATCCCGATACTCCACAAACACTAATGCTAAGTAGTGTTAGCATTCCAATGATTTATGATGGAGTTTATTAATATTTTGATGGTTGCCAATTGGTCACTTTTTAATTCCATCATTTTGTCTTTAGTTGACATTCTCATCTATACTAATAAAAGGATACTATGCTAATTAGACTGGGAAACCTTCTGGATGTCTTTCCGGACAAAGCTATAGTGGCAGGGCCAAGACAGAGGCAATTAGAGATGATCAGGCAGGAGGGGAGGGCAGATGGGGTCAAACAGGCTGGTAGGGGGGCATTTGGAGGTGAGAAGGCCAGCAGGGGGGAAGTTGGGGGCAAGCAGTTCTGGCAGCGGGGCAGTTGGGAGAGCAGTTGGGGGCAAACAGACCAGCAGGCAGAGTGTTTAGGGGCAATCAGGCAGGCAGGCAGGCGAGCGGTTAGGAGTCAACAGTCCCAGATTGCGAGAGGGATGTCCAACTGCCTGTTTAGGCCTAATTCCTGTAAACCAGCAGTAGGACATTTTTCCAGGGGTCCCAGATTGGAGAGGGTGCAGGCTGAGGGACACCCCAGCCATGCATGATTTTATGCCCTGGGTCTCTAGTCTACCTATATGTTTAAAATATGTCTATGCTGTTACTATATTTGATTCCAATCCAGCACCATGTAATTCATTCTATTTTTCCCCCTTTCATAGTATAACTTGTTTTCTCAGAAGTGAGGAATCTATATCTATACTTACTACAAAATAATTACTTATTTTCTGAATCCTGAATACACAGAAAGTAGTTTCAAACTTTCTTACACACACCACTGAGAAGAAAAAAAACTCTGCTAACAAGAGTTTACTATCCTATATAATAAAAGAGAAACATACATAATTGACTGTACCTTCGCTCCTGATTGGCTATGCTACCAGCCAATCAGGAGTGGGGGGGGGGGGCAAGTGGCGTGAGTGCCAGGCCTGGGGGTGGAGATGAAATGGCCATGGCTGCGAGCTCCCAGCCCCCAGGGCTGGGTGGTCACAGGCAGTCGGGGCTGAGCTGAGCAGGGCAATGGCTGGGTGCCCAAGACCTAAAGCCTCGCCAGAAGCTTTAAGCCTTGGGCAGGCTTAGAGGAGGGGGGTGAGCCATCAGTTGGACATCCCCTGAGGGATCCCAGTATGTGAGAGGGGGTAGGTTGGGTTGAGGGACCACCTACCCCCAGTGCACGAATTTCATGCACCGGGCCCCTAGTTTATTTATAGTTCTTTGGCCTTAACTCTGAGAATATAACTTCAAAATACTGGGTGCAAATAGTAATGGTTTTCCTATTTTTTAATCCCTTTTGATGTAAAAGTAAATTAGGTTCAGTTGTTTATGTTTTTAACCAATTTTAAAATTTTTGACATCTTTGTTGACTTAATTATTTACTACATTATGTAAAACTGTAGCATGGTTCCAAAGTCAGAATTAAAGAATTAGGTATACTCAGAGATTGTCGCTGTCCTTCCCTATATTCCTTATCCTTTTTATCCTATGCCTAATGGATCCCCTATAAGTAACCAATCTAATTAGTTTATGGTTTATCTTTTCTATATTTATTTTTTTCAAAAACAAATGGATATAAGAGGGAGAAATTTTGACTGCATATTTAATACTATGTTTTCATGTCTTCTCCAAAGACTTGTGAATCTATAGAACAATTACAATTTCTTATTCACAAATTCACTGTGATTTATATACATTGGCCTTGAGATAGTATCAGCTCTCATCCTATATAATAAAAGGCTAATATGCAAATAGACCGAATGTGGAACAACCAACTAACCAAACAATTGTTATGATATGCACTGACCACCAGGGGGCAAGTGCAGAACATGGAGGGCATTGGCTGCAGCAGGATGGTAGAGCAGATGAGCAGGGGCACCAGACCAAGGCGAGGCACCAGTTACTTTAACCCGGCTGAGCCTCTAGTGGTTACTGAAAATGCTTTGCTCACATGCACTGTGGTCCCCCCCCCCCCCCCCCCCCACCGAGCTGCTGCTGGTGCCTGCCCAGCTCACACCCGCTGCCATCACCAGAGCCTCTGGTCACACCCACTGCAGTGCTAGCCCTGTTCGCACCTGAAGCTGGCACTGGAACTGTCACTTGCACCCTCTGCCAGTGCCCAGTGCTGGACCTGATCACTTGGCATCATAAGCAGGTGCCAGTGGCAGCTGCCAGCCCTAATTGTCCCTGAAGGCTTCTCCACCTGTCCCTGCTCCTGAGGGATGATTGGGGCAGCAGCTGCTAGCACCCACTGATGGCTCCAGCCCCAATAGCTCTGCACCTTCAGCACCTGGAAGAGTGGTGGGAGCAAGGCTGCTTGCTGGCAGACAGAAGACTGGGGGCTGTGGCAGGAGGGTCCAAGATATACACCTGTGCCTACTGCAGCCTCATGGCCCCCAGTTCCTTTCAAGGTTCATGGATTCATGCATTGGGCCTCTAGTTTAACATAGAATTAATATATAAGATCAGCAATATAAATGTATTATATACGATGTTCATATACATCATCTGATATATACACTGAGTGGCCAGATTATTATGCGTTCAGAGATCATAATAATCTGGCCAATCAGTGTATATATATATATATATATATATATATATATGTGTGTGTGTGTGTGTGTGTGTGTGTGTGTGTGTGTGTGTGTGTTGGGTCATGATTATTTTTGCTTATCTATATGCTTTCCTTCATTTATTGTATTATTTATGCATACTTTTAAAAAATGTTTGGTTTTCCTTCCCATCTGATTGACATTATCTATTAATTGCATAGTGTTCCCAGACTCACTGACTCATTGGAATTTTTTTTACCTTGTTTTAAAGTTTAGATTTCTATCTTAATCAAAGAGACTGGTGTTTCTCTTGCACTTACTTCTGTTCTCACTTGGAATTTTATTAAACTATAAAATGTACAAAACTTAGGAAGGGCTATTCTTTGGAAATTACCCTGTGGTCTGCCTGGCTTTTGGCAAAATGCCTACTTATTTAGGGCACATTAGAATAGAGGAAGAATGAACTGACAATTTGCAGAGCTTTACGTTTTTGGACCTGAGTTTGTGTCCAGATAATGTCTTAAAACTTTGTGGACTTTAAAAATTAGTAAACAGAGAGTCAGAGAGGAGAAAACTTTTTTCTGGGATGTTTGTCTTTGCTTTCCAGTCTCCCTTAATTTTGGACTGCATGAATAATGTGAATGGCAGGGTAAAAAGTCAGAAACTTGGAGAGGACAGACATTTCAGATTCCCACCTAGATAATTTAGTTTAGTTTCCTAAGGAAAGAAAGATCTAGAACAAAGTTGAGGGTGAGTTTGATTTTAAAGGTTTATGACCTTTCTGACTACACTTTCCAACTTTTAATGTCACACCCATCAGGGCACCTCTATTTTTGCCTGGGTCATATTGCATTTCAGTTATGTGATTTTTACTTCCATTTCCTCAATTATTCGGTGAGCTCTTAGAAAGCAAAACTTTGTGTTTAATGATTTTTCAAAGTGAAAAAGCTAAGGTATGCAAGCACTACTAACCAGGTTAGTTTTAGCACAAATTGCTTTCCTATTTATTATTTCATGGTTGTATTAGATAAACTAGCTTTTTTATTGTTGTTAATTTTCCCTAATACCATGTGAAAACTGTTTACAGAGATTTTAGGAACACTATACACAGTACATATGACTTTGAATTTGCATTCTGGGTTTGATTATTTGGGAAAAATACCTTTATTCTTTCTACAAATCACATTCACCCAACATATAAATCAATTTATTTTCTAGATTGAAAGATAATTTTTTCTCCCTCTGCAATGGGTGTGTGTGTGTGTGTGTGTGTGTGTGTGTGTGTGTTTTGAAACTGACCACAAGGGTTGTATGGACTGGATAGTCAGATATTTTACCTACTGTGCAAAATTTAGGAATGGATCCACTCACCAAACTATACATGCCCTTGGTAATTATGGAATTTTTTTATTGTAAGATGCCCCATGATATCAACTAATTTATTAAGAGAAAATTCTGTGCACATCTTCTTGGTTAATTTGGAAATGAAAACCACATAACTCATGTGGACTTCTTCATTAGGACTGAGATAATGAAAAGGTAGGTAATAAGCAATAAGTAGGTTTGTGCAGTGCAAAGAGCCCCAGAGTGTGAGTAAAAGGAGTTGTAAACCATGCTCTGATTTCCTGCTTTCCTGTTGGGTAACCTTAGCCAAATGCTCTAACCTATCCTATATCAGATTTCTCACCTCTAAAATGAATATAAAATTTTCTATTTTTCCTTCCCCTCAGGAATAATGTAAATTTTAAATGAAGTAATATCTAACATTTATTCATTCATCTGTGTCATTCATTTATTGAGCATCTTCTAAGTTCTAGTCCTACTAAAATTCACAAAAAATTCAAGTGGAGGAGGAAAATGTCAGGTTGTAATAATGAAATAACAGTTTGGACAACTGGTATTTTATTAATATAATTGATAAGGAAATATAGGTTGCCCCTTCCCTTATAGAATAACATCACCATTCATTCAGTCCTGCAAGCTGGAAACTTGAGGGTCATCTGACCTGCCTCTTTTCCTCATAACCCTCCACACTGTCAGATAAAGAAGTACTGTTGAATATTCCTCCTAAATATTTTAAAAATGCATTTATTTATTTTCATTTCACTTCTGTGCCACTGGTGCTATCTTTTACCTGGATTATCAAAGAGCTTTGTTGTTGCTGTTGTTAGAATAAAATCTAAGTTTAGAAACACATTAAAATCTTTTTCCATATCTCTTTTCTATCTGCTGTCAAAGCAGCTAGTGCTTCCCACCTATTTTCATTGCTCTCTCCCCTAAATGGAAAGTAAACTACGTGAGGGATCCTGTCTATATTTTTAGTATTGCATATCTCTCAACTAGCCTGGTTTTGTTCGGTGGTATATACTTAAATTTTTGTTGCAGTTTTTGGTAGAACTATCCCTAAGGTAGAAATTGCTTAATTACAGTGATTTCCTGGGCTGCTGCCACCTTTTTCTGTCTCCGCCGTGATTGGGATGCAATCTAGGGAAATAATACCATGCTTCAGTGAGATGTTATCACCTAATACTTTCAGGTTCATAAACTGTATATGCTATCAAACTAATCATAAAGCAGACCTGTTTTATATGTTTAACATATCTCACATGTAGTGGGGAGTTTAAAGATTGATTTGTGAAAATAAATGAAAATGTAAGTGTTATAAAGTGTTTAGGCAGTGCTGAAGTTATTACTAATTGTTATTATATACTTTATTCATGTGATGTATGTTAGAAATATGACTAAATGCGAGCCATAGAGTTTGTTCATCTAGTTATTGCTGTTGATTTTACATTACTATTTGTCAATACTGTCTGCTTCTTCTGGTGATGTGAGTTCCCTGATACTCCTCTAATATATGTAAAAATATGCATTGCTAATCTAAACAAGAACATGATGAGTCAGGACATATAATAACTTTATTGATTCTTTTAAGTTGTTGCTGTGTAATGTATTTTACAAATTAATAATACCTACCACCACATACTAAGCCAGCTGCCCTACACCAATAAAGATCAAGTTAAGAAAATTGAGCAAAATGATTTAACTGTTGAAATTTATAAGCACAGCATTACTAAACTGTTATTTGTTGGGCATTAAATGAGCTGCAGTTTTTCCAATGTCCAGAGCTTTCCAGAATGCAGTTATTTTTAAAATCACTTCACATGTTTAAATATCCCTTTTGCTAAAAGGATGATCCCTATAGGAGATGTATAATGTCCCCCTTCCTTCTTCTGTGTTTTAGAGTCAGTACCTCTTAGGGTTCTTTCTTTCTTTCTTTTCTTTCTCTTTCTCTTTCTCTTTTTCTTTTTCTTTTCTTTTCTATTTCTTCCTTTCTTTCTTTCTTTCTTTCTTTCTTTCTTTCTTTCTTTCTTTCTTTCTTTCTTTCTTTCTTTTTTTTTTTTTTGCAGCTGGAGCCTTTCTTTTAACCTTGCTGCATAAAATTGGCTTAGGAGTCTTTTATCTCTGTCCTTTCTGTTACCCTGTGTATTTTGTTACCATAAGACTTGCTGCACTTACTGAAATTATTTTTCCAGTTGCAAGTCTTTGTCCCTAGAATGTGAGTTTCTTGAAGGTAGACAATATATCTTTGTTTTCAAATTTTGTTTATCCGTGAAGAGTAAATCTGAGATGCTGCTCAATGAAAGTCATTGTGCGATTTGGGGTTGGGAACTGATAGAAAAATCAGATTATCATCAGAAGGACGCTAGAAAATAAAAGCAGAACAGAGCACATTGTCTCCTTGATGTCAATATTATTTGACAGGTAAATGATGCATGGGTTATAAAAATAGACGCAGTCCAGGCTTAATTATCTTTCTAAGTTGATGCTTGTGCTTTGAAGATGTTTACACTTTGTGGTATATTGCTTTTTTCTGTCAATAACGTGTCAGTGGACAAAAACACAGACTTTTCTTTTAATATATAGTGAGTCCCCATGATGTTGCTGAGTTTTTCTATAATCAGAATTAAAGAGTTGAAACAAAGTTAGAAAATGTTTCAACACAATAATTTAATTCAGAAAGAAGGGAGACACTATCCTGTTTTAAGGCATGGGCTGTAATCTCACAGATTTAAACTGTAGCTTATAAAATGAGATAGCTGCTTTTGAATCATGATTCTCCCACTCACTATCTGTGCAATCTGGGGCCAATAAATTAATCTCTCTGAGGGAATAATGATGATGGTCTTCAGGCCAGTTTGTATATGTGAATAAGTGACACTGTAGGAAATAATACATACCATTTTGCATGCTTCTATCAGAACCTGAGCAATGTTTCTTACATATACGATTCAATTTACTCTTCATAGCAACCCACAAATTTGGTTTATGCACATTTTAAATGTAAATAAACAGAGATTCAGTATAGTTAAGTAGTTTACCCAGGTGTGAACAGCAGGTAAGTGGCACAGTCAAGATGAGAGAGTAGGGCTACATGACTTCACAATCAATAGGTCTGACCAACATCTCATGTGGGTGAACTACTGTCTATTGTAGACGCTCAATAAATTACGGCCAATGTTATTATACACATACAGCTTCTGAGCAAAAAATTGGCTTTCACCCATTAGCCCATTAGCCACTATCTAATGAGCTTTAAGTAAAAACTCCACTGTTTTTATATGAACTTTCATTAACAGTTGGTGAAATTCATAGATGAAGAATCCTATCTAATAAAAGAGTAATATGCAAATTGACCATACCTCTGATCAAGCCACACCCATCAGCCAATCAGGAGCAAATAAACCCCAACCAAGATGGCTGTGGCCACTGAGAGCTGGAGAGGTAGGCTTGGGTTTCCTCAGCAATGGAGGAAGCCAAGCTTTCCGCCTGCCATTGCCAGCCTAGGCCTCCACTCAATGCTACAAAGTTTCAATTATAGAAGATATATCCCAACAGAAATGGTGGCAGCCACAGAGCTGGAGAGAGCAGAGGCTGGGGTAGCCCAGGCAATGGAGGAAGCCAAGCTTCTGTAGCTCTACATAGCCTAGGCCTCTACTCCAGGCTCTAATGTTTCAGTTATAGAAGATAAATGTCCCAACAGAAATGGCTGGTGCCATGGAGCAAGTAGAAGGCTGGGCTCTGCTCCAGGCTACAAAGTTTCATTTTTAGAACACAAATAAATCCCAGACACCAGGGCCTCCACTTGGGTTACTAGGGGCAGTGGCTGGCCTGCAAACCACCACAGGCCTCTCGCCCAAGCTGCTCCACACCCAAAGGAAAGCCCCAACCTGATCTGGGGCACCCTTCAGAGCAAACCAGCTGACCCCCACCCATGTACCAGGCCTCTATCTTATCTAATAAAAGAGTAATATGCAGATTGACTATCTCCCCAACACACAAGATGGCTGCCCCCATGTGGTCAAAGATCCTGCCCCTATGTGGACACAAGATGGCCACCACAAGATGGCCAGCAGGTGAGGGCACTTGGGAGGGACCAAGCATGCAAGGGAAGGCAGTTGGGGGCAATCAAGCCTTCAGGGGAGGGCAGTTAGTGGTGACCAGGCTGGCAGAGGAGGGAAGTTGGAGGCAAACAGGCTGGCAGGGTGGCAGGGAAGCAGTTAGACATCAATCAGGCTGGCAGGGGAATGGTAGGGGGTGATCAGGCTGGCAGGCAGAAGTGGTTAGGGGCAATCAGGAAGGCAAGCAGGCAAGCAGTTGGGAGCCAGCAGCCCTGGATTATGAGGAGAATGTCCGACTGCCAGTTTAGGCCTGATCCCACCGGGATTAGAGAGGGTGCAGACTGGGCTGCAGGACCCTCCTCCTCCCCCCCCCCCCCGAACCCTGTGCATAAATTTCATGCACCAGGCCTCTAGTATTATTATAAAGACATTGGATTGAAATCTAATGTTACAGGGTTTACCTGAATCCTTGGCAAGTCCATCGACTCAAAGCTCCAAATATCAAAGCAGAAAATACCTTGTATTGAGTTTTATAGTTCATTGGTTTGAGACTATTTGTGTTTGGATATTTTGAGGTAAAAAACCATTTGCCCATCATTTCAACCACATTTTATGTGCTAAGGCATAAGCCATTTCTGTTTACCGCATTCAGAAATCTGATGGCATGCCCCTAATTATTCAAGGTGGATGACCTTGAAAGTGGTCAATGTTCAATTAATTATTAAAAATTGAGCAATGGTTGGTGGCAGCAAGAGCAAATATAATGTGTACTCAAGATATGTGAATTATAAATGTAATTGTATTGATTTGACACAATTCCCTAAGTCCCTGAGAGGATGATTAAAAGCTATGATTTAGGATAAGGGTAAGCTGGTAAAGTTGGCAAGCATGTGAGTTTGAGGTCTCTCAGAGACATCCTGGAAGACATTAAAGAAGTTTGCATTTTTTCAATTAATTCAGAAATTGTAAAATCAATTATGAAATCTGAGAAGAGCAGGACTTTCACACAAGTTGCATCATGGCTTTTCATTTTTCACTGATTAAATTCAACTACAGCAGCATGAATAAACACAATGAGCATTAGACTAAGAGAGAGAAGCTATCATTTTAATTTTTGTGATCTACCAATTAATATATGACCTTGGGCAAGTGATATCACTTTTTTTATATTACTGTTATTTTTGAAAAAATGGGAATATTGTTTGGGTTGTCTTTAAAATCTCTACTTAGTAGCAAAATGTAGAATTATATTAACCCTAGTAGAAATGCTGGAGAGGAACTTCAAACTCTTGTTTCCAGAAAATACACATTCTATAATGTCTAGGATAGAATTGGGTGCAGAGTTAAGTAGATCTTAACAAAGAGATCTTTACAAACTTATGGACAACTTGCATATGAGTTGTTTAGCCAAACCAGCTGTATATAAAGAAGATGTATCCTCTTTATGACAGAAGAGAAATGATGAATGAAAAAATCAACTGAATAAATGAATAGTGAATGTATCAATTAATTATGTGCACTCTTGCTCAGATTGGATAATCCCAAATCAATCAACTGAAGGAGAGAAACAATCAGAAGTCTCCATATTTCACTTTTAATCTAAGAGACATAACCAAATGAGTTAGATTTGATTATTCTACTTTATAAAAGAGGAAAACATTGGTCAGAGAGGTTCAGCAATATATATATTTATGTAGCTTGTAAGTTTTGAGGCTTGTAAGTCTTGTGAAATCAAGTCCAGGGGCTTTCTTCCAGTATACAATACTACTATCTACTATTTCTATTATTTTATAAGCATTAAAACAGCTTCATGACATATTTAAACCACTTTCCAAATTAAAAAATGTTATTAGTTGACTAAAATACTCTAATCAATAAAGTAATTATTTATAATTACTTTATAATCTAAGGAGAAGCATAACAAAAAAATGTCCCACATCTATTTCTGTGACTGATATTCAGTGAAGAGATATCATAGTTTACAATAAAGTCAGTGAGGAGATATAATTTATAATAAATAAATCAGAGAAAATTATAGAATGTGATTTAAGCTTTGAGAAATAATACACAAAATACAGTTCCTATATCAAGAAAAATTCTGAAACCCATAAAAATTGGTCTGTATCCTCAGACCTTAGCATATGGCAAAATTAACCACAGTTCATTGGACTATCCATAGATATCCTTCTCAGTTCCCAAATTGTTTATTGAAGAGGGTAAAGTTCTTACAGTTAGATGAATTGCACAATAAATGTAATTAAATGTTGGAAAACTTTGTGTCAGTAGTTAATGCCTACAGACTTGTTGACCTTGAATATCTCTCTTAATCTCTTACTTGTAAAATGTAGGGAAAATAATCTCCATAAAAACAGGTATTGGATACATTAAGCAAAGCCTTTGGATATACTCTCTAAAATATTTAAACTCATGGAAACTTAGCTTTTTCATTCATAAAACAAGAGTGATAACTATGTAATGGGGGATGGTAAAGGTTAAAACTGATAAAAATATACAGCATCTGCTACAAAGAGCCCTTTAATTTTGGCATTGTGACCATATTCTCATTTGTCATAGAACTGGGGAAAAAAATCAGTTGTAGCAATGAAGCACTTGCCTGGAGGAAAGCTTGATTGACAGACTCAAAATCAGAGTGTAGAGGATACATTTCATTTTTCTGGGCTTATTATAAACTAGAGGCCTGGTGCACAAAATTCTTGCACAGGAGTGTGTCCCTCAGTCCAGCCTGCACCCTCTCCAACTTGGGACCTCTCAAGGGATGTCTGAGCCAATCAATGATTGAGTATCAGCCTATGAACCAGAAGGTGATGGTTTGATTCCAGAACAGGGCACATGCTTGGCTTATGGTCTTAATCCCCAGTAGGGGTGTGTAGGAAAAAGCCAATCAATGATTCTCTCTCATCATTGATGTTTCTCTCTCCCTTCCTCTCTGAAATCAATAAAAATATATTTAAAAATAAAAAAGAGAACTTGGAGAGCCCTTTCATTTCATGTGCATGGGTCTTTAAGAAAAATTTTATTTCATTATGTTTTAGAATATTGTTTTTTATTGGGATTGTTCTGGCTTTTATCTCAGAAAAAAAGAAATTTTATATTGGATTTCTACTTTCAACATTTCCATTGTTCTATCATTTTCATATTTATAATATCCTATCTAATAAAATAGTAATATGCAAATTGACCACACCTCTGCTACACCCAAAAGCCGTGCCAATCAAGAGTGAGTATGCAAATTAACCCCAACCAAGATGACTGCAGCCACAGAGAGAGCAGGAGGCTTGGGTTTCTCCAGCAATGGAGGAAGCCAAGTTTTCTGCCTCCCCTGGCCTTCCTTAGCCTCTGCTTAAAGCTACAAAGTTTCAATTATAGAAGATAAATAAATCCTAGATACTGGGGCTTCCACTTGGGTTGCTGGGGTGTGTGGCCAGCCAGCAAAACACCACAGGCTCCTTGCCCAGGCTGCCACATGCCCCAAGGGAGCCCCACCCTGATATGGAACACCCTTCAGGGCAAACCAGCCAGCCTCCACCCATGCACCAGGCCTCTACCCTATCTAATCTTATCTAATAAAAGAATAATATGAAATTTGAACATCACTCCAACATACAAGATGGCTGCCCCCATGTGGTCAAAGATGACTGCCCCCATATGAACACAAGATGGCCACCACAAGATGGCCAACAGGGAGGGCAGTTGGAAGGGACCAGGCCTGCAAAGGAGGATAGTTAGGAGCAAAGAGGCTGGCAGTGGAACAGTTAGGCATCAATCAGGCTGGCAGGAGAGTGGTTAGGGGTGATAAGGCTGGCAGGAAGAAGCAGTTAGGGGCAATCAGGAAGGCAGCCATGCAAGCATTTCAGAGCCAGCAGTCCTGGATTGTGAGAGGGAAGATGACTGCCCATTTAGGGGCCTAAATAGGTATTTGGACATCCCTTGAGGGGTCCCAGATTAGAGAGGGTGCAGACTGGGCTGAGGGACACCCCCTTCCCTGTGCACAAATTTTGTGCACCAGGCCTCTAGTTTATAATAAGCCCAGAAAAATGAAATGTGTCCTCTGCACTCTGATTCAATTTCCAGCCCAATTACTTTTGATATTTATTATGGTTAATGAAGATTAAACATAATATTGATATTATATAAATTTTATAAATTTATATAAATTTTGATATTTGAGTTTAATGTTTTAAGAATGTCCCACTCATCCTGTTCATTTCCTTCTTCCCTTTCCCTCTAAGCTGTTAAACTTTTTTTCCTTAGCCTCTTATTTGATTATGAATTATACATGTTTTCCAGTTGTTATAATAAATAATTTCAAGTGACTTGTGTTTCATCTGAGTCTGAAGGTTAATATTTGCTTTCTCTTTATTCCCTACTTCCTCCATTAATTATATATTATTCAAGAGCAAACAGGTAGGTACAATCCCAAGTAGATATCCCTATGGATATAGGTTTGGAAAAACATGAAACTTGTGAGTTGTCCTTGACTCTAGGTTTGTGTTGCTCAAATTCCATTCTTAGCATACAGATGAATTAAGGAATAGAGCTTCTAGCCCAGGTGTAATGTCTTCTCTGTAGAAGATCTTTTAGCAGTGAAGTGGTATGAGTTTAAAGTAATTTAACAATAACATCTAGTGTAATACCACTGGCATTTACTATTAATCTGACATTTGTATGCTAACTTGAGGGTAGAAATGTGGAAAACATGTCACCATCAGTTATTTCCTAGCGAGTGAGGTCTGAAATAGCAACTGTTTTATGAATATATAGTTGGGGCAAAAGTAGGTTACAGTTATTATCATGTAAAATAATCCTATCTAATAAAAGAGTAATATGCAAATTGACCATACCTCTGGTCAAGCCATGCCTACAAGCCAATCAGGAACAAATAAACCCCAACCAGGATGGCTGCAGCCACTGAGAGCAGGAGGGAGGCTTGCGTTTCACCAGCAATGGAGGAAGCAAAACTTTCTGCCTGCCCTTGCTGGCCTAGACCTCCACTCAGTGTTACAAAGTTTCAATTATAGAAGATACATAATCCCAACAGAAATGGTGGCAGCCACCAAGCTAGAGAGAGCAGAGGCTAGGTTTTCTGGGGCGATGGAGGAAGCCAAACTTCTGCAACCCTAGCGCCTAGACCTCCACTCTAGGCTACAAAGTTTCAATTGTAGAACATAAATTAATCCCAGGGCCTCCACTTGGATCACTGGGGGACATGGATGGCCTGCAAATCACCATAGGACCCTCACCCAGGCCATCCCATGCCCCAAGGGAACCCCCACCCTGATTTAGGACACCCTTTAGGGCAAACCAGCTGGCCCCCTCCCTTGCATCAGGCCTCTATCCTATCTAATGAAAGTGTAATATGCAGATTGACCATCATTCCAACACACAAGAGCGCTGCTCTCATGTGGACGCAATATGGCCACCACAAGATGCCAGCAGGGGAGGGCCATTAGGGAGCTTCCAGGCCTGCAAGGGAGGGCAGTTGTGGGCAATCAGGCTAGCAGGGGAGGGCAGTTGAGAGGGATCAGGCCTGCAAGGGAGGGTAGTTGGAAGTGATCAAGCCTGCAGGGGAGGGCAGTTAGGGGTGACAAGGCCTGCAGAAGAGGGAAGTTGGGGGCAAACAGGCTGGCAGGGGAGCAGTTAGATATCAATTAGGCTGGCAGAGTAGTGGTTATGGGGTGATCAGGCTGGCAGGCAGCAGCAATTAGGGACAATCAGGGAGGCAGGCAGGTGAGCAGTTTGGAGCCAGCAGTCCTGGATTGTGAGAAGGATATCCGACTGCCCACTTAGGCCCGATCCCAATAGGGCCTAAACAAGCAGTTGCATATCCCTGGAGGGGTCCCCGATTGGAGAGAGTACAGGCTGGGCTGAGAGGTAACCCCCTAACCCCCGTGAGCGAATTTCGTGCACCAGGCCTCTAGTACAATAAATAAATAATAACAACAATAAACTGTTTTGCATACTCACAACTATAAACCTACTTTGTGCCTCACCTTGAATAGACAGTAATTGGACCTTTATTTCTACTTTTGTTGCTTTGAAAATTTTTTTTGCTCTGTAATTATTAAGTAGATTGTCCTTCAAAATAATGTAAATAATGTTGACAAGGCTTATCTAAAGTTGTTCTCCCTCAAGTAGAACACTGAATCATATGTTTTAGAGATAACAGCAATTGAAATGTAACAAGTTAATTGGCTATGGCTTTGCTCTCCTTCTTCAGTTGCAAACACAGATGAGACAGCATTTGATTATGCCTAAACCAGTGTTTGGAAAACTCATTAGTGAACAGAGCCAAATATCAACAGCACAACAATTGAAATTTCTTTTGAGAGCCAAAATTTTTAAATTAAACTTTTTCTAATGTCACTTCTTCAAAATAGACTCACCCAGGTCTTGGTTTTGTGGAAGAGCCACACGAAAGGGGCCAGAAAGCCACATGTGGCCCGTGAGCTGCAGTTTGCCGACCACTGGCCTAAACTCATATAATTACTGTTCCTTAAACTATAGTGTCTATTCCTTTAAGACCCTTAAGAGGGATGCATGACAAGAAACTCTTGATATCATACCTAACCTATAAACTGCCTTTCCAACCCATAATGCTCTCTTACCCAAAAAAATATGCAGATACAGGATTTAAAAAATCCTCTTAAGGTAGGATTCAGCAGTCCTCAATACCTAAGTCATATCACAAGATACTTACCATTTTATCAATTAGAACTTAGTCATAATCTTGAGAAATGACTACTCAATTATCTACTTCAATAAAAGAAAAATTGCTTTTTACATTTACTATCTAAAATGACTGACTTTATATCTAACTGAAGATCTTTCTTTACCTTATAGAAGAAGAAAAAAGTCCAGGAAATCTTCAAATGAGAAGCAATATGACATAGCATAAATAATCCAGACTTTAGAACCAATGAGACCACGTAAAAATTGGTTCAAATAATACTGTGCTCTTCATTAGCTCTGAAATCTTGGTAAAATCATGAAACATCTCTGAGACTCAATTATTCTGTCTTATAATTGACTAGACGAGGAAAAGAGGACAGGAACAAGGAAGATAAAGAAGATGAGCAAGAGGACGAGGTGTTAGAGAAGGAGAACGAAGTAGTAATTCCAATTTCAGGAGAGTGGTCATGGGAAATAACATGTGTAAAAAGACTGGCACATAGTAGGCTCTTATTTGATTACAGCAATCATCAGTTTTTTAAAGCCGTAGAATAAAAATGTTCCTGTGACTAATATTCAGTGACAATATATCGTCTATAATAAATTCAATGAGGAGATATCACTTATAATAAATACATCAGAGAAAATTATTTTAAAAAGAACCTAAGCCAACGTAGTATAGCAGTTCAGACTCCTGTAATATGAATCCTGATGTCCCACTTAGTGCTGTCACCTTTTCTGCCTCAGTTCTCTTTTCTATAAATAAGTAAATTGACAATAACTACTTCATCATGTTGAGAAAATTAAGTTAGTGAATTGTGTAAAACACAGAGTAAATTTTACTTAAATGTTTGCTATTTTCTTGCTAACAATGAGAAATGCCTCTTGTACCAGGTGGAGATACAAAGTGCCAGTAAGTTCACTGATTCTTTATTCTGTAAAACAAATATCTCCCTCTTAGTATTTTTAAAGTTGCAAAGCACTAGCAGAAAATGTGACAAGCATGCAGTTTGGTGTGAATTTGTTTTGGCATTTTTTTTCTAAGTTTTGTCACTTATTAAACTGTATTATGTTAAGCAAGTCACTTAACCTTCAACTTAATCATCTCATTTCTTCAAAAATGGCCTTAATGACTACATTCATTTCAAATAACTGCTCTGAAAATCAGAGTATACAACAAAATGAATCTGGTATGGGCAGTGCTAATTCGTTGAAACTCATAATAAGAGCCATAATAAAAACATCAAGAATGAGATTTTTTAAAAGATAAAAATGTGGTCTATTATTATTGCTAATTTAATATCTTTTCCTAAAGTACAACTATATGTTAACTCTAATTTTTCCATCATTTTCTACATGAGGCCTAGTGAAGTGATTTGCTTAAATTCAAAAGAATGGTGAATTATATTAGAAAGTAAATTCCTCTTTATTATATTTTAAAACTCTCTGTTTCCTCTTAAGTTTAAGAAAAATAAGTATAGTCCAATCTGAGAAGCAGTTTTGGAGGACTGCAATGAACACATTTTCCAAAGCTGCATGAAATCCCTGCAAAAAGACAAGCAGCATGTCATCATTACAGTCATTCTAATGATATTTTAAAATTAGCTTTCAAAAGAATTTTGTAAGGCATTATACATAATATTTGTCCTTTCATTTTCTCAGAAGTAATATAGAGTAGGCATGACTGTCCTTATTTATGTTTCCCATTGTAAAAAAGAGGAAACTGAATCTCAGAGAGCTTTAGTCACTTGTCCTTAGTCACATGGCTACCAATCAGGTCAGACCTATCTGACTCCAAATTTCAGACTGTTTCTACTATTCAATGCTCATGCAAGGTTAAAAATAAATCCAGTTATTTCTCCTTCCAGGATTAGGCAAATACCACATAGAAATGGTTACTGAGTGCTTCCTGGGCCCCCCACCCCACCTACATGGCTCTCCCTCCCCTGCCAAAGTATTCTAAGGGATATAATGGTTTCAAACCACTTTGTCACTTAACATTTCAAATATACTAACAGATGGCTTCTCCCAGCTCTAGGCAGATGATGGTTCAGAAATAAGTGGTGTTGGGAGATTTCTTGGGAACGCTCAGGGACAGGAAAGACAGCTGTCACGGAATATCTTAATTACAGTATTTACAAAGTTCTAATTAATGTAATGGTACTTTTATGATTATATTAATGTTATGACCATCAGGGTGTTTGTTGCTGAACTCATTTGGTGAGGTAATTTGGAAGTCATTGCATATTGAAGGCTAGCAACAGTTATGAGCTTAAGGATCTCTTGCTCTAAAGAATTAATTTTAAAAAATTATACTAAAGTATAGAACTGAAAATGTATCTTTTTAAAATGTATTTTGAACAACATTTAATTGAAAGGAATAGAGCTTTATATGTTACACAGTAAACAATTCTAATAGAACATACTGGAGTAAAAACAGTGCCTTTAGGGTCTAGGTGCTTGTGTCAAATACTGGCTGTGTGATCCTGGGCAAATCATTTCATCTTTTCTGGCATTGTTTCCTTTCCAGTGAAATGGGATGCTAACAGTAATCTTTATTTTTCTTAATTATTACAAAAGCAGTTAAGGTTATATTTGAATGATGTTTAGAATTTTTTTATATAAGGGACTATTAATTTGATTATATTTGAATCTCTCAGTGGCAGCTAGATAAAGTTAAAATGAATATTTTAAATTCCAAATGTCTCATTTATTACCATAAATAAATTATTTATTTTATTGTGTTTTTTTCTATTTGATGTAAAATACATAAAGTGTGTTATATTTTATGAATAGGAAAGGTCTTGAATTAGTTGAGTCTGAACCCTGCCTCTGATAAAAAAAATAGATGTGAGCCAGAGCAGTGTCCTTATCCTCTCTGTCGTCTCGTCGTCGTCATTATTATTATTATTATTATTATTATTATGCTAATTGATCTTTGTTGTTGAAAGTATTACAGATGTCCCCTTCTTATTGTCTTTTGAATAATGGTTCCTTTAGAAAACTTGTTTGGGTAACACCACCAATTGTAGGGCATTATTGTGAAGACAAATGAAATAGCGTTTTGCAAAACACCTATAGGGTCAGATATATACTGTTTTATTTTAACATGCATTTTTCCATTATTTTACAGTGTGGCTTTAATTTAGATCATTTAGTTTATTCTCAGTTTTCAAATTGGAGATAGTAAAAAAGACATTGTCCATTTTAACCATGGTAGTATGATATAGTTTTAATGAATAATGATTATTTATGCAATTATTTTTATTGTATCTTTTCCCTTAGGTAAGTTTCATTAGAGAAGAACCATTACTATACTACTTAGTACATAGCAATTAAATTTTTGATTGTATCAAAAAAATCCCTTTTGAATTCCATATTACAATTGATTTAATAACTTTAACACATTAAACAGGGCAATACGATTTTATCAATAAAACATTTAAACAACAAAAATAACTTTTTAAAAATAATAATAAAAAAAGAGAGAATAAGGACTGAATAATCCATTAATTATAGGACAGTCATTAGTCCCTTCTTGCTATTAATTGAATACTGCATCAATTGTTGTTTTAAGTCCCACTAAAGTAGTCTCTTATGATTTTGTACAATATTACCTTATTTTTTTCCAGACTTACTGCAGTATAAGATTATTTTTTGTTTCCTTGAAATATCATGTATTTCCTCATTTGTATACTTGAGACTATGAGGTTTGTCTGCCTTGTTTGGTATTATATCATAACTAGAGGCCCGGTGCACGAAATTCATGCACATAGGGCGGGGGATGTCCCATAGCCCAGCCTGCACCCTCTCTAATGTGGGAACCCTCAAGGGATGTCCAACTGCCCCTTTAGACCCGACCGGGTCTAAAGGGGCAGTTGGACATCCTTCTCACAATCCAGGACTGCAGGCTCCAAACTGCTCACCTGCCTGCATCCCTGATTACCCCAAACTGCTTCTGCCTGCCAGCCTGATCACCCTGTAACCACTACACTGCCATCCTAATTGATGTCGAACTGCTCCCCTGCCAGCCTGTTTGCCCCCAACTTCCCTCCTCTGCTGGCCTGGTCACCCCAAACTCCCTGCAGGCTTGATCACCCCCAACTGCCATCTCTCACAGGCTGGAACCTCCCAATGGCTGTCCACTGCTGGCCATCTTGTGGTGGCCATCTTGTGCCACATGGGGGTATCCCTCTTGTGTGTTGGAGTGATGGTCAATCTACATATAACTCTTTTATTAGATAGGACAGAGGCCTGGTGAATGGGTAGAAACCGCTGGTTTGCCCTGAAAGGTGTCCTGGATCAGGGTGGGGGTTCTTTTGGGGTGTGGGGTAGCCTATGGTGGTTTGCAGGCCAGCCATGCCCCCCAGTGACCCAAGCGGAGGCCCTGGGATATGGGATTAATTTATGTTCTACAGAAACTTTGTAGCCTGAAGTGGAGCTAAATCTTCTGCTTGCTCCATGGTGATAGCCATTTCTGTTTGGATTTATTTAAATTCTATAATTGAAACTTTGTAGCCAAGAGTGGAGGCCTAGACACTAGGGCTGCAGAAGCTTGGCTTCCTCCATCACCTGGGCCTCTACTCTCTCCAGCTCCATGGCTGCTGCCATTTCTGTTGGGATATATCTTCTATAATTGAAACTTTGTAGCATTGAGTGGATGCCTAGGCATGGGAAAGGCGCATTTAAGATTCATGATGAAGATAACATTTGCAATAAGCCAGAAGGCTGCAAAGGAATTGGAGATGATAATAAGCTGGGTGTTGAATTAGTATGGGCTGAGATTTCCTGATAAAGGTAATACCTTATGTAAACGCATGAGTCTGTGAAAAAACCTGACCAGTTAAGGAAAATAGACACTGTAGCTTAAGTAGTTGATCTTCGAGCTTCTGGGAAGTGGCAGAAGATGAGGCTGGGCATTTAGGGGATAGCACCTGAAAGGCTTTGAATCCCATTCTAATGAAATAAGACTTTATGACAATGAGAAATAATGAAAGCATTTGAAGCATCAAAGTGTTAAGGTAGAATTTTGTTTTGTTGTCATTTTTGGAAAGTCAGTCTGCTGTTGAAAATTGGTATGAATTATGAGATCAAGACCCGCTTGAAAAATATTGCAGAGTTCAGGGTAGGGAATGTGTTGGCAGGAGCCAAGGACAAACAAGAGGGAAGGGATAGGAAAGGATTCATAATATAAAGAAATATGATTGATAGGTCAGGGTTACCGATAAGATGGGAAAAGATGTGAAATACTTCATTGATTCTCCTAAGAGAAGAAGTATTTAAGTGGGAAATCAGAAAAAAAAATTACATTGAGGTCTTATTTGAGCTAGCCTGCAAAGGTGAGATCTGTGAGGTGTCAATATGCATAGATGGACAAATACTGCTCTAAGTAGAAGGACACTGATTTTAAAATGCAAATGTAAGGAAGATTAATTTGGATCACCATTTGGTCAGCTCAGCCAAACGTTCCAATCAGTTTCCGTCCTCCAAAAATGGGTTGTGTTTTTTTTCATCTGGAATTTTCTTTGAAACTACTTCTCTGTATTGATCAGTTACTATGATCTACTTGTCCAAAGTTTCATAATAAATGAAAAGAATATAGAACAGGTCGTGTTACTCTATAGTTTTTTTTTAATTACTTAAATGTCAAATGTTGAAAAATGAGTATGTATTATAGGTGCTTAGATACCACTGGTATCATTAAGGCTGCAGCCTCATTTGTCTAATAGACATGGCCAGATTCTTGAAGATACTGTACTTTCACAGAGCCAGGTGGCTTGAAGACAACTGAGGCTGAGAGCCTTTGGCACCCACAGCACCTCCTTTTAAATTATTTTTTTTCCTAAAAAGAGAAGAAAGGAATTGTACAGGCTAACCTCCACTTAATACCCCTAGATTTATCTTCTGTCCTTGTCATCCTTTTTGTGAGTGTGGAGGGGCTGACCTAGAACAGCACCACTCATCTTTCTGTCCTCTGTTTTTTTTATTAGATTCACCGAGTCTCCATATCATCCTGTCTGTCAGCTGGGGACTATTGTTAGCTCTTATAGGTATCTCTTTGGTTCTTTCAGGGGTACATCTCAGAATCAGCAATAGGGTGTCAAGTCATTTTCACACCTCCATCATTCTAACTTATTTACATGACTTTCACTTTCAAGATCTCATGAGATTTTAAACTGAAACCAACAGAATAATTTCCCCCTTTCAAGGTCCTTAACCTTAAGCATGTCTACAAATTTATTTTGCCATGTAAGGTAACATATTTACATATTTAGGGTTTCTATGATCAGTGAACTAGAATTTCTGCCAATCACAGGAGTCGATCAAGATTGAAAAATGAGCAAATGACTTTAATATGAATATCACAAATGAGAATATCCCAATGGCTATTTAACATATGAAAAGTGAATCATTCTCATTAGTGATAAGGAAAATACAAAGTAAAAAACACAAGTCTATAGCAACCTGAATGGCTATATTAAAAAGACCAAAAATACCATGTTAATGAGAATAAGGAGAAACTGAAACTCTTAATCACTCTTCATGAGTTTACAAAATTATGAATTATTTTAAAACACTATTTGTCTATATCTGCTGAAGTTGAACACACACACACACATCCTATCTAATAAAAGAGTAGTACGCAAATTGACCGTACCTCCAATCAAGCCATGCCCACTGTCACACCCATGAGCCAATCAGGAGCAAATTATGTAAATAAACCCCAACCAAGATGGCTGCCACCACTGAGGGCAGAAGAGAGACTTGGGTTTCCCCAGTAATGGAGGAAGCCAAGCTTTCCTCCTGCTGTTGCCAGTCTAGGCCTCCACTCAATGCTACAAAGTTTCAATTATAGAAGATACTAGAGGCCCAGTGCACAAAATTTGTGCATTGTGGGGGGAGGTCATCTCTCAGCCCAACCTACCCCCTCACACATACTGGGAGCCCTCAGGGGATGTCCTACTAATTACTCACCCCAGCCTGCCCAAAGCCTAAAGCCTCAGGCACCTTTAGGCCTTGGACACCCAGCCATCACCCTGCAATGGGGCCAGTGGTTGGCTCTGTCCCAGAAACACCCCTGCTCCAGGCCCAGGTCTTCGCCCCAGCCAGCCCGAGCCTGGATAGCACGGGCCTTGACCCTGCCACCCTGTCCCAGGCCTTCTCTCCAGCCAGCATGTGCTGGCCGCCTGGGCCCCAACCCCCACAGCCCTGGCCTCCTTGGCCCTGCCCCCCTGTGGCCCTGGCCACTGCAGCCTTGCCCCCCCAGCCCCAGCCACCTCGGCCTCACCTCCCACTCCTGATTGGCTGGTGGGCATGGCTGGTGGGTGTAGTGAAGGTATGGTCAACTTGCATATTACTCTTTTATTAGATAGGATATAATCCCAACAGAAATGGTGGCACCAAGGAGCTGGAGAGAGAAGAGGCTTAGGGTTGCCGGGGCAATGGAGGAAGCCAAACTTCTGCAGCCCTAGCTCCTAGGTCTCCACTCTAGGCTGCAAAGTTTCAAACAGAAATGGCTGTCGCCATGGTGCAAGCAAAAGGCTTGGCTCCACTCTAGGCTACAAAGTTTCAGTTGTAGAACATAAATTTATCCCAGATCCCAGGGCTTCTGCTTGGGTTACTGGGGGGCGTGGCTGGCCTGCAAACCACCATAGGCCCCTCGCTCAGGCTGCCTCACACCCCAAGGGAATCCCCACCCTGATCCAGGACACCCTTCAGGACAAACCAGCTGGTCCCCACCCATGCATCAGGCCTCTATCCTATCTAATAAAAGAGTAATTTGCAGATTGACCATCACTCCAAAACACAAGAGGGCTGCCCAAATGTGGTAAAAGATCCTGTCCCCATGTGGACACAAGATGGCCATCACAAGATGACCAGCAGGGGAGGACAGTGGGAGTTCCAGGCCTGCAAGAGAGGGTAGTAGTGGGTGATCAACCTGTAGGGGAGGGCACTTAGGGGTGACCAGGCCAGCAAAGGAGGGAGGTTGGGGGCAAACAGGCTGGCAGGGGAGCAGTTAGACATCAATTAGGCTGGTAGGGTAATGGTTAGGGTGTGATTAGTCTGGCAGGCAGAAGCGGTTAGGGGCAACAGGGAGGCAGGCAGGTGAGCAGTTTGGAGTCAGCAGTCCTGGATTGTCTGACTGCCCATTTCGGGCCAATCCTACTGGGATAGGGCCTAAACAGGCACTCAGACATCCCTTGAGGGGTCCCAGTTTGGAGAGGGTGCAGGCTGGGCTGAGGGACACCCCCCTGTCCCTCCCCCTGTGCACAAATTTTGTGCACCAGGCCTCTAGTGTATATATATATATATATATATATATATATATATATATATCCCTAATCTAATAAAAGAGCAATATGCAAATTGACCATACCTCCGCCACACACACACAAACCATGCTCAGCAGCCAATCAGGAGCAAATATGCAATTAATCCAACCAAGATTGCTATTGCCACAGACAGAGCAGGAAGCTTGGGTGTCCCAGGCAATGGAGGAAGCCAATCTTTTCACCTGCCCTAGCCAGCTGAGGCCTCCACTCAAGGCTACAAAATTTCAATTATAGAAGATAAATAAATCCTAACAAAAATGGCTGTGGCCACGGAGCAAGCAGAAGGCTTGGCTCTGCTAAAGGCTATGAAGTTTCAATTATAAAAGATAAATAAATCCCAGATACCAGGGCCTCTGCTTGGGTCACTGGGGAGCATGGCCAGCCTGCAAACCAGCACAGGCCTCTCTCTCAGGCCACCCTATACACCAAGGAAACCTCCACCCAGATCTAGGACACCTTTCTTGGCAATCCAGCTGTCTCCCATGCATGCACCAAGCCTCTATCCTATCTAATTGTATCAAATTAAAGAATAATATGCAAATTAGTATTAGTCCAACACACAAGATATCTTTCCCCATGTGATCAAAGATTACTGCCCCCATGTGGACAAAGATGGATGCCACAAGATGGCCAGCAGCAGAGAGCAGTTGGAAGGGACCAGGTTTGCAAGGGAGGGCAGTTGGAGGTGATCAGGCAGCAGAGGAGGAAAGTTGGGGGTAACTGGGCCTGTAGGGAAGGCAAGTTGTGGGGGATCCAGGCCTGAAGGGGAGGGCAGTTATGGGCAAACAGGCTGGCAGGGGAGCAGTTAGGCATCAATCAGGCTGGCAAGGAAGTGGTAGGGTATTGATTTCTACACTGTGTTTAGACTCTTAACTGACTTTAGCAAGGGACTCTATGTTGCTCTTGTCCCAAAATCTTACACACGTGAATGCTTAGTTAGGTTTTCAACTAATGTTTGTTGAAATATTAAAAAAAAAACACACAAAAGTAGAGATTTCACTTTCCACAAGGGCAAAAATTATCCATATCACATTTGAACCCAGCTCTTTCTGATTCTAATTTCAGACTATTCTTTTACTAGTAAATCACACTAAATGGACATCAAGCCTCCATGCACTTTTCAATTTCTGATACTGAAAATGGAATCCCTTTTTGTCCCTAATACTTTCCTCTCACATTCACATTTGGATTTATATTGGTCTTTCAGGTGCCAGGCAAGTTTCCTGCTGCCCAGAAAATAATGCACATGGGTAAATGCCAAGTTCACATAATTTAGAAAAAAGACCTGCATTTGAGCTGATTTACATAAAATTGGGCCCATCTCTACAGAATTGGCTATGGTCAGCATAGCACAAGTCAATCTGTTTGCTTCTAAGTTTAAATTTTCATAAGTTATTACATAGTTCATCATCTCATTGAGGTAACTGCCTTGAATTTGCAGAGACTATTCTGTGTGAGAAGGGACTTTCATCCTATTTAAACTGCTGCTATTCAATAGATAAGGCCTCTCAAGTCTGACCTCTGTTTTACATTAAATGTGTGGCCTAATGTTCATTTTTCTCTGGAATCTCATTTTGTCAGATGAAGAGTTCTCATAAATGTGTACCCTTGGCGCTTTCATATTGGCAGATGCAGAGAGAAGGGCAAAGAAAGATGTTCATTCACATGTGCTGGGAGGGGGCATAATAGCCAATTGGTTAATCAAATGGACTCTGGGGTCAGTCAGTCTTAGTGTGGATATGGGCTCCCACACATAATGACTGTTTGCCTTTGGACAAGTTGCTGAGCCTTGCTAAGCTTTAATTTCCTTATATGTATTATGTAGATAGTGTTAGTATCTACTTCGCATAATTCTTATAAAAGTTTAATGTAAGTATCCAGACCAGTCCCATTAATGTTAAGCATTCTGTGTTATGCACTATTGTCATTATATAGCTGATAGGAATCTACATTATTAGTTCTAAAGTCTACAAAAACTAACGAACAAACAAATCCAACTGGATTGCAGGGTAAAATAGGAAAGATTCAGGAAAATTACTGAACATTCAGGTTCTAATTTTTGCCTTAATTATTTACATTTTCTAGCACCCTAACATTTAAAAAACACTTTTCCTTAACTTTCATTGGGTACCTCAAAGCAATTTTTGATAAAAAAAAATAGATCATACTGTTCTTTCAATTGAACAGATGAGGGATCCAAAACTCCAAATTAATTATTTAGAGTAGGTGGTAAAATGGAATAAAAACTGGAGTGTTCTAAAGCTCAGAAAAATTACATTACTGTATGTGAGCTTTGCTTTGCTAGCACTTTGAATAAGTCACCAACAAAAAGTGATGGGGTCATATTATTTGCAGAGTTGTGTCTCTGGTGACTGACAAGAAGTAAATTTTTGGGTTTGTTTTGTTTTTCTTTATTTTCATATTTTATTGATTTCAGAAAGGAAGGAAGAGGAATAGAGAGTAGAAGCATCAAAGATGAGAGAAAATCATTGATTGGCTGCCTCTTGCACATCATCCACAGGGGATTGTGCCCATGACCAGAAATGAATGCGGGACCCCTCAATCCATAGGCTGACACTCTAAACATCAAGCCAAACCATCCAGGGCTTCTTTATTTTTAAGTAAAGCCCCTAAATTTT
The DNA here is from genome assembly GCA_027563665.1 of Antrozous pallidus. Taxonomy (NCBI): domain Eukaryota; kingdom Metazoa; phylum Chordata; class Mammalia; order Chiroptera; family Vespertilionidae; genus Antrozous; species Antrozous pallidus. Next base: position 52,429,695 of record CM050520.1, on the reverse strand, counting down.
ATGGCTTCCAGGAAGCACCAGAGAAATGGAATTACCATTTTGGTACATTTTATGTAGCAACACCTAGACCACTGCCTACAACACCCCAGTGACTCTGCCTGCTGACGGTGGCTGCCAGGCTTCCAATGTATTTATGGACTGAGGCCTGGCTTTAAGGCGCTTGCCTCCTAGGCTCCACAGAACTGGGCAGGGACAGATGATGCCCAGCCCCAGGCATAGCCCCTGCCCAGGCGTCCACAAGACTGGCCACCCAGCTCCAAGAGGAACAACCTTGGGGCTATATCAAGTCTAATAAAAAGAAGAGCAATAGTTGATTATATATATATATATATATATATATATATATATATATATATATAAAATCCCTTTGGATTTTTAATTTAGTTTTTCTATTTTTTAAAAATAAGTAGCACATCCCCTGGCTGGCTTGGCTCAGTGGCTGAACATTGACCTATGAACCAGGAGGTCATGGTTTGATTCCTGGTCAAGGCACATGCTTGGGTTGTGAGCTTGATCTCCAGTGTGGGGCATGTAGGAGGCAGCCAATCAGTGATTTTCTCTCATCATTTAGGTTTCTATCTCTCCCTTTCTCGTCCTCTCTAAAATCAGTAAAATATATTTAAAAGTTAAGTAGCACATCCATATCCTTTAAAAATTTACAGATACATCTATCTGTAAGATATATTTGTACCCCCCCATATTCATAGTAACATTATTCACAATAACAGGGGGAAGTAAAGGTCTGCACGTGGAGATGGCTGGATAATCAAAATGTGATACATACACTGGAGTATTATTCAATGCCCCACATGCTAAGATGTGGAGGAACTTTGAGGACAATATACTATGTACAAGAAGTCAAAGACAAAAAGGCAAATGCTGTGTGATTCCAATTGTATAAGGCACCAGAGTGTAAGACTCATCAGAAAACAGAGTGGTGGTTGCCAGGGGATCAGCAGCAGGAATAGGTAGAGTTTCAGTTTTCCAAGATGAAAAGCATTCCGCAGATAAATGGTGATGAGGGGTGCACAACAAGGTGAATGGGCTTAATGCACTAAAAAGTGGTTAAGATGGTAAGTTTTATCGTATGTGTATTTTACCACAATTAAAAATGGAAAAGGAAGAAACATGTAAAAGTAACAGCCATCCAATTCCTTTAGCCAAAACACCTAACATCACCAGTTTCTGTGTATCTTTCCAGAAAGGGTCTACGCATATGCAAGCGAAACTATATGTACACGTAGACAGATCCACATGGGGAAGAACTGAGACTTCCCTCCAACAAGGCACCACCTTGGCAGCTATGGCAGTGACCCACCTTGAGAGTAGGCATTCCTTAGCAACCAAGCACCCCTCCCCCGCATCAGGTTAGGATCTTTAATTAGGCAACCTTTATTAGATTTAGGCTGAGAGTGATCACAGAAAAATGAGCCTTTTTACCAGAATCACCAGGGACCAAGAGGTGCTTTTCCATTGCAGAAAAGAAAACTATTCCCACTGAATCTCCCCTCCCTGCCGCACAGGCAGGATTTGGGCTGCATACCTGCATGACCCATGGATGGTAGGATGGTGCCTGTCATCCTAGGACATTCAGAAGTGCTAGCCCACTTGTGGCAATCTGAACTCCTCCCCAAAGCTCAAATCTAAGAGACACTCTTCCTTCTTTTCGCCATACTGCTTTCAAGAAAAGTAGCTGTCCCACAAAATGAACATCAGTTAGGGCAGGCGGGCAGGGGGACACACATTATTATTATTATTATTATTATTACAGAATCTTATATGCTATCCCTGATACAATATAGATAAAAATCTGCAAACTCCTTTAGAGCATTTGATTCTTTATTGGCAGAAAATGTTAAATTGTTAATGAACTTCTTGAAATATCATCACAGAACCATGGAAACAAGTTCTGTACAATGGAAATAGAAACTACTTTATTGTATTTTATTAAATTTATTGGGATGGCATTGATCAACATGAACATATAGGTTTCAGGTGTGGGTTTCTATGTTACAAAGTCTGTATATTCCATTGTGTGTCCACCGATCCAAGTCAAATCCTCTCTTGTCATTATATATTAGGAAACTACTTTAAAGAGGAAGTTTTCCTTTTCTTAAGGAAAACACAGTAGAAACAGTAACAGTTAAATAAAATCTTCAAGGAGAGGATTTTGCTCAGCAATCAAGAATGAAGCATTGAAGATCCAGCTTTCCTGACTGATTTAAAATAGTATTTCCACACAAAAAACAACAACAAACAAACAAACAAAACAAAACAAAAAAAAAACCCTGTGCTTCTAACCAGTGGAATTTGTTATTATTTTTATCAAAATCACTAGAGTTCTGGTGCATCAAAACTTGTACACTTGCGGGGAGGGGGGTGATCCCTCAGCTCAGCCTGCACCCTCTTGTAGTCCAGTACCCTTCAGGGGAAGTCCACCTGCCAGCTTATGCCCTCTCCCCAGAGGATTAGGCCTAAGCTGGCAGTCAGACATCCCTCTGGCAGCCCAGGAGCCCTTGGATGATGTCGGACACAGGCTCCCACTACCTCCACTGCACTCGCAGTCCTCAATCTGGCTGTGGCTGACCCCCAGTGGGATTGCATTGACCACCAAGGGGCAACTCCTGCATTGAGTGTCTGCATCCTGGTGGTCAGTGTGCGTCATAACAAGAAGTAGTTCCTCCTTTAGCTTCAATTTGCATATTACCCTTTTATTATATAGGATTCTTATAATTATTCTCAAAGGACATTTACTTTAATAGGATAAGATTAGAAAAAATCATTTAAGAAGTCTTCATTCACCCTGTCATATTATTTTCTTGCTTATGTTATATTGAATTATCAAATGTAGTTGATACATAAGTTAAAACACATTAGAGAACAATGCAATTTACATTAACAAATTATTTTTAATTTTATTTATTTATGAAGATTTAGGTAAAATATAAAACTCCAAACAAGCAAAAGAGAAGTTTTGCATAGCTGAGGAGAAACTATTTCAGGAAGTGAGAGCGTTCCCATTCATGAATTATGAAGCCATCATATATAAGTATAACATTTGTAGTTTCACATTTTATTAATTATTTTATTTCCTGAAAAGGAATACCTATAATGAACCAGGTGCTATCCTACATTGGTCAGTTCTTAAATCAAAAGTAATAATAACTATATTTCATATATTTGCCAGAAAAAAATTAGCTGCTCATATTTGATGATTAATTGAATATTGTGTCCTTTCTAATATGTCCACATATTAATATATCCAGAAACTTTAAAAAAGGAATAAATGTTTTATTTTAAACTGGAGACTTGTATGTATGCATTTAAGCCTAACCAACGGACACAGACAACAGGGGGGTGAGGGCATGAGAGTGGGGGGGATTATGGGGGAATAAAAACTCATGTGTAACACCTTCATCAATAAGGAAATTAAAAAAAAAGATATTGAGTGACAAAACAAAGACAAAAAAATGTTCTTACTGAATTCAGAGTGAGGAAGGGAGAGGGGGGAGAGAAACTTCAGTGATAGGGAGAATCATTGATTAGCTGCCTCCTGTATATCGCCTACTGGGGATTGACCCTGTAACTGAGACATGTGGCCTGACTGGGAATCGAACTGTAACCTCCTGGTTCATGGGCAATGCTCAACCACTGAGCCACACCAGCCAAGCAGGAACAAACGTTTTACATGGGGAGGAAAGGCAAATCTAATTTATATATACTTACTAGAAAATAAATCTGATGGAATTAAGACAGAGGATATTTGAATGAGTCCAAATTACAATTTCAAAACTATATTTCTTCTCACTAAGAAATATTTCCAGGTTGTAGTCAAACATTGATCAGAAAAATAGATTTTCTAGTTCTAGGAAATATAATTATCAGCCTGACAAGATGCTAGGATGTTGGGTAAAAGGGACAGATTTGGAACTTATAAGAGATTTTTCATCCAAATAATCATGAAAGTTCTTGCTGCCCTGTGAATGTTATTAGTATTTTCCCTTTGATTGGATCAGGGTAGCTATGAATAGAAATTCATATACTGTACAGATATGCATGTAAGTCTATGTGTTTTTACAATTAATATGTCTATTGAAAATATGATTTCCTCATAATTCATATTTGACCTAAGATATCTACCCTGAAATCTCTTAGTTATCAAAATAATGTTGACTTTTATTTTGACAATATTAACACACATATCAATGAAGAACAACATCTATTTGGCAAAGAATTTGATGCTGAAGTTAGTGATTCAGAGAGGAGACTAGATAATTGGAATATATGTAACAGAAGATGAAACAGACAAAAGCACATAAAAATTTTCCCCAACAATTCTGAATCTCAATGATAGTCTAGTAAGGCAAGGTGTATGATTAAGTTCAGAAATGTATCATAGGTATATGCATGTTAGTTGACTGATATATACTATTTATATATTATCCTGTTAATTGTTAAAAAGTGATACTTAAGAAATGGGTCAAATATATGGTGATTACAGGAGATTTGTCTGTGGGTAGTGAGTGCACAATGTGATATAAAGATGATGTGTCATAGAATTGTACTATTGAAACCTATATAATTTTATTAACTAATGTTTTTTAATAGAAAAAGAAAAGGGAGCTCTGAGGTTTGACTATCTGGATTTGTATCTGGACTCTGCTCTTGTTTAGTAAGACTTTGGGTAAATTACTTAACATCTCTGTGCCTCAAATCTTATTTTTTTTAAAAATTGAATAATGATAGAGAGTACCATAGAATTTTGTGAAGATTAAAGAAACAATGATTTCTAAAGTGCTTAAAATAATATCTGGTACATGTTAATAAATGTTACTACATTAATGATAATATTAATTAATGTATGATACTACATTAATCATTTTTCATTATTTCACATAATAACCCATTCTTCAACCATGACAAGCTTTATAGCTATGAATGTTATAAGTTGATTTTCTTTGGAAGTACTTCTCCATACTTTTACCCTTCTATTCTTGCTCCACTTCTCTATTCTCAGGTAAAATTATGAAATTATATATAACAATAGTTACATATAATTATTTCAGCAATTCCTTTTTATATTACCAAGGGATGATCTGACATATCTAGGAGCAGGATTAGAATATTACTATTATGAGCATTAAAGTTCAATATTTAAAGTCTTCAATATATAAAAAAAATAAGGCACTGCAATCAAGTACAAAGATATGTAACAGGAGTTATAGTTAAAAGTGAGAAAATAAAAACTTTTTAACAATTAATTCTATTACTTTTTCAGGCCTCTTATAATAATTTTTATGTATATGTATATGTACATGTATGCTTCTATGGGTGTTTCTTTAAAAGAAATTGCATAGAAAGTATCTAAATGAATTTAAAAAGGTCTACCTTTTTGGGCAAAATGAAGCCCTATAATATGTGGAGGCAAATTTAGCTCTCAATTTTAACTTAATTTAAATGTTGCAAACACTATGGTTCAGGTTTTGCTTATCTTTTGATTAGCTCAGTTTTCCCCAGAGTACATTTCATATTACACTAAACCCAAAATATTCTGTGATCAGATGAGTTTGGCAAATGCTGCATATTCTTTTGTTATTGGAGATGTACAATACATATTAGCATAATAAAGGTTTTGCCTTTTTCTTCATTGAAACATACATATGCATTTTTACCCTTGCTGAAGCCTGGGTTTCCAAAATGTCTATTACAAAGGAAAATTTATATGTATAATATTAACATTCTGCTCTCTTAACTTCCTGAATTTCACCAAGAATATAGAAATTGAACAAAATAAACTGACAAACTAGATCTGTAGACATTGAAGTATGCAACAGACTGACTTATTTCAGAGGGAATGGGGGAGTGGGAGAGATTACTAAAATAATTTATATACATAGCTGGACAGATGATAGCGTGGGGAAGGCCTGGGGAGGGGGTGGGAGCAGGATGGAGGGAGTCAATGGGAGAGAAAATGGGAACATCTGTAATACTTTCAACAATGAAGGTCAATTTAAAAAAAGAATATGGAAATTTATCAGAAGTATGCCATAAACACATAACATAAGCCAATTTGTATATCTCAGAATAACTTCTCTTGGAACTTAAGAAGTTGGAGGGGAGGGAAAGGCAGGGTGGAGGATTGCTCTTGGCACATTGCTCAAGCAGGGAAGCTCTTCTCAGGATGGAATGCTCACTTGTTGCTGGGCCACAATTTTTAATTCTCTGAAACAGGGTTAACTGACTTGAAGAATTTAACTAATTAATTTATGTACATCAGTTTATGGGAATGTGTACAAACCTTAGGCTATTCTGGTCTATCAATATTTCAGATATCAGCAAAATCACATTCTTCTCCAGGGGAAAAAGCAGTGTCAAGGATAAGTGTCTTTGAGCAATATCTCTATCTTTAGCTTTTCATCAGTCTAGAAAGCCCTTTGGATTCATGCAGAAGAATCATTGTCCTGTGGTGCAACTTAGGAACATACTGTCCCACTCTATGAAAATAGACTGGAGTGGTCCTTTTTTTTTTTTTTAATATATTTTATTGATTTTTTACAGAGCGGAAGGGAGAGGGATAGAAAGTCAGAAACATCGATGAGAGAGAGACATCGATCAGCTGCCTCTTGCACGCCCCCTACTGGGGATGTGCCCGCAGCCAAGGTACATGCCCTTGCAGGAATCGAACCCGGGACCCCGCAGTCCGCAGTCCGACGCTCTATCCACTGAGCCAAACCGGTCTCGGCAGGAGTGGTCCTTTTCTATCCCTTCTTGCTCTATTCCAAACCATCCCTCACAGACCTAATGTGTTCTAAATGAAGAAACTAAGATGCAAAGAAGAAAGGACTTTTCCAAATACTATTCATCTGAAAAATGGGAAGCTAGAATTATTTCTTCTTACATTAAACATTAATTGAACCCCTGATATATGCAAAACACTAGGTTTATAAGATTAATTGAACATAAGAACTTTCATCATGATGCTCACACTGTAATGAGTTTCAACTACTTAAACATTCAACTATTACATAATAAGTTAAATGCTATAAAAGAAGTAGCATATGTCTACTCAAATTTGCTCAACATGTTTATTAAATGGCCACTATGCATTTACACCAGATAGATGTCTCAACAAAAATTAATAAGATAAAGTCTGTTCTTGATGTGCTTATAATTTAATTGGGGAAGTCAATATGAACAGATTATTTTAATATAATATGGTAATGATAATAGCTAACTTTTTTGAAAGTTTACTACTTGTTAGGTCCTATTCTAAGCACTTTGAATAATTTATTCAATTGTCATGGCAAAGCTTTAAGGTCAACACTATTTTTATCCCCAGAATGTAAATGTAGTCAGTGGAACAGAGAGTAGTTAAAGTAAGTTGTCTAAAGTTACCCAGCTAGAAGGTAGTGAAGCTGGAATTATAGTGCAGAACATCTGACTGGAGCCTACATGATTAATTCTATGCCACAGTACCTTTAGCACCTCTTAATAAAAATAAAACTCAGGTTGATACAAACCCAATACATATAGATGTATTATAAAACACTTAATATTGAATACTATGGTTTAGGTAGAGTGGTAAAAGTCTTAGTAACGTAGGACAGGCCCATCTCATACCCATTCAGCTTAGAATTTTTCTCAGGTTCTTTTTTTTCAATAAAGCATCACCATAATGATTGCATTAAAATATCCCAGGATAGATTCAACAGTTATTCGCTTGATAGTGCATGTTCTGCCATGATCTCCCATAATGCTATACTAGATGCATGGGCAACACACAGAGTTTTCACCCTAACACATGACTCCATTTGGAAGATGACAAACATAACCAATATTTCTTTTCCTGATCCTTTTCAGACACAGGATAGCTTTAGAGGACAATATGTGGAGCTAGGGCTGATGAAATGATGCACTAAAATGTAGCCAACAGAGACAGCTAACTCCTTCTGGTCTCAGTTAGGTGTATTTGATAGTGCTGGCTTGATGGGCGTATAGAAGCCTGGGCCATGGCTCATGAACATCACAAAGTTTCCAGACTGTCAGTGGTAACATAAGTGAGAAATATAGGGCAATTCAGGTTAATACATGTTAAATATTTGCAGAAAATTGAGGCTGAGAAATACTGCTATAGAAAGAAGAGGAATTTACTTAGATGTTCTTGTTACAGTGGTTTTGTTGTTTATGAAATGACATACTTCTATAACTATTTTATTATTTGATGCCATTATTACATTTTATTTTATTTTTAAATATTTTAACTTATTTTAGAGAGCGAGTAAGAGAGAGGGAGAAAGAAAAACATTGATGGATCAAAATCTATAGACTGCCTTCTATACGCTCCCTGCTGGGGATCGAGCCTCCAACCTAAGCATGTAGCCTGACTGAGAATTGAACCAGGATCTCTTGATACATGGATCAATGCTCAACCACTGAACACACAGTTCCAGTCTGGGCCACTATTCCATTTTAAAATAAATCATTTAAGCAATAAGGGGCTTTAAAAAAGGGCAAAAGAACTTTTGTATGAATTTATAAGTCTTGTAATTTCTCAAGAAAGCAGATAGCTAGGCCAGCATTGCTCAGTGATTGAGCATCATTCTATGAACCAGGAGATAAGGTTCCTGGCCAGGGCACATGCCAAGGTTGTGCAAGAGACAGCCAATCAGTGATTCTCTCTCATCATTGATGTTTTTTTCTCTCTCTTCCTCTCTAAAAAAATGTATATATTAAAAAAAGAAAACAGGTAATGGCATATAAGTTGGCTAAAATATTTTGGGTCCTAAATATCTGCCATGGGGTTTTTAGTAATATCAACAACCACAGGAAAGCCAGAGGGTATGTCACTGCTGAAGAATCATTAACAAGTACTTCCAGCAGTTTGTTTTCACTGTAGAAGATTAAGCTTAAAGACATCAGTTTAATATAGCTGGTGGCTGTAGGTGCCCTTATCCATCACTCTGTGGAGCATGGTTTTCCATGACCTCAGATGATTGTTTTCCTAAATTAATTTTGCTCTCCTTTTTCCCCAGTATTCTTGTGGACTTACATAAAATGCAACATTAGCTGTTAATGCATTGGTTCTATTTGCAGAACAAAAAACCTCATACATAGTTAAACATTATATCTGAGGCTTAAAATAGAAAATCAATTAATTTGTTTCTAATAATGCTTCAAATTTTCCTCCAATTATAGAATTAACATAAAGCTTAGGATATGCATTCTATTAAAACAAAACATCTGATATTATTTTGAAATTTTCTGTGAATTCAGTTAAAAAGGTAAATATGAAGGTACAATTATTTGTTTTATAATGGTATTCTATATAGAAACTAATTGGAGAATTACTAAACTACTATATTGGAAAATCTGAGTACTAGATTATGTTGGTCACTAAATCACTAATTAAGAAACTTTAGGAGAAAATACGTACTCTTAATTGGTGTTAGTACAGAAATAATTCATTAATTTACTCATACAAGCTGCCATATTTGTAAAAGTATAAACTGAGGATATCAAAACTTTAAAATGTTTTCATATAATCAGTAATTTCAAATTTTAATGACAAAACTAATGTCAACTAGGAGAAAATAGACTTCAACGTTGTAATCTCTGTTCATAGTATCTCTTTGCTGCTGCTTATCAAGTAAAAGTGTATTTTTTAATAATATAGGTCTTAATTTTGTTCTTATTATGAAAAAAATCAGTTGGAAGTCTTTAATCAAAATATTCAGTGAAAGAAGACCCCAAACCTTCAAATTTTCAAGCTTTTGGTGGATTTCTTTTATTGAAAGCTAAGTCTGCAAAAGGGAAACATGAAGTGGATCTGCATAGAAGCAAGAGAGGGACAGGATGATTTGAATAGTTGTTAAACAATTATAAGTTACAAATGATAGGACTTCCCCTCGTGCGTGGGGCGAGCGGAGCCGGAGACTACACCGGAGGCCGAACTTGGTATCTGACAAGATGGCCGGGCTGCCCCGCAGGATTATCAAGGAAACCCAGCGTTTGCTGGCAGAACCAGTTCCCGGCATTAAAGCAGAACCAGATGAGAGCAACGCCCGTTATTCTCATGTGGTCATTGCTGGCCCCCAGGATTCCCCCTTTGAGGGAGGGACTTTTAAACTTGAACTATTCCTTCCAGAAGAATACCCAATGGCAGCACCTAAAGTATGTTTCATGACCAAAATTTATCATCCTAATGTAGACAAGTTGGGAAGAATATGTTTAGATATTTGAAAGATAAGTGGTCCCCAGCACTGCAGATTCGCACAGTTCTGCTATCCATCCAGGCTTTGTTAAGTGCTCCCAATCCAGATGACCCGTTAGCAAATGACGGAGCGGAGCAATGGAAGACCAACGAAGCCCAAGCCATAGAAACAGCTAGAGCATGGACTAGGCTATATGCCATGAATAATATTTAAATCGATCTGATCATCAAGTGTGCATCACTTCTCCTGTTCTGCCAAGACCTCTTCCTTTTTCGTTTGCATTTAATGGACACAGTCTTAGAAACATTACAGAATAAAAGCCCAGACATCTTCAGTCCTTTGGTGATTAAATGCACATTAGCAAATCTATGTCTTGTCCTGATTCACTGTTATAAAGCATGAGCAAAGGCTAGAAGTACCATCCGGGCTGTTGTGAAATGTTTAAAAGCAGTGACCTCTCTCTGCTTTTATTCTTTTCGCCCCATCATGGTTTTAAGTATAAAGCACTGTGAATGAAGGTAGTTGTCAGGGGTGTGGGTGTTTTTTTGAGGGGGTAAGTAGTTTAATTTTAATTTTATGGGCTCCTTTCCCCCTTTTTATGGTGATCTAATTGCATTGGTTAAATGCAGCTAACCAGTTCTTTAGAATATGCTCTCTAGCCAAGTCTAACTTTATGTAGATGCTGTAGGTGGACAAGCTTGATTGTTTGAACCAAAATGGGAACATTAAACAAACACCATGGCCCTCACAAATAACATTGTGACTTTGCTGTCAAATATAGAATTCCCCTCTTCAAGAAAAGCTTGTGACCATTTTGTATGGCTTGTCTGGAAACTTCTGTAAATCTTATGTTTTAGTAAAATATTTTTTGTTATTCTAAAAAAAAAAAAAGTTACAAATGATAATTTTGGAATATATAAAACCAGAAAATCTATTTTTAATTGGATATAATACTTTAGATAATTTTCTTTTGATATTTTTTATTTATTTCATAGAGGAAGGGAGAGGGAGAGAGAGATAGAAACATCAATGATGAGAATCATTGATCAGTTGCCTCCTGCACACCATCTACTGGGAATTGAGCTAGCAACCCAGGCTTGTGCCCTCACCAGAATTAAACTCAGGACTCTTCAGATGCAGGTTAACGCTCTATCCACTGACCTAAACTGACTAGGGATTGAATGTAATACTTTAATTGTATATGTTTTATACTGTTGACCAGAATGAATAAAGATGAAAAAATCTAAAAGTTTAAAATAGAATTTTGAGTTGACTATGTAACTCAACATCCACAAAAAGAATATTTCTCTGTTAAAGTTATGTTATATTCATTATATAAATAAATATTACAAAGATTAAGATATTAGTAATATTTAAGCAAACTTAAAATAATATAAACATATTAAAATATTATAACTATAAAATGTAGTAATAAAGGGGAGTGCAGGAAAGTTTATGACAAAATTTTAATTAATAAGCCTATTTAAAAGCATCCTTTGTTACCCCAGAAAAATATCTATTACATAATATTAAGAACTGATATAGCTAAGAAAATGATTAAAGTACTATATTAATAAATACCAAAATAATTATTCTATGCTTATTGATATTCAATAAGCAATATAAACACTTTTAATGTGTAATTTTTATTTTATGTAAGTATATTATTCTAATTGTCTAATCAGTTGTGAAAATATTTATAAATAAATATGAACTTTAATCACACCTTTTGTTTACAAAATTTTGGTTTATCAAATTAATTACATGTTTATGATAGGTGTTGGAAACAGAGGTGCTTAGTCTTAGAAGCAAAAAAAAGTCTCAGCATATTTTGGCATATTTTATGGTAGCTTCATGTATATTTGAGGTGAAAATTTTACATTTGGAAATTTTTGCTGAGGTAAAAATAAGATTTGCTTTTTCTCCTTTCATTTATATTTCATATATATTTTCCATATATCTTACTACACATTTGTTGTTGTTCTCATAATTTCAGTAGTCTAGGCTGAATCCACTATAGAATTATTATTTCATATGGAATCTATCTTCTAATATCATGCTCATTGATAGAAATAAAGGAAAGGAAAAGTTAACATTATGAAATAAAATATACTCAATGCTATAATATGCCCTTGCACAAGAATGATTATTTGGATATACTAGAGGCCCAATGCATGAAGATTCATGCAAGAATGAGCCTTCCTTCCCTTGGGTGCCAGTACTGCTTTCATTCTGGCTAGAACAGCCTTTCTGTTCCAGCCCAGAGCCGCCTTTCTGCCTTCCCACACTTCCCAGAGGCCTGGAGCAGCTGGGGTGGTGCAAAATGCCTGAATCCCACCCCAACCCGCCCCCAGCCACTCAGTGCCTGAGTATGCAAATTAGACCACCATCTTTGTTGGGTTAATTTGCATACTCCTGATTGGCTGGTGGGTGTCACAAAGGTATGGTCAATTAGCAGGTTACTCTTTTATAAGGTAGATTGTTTTTGGCAACTGGATCCTGTCCTCTGCTCAACCCTGTTTTCAAATCTTTAGAGTCATTCCTAACTTGAGGTCAGGGGAAGAAAGGATTTTTGAGACTAATAAGAAAAGAGCATAAAGCTGGAATGCAAAGGGTATATCCCGGAATTTCCTATACCACTTGGCCCAATCTTCTTGAAACAGGTGAACCAAACGGGTAGAATATCTAATCATTTAGGTGAGGAAATTGAGGCTCAACACATTTGGAGGTGGTATGCCCCACTCCAGAGACTGAAACATGGCAATAGCAAATTACTAGAAAAAATAGTTTGACGTGCTTCACAATCTATACAAAAGGATCAATCTATAACCCTATAAATTGGAAAGTGAGCTATATAGCAAGACATTTGCCTAGAACGATACCAAATTTGTAGAAACTACCATTTAAAAAATAATTTGTCAAGTGCTAGGATAACCAGATATTCATATTTTTAGAAAACACTATTATATTTATTAGGTTGCCTTTGAACCTAGATGCCTAATGTAATCATGCTCTTTCTATTATATACTAAGGTAGCCATTAAATACAGAAATCATTTTTTTAATGTTTTCACCAAAATATAGCTATTTTTATCTCAAAAATCACTACTTCAGACAACAGGGTTTTGTTTTTGTTCTTCTCCATGATATCAAGTAACAATCTTTTCCCCTCAGTTAGTTGAATAACTTGAATTTGAATAAATTTGAACCCATTGAAGTGGTTTTCAATTTTAAACTCATTTTATCAATAGATACTCTCATTTTTAAAAAAAATTTAATAAATGGGACCATATGATTTTTGGCTCAAATACAAAAAATAATGCTTTATGGGTAAAATGGAACTATCTCCTTTAAATGGACTTCCAAATATAATTAAAACATTATACTAGTGCATTTACATAGCTGCAGAGTTTTTGCATCAATATTTTTAACCTCAAGGCTGTAATTATGTGTAATTGGTTTAGCATCTATTAAAATAATTAGATTATAGTGATGCAATTTCAAATGTGTGTGTGTGTTAGAATTAATATTTAGCAGTTAGCTTCTTCCTAGTTTATATCAACATTGCAATTTGAATTTTGCTTCCAGAAAGTTACTGATACTGGCGACTGTTGTTTTAAGCTGGTTTTATTTATAGTCCCATTCTCACACAATTTTGATTATTTCAGTATAGGAAATCAAAACATGAAATGGCTGTCCTGTCTCTCAAATTCAAGATACATGTTTTAGTTTCACCTCTGTTTCTTAGGTATTTTTGTAAAATCCACTCTAATTCTCTAGGTGTCTTTCCACCCATACACTCAGAATATAACACTGTCCAACTCACAGTGACATTGTGAAGATGAAATTAAGCGATGCAGTTGGCGGTGCTGAGTGAACCATCTGACATAAAACATGCCTTCTCTCCACTATGAGATACTGCCTCCTTTATAGACTATTACGTTTTCATATGGGAAGCCAGTATTGTCGCTGTTATGGTAAAACCACCTTTGATTCAGCAACTATTCATTGGGGCTCCATTCTGTGTCCCATACTAGTTTAGGTGTTTGGGATAGAATAGAGGGGGAAAAAAAGAGAGAGAAGTTTGTTCTGCTAAAAAATAAAAAAATAAAAATCAGTGATTACATTTTAAAGATCTTGGCTTTTTAGGTAATTTATGAATCAAGCAACATCTAATCTAGCATATAGAAAGGACTTCCAAAGAGGCAAAGTATTTTATTGGCAGAAGAGAGCATGAATAGGAAGTTATAGTAGGTTATTGCAAGGTTAGTTTCCTTTATAGAGGATGGCAGGGGTATACCAGGCAGATTACTTAACTAATGATGATCAGGGGATTTCTGATTGCCTGGTTTAAGATTCTACTTTTGGGAAAGCTAAAATTGTAGTTAAGTCTTGCTTTGTTGATGTGGGGTTCAATATAAACTATTCCATTTGGGGCCTATGTCCTTGTCTTTTATACTTCTTCTGGAGCAATAGTGAACATGTAGCAAAATAAATAAACAATTAATTTCATATAGGGATAAGTGCTATAATGTCAATGAGATAGGGTGATATGATGGAAAAGGACTAGGAGGAAGCAGAGTGGGGAAACCACTCTTAGATATTGGCAATAGTGTAGTGTAACCTAAAGTTAATCTATGAATTTTTTTGTTATTGTTTATCAGCTACATCTTCCATTTTTTTATTATTAAAATCAAATGTTGACAGAGTGTAAAATATTTTTGGCTATTTGTTGAAATTTATTATGCAGGATTAGTGAAGTACATTTAAACTTTTTAAAAAAAAAAATAGGTGGACCTTATTCCAACTCCCAGTTCTGACCTATTCCCATTGAAACTCATATTTTTTAAATTTATACATTGGAAAGAATTTAAGTAACTGGCAAAATGTCTTAGCATGAAGCAAACATTTGGCAAAGTTTGTTTTCTTTGTTTTATGTCCTTAATTTTCACTGGCCCATAAAGTATTTTATTCCTTATTTACTTTTCATGGGTCCCTAACATTCTGTAATATATAGTATTCTCTATCCATACTACATGAATCAATTTTTAAAATCTTCAATTTGTTTCAGTTCCAAAATTATGCTCACTTATGCCCAATCAATCTATTTGAATGCATATACTGATTAAAAAGCAACAAATATCTATATCCTCCTATATAATAAAGAGGTAATATGCAAATTGACCATCACTCTAACACACAAGATGGCTGCCCCCATGTGGATACAAGATGACTGTCACAAAATGGCCAGCAGGGAAGGGTAGTTGTGGGCAATCAGGCCAGCAGGGGAGGGCAGTTGGGAGAGACCAGGCCTGCAAAGGAGGGAAGTTGTTAGTGATCAGGACTGCAGGGGAGGACAGTTAGGGGTGACTGGGCCAGCAGAGGAGAGCAGTTGGGGACTACCAGGGCTGCAGAGGAGGACAGTTGGGAGGGATAAAGTCTACAGGGCAAGGCATTTGGGGATGACCAGGGATGCAGGAGAGGGCAGTTAGGAGGAATAAGGCCTGCAGGGGAGGGCAATTGGGGAGGACCAGGCCTGCAGGGGAGGGCAGTTAGGGGCAATTGGGCTGGGGGATTAGTTAGGGGGTGACCTGGCTGGCAGGTAGAAGCTCTTAAGGGCAATCAGGCAGGCAGGCAGGCAGGTGAGCAGTTGAGAGCCCGAAGTCCTGGATTATGAGAGGGATGCCCACCTCCCATTTAGGCCTGATCCCACTGGAATTGGGCCTCAATGGGCAGTTGGACATCTCTCAAAGTTTTCCATTTTAGAGAGGATACAGGCTGAGCTGGGGGACACATATCCACCCCCCCATGCACAAATTTTATGCACCAGGCCTCTAGTATATATATAAAAGCCAAAGTGACCATTCAACCATTTGGCTGATAGCTATGAGGTGCACTGACCATCACGGGGCAGATGCTCAATGCACAGTCATGGAAACATGGAGCAGACTGATGAATTTCATAGGGAAGCAGAGAGAAGGGAGAACAGGAAGACATTAACCAATGATATTATATGAATACTACTAGAGGCCAGGTGCATGGATTCTTGCATCTTTGGGGTCCCTCAGTTTAGCCTGCAGGGATTTAGCCGAAACCAGCAGTCCAACATCCCCCAAGGTGTCCTGGATTGTGAGAGGGTGCAGGCCAGGCCGAGAGACCCCACCAGTGCACGAATCTGTGCATCAGGCTTCTAGTTTCTTATAACTTCTCTTCAGTCAGTGGCCCACTGTGTCTGAGACTGGATGGGAATTATCATTAATTGAAATAAGATAAAATGGTGTCAAGAATTTTTATGAATATTAAAAATATACTTTATTGTAATAATATTATTATTAAAATACTAATTGGATGTGGTATTACAGCTTTGTGTTTTTTCCAAGTTCCTTATATGACATTTTTCTACTACTTAAATTGACAAGTTTTCTGTTGTGGTAATTGGTAGAACATAGGTGAGAAGCTATGGGGAATAGAGACTCTTTTCTTTGTGAAATTATATTGTTTTGATAACAGCTGTATTTTAAAAACCCGACAGCCAGTTCCTTTATTCAAAAACATTTATTCCCATATGCTTTATTGGAAGAGTTATTGCTTCAGGCAATAATGAGACCATAAATCTGTTAGCTTTCTTTAAGGTCCCTAGAAACACACAAGAGCTTTTGGGACTGTTGTTTTCCTGAAAAGTGTAAAATCGTCATTTTTGTTTATATTCATTTAAATCAGACAAGTTTTTCCACTTTGGGCAGAATCGCTCTGATGAAAGCTAAATCATGAATTCTCTAATCTACAGCAGTTTGAGACATTTTGATTGAATAGAACAGTTGTGTTCAGAAGATAAGATTGCTTTACAAAGAGCATCCCAAATGCTTATTAGAGGAAGTTTGCCTTTGGAGATCACTTGCATTCTAGGCAAGCGATGATTCTCTGACCATATGCTTTCTAATGGGTAAACCTCTTGCAGAGATTAGGTGGAAGAAATACAGTAGTAATGTACATGTCTCCTTGTTGCTTCCTAATTTCTATAATAAAGACAGCTATTTCCCTCTTTCTAAAATCGGGAAACTTACAACTCTACATGCATAAGTAGAAATATAAGTAATTAAATTGATTATAAAGTTATCCCATCTTGAAAACAATATTTGAATTTGAGTTAGAAAAACTGGGTTCAAATTAACTTTCTAACCTTTATTAGTATGAGAAGCTCAAGCCTGTCTGAGCTTGTTTTCTCATCCATGAGAAGAAGAAAAAATAGTGATAGTCATCTTGCACAAATACAAGGGTTGCTAGATCATTATTTACTGATTCTTAGGTTTTATGACTCCAAAATCAGTTCTTAGGTTCAAGAGAGACTATGAACACATCTTCCGTTGGATAGACTTATATATTCAGGCTACATTTATTATAATTTTGAATCTTCTTCTAACTTTCTATCTGAATATTTGTTTACTCATAGTTGTTCAGAAAGTGTTACAAAGTATTTTCAGATCCCTTCTACTTAGTCTTATTCTAGATAAGTTTATTCAATTTTAGAGATATTAATTTGTTTTTCTTTTGTTACTGAAGGACGTAAAGGAAGGAATCAATAATCATAAACGTGTTTATAAATCAGAAGAGATTTAACATTCATTGAGCATCATTTTGACTCTTTTATGGTACTTTTTCCTCAGAGTAAAGTTCACCTCACTACTCCTCTTTTCTCTAGAGCTGAGTGAACCATTTCTCTATTATTTACTCCTAAGCCTGTGGTTCATCAGAATGGTGCAATGTAAAATACTGGAAATAAGACAGATCTCAGTTAGATTTATGATTATAGTGATTTATAACTGAATTTTGAGTGATTTCTAACTGAATTTTGGGTGACTTTGTTTAGTCAATCTGATTTGCACTTTCATTATCTATAAACTGCTGACAACACTTAGCTTGCTAGAGATTTTTACCAATATTAAATGAGCTAGCATATGCAAATTGTTTAACTGGCATGTGTATTTAAAATACATATTAGTGGTCGTGGGAACATGTGTAAAATGGCTACACGTGAGAAGGTTGCTTATCTCAGTGGCAGGATGAGCATGGCTATAATCTTGTCACTCATAGCACTGTATGTGCATTTGATATGTTATTTCAGTCTTATGCTGAAGTTGGAAGCTTGCATTCTAAAACTTTAAAAACAGCTTTCTTAGATGTACAATAGATCTATTTGAAAAGAATTCCTGGTAAGCTTGCATTCTTCCTTAGGACTTTGTATAGTTAATACCCAGAATTAAATTAAAAGTTGATTTTACAAATGATGAGGCTCTTGGAAGTTGACAAGATTGGCTCAACATGTATACATATGTATTTGTTCCAGCCAATATTTCAGAAAATGCATATATCAATTAGGGTCCATACAGGTTATAAAAACCACAAGAGTTATTGTGGCAGAGTTAATTTAATATAGATAATTAGGTAAACAAATATAGAAAACTGAAAAGGCAAAAATCGAATACTCCCTATGGGATCTGAGGTCTCTCCAAACCTCATTTTTCTCATCTTTGAAAAGAAAATATTAATAGCCACTGTGCACTTGGTGGGATTGCCCAGTCATTGCTCATTAGCTTCCTGTGTATTAACTCTCTGAAACCTGTATTTATACTCTGGGGACTTCACATATTAGTACCTGTTACTTTGCTTATGTCATACAAATTCAGTCCACTGTCCATTATATTTTTGAATCAGCTTCCATGTTTCTATTTTTAAATGCCTCTTTACATATATTATGTAGAATTAATAACTGCAGGAGGCAATTACTAACCCTAAGGTGTGAAACAATGGGAAAAGCTCACATTATTGAGACCTAAAAGCTTATAACAGATTTCTGAGGAAGAAGTTCTTCCTAGATATTGGCCTGCAGGGGTTTGAAGAGTGTGCTGCAGAATTTTGGAAACAGGCATTTCTTGGGTGATTCTTGTACCTCAAAAATTTGGAGGTCACTGATAGCTGCAATTGGCACCTCTGAAGTCATAAAATGAAGTAGGCTCAAGGAGTGTGGAGGGGAAAAGGGAATGGGAACATTCCAGCTATGTCTCTGAGTGACTGATAGGAATAGGAAATAATGACAGAGATGCAAGTTGCTTTTCTCTTCTCAAGACCTCCATTTTCACTGTCACATCTATCTGCAGAGCCTAATAGGAAGGGAGGCATCAAAGAACTGTGAATTGTAAAGTCATTTTTCTAAAATGGTCAAGCAAAATACAGAAATGTCGATGGGAGTAGAGGCAAGAGCTTACTGGCTAGGATGATGTAGCAGATGATTGAGCTAGAAAATGAACAGGTGGCACACAGATGAAGGGGATGTAGTGCTTGCCTTCAATAGATTTGTTTTTGTGAAAATTCCTGTGATACTTTTTACAAAGTTAATTAAGATCAAGGACTGTGGTAGGCATGGGAGCTTTTCAATGGAGGAAGAAGTTCAAATGGGAAAACTTAAAAGATGAGAGAAACAAGGGTGGCCAAGTGAAAGATTAAGTGATAGCAATGGCATGGGACTGGGAGTGAGCATGATATGGTGGGGTTGGGGAAAAAAGAGATGGCACTTACTGAACTTAGGTGGAGTTAACTGAGCACAGACAAACTAGGGAAACATTGGAAACCCTAATACCTTTCACATTCTGTTTCCCGGGAACATAAGAGATCTTAAAGAGAGAATATGCTTGTTCTAGAGCTTCCATGGCTCATTGTTACTGCATTGATGGAACTTGACTAATTGGTTTGTTTCAAGTGGACACAGGATCACAGGAAATTGTTCTTATAGTCTGGACAAAGGACTGGATTTGTGGTTCTCTGGGAGGCAACTGTCATATAGCACAAGCAATTCAGATTTGGAGGATTTAAAATTTTGCATTTATATTTTGTCATGTCACTGAGTAAACAAGAATATAATTTCATAATTTACTAGTCTGATTTTGATTAGGAAATAAATGATTATCACTTTGAGTTGGATAAAAATCCAAACAAAGTTCCTTGAAAGGACAGGGTAAGGCAAATCTTTAATATTGGAGAAGTAAATTTAAAAGCCAGACTAAATTATAATTCCTAATTCCAGCTAAAGCACCAACCAGAGAGGCTGAGTGGTCCAAAATCAACTCCCTGTGAAATGATTTTTCATGCTTTGATCAGGGTCAGTGGCCTTAGACTATTAAAAGCCTAAGGACATTCTCTTCTATGCATCTTTTGTTTCATGAATCATTTGTTAATATTCTGTATGTATCTAGTGAACAATGTTAACACTGATCATATAACTAGTAAATTTAAATATTAACTGTATAAGTCAAAATCTTATAAACATTTACATATTGAATGCAAATTTAGTCAAATCTCAAGACTTCAATAACATCATAATCTAACATATCAAATTATTTTAAATGACTCCAAATGACTTGTATACATAAAATATTATAGTTATTATAAAAAATTTTAGAGTACATAGTTCAAAATATCAACCCCAAGGATTTATTTTTTTCATTGTTATCTCTATACTAATGTAATTTTACTAGAGGCCTCTTAGAGTCCCTTGACCTGGGCTGCGGGATTAGCCTGAAACTGGCTGTCTAACATCCCCCAAAGGGTCCTGGATTGAGAGATGGGGCAGGCTAGGTTGAGGGACCCTCCTGGTACACAATCAGTCTGGACCAGGGAGGGACTTAGGAGGTTGGCCAGCTGGGGAAGGACTGTGGAAGGACTCCAGGGCATGTATGGCCTGTCTTGCTCAGTCCTGATTGGCCGGACCCCAGCAGCAAGATAATCTATCAGTCAGAGTATCTGCCCCCTGGTGGCCAGTGCATGTCATAGTGACCAGTTGGTTGACTGTCTATTCCCTGGTGGCCAGTGCACATCATAGCAAGTGGTTGAGTGGACTTAGCATACAATTAGTATATTATGCTTTGATTGGTTGAATGGAGGCTGGACAATTGGACATTTAGCATATTAGGCTTTTATTATATAGGACTAGCGGCCCAGTGCACAAATTTTGTGCATGTGGGGGCTTCCCTCAGCCCAGCCTGCACCCTCTCTAATCTGGGACCACTTGAAGGATGTCCGACCGCTCATTTAGGCCTGATCCTAGTGAGCGGTTGGACATCCCTCTCACAATCCAGGCTGCTGGCTCCCAACCACTCACCTGACTCTGCCTGATTGCTCCTACTGCTTCTGCCTGCCAGCCTGATCACCCCTAACCACACCACTGGCAGCCTGATTGTTGCTTAACTGTTCCCTGGCCAGCCTGATTGCCCCTAACTGCTCTCCCCTGCTAGCCTGGTCACCCCTACCTGCCCTCCCCTGCAAGCCTGGCCGCCCAAACTGCTCCTGCAGGCCTGTGTCTCTCACCCAACTGCCCTCCCCTGCAGACCTGGTCCCCCCAACTTTCCTCCTCTGTTGGTCCAGTTACCCCTAACTGCCCCCTCCCCCCGCTCCCTGGTCTCCCCCAACTGTCCTCCTCTACCAGCCCAGTTATCCCTAATGCCTTCCCTGCATGCTTGATCACCCACAACTGCCCTCCCCTATAGTCCTGGTCACCCCCAACAGCCCTCTTCTGCCAGCCTTCTTGTGGTGGCCATCTTGTGTCCACATGAGGGCAGTCATCTTTGACCACATGGAGGCGGCCATCTTGTGTCTTGGAGTGACAGTCAATTTGCATATTACTCTTCTAATTGATATTACATATTCTATTTCATTGATCTATCTATTCCTCATTTTGTCAAGGGATCTGGGTTACATCTTCTAAATAGATTGACACCTGAATCGTTGTTTATTGGGTTGGAACTCTTTGCAAAGGAATGTTTACTTATTAAGTAAGTGTTATCTTCTAAGTCTATATGCCTTAGAGTTAGATACTGATCAAACTTCCCCCCATGCCAATAAAATATTGATTATAGAGTGTAATACCATAGTTCATAATGTACTTGACTGTGCCCTATTAAAATTTTACAATTAACAGGTAAATTCTGAAGTTTTTTATCTCAGGAGATTAGAGACTGAGTTTATATAGAATACTTTCTATTAAGTTTATGCAGATAATCTATCATTTGTCATAGGATCTTGGGTTCTAAATGATTTACTGTTTTGTTTTGTTTTTGACATCACACTTTTTTGCTGAAACATTTAGAAAAATACATATCATAATTTTAAAAGTGACATGTCTTTAAATTATATCAATAATTCCTTATCTAAATTAATTAAATATTTATGTCTTAATGTACTTACTCTACTTTTGTTTTAAAATTTTATAATCTAGATATTATTTTATATTTCCCACACAGGATATAATTATAAATACATGTTTTTTTTCCACACATTTAACTCAATTTTATTAATGATAATTACTAAAACTTATCTGTTGGGCATAGCATTTAGCTAAATCCTTTGTCTTTTGAGATACCACTCAGAAAATTTTAAAAGCATGCTTTACTTCTCAGAACAAAATATTATGGTCTCATCTTGATTTTTTCTCCCTTTTCAATGCATGGGGTCATCTTTAGGAAGGCTCAATTCTTTCGAATGAAAAATTATTTTGAATACCAATTTTAGGGTGTTATAAAAACTGTACCGTACTTGAATATTTTATGGCTAGAATTTCTATTATTCTAGGCATTAGTAAGATATTTTAAAAAATTCATCATTAAAGTTATGTTTATATTGATTTTCCAGTTTAACCCCCAAATTACTACTATTTAAAAAATATTTATTCTAGTATAAATATATTCTAGTATGATTCTCCAACAATCCTAGGTGAAAATTTACCATATCTTTTTCCTATTTCCTAAGCCTAGAGCCTACCTTTGCCAGCATACTCTGAGCCAAGCCATCTCACTGGGACTAAGTCCCAGTCACTAAGCTCATGATTCTAATAGAAAAATTTAGAGTAAGATAGATGGTACTGTTCACATTTTCAGGACTAGACTACTGTCCCATACAAACTTGAGAATAAATGCCAGCTAAAATCAGAAAGCTGTTTGGTGAGCATGGAATCGAAATAAGCATAATTAGTTCATTATATTAGACAAATCTTCTAGGTTGGCACATTTTCAAGAATCTGTACCCAAAACAGAGTTGATCTTGCCAATAGAACTACTATAGATAAGTGCATGAACATAAGACTTCAGTCTTTTAGACAGCTCAAGAATGGGTACTGCCAAAGTTAGCAGAAGTTTTGAGAGTCAATAGCCAATGAATATTGATATAAGCATGAGTCAATAATGAGATATGTGCAAAAAGAAGAAAAAAGTAAAACATTGAAACTCAAAAAGAGAGGCAGACAGACAGGAAGGCAAAAATGTTATTCAACATTTATTCTACAACCAAGGTCCAGCACAAGAAACACCCATATCTTAAAACTTAGGCAACAACAGCAACAGCAGCAACAACAATAAACAATCTTAAATGAGTTTACAATATCAAATGCATCATTAAGAAGAAAGCTTCTGGTCTGGGACACATAGAATGGAATCTTAAAGATCTTAGAGTTTATAATATTTGGCTGAATGCATGTCACCAGAGAGAATAAATAGAGGCATGTTCTGGATAAGTCTCATCTGTGACAGTCCAATTATTTATTTAATTATCTATTATTTCAGATGCATTTGGTTATCCTATATAATCAAAAGGTATTATGCAAATTGACCCTAATGGCAGAAAGACCAGTCACTATAATGCACTCTGGCCACCAGGGGGCAGATGCTCAATGCAGGAGCTGCCACTTCCTAGTCAGTGCGCTCCCATAATGGGAGCTCTGCTCAGCCAAAAGCCAAGCTCATGGCTGTGAGAGCAGCCTCCTCTGCAGCACTAAGGATGTCTGACTGTGGCTCAGGTGCACTCCCCATGAAGGGCAGGCCTGAACCATCAGTCAGACATCCCCCCAGGTGCTCCCAGACTTCCATAGGGATATCTGACTGCCATCTTAGGCCCAATCCTCTTGGGAGCAGGTGGACATCTGCTGAGGGGTCTTGGACTGCGAAAGGGCATAGGCCAGGCTGAGGGACCCTCTCCACTGCCAAGTGCATTAATTTTTATGCACCAGGCTTCTAGTTATAAGGTAAAGTTGATAATTAGAATGTGTCAAAGATTGCCAACCTGTAACCAAGAAAAGAGATAGGCCAGAGTTTAATACTATTTTTACTTATTTATTTAATAATTAATTAAATTATTATCATTATTTTATTAATTGACATGTATACCCTTGTATAAATATGGCATTAGACATTTCTTTAATGTGCTCACAAATGAGGAAAAATGACTAATCCATTCAATAGTAAATACTCCGTCATAGATTAGATAAAAACATAGGATAGAGGCACAAAGAAATAATTATTATAGTTGATTAAATTAGTCTAAGAAATTTCAAAAATTAGTAGATACTGAGATGTTTTTGAAAGAAAATTAGGAGTTAAGCAGTTATAGCAAAAAGGAAAGAAAATGTCAGTGATGGAAACAAACTATGGCACTGTCGAGAAATGCATCTGGTATGGTGAGCATTTCTTTGTACTAGTATATAGGGGACACAAGGAAGACAGATTGGGAGACAGGAATAAGGGCTTGAAGAATTAGCAATGTATACCAATGATCAACAATTAAAATAAAAGTCATCCAAACTCCAAAGCTTTGTAATGATAGAGCCAAGGCAATAGTCCTAAATATTAACACAGTGTTCACTTCATGGTTGACACGGCACTTGAACATACCTTCCATTTCTAAAAAAACTCCATGACTCCCAGAAAGGTAGAAACTTACTGCAACAGGTAGAGCAATCGTTGGCCAGATTCTAATGAGGTTCTCAAGATAGTAAGAGAGGGACCCATAAAAAATTGCTCAGGTCACCTGGCAATAGATTCAGGTCCAGCCACCATTTCACTATTGTATACTGCCTACTGCCCTCTGTAATCTTTGAGGGATTAGAAGCAATTATTATAGATCTTACAATTTGCAGAAATGTGCATAAATTTAACTTGTATTGCTACCTATCATTTTTATTACAGTTGTTATCCAGTAGTAACTCTCTAGGATTAACGCCTTCCTCTGACTTGCCCTTCTGCATTTACAGCACTTTGGCTCGATTTGAGTAAAATGCAATTGCATCTTATTAAACAACCAACTGTTTATGACTTAAATGTGTGTGTGTGTGTGTGTGTGTGTGTGTGTGTGTGTGTGTGTGTGTTGTGTGTGTGTGTGTGGTAAGACAACTTTAAAACAGTGTAAGTGTAGTTTAGAAATAGATTGCTGGTTAAGTTCACTAATTCTCACAGATAACTTGGGAATTTGCCAAATGGTCCCCCTGCCCATTAGTTACTTAAATCTAGTGAGTTTGCTGGCATAGCAGGCACATAGACTATCCAAAACACTGAGAGAAGCATGGAATCAGAGAAAGTGTGTCTGAGCTCCCCACATTTGGCTGAATCTTTATTGTGTAGACTGTATCAGTGTTACATGTATATCCCAACAGTTAAATTTGGCATATATGGTGGCTTAGTTCATTCAGGATGTTATAATAAAAATACCACAGATTTAGAGGCTTATAAACAACATATATTTATTTAGTTGGCTTATAAAAACATAAACTTTTTTTTCACAGTTCTGGAGGCTGGAAAGTCCAAGATCAATATACCAGTAAATCCCATGTCTGGTTAGAGCCCATAAGTATAAGGCCCTATTTACTATGTGTATTCACATAGTGGAAGGGGAGAGGGAGCCCTCTAGAGTCTCTTATAAGGACACTGATCTCATTTATGAGGGTTAGTGACTAATCACCTTCCAAAGATATCACCTCCAAATGTCATCATTTTGGGGGTTATTATAGATTTTTGGGAAACACGCACATTCAGTTTATAGCATATGGAAAACATAGACTTCCAATCAAGA
Source organism: Antrozous pallidus (assembly GCA_027563665.1). Classification (NCBI taxonomy): domain Eukaryota; kingdom Metazoa; phylum Chordata; class Mammalia; order Chiroptera; family Vespertilionidae; genus Antrozous; species Antrozous pallidus. Next base: position 52,403,603 of record CM050520.1, on the reverse strand, counting down.
GCATGTTTCACTGCATCCTATTTTGTATATGGAAACATTTTTGCTCTCTACAGAAACATTTTTATATTTTTCCCTCTAAAAACTTTATACTTTTTAGCTTAATCTGTTAATTTCATCCTTTTAAATTATATCATCATTTCCAAATGATGCATGTTCTTGAACATAAATGCTTTCTGAAAAGCATTTTTCTATGTATCACATTGCTATTACACAAAATCTATCCTAAAGGAAAAATTCTTAAATGCCAACTAGAAGCTTTATATATAATCAAGTTCAATAAAACATTATTTATAATCACTGAAATTGGAAAAATGTTAATGGATAATCTATGTTCAATCAGTACTTTTTCAATGAGTAGGTCTTATAATACAAAAAAGTTCCCGCTATGAAATTTTTATAGTTTGTACTCTATGTCTCCCTGAGAAGCCAACATCTATTGTGCTGTGATCTTTTAATCATCCATCAAATGGCACAGTCATATGGGCATGGGTTATAACATCCTATATAGCTAAGTTAAAACTAAAATATTTTTTGTATGTCTTTGCTTCAAAGGACAATACCTTATCATATGGGTGACAAGTACATATTGGGTCTAAACTCTTAATGCAGCAGTTGTTATCAACTCCTATGGGATCTGCTATCTGCATGTTCCTCAAACTCCCCAAATAATTTTGGTGCAAGCCAGCAATGTTCACAAAACACTGGGTTGTGTCTTTCAGCCTTTCAGCTTAGTTGATAATTTGCTATTTGATTACACAATACTTTTTTGTCTTTGTAACAATTTACATTTTTAGTAAAGAAAATTATACATTGATTTTTTTCTGCCCTGTATTCATCAAAGGATTGCTCAATTCAATTCAACTCAATGTATAATCATCAAGATTTATCAACCTGACTTGCCCAGGGAGGAATAACCTATCTGCATAAAGCATGTTTCTAACTAATGCTGATCTCATTTCTCAAAAATAAGCCACAGAGGCAAGTAAACTGCCTTGATCTGGGATTAAGGGTAAAATAATCTCTGTGGTTCAATGCAGGCTTCTGTTGCCTCAATTTTTTTTTTAATCAAAATAGTAATTTATAAAATGACTAGAGGCCCAGTGCATAAATTTGTGCTTGGGTAGTGTCTGGCCTGCCCACCCCGATGGGGGCCCATGGGGACTGGCCCAGTGAGGGGGAGGGGCTGCAGGTGGTTGGCCAGCCCCACCCCCAATCCAGGCCTGGATCAGGATGGTTGGCTGCGCAGTGTGTGTCACAGCCATAGGTCATTCTGGTGGTCCTGCTGTTCTGGTTGCTGGGCTTTTATATATATATAACTAGAGGCCCAGTTCATGAAATTCATGCATGGGGTGGAGGAGGTGTCCCTTAGCCCAGTCTTCTCCCTCTCTAATCTGGGACCCCTCTAGGGATGTCTGACAGCCTGTTTAGGCCCTATCCCAGTAGGATCTGGACTAAATGGGCAGTCAGACATCTTTCTTACAATCCAGGACTGCTAGCTCCAAACTGCTTGCCTGCCTGCCTCCCTGATTGCCCTTAACTGCTTCTGCCTGCCAGCCTGATCACCCCCAAACCATTACTCTGCCAGTCTAATTGATGTCTAATTGCTCCCCTGCCAGCTTGTTTGCCCCCAACTTCCATCCTCTGCTAGCCTGGTCACCCCTAACTGCCTCCGCTGCTGGCTTGATGGCCCCCAACTGCCTCCCTTGTAGGCCTGGTCCCACCCAACTGCCCTCCCCTGCTGGCCTGATGGCCCACAACTGCTCTCCCTTGCAGGCCTGGAACCTCCTAATGGCCCTCCCTTGCTGGCCATCTTGTGGTGGCCATTTTGTCTCCATATCGGGGCAGTATCTTTGACCACCTGGGGGCAGCCCTCTTGTGTGTTGGAGTGATCGTCAATCTGTGTACTACTCTTTTATTAGGCAGGATAGAGGAGTGGTGCATGGGTGGAGACAAGCTGGTTTGCCCTGTAGGGTATCCTGGAACAGGGTAGGGGTTCCCTTGGGGTGTGGGACTGCCAGAGCGAGGGGCCTATGGTAGTTTGCAGGTCGGCTATGTTTCCCAATGACCCAATCAGAGGCCCTGGGATCTGGGATTAATTTATGTTCTACAATTGAAACTTTTTAGCCTGGAGCAGAGCCAATCCTTCTGCTCACTCCATGGTGACAGCCATTTCTGTGTGAAACTTTGTAGCCTAGAATGGAGGCCTAGGCTAGGGCTGCAGAAGTTTAGCTTCCTCCATCACCCCAGCAACCCTAGCTTCTTCTCTCTCCAGCTTCGTGGCTGCTGCCATTTCTGTTGGGATATGTATCTTCTATAATTGAAACTTTGTAGCACTGAATGGAGGCCTAAGCCAGCAACAGCAGGATGAAAGCTTGGCTTCTTCTATTACCGGGGAAACCCAAGCCTCCCATCTGCTCTCAGTGGCCGCAGCCATCTTGTTTGGGGTTTATTTGCATAATTTGCTCCTGGTTGGCTGATGGGCGTGGCTGTGGGCATGGTTTGATGGAAGATATGGTCAATTTGCATATTGCTTTTTTATTAGATTAGATAGGACTAGAGGCCCAATACATGAAATTCATGCAAGAGTAGGCCTTCCTTCCCATTGCCAGCACTGGCTTCCCTCTATCACCCGAGACGCAGGCTTCCCTCATAGCCCCAGCTTCATCTGGAAGTTTATCTGGAAATATGGTGGTCTAATTAGCATATTATGCTTTTATTATTTTAGATAAATGAATATATTTGTGTAAAGAGTTCAATGTTTTCTGAGAAATAAGAGGTCAACCACTCTCAGAATTTTTTTTTTATTTCCTTCATTAGGCAAATATTGAGAGAACTTGATCATTTCAATAAAATCAGAAATCGAGTGGTTCTAGGCTAATATTGGAATCTCCAAACCTTGGAATGTCTGAGGCAGGAAATAATGAATATTTTGTCTAAAGAATCAAATGCTAAATATTTTAGGATTTGAATGCCTGAACAACCTGCCACAACTACTCAACTCTCATTTTTTGTATAAAAGCAGCCATAGATAGTATGTAAACAAATTAGCGTTCCAACAAAACTTTATCTATGGGCCCAAAATAAGAATATAATAATTTTATTAAAATATTAAACTAATTTTGATTTATTTCAATAACTTAAAAGGATAATAAAAACATTATTTGTTATATGTCATCTAGAAACAGGTTGTGGGTGGGAGCTGGCCTCTAACCCCTGCTCTAAAGGAAGACAGAACCACAAAATAGAAGTAAGTTTGGTCCCTGCGTCATCATGAAAAAATTCTCATGCAAAATGTCAGAATGAAATTGATATATAAGAAAATAACACAACCATATTTAAACCAGAAAATTCAGGCTAATTTGTTACATCTATTATTTTTATCTTTACTAACACAGAAATGGACACCATAGTGGGATCTGCCATAAAATTAGCTAAAATACTTGTTACTAGTGTTTGATAAGCAACAAGGAACTTTACATTAGAAGCTGCAAAATTGATGACACAATGAAAAAATGTTTAATAAAATATCCCCAGTAAGAACTTGAAAAGCAGATTATGTAACCACTGAGCCCATATCTCTATGGGAAGAGTTTAGTAAGATCTAGAAAGGTACATTTTGTTGATTATTCTTTGTAGTAACAATAAATGAACAGGAAAATAAGTTTAAGAAAAAATTGTCCAGTTTGTAAGAAGTGCAAGTGAACATTATATCATTGCTTTAGGTTTAAATTATTTCATATTTTTCTGTGGTTAGAGTTTCTCTCTTATTTTTTCCATCTCCCATATAAGTCAATAAGTTTATTTCACCTCCCATTGTATCTCAAACAGAGTTTAATAAATGTTTCAACTAAAAGAAAGCATTTTAGCTTCACTACAGGTTCTGGAAGCTTTTGAAGGATGGATCAGAGGCTTAATGATTCCCTTAATCATTGATTTCTCAACTAGTATATATTTTTAAGCTTCTCTTTACTTCACTATTAATATAATCAGGTGAATCTTATTGTATGTATCTCCAAAGTACAAAGTTAACAGTCAAGTTATTTAACTGCCAACATAGTATGGATTTCATCCAATTTGAATGGGTGCCCCATTGTTTAATATTAAATGATGAAAATATTAAAAAAGATGAAAATAGTGCAAGTAGTGAACAGAACCCAGACCATTAACCATACTCAATCAAGGCTAGATCTATTTCTTTTTCTTGGAGAAAAATTGTGTTTCAGTCTTTAAACTATCACCCTTTTAAAATATTACAGTTTAAACATCTTTATAACTCTGAGTATTTTTATATAAGATTGTGAATTTCTTGTTCAAAACAAATTTTTCCAAGGAAGACTTAGTTTCTCTGAACATGTCTAGCTACCGAGAGTAATAGTTTTTTGAGTTACTGAATCAGCAAAAGGAGAGCACGTTGAAAAGCATTAATGCTGTGTGATGTGTCTTATCTCTATTGAGTGAAGAGGCAGGACATTACAGACCAAGATCAAATAATGAGGTCCTGAGAATTTTATCAAATTCATTTATTCACTTTAGGGATGGCAGTGATCTTAAATCAGTGTCACTGTGCTCATCAGTTGTACATTCTTAAATGAATGTTCACTCTCTGCTTCTATCATTCTATAATTACAGAAACAGAGAAATTACTCAGCACTTTCTTTGGTCCTATAACCTGGTTGGTTCCAAATCAATTATCTGAACACCTCTCCTAATTTTTCCTCCTTGTAGATTTATTCCAGTCTTGTCATATCATATCACCCCCACAAACAACCACTTCCGCCACCATCACTCTGAATTGTACTATCACTGTCATCCCATCACTGCCACCATGTCATTTTATCTCTACTTTCAGCTTTCACCATCTCCATTTGGTACCATAAAAATCAGTGTATAACTAATATGATGGCAGGCTTGGGGTAATAGGAAGCTCAGTTCTATGCTATATTTATGGAAAGCCTATGTGAAATATTGATCTCCTACCCAGAAATGTTTACCCTGTATCATTTACTCTTGGTTCTAGGCCACTTTTCTTATCATTAACCTTGTATATTAACTTTATGAAGGTCTCTGGTTTAATTCTTGCCCCTTCCCTGGTTCCAAATTTTTCATTTTACCATTTCCTTCTCTGATCATAGTCTCCAACATTTGAATAAAGTTCTAAATGTTTGTAAAAGCATTGCTTGTAAATATTATATTATGTTTTTTCTTATTAAATATTTAAATTTATAGTTACTTAAGCTTATGCACAAGTTTATCATCTATAAAAGTCTCTAATATTTGGAATACAGGATAGCAACACTTAATTGTTCATATCCTTCAAGAAAAGGCAATGTAAAAATATAATCCATTTAATTAATTTCATGAAGCAAATAAGGTAAGATTTTAATTTTTATAAATGTCTCTGGATATATTTTAGGTAACAAGTTATAGATAAAGATAGTTCTTGTCATCATTATTATCATGATAATCTTCATTATTCACTGTTTGCATAATAATGCAAACACATTGAAATCACATTTATTTTGGCCCCTGGTTATGGATTTATACATGGCCTTTCCTTTCCCTACACCAATTTATTAAATTCTGTACTTTCTTTAATTTGGATACCTTTCCCGTAAAGCCATCTGTGTCAGGAAGGGTTCCAATAAAAAACAGATGGTCCACTTAAAATTGAATTATTTGAGGAGAGTTTATTTAAAAGGGGGTTATTTACAGAAGTTGAGTGTTGGCGAACTGCAAATATATTATAGTACAAGGGATTTACCAATTCTAGGCCTAAAGAGATAAGTGGGAGGGATTGGTGTCAATATCTAGAAAAAGTCATAAGGGCATGTGCTTAGATAAATCCAGCTGGCAGGCAGAGGAACCTGAAAAAGATAATTGAGAAAACAGGAAAGTGGGCCTTGCGAGCCTTATGCAAGATATTTTGTTGCCAGCCTTCTTTCAATGGAGAGTGTGTACAGACTATCTTTTCTCTTTTTCAATGATTATGTGACTATTGATTTAACGATCATTGATAATTCAGGCCTTGTTTATGATACCATGATTAAATTCATTTATTTTACTTCCTAAGTTTCCTATCTTTCCATATGTCCTTGTTAAGTATATATCAAAAGTGTCAAAATATGTTCTCAATATCTCCTTAAACATTTTTTGTTTCCCAAAAGCTTATACCTGAATTTGATCTCTCCTTTCTGAGAACTAACTTTGAGTATCATCAGTATTTATGTACATTCATCTTGTCATACATACAATGATTTGGGGGTTATTAGTTCTCTTCTAATTGATTACAACATATTCAGGAAGTTATTAGAGAGAATAAACATTTTAAATAAGAAAATTATACATTAGACCCAAGTTCTCTCATCAGTATCTACTAGATCTGGGAAAAAAAACACATTTCATGGACTTATCTTTATTTTTCTCTTCTGTTAAATTTGGCATCTTCTGAGCATTAAATGAAAAAAAAAAAGGCACACATATGAATTGGTTGAAACAGTGCCTTTACAGGGTACTGAAATACTTATTGATCTTTACTCATCCTATATAATAAAAGCCTAGTATGCTAACTGTCTGGTCATCTGGTCATTTATTCAACCATTCAAAGCTTAATATGATATGCTAAGGCCACTCAACCACTCTCTGTGATGTGCACTGAACATCAGAGGAAGATGCTTTGACCAGTAGGTTAGCTTGCTGCTGGGCTCCGGTCAATTGAGACTGAGTGAGACAGGCTAAACGTGCCCTCGAGCCCTCACATAGTCCCTCCCTGGCTGGCCAAACTCCTGCATCCCTCCTGCACCTCTTGCAACCCAGGATCCCTCAGGGGATGTCAGAGAGCCAGTTTTGGCCTGATTCTGCAGGCCAGGCCAAGGGACCCCATTGATGCACCAATTCATGCACTGGGCCTTCAATATATTTATATTATTCAAAGGTACCACTGTAGTATTGTCCATTATTCCAGTAAGCACTAAATAAATGTCTCAAACAGAGCCCAAATAAAAGAATAAAGTTGTCAAATAAAAGTGCTTTGATCTCCATTTCTCTAACATAAAGAAAATTCTCTTACTTTCTACAGTAATTATAATTCTTTGTCGTTTTTGTTTTTTTCTCTTTCGGGCACTATCATTGTATCACTTATGTTATATTAAAAGTATAAAATTGTGTTGGGCTTGGAACTCTGATTTTTTAAGTATCTGCAAAGCTGATGAAGTTTTGTTCAAATGATGTTCTATATCATCCCTAAATCCTGTCCTATTCATTCCTCAGTTTATCAGAACCATTTCACTCAGTGGTTTCATTTTTTCCCACAAATAACAAAAAAGTAAAAGGAAAAAGGAAAATAAAACAAAAGAAATTTGAGATGGATTAAAAAGCACTTTTTTGTTTTATTTGTTAATATTATTCATCATTGAAATGCATATCAGTTGTCAAATTGAATTCATTTTGTGACTTATTTCTTCATGTTCTAAAATAAATGCTTTGCCAATTTTTCCTAATAAATCACAGAGCTCTGAAACTAAACACTTCCATAATGAAAATTAAAATAGCGTTTTTAAATATCAGCAAAACTTAACAGGGTCACTTTGAAATGCTGAAATAGAGTGAAAAATAACCGTTGTTTTTTTTTTTTTTTTTTAGAAAATTGAGTATAGTATTTAGGAGTAAAGAACTATTATGTCTGCAAGTAAAATGTCTTAAAAACTGTGTAAAGTTCTTTACACATTTCTATATCCATAAGTCCATGCATTGTTTAATATTCTAAATAGCATTGAAAGTTTGGTAGTGTTATCACATTAAAAAAAATGAATTTAAGGTTAATATAATTTTAAAAACATGCCTGATTAGTAAATGAGAGGCAGAATAGAACCTGGTATTTTGATAGATACCCATTTCCACTACAACTTGATGCCTAAAGCACATTCAAAATGTTTATAGAAATTAAAATTTTATTTACATTTTTGTTTCATAAAAGTAATTAAATGGTTTATGAAATTATTTTAATAGGATATTCTATGTCTAAGTTTATATCTCATCAAAAGTAATTAAATGGTTTATGAAATTATTTTAATAGGATATTCTATGTCTAAGTTTATATCTCATCAAATAGCACAGTTTGATGTAGTGGTCCTAATTATATAATACTTTACAATTTATCTCTCACAATTATGATCAATCAAGCAATCAATCAGTTCATTGATTAATTATATGAAATATTCAAAATGTTTTAAAAATCAGAATTATATAATAATATATACTCAAATAGGTATTACTTTCTCCTCTCTCCTATCTTATTTCTATCTTTAATCTTTTATAACATGTTTTTATGCATCTATAGTAAATCCAAATGTTATTGCTTTTTTATTACACAATTGAGAAAGATGCGTGAATATTTACTTATCTTCTTTCTCACAAAAAAAATGAGACTATAGTAGATGCTGTTTTATAAACTGCTATTTTTGCTTAACAATAAATATTGGAAATTACTCTATAGTTCATAGAAAACTTTCTCATTATATTTTGAGACACAAAAATTCCATGTGCAATTAAAATTATTTTTAACAGTGTGTGAGAGTGCCTATTTCACTACTGCCTCTTCAACAGAAATTGGCATTATACTTTTCAAATTTTGCCACTCTCAGAAGTGAGAACTTACAGCTTAGTATAATTTTACTTATATTTGCATAATTGACAGAGACTGAACTGAAAAATGTTAAAATCCACATTTATACCTCTTTTTTGGAATGTATGATAATGTATTTTTGCCAATTTTTTTATCATTTCTATAATATCTCTCAATTTATGTACTAGTGACATTAAGGTTTTATATGTGCTATCTCCTATCCTATATAATAAAAGAGAAACATGCAAATTTGACCATACCTTTGCTACGCTACAAGCCAATCAGGAGTTGGGGGCAAGGCCGAGGCACAAGCAGGGCCGAGGTGGGGTTGGGGCTGAGGTGGGGGTGGGGGTGGGGCTCAGGGCCGAAGCACATGTGGGGCGGGGCCGAGGCATGTGGTGGTGTCAGCGGCATCACCATGACACTAGGTCCCCTGGCGTCAGGACGGGGCACCTGAGGCTCCATTCCCCCACCTGGAGGGGCTTGACGGGACACCTGAGGCCACATCCCCCACCTCAGCACTGGGGGACCTGAGGGCAAGCTAGAGGTCCTAAGGCTGCACTCCCTGCCCTGGTGCCAGGGCAGAGGGATATGAGGCTGGGCCAGGGGACCTGAGGCGCCATCACCTGACCTGGTGCCTGGCCAGGGGACCTAAGGTTGTCCTGGGGGACCTAATGCCATACTTCCTGCCAATAGAACTTGATGGGGGACCTGAGGCTGTGCCCCCTGCCCTGTGGAGCTTCATGGGGGTGGGGCTGGCCGAGTCTGGGTCTTGCACAATTTCAGGGTGAACACAGGTGGGTGGAGACTTGACTCTGGGTCTTGTGGCATGCCCCAGATTCTGACAGGAATGAATATTTTCGTATATATTTTATTACTTTTCTTTCATCTCTGACACTTCTATTATAGAGAAAGGGAAAATAGCAATATTAAAATATTTCCTCTAATTAATTCTCTTTTAATGTGCATGAATTTCATGCACCGGTCCACTAGTCCTATCTAATAAAGAGGGAATATGCTAATTTACCCTCATGCCATCACAAAGATGGCAGTCCCCATAGCCAATAAGGAGGGAATATGCTAATTGACTGCTCCACCCTCAAAGATGGTGGTTCCAACAGCCACAAGATGGTGGTACCCAGTCCCACTCAGCCATGCACCTGCCTCCAGAATCCCACGGTCTCCTCATCCCCCCAGGCACCCAGGGCTGGCCCAAGGCTTAGGCAAGCCTCATATGGTGGCTGCCCAGCCACCCAGGGATAGCCTGAGGTGCAGACAAGCCTTGGATGGCAGCTTCCCAGCTGCCCAGGGCCGCCTAAGGCTCAGGTAACTAGGGCTGGCCAAGGCTTGTGCTGCCAGCAGTGGCAGCAGAAGAGGTGTGATGCAGCCATCACCTTCCCTGATCATTGGGGCACCTTCTGCCCCTGAGGTTCCTGGACTGTGAGAGGGGGCAGGCCGGACTGAAGGACCTCCCCTCCAATGCATGAATTTTCATGTGCCGGGCCTCTAGTAGTATAATAAAAGGCTAATGTGCAAATTGGCGGAAAAATGGCAAAACCAGTTGCTATGATGCCCACTGAATACGAGGGGGTAGATGCTCAACATAGGAGCTTCCCCCTGGTGGTCAGTATTCTCCCACAGGGGGAGCGCCACTCACCCACAAGCGAGGCTCATAGCTGGCGAGCACAGCGGTGGTGGTGGGAGTTTCTCCTGCCTCGTTGGCAGTGCTGAGGATGTCCAAAATCCCCAGAGGGCTCCCTCACTATGAGATGGTGCAGGCTGGGCTGCAGGACCTTCCTAAGTGTACAAATTTTGTGCATTGGGTCTCTAGTGTTAGATACAGTTCCTTCCCTCCTTTCAGTTGTCTTATGTCTTTAATTTTATTCTCAAACACATAAAAATTATGCTTAAAATTTTATTTAAAATATATTGACATTTATTTTTATTATTCCTGGATGTTGAATTTTAGTTAGAAAGATGTTTACCTGCACTCAGGTAAATAGTATTTTTTTTCAGTTTATAATTATGATTTATTATTATAGAAACAAAATTATGTTCTTCTATGTTGATAAAGATTTGTTCTAATCTGTCTTTGAGAAGTTTCTGTGTTTTCTGTGTAGATTATGTGGTCTGCAAATACAGACAGTTTTACTTATTTCTTTCCAGTCTATATGTACTATATTTCTTTTTATCACTAGGAACTCCACTATAATGCTGAACAAAGGTTTCAGAATAGATATCCTTGCTTTATGCCTAATCTTAGAAGGAGGTATTCAGTCTTTCCCACTGTGCTCCATATGAGAGAAGGATCACAGAAATTGGCAGTGTTTTGTTTCTGTCACCCGGGGACGGGAGGGGGGTGTCTTGGTTCTCTGATCCCACTCGTAGCTGTTTTAAGTGAGCATTTCAGTACACCCATTACAAAAAAAAAAATGGTGAGAGGATGTAGGCTACTAATTCTTTCTGGAGCTTCTGAATTGTCACACTGGACCACAATTTTTCTTTAAGAATTTGTTTTATTTCAATTTTCCGCCACTTTTCCTCTCAGGTTTCATCAAAGACAAAATCAGGTTGTATGTCTGTTTTTTTTTTTCTCAAAGATGCTTGTCATATTCTTGGAATTACATTCTCCTGTTGGTCTTCTAATCTTGGATCTCTGTTGACCTAAAAAAAGCCAACAATTTTGTAGATTACCTTAGTTTTCATAATAGCTACTTTAGGAGCAGTATTCTTCTACAGTTGGCCACATCATGAATAGAAAGAGTGTAAGGTCTGGGGTGGGAAGATAGGAACTTCCCCTATCCTCTGAGTTGAACAGTAGCCAATAGCAGTACCCTGGGACATACCAGAGCTGTGCTGACATCCTGCTGGGCAATAAATGACCACCTTGTCTCATCAAGGGTGACCAGGCTGCAGTTGTAAGAATTTCCTGCTGATAAATCACCTGCCACAAACTACCTCGGAACATGCCAATAGCAGCACAAAAGAAACCCTGCCAGGTATAGATGGGTGTGACTCTCCTGGCCCATGTTTTCGGACCATGGGACCTTACCCAAGTGCATTTAATAAATGCGAACTTTCTCTTGTACCCTGCTTTTCTTGGTCAATTTATTGGCTTTGGTCAGATTCAATCTTACTTCTCAGATTAAAACCTTACAAAGAGAACTGACATTCATTATTTATGCCACAAATATATATATTTTAATCCTCACCTAACGATATGGTTTTAGAGAGAGAGGAAGGGAAATCAAGAGAAAACCATCAATGTGAGAGAGAAACATCAATTAATTGCCTCCCATATGTGCATCCCCTAAACATGGATGTGTGCTCTGACCAGGAATCAAACCTGCAACACTATGGTGCATGGAGGATGCTTCAACCAAACTAAGCCTCCTGGCCAAGGCAATGCCACAAATGTCTTTGAGCTTCTATCATTTACCAAGTCCCACCCTAAGTGGGATTTTGTGTCTTAATAAAGTTATCTCTCAACTTGGAATAAGAAATCTGCCTATGAAACTTACTTGCTGTATAATGAATCTTCATAGAGCCATTCAGGGTTCCCCTCTCTATATATAAAAGGCTAAGTGACTGTTACACCCGAATGAGCAGTTGCTATGATGTGACTGAGCAGGCAGGCGGTTGAGCACTTATGGATGAGCAGGCAGGCAGGCGGGCGTGTGCTTAGGGGCGAATGGTCCCTAATTGTGAGAGGGTGTCTGACTGCAGGGATCAGGCCTGAACCGGCAGTCAGACATCCCCTGGGGGATCCCAGATTGCGGGAGGACACAGACTGGGCTGGGGGACCCCTCCTCCCCATGTGTGAATTTCATGCCCCAGGCCTCTACTTTTTTTTCTCTCTATATAAAATAATGGTTACTTTGTTGTGAGTATCAAGTGAGATCTGTAACTATGAAATAGTTTGTTAAACATTTCTTAATTTTGAAATATAAAATATTTGGAAAGCTATTTTTCAGTGTAACTTAGAGTCTCATGATCTGCCAATGTTACATTATCACAATCCTACCAACAATAACAATAAAATGTGTATTAAATGTATTAAAGAATTATAAATTATTTTGAAACATGATCAGTTGGTAACAAGCTTCACATTTTGGATTCCTATAAACACTGTCAGAAACAGTGAAATTGGGTTGAAATTGCCCTGTCGTTGTATATTATTTATACATTGGATACAAATAGAAAAAGAATCCCATATATAAAACAAAGGTAATGGAATTTTCTTCCTGACACAAGTCCTTCTGAAAAAATCAAAACAAGTGGTATAAAGATTTATTGAACTTAGTAGTTACATTAGAAATATAATTTAAAAACAGGAGGAAACCTTTTGTTACTAAAGTCATATTTTTATAGGTGAGAAATCAAAAGCCCAGAGAAGTTCATGATATGCTCAAGATTATACAGAGAAATTTCTGCATTATAGAGATCATTACACAACTCTCCTGACTCCATGTCCAGTGATCTTGCCACTTCATCACATTGCATTTGTATAACGAGATGGATATACATTCATTAAAAGGAATAGATTTCTAATAAATGAAAACATGATGAACCTACAAAATATTATACAGAGTGAAATAAGACACAAAAATACACACTATATTTTTTATGAATTTAAAGAATAAGCAAAGCTAGCCTATGATGAAGGAAACCATATTGTCAGTTTTTCTAGGATTAAGATTATCTAGGAAGAGGCATAAGGTATATCATGTGTTCTAATATTATTCATCAAAGTAAAACTGATGTGTCCTCAAATTATTTATTAAAACTAATTGGATTAAAATTTTAACTCTTACTGTGTGTAAATATATCCCAAAGAATAAGATCATTCAAACTCTAAGATGCTCTGATTCTATAAACAATGTGTTTTCTTTCACTGGTCCTTTTAAAAAATGAGATTTTAAAAATAAAATCAATTTCTAAATATTTAGCTCTTTAGAAAGTATCTTTTTGAAACACAATGACCATCAAAATTATAATTTCATATCCAAACAACATAAACAATAATTTTGGAGCTTTTCTTCTTTAGTTCCATCCTTTTTGAAGCCAGGATGATAATTAGTGAATATTTTGGAGTACAAAAATACTAATTTCAATATGGGAGTTTTAGTTTCAAAAACAGTTCAGATCAAGAAAGTAGATTTCATTCTACAGATGATAATTACTAGCAGCTTTCAATATTGCTGTCCAATCTCAACACCAATGTGATTCAGTGAGCTGTTTTTCATTTTAATATTGTTTCTTGTAATCCTGCTCCAAAGCTGTTGAAAATAACAGAGCAGACTGGTGACTAATTCATGGACAAGGTGACATTTGGAGTAGGGATACAGCTTTTAAAAAAATATTTATTGTTGAAAGTATCTATATCTATCTATCTATCTATCTATCTATCTATCTATCATCTATCTATCTATCTATCTATCTATCTATCTATCTATCTATCTATCTATATTCCTTTTTTCTCCACTGACCCCTTCTAGCCTTCACTGGCCCCTGCCTCAGAGCTTCACCACCCTATTGTCCATGGGTTGTTCATATATGCATATAAATTCTGTGCTTGATCTCTTCCTATCCAACCCCTACCCCTATCTTCCCTCTGAGATCCCACAGTCTGTTCCATGCTTCTGTGTCTCTGGATCTATTTTATATATCAATTTATTTTGTTTTTTTAGATTCCACGTATGAGTGAGATTGTGTGTTACTTGTCTTTTCTGACTGGCTTTTTTCATTTAGCATAAAACTCTCCAGGTCCCTCCATGTTGTTTTAGTGTGTAAGAGATCCTTATTTTTACTGTTGCATAGTTATTAGAGCTTTGTTTTTGCATAAATTTTCCATAGTGGAATATGACTTAGAAAAATACAATTAATAGGTTAGAAATATTGTCCTAGAATAATACATTTGGAACTGGCAAAAAGAGATTAATTCTCTTAGAAACAGAATGATTCTGGACAGCAATTTTTTCAAACAAAGCTGATTAATTACATGGAAGACCTCTTATTCACTATAATCAAGTACAGAACTTGGCGAATTAATTGAACAAAATTGAATAAATGAGGAGTAATATGATACATAACACAAACATTTTAACTTAAAATATATAAATGTACATTTATTCACAAATCTTTTTTCTTTCAAGCCAGGATTTTTCTTTGAACATGATTCACACATTGGAGTAGATCTTATATAGTTTCCTTTTTAATATTTTACATCTGTAATAATAAAAGTGTAATATGCTAATTAGACCTGATGGCCAAACAGCAGTACGACAGTCCAGACGAAGCTGGGCACTGTGACTGTGAGGGCCGAGTTCTTTGCATGAATTTTGTGCATTGGGTCACCACTATGAAATAAATTTAAATATAAAGTATTCTAAGATTTTAAATAAATATTAACAGCAAATTCCCTAGCATTTTTAGTTGCTTACTTTATTTAGTCTCTCCAAATAATCCACTTATATAGAAACAATATTTCTAATTATGCACTCATATTTTAATGTATTACTTCATAATGATTATAAACGGCAGGAGTAGGGTTGAACACAAATGCTACTTGTTCTGACTTGAGACAGCTTATATGGCTTACTAGGTAAGAGAAGTCTGAAGGTGTCCTGAAGAGCAACCTGTTACTTCTACACATTCAGTGGTAATTTGGGCACCTGTTAAATTGTTTTATGGAGAGAATAGTTATTTTGATGGATTGGTTAGAAGATGGTTGTTTAAAGAAATTCTTTTGGAAGTTATAATTGACATAGAAACACATGGAGACTAGGCATTCTACAAGTCTAGACTCGACATTTGCACTAAACCTGTTACCCCCCCGCAACTCATTATAACTAACTAGGCGCCCAGTGCACAAATTAATGCACCTTGAAAGGAACTGTGGGCCACAAGGCTGTGGTGGGCACAGGGGTGGGTCTCAGCCAATCCTTCCCATACTCATCATGGCTCCCAGTCCCCTGTCTCCTGGCAGCCTTGCTCTCCACTATCACTTCCATGCACTGATGGTGCCGACCCCATTTGCACCTGCTGGTGGCTGCTGCTCCCATCTCCCCTCAGGAGCAGGGGGAGGTGGAGAAGCCCTCCGGGTGTGAGCATGATCATTGCTGGCAGCAGGTATTAGAGGCAGCTGTTGACCCCGATTGCCCCTCAGGAGTGGAGGGAGGTGAAAAAACCATGATGGGTGATCAGGATTGGCAGCTGCCACTTGCACCCAGTAATAGCCCTGAACAATTGGGGCCGGTGCTGGGCAGCAGCAGTGGGTGAAAGCAGGGCCAGCACTGGCAGCAGATGCGAGCATTAAGTGGAACCACAGCCTGTGGGAGCAAAGAATTTTCAGTAACCACCAGAGGGTCACCCTGATGACAGCGACTGGCACTCTACCTTGGTCTGGTGTCCCTTCTCACATGCTCCACCATCCCACCACGGTTGATGCCTTCCATGTTCCACATGCACCCACAGTGGTCAATGCATGTCATAGAGACCAGCTGTTTAGTTGTTTGGTTGTTTGGTTGTTTCGCCAAACCCTATTTGCGTATTAGGGTTATATATATAGAGAGAGTCCCTATTCTTTCATGAATCTCATCATAAACATAAAAAGCGTACATGACTTTCTCATTTCTGGTGACCGTTCAGGATGATCTACTAATTAGAAGCAATAGCCTCTACATTTGTATTTCACTTAGTTTCTGATTAGTTATCTTTCTGCAAAGTAATACATGTACACACATACACAAACATGCACAAAATGCGTAGTTTATAGATCATTGCTATTTAATATTAGCATTAAAAGAATAACAAGTCAGAACCACTCTGGAGTTAAGCTAAACTACTCCATGTATCTTACAATTCATGCCAACTAAGAAAATTCATACATGTATACACACACTCTTTGTCCCTCCAGTAAGTTGGCATATTGTATTTGGATTTCTTTTGGGGCCTCAGAACAACTATTTATGCTGCAGATTTTATCACCATTATCATTTGTACTGCCAATACTAAAAATGGAATTACTGTCAGGAGAGGCTCTTAGACATTTCAATAGCAAAGCTGCCTTCTTCAAGCCCTTAGGCTGATACTCCAACCCTAATGTCTCTCAGGGTACATCCTCTCATTTATTCCTCCATATCCACATATGAGTATTCACACTCACCTATCTTTTGAAGAAAAATCCAACCCCTGTTCCATAAGCTCACCTAAAAGAGGACAGCATTCCAGCAGTTGGGTTGTTCTCTACATTTGCCCCTAAAGGGCTGAACAGATGGTGCACCTTTCCCCACAGAAATGCTCAGAAAAGGAACACCCTGAGGCTATAATGTGAGAGGAAGCTGTTGCCTTTTATGAAAACAGTTATATTTGAGTTAGTGTTAGATTTGGGAATACAGAAGCAGGAAGAGGATAACTAGAGAAAAGTTGCCATACGGTAATAGCTTATAGGAAGAGCAGAGAGGAGAAATTAGTAGCAGCTGGTAACAGGGGGAAATGATGTCATTAAAATTCATGTTTAGGAGTTTAAGTCATCATAACCTTTCACATCCCCTGTATCTCTCTTGCATAAAAATGCTAGTGAATACCTCCAATGGTGAAGGAGATGAAGGGAATATTTTAACGACACTGAAGGCTATTTGCCCCTCATCAGACATAGGGTTTGCAAATATTTCCTCTCATTTTGTAGGTTTTCTTTTTATTTCATAGATAGAATATAACTCAAAAGTAAAAACAAACAAATAAAACAAATAAAAATGGGCAAAATATTTGAATATATATTTCTCTAAAGAAGACATATAGATGATCTATAGTGTGTGTATGCATCACCAATCATCAGGGGCATGCAAATCAAAACGAAATGATAGGTCATTTCAAACTTGGTAGGATACTTATATTAAAGAAAGCAAAACAAAATCTATCATAGCATAATATGCTAATTATACCAGACAGCGGAACATCCTTCTGGATGTCCTTCCAGACAAAGCTGTGACAGCTGTGAGGGTTGAGGACAGGCAGCTGTGGCAGCCAGCAGCAGCAGCAGCAGCAGCAGTAGCAGCAGCAGACAAGGGTGATGGGGGCATTGCCTTCCCCTGATTGGTCCAGTTGCCTCCCACAGAAGGAGGTTGTCATTAGGACATCCCCTAAAGGCTCTCTGACTGTGAGAGCTGACAGGCCAGGGTGAGGAACTGCCCTCCCCACCAATGCATGGATTTTTTGCACCAGGCCTCTAGTAAATAAATAATGCACAAAATAAGCTCAAAGGTAAGTATTGGAGAGTATTTAAGGAAATTAGTGCCTATGCACACATTTGGTGGAACTGTAAATTAATGATGCAGCTATGGAGAAAATCAGGGAGGTTCCCAAAAGAAATTAAACAAAGAACTGCCCTATGAACCAAACCCACAATCCCACTTCTGTGTCTATATCCAATATAACTAAAATCAGAATCTCTAGGAAAAAATTTGTACTTCCATGTGTGTTGCAGCAATACTCACCATAGGCAAATATAGAAATGAACCAATTATGTTTTCTTCACCAAATGGATAACGAAGATGTATGACAACATGGATAAACTTGAAAGACCAAATCCTAAGTGAAATAACCCAGTCCCAGAACAAATATTGCATGAGTCCACCTGCATGAGATATCTAAAGGAATCAAATTCATTAAATTAGTAGGATGGTGGATGCCAGGAACTGGTGGCTGGGAGAAGATGGAAACTCTTCTCTGAGTATAAAGTTTCTGTTATGCTAAATGAATAAGTTCTAGAGATGTACTATACAATATAGCTTCTTTATCAATACAGTATGTGTACTTCAAAATTTGTTGAGAGATAGATATTATTTTAAGTGTTCTTACCATCAATAAATACATACAAACATACTTTTTTGCTGCCATCTTGGTTCTGTATTCCCTCGTAAAATGCCCAGTGAAGCCATGGAAACTGTCCCTGCTACAAGGCAGCAGTTGACACAACCCCTGGCCGAGACAGGGATGGAATCTAACAGTGATATCAGTACCAGAGCTTGAGCAACATGATGCCACATGACAAACCTGGCTGGCAGCAGAAGCTGAAATCCATGAAGAACCAATCATTAAGAAAAAAAAAGCCAGAGTGAAAAGCATGGAAAACTGTGGCCAAACCTGTCTTGGAGAGGTTATTGAGGTTACTAGGGAACTATCCAGAAATCTAAGACTATCCTCTTTGTCATCACAAAATCAGATGTCTATAAGAGCCCAGCTTTAGATAACTACATAGTTTTTGGGGAAGCCAAGATCAATGATTCGTCTCAGCCAGCACAGCTAGAAGCTGCAGAGAAATTGAAAATTCAGTGAAGCTAAACATTCAAGAAAACAGACTACAACTATGTAAGAGGAGAGTGAAGAGGAAGACATTGGTAAAATAGATGTGGAAGTTAAGGACATAGAACTGGTCATATCACAAGGTCATATCACTTCCTTTTGAGAGTGAAGGCAGTTCAAGCCCTGAAGAACAATGGTAGTTATACTTTAAATGCTATTATAGAATTAACAATGTAACCATTTAAAAATGAGGTTTTTAAAAAATTTGGTTTAAAGAAAGTAACTGCAGGCTGGCTGGTATGGCTCAGTGGTTTAGCATTTACTCATGAACCAAGATGTCATTGGTTTGATTCCTAGTTAGTGCACATTCCTGGGTTCCAGGCTCAATCCCCAGTAGGGGAAGGAGGTGCAGGAGGCAGCTGATGATGATGTTTCTCTCTCATCAAAGTTTCTATCTCTCTATTCCTTTTCCTTCCTCTCTCTAAAAATCATTAAAGACATAGTATTTTTAAAAAAGAGTAACTGCAGCTTGGTTTGAATTTCTACTTTTTTACCATTAATAGAAATATGACTTCTTGTGGGATGTAAATATAAATAAATAAATGTAGTGTGTGAAAAAAAGTGCTATTAGAGCAATTTCTAGTCAATTTTTGAAGAAAATTGTGGTTTCTCAAAAATTCTATGTAGAACTAAATTTTTTTCCTATATGGCAACAAAATATACTTTTAACTATGTAAAGTTTCAAAAAATGTAAATATTGACTTCTGAGAAAAAAACACACTGAATATATATTTAAGCCTAATAAAATATAAATAAAATTAATAAATAAAACATGGCAGTATCGCTGTATGAAGGAATATCTGATTATGAATGTGCTAAGCATAAAACTAAATAAAAACAATGCTATAAATAATTATCACACAGTTAAACATAAACATAATAAATAACATAAAATACATTGTTAATGCTAATAAGAAAGCACTTTCCATAAATAAGAATTAATTTTACAAAAGCACATTGTTTAGACTTGGAACAATAAACTAAAAAAGTGTTACTGATTTTAATTTAGAAAATAAGTCAAACATTATTTTGAGAAGCATAAGAACCCACTAGTGGAAATAAAAAGAATAATTACCTTTCAAATCACTATAGAAGATAAGAAGCAAGCATACAGATTCCACATGACAAATGACAAGAGGCAAATGCAACAAAAAAGAAATATAAAAAACAAAACTGAGAACATAAAACAAAGTGACAGAATTAAGGCTACACATAACAGTGATAACAGTAAAGGAAATTGCTTTAAACTATTCTGTTTTTTAGGAAGGAAATATTCTCAGAAAGAATGACAAAACTAAATCAAAATTTAAAACAACTCAGGAAAATGACATAGAAATATTTTAAGTAAAAGAACGGGTAAAGTTTCATGATGGAAATGCTAATAGCAAACAGGGAATAATTTAAGGCAAAGCGCAATAGCTAAGAAGATTAGGATCATTTTGTATTTATAAAACAGTCACTCAATGGTGCAACCCAAATGGTATTAAACTCTTGTGCAGTAAATAATGACACAACAAAATATATAAAGTAAATGTTAATACATAAAGTCATAATAGAAAATTACACAGGTAAAGTATATAGAATATTCACAGTATATTCTATAAAGTATTTATAATATTGTATAATTATCTTAACATTCATTACCATTTGATTAATCAAAGCTTTTTTATGAATTAATTACTTCATTTTTAAATAACTTTGCTTCCACTGAACAGAGAAATTCACTTATAAACAATTTGATCTCTCCTTTTTGAATAAGGATACAATAATTTTTCAAACTTTTCATATCACATTTACTCCAACTTTTATTAGGAATAGAGTAAACTAAATAAAAATAAATTAATGTATAATTTTATTATTTTCTTTAAATTTTATTTGGCAAATTTTTGAAACCTAGAAATATGTAGAAAGAAAAGATAAATGAGCATCAATATATACTTTACCTTTACTTAGCTTTACCAATAAACATAATTCCTCATTTGCCATATGTTCTATCTTTTCCCTTCTTCCTTTCTCTCTCTCATTTTTCCTTTTGAACCATTCAAAATTTCAAAATTCATAACACTTTATTACTAAACTAGAGGCCTGGTGCACAAATTTGTGCACAGGTGGGGTCCCTCTGTGTGGCCTGGAGGGATCAGGCTGAAACCTGCAATCCAATGCTGCCACAGCACCTCCCTGCTGCTCCTGCTCATCCCTGGCCCCACTGTGTCCGCTTTCAATCAGTCCCAACTGGGAGAGGCTCTCACTGCTGCAGCAGCACTCACAAGCCATGAGCACTGTGTCTGGTGCCATCCCAAGGGGAGTGGCCTGGGGGATCAGGATGAAACCTGCTCTCCGACATCCCCCAAGGGGTCCTGGATTGCCAGAGGATGCAGGTCAGGCTGAGGGATCCCACAAGTGCACAACTGGGCTGGGGAGGGACCATGGGACGGCTTCAGGGCATGTCCAGCCTATCTTGCTCAGTCCCAATGGGCCAGACCCTAGCAGCAAGCTAACCTACCAGTCAGAGCATCTGCCCTCTGGTGGTCAGTGCATATCATAGCCACTGGTTGACCAGTTGACTGTCTGACCCTTGGTGGTTAGTGCTCATCATAACAAGCAGTAGAACAGCCTTAGTATATCATTAGCATATTATGCTTTGATTAACCAATTAAAGCAATTTGGTCGTTCTGCTATTTGGTCTATTTGCACTTTACCCTTTTATTATGTAGGATACTTAATTATGCATATTCTAACAACAAGGGCATTCTCTTATGTAGCAAAGATACCATAATCAGACCTAAGAAAAATAAACTATTTTTTAATATTACCTAAACACAATCCATTTTTAAAACCTTTATAATTTGCTAATTTTTCTGAAGAAGTATACTATAGCCTTCCCCCCAACCCCAGTCTATGATCTAATCAATGTTTATACATTGCCATTGGTTATTAGTGTCCCTAAGTTCTAATGGACTTAACTTTTAAAAATGTCATGTTAGTCATATGAGCATGCCCTGCATTCTGGATTTTTCTGTTTTTTACTTCTGAATAAAGTTAGTATAAATGATTTGGCAAGAAAGCTACAAAACTGATTGTACTTCTTACTACAGGTATATACCAGGAGATGCTATGATGTGAAACAAACTCTGTAATATGGACTAACATCTTTCTTTCTAAAAACCACACTTTAGAGTGTTATCCTATCTAATAAAAGAGTAATATGCAGATTGACCATCACTCCAACACACAAGATGGCTGCCCCCATGTGATTAAAGATCCTGCCCCCATATGGTCAAAGTTGGCCAGCAAGGGAGGGCAGTTAGGAGGGACCAGGCCAGCAGAGGCGGGAAGTTGGGGGCAACCGGCCTGCAGGGAAGGGCATTTCGGGAGGGGGTGGGCAGGCCTGCAGGGGAGAGCAGTTGGGGGAGAACAGGCCTGCAGGGTAGAGTAGTTAAGGGTGATCAGGCCTGCAGGGGAGGGCAGTTAGGGGCAAACAGGCTGGCAGAGGAGCAATTAGGCATCAATCAGGCAGGCATGGGAGTGGTTAGGGGGTGATCAGGCTGGCAGGCAGAAGCAGTTAGGGGCAATCAGGAAGGCAGGCAGGTAAGCAGTTGGGAGCCAGCAGTCCTGGATTGTGAGAGGGATGTCTGACTGCCCATTTAGGCTTGAACTTACCAGGATCGGGCCTAAATGGGCAGTCAGACATCCCTCGAGGGGACCCAGATTGAGAAGGGTGCAGGTTGGGCAGAGAGACACTGCCTGCCCTCCCTGTGCATGAATTTCATGCACCAGGCCTCTAGTATTTTATATCATGCTAGAGGCCTGGTGCATGGATTCATGCACTGGTGGGGTTTCTCAGGATGGCCTGTGGTGATCAGGCCAAAACTGGCAGTCCAATGCCACCTGCTGCTCCTGCCTAATGTTCCTATTCATCCCAGCTCCGCAGTGCCTGCTGCCACCACTGCTGCCACTTGGTAGGCTTGCTGCTGCTCTGCTCTACATCTAGTGCCCCTTGGTCAGTTGAGCTATGCTGCCACTGTGGGAGCACACTGACCACCAGTGGCATTGTGCATCTGCCCCTTGGTGGTCAGTGTGCATCATAGTTACTGGTCACTTAGGCTTTTATATAAATAGATTCTTCCATGAAGGTTTAATCTTTTATTTATTTTCCCACTTGAGAAAGTATGTTGTGTGGGCATCTATGCCAATCTCTTACTCTTGCTTGGAAAGATGATTTGCTTTTGTAATCATGTTTTTACTAAAATCTAACTGCACTTAAAAGTCACTTTCAGTAGGGAAGCCAATTTCATGCACCTTTTCAAATGATAAGCAGATTATCCTGCCAGATTTTTTTTTGTTTTGTTTTAGTAGGTATGACCAGAAGTCATTAATTTTTTCTCAAACATTTAATCCCATCTATAAGATTTAGGACCTTAGCATTACAGTCTGGGGCAAAAATAGGTTTATAGTTGTGCATAAGGAAAATAACAATACTTAATAAATAATAATACAAGAATAATATGTGTTTAGCCTACTCACAACTGTTTTGCCCACCCTGTACTTTATTTAAATGCATTCTTTTACCTTTGTTTTTTATGGAATTAATAATATTAAAAGAATGCACAATATTTAAAGTCCAGTAGGGTAGATAAAACCTGGTTGTTCAGTTTGAAGTTAAATTATTAAATTATAACAAATTTACTCTAGAATAATTAATGTGTGTGTTTTTTAATTTTATTTCATGATATCTACATCCACTGACCACCACAGGCTAGATACTCTGACCAGTAGGTTAGCTTGCTGCTGGGGTCTGGCCAATCAAGAATGGATCAGGAGGGCTGGACACACCCTAGAGCTCTCCCACGTCCCTCCCTGTCCCTGATCATGCACTGGCAGCATCCCAGATTGCAAGAGGGCATAGGCCAGGCTGAGGGACCCCACTGGTGTATGAATCCATGCACAGGGCTTCTAGTCTATTATAAAATGACTAGAGGCTCAATGCACAAATTTGTGCAAGAGCAGGCCTTTCTTCCCCTGGCTGCTGGCACTGGCTTCCCTCTGGCACCAGGGACTTGGGCTTCCCTCACAGTCCTGGCTTCATCTGGAAGGACATCTGGAAGGTCTAATTAGCATATTATGCTTTTATTATTATAGATAAGGATTCTACTGTTGTCAACTTATTACAAAACTGAATATCTGTTTTCCATTTTAAAATTAATATATAGATATATTGGCATAAATACTTAGATTTAAAAGCTATATTTTAGAAAATTACGGAACATAATAAATGTAAAAAATGAGGTATACAGCAATAGCTCAGAGCTTATGCTTGTTTTATGACTTAACATAATTTAACTTTAATCATTAATTATTTTATTTTATTTTTCCTTCTCTGACTTAAGCTAAATCTTTGTTTCACATAAACTAGAGGCTCTAACTAACTTCAGAAAAAAAGGATGCCTTTATATTAAAAAATTACATATATTTTTATTGATTTCAGAGATGAAGGGAGAGAGAGAGAAAGAGAAAGAAGGAGAATGAGAGAGAGAGGGAGAGAGAGAGAGAGAGAGAGAGAGAGAGAGAGAGAGAGAGAGAGAGAGAGAGAAACATCAATGATGAAAAATAATAATTGGTCGTCTGCCTCCTGCATGCTCCTACTGGAGATTGAACCCACAATCCAGGCATGTGCCTTGACCAGGAATCAAGTCATGACCTCCTCGTTCAAATGTTAACCACTGAGCAATGCTGGCCAAAGGGGATATATGTTTAATTAGGCCTCCTATGTAGCTGAGATTTCAACATGTTAAAGGACAAGATAAATAGACACTCCACCTCTCCTTATACACCCTCCTATTCCCAGAGGTTTGTCCTCCATGTAGCTGAACCCATCTGTTTATCTGAGTATTGTCTATAGACATCAAGTTAATTGGATAGCTTTTCTTTCCCTTTGTCTTGCAGTTGTGTGAGAGGCACTGTCTGAGCATCATAAATCTCTATCAGTCTGGTATAGCACTGGCTGTTTAGCTCCAAGAAGGCAGCTTATGAATTCTGATGATTTATGATTTTAATCTTTTCTATAAATGAGTGTGGAGACTATGCAACAGACCCCTATTTACAAAGAAAACAGCAGATAAATAAGTAAATAGATAAATAGGTACATGAGAAATGGATAATCATAATAACCTTGGATTAAGATATAATATTACAGGATAATTAAGATGGAAGAAAAACATTTTTAAAAGTCTTCTTATGGGGCAGATTAACAAACTTGTATGTGCACTATCTGTAAATTTCTATGGATGAATAATTGTAATATATTGTAATAATTGCAGGGTTGTAGTATTGTACCCACAGTACTAATGCATTAGAGTACACCCATTATCTCATTGTCCATGTCATTAATTCCCGATTTATCTGACATGCTTTGAATAAAGGCTCCTATATTAGCACATTTTTTGAAAGTACATTGTGAGTTTAGAATATTAGAGATACAAGATGCCTTTATCTTTTTTGAGTATATATGGCATATAATATTATGTAACTTATTGAGTACATGCTAATTTGATACATTCATATATTGTAACATGATTGACATTGTAGAGCTATTTAGCACCTTTATCACATTTTATAATTATCCTTTCTTTTTAGAGCTTTGAATAATTAAGTTTTAAATGTTCTTTAGGGCTACAAAAGTGTAACAAGTAGGAAATAAGCCATGGACATCTCATGTACAAGTATAATGAATGTAGACCACAATACTTTAATCATTGAATTTGGTAGGAAGACACATTATACTTAGTCTTATCTATGCCTAAGGTTATTTAAATATTTTTGGCCAAAGTTATAGTAACAGTTGTTGGCATAGAAGGGAGTATAATAAAATATTCAAATTTTTATTCTTCCTCAAATATAACATGCTGTCTGTGTTAACACATACTGTATTAATATTCAATGTTAAAATAAATAACCAATTTAAATATACATATCTGACAGTTTTACATGACTCCTATCTTTAACAATGAAGTATCTAAAACATATTTTAAACTCTTCTTGGAAAACTGATGGTGATGCTGGCTTATTAGTTTATTGATAAACTTCATTGGTGGCTGAGTTAATTGGAGATACTGACTTTATACAAGGTGGTGATTTATAAAATTTTGTAACTATATTTTTCTTCTATCTGGAAAGTTGTCAACTTCATTTACTATTGCTATTAGAATAACTGTTCCATTTTAAAACCCTTACAAAAAAGCACTAGTTAATCCATTATATATAGAGTACCGGTAATTTTACAATCTAGCTTATTAGAAAAATATGTATGAAATTATCATTGAATACATTTTGAAATGTTTGTTTAAAAGTGATAGCATAAACTTCATGGTTCACTTTTTAAAATTTAATGTATCAATTATTATTTCTGAACTGAATAGGGGAAATTGTTAGGCTACAGATTTTAAGTTAAATAAGTGTTTGTTACAGGAAAATATTGTCATCACTACTGTCAGAATCTTCATCATCATCTTCATCTTCATCATCATTATCTTCATCTTCATCACCATAGATAGCCATGTGTCCTGACTGGGAATAGAATTGTGATTTCCTGGTTCATGGGTCAATGCTCAACTACTGAACAACACAGGCTGGGTTATTTTTATTTTTTATTGGGATTAAGTACATTGCATAGAGACTTTAAATTACCTCTCCTGTCATAAAATGATATCTCCTTTAAATAAGTAAATATTTTTTATTACTTTCAGGTTAAGTATGAATGTGATATTAACCTCTGGTTGATTAGGTAGGTCTACAGAGAAACAAGAATATGTGTTAGTTTATAAAATAACTTTAGTTTTTAGATTGCAGTTAATATTTGAAATTATTGTTGGGGTTTCTTTTTATCATGCCTAGAAAGAAGTCAGTTGTTTTCAAAAGATGGCCCTTTAAAAACCATCCTCATCTGCTTTCTTTGGTTTGAATGTTTTCTTTTGATAATTATCATATCTCAGACGATTTTGCTTCTGATCACCTAAAACCTAAACATAAATCCACTGGCTGAAAAAAACATCCATTTTGAACAGTCAATTGTATAAAAAAAAATCTAAGTAGGACCATTAAATTTATTTCACTCTAATTTCAGTTGGGGAATTATATAAGTGGGATATTTAATAGATTATAATTTTATTTGCTTTATTCTGAAGCTCCAGTTTTGTAAAAAGGTTAAACATTATTTACTTATTGTAAATTGTTCAATATGTGTGGGTTTTATTCTTTGTTCCTTAGATCTGAGTAATTCTTTAGTTATGACTCTCCTTCCTACATTTCTTTTTCCCTCTGCTATTTTGATGCAAGAGGCTATTTTCAAACTGTAAGCTACACACTAAATTTTTAGGATGAACTAGTATATGCCAGTCTTCAGTGTCTTCAGGAACACTGATATATGGAACATATAAAAGTGCAGAAAAATATTAATGTAGATCATTTCCCTTATGTATTATGGACCAAGAAAGTTATCTGTGATAGAAGGCTGGCTAGAACTTGATTGGCGGGGAAATGGTGATGCTAGGGCACAAACTCAGATTATCTCAATCCATAAAAAATGTGTTTTTTTCCTACTTATTACATACAAGATTCTAGTTATTGAATTATATTAGAATTTATTAAGAAATTCAGGCAAATGCATAGTATAAATTTGATGATGGATTTCAGTGGGAGCAACAAGAGTAAAACTATTAGCAGCATGCCTCTTGGAATTTTTTTTTGAATTATACTAAAATTGCCAGAAGCCAATCATCCTATTTAATAAAAGAGTAATATGCAGATTGACCATCATTCCAACCACACAAGATGGCTGCCCTCATGTGGTCAAAGATCCTGCCCCCATGTGGACACAAGATGGCCGTGACAAGATGGCCAGCAGGGAAGGGCTGTTGGGAGATTCTAGGCCTACAAGGGAGGGCAGTTGTAGGTGATCAGGCCAACAGGGGAGGGCAGTTAGGAGGAACCAAGCCTGCAAGGGAGAGCAGTTGGGGGCAATCAAGCCTGCAGGGGAGGGCAGTTAGGGGTAACCAGGCCGGTAGAGGAGGGAAGTTGGGGACAAACAGGCATGGGAGCAGTTAGACATCAATCAGGATGGCAGAGTAGTGGTTAGTGGGTGATCAGGCTGGCAGGCAGAAGTGGTTAGGGGCAATCAGGGAAACAGGCAGGTGAGCAGTTTGGAGTCAGCAGTCCTGGATTGTGAGAAGGATGTCCCAGATTGGAGAGGGTGCAGGCTGGGTTAAGTCACATTCCCCGCCCCACCCATGCACGAATTTTGTGTACTGGGCCTCTAGTTGTTTTAATAAGAGAGAGCTGTGGAGAGGGAGTTTGGAGGGCTGGTTAACCTTGCTTAATCTGAGGGGTCAGAGCTGGTTACTGGTATGTTGGTAGTTGAAGCAGCCCCTACCTGTTAGTCCTAAGATTTACTGATTGGCTTTTACTGGTGTTTTTGGCCTGGGGCATATGGCTGTATCTTATGATTTTAATCTTAATAAAAGGAATGGTAAAGCCAGAGCAAGTAGTTCTCTCTAGAGTTGGACTACCACCTGGCCCTCATTTCCCAAATTAATATTTTTCTAAGTCTCTTTATTCATTTGTGTGCGGCCTTCTCCAGAAACCGAAACCCTGAACTGGGGACCCTGAATCACACGGGACATGAAAGGAATTCCCACATTTTGGTGCCCACCCAGGGACACCACATAAAATAACTGATATTTGAGTGACTTTTATATTAAAAATATCAACAAAATAGTATTTTTTAACAATATTCTTCTTCTAAGAACCTCAGGTATATTTTTCTTGCTTGGTTTTTCTTTACTTTATATGCAATCTATTCACAGTTTCTCTTTTACTCACATATCTCTGAACATTATTGAACCACCTTGGAATTCAAAATACTCTTTTAAATTGCATCTTATAAAATAATTTAAAAACATTTCTTGTCAGCCAAATGGACAATACAATTTCCCCCTTCTTAGGGAGAATGAATTTGAAATCCAAAATAATCTCTAAAAATACAATCAAGGAAAAGAATCACCCTGAAAATACTACATGCTATATTCATTAAAACATAGGTCAGAAATATTTTCAGTTGACTTTAGGATCACTGAATTAATGACAGTTTCATTGAATTGAGATACTTGAAAGCTGAAAGATGTTATCAACTAGGGGATAGGGTGTATCTGTAAAGTACATTATTTAGAAGAAAACTCTAACTGGCTATGTAGCATGAGGAAAGTTATCAGTATTTTTGGTGCTCTATTCCCCCCCCCCATGTATTATAAAGGAATTATAGCAGATTATCCATCTCCCAGCTGCCTTTGAACTCTAATTTTGCCTTATTTATGGGAGATTTAGGGAATTGTATGCATCTACATTCAGATCTATATAAATTATACAGGAGTTAGTGGGTATCTTGTATACAAAATCAAATCTTGATAGAACCTCTTATACCTGCATATATACATAAATGGTTCTTCTTTTTTATAATTTAAAAACTGCTGCATAAAACATGATCACTTTTCTAACTTTTATCATAATTCCCCTTATCTTACTGCATCATGATTTTTAAGATAATATTAACAGTAACAGCTCTCACTTCTGAGTAAACACAAGGCATTATGTATTCACTCTCTATAGAGTTTTATTAAATTATTTATAAATGTATCTATTAAAATATTTATCAAGAATTTATTATATTTTGGGATAATATTTGTCATGGTCCTTATTTGATAGTTGCTATATAAAGAATTTTGTCATAAGTTACACAACTTTCAGATCCTAACAATAATAACTTCAATTTCAGTGATCCTGGCGAACTATGGCAGAATTAAGATTCATAAAACATGCTGAATGACAGCTTCCAACTTTAATCTGAACAGGTAAAGTAGTCTTTTAATTCTGCGTGAGAATATAGGAATTAAGCTATAGCTTAGAAGATAGTAGCAGAGGTCAGATGTACATTTTAATATTACAGGATCTTCATATTGTATTGTGTGCCCCAAACCCCAACTCAAATCATCTTCTGTCACTATATATTTGACTCTTTTACCCTTTACTATCCATCACCCCCCCCCTTGTTATAACCACTATAATGTTGTCTGTGTCTATGAGGTTTTGTTTGTCTGTTTTTCTTGCTTGTTCATCTGTTGCTTTCAGTTTTATATCCCATATTAGTGAAATTATATGGTTCTTATTTTTTTCTGTCCAACATATTTTGCTTAGTATGATATCATGCTTTAGTCTTATTCAAATAAATGTTTGACTACGTGAACATTATATTGACTTATACACACAATAAAGGGGATTTTTTTGTTTGTTTATTAAATGTTCTTATAATCTGGATGCATCATCCATTAAGGTTGACTGCTCAAGGAATATTTAATATAACTCTATATTTGTAGAGCAAAAACATAATATTAATGTATTTGTCCTTTGGGAGAAGTTAAGCTTTTATTTTACTACAGGGTGAACTTTGCCAGTAAGATTATGTCAAGCACTGTTAGACCCCTTAAGATGAAATGCAACTCAAACTATTAAAAAAGCACAGTCCTTTGAAAGTACTTCTTAGATAAATTGTCTCCACCTAAATTGCTAAACAACAAATGTTTGCTCATGTGACTCTAAAGGAAGTGTACTGAATAATCTGTTTTCCTAGCTCTAGGACATTAGATTCTTTCCATGGTTACTCTCCTGATACCAGGCCATAATTCAACCCGTTTGAGTCTTTGACTAAGACTTTCTGAATATGGGTTAATCTTTATTGTCACTCAGACTTCATTGGGCGCTAAGCTACTAATGCTATCTGTTTACTAGGTACTTGATGCCACTCAAAATTTGTATAGGTCAATCAAACATTAACTAATTTGGCTTTACACTTAAATTCTTCAGGAATACATGGGTGTAATATGGTCAATGTTTGATCATATACACATTTGTTCATATATTCATTCAAATCTACAAGTAATTATTGCCTAATATGTTCATATACTTTTCTGGCCACATGTGAATAAGGTCACAGACTAGAAAATACACAAACAGAACAGAAGTAGAATATATTCATGTAGAATAGAAAGGACTTCCATAGTCTTATAAAGATTATTTACCAAAAGCCGATAGCAAAGTCAGTTAAAAAAATAAAAAAGGATTAAGACACTCACAGACTGTTTCTGTTTAACAACTTACCAAAAATTCTTGTCAAAAAAGTAAACACAGGAAGAAAAAATAAGTAAATTTAATGTTTACAAAAGATTAAGGTAAAAAACAAACTCACCAATATTTTAGACAAAATTGTCTAAAATAAGAAATGCTTCAAAGGATCTACATGTCATTCGAATGAGGAAGGATGTTTATCAAGATGTCTCAATGTATAACTGATATATAAAAATAAATAGGAATTTTACATAGAAGCTGTAGATGCAAACTGTGGTTTATAAAATGATAAAATTTATGTGATAGTAATACTATATAAAATCCTTATTAATATAACTAACAAAGGGAGTACAATATCTTACTGCAAAATTAAAAAAAAATATTGGCCATAACTGGTTTGGCTCAGTGGATAGAACATTGGCTTGTGGACTAAAGGGTCCCAGGTTCAGTTCCAGTTAAGGGCATGTACCTTGTTTGCAGGCATATCCCCAGTAGGGGTTGTGCAGGAGGCAGCTGATTGCTGTTTCTTTCTCATCGATGTTTCTAATTCTATTCCTCTCCTAAAAAAATAAATAAAACATATTAAAAAAACAAATATTGAAGGATATTTATGAAGACCTAAAAGGTGATAAAATATACTTTACTCTTGGAGAAAAATTCTTCTTATTGTAGACATATTTTTTTTTACTTTTAGGATCATTAATGTTGATACAAATAGTATTAAAACCCCCAATAGTTTCTTTTTAAAAAAACTTGAAGCTTATTTTAAAACTACTGCCTGGTGCATGAAATTCATGCACGTAGGGGTGGGTGGTGGTTGTCTCTCAGTCTGGCCTGCATCCTCTCCAATCTGAGACCCCTGTGGGATTGGGCCTAAACTGGCACTTGGACAACTTCCTTCCAATCTGCTCCTAACCACTCACCTGCCTGACTGCTTGATCACACCTAACCACTCTACTTGCTGGCCTGATTGCCCTAACTGGTCCCCTCTGCCGGCCTGCTCGGCCCCAACTGCCCTTCACCACTGGGGGCGTGGGCATTGGACACAGAGCGCTCAGCCCACCAGACCAGGTGTACCCAACCTTGACCATGGAGATTGGCGGGACTTGGGAGGAGGGCACAGGGGTCTCTTGCCACTTGACCCCCTGCTGGTCTGCTTACCCCCAACAGCCCCTGCTGTCCCATCTTGGCCTGATTACCAACCTTGCCTCCCCCCTTCACCTTGGTGACCAAAGGTCCCAGGCCCTACTTTTTTTTTTTTTTTTAATCCAGTGCCTCCTTGAGCAGAGGCCAGGGCCGGCTGGAAGCAAGTATCTAGGATTTATTTATCTTCTATAATTGAAACTTTGTAGCCTTCAGCAGAGGCCAGGGTTGGCAGGAAGCTTGGCTTTCTCCATCACTGGGGAAACCCAAGCCTCCTGCTTGTTCCAGCTCCATGGCCACTGCCATTTTAGTTGGGATTTATTTATCTTCTATAATTGAAACTTTGTAGCCTTTAGTGGAGGCCAGGGCTGGCCAGAGCAGGCAACCCAAGCCTCCTGCTTGCTCCAGCTCCGTGGCTGGCCTCCATCTTGGTTGGATTAATTTGCATACTTGCTCTTGATTGGCTTGTGGACGTGGCTTGTGGGCATGGCAAAGTGATGGTTAATTTGCATGTTTCTCTTTCATTAGTGTATGTATATATATGATACTAGAGGCCTGATACATGAAATTTGTGCACTGGGGAAGTCCCTTAGTCCAGCCTGCCCCCTCTCATAGTTTGGGAACCCTCGGGGGATGTCCTACTGTTAGCTTAGGCCTGCTCTTGGGGAGAAGTGAGCCTAAGCCACAGTCTAGTCTCCCTCTGTGAGAGGCAACTGACTGATCAGGGGAAAGTGCCCCTCCCCCTATCACCCAGCTGCTGCTGCCACTGTCGGCTGCCACAGCCACCAAGGTATTTTAATCAACACAGATTCCAATTCTTCACCACAGAAAAATGACAACTTTCTTTAAGCATTTTCAAGATGTTTTTTTTTTTCATAGGATATGACATTTCTTTCTTTTTATATTCTCAACTGAGAATATTTTTCCATTAATTTTTATAAAGTGTGGAAGAGAGAGGGAAAGACAGAAACATCAATTTGAGAGCGACATTTCAATTGATTGCCTCCACCATGAGCCATGACCTGGGCCCCAGCCAGGGAGGAGCCTGTAAACTAGGTATATGCCCTTGATCAGAATCAAATCTTGACCCTGCAAAGTGCAGGCTGAGGCTCTATCCACTGAGCAAAACTGTCTAGGGCATTTTATGACATTTCTTAGCCCCTCTAGCAGCAGAACTTTGTTTTTTTCTCCAGGAGTGAATTAGAAAACCCTTAGTTAACCTTCTTGGATTCTTATTACCCAAGTTACCAAGAACACTGATAGGGGCATACCGGAAGCTTAGCCAATGAGCAGTCGGAAAAGGTGTTTCCTCTGCAGCTCAGACACAGGCGAGACTGCTGGTGTGCTGTGGCTGGAGCAGCCCCAGGCTCCTCTGTCTGTGTCCACTCTGGGGCTAAATAAGCTTCCCTAGAACCTGTCAGTGTCCATCCCAGACACCCCTGTCATTTTCTGCTCCAGGGCCACCTGATCCAGCTCAGCGGCTCAGGGAGGCCCCCCTGTCTCTGTCTCCATCTCTACTCTGGACATCACTTGTGTGCGCATCCTGCTCTTGACTGGTCATAACTGTTATGACATCCTGACCTAACATGATAGATAAATAGATAGAGAGAGAAATAGAGAGATAGAGAGATAGAGAGATGATAGATAGATAGATAGATAGATAGATAGATAGATATTGCACCTTCTCTATAGCATCCATTTCAATTTACCTGTGCTTTGTTTGTAAATTACAAAATAGTCAAATAGGTGTGTTTTTTAAGAAACTGAATGTATCATCTTCTGTTTTTGCTGCTATGCTCCTCAAACTTTCATTCAACTTGACTCACCACTTTCCCTCTTCACACATCCAGACTGTATTCAACCCTTCCTAAATCCTTAGGCTTTGAACTCATCTGTGCCTCTCCTAAACATGTTTTTCCTCAGTACCACTGCCGTCACCTATATTGTATGTACTCTTTCTCCATGCTGAAGTGGTATAATAGTCTTCTCAATATTCTTCTTGCCTCCCTCTGTGCCTACTCCAAAACCAGATTTTCTCCATTTTAATTCTATTGCTATAAAATATTAAAGACTTCGTATTGCTCACCAAAAATATGTATAAACCC
This sequence comes from Antrozous pallidus, assembly GCA_027563665.1. Taxonomy (NCBI): domain Eukaryota; kingdom Metazoa; phylum Chordata; class Mammalia; order Chiroptera; family Vespertilionidae; genus Antrozous; species Antrozous pallidus. The sequence continues at coordinate 52,369,202 of CM050520.1, read as the reverse complement.
CCTTTTCTCTTTCCCAAGGACAATAACTATTGGTGCCCACCTTTTTTACTTTATCTAATTCACATACTCTTAGATCCAACAAATTTAAATAATATAACATTTCATATTTTGCTAACTTATATATACATCTCTGTCTAATAATACCTCTAGAGTTAACCTTTTTTGACCACACTGAAAAGTTAAATTGTACTATTTTGATGCATTATGTTTTTCTCATAATTTAACATATTTAATACTCTGATGGGTAAATACCATCTCCAATTTTATAAGGTAAAGAAATTGACCATCAAACGGATAAAGTATAAGCATCTCTGCTATTCACAGGGGATTTGTTATAGTATCGCTTGTGGCTACAAATATCCACAGATGCTCAAGTCTTTATATAAAATGTTGTATTTATATATAATAAATGCACATCCCCTTACATACTTTAAAATAATCTTTGGTTTGCTTATAATAACTATCCTATCTAATAAAATAGTAATATGCAAATTTGACCTTACCATAAGTACACCCACAAGCCACACACACAGCCACGCCAACTAGACAATTAGGAGCAGGTTATGCAAATAAACCCCAACCAAGATGGCTGCCGCCACTGAGAGGAGGAGGAAGTCTTGGGTTTCCCTGGCAACAGAGGAAGCCAAGCTTCCCGACTGCCATTGCCAGCCTAGGCCTCCACTCAATGCTACAAAGTTTCAATTATAAAAGATACAGAAATGGCGACAGCCACTGAGCTGGAGAGAACAGAGGCTTGGGTTTCCCTGGCAATGGAGGAAGCCAAACTTTCTGCCTGCCATTGCTGGCCTAGCCCTCCACTCTAGGCTACATAGTTTCAAACAGAAATGGCTGCCGCCACAGAGCAAGCAGAAGGCTTGGCTACAAAATTTCAATTGTAGACATAAATTAATCCCAGATCCCAGGGCCTCCACTTGGGTCACTGGGGGGCATGGCCAGTCTGCAAACCTCCACAGGCCCCTCGTCCAGGCCGCCCCTCGCCCCAAGGGCACCACACCATGATCTGGGACACTCTTCAGGGCAAACCAGCTGGCCCCCACCCATGCACCAGGCCTCTATCCTATCTAGTAAAAGAGTAATATGCAGATTGACCATCACTCCAACACAAGAGGGCTGCCCCCATGTGGTCAAAAATCCTGTCCTTATGTGGACACAAGATGGCCACCACAAGATGGCCATCAGGGGAGAGCCGTTGGGAGTTTCCTGGCCTGCAAGGGAGGCTAATTGTGGGTGATCAGGACAGCAGAGGAGGGCAGTTAGGGGTGACCAGGCCAGCAGAGGAGGGAAGTTGGGGGCAAACAGGCTGGCAGGGGAGCAGTTAGACATCAATTAGACTGGCAGGGGAGTGGTTAGGGGATGATCAGGCTGGCAGGCAGAAGCTGTTAGGAGCAATCAGGGAGGCAGGCAGTTGAGCAGTTTGTAGCCACCAGTCCTGGATTGTAAGAAGGATGTCTGTTTAGGACCAATCCTACTGGGATCGGGCCTAAATGGGCAGTTGGATATTCCTCAAGGGGTCCCAGATTGAAGAGGGTGCAGGCTGGGCTAAGGGACATCCCCGCCTCCTCCCCCCCCCACCCCCGTGCACGAATTTCAGGCACTGTACCTCCAGTACTATATAATAAAATGCTAATATACAAATCAACAAAATGGTGAATGACCTGTTGCTTTGATGCACACTGACCACCAGGGGGCAATCACTCAACACAGGAGCTTTTCGCTGGTGGTCAGTGTGTTCCCAAAGGGGAAGTGCTGCACAGCCAGAAGCTGGCCTCAAGGCTGGTGAATGCAGCATTCGTGGCAAGAGCTTCTCCCACTTCCGTGGCAGTCAGGCATCCTTTGAAGCTCCAGGACTGCGAGAGCATTCAGGCCTGGATGAGGGGCCCATCTGAGTGCACTAATTTTGAGCACCGGGCCTCTAGTCTATACTAATAAAAGAGAAATATGCAAATGACCATACATTCATGACGCCTACCACCAATCAGGAATGATTATGCAAATTAACCTAACAAAGATGATGGATTAATTTGCATATGCAGGCACCAAGAGGCGGGATGCTTGTGTCATCGCCATGGTGATGATACAATGTCTGCACATATTTAGTGTAGACACAGCCATCACGGGCCTCACTACATAGTATATCAATAACAATGTAACTTCTTTGCAAATAGTTGTAATTGGCTGTTGTTTGAATCTGCAGATGCAAAAGCCGGAGATATAGAAAACTGACTTTATTGTTCCCAATATCATCCAACCAGTAAGAAATAGAATTTGTTTTTAAATCCAGGAATCTTCACCTACAAGTGTTTCTTCCTAATATGTTATTTCTACCTGTCACAATATATCTTTCAATGCCTGCTTTTTATGGTTTCTCTTTCATTAAACATGCTTCTCAGATGAATGTATGAAAATCTATAATAGTAAAAGTATAATATGCAAATTTATTGGACTGCCATCCAGATGTCTTTCCAGACAACCTTCCAGATGAAGCCAAGGCTGCAGGCATAGGATCAAGGAAGCCATTGCAGCTGTGAGGGATCAAAGCAGCCACCATAGCTAGGAGGGAGGGATTGAGGTGGCCACTGAAGCTGCAAGGAACTGCAGCTGTGAAGGCCTACTCTTGCATCAATTTCATGCATTGGGCCTCTAGTATATCCTATCTAATAAAAGAGTGATATGCAAATTGACTATCACTCCAACACACAAGATGGCTTCCCCCATGTGGTCAAGGATGGTTGCTGCCATGTGGACACAAGATGGCAGACACAAGATGGCTGGCAGGAGAGGGTAGTTAGGGGTGACTGGGCTGGCAGAGGAGGGCATTTAAGGGGGGACCAGGCCTGCAGGGAAGGGCAGTTATAGGGGACCTAGGCCTGCAAAGGAGGGCAGTTGGGAGGGACCAGGCCTGTAATGGGGACAGTTGGGGGTGATCTGGCCTGCAAGGAAAAGCAGTTAGGGGTGACTGAGCTGGCAGAGGAAGGCAGTTAATGGGGACCAGGCCTGCAGGGGAGGGCAGAGACCAGGCTGAAGGGGAGGGCAGTTAGGGACAATCAGGCTGACAGGAAGGTGAATGGTTGGGAGCCAGCAGTCCTGGATTGTGAGCAGGGTCCCAGATTGGAGAGGGTGCAGGCTGGGCTAAGGGACATCCCCGCCTCCTCCCCCCCCACCCCCGTGCACGAATTTCAGGCACTGTACCTCCAGTACTATATAATAAAATGCTAATATACAAATCAACAAAATGGTGAATGACCTGTTGCTTTGATGCACACTGACCACCAGGGGGCAATCACTCAACACAGGAGCTTTTCGCTGGTGGTCAGTGTGTTCCCAAAGGGGAAGTGCTGCACAGCCAGAAGCTGGCCTCAAGGCTGGTGAATGCAGCATTCGTGGCAAGAGCTTCTCCCACTTCCGTGGCAGTCAGGCATCCTTTGAAGCTCCAGGACTGCGAGAGCATTCAGGCCTGGATGAGGGGCCCATCTGAGTGCACTAATTTTGAGCACCGGGCCTCTAGTCTATACTAATAAAAGAGAAATATGCAAATGACCATACATTCATGACGCCTACCACCAATCAGGAATGATTATGCAAATTAACCTAACAAAGATGATGGATTAATTTGCATATGCAGGCACCAAGAGGCGGGATGCTTGTGTCATCGCCATGGTGATGATACAATGTCTGCACATATTTAGTGTAGACACAGCCATCACGGGCCTCACTACATAGTATATCAATAACAATGTAACTTCTTTGCAAATAGTTGTAATTGGCTGTTGTTTGAATCTGCAGATGCAAAAGCCGGAGATATAGAAAACTGACTTTATTGTTCCCAATATCATCCAACCAGTAAGAAATAGAATTTGTTTTTAAATCCAGGAATCTTCACCTACAAGTGTTTCTTCCTAATATGTTATTTCTACCTGTCACAATATATCTTTCAATGCCTGCTTTTTATGGTTTCTCTTTCATTAAACATGCTTCTCAGATGAATGTATGAAAATCTATAATAGTAAAAGTATAATATGCAAATTTATTGGACTGCCATCCAGATGTCTTTCCAGACAACCTTCCAGATGAAGCCAAGGCTGCAGGCATAGGATCAAGGAAGCCATTGCAGCTGTGAGGGATCAAAGCAGCCACCATAGCTAGGAGGGAGGGATTGAGGTGGCCACTGAAGCTGCAAGGAACTGCAGCTGTGAAGGCCTACTCTTGCATCAATTTCATGCATTGGGCCTCTAGTATATCCTATCTAATAAAAGAGTGATATGCAAATTGACTATCACTCTAACACACAAGATGGCTTCCCCCATGTGGTCAAGGATGGTTGCTGCCATGTGGACACAAGATGGCGGACACAAGATGGCTGGCAGGAGAGGGTAGTTAGGGGTGACTGGGCTGGCAGAGGAGGGCATTTAAGGGGGGACCAGGCCTGCAGGGAAGGGTAGTTATAGGGGACCCAGGCCTGCAAAGGAGGGCAGTTGGGAGGGACCAGGCCTGTAATGGGGACAGTTGGGGGTGATCTGGCCTGCAAGGAAAAGCAGTTAGGGGTGACTGAGCTGGCAGAGGAAGGCAGTTAATGGGGACCAGGTCTGCAGGGGAGGGCAGAGACCAGGCTGAAGGGGAGGGCAGTTAGGGACAATCAGGCTGACAGGAAGGTGAATGGTTGGGAGCCAGCAGTCCTGGATTGTGAGCAGGGTCCCAGATTGGAGAGGGTGCAGGCTGGGCTGAAGGACACCTGCCCCACCGTACACAAATTTCATGTACCAAGCTTCTAGTATATATATAAAATTTATCTGGGAATACATACACACACTTGTCCACCTGGATTTTATAAAAAATAAATGATGAAAAGTTTACATGGAAAAGGAAAAAGGGTTCATAGAAGATAAACCATATTCCTCTCCATAATACAACACTAATAAATTATTATATTTATTTGGGTATGGAATTCTACCCTGCAACATATTTTTATTTCTTGGTGCACACTTAATTATGCTGAAACGAGAGGCTTTTGCCAGTAGAGAGCACCTTGTTCATCTTTCTCTACAACACTTAGCAGCATGTCTGAAACATGGCAAGTGCTGAATTAATTGTGCTTTCATGGAATTATATTGCCTCTTATCTTGATAGATAGGTATATAGATAGAAAGGTACATATAATCTGTTCACATGCAGTACATGATAAGATTTCTGTCTAAGAAATATTTTGAATTTTTGTGTGTACTAGATTATTGTGAGCCATGTTCCAATACAAACAGTATGACTAATAATGACTGATTAAACTGAGGACCTCTGGTGACAGCTAATATTTAGCAATAGATCTTTATCACAGAGAAGTAAACAGTTTCACTATATCAAACAAATTGCAAAATTATGACTACCTAGCAAACTATGATAAAATCCTATAAATCAGAACACAATAGGACAAACATTTTCAACTTCTTATTTCTCTGACGCTGATGTTCAGAAAACTCTGGCATTTGAGGAAATGTGAATTTACTGTAGTCATAAAGAATGAACTTGTAATGCATATTTAGAGGCTAATGACACTGCATCCTATGGGCAATAATTCGTCCCAGAATTAGCAGTCTCTAAAGGTCTGTTAATATTACATAAATAATGCAAATTCTCAACACTTTTATTTGTTCATGAAATGAGGAAAATTAATATTTTAATCATAGTTAAAGTGTTATTGAAGGTAGATGAGGGGCTTATATGCCAGCAATTCTATTAGACATTATCATTACTGAAGAGCCTTTATTTTTTCCACTGTAATGTAAAAAAATTGTGTTTTTTTTTTAAAACAAACAAATAGCACCCCCTTCCCTAATCTGTTGGGATTTACAAAGACATTGAAGAAACCTCTGTCTCACCATTTGCCTCCAGATGCACAGCTCCTACCGCTCACGCTAAAGAGATTGGGGCATTTTTATTTTCTTTAAAATGGTTTTAATTAAGTGATTCATCATCTGAGTCAATTTCACACTCTCTGTCCCTCAGGGTCATTATGTCTGTATTCATTCTGTCCCCTAAGTGGAATATGCATAGTATTTGCTTTTCACAAACATATGTGTGGAGTGCTAACCGTATGACACACATTGTTCTAGACATTACATATATAGTGATGGAGAAAACAGCCAGGTTTGTGGCCTCATCAATCCTGCATTCTGGAAAGGACAGAGACCGTGAAGAGGTTCTGTGTTTGGTGGTCACTGAGGTGGTATAGAAAAATGTTTTTAGGTAGTAGGATTGAGGGAGACAATATATTTTTTTACCAAAAAAAAATCTATTACTCTACAGTGGATTTAGCTAGAGCATACATGGAAATGTTCTTTGGCTTCAAACAACAGAATAACAAAATAGCTACTTAAGTAATTGCTTCTTTTTTATACAATAAAAGTCAGCAAATAGGTAACTCATGGCTTTGGCTCAGGGTGTCCATCTATGTGATTTAATGACTTTCTTCATGAATACAAAATAGTGTCCCCAGTTTCAGCCATGACATACTGACAAAGCAACAAAACAAAGGAAAGGGAAAAGAACTATGACCAGATAGATGCCTTCCCCATAATCTAATTGCTTGGGAATTTGGGGAGAATTTACTTTTACAGCCTCTAAAATATAGATAAGCAAGACAGAAAGAAAATGGGAATTTTAATGGAGTGAATCTACCCATAGTATCTGCTGTAAATAAAGAAATATATTTGGGAGACTTCGACATATGCTATTTAAAGTTATGAGTATAAATGAGATCCATTAATCTATATTAGTGCTCTTAAATATAATTCTCTGTAAAGATTAAGTCTTTTTTAGATCTATGCTTTTAACACAATAAGGTACTAGCCAAAAGTGACTGTTGTTACTGGGGACTTAATTTTTAATTTTTTTAAATTAAAATTTAAGTAACCATATGTGACTAATAGATACCATACTGAACAGAAGAAATCTAGATAGAGTAAGAAAAAGAAGAGAGAGGAGGGTTAGCTTTTAGTATAGAAATGATGGCAAAACAAAACAAATATTTATATACAAAATTTATACACATATGTTACTTTGTTTTATTTCTATGCTAGAGGCCCGGTGCACAAAAATCTATACAGAGTGCAGTCCCTATGCCTAGTCAGCTATTGAAGTGTGAGCATCTGGTGTGGAAGAGCAGGTCCCAGCTGACCTCTGGGATCCCCGGCCCCTGCTCTGCCTGAGTCACGGTGCCCAAGTTCCCATGTGCAGACTGGCTTCTGTGTGAAACCACAGGAAGCCCAACCAGCCCCTGTGGACCTGGGGGCTGCAGCCTGGCTCCCCTAAAAAAGGCCACAGGGGTGTGTGGTGGGCTCCTCATGGGTGCCTAGAACCTGAGCACAGGGACTTCCCCTTTGTGTGAGCCCTGGTGTCCTGGGTGAGAGTAGAAGGGGAAGCAAGAGAGAGCTCGGCAGACACCGCACATTCCCACTGCACCTCCATCCCCTTCACCCCTGCCCCTAGGTAGCTGGCAAGAGGTCGCAGCTCACCACCCGGGTGCCATAAGAGGTTGGTTGCCACCACGCACCCTGAGTTACCCATCCCAACCAGGGCCTTGGCTCGATTAGGCAATCAGGGCCTGTTAGCCACTGGTCGCCATCTGCGAGGCAATTGGCAGGGTGATCAGGTCCCTGCTTGCACCTGCCTTGGCCCGGCACTACCTGCTCACCTTCTCCAACATCCTGCTGCAGTTCTTCTCTAGTGGGGCCCATTGGGGCTGATAGGGCCTCCACTGCTGCCTGCTGCCAGCACCACATCGCTGGTGCCCGCCATGTTCTGTGCCGTCCCCTGGTGGTCAGCGCACATCATAACAACAGGCCAAACTCCTGGTTGAGGGGACAATTTGCATATTAGGCTATTATTATGAGGGTTTTTTTCTATATAAGTAATGAGATTAGATATCTAAAAGTTAAAAAAATTGGGAAATATTTAAAGAGAAGGTATGAATGTTTACTAAAATAAGATAGCAATATTGAAATGTTTTAGTGGTATCAGCAAGATGGTGAACTAGGATGTCTCATTCCTAATTGATCTTCAAAATCACCAATTTAACAATCATCCATAGACTAAAACACCTTCTCACAGTGCTGGAATCCAGGTGAAAGATGACAGCATGTGAATGGAGCACAGAGATGAGAAAAGATACATTAAGGAAAGTTTCAACTGTCCTGCCTCACCCCTCTTCCAAGCCTGTGCAGTGCTACACCAATAAAGATGCCCTCAGCAGAAAAGAGTCAAGTGACTGTTGGGCTTCACTGTGGACTCTGGTGCCAGGACTACCACCGTGGACCCAGGCTTCCCACCCATCCTCACAGACCCAGGCTCCATGGCCTGCTCACTGGTGGATCCTGACACCAGGTTCACTTGTCCACAGACCCTGGATGCACATCTGCCTGTGCATCCTGCCGGCCAATTTGACCAGGATCTCTGGGCCGGCTGACTACTGAAGGGCTTTCCCTGACTAAGCTGGTCTGTAAATCCTGAAAGAGGTGACTGTTCTTCAGACACACAAACACCAGTGCAACGCTATAAGGATCACAAAGAAACAAGGATACATGACACACCCAAAGCCATACAGAAATACAACTCTCCGAGAAATGGAAATTAAAACCATAGTGAGATATCATTTCTCTTCTGTTAGGATGGACAATACAAAAACAAAAGTGTGATGCCTCTACCTGCATTGTTTTTCATATGATTGTTTTGGCTATTTAGGGTCCTTTGTGTTTATCTACACAATTTAGAATTATTTATTTGAATTCTGTGAAAAATGCCATTAGAATTTTGATAAGGACTGCATAAATCTGTAGATTGTTTGGGGTATATGAACATTTTCACAATGTTAATTCTTCCAATCCATGACATAGGTATAACTTTTTATTTATTTGTTTCTTTTTAAATTTTTAAAAGATCAATGTCTTACAGTTTTTAGTGTATAGATCTTTCACATTCTTGGATAAATTTATCCTTAAGTATTTTAGTATTTTGATAGTTTGCTGTTAGTGTATAAAAACACAACTTATTTTTGTATATTCATGTTGTATCCTGAAAATTTACTTAATTTGTTTATTAGTTCTAACATATTTAATGAATTTTTTTTGTTTCTATATGTAACCAGAGGCCTGATACACAACATTCATGAAAGGGGCTCAGCCTCGAAGCCCCCGCTTTGTCCGGAAGGTTGTGCAGACGGTCGTTCTGCTGTTTGGCCGTCTGGTCTAACTAGCATATTACACTTTTATAATTATAGATATCTGATCGTCTGTAAGTAAATATAGTGTTACTTCCTTCTGGTTTAGACGCTTTTATTTATTTTTCTTAACTAATTGCTGTAGCTAGAACTTTTAATACTGTGTTGAGTGAAAATAGTGAGAGAGAACATATTGTCTTGTTCCTGATCTTAGAAAGTAAGCTTTTAGCTTTTCACCATTGAATTTGATGTTGGCTTTGGGCTTGTCAAGTTATAGCCTTTATTACATTCAGTTTTATTTCCTCTACACCCAGTTTGTTTAGGGTTTGTTTTTTTTTATCATAAATGGGTGTTGAATTTTGTCAAATACTTTTTCTGCATTTATGGTGATGATCATATGATTTTAATCTTTCATTTTGTTAATGTGATGTAGCACATGGATTGATTTTGTGGATGTCGAACCATTCTTGCATCTCTGGAATAAATCCTACTTGATTATGGTGTATGATCTGTACTGCTTTTTGCATGAGAAAGGAAGGAAGGAAGGAAGGAAGGAAGGAAGGAAGGAAGGAAGGAAGGAAGGAAGGAAGGAAGGAAGGAAGGAAGGAAAGAAGGAAAAGAAGGAAAGAAAGAAAGGGAAGGAAAGGGAGGGGAGGGGAGGGGAGAAGAGGAGAGGAAAGGAGAGGAGAGGAGAGGGAGAGAGGGAAAGAGGGAGGGAGGGAGGGAGAAAGAGAGAAAGAGGGAGAAAAACAGAGAGAGAGAGAGAGAGAGAGAGAGAGAGAGAGAGAGAGAGAGAGAATGAGTTAGGATTTCCAGGTAGTCTGAAGGAGCATTTGGTTTCTAATCATGATTGTAAATTAAATCTACCTTCTTAATTGGTATTATGTTCTCCAAACTTTAGTGCAAGCCCATAAAAATTCGTGACTGGACTCAAGAAAAATATTGTTTAGTCAGATATCACAGAATTATAAAACAGGTAAACAGTGTTAATAATTATTTAAAGAAACTGAGTACAGGAAGTGACCCATGGAAACTGAAAGGGAAATTAATTGGCATTCTCAGTGAGATTAAATAACAATTTCAAGGTTATATATTATAACTTACCATTCTAGTTCATACATTAAATTATTTCAAGCATCCATGGGTAGGTCGCTACACTGAAAATTCCCCTACATTGAAATATTTACCTCTACTATTTTTAACTTTCCTTGAGATTTGATTAATACTCATAGATTGGCACTTCTTCAAACCCCAATAACTCACTTATTTATAAATGTGTGATAACCATTAAGTCATATCTTTAATATACAAGCCTGAGGATCATTCTGGACTTTTCCTCCTCCTTCATACATTCTAAAATGTCTTTCTTATTTTCTCAGCTTTCTGAAATAATTACACCTGCTCATTTTTCTTTCAGCCTCATACTTGTGTGAATCCCTCTTCCATATTTCACCCAGAGTGCTTAAGTACTACTTGTTATTAGCAATGCATTTATTTTGGCCCAAACACTGTGCTAATAGTAATATCTATATATAATCTCATCTATTATTCATAAAAATATTTATTTTTTGTCCTAAACCCCATCTTATAGATGACACAAATACAAAGATACTGACTAGCTTATCTTGGGATGAACCTGGCATCACATGTTTTACTCATAGGAAGGTCATATTCTCCCTATGTGGTTAGAAAGCCTGAATTTTATCTAGGTCAGATATCATATTGCCTAGATAAACTCTTTAGTCAGATTCTGTGAGTCTCTCTTCTGATTGCCTATATCCTGAAGTTCAAAGAAGTTAGTATAAGGAGCAAGATTCTTCACTATCTGGCTCTATTTTTATAGCTACCTATATTATAACCCTACCTTCCTCAGCTGCTTCAATCTTACACTTAGATTGATTCCATTCTTACTATATTCAACTGTTGTGGTTTTCTGACTAGGTTTTCTGTCTATTCTTTTAACAATATCCTTCCCTTTATGCTCTCATTCTTGCCTACTTACTAAAATCTTACCTATTAAGATTCAGATAAACTATCCCATTAAATATAGTAGATTATCCACACACATTTATCTCATCTCATTTTCAAAACTCTTTATAATATAATAGCAAAGTGGAGAAAAGGTATAATCCCAAAGAATTTTTAGAATGGTAGAAGAATGGTGAAGGAGATTGCAATACATATTTGAAAATGGAGTGTGTATGGAGAAATAGTACCTGGAAGAGCAGAGGAAATTGCAGTGTAAGTGCCTGAAGAGCTAGAGTGTTAAGAGCTATAAGATGTTTGGAATTGATAATAGGGTACTGGTTAAAACTTTCATAGGAAATAATTTGATAGTGCCCTTCCTTCAGGGAAGGAAGCCTGGTGTCCATTATTTCTCTCCCTATCCTCCTTCTCCTGGCAGTATCAAGTGCAAGATTTATTGTCTACGTAACTAAATCATACAACTGCCTACCTTCAAACAAAAGATACAGCAGAAGTCAGGGAGAGTCAGGGGACTAAAAAATGAAAGAGTGTCACACAATGAAATCCAGCTCTGCAGCTTCATCTCTTTACTGGGCCTGAAATATCGGTGGTCAGGAATACCTCTTCATGTAGGATATTGGGAAGATTGTTTTTGGAGTACTGAACAACTCAAAAAAGACATTCAGATATAATTTTTATTTCAACCTTTGGGAAGTGGGGTCAGGTGGGATTATGATTTATCACTCAATCACTCTTTAACAATCATATCAGTCAACAGCTCTGACTACAAAAACTTATTCTAATCAGCACCTCACTCTGAATTATGGAAGAGAATACAAGAATAAGCCCCAATTCATAAAGACAACCTCCACCATGAAAGAGGAAAAAACACAGAAAATATACACTAAGAGGAAACAAAGACAATGTAAGTGGAAGAAGAAAAAATGTTATTAAAAAAATCTATAAAAACTATGCTTAGAGGATTAAGAAAAGATGCCATATTCATAAACTAATATCATAATATAATACCATTCTAATAAAGGACCAATTAAAACCAAGGAAGCATTCTTTTAAAATAAAAATATAAAATAGAAATTATAGAAGAGTTGGAAGATGAAGTTGAGAAAATCTCTTTGGAAGCAGAAACAGTGCCTTCCTCCAAAGTTAAGGAAGGGAATTTAAAAATAAAAGAGAAGAAAATTTGTTGCTTCACCATTCTACTAATAGAAGTTCCAGAAGATAAGCAGAAGCCACACCTACCATTTATGCTAAGTCCTCCAAGCTGACCTGTGAAAACACAGATGTTACTACTGCTAGTTGGTCGCAAACACTATAGATTGCGCTGCCAGGACCTTCAGTGACAGTCACAGTTTGCCCAGCTGCAACCCCCACCACGCTGCCACTGCCACAGCAGAATTCTGCTGCCTGCTCCTGTCCATTTGTGTCAACTGCTTCTGATTCAAAGTCCAGAGTACATGGCTCTGGTTTATGGAAACCAGGTCAGATGTTCATATCTATGTTGCCAGGGAGACTAGAAAATTCTTTATTTGGCAATTCTAGCTTTTGTAATGTGAGTTTGGCTCATAATGTGTAAGATTTCACCTACATAAAATGAGTTCAGTTACTAGATACCACACAGAATCACAAATGTCTACTATACCTGGGAACTAGGATTAGAAAAACAGAGTGGAAAAGTCTTAAGGTTAAGGCAAAGGAAGTTACCAGAAGGATGGCTGGGTTATAGGCCTAAAGGGCAGGCAGTCTACACTGTAGCAGGAGGATGGAGAATTCTGGGGAGAATTGGGCAACAAATAAACAGAGAAACACAACAAAACAACAACCAGTACGTAAACTAAGTATTAATAGGTTTTTAAATAATTCTTATGGGATATTTCAAAGAATTTAATAATAAGTTGACAAAACAATCAAAAGAAGAAATGTAAAATCTAGAATACTATTTTTTGATGGAATATAACTGAGGAAAGGATCAAAAGAAACATACCAGTGTTTATCTTGGTTCATCAGTATCATTTAGACATTTACAGAGTCATAATAATGTGGTTTAGCTATATTGGCAAAAATAACAAACATGTATTAACTGGGAGCTTTGAATTAATGTTATCAAAATAAAAAATACACAAAAACATTATTAACAGTATTGGGAACAATAAAGACAGTTACAGAGGAATACTTATAAGAGTTGAAAGCCCCAAAATAGGTATAACTGATGGACTTTGCTAAAAGTACGAATATATTTTTTAAGTCAAGCTAAACTATCACCTTCTCTCAGGAGCTGTATCATGGCAGAGGGAGTTCCTTTCTTTGTGTTTCCTCCACACTTAGTATACATCTCCTTTATTATAGTACTTAGCACAATGGATTGCAAGTAATTGTTCACATATCTGTTGCCCTTGCTACCTGTATAATCTCTATGCCTAGAAGAGTATTGTGCCCAATGGAAAATAAAGGGCAAACAAATGTTTTCTTGAATTTATCTACATTCCCCCTTCTCCATGCTAGGTTTTATTTTTATTTCCACATTGTTTTGTCCATATTTTACGTGCATGATTTTAATGATTTGCTTATTTAAAAAAAATCCCTTGTATCTCTCTGGAAGGAGAGACAGCAACACTAAAAGTGAATTTTAAATAGCTTCCAGTTACCATGTCTTCTCTTTTGGCCATCTTCACATGTCAGTCTAAAATATCTACTGGGAAAAACCAGGTTTATCTTTACAGCCTAACCTCTTTGGGTTGAATTAGTATTGATAACCTTTTTGAAAGTATATTTTGAAAATATTTCCCACAATAAAACTTAGATAACACTTTGGGTGGAGAATACACATTCAATATACATTTAATGTATTATGGAATTATATACTTGATAACTATGTGGTTTTATTAACCAATATCACCCCAATAAATTCAGATAAAATGAAGAAAGGCTGAATTCATCTTTTGATTAGATGCACCCATTGTGGGCAAGCCTTAAATAATCCATGAATATTCTTAGCCATCCAGGTATCTCTAGATTGTTGAGAGTTTTGTCAGGGGATTCTGATTATAATCACAGGGCAGCAGAGTTACAATTCCAGACTGTCACTTTTTTCCAGATTTGAAACTTTAAAAAAAATCACTCTTGAGCCAGAAAACAGAGTTCTTGTGTGGCCCAATAATTTGCTAAACAAGTCTCCAAAATTAGCTTTCTTGTTCTGTGTTAATACATTCACATCTATTAAATGCTACAGGAAGAAATTTAACTGGGGAGTTTTAATTAATTTGATTTTAAGCAAACTAATTGTCTATTGTTTTAGCCTTAGGCTGTTTCCTGGAGTTAAATAAATAATAATAAAAAAGCAAATACTTATTTGGAAAAAATACTGCAAGTCATATTCTCTGAGAACGTTGCTTTGGCTTGACAGGGGCTATTAAAAAGATTTAATAGGATTACCAAGACTTATTTGAAAGTTGCCTTGGAACATTTCATACCCAATCTGCATAGCAATATTAATTTTTTAACACAGATGGAGATTTTATTGGTATCCTAGGAAGGAAGGTAAATAAGGACTATAAGAATTTCAGTTCTGAGCTGGGTACAGAGAAGGTGAAGGTCCTGTAAAGGCACAATAAGAGAAGAAACCACCCTGTCATATTTAAATGAACACAAAACCAAAAATGACTAAGCAATGGTGAGGTAAAGAGCCACAGGATGGCACTTGTGACCAATTTGCTCTCCACTGATGGAGACATTTAATTAAAGGTGTGCTCAGAAGGCTGTTGTGCAAGAGTGCTTGGAGACTGTGTGGTAGTTAAGGATATACTACTGCTCATTTCTATGTATATAATTCAGTTTCTTGCATCGAAAATAAGGTCATTAAAATTTGATTCAGATTGAAATAGGCACCACTCAAAATCAACATTCTTGGCAGTTGAGATGTATCATTTGATGCATTAGTGAGGATCAATATATGCCCAAATTAAGAAAGCTGATTTTTATCCCTGTTTCAGGCCACATGTGTTTTGCTGAATTTGACATAAGAAATCAATTTGTATGCTTGAGAGTAGTAATGGGGCTTCATGTAATAGAAATAGCACAGTCTAGGAGTCTGGAGACCAGAGTTTGAGTTACAGTTTTTGCCACCATGTTGT
The DNA here is from genome assembly GCA_027563665.1 of Antrozous pallidus. Classification (NCBI taxonomy): domain Eukaryota; kingdom Metazoa; phylum Chordata; class Mammalia; order Chiroptera; family Vespertilionidae; genus Antrozous; species Antrozous pallidus. Next base: position 52,353,866 of record CM050520.1, on the reverse strand, counting down.
GACTTTGAACAAATCACATGTATTAGTATTTCAGTTACTTTATTTATAAACTACAAAGGACTGTACTAGGTGTTCTCTGGACTTTTTCCAGTTTGAATATAAAATGCTCCTGTGTGGCTATGTTTATTCACTGGGGATCATTGGATATAAACCAGTGGAGAATGAGCTGCTTATTAAATATCACCTGTGTTATGGGCTCTGTGCTATATATTTCACTGACTGTCAAGGAAAATATGAACCCTGTGGTCAGACAGCCTGGAGTTCTACCCCATTTTCACTGCTTTACTAGATTTGTGACACTAAATAATTATCTAATCTCTGTATCATTTGGTTTCCTCACTTATAAAATGGTGAGTTAGAATACTAATTATTCTATAAAGTGGAGATAATTAGTACCATCTCATATTGCTTTTAGAATAATTAATAAGTTAGTTTATGAGACACTTAGAGGAACACTTTCCATATGGGTACACTCAATAAATACTAGCTATTATTAGTATGTGTGCATATTTGGATATTCATAGGGATATGTCCCATTTTTATAATTGAAACAGTTTTTTCCAATGTTTCTGGATTATTTATTTTTTTGAAGAATGACAATTAAAAATTAAATATTTTTGTCAAGTCGCTAAATAAGAAACTGAGTGTCTGCAAAACAGTAGGTTCTGAGTAGAATGAAAAAAATGAATAACCAAGATAAAAGACTATGTAATACTGAAGTTCATGTAACTAAGGGTGACAAGAATGAAATGACTGTATTTGATGTTTTTTATACCTTTACTAGAGGCCCATTTCACAAAGATTTGTGCAATAGGCCTTCATTCCCCTGGCTGCTGGAACCAGCCTTCCTCTGGCACCTGAGACCCAGGCCTTTGCTCTGGCCACTGCTCTCTGTCTTTTCTCTAGTCAGAGCTTTCAGTCTTTGGTCCAACCAAAGCACCTCTCCTGTAGCTCCCCCCATTCCCTGCCCTCCCCATCATAGCAGGCGTCCCACTCTGCCCAGTCTTTCTGTGCCTGCATGAGTGCTGCCCAGAGGCCCAGAGTGGTGCCACCACCATCTTCGTCAGGTTAATTTACATACTCACTCCTGATTAGATGGTGAGCATTGTGAAGTGATGGTCAATTTGCATATTCCTCTTTTTTTTTCTTTTTTTTCTTTATTGTTCAGTTTATTAATTACATTGTTTCTCCTTTTTCATCCCCCTATATCTGCCCTCCACCCTGTACCTATCCTACCCTCCACCCTCACCTCTCCCTCCCCACTGTCCTCTCCCATTGTTGCAAGATTTTTGTCCAGTCTCTTGCTGTACTTCCCACACCCCTTTTCTCCCCAAGAATTGTCAGTCCATTCCCTCTCTATGTCCATGTTTCTGTTATATTCACCAGTTTATCCTGTTCATCAGCCTATCAATTCACTTGATTTTTATGTTCATTTGTTGATAGATGTGTATTTGTTGTTCATAATTTATATTTTTACCTTTTTCTTCTTCCTCTTCTTAAAGAATATCTTTCAGCATTTCATATAATGTTTGTTTGGTGGTGATGAACTCCTTTAGCTTTTCCTTATCTGCGAAGCACTTTATCTGATCCTCAATTCTGAATGATAGCTTTGCTGGATAGAGTAATCTTGGTTGTAGATTCTTGCTATTCATTGTTTTAAATATTTCTTTCCACTCCCGTCTGGCCTGCATCGTTTCTGTTGAGAAATCCGCTGACAATCATATGGGTGCTCCCTTATAGGTAACCAACTGTTTTTCTCTTGCTGCTTTTAATATTCTCTCTTTATCTTTTTCTCTTGGCATTTTAATTATGATATGTCTTGGTGTGGTCCTCTTTAGATTCCTATATTTTGGGGTTCTGTGTACTGGGCTAGACTTTGGGTGTGCAGACTCATTTGGGGAGAGTCAGAGATGTCTGGCAAGAGGAAGAGATGAGCAGCTTTCTCTTGGAGGTGCCTGCAGCCATCCCTATCCAACAGAGACCCGCGTGCATGAGCGCCGCATAGGACATAGCTGACACTGAGGCTGCCTGCGCAGCTCAGAGACTCTGCCCATCCAACCTGAACACAGTCTCCCTTCACAGCCAATTGGCCTGGAGCTCAAACCCTCCTAGGGCTAACAACAACAAGCTGGGCTTAAATTCAAAATTACTGTACAACCCATAAAGGATTGCAGTAAGAGTACCCATCTCAAATAACTGGGGAGGCTGTGCCACTGACTCTTAGAGGATATATACTACATAAAGCAGCCACCATGCAGAGATATGGAAAGAAATCAGGTGTGAAAGAAATGGAGGAGAAAAGACGACAAGACATAGAGTTCAAAACCACGGTTATAAGGCTTTTCAAGAGGCTCATAGAAAAGGCGGATGAACTTAATGAGAACTACGAGGAAATAAACAAGACCAACCAGGAAATGAATGAGACTTACAAGGAAATGAATGAGACCCTCAAGGAAATGAACAAGACCTCTGAGGATATGAACCAGACCCTCACGGATATGAAAAAGGACCAACTAGAAATGAAGCATACACAGACTGAAATAAAAAAATATTACACAAAGTCCTAAAAGCAATCCAGAGGGCCACAAGAACCAAGTCAAAGATTTGAAATACAAAGAAGCAAAATCCACTCGGCTGGAAAAGCAAGAAACAAAAAGAATTCAGATAATTGAAGATAGCGTAAGGGGCCTCTGGGACAACCTCAAGCATGCCAACATCCGAATTATTGGGGTGCCAGAAAAAGAGAGAGAGCAATGTAATGAAAACCTACTTGAAGAAATAGTGACTGAAAACTTCCCCCACCTGGTGAAAGAAACTGACTTAAAAGCCCCAGAAGTACACAGAACCCCAAAATATAGGAATCTAAAGCATATTTCTCTTTTATTAGTGTAGATATTGTTTAGATAGTATCATTCTCTTCTTTGCCTGATCAAAAGTTATTGAGACTTTTTAATTACATTGACCCTCACTGTTCTAACATTTACATTTTAAAAATTGTTATTTTTCCCCAGAGCTCAGCAATTTTAATTTGACATAAACTATTTAGTTGTTTCTGGAAAGGTGATGTTAAGCAGTTGTACAATAAAAGTACTATAGCACAGCCATTATTAAAGTAAAACCAGGGCAAGAAGAGAAGATCATAATCAAGGAGTGATTTAATATTTTATCTAATTGGTAAATGGAGATCTTGAAATATACTGGGTGAAAATGTAAAGGTAGCAGCATTGTGATAGCACAACAGGTAATTTTATGTTTTTCTTGTTTCCAAAGTATGGTTACTATGTCAATAGTCACTAATACTACCAATTTGATTCCTATTAATAGGAAGCCATTTTTCACAAACTTATAAAGAATATCATCCTATTTAATAAAAGAGCAATATGCAAATTGACCATACCTCTGCTATACTCACAAGCCACACCCACCAGTCATGCCCTAGTCACACGCTCCAGCCAATCAGGAGAGAATATGCAAGTAAACCCAACCAAGATGGCTGCAGCCATAGAGAGCAGGAGGGACCCTTGGGTTTCCCTGTCACTCAGGCCTCAACTCAATGCTACAAAGTTTCAATTATAGAATCCCAAGAGAAATGGCAGCAGCCAAGAAGCTGAGAAAGGTAGGAAGCTAGGGTTGCCACCAGTGATAAAGGAAGCCAAGTTTCTGCAGCCCTGGCTGGCTAGGCCTCTGCTTAAGGCTGCAAAGTTTCAATTATAGAAGATAGATAAATCAAAACAGAAATGATGGCAGCCACTGAGCAAGCAGGAGACATGGCTCTGCTTCAAGCTACAAAGTTTCAGTTATAGAATATAAAATAAATCCCAGATCCCAGGGCCTCTGCTTGGGTCGCCAGGGGGCATGGCTGGCCTGCAAACAACCACAGGCTCCTCACCCAAGCTCCCCCATGCCCCAAGGGAACCACTACCCTGATCCAGGACACCCTTCAGGGCAAACCAACTGGCCCCCACCCATGCACCAGGCCTCTATCCTATCTAGTAAAAGAGTAATATGCAGATTTACCATCATCCCAACACACAAGATGGCTACCCCCATGTGATCAAAGATCCTGCTCCCATGTGGACACAAGATGGCCACCACAAGATGGCCAGCCTGGGAGGGCAGTTGGATGGGACCAGGCCTGCAAGGGAAGGCAGTTGGAGGTGATCAAACCTGCAGGGGAGAGCAGTTAGGGGTGACCAGGCTGGCAGAGGAGCGAAGTTGGGGGTGACCAGGCCTTCAGGGAAGGGCAGTTGGGGGGGACCCAGGCCTGCATGGGAGAGCAGCTGGGGGGAACCAAGCCTGCAGGGAGGGCAATTAGAGGTGACCAGGTCTGTAGAGGAGGGCCGTTAGGGGTTACCAGGACTGTAGGAGAGGGCAGTTAGGGGCAAACAGGCTGTCAGGGGAGCAGTTAGGCATAAATCAGGCTGGCAGGGGAGTGGTTAGGGGGTGATCAAGTTGTCAGGCAGAAGCAGTTAGGGCAATCAGGAAGGCATGCAGGTGAGCAGTTGGATTGTGAGAGGGATGTCTGACTGCCCATTTAGGCCTGATCCTGGTGGAGATTGGGCCTATACGGGCAGTTGGACATCTCCAGATTGGAGAGGGTGCAGACTGAGCTGAGGGACATCCCCCCCAACATGTGCATGCATTTTGTGCACTGGGCCTCTGGTTATTAAAATAAAGGTTTATTAGTTTTCTACCACTTTTTAAAAAATTTTAACTGAATATAAAATGGTACATAACTAATATTGAATACAACATATTTATTGAGAGTATTTGTGCCAGAAATTTTATGTATGCTTTTTCACTTAATCCTTAATTACAATCACAGGAGTTACAGTAAATTTTTCAGTTTTATAGACAAATAAACTAAAACACAAGGATATTATATTGTTCAAATTTATACATACAGGTAATGAGTGATTGAATATCTGACTAAATCCACATCTTTTCATAATGTTGTTTAGATTAATCTTTGGAAATTTAGAGAGTTATTGTAAATTAGAAGAATCATTCAATCCAGCTTAATTTGGAAGCCTTGACTTTGCATAGTTCTAATATATATTTTAACTGATCATTTTAACAGCATTCAGTAACCTTGGTGTTACCATATTCATATCAAGTATCAATGCATACTATGTGTCAAATACTAATTTTAGTGTTTAATATTTATATTTTTATTTAACTTTCACAATAAAAGCATGAAGAATATACTACTGTCACCATCATTTTATATATGAAAATTGTCACAAATATTTTAATTGATTTTCCCAGAGTTGTAAGGAATAAGTGCTTAAGTCAGTTCAAATCCAAGCTGTATGACTTCAGAATCTATGTTGCTAATCTGTACCTTATAATGATTCGTTCCAATAAACATCAAGGGCTGGATATTGGGAAAAGACTACAAACTAAAAATGAGCCCAAAATACAGTTTTGTCTGAAAGGTAAGACCAAAGGGAATTGAGATTGTTGATGAATGAGGGCTTCAGATCATCATTTCCACTGATTGACTTTCCTCTACCATCTTCAACTATAATAAATGAATGAATTCAACTAATGCATCATTGAAAATGTACTCTATGCTAGGTGCATACTGAGTACCTCTTGTTTTATTTTTAACTCAGGACAACCTGTGAGGTATTTATGGATATTAAGGAAATCTCTACTGTGGTGGTACCAGCTTGATCCTGGGCAATCTGAAAAAGCCTCACACTAAACCACAGTGCTATGCTACCAACGGCAGGTTTCATGTTCAATTTTTGAAGTTTTCAGAATGAAGGTCTTAGTCTGGAGTTGAATGTAGATGCAGAATGTATTAACTAACTTGTCCTGTATGGCTGAGGAAAACATAAATGACTGCTGAAACTCATCCGGGACCAGGCTACATAGAGTTGGCTAAGTAAGAAGCAGCTTAAAAACGGCTTTTCTAAGAGTTGCCTTCTGGTTTGTTTGAGGTATCACCTTAAAACCACGTGTAAATGGATAGGTGACAGACCAAAAAACATCATTTGAGACAGAATATTAAATAAACATCACAAAACATGTTCATATAAGTTCACATGATATATAGAGATTTATTTATATTGTTATATGAATACACATTATTTATACCCTATTTTGAGGTCATTGGCTTTATGGTAAGAGGCATAGTAGTAGAAAAGTCAATTTATTGCTTTGAGAGAGGCAGACTATTTTAGCAGAAAGGACATGGATAGACAAAACCAGGTAAGTGTCTCATCCCAGCACCTATTGTCTAAGTGACTAAGATTGCTTAAATTCTCTGAGCCTCCATTCTCAGTTTATTAAAAGATCAAGTTAGCACCTATTTTGAAAAGCACTTTTTTTTAATGCTTCAGTTTCAGCTGTAAAATGACTGTTACTTCACTGCGTTTTTTCTAAGACTGAAAGAAGTCAGCTGGCTGGTGTCATTCAGTGGTTGAGCATCAACCTATGAATCAGGAGGTCATGGTTCCATTCCTGGATTTGCAGGCTCAGTTCCCAGTGTGGGAAGTGCAGGAGGCAGCCAATTAATGATTCTCTGTCATCATTGATGTTTATATCTCTCTCTCCCTCTTTTTCTCCCTTCCTCTTTGAAATCATTAAAATTTATTTTTTTTAAAAGAATGAAGTCATCTAGGAGAATCAGCTTGATAATCTGTAAAGTACTACACAAATGTTAGTTATTTAAATTAACAGAAATTTTTATTCTGAATCATGCTTTACAGGGTACAGCAAAATAGGTTCATATTTGTTCATCTGGTAACAATAAAATAATTAATATATATGTAAAAATAAACTCTAAGTTTCATGTCTCACATCTGAAAACCTACTTTTGCTCCACCCTGTTTAGTCCTCCCTTCCTATGCTCACCTTTATTTGATTTTGTTTAGATCTTTTTAAGCAAGTTAAAACTTGGACAATGAAGGGACATGAAAACCATTAAATACAGTTAGTAGACTATTAAACTGATTAAATTCAGTTCATCAAGTTAGTAATATGTTAAATATATTACAATGATTATCTCTAGAAAGAAGTAATTTAAATATAAAATAACTTTATGCTAATATTTGTCCCTCACAGTATTTTATACTTTTTAAAAAATATATGTATTTATATTGAAATTCATGATATGAAGTCAATTGTTTACAGTTTTACCTCTTCCGTGTCTTCAACAAATCACCACAATTCTATAAGCCTCAGTTTCCTTATCTGTGGAATAGCGACAATAATCTCAAAGGGTTGTGTGATAATTAAAGGAGATTACAATAGTCAAGGACTTAGGCAAGCCTTATTTCAATGAAAACACTTGAACTACCTTCCATTGTTTCTTCCCATCATATTTGCCCAGTTAGACGTTGACATCTCTCCTTTTCCTGTTTCAGGACTTGAGATAAAAGTGATGAGAAGTCCTAGAACAGGTTTGAGAAGGGAGATCATGTGATTTTTTGAGGCTATTCAGTGCTGAAGATACCCAGGTGACTAATTTGTGAGAAGTCCCAGGGGGTTTTGGAGATCCTATGTGGAGCCCAATGCCTGCCTTTCTTTAGACCCACCCTGAATCCTTGTAGGACACGAATTCACTGTTCTGCCTCTGTGGTTGCCAGCTGCTTTTATTAGCATGTGACACAATTCAACTCTATTCTGACTCTTCATTCAGCCCAATCAGAGATTTGTTGAATGTCTGGTGAAGTGATGTTAAAAATGCAGAGCTTGGCTAGGTTGCTTGGAAATGAGCACTTGAAACTTGATTTCTATTGACAGAGACAGCTCAGGCAAAGACAAAAATAAAAAGTTACAATGGCCGAGGCACAACTTGGGCTTACAGTTAGACCTTGTTACTTGGAGCAGTCAGACTGGAAAGGGCAGCAGGGGAGGCAGAATGGACTTCTAAAAGCAGCAATACTAATGGGGTAGGCCTAGAACTTGTGATCAGCAAGCTTCCCTGGAGAATCAAAACAGTTCAACCATTGAAGAGCTAATGAAGTTTCCACTCAATCTTACACAATTCATGGCACAGGGAATATCCCTCACAAATTTCTAGGCTGGCTTCAGTTATTTCATTTTCTTTTTGGGGTTTTGGATCTTGGTATTCTAACATCATGGAAACAAGAACTTTGAAACCAAATTATTTCTTAGTTGTCTTTCAACTCTACTCTAACACTATTAGAAGTGTGATTCTTCTTTTGCAGAAGGGATAACACTAGCACTTTATCTTCCAGGAAGGCAGCAACAGGGAGACCTGTTTTTAAAAAGGGGAGATAAAGTATCATGTTTAGAGCTAAGGCCCAGAAACTTTAGAATGCATTATCTAAACTTAATTCCTATATTATTTTTATTAGAATAGCCACAATTTTTCCTAACATTTTTTTTTTTTGGGGGGGGGGGGGTTAGGAAATTGAATCTCAAGGAGATAAAGTATCTTGGTTAGAATGAAATATTATCTAAATTTAATCCATGTATTTTACATACAGAATAGCTATGATTATTCTTCGTTTGCAGGTGAGGAAATTGAGGTTAAGTGGCATACTGCAAATCCCAGTGGAAAGAGATAAAGCAAAGATCTAAACTTATATTCATCTAACTCCAAAGCCTGTGCTCATTACATTTGGCCATGTTGGCTCTGGGAACAAATGCCTGCATTAACAGCAGGTAGAAATTAATAGAAAATGTACCTTTTCTTTAACTGTTCAGAAACCTTTTTGCAAAATAAAGAAAAGAAAGTTCAGGTAGACCTGAAGGAAACACGGGAATGGATGAGGCATAAAGAGCAAAGAAAAAAGTAAAAGTGCATAAATGCAACTAACATATATGCTAGCTCCTTAACATACAAAGGGAGAAATACTTATAACAGTTTTATTGAGGTATAATTAATGCAAATTAAGTTGTGCATAATGAATATGTCTAATTTGATGAATTTGACACTGAAAAATTATCACCACAATCACCACAAAAATATTTTTTCCATTGATTTTTAGAGAGAATGAAAGGAGAAATAGAATGGGGGGAGAGAGAGAGAGAGAGAGAGAGAGAGAGAGAGAGAAGAGAGAGAGAGAGACATTGATGAGACACATCAATTGGTTGCTTCCCACAGAAGATTTGCAGGAGCCCTGATCAAAGCATGTAATTGAACCTGAAACCCAGGTATATGCCCTTGACTGTAAATGGAAACCAAGACCTGTTAGTATTTGGGCAGGCACTCTAACTACTAAACACACCATCAAGGGCAGTGTATGTTCTTTTTTTTCCCAGTTGTTTTGAATTATTTTAGGTACTCTGTATCTCTATGTGGATTTTATAATTAATTTATAAACTTCTACAATATATTAGAATTTTTTTTTATTTTTTAAAATATATTTTATTGATTTTTTACAGAGAGAAAGGGAGAGGGATAGAAAGTCAGAAACATCAATGAGAGAGAAACATCTATCAGCTGCCTCTTGCATGCCCCCTACTGGGGATGTGCCCGTAGCCAAGGTACATGCCCTTGATTGGAATCGAACCCGGGACCCTTCAGTCCTCAGTCCGATGCTCCATCCACTGGGCCAAACCGGTTTCGGCAATATATTAGAATTTTAATTGAGATAGACTCTAGATATTTTTGGGAGATGGATTAACATTTTAACAATAGTGAGTCTTTAAACCCCTGTAAACAATATAGCTCTCCTTCAACTTATATCTTACTCAACTTCTCTTAGTAATTTTTTATGTAATACAACAAACAGTTCTCCATATATTTTGTAATATCCTATCTATTAAAAGAGAAATATGCAAATTGACTTGACCTCTGATCAAGCCACACCCAAATACATGGCCATCAGCCAATCAGGAGCAAATTATGCGAATAAACCCCAACCAAGATGGCTGCCACCACTGAGAGTAAGAGGAAGGCTTGGGTTTTCTTGGCAATGGAGGAAGCCAAGCTTTCTGTCTGCCATTGCCAGCCTAGGCCTCCACTCAATGCTACAAAGTTTCAATTATAAAAGATACAATCTGAACAGAAATGGCCACAGCCATGGACTGGAGAGAGCAGTGGCTATGGGTGCCTGGGCGATGGAGGAAGCCTAGTTTCTGGAGCCCTGGCTGGCCTTGGCCTCTACTCTAGGCTACAAAGTTTCAATTATTGAAGGTAAATGTCCCAACAGAAATGGCTGCCACCATGGAGCAAGCAGAATTTCTGGCTCCGCTCCAGTTTACAAAGTTTCAATTGTAGAACATAAATTAATCCCAGATCCCAGGGCCTCCACTTGGGTCGCTGGGGGACATGACCAGCCCCCTCATTCTTACAGTATAGGTCTAATCATGACATACCATTCCTAATAGTTTACTTTTAAATGCAGAATAAAAGCCAAGTTGTCTTACTTGGCATACAGGTAACTTCCATGCTGATCACTGTTTTTCTTTCAACATGCATCCTCCCACATAATGCTTGAATTTATTTCATAACTTGTAATGCTGTTCAAACAATAGCTACCATTTATACAACTCTTAAAATAAACTAGAGGCCCAGTGTACAAAATTCATGCATGGAGGTGTATATCCCTCAGCCCTGCTAGACATCCCTCTCACAATCCAGGACTGGTGGCTCACAACTGTTCACCTGCCTGCATTCCTGATTGCCCCTAACTGCTTCTGCCTGCCAGCTTAATCACCCCTAATCACTCCCCTGCCAGCCTTTTTTCCCCTAACTGCCTCCCCTGCAGGCCTGGTCTCCCCCAACTGCCCTTCCCTGCAGGCCTGGTTGCTCCCAACTTCCCTCCTCTGCTGGCTTGGTCATCCCTAACTTCCTTCCCCTGCAGGCTTGATCACTCCCAACTGCCTCCCTTGCAGGCCTAATCCCTCTCAACTGCTCTCTCCTGCTGGCGATCTTGTGGTGGCCATCTTGTGTCCACCTGGGGGCAGGATCTTTGATCACATGGGGGCAGCCATCTTGTGTGTTGGAGTGATGGTCATTTTACATATTACTCTTTTATTAAATAGGTTACATCAGCCATTGTTTTAAAATATTATTTTATCTGATACAACCTAGTCCCCATCATACAGTATATAAGATATAATAATCATTTTTAGAGAATAAAATCAAAGCAAAATTAAGTACCATTTTTACAGAAATTAGCAAATGAATACTAAGCATTGTTGTGACAAAGCATATGCTGTAAAAACACCCAACTGCCTCTGCTCAAATCCTAGTTTTTCCTACGTGATCAATTCTTATCTCTCTTCTGATTTCAATTTTTCTTTATCCTTTAATAATATACTGATTTTGCAATCATCCTTTCACTTTACCATATGTGCCAATCACCTCCTTTATTGAAACTTTTTCAAAAGCAGAGACCAGGTATTATTTATGATCACTAACTCAGATTTTGTCATCAAAATGGATCTGGATTCAAGTACCAGTTTTCTTATTTAGTAGTTGTTCTGTCCTAAACAAGTAATTTACTCTAAACCTTCATTTTCTCATCTGTAAAATAGGACAAGTAAATTAATTTATTAAGATATTGTTAAGATTAAAAATGGTTGTGTATGTAAAGCACTAATCATATTGTCAGACATATATAAAAAATCAATACCTTTAATGAGTGCTCTATTATTAATGTTAGCACTGATGCCTCTTTATTTCTCTAGTCTTAAAATACTTTACTCTTTTCTTCTAACAACTCTTCTTCTTGTAGTGGTGCTGCCTGGGAACAGAATGATTGATCTAAATGTAAGGGGGCTGAAATTAGCCCTGCCATCTTTGACCTTACCAATGTTCCTCCAGATGTTGCATTTCATTCCCTTAAGTGGTGATTTGCAATAAATGACACATTTATGAATAGCCCTCAAGAAGAAATTCTTTCTGATGGGAGACAAATAATGTTCCTATTGGAATACAGAATGCCAATGCCAAAATTGATGCTCTTCCCCCAAATACCCAGGTAATTAATAAAAATTAGCAGTTTAATATAAAATAATGCCAACTGCTTGAAAACAATAAGTAAGTGTGGATAGGTGTCTATTACTGCTCTTTAGGGAAGATAATTTTATTAGGGGCCAAGTCTATTTATATCTGTACTAGAGGCCAATGCATGAAATTTGTGCAAGGGTAGGCCCTTGCAGCCCCCACTGCCTCAGCCCTTGCAGCCACCCTGGCTGCTGCCTGGGCCCTTGCAACCCCAGCTTTATCTAGAAAGTCATTCTGCTGTTCAGCCATTGCTCAATTTGCATATTATGCTTTTATTGTTATAGATTATAAGGAAAGCAAATATGACAACTAAAGGCTGAAGAATACAAAAGCATTAATGACAACCCTTGGAGACAGCCTTCTCAGAGGCTCACATAATCAATCCACCCTGAATTTAGTGTTGGGTGGCCTCTGTGGGCTGTGAATCTTAATCAAAATGTAAGGAAACTAGACACAGGTCCCAAGCTCAGGAGAGAGGCTTAGCTGCTGAGTCAGCACAGTCTAGATTTTACTTGTACAAAGTCTCTAGAAATGTAAGTGGTGCATAGTAAAAATAAATTATCACATTATTAACAATGTGATATTCAGGACAGAGAAAAAATGGCGGTGGAACGGAGGGATGCGATCTGAATCTGCTCACAGGGCAGAAGGAGGGAGCAGCTGAAGGTCGCGCAGGGAGCGTTTGTTGGCGAGTAGGGGGACAGCTGTGCTCCGGGAATACAGTCTATTTTCATCTACTCTTTAGTATCTTTTACTCTACCTCAACTTCACCTTTATACCACCACTCTCTTGCTAACCTTTCCCTATTTAGTGCCTTGTTTCCCTTACACTTTTCCCACTTTAGATTTACCTTAATTCTTTCTTTTTACCCCCTGTTAAAATTTCACCCCACTTATATATATAATCTCCAAGCACCTACTCTAAGTCCATATATACCTCTAGCTTCTCTGACTTCACTATCTTAAAGTGTTTTTATCCCTGTCCTGTTGTTGTTTACTTGACTGTTGCTTATATCGATTTTTTAAGCAGGTTTATGAGATTGATTTGCTTATTCTTTTATTTTGGTTTGTCTTGTAGGGGGGCGTTATTTTTATTTTTGGTGTTGTTTCTTATTTTGTTGTCCTCATTTGCATTGTTTTTTAGATAGATTTTTGCTTCTGTGTTCCCTCACCTCCCTTGACATTAGTAGTTGTATGTAATTTGTATCAATCTCCAGGTACTTGTTGCCGGTTTTGGTTTGGATTAGGGGCTGTCCTATAGGAGTTTTCACCCCACATTTATAATTTACTCTTTCATATGTGGGTTGTTTCTTTGTCTTCCCATGGTCTCTCTTCTCTGTGTATCTGGTTATGTAGTTCTCACTCTCCTGCGTTGATTTAAAGGCACAAAATACAATACAACCAGGTGCAATGCACCAGGCACTGAACCGGAATGTAGTCACAGTAATGGTAATTCCAAATAAATGTGATCGCCAGAGAAAGGCAAATTCGGTGATAGGTGAGAAAAAGAAAGAGAACCTCCCCCAGACACACACAGACACTCACACACCCACACTCACACAAAAAGAAAGAGACCCCCCCCCCCACACACACACTCACAAAAAAGAAAGACAGGAATGCCAAAATGATAATGGGAAAAGTGAAATAAGTGAATAATCAAGAAAATTTTAGTGTACTGGACAAAAAGCTTTTCCTAAAACATTAACTAAAAAAATCTTTTAGTAGTTCATCTCACTGTACAATTGCCTAACATCCAAAGAACCTAAAGCAGTCATATGTATGTGCAAAAATTAAAATGTAAAATTACCAAGACTGCAATATAAAATTTCCAAAAGTCCCCATTAATCAAAAAAGGGAAGGGGGCAGTGGGGTAATATCATGTAAGGAAAAAAATATCAAGTAAGTAAAATACATCTAGAAAATTCTTACTCCAGTAAAGTAAATTCCATTTGTAAAACCAACTGCAGGACACCCATGAAAAAACACAGATAGTGTCAAAATAAGCCAAAGGAAAATAATTTAGGCAAAAATTAAAAAGAATCCCAAATCTATTTTGTAGAGAGGATCCCTTTGTTAACTTTTGGTCTAGAATGTGTTTGTGTGTTTTCAGAGAACAACTCCAAGACTATGTGGGTTCCTGTGACTGTGAGGAACTGATGGATCTGTTCCAGTCACGAGGATGGTCCAGAGATGGGGGACACTGATGATACCTTGCAATGTTAGCAGTCGGCAGCTGTGCATGTCTGCAGGCAGCCCAGGACCAAACCAGAGAGGATAGATCTTGCATTGCCATGATGTGTCCACCATCTGGATACCATTGCTGACATGTACACATAAAGAATTATTTGACACTGAAACTGGGACTCAGAACAGTTGGATATTGAAACTGAGACTGAAACATTTTTTGTTCTTATACATTTATTTCTAGTATGCAGAGGCAAGATATTTTTGAAGAAAAGAAACAGGGGAGAGTGATTGATATAGAGGCAGGGTGGCCTTGAACAGGCTGTCAACCTACAGGGGGAAGGCTTGGGTGGATGGGAGGTGGATGCTGGGGGAGATCAACTGAAGGACTTGTATTCATGCATATGAGCATAACCAATGAATGAAAGACCCTGGGACGGGGAGGGTGGAGGGTGGGGATATGTGCTGGGGGGTAGGGGAGGCTGGGGGCTAGGATAAGGGGGAGGGGAAAAGGAAAACATGTACTACTATTAATTATAAGTTATACTGCAAAAAATCAATAAAATATATTTAAAAAAACAACAATGTGATATTCACCTTTTATTAGGACTAATGATGACCAAATTGAACCAAAGCTGTGAATTATAAATCAGGCAGGAAAATAAAAAGTGAATAGTGTGTCACTCATTTGGAAGTTTACCCTGTGGTAGTACCATATCAAAAATTTTGGGGATAGGAAATTGGTTAGATATCTTAACTAGGATATAAGATATGACATTGAAGTTTCCTTTCATGCTGAGGGCTGAGAAGTATTTGTGATATGTGAGTCTGGTGAGCTGGTGAATGTACAAGATGCTGTTTTCTGAGTTAAATTTTAACTGTGTTTGCATTCTAAAGCCATGTGCACTCAGAATTGCTAATAGTTTTATAAATTGTGTGGCATGGTATTGCTCTCAACCAATAGCCATAAAACCTAGTGTCTTGTTAAGCATTGGCTTTTAGTCTTGTGACCTTGAAAAAAATTATTTAGTTTCTTTATGTCTCAGTTTCCACATATAAAAAATGAGATGCTTCATAAGCCTATTTTAATTAAATTATATCATACTTGTTAACCTTGCCAAAAAAGAACAATTTGTTCTCCAAAGGCAAGATAAACCACTCACCCTTAGGAAGAATAATCACTTGTATAGCATCTCCTACATGCCAGCAACTGTGTTAAGCAATTTACATAAATGAATGCATGTAATATTAAACTATCTTATGAGATGGGTACAGTCATTATCCATATCTTACATATGAAGGAAGAAAATATGGTTTGGAGATGTTAAGTACCTTGACTAATCATGTAATCAGTGAATGACCAAGCCTACAGCTCTAGATCTTGCACTTAACTATTAAGCTATTATGCCAAATTTACAAGATTTGTAAATGGCATTCTACTGAAAAGATAGCAGCCATGTTTACTTCAAAATCATGGAGATATTTCTATGGACAAGGATATTTATTTATTTAGTTATTTAAAGTTAGCTTTATTGTTGAAACTATTACAGATGCCCCATTTTTTACCCATTTGATCCCCTTCTCCCAACCCATCCCTCCCCTAAAGCCCTCAACACAGTATTGTATAGACATTGGGTTATACAAAAATGCATGTGAGTTCTTTGGTTAATCCCCCCACACACACCCAATCCCTTTGCATTCCCTCTGAGATTCATTAATCTATTCCATGCTTCTGTGTCTCTGGATCTATTTTGTTCATTGGTTTATTTTGTTCATTAGATTCCAGAAATGAGTGAGATCATGTGATACTTGTCTTTCTCGGATTGACTGATTTTGCTTAGCATAATTCTCTCTAGGTCCCTCCATGCTATCTCAAAGGTAAGAGAGATCCTTTCTTTTTACAGCTGCATAGCATTCCATGGTGTAAATAAATCACAGATTTTTTTTATCTGCTCATCTACTTATGGACACTTGAGCTGTTTCCAGATCTTAGCTATTGTAAACTGTGCTACTATGAACATAGGGGCGCACATGTTCTTTCTGATTGGTGTTTTAGATTTCTTAGGATGTATTCCTAGAAATAGGATCACTGGGTTAAATGGCAGTTCCATATTTAATTTTTTGAGCAAACTCCATAATATTTTCCATAATGGCTATACCGATCTGCATTCTCACCAGCCGTTTACTAGAGTTCCTTTATCTTCATATCCTCGCCAGCACTTGTCATTTGTTGATTTGTTGATGATAGCCATTCTGACATGTATGAGGTGATTCCTCATTGTCATTTTAATTTGCATCTCTCTGATGATTAGTAACTTTGAGCATTTTTTTCTATGCCTCATGGCCAATTGTATGTCTATTTTGGAGAAGTGTCTATTTAGGTTCTTTGCCCATTTTTTTTAATTGGGCTGTTTGTCTTCATTTTGTTAAGCTTTATGAGTTAGATATTAATTCCTTATTAGATGCATCATTGGTCAATATGTTCTCCCAAACAGTGGGCTCTGTTTTCGTTTTGTTGATGATTTCTTTTGCTGTGCAGATTCTTTTTATTTTAATGTGGTCCCATTTGTTTATTTTCTCCTTATTTTCCCGTGTTCTATGAAATGTATCAGAAAGCATATTGCTATGAGAGATGTCTGAGATTTTGCTGCCTATGGTTTCTTCTAGGATTTTTATGGTTTCACTACTTAAATTAAATAATTTATCCATTTTAAGTTTATTCTTGTGTATGGTGTATGTTGGTGGTCTAGTTTCCTTTTTTTGTATGTACCTGTCCAATTTTCCTAACACCATTTATTGAAGAGACTGCCCTTTCTCCATTGTATGCTCTTCCCACTTTGTCAAATATTAATTGAGCTTAATGGCTTGTGTCAATTTCTGGATTCTCTGCTCTGTTCCATTGATCTATGGACAAGGACATTTAATGAACATTTATTAAGCTTACAGTCTGGATTGTCATATTTTCACATAACTGGAGAATAAAGGCATTTAGGGGTATATTAGAGGTGGTAGTCCAATTACCACCACAAATGTGTGAAATACTTAATCCTAAATGTGGATGTGGTAGGTATCTGATATTTGCAAAAGTCACTCTAACTCTGCTTAAAAGTAAGCCCTGAATTTCCAAAGGCATAGATTACCTTCTTCCAATGAAAGATCAATTGTAGATATTGTCCCAGAATGGAGGAAAGTCCAGCACTGATGAATACAGGCTTTAAGGTTAGGTTAGACTTCAGGGAGAACTCTGAATTCAGCATTTACTAAATGTAGAACTAGGACAAGTTATTAACTGTTCATAAGTCTCAGTTGTTTATGTAATGGAGCTAATAATGATTACTATCTTATAAAATTGCAGACTCATATAAAATATGCTATAGGGAAATTTCTTAACCTATATTATATGTTATATATAATAGATAAAAATCTGATCCCTGATCAGTTTTTTTTTAAAGCCAGACCCATTTCTCATTTTATTATTTTAATGTGGTTGAACAATCTACTATTTGTAATAACATGTTGGATATCTTAATGGACACAAAGCCTGCCGAGTTCTCAATTCTCTCTGACCTAGAGCAGGCAAATCATTTTCGTTCTAAAACATTTTGTGGTTGGTTACTAGACTCCATTTTCTATATCGTTCCAATTTTAGTATATGTGCTGCCAAAGCGAGCACCATTTTCTAAATTTAAATTACTAACTAAGTACTTTAGGCCAACTTATACACGTGGAATATGATAAAATAGTATCTTTCCATAGGGTTGTTAGAGGATTAAGATGACATACAAAGGATTTAGGGTGGTATTATGCACAAAATAAATGCTCTATGACTTTTAACTGATGTCATCATTATTGTTACTATTTCATGCTTTCTTATCTTTTCTCTTGAAAGGCCTAATCAATTTGATTACAATGAATTAGTGTTGTAATTAAATAATGAACAAATATTAGGGATAGGAAAAATCTTCAAAAGTATCTTCTGTTTTAAGAATGGCAAGTTGAGATCCAGAGATGATTGTAACTGATCAGTGCCATCCCAGGGTCAGCAGTGGAATCCTATCCAGAACACTGAGACCCAGAGATATTTCAACACATCTACTAGTCTTTTTTTTTTTTAAGACTCACTTAAGGAAGTTTTTCTTCCACTTTTTAAAATCTTGGACATTTGACTCTATAGGCTCCAGTGCCCATAGGAGGAATGGGAAAGTTGATGTCTGATCCACAAAGGAGGGATGAGAGCTATGTCAGGGATCCATAGGCTCATCAGTGCACATCTCAGTATTCCTAGATCCAAAAGTAATAACAGTGCATGAAAAACTGTAATTCAATAAAGAGAACACCGTGAAAGACTTTGAGCCTGACAAAATAAAGATTATCCCACCAGGTTAAATACCTCTTCTGGCTAGATTCCAGGGAAAATCTAAGTCAAGAAAAGTAAGTAGATAGAATAGAATCTACGATTAACAGCCTAAATGTTGTAACAGCTACAAAGGCAGAGAGAGACCATAGACAGGTTTATAGTCCCACTCCCAGAAGGGACTAGCCATCTCCACATACAACCTGCTCTCCTGCTTCCTTATAGTGCTCAGAGATGATGGCTAGTCTTGCAAAGTCAAATGATAATAATGGCATAATTGAATGAATTCCCCCTGCAACAATAAAGTGGCTGATAGGACTCTTTGTTTCCACTTGGTGGTGATATACAGTAGTTGTTTTTTTCCTATCTAAAAGAACCACAAAATGGATGAGTGGCTAATGGATCTACTGCTCCTTTTATTCTTCACCATTCTTTTTTTTACCCCCATTTTATTGAAAAATGGTTAAAATATAATAAAAGTAGTATAAGTTTAAACTTAATGGCTTAATATATTATAGTAATCTGTGGCTATGATGAGCAAAGGGATAAATCACATCCTGGGTAGGACAGAGCTTGACAATGCAAGATTTCATCGTACTCAAAATGGTCCATGCTGATTATTTCTGGAATTTTCCATTGAATATTTTCAGGTAATGATTGACTGTTTTCAACTGAAACTACAGAAAATGAAATTGCAGATAGTGGGGGAGGGGGGTAAATATATTGTAAAATGAGTAATAAATGTAATTAACATCCATCACCCCACATAGTTACAATTATGTTTCCTTGTGATGAGGACTTTTACTATTTATTCACAGCAACTTTCAAATACACAATGTAGTATTGTTAACTATAGTTATCATCTGCATATTACATCCCTGGAACTTATCATATAACTGCAAGTTTGTACGTTTTGACCACTTTCACCCAGTTTCCCCACCTACCACCTCCTTCTAACAAGTAACAATCTGATTTCTTTTTCAATAGTTCTTCTTTTTCTTTTGCTTTTTTTTTCACTAAAAATATAAGTGAAATCAGAAAGCACTTGTCCTCATCTGTCTGCCTTACTTCACTTAATATAAGGCCCTCAATGGTTTATCCATGTTGGGTCCACAAATGGCAGGACTTCTTTCCTTTTTTTAAGGCTAAATAGTATATGTATGTGTGTGTGAGTATATATATACTAATTAATTGTAATCACATATATATATATATATATATATATATATATATATATATATATATAATCCTATCTAATAAAAGAGTAATATGCAAATTGACTGCACCTCCGATCAGCCACTCCGAATCAGGAGTGATTTGCAAATTAACACCCAAACAAGATGGCTGCTGCCCAAGGCCGGAAAATGCCTCACCAAGAGGCTTTTTCCAGCCTTAGGTGGGACGGGCGGGGGGGGGGGGGGGGAGGGGGCGGGACGAAAACAGCCAGCCAGCAAGATCGGCCTCATAGCTGGGTGATAACCCTTAGGCTGGCTGACACCGGGGCAGAGCCAACCAGCGATCAGCCCCATGGCAATCGCTGGCTGGGGTCCCCTGGCCGGGGTCCCCTGGCCAAGGTCCCCTGCCCAAGGACAAAAGCCTCAACCTGAGGCTTTCGGCCTTGTGCTGGCGGTAAGCCATCAGTGGGACATCCCCTGAAGGCTCTTAGTATGTGAAAGGGTGCAGGTTGGGTAGAGGGACAACCCACCCCTGTGCACAAATTACATGCACCTGACCCCTAGTTCTACATAATAAAGATGAAATATGCAAATTGACCATGCCCTCACATAAGGTGGCTACACCCTGTAGTCACAAGACGGCTACCTGGTGTGGTCACAAAATGATTGCCACAAAATAGCTGGCAGGGGAGGGCAGTTAAGGGTGACCAGGATGGCAAGGGAGGAGAGTTGGTGGTGACCAAGCCTGCAGGGAAGGACGGTTAGGGGTGACTAGGCCTGCAGGGGAGGGCAGATGGAATGGCAGGGGAGCAGATAAGCATTGGTGAGGCAGAATAAGTTAGGGGCAATCAGGCAGGCAGGCAGGCAGGCAAGCAAGCTGTTGGGAGCCAGCAGTTCCAGATTGTGAGAGAAATGTCTGACTGCTGGTTTAGGCCCAATCCCTGTGGGCCTGAACAGCAGTTGGACATCCCCCAAGGGATCCCAGATTAGAGAGGGTATAGGCTGGGCTGTGCACTGGGCCTCTAATATACATATATGCATATATGTATACTAGAGGTCCGGCATTCATGTGTGGGTATGGTCCCTGGACCTGGCCTCTGATCAGGACCATCTTCCATAGCTGCCTGCAGCCGGCCCTGCCCATTGCCACCACCCATCCCTGGTTCCCTGTTCATCACCGGATGATTGGTGCCTGACGGCCAGGGGAAAGGAACAAGAGGTCGACTGTTCCCACTCACTTGCCAGCTCTGCCCCCACTGCGAATATCCATCAGGCAATCAGAGATTGCCGGCCAAGGGAAAGAGAGCAAGAGATGGCCAGTGCAGCTCGTAGTGACTGGTACAGAGGTTGTTCTGGTCATTCTGCCATTAGGGTGAATTGCATATTACCCTTTCATTATATAGGATAGGGGCCTGGTGCAGGGGTGGGCTCTGGCTGGCCTGCCCTGACAGGACCCCAAATTGGGGTGGGAGATCCTCACTGAGGGGCAGGGCCAG
Source organism: Antrozous pallidus (assembly GCA_027563665.1). Lineage (NCBI taxonomy): Eukaryota > Metazoa > Chordata > Mammalia > Chiroptera > Vespertilionidae > Antrozous > Antrozous pallidus. Next base: position 52,332,720 of record CM050520.1, on the reverse strand, counting down.
CCTGGGCATGGAGCTGCCGAGGGTTTGAAGGCTCGCTATGCCCCTGATCAGGGTAAGGAGTCCCTTCTGGGGATTGGGCCCATCTGGGCAAGGGACCCCAGGAGGTTTTCTCCAAGGGACCCCATGCCAGCCATGCCCCCAGCACTGTCAGAAAGCACTTCTGAAATGACGTCCAGAAGAGGTGCAGTCTTTTCAGTCTAATTAACATATTCTTTTATTAGTGTATATATACTATTATATATATACTAGTGGCCTGGTGCACAAAATTCATGCACAGAGGGGAGGTTTCCCTCAGCCCAGCCTTCACCCCCTCCAATCAGGGACCCCTTCGGGTATGTCTGACTGTTGGCAGTCAGAGATGTCTGACTATTGGCAGTTGGACATCCCTCTCACAATCTAGGACCACTGGCTCCTTACTGCTCACTGGCCTGCCTGCCTCATCGCCCTTAACTAACTGCCTCTGCCTGCCTGCCTGCCTGATTGCCCCTAACTGCTACCCTACCAGCCTGATTGCCCCTAAGTGCTCCCCTGATGGACTGATTGCCCTGCTTGCCCCTAACTGCTACCCTACCAGCCTGATTGCCCCTAAGTGCTCCCCTGATGGACTGATTGCCCCTAACTGCCTCTGCCTTTCCCCACATCTGGGACCCAGGCTTACCTCTTTCTGGCCACCTATAGGCACCCAGAACCTGGGCCAGCTTCCCTCAGGCCGACCACAGCCACAGGCAGCTGCAGGCACCCAGGACCACAGGGCATGCAGCTTGTCCCTCTCCTGGGCCGCAGGCGCAGGTGCAGCTGCTGGAGCCCAGGACTGCGAGGCAGGCGGCTTGTCCCTCTCTTGGGCCAGAGAGGCAGGCACAGTTGTTGGCATCCAGGACCTTGGAGTGGGTGGCCTGTTCCTTTCCCAGTCCATAGCCTGTCTGGTCCCCTTTCTTCTCTCCCCAGTGTTGAGCGTCTGAGCTGTTATGGCATGATGGTATGAAGGTGTGATGACTATTTGCATATTAGTTCTTCATTATATAGAATTTTAACTTGTCACAGTCTAGCTTCAAGTGGATATTTTACCACTTTACATCTTGTATAGAAACTTCACTGTAACATAATTTCATTTTTCCCAGGCAATCTTTTTGCTATTGTTGTCATGTATTTTACTTACACAGATGTTATAAAACTGACATTACATTATTATTTGTTTAAATAGTAAATTATCTTTAAATATATTTAAATAATAAGAAACATATATTTTTCTTATGCATATACAGTCTTTGGTGTTTTGCATTTTTTGGTATAAATCATTATTTGTATCTGGCAAAATTTTATTTCTGCTTGCAGGACTTCTTTCAACATTTCTTACACTACAAGTCTGCTAGTGATTTAAAAAAATTCAATCTTTTATACATAAAAATATTTTAAGTATTTCTAAAATAGTTTAAAATAGTGAAAATATATTTTGACTATCTTAAACTATTTAAAAATATTTTTACCCAGTCTAGAATTATAAATTGAGAGGATTTTTCACCCTTGTGAGTACTTTAATGATGTTGCTCTACTATCTCCTCCCTTACACTGTTTCTGATGAGAAATCTTTTGTAATCTTTATATTTATCCTGTGTACAATGTGTCTCTTTTCTTCTGACTACAGCCCAGACCTGCACCTGGCCATCACAGGGCCCTCCAATCGGGGCCCCACCATAGCTGGCTGGCCCCACTCATAGGCTGGCCTGGTCTAACCCAGGGCAGGAAAGGGCCTCTTGGAGAGCGGCACTTTCTGGACCTGGACCTGGGCACCTGGCTGTCACAGGGCCTTGCAATCGGGGCCCAAAATCGCTGGATGGCCCTGCCCACAGCCCGGCTGGCATAACCCAGGGCATCGCCCTGCGATTGGCTGATGAGCATGGCTTGTGGGTGTGGCTTACTGGGTGTAGCAAATGTATGGTCAATTTGCATATTACTCTTTTATTAGATAGGACTAGAGACCCAGTGTATGAAATTCATGCACAGGGGGCAGGAAATGTTCCTCAGACCAGCCTGTACCCTCTCCAACCTGGGACCCCTCGAGGGTTGGCTAACTGTCCATTTAGGCCCGATCCCAGTAGTATCAGACCTAAACAGGTAGTTGAACATCCTTCTCACAATCCAGGACCACTGGCTCCAAACTTCTCACTTGCATGCATCCCTGATTGCCCCTAACTGCTTCTGCCTGCCAGCCTGATCACCCCCAACCATTTCCCTGCCAGCCTAATTGATGTTTAACTGCTCCCCTGCCAGCTTGTTTGCCCCCAACTTCCCTCCTCTGCTGGCCTGGTCACCCCTAACTGCCCTCCCCTGCAGGCTTGATTGTCCCCAACTGCCCTCCCTTTCAGGCCTGGTCCCTCCCAACTGCCCTCCCATGCTGGCCTGATTGCCCACAACTGCCCTCCCTTGCAGGCCTGAAACCTTCCAACGGCCTTCTCCTGCTGGCCATCTTGTGGTGGCCGTCTTGTGTCCATATGAGAGCAGGATCTTTGACCACATGGGAGCACCCCTCTTGTGTGTTGAAGTGACGGTCAATCTGCAAAGTACTCTTCTATTAGATAGGATAGAGGCCTGGTGCATGAGTGGGGGCCAGCTGGTTTGCCCTCAAGTGTGTCCTGGATCCAGGTGGGGTTCCTTTGGGGCATGGGAAGGCCTGGGCAAGAGTCCTGTTGTGGTTTGCAGGCTGGCCACAGCTCCCAGTGATTCAAGCAGAGATCCTTGGATCTGGGATTAATTTATGTTCTACAATTGAAACTTTGTAGCCTGGAGCAGAGCCAAGCCTTCTGCTTGCTCCGTGGCAACATCCATTTCTCTTTGGGTTTATTTAAATTCTATAATTGAAACTTTGTAGGCCTAGAGTGTAGGCCTAGGCACTAGGGCTACAGAAGCTTGGCTTCCTCCATTGCCGGGAAAACCCTAGCCTTTGCTCTCTCTCAACCCTAGCCTCTGCTGTAGTCTGACAGTCTGTTTCATGCTTCTTTGCCTCTGTGGCTGCCACCATTTATGTTGGGATATATCTTCTCTAATTGAAACTTTGTAGCATTGAGTGAAGGCCTAGGCCGACAAGGGCAGGCAGATAACTCATCTTCCTCCATTGCTGGGAAAACCCAAGCCTTCCCCTTGCTCTCAGTGGCAGCAGCCATCTTGGTTGGGGTTTATTTGCATAATTTGTTCCTAATTGGCTGGTGGGTGTGGCTGTGGGCATGGCTTGATCGGAGTTATAGTCAATTTGCACATTACTCTTTTATTAGATAGGATCACTTGAGGAACACTTAGGAGCCTTGGCTGTTGTAATAATGATGCAATGAACATAGAGGGCAGATATCTCTGTGACAGTGAGATCACTTCCTTAGCTTATAGCAGGAAGTGAAATTGCTGGATCATATGGCAGTTACATTTTTTAATTTTCTGGGGAAGCTCCCTTTTGTTTTTCCTGGTGGTTGTATCAATTTACATTCCCACCACAGAGCTCAAGGGTTCCCTTAGGTCAGTGGTTTGCAAACTCATGAGTCATCAGAGCCAAATATCAACAGTAGAATGATTGAAATTCCTTTTGAGAGCCGAAAACCGACTTCAGCATATGGGCCACGAAGTTTCAATTGCATTGTACATGCACGCCTGCACATGGTATTTTGTGGAAGAGCCACACTCAAGGGGCCAAAGAGCCTCATGTGGCTCATGAGCTGCAGTTTGTCGACCACTGCCTTACATCCACATTCTCACCGGCACTTGTTAAATCTGTCTTTTTAAAAATTTTTTATTTTTTTCAAATAGTACATACGTTTCTTTTTTTTTTACCCCTTGACCTCCTCCCAGCTTTTCCAACCCCCCAGCACATGCCCTCACCTGCCCCCCTCCTCAGTGCCTTGTGTCCTATGGTTATGCTTTTATGCATGCTTACAAGTCCTTCAGTTGATCTCTTGCAGCACCCCCTCAACCTCTCCTCCTTCCTGCTGTAGTCTGACAGTCTGTTTCATGCTTCTTTGCCTCTGTATCCATTTTTATTTCCCCCATTACTTTTCTTTAAAAAATATTGCCTCTGCAGACTAGAAATAAACATATAAGCACAAGAAATGTTTGAGACCCAATTTCAATGACCAACAGTTCTGAGTCCCAGTTTCAATGTCAAACTGTTCCTTATGTGCACATGTCAGCAATGGTGTCTGGATGGTCAACAAATGTTGGCAATGCAGGTCTGACCCTCTGTTGTTTGGTTCTGGTTAACCTGCAGCGATGCACAGCTGCTGACTAGTAACATGGCAAGGCGTCGTCAGCATCTTCCATCTCTGGACTGTTTCTTCTCTTGTATTCTTGGTTGGAGCAGACTTGTCAACTCCTCTCTGTTGCAGGAATCCACATGGTCTAGGAGTAGTTTTCTGAAATTATACACATATTCTCTACCAAAAGTTAATAAATGAATCTATTCTATAAATTTGACTTGGGATCCCATTTATTTTTGCCCAGATGATTTTCCTTTGGCTTATTTTGACATCATGTGTGTATTATATGGGTGTCTTGCTAATAGTATTACAAATAAAAATTAATTTTCTGAAGTAAAAATTTTCTAGGTGTAATTTACTTACAGGAATTTTCCTTACATGATATTACCCCAACATCCTCCTTTTTTTAAAAATTAATGGAGGCTTTTGGAAATTTTATAATGCAGTCTTGATAACTTTAAGTTTTAGTTTTTTGCCCAAAAATATGACTGCTTTAGGTTCATTGTATGTTAAGCCATTTTACCATTAGATGAACTACCAATAGAAATTTTAGTTGATACTTTAGAAACAGCTTTTTGTCCAGTACAATTAAATTTCTTGAATGTTCACTTATTTCAATTGACGAATTTAAATTAATCTGAAAACTTGATTACTATTTTACTATCAAATTTAATACTCTAACAAACATCTTAGTTTACCCTGTCAATATTAATGGGAAGGATTTTTTTGCATTTTTGAGTAGGCCAATAGCATTGCTGGTGCTAGGCTAGCTTTCCCTCATAAGGGGTGAGGGATCAGGCCCCTGCAAGGAACCTGAGTCCCCCGGGATGTGTGACCAGTGCAGGAGCCCTGCCAGCAGGCTAGGGGAGCCCATGGCAGATACTGGGTGTGGAGGCCATGGGGACATAGGCTACCAAGGAGACATAACTGAACCTCACACCACCCTGCTGGGTCCCGGAAAATGGATGGTTAGCCAGAGATTGGTAAGATTCCTCAGGGAAGGAACAACCTAAGACAGGCACAGTTGCAGAGGGGGCATCAGGAGTGAACTTGGGGATCCACAGATGAGGGGCACAGAATCTCTTCCCCCCAATCTATCTCTAGTCTTTTTTATGGTACCCATTTAAGCAGGTGAGATGATATCTCATTGTGCATTCCTCACTATCTAAAGGCTGTTCTTACTTTGGTTTGGCTCAGGGGAAGAAAGAGCAGAAAATCAGAGGTTGGGAGGAAAGAGAGATCAGGCTGCCTATTGCCCCTACTCCTTCCTACTTCGACCATAAAAAAGCAATGATTTTTCAAGGACAGTGCTGTTGTCTTCTATCTATGACCACAGTTCCTATTAAATGCTTACACTGCCATGGCCACAGCTATCAGAATGCATAAACTCTGTTCCTTTTCATAGTCCTTTGATCATCCAATTGGGTGAGAGTGGCTCCCTAATGTAACTAGTGCAAGAATGCTTAACCACTTTCTGTTTACTTCCTTATTTCTCTCCACATTTTCATAAAAAACAGTTCCACCTTTAAACTTTTACAATTAATTTTCAGAGGGTGCCATCTGTTTCTTTCCAGGATCCTAACTAATTCAATAGAGTCTATTTTTTAGAAATGCTGAGAAATGACCCATTGCTATAATACCAGCAGAACTGAAGTAGAAAATACATACATGGTGTAGTGAAAGAAAATACCTGGGTTAAGATTTGGGATTTCATTGTGTTATCCTCTCTTAACCATTTACACTACAATTCAGGTGAATAGGATTCTACAGATATACCAGTCCTCTGGTCTGACATAAATAATGTATTTCCTCTACTAGTCAAACATATGCCCACATTTAAATTTCTTCTAGCCTCTTGAAAAGGTTTACATGTTTGTGAGAGAGTTTTCCAATGATGCAGTGCAGATCCTGACCCTAGTTTGATAAACACATGGGAACCAGTTTTAATTCCTAACAACAACAAAAAAGGCACAAGGGAAGTTGTGTTTTCGGAAGATTCAGAGTTGTCCCACTCAACATAAATTTTCCTGAAGTACTCAGCAATAAAACTATTTATGATAAAATAATAGAATAATTTTTGAATATTTAAATGTGACATTTAGAAGCTGGTAACTGATCAACTAAGAGCATTTGCTATTCAACTGCTGATAAAAATGCCATATTTCATTGAGAAATAAAGAAACTTTAAAATGAGTTATTTACTGATGAAGCATCTCTCAAAATTTTTAAAAAATAAGCTTTCAGAGTTCTTTTGTTAATACCAATAAGCAAGGTGTAATTAATACATAATGACTGATAATTATTTTATTTATTTATTTAAAAATTCTTTATTGTTTAAAGTATTGTACATGTCTCATTTTCCCCCCATTGACCACTCCCTGGCTGTTCCCACCTCCAAACACATGCCCTCACAATGCTACTGTTTTTGCCCATGGGTTATATAGCATGTATAAAAGTTCTTTAGCTGCTCTCTTACCCGCCCTCCTCTGTTTTCCCTCTGAAGTTGGACAGTCTGTTCAATGCTTCTGTGTCTCTGGCCCTATTTTTGTTTATCAGTTTATGTTTTTTATTCACTCATGTGTGGAATACAATGAACAATATAATGGACAATTATTTTAAATATCAAAAAGGGTACCTATATTAGTTTTATGCCAAAATAACCAAAGGAAACTTGTATTTTTTCTTCAGAATTCATATAATAATATTGTGGGTAAATATTCCACCAGTAAGATTAATCCACTGTATGTACTGTAATTTTTTACAAGATTTCTATATGGATAATATTTATATAATGGAATATATAAATATTATCCATATAGAAATTTTGAGCCTGAAATAAACTTTAAGGATATCTTTTATCTTACATCCCATTCCCAAACCCTAAAAAATTATAAGAAGGGGATAGAAATACACAAAAGAACATTCTTAAAGCTTAAGAAGTGTAGGGTTGTGGGAATGCATGGGACAAAAATTGGCTGAAGGCAAACACCCCTGCCTTGACTTTTTCAAACAAGGCTGAGCCCCCAGGTATTTACTGGAAACTTTATGCTTACCCTTTAGATGTCCTTGCTTAAAAGACACTGCAGTCACATGTATCGTTTCAAGGATGCTTACCCTACCAATAGTATCTAATAGTTAATTTTAGTTCAAGATGTTGTTACAATAAAAGCCTGAGGAGGCAGGCAAATGGGGTTGTTTGGTTTCTCAAACCAACCAGTCCCTTAGCCCTCTCTTTCACAGAAATGTGTGTCAGAGCAATTATTCATCCATTGCTCAAAGTCTGCTGGTCTGCCCTGGCATAGGGCCACATTGTTTATTTAATTTAACAAATATCATTAATGACACAATAAAGAATAACATGACTCCAAGAGGTGGTCTTTCATTTATACCATAGTAAGCATTATTACATTTTAACTTTATATGTGTTCATGATATTCATAGTTCTTTTATCAAAATTCTGGGGCTTTAAATTACTGTTCAAGAATTAGAAAGCAAGATGGGCCATTAGATTTTGCATCATATATTTTCCCAAGCAGTGTACACAGCACTTTTTAAATATGTATACAGCCTGTTTTAGACTGTAATCTCTTTTCAGTTATTTATACCACTGACAAGCTCTAGATCTTTATTTCTGACACTATAATTTAATGCCATGACACAAGCCCCAGATTTACAACTTCCACTGTTGGCCCAATAGTTCCATTCCATTTCTCTGATACAGTGAATTCGGGAAGCTTCAGAAATTTCATCAGAAGGCTTTTTCTTACAATAAATTTTTGCAGGCTCAGTGTTAACTTCTTTGTCTTTATAGAATTTATCCAACCCTATATTTTGAGGGACATATTAAATTCCCCGATTTTCCAAAATTGAAATCGCACTGTATTTATCTATCCTTATTCACATATCATTCACTGAAGGTTTATATGACCATGTACATAATTATTTAACCATATAAGCACCCATGTTCTCATCTGTAAAATAGGAATAAAATACCTTATTTGTGGGTTGTTAGGAATAAATGAATTTTTGCATGTAAAGCACTTACAACAATGTATGGCACATTCCAGGGGAAAGTATAATATTCAGGAGTGTGGTTTGTGAAGCAGGAAACTAGCACTGTGCTTTCTATAGAACATGATGAGAATGGTGTCTACTGGAATCATTCAGTGTGGTGGTGCTGACTTTAACTCACAATTTAAAGAATTTATACTAAAGGAAAAAGTGCAACAGAACAGATATGTGTAGAGAATTTTGTGCCTCAGAGTCATTTAAATAAATAAACAGAAACAGTTTAAATGTTTACTAAAAGAGAACTGCTTAAACAATGAAACACATACTCTGCAGCCATAACAGAAGAATGCAGAATGGTCTACGTTGTCATTTCATAACATATTAATTAATAAAAACAAATTACAGAAGTGTATATGCACCAAGATTTGATATTTTTATGTATGTTGAGTATATAGGGAGATGTTGAATCTCGATATTAAACTATTAACCAGTGATTATGTGTAAAGAGTAAGATTACTGAACATTTTACTTTCAAAGTATCACTTTTCTATAATTTAGTAAACAAATTATTATGCAGCAAAAAATAAATAAATCTATATCTGATTACCTAGTAGATCTAGTTGTCTTAGTCTATTCAGCTGCTGTGACAAAATGCCATAGACTGGGTGGCTTATCAAACACAAAAAGTTATTCCTCACAATCTTGGAGACTGAGAAATTTAAGACGAAGGTAATGCTAGATTCAGTGTCTGGTGAGGCTCTGCTTCCTAATTCACAAATGGCTGTATCTTTACCTGGTGAAAGGGGTGAGGATCTCTCTGAAATTTCATTTATAAGGGCAACAATCACATTCATGAAGGCCCCACCTTCCTAAACTTATCATCTCCAAAATTCCCCACATCCGAACACCAACATGTTGAATGTTAGGATTTAACAAAATATATAGACTGTAGTATTACTAACAATCCTTTCATTAATATTTATTACCTACAAGATAAAACCCAGGACTTTCATTAATTGTACACTTGCCTTTCTGTCCAGCATTTCCTACCATTATTAATCTTTAAAGGTATTCCCAAGTTACAGAGAATATTCCCAGTTCTTATTAATCATATCATTGGACAACTTGATATTTTTGTTCATGCTGATTGGGATGCCTACAATGCACATCTCTGTGACAGGCTTTATTGCAATTGCCAATTTGTATACATAGCTCTCTATCGACATTTTGACCTACTTGAGGAAAAGCACCTAACAGAAGGACTAGCAAAAATGACCCCTCCGTAAATTCACTTTAAAACAAAATAAACTATACAGATATTTGGAGGGTGGGGGATATTGAAAAAAGCTTGCAAGAAATCTAATTAATATTATTCTATAAACAGAACCTCGACCAGTGTAGTGGCAAGTTGAAAAATACTAGTTGCAAAACAGGGGCAAGCAGATAATATATGATGATTGTTAAATGCATAACATTATAATAACTCATCACTTTAGGTGATTAATATTATAATGGTATGCCAGATACATGCAGAGATATAAATAAAGAACATGAATTGTTACATTAGAACAAGAATGAGTAGATAAGTTTCTTGAACAAAGCTATAGACCTCTTACCAAGCAAGCCAAGGATAAGGAATGCACCAAGGGATGGAAGATTAAATAGAAATAATGTAGGAAAATAATTGGGCAAAAATAGTAAGCTTCAAAAGAAGAAAATGTAATATAGGAAGTTGAATTTTTAGATGGCTTATGTAAAATAATGGAGAAGATCTGTTATATGCTGTTCTTGGGGATCTTTTAATTAAATTCCAAGCAGAAGCTTTTTATGTCATTGCTTTATATTTAGAATTGGATCTATTTAAATGAATGTCATATTATTTGGTGATATTTTGATCATTGTATTAAAAAGCAGTTTTAGCTTCATTTAATAATCTATCTATCTTCTTTTACAAAAAAAAAACCAGACCAAGGATGGAATCTCTTAATTTCATATCAAAATTTATTGGTGAGACCCAGTTTGGCCAACATAAACAAGATGTCTGGCTGTACTCATTTAGCCAGACAATTGAGGTTCAATTATGTTTTTAGAACATTTCTTCCAATAACTCATAAGTGTAATCATGAAATTTGAGGTTGGTGCTACTTATGGGAAAATGTGGAAGAAAGACATTCTAATTGATATTCACTGCTAAGCCCAGAAAGAGTCATGAAAAAACCTCAATAATTTTTCTTGGGTTGTTGTTTCATAAACATTAATGTATCCATTCACTCAATAATTAATTAATCAATCCTTCTAACCATCTATTCATTCGTTCATTTACTCTCAAACTATGTTTGATAGCTAATACTATCATGAATGCTATCTATAATCATTAAAACATAGCCCAGTCATTTAGAAGCTTATAGACTTGAAGGGGATACAAATCTCTTGACACAAGTTAAGAAGTTCTGTAATAAATACTTGGTATAAGGGCTTAGAGCCATGGGAGCACACAGGAAAGCTTATTAACTTTTACCAATAAAGTCTACATAGAGGTGATATTTGAGCTGAGCCTTAGTGATATATAAAGTTTCAAATAAAATAAGGGAGAAAAATAACATATGCAAAGATTATAAAGAATGATTTATGATTATAGAAAATAAACAAAAAATAAGGCTAATGAGGTAGAAGATATGGTAGGAGACAAATAAAGGAAGGTAGATTGGTTCCAAATTATGCAGACCTTAGTATAAACTGTTAAGAGTTGGAATTTATTAAGGATGAAAAAAGCCTTTAAGGAGAGGAGGAATTTGATTAGATTAGTGTTTAGAAAGAAAAATCTGATAGTGTTCAGTGTGCCTGGTAGTGAGATAGAATGGAAACAGGGAAACCAAATATATGGCTCCTACAAAAACTGAGGTAACAAATATAAGACTCCAAAGAAAGGAAAATATAGTATTTAATTTATCCTGGTAATAAGGTTTGTTTGTTTTTTTTAACCTGATATAAAATAAAGAACAAGGAATGAAATATAATTCTGTGACTGATGAGATGTTTTCCTACATAGTGGCCTAATTCATTAATTGTTCTCTGAAAGATATTTAATTAAATAGTTGTAGATATCTTTGTAAAGGATGTGGAACAACCAATTAAAATTTTCATGCTGGCCTTTCAAAATTAATTAACCATTAAATACCACAGACTAACCTATATCACAGATATTTAGGTATAAGAGAGAAAAATTATGTTAGGACTTGGATGAATCTTGGTACCTAGCATATACTTATATCTCATCAGGAAAACAAAAAGTAATCTGAGTGCTTTTCAATAACACTTTTGGTTAGTGGTGAAATGTTCTATATATTTGCTGTCTAATATGGTCATATCTAGCTATGTGAGGCTATTGAGTCTTTGGAAGGTAGCTGATGCAATTAAGAAACTGACTTTTTATTATTGTAAAAGTTATTTAATAGTAATTAATCCTCTCTAATAAAAGAGTAATATGCAAATTGACCATCACTCCAACACACAAGATAGCTGCCCCCATGTGGAGAAAGATGTCTGGCCTCATGTGGACACAAGATGGGCAACATGGAGGGCAGTTGTGGGTGATCAGGCAGGCAGGGAAGGGCAGTTGGGAGGGACCAGGCCTGAAAGAGAAGGCAGTTGGGGGTGACAAGGCCTGCAGAGGAGGACAGTTAGGGGCAATTGGGCTGGCAGGGGAACAGTTAGGCATCAATCAGGCTGTCAGGGGAGTGATTAGGGGTGATCAGGCTGGCAGGCAGAAGCAGTTAGGAGCAATCAGGCAGGCAGACAAGTGGTTGGGAGCCGGCAGTCCTGGATTGTGAGAGGGATGTTCCAGATTGGAGAGAGTGCATGCTGGGCTGGGGGACACCCATCCCCCGTGTGAACAAATATTGTGCACCAGGCCTCTAGTTTAAATATAAATTTAAATAATCACATGTAATTAATAGCTACCATGTTGGAGAGTACAATCATGGATCATGAGGAATATGTAGATTCAACCATACAATCCTACCATGTATAGCTACAAAGAAGGTAGGAGGCAAGCGAGGAAGAGTAGAGTGCAGACAGGTATTTTGAACACAGCTGGTTAATAACCTGTGACACCTTGGAGATAACACTTCATACAAGGACTTTGGTGCCCTCAGAGCTACTATGAAGCAATTGGCCATATAAGCTTTATGTATGTTATAGAAATAAAAGTGATTTGTCACAGTTCAATGAAATAAGAGAGCACTGAAGAAAATGGCTTATTTTCCTTGTCTCATTAATTCTCATTATGAAATTATTATATTCTTATTACAAAATTGTGTGGAATTTGATTTTTTAATTTCTTTTTTAAAATTATCTTTATTGTTTAAGGTATTATATATGTCCCCTTTGTTTGTTTGTTTGTTTTTCCCATCAATGCTCTCCATATCACACCCATCCATCTCAGGTCTTCACCACACTATTGTCTGTGTCCATGGGCTATGCATATATGGATATAAGTTCTTCTGTTAATCTCTCCACACTCACCCATTTTATCCCCATCTGCCCTCTGAAATTCATCATTCTATTCCATGCTTCTATGTCTCTGGATCTATTTTGTTCATCAGTTTACTTTGTTCATTAGATTCCAAAAGTGAGTGATACCATGTGATACTTGTCTTTCTCTGACTGACTTATTTTACTTAGCATAATTCTCTTCAAGTCCCTCCATGCTGTTTCAGTGCGTAAGATACCCTTCTTTTTTTTCTGCCCCATAGTATTTTTTAATCAACTCATCTACTGATGGGTACTTGGGCTGTTTATACATCGTAGCTATTGTAAATTGTGCTGATATGAACATAGAGGTACATCCATTCTTTCTGACTGGTGTTTGGGTTTCTTAGGATATAATACTAGATGGATATGAATTTAGATATGAAAGTCAATCATGTATTTTGGAGTAGGCTGAAAATGGGAAGACGAATGTGTCCGTTTGGTGAAAGCTATTTATTTTCAAACCAGTAATTTATATATACCTTACTTTGAAATGGTCTTTATTCCTTCCTTTTATTATCTGCAACCTTCTGTGATAGGCAGTCTCTGAGATGACTTCCAGCGACCCACAATTTCTGCACTTTATACCCTTTTATTGTCTCTTTGCGCATAATGGCAGGATTGGTGTGTGAGAACACAGCAGAAATGATGAAAAGGCACTTCTGAGATCAGGGTGTAAATGACCGAGGCTTTCATTACTCCATGTTGGGCTCTTTTTCCTGTATTATTAGACTTTTTGAAAAGCCCACATGATGGCACACGGACATCCAGCCTAGAGCTAGTAAGCAAGTAAAAAGACTTCAGATAACAGCCATGTGTCTTCTTGGAAGTGAATCAACCAACCTCAGGCCAAGCTGCAAATTATGCATCTTTATAGCAACCTAATGAGAGACCCTGAGCCAGAATCACTCAGCTAAACTGCTCCCAAATTCCTGATCCTCAGAAATCAGGAGATAGTAAATGTCTGTTGTTTTGAAATACTAAGTTTGGGATAATTTATTATGCAGTCATAAATAGTAATACACTTTCCTTACTTTCTCAATTAGTTATTAATCTTTCATAAGCACTAGTCATCATAATAAACTATGTATAGTAGTTAAATATCTTCCCAATCTTTTAAACCTTCTAAATATCTTCCCATTCTTTTAAACCTCCATCATTTCTCAAATATTATTCTTTACATGAACCAAGTTTTTTTTTTTAATTTTTTTATCTTTATTGTTCAGTTTATTAATTACATTGTAGCCTTTTTTTCCCCTATAGCTCCCCTCCACCTGGTAGCCATTCCACCCTCGACCCTCACGCACCCCCCTACCGTCCTCTCCCATAGTTGCATGATTTTTGTCCAGTCTCTTGCTGCACTTCCCACACCCTTTTTCTCCCCAAGAATTACCAGTTCAATCCCTCTCTATGTCCATGATTCTGTTACATTCATCAGTTTATCTTGTTCATCAGATTATTAATTCACTTGATTTTTAGATTCATTCGTTGATAGATGTGTATTTGTTGTTCATAATTTACACTTTTCCCTTTTCTTCTTCTTCTTCTTAGAGAATATCTTTCAGCATTTCATATAATATTGGTTTGGTGGTGATGAACTCCTTTAGCTTTTTCTTATCTGCGAAGCACTTTATCTGATTTTCAATTCTGAATGATAGCTTTGCTGGATAGAGTAATCTTGGTTGTAGATTCTTGCTATTCATCACTTTGAATATTTCTTGCCACTCCCGTCTGGCCTGCATCGTTTCTGTTGAGAAATCCGCTGACAATCGTATGGGTGCTCCCTTATAGCTAACCATCTGTTTCTCTCTTGCTGCTTTTAATATTCTCTCTTTGTCTTTTGCTCTTGGCATTTTAATTATGATGTGCCTTGGTGTGGTCCTCTTAGGGTTCCTATATATTGGGGTTCGGTGCACTTCTTGGACTCCTAAGTCAATTTCTTTCACCAGGTGTGGGAAGTTTTCGGTCACTATTTCTTCAAATAGGTTTTCATTGTCTTGCTCTCTCTCTTTTTCTGGCACCCCTATAATTCGGATGTTGGTATGCTTGAGGTTGTCCCAGAGGCCCTTTACACTATCTTCAATTTTTTGGATTCTTTTGGTTTCTTGCTTTTTCAGCTGAGTGGATTTTATCTCTTTGTATTTCAAATCTTTAACTTGGTTCTTGGGGTGCTCTAGAGTACTTTTAGGTCTTTGTATAATATTTCTTATTTCAGTCACTGTATGCTTAATTTCTGGTTGGTCCTTTTTCATATCCTTGAGGGTCTCATTAATTTCTTTTAGGTCTTTTCATTTCCAAGTTGGTCTTGTTCATTTCCTCATAGAGCTTGTTTACTTCCTTATAGGTCTTGGCCTTTTCTAGGAGCCTCTTGAAAAGCCCTATAACCATGGTTTTGAATTACATGTCCAGTCATTTTTTTTTCCTCCATTTCTTTCACATCTGATTTCTTTCCATGTCTCTGCATGTTGGCTGCTTCCCTGAGTTGTTCAATTAGCTTTGTATGGTAGATGTCCAACAAGGGACAGTGGCTCAGCCTCCCCAGTTACCTGAGGTGGTTATGGGTTGCACAGTCTTGTTGAAGTTAAGCTCAGGTTAATCATTGTTAGCACTTGGAGGGGTTGACCTCCAGGCCAATTGTCTGTGATGTTCAGCTGTGCTCAGGTTGGATGAGCGGAGTCTCCGGGCCAAGCAGACAGCATCAGCTCTGCCCTATGCGGCTCCAGGGTCTCTGAGAGAGAGCCACTGCCGAGCTCCACCAGCTGCCGGAGAATTCAGACTCTCCCCAAACGAGTCTGCACTCCCAACGTCTCACCCAGGGTTGCAAAACAATGCAGTCTGATGGTTTCCCGAATGAGAGAGTAAGTCACGAGTGCTCTGTGCGTGGTCACGCAGCTTTGCTGTCCCAAGTTCACACACACTCCGCACAAGCTCGCCTTCTCCACAAGCCAGCAGGCCCCTCCAGCACCCAAGCTTCGGCGTGCGCTCCCACTGTCCAGTTTTTACCCCATATGATAGTGGGTTCTCTGGACTTCGCCCAGCGCTGGGGAATCAGTCCAGTGGGACGTCTTTGTCTCCCCTGTTCAAGAAAACTGGCCAGTTTTCAGCTGCCTACCCTATCTGCTGGTGCGCGCTCCAAACCTCTCTCCACGTGTATCTTCAATGCTGTCCGCCGCCGCTCCTCCGAGTCACAGTGCCTTATCTTCACTTTTATTTGTGGAATTTTCACTCAGCCAGCTTTCCTGTAATTCTGGATGGTGTTTGTTTTTCTGTTAAGTTGTAGTTTTGAAATTGCTGTGTATGGCAGCAAGATAGGTGTTTACCTATGCCACCATCTTGGTTCTCCCCCGAACCAAGTTTTTCTCTCATGAATCTGACACATTCTCTCATAGTCAACTGATGTCCTTTTTTGAGAATTCAGATACCTCACAATCTGAATTAGATACCCATCAGTATTTGTGTTTCCAGAGAAGCAGGTGCTGTATCTAACTTAGCACCATCACACTGTTGGGTTCATAGTTTCCTATAAAAATGAAATTTCATATTCTTCAGTCTATGTGTATACACTCCCATTACACCTTTGGACATAGTATCCTAAAAAAAACTTTTAACAAAGGAGTTTTTCTCTAGAAAAAAAAAAGCCAAACTCAAGCAAAAGGGTAGAAAAATAGTTTCCAGGGAAATAGGGAGAGGTTGGTTAAAAGGTATAAACATTCAGTTATAAGTTGCATACATCCCAGGGATCTAATGGAAAACATAGCAGCTATAGTTGTAACACTGTATTGTGTAGTATAAATTTACAAAAACTGTATAATTTGCATGTTTTTCCACTCCCTCAAAAAATGAAATATATAGATGGAGGAATCCTTACAAAATGGGTATATACACAGGATTTCCTCCCAAAAATATATACGCAACTTTAATAATTATAAAAGCTGTATTTATTAAAATACATTTCATTTTAAAAATATAATAGAAAGCAGCTGTTAAAGTGCATATATATATGTGTGTGTGTGTGTGTGTGTATATATATATGTATATATATATATATATATATATATATATATATATATCCTATCTACGGAAAGAGAAACATGCAAATTGACATGAGACATGCTGTTACACCCACCAGCCAATCAAAGTGAGTATGCAAATTAACCCAACAAAGATGGCTGTAGCCATGGAGCTAGAGCAAGCAGGAGGCTTGGTTTACTCCTGGCGATGGAGGAAGCCAAGTTTTCTGCCTATCCTGGCCAGCCCTGTTCTCTGCTCAGGGCTACAAAGTTTCAATTATAGAAGATAAATAAATCCCAGATACCTTCTTCCAGCTGGCCCTGGCCTCCACTCAAGGAGGCACTGAAAAACACAAGTAAAAAAGAAGGGGTTGGGAAATTTGGTTGCTGGGGGCCATGGCCAGCCTGCAAACAGCCATCATTCCCTCACCCAGGCTGGTCAGGCACCCCAGAAGAGACCCCCACCCTGGTTAGAGACACCCTTCAGGGCAAACCAGCCAACCCCAACCCATGTACCAGGCCTCTATCTATACTAATAAAGGGGTAATATGCTAATTAGATTATGAGACCTTCCAGGAGACCTTCCAGATGTTCTTTTGAACAAAGCTATGGTGGCCGGGCTAACGTAGAGGTAGTTAGAGGCCAAGAGGGGAGGGCAGTTGTGGGTGATCAGGCTGGTGGGGGGAGAAACCATTGGAAGACCAGCAGGGGAGCCAATGGGGGTGAGGAGGCCATTAGTGGGGGTCAGTTGGAGGTGATTAGGAAAGCAGGGGTGCAGTAGGGGACAAGCAGGCCCAAGGGCAGGGTGGTTAAGACCAATCAGGCAGACAGGCGGGTGAGCAGTTAGGAGCCAGCAGTCTAGGATTGCAAGTGTGATGTCCCAGTGTCAGTTTAGACCTGATCCCTGTAAACCGGCAGTAGGACATCCTTCAAGGGGTCCCAGATTGGAGAGGGTGCAGGCTGGCCTGAGAAACACCCCCTACTGTGCATGAATTTTTGTGCACCAGGCCACTAGTATATATATGTGTGTTTGTGTGTGTGTGTGTGTGTGTGTGTGTGTGTGTGTGTGTGTATTTTTTGGGGGGGGGAATTTATATTAAGTTATGGACATACATAATTACTTAAAAATAACTCGTAAGTAAATATATGAAATAGTAATGAGACAAATACTACAAATAAATAACACAATAAATAAATAAATAAATAATACAAGAAAAAACTGTTTTGTATATTCACAGCTGTAAACCTACTTTGCCAACTCCTGTGTATAGAATTTCTTCTCTTATTTTACCTTCAATTACAGATTTTGAGAAGCTCAAGATCTCTACAATCAGTTCAGGAAATCCTCATGGGGTATCTAATTTACTGTGGATGAAAAGATATCTGGCTGTTACTGATATCTGTTATTCTTTCAGCAACTATTGGCAAACTACTTTCTTTTATTTCTAGTGTTGGTGGTATTGTCCTTTTTATTAACCAGTATCAAATATTCAAAATATGTTCCATCAGATTCCAACAGTCCTTGACAGCAAAAATTCTGCCCATTCCCATCTCTAATGTAACAAAATATTATCCTGTGTCTCTGATTCCTTCAAGACCTTGGAAATACATATATTTCCACTTAATAATCAAAATCATAAAGAAGATTGGCTGGAGGAAAAAGTATAGCAAGCACTAAGCCACAATCCAGTGTTCCTTAAAGCATCTCTGCTTTCACACAGCTGAGAAGTGTGAACGCACATTTTTAAGCAAACATTTAAGATATTCATTCTCTTCAATATATCTGTGTGTGTTGTTTCTTTAACTTTATTTTTGTTGTTGACACCATTACAGATGTCGCCCTTTCTCCCTCCCCCCTTTGCTCAGCTTCACCAAGCTTCTGCATCCATCCATCCTTCTGGCCATCACCACACTATTATTTGTGTCTATGGGTTTTACATATATACTAGAGGTCCAGTGCACGAAATTCGTGCACAGGGGGAGGTGTCCCTCAGCCCAGCCTGCACCCTCTCTAATCTGGGACCCCTCAAGGGATGTCTGACTGTGCGTTTAGGCCTGATCCTGATAGGATTGGGCATAAATGGGCACTTGGACATCCTTCTCACAATCCGGGACTGCTGGCTCCAAACTGCTCACCTGCCTGCCTCCCTGATTGCCCCTAACTGCTTCTGCCTGCCAGCCTTATAACCCCTAACTACTACCCTGCCAGCCCAATTAATGTCTAACTGCTCCCCTGCCAGCCTGTTTGCCCCCAAACTTCCCTCCTCTGCTGGCCTGGTCACCCTTAACTGCCCTCCCCTGCAGGCTTGATCTCCCCCAACTGCCTCCCCTTGCAGGACTGGAACTTCCCAATGGCCCTCCCCTGCTAGCCATCTTGTGGTGGCCATCTTGTTGACCACTTAGAGGCAGCCCTCTTGTGTGTTGGAGTGATGGTCAATCTGCAAATTACTCTTTTATTAGATAGGATAGAGGCCTAGTGCATGGGTGGGAACCAGCTGGTTTGCCCTGAAGAGTGTCCCGGATCATAGTAGGGTTTCCCTTGGGGCGTGGGAGGCCTGTGCAAGGGGCCTGTGGTGGGTTGGCAGGCTGGCCACACATCCCCGATGACCCAAGCAGAGGCCCTGGGATATCGGACTAATTTATGTTCTACAACTGAAACTTTGTAGCCTCGAGTGGAGCCAAGCCTTCTGCTTGCTCCATGGCGACAGCTATTTCTGTTTGTGTTTATTTAAATTCTATAATTGAAACTTTGTAGCCTAAAGTGGAGGCCTAGGCATTAAAGCTACAGAAGCTTGGATTCCTTCATCGCCCGGCCAATTGTAGCCTCTGCTCTCTCCAGCTCTATGGCTGCCACCATTACTGTTGGGATTATGTATCTTCTATAATTGAAACTTTGTAGCATTGAGTGGAGGCCTAGGCTGCAAGTGCAAGCAGAAAGCTTGGCTTCCTCCATTGCTGGGGAAACCCAAGCTTCCCTCCTGTTCTCAGTGGCCACAGCCATCTTGGTTGGGGTTTATTTGCTCCTGGTGGGCATGGCTTGTGAGTGTGGCTTGATTGGAGATATGGTCAATTTGCATATTACTTTTTTATTAGATAGGATTCTTTAGCTAATCCCTTCATCTTCTTTCATCCAGTACCCACACCCTCCCCTCTGACAGTTGTCAGTCTGTGTTTTTTTAATATAAAAATAATTGCCTGAATTTTTTCTATGATTTGATGAGATTGGGTTTTGGGAAAACAAATGTTTTTTAACATACAATTTTGTTGTTTTTCACACTATAATCAAAATGCATCTAAAAAGATATGTTTCCCTTTCCATAGCAAATCTTGTTTTTATCCTAAGCCTATATTCTTGGTTCTCTATACTTCAAGGATTGGTTTCTTTTTATAAAACTTCTTGGGCTATTTTGCAAGTGTATTTCTATGTTCTTCGATCTGAGCCTCAATTTTTCAAAAACTGTATTATGGGGTGGAGGCTAAAGCTTCCATCCTGAGACCAGAAAGATTCAGGGAGGAGGTTTTTGAGACTTACTGAATAAAGGATTGAATAACAGCTATTCCCAATATATAAAATAAAATGGAACTCTATATATATATTTTTTTAAAAGATACTATCTAATAAAAGAGTGATATGTAAATTGACTGCACCTCCGCTACACCCAGCAGCCATGCCCACCAGCCATGCCCATCAGCCAATCAGGGGAGAATATGCAAATAATCCCCAACCAAGATGGTTGGGGCCACAGAGAGTAGGAGGGAGGCTTGCGTTTCCCTGACAATGAAGGAAGCCACACTTTCCACCTGCCCTTGCCAGCTCAGGCCTCTGCCTAAGGCTACAAAGTTTCAGTTATAGAATCCCAACAGAAATGGCAGCAGCCACAGAGTGAGCAGAAGGCTTGGCTCTGCTCCAGGCTACAAAGTTTCAATTGTAGAAGATACATAAATCCCAGATACCAGGGCTTCCACTTGGGTCACCAGGGGGTGTGGCCAGCCTGCAAACCATCACAGGCCCCTCACCCAGGTTGCCCCACATCCCAAGGGAAACCCTACTATGATCTGGGACACCCTTTAGGGCAAACCAGCTGGCCCCCACCCATGCAGCAGGTCTCTAGCCCATCTAATAAAAAAGTAATATGCAGATTGACCATCACTCCAATACACAAGATCACTGTCCCCATATAGTCAAAGATCCTGCCCCCATGTGGACATAAGATGGCCACCAGCATGGGAGGGAAGTTGGGAGGTTCCAGGCCTGCAAGAGAGGGGAGTTGGGGGCTATCAAGCCTGCAGGGGAGGGCAGTTAGGGGTGACCAGGTATGCAGGGGAGGACAGTTAGAGGTGACCAGGCCTGTAGGGGAAAGCAGCTAGGGGCAAACAGACTGGCCGGGGACCAGTTAGGCATCAATCAGGGTGGCAGGGGAGTGGTTAGGGGGTGATCAGACTGACAGGCAGAAGCAGTTAGGGATAATAATGAAGGCAGGCACTTAGGTGAGCAATTGGGAGCCAGCAGTCCTGGATTGTGAGAAGGATGTCCGCCTGCCCATTTGGGCCCAATCCCACAGGGCTGTTGGACATCCCTTGAGGTGTTCCATATTGGAGAGGGTGCAGGTTGGGCTGAGGGACCACTCTACACCCCTGGGCATGAATTTTATGCACCAGGCCTCTAGTAGATTATATTTGGTAAACTCAAGGACTACCTTGAATGGAACCTTTACTTAGCAGTATTAGTGACAGTAGGTGAAGATGCTTAGTAGATGTTCAAGTGACATACAATGGGTTTACATCTTTTAGATTTAAATTACCCCACAAAGAATCTTAATATATAAATAGATAATATGCAAATTAGGCCAGGATGCTGTAACTGGACGATAGGACAGGAGGACATTGCGTGCACATGTGAGGTCTGGAGTAGAGACTGAGACAGAGACATGTTAGCCTACCTGAGCCAGCACAGGAGCTCCAGTGACCCAGAGTGGACACAGACAGAGGGGCTAAGAGGTGGGGGAGATGGGGCTGGCTGAACCTTTGTGCCATCGGGGGCACCCCCGGAGTGGACACAGGCAGTGGAGCAGGGGGGCCTGAGGAGGAAGTCAGGTATAGGTCCTGGCTGCCTGTGGGGGCGGTCTAGCCTGACTCCCACAGTGGCCCATTGGTTGCCTTCTTGCAAAGCAGGAGACAAGAGACAGGATGCCTCTTTGTGCAATTTCAATTGTGCACTGGGCCTCTAGTCTTAATATATAAAGACCCAGGGTCCATGAAAACCAACCAAAGGCTCCAACAAACACCACGCCAGAAGTCAGTCCCAGAGTCAGACCTGGGTTGCCTTGGTGACTCAGCACTGACTGCCACTGGTGTGGGCACTGTGACCCAGCACTGACTACTGAGGGGGATGCAGACCAGTCCCGGTGAGAGGCCTGGAGAGACAGGCAGAGTGTGATCCACAGCCTCCATGGCAGTTATTGATAAGCCCTTGCCTCTCTTTTTTTCAGGGCTTTGCCAGCAGATGAGCCTCTGTTTCTCTCTGGGCCTTTGTAGGGGGCGGAGAGGAGGCAGGGAGAGCGCTGCTGATCAGCCCCACCTCTCTGACTAGACCCATAGATAGACCCAGAGATGCTGACTGGCACAGAAACCTAATAATCAGAACCAAATGTGAGTGAGCTGTGAGGAGCCAATGGCTGCCTAGGAGTTGGAGCTCTGGATGCTGGCTGGCATAGAAACAAACCAATGAGAACCAAATTGTTTGGCAGGGAAAGGAAGTTGAGGGCAACCAGGCCAACAGGGGAGGGCAGTTGGGGACAAGATCAGGGCGGCAGGGGAGGGAAACTTGGGGCAAGATCAGGCATGCAGGGGAGGGCAATTGTGGGCAACCAGGCTGACAGGGGAGGGTAGTTGGGCGCAGGTCAGGCCAGCAGGGGAGGGCTATTGGGGGTGAGATCCAGTCAGCAGGGGAGGGCAGTTAGGAGTGATCAGGCAGGTGGAGGCAGTTAAGTCAGCAGGGGAGGGCAGTTGGGGCAAGATCAGGCCAACAGGGGAGGACCATTGGGGGAAATCAGGCATGCAGGCAGGCAGAGGGGTTGGGGGCAATTAGGCAGGCAGGCAGAGGCAGTTAGGGGTGATCAGGCAGGCAGGTAGGTGAGTGGTTAACAGCTAGTAGTCCCAGATTGCAAGAGGAATGTCCGACTGCTGGCAGTTAGACATCCCCCAAGAGGTACTAGATTGGACAGGGTGCCGGCTGGGCTGGGGGAACCCTCCCCCTGCATTGCACAAATTCTGTGCACCACTAGCGAAAATAATAAAGGTGTGAATATATAGTACCTTGTAATTATATCCCAAGACTATTTGTTAATTCTCAGTGAGAGTTGGTGCACTGCCAGTTACTGGAAATAGTCTCTGCTTGACTGACTCCTTCACAGAATATATGTTTCTTTTTTGTAGAAGCTGGTTGGCACTCCATCATTTCCTGGCATATCTCATTGTTGCTGTAATAATGAGATAAGACTTTAACAGCAGCATTACATTAGAGAGATATAGCAGCTACTCCCTGCTGAAAGTTTTGCAAAGGATGCTTTTCTTCTGCTCCAAAGGAGGTTTGTTATAGTATTAAAAAATTTACCCAAACTTCAGTAGAAAAATGAGGATGCCTTTTAACGTAAGTTTGCAAGGGAGGAACCAAGATGGCGACATAGGTAAACATCTATCCTGCTGCCCCACACAACAATTTCAAAACTACAACTAAAAGACAAAACAGATATCATCCAGAATCACCAGAAAGCTGGCCGAGTGGAAATTCCACAAACAGAAGGAAAGATAGAGGAACACTGTGACTCAGAGGAGCTGTGGAGAGCAGAGATTCAGAGATGTGCAGAGAAAGAAGTGCAGAGTCATACGCATGAGCAGAAAGGGCGGGTGGCTGGCTGAATACCCGGCTGGTTTTCTCAAACTGGGAGGGAGACATAGGAATCCTACTGCACTGATTCCCCAGTTCCAGGAGAGTTTTGGGGAATTACAAACTCATACAAGGTGAAACTGGACAGTAAGGAGGAAGCACACTGAAACTCAGGAGCTGCACTGGCACATGAGTGCACAGAGAGGACGTGTGACTTGCTCTCTCATTCGAAATGGGGGGGGGGAGGGGGAAGAAGGGAAACCACTGGACTGCATTGTTTTCCAACTCTGAGTGAGACTTTGAGTGTGCAGACTCATTTGGGGAGAGGCTGAACTGTCTGGCAGCTGGCAAAGCTCAGCAGCAGCTTTCTCTCAGAGGTGCATGCAGCTGTTACTGTGGGGCACAGAGACCCAGGGGCTACTTAAGGTGGGGCTGACAGGAAACCAAGGCTGCCTGTTCAACCCAGAGACTCCACCCATCCAAGCTGAGCAGTGGCTCTCACAGCATAAACACAGCTGATCCACACAGCTAATTGGCCTGGAGATCAAACCCTCCCAGTGATACCAACAACAATCTAGGCTTAACTACCCTTTTACCCCCAAAATAAGTCAGTGTCTTATATTAATTTTTGCTCCCAAAGATGCGCTAGGTCTTATTTTTAGGGGCTATCTTATTTTTCCATGAAGAAGAATACAGTACACATTTATTGTTGATCCAAAAAAAAAAGGAAAAAAAAGGAAATTTATTATCTGTATACAGTACCAGCATAACCAGACAAACTATGATTCTTATGGTATCAAGAATTTCTTGTTACTACCATTATTTCATGTACAACAATCTATGGTACATTTACTGATACTGATATTTACGAGTCTGAACACAAAATAAGATTTATTCAATGACAGTCATGTCATCATCTTCTGGAACATCATCATAACAATCCAAACCCTGAATTTCCTGGTGAATTTCTTGTGACTCCATTTCTTTCAGAATCAGTGGACCGAATCTCTAATGTTTAGCAATTGCACTGTCTTTAAATGAGTACTTCTTGTCAAGGTAGCCTGCTCGTAGTGACTTTGCAATGCAACTGTCAGTGATTTTCTCCCATGAATTCTTCATCCAAGTCACAACCTCTTACAGTTTAGATTTCACAAAATTTCCACGCTGATTTCTCTCCATTCTGTTTTCAATGTAGTCATTAATTTCCATGCACAAATTGTCCTTGAATGGCTTGTTTATTGCAATATCAAGAGTCTGAAGATAGGCCATAATTCCTGTGGGAATCATTATTTGACCTATTTTTCTTTTGTGAAGAAATTTCTTCATGTCTTTAGCGCAGTGACTGCTGGCTGCATCCCAGACCAGCAGACCTTTTTGGCTCCTTTGCATAACAAGCAGCAGCATTAAATCAACCCACTTCCTTATAACTGCTTGTGTGGCCCAGGCTTTTTCAGTTTCAAGAATAAAAATATTATTGGGGAGGTCTTATTTTCAGGGGGATACCTTATATTACAATGAGAGGCAAAACTGGAAGTAGGTCTTATTTTCGAGGGATGTCTTACTTTTGGGGAAACAGGGTACAACAAGACTGTGCAACCCATAAAGGGCTGCACCAAGAGTATCCACTCAGGTAACTAGAGAGGCTAACCCACTATCCCCTAGAGGACATCTACCACACAAACCTACTAGACCAACTCAGAAAAGCAGCCAAAATGCAGAGACATGGAAACAAATCACATTTGAAAGAAATGGAGGGAAAAAATGACTGGACACGGAATTCAAAACCACAGTTATAAAGTTTTTCAAGAGGCTCCTAGAAAAAGCCGATAAATTTAACAAGACCCTCAAGGATATGAGCAAAGCCCTCAAGGATATGAGTGAGACCTTTGAGGATATGAAAAAGGACCAACTAGAAATTAAGCATACACTGACTGAAAAAAAAAAATTATACAGAGACCTAAAAGCAGTCTAGAGGACTACAAGAATCTATTCAAAGATTTGAAATACAAAGAAGAGAAATCCACTCAGAAAGAAAAGCAAGAAGCAAAAAAGAATTAAAAAAAATTGAAGATAGTGTAAGGAGCCTCTGGGACAACCACAAGCATACCAACATCTGAATTATGGGGGTGCCAGAAAAAGAGAGAGAGCAAGATACTGAAAACGTATTTGAAGAAATAGTGACTGAAAACAACCCCTACCTGGTGAAAGAAATAGATTTGAAAGTCCAGGAAGAGCACAGAACCCCAAACCATAGGAATTCAAAGAGTACCACACCAAGACACATTATAATTAAAATGCCAAGATTAAAAGAAAAAGAGAGGATACTAAAATCAGTAAGAGAAAAACACTTAGTTACCTGCAAGAGAGCACCCATACGATTGTCAGCTGATTTCTCAACAGAAACTATGCAAGCCATACGGGAGTGGCTAAAATATTCAAAGTGATGAATAGCAAGAATTTACAAACAAGATTACTCTACCCAGCAAAACTATCATTCAGAATTGAAGGGCAGATAAAGTGCTTTGCAGATAAGAAAAAGGTAAAAGAGTTCATCACTGCCAAACCAGTATTATATGAAATGCTGAAAGGTATTATTTAAAAAAGCGGAAGAAGAAGAAAAAGGTAAAAATAAAAATTATGAACAACAAATACACATGTATAAACAAGTCGATTTAAAAATCAGGTGAATTAGAAATCTGATGAACAGGATAAAATGGTGAATATAATAGAATCAGGGGCATAGAGAAGGAATGGACTGACAATTCTTTGGGGGAAAGGGGTGTGGGGTGTGTGGGAAGGTGCAGGAGGAGAATGGACAAAAATCATACACCTATGGATGAGGACGGGGGGGGGGTAAGGGCAGAGGATGGGATGGGTAAAAGGTGGAGGGGAGTTATGGGAGGGGAATAGGAACATTGTAATTAACAATCTGAACAATTAAGATTTGTTAAAATAAAAAAATAAAGTAAGCTTGCAGAAACTCCTGTCATTTCCTTCTTAATATTGCTTATGGGAAGCCCTGGAGTGTTGGTGGAAGAAGCACTGGTTTTAGGTCAGAAGATATGAGGTTAAAATAGGGTTCTGTACTTCAGAGTCTCTGTGACCTGGTACATAATTGTAGGTTAACTGTTCTCTTCTTTCAACTTCAATGTCCTTGGTAAGAAGAAGTATACATTAGGAAACAAGATAAATATTGGTCCTCTCATCATGGAGAAGTTAGTCCTACAGACAAGATAGTAAGAGAAGTATTCATTACCAATATGATATGTGTTAGGAACATGAAGGATGGAATGAAATGGTGATGCTTAGCAGGGAAAAATCGAGTATCAAACAAGAATCATCCCTAAGGGAATGATAAGTAATCTGAATCCAAACATAAACAGATGCTAAGAAAATAAGGATAAATAGTGAGAGATATGAATAAAACAAGTCTACACACTCCTAAAATAAAACAACACACCATTTTTTTTTATAGCCATGGTAATGAGTAGCCAACAAAAAAATGTTCTGAACACTTTCAGTCTGTCAAGGAGAACGGCTCACCTCAGTGAAGACATTTTTACAAGCTGATGAATCAACAACATTCCTCACATTTAATAGTCAGCTAGTCAGGAATAAAAATACTCCAATGAAAACTTTTAAACCAACAATTAATTAAAAAAATACATCCACTGAAGTATTTAAATATTTACAAATAGGTCTAAAAATGCATTTAACCAATTAGTCTAATAGTTGTCCATGGAAATCCTCCAATCCCTGAACTCTATATATTGCTGCTACCCTCTCTAAGTGACCTGCTTTGCTCAGAGAAACTATGCATAAGCAGCATAACTCCACTTTACTAGAAAAATAAAAACATAGAAGGTTTTTATCCCCCTAAATATTGGCCTTTGTCAGAGATGATAAAGTGTGACATTTTTGAGGAACTTGATGGTATTACATGGCGGGTAAATTGGCTGAGGGGTTAGTCAGCTATGAGACTGTGGAGAGTTTTGTAAGCCATGAAAATGATTTTGGACTTTATTTTAGACCAATGGAAAGTCACCGAAAATGTTCTATCTGTGGATGGTATGATCATATTTCTCTTTTATAATGATAACTCTGACTGTTTTGTGGAAAATGGTATAAAGAGAGTAGATGGAGAGAAACAAAATATGGTCTGTGGTAGGAGTTGGGATGAGAATCAATTATTGCTTAAACTGGTTTCTGGTAAAAGGATGGATATAAATGGAGGAATTAAGAAACCTATGGAAGAATAGAGCAAGCTTATAGCTTAATGGATGTTTTAAAGTGACAAGTGAGAAGGAGCAGCCCAGACTCCTGGCCTGTGCTTCTGGATCACCGATGTCACCATTCTCCCAGGTCAGAAAACACCATAGGAAAAGTACTTTTGTGAGAAAGATGATGGTATCAGTTTAGTATAGGTTGAGTTTGAAACACGAGGAAAAACCAAGCAACCCATTTTACTAAATGGCTCTCCACAAGAGAAGGTTGAATTGAAAATACAGAATGAGAATTTGTTAGAATATTTGTAATATGTCCTTATTAGCTCCAACATTCTATAATCATTGATTTTTTTATGTATAAATGATATCTGGAGATAAGCCCAAATAATATTATTCTTCTGTTTCTTTTTCCTCTGTAATCTCACCTGTCTTCTGTGGAGGCTTCAGTCCAAAGCTGAATGGTCAACATGTGAGCCCACTGCTAAACTTCAAAAGACTTACAGTCATGCTCTAGTGCTGATCTTCTGGAGCTCAAGTTGCTTTACTTCATTCAAATTAAGTTCCCAAAGCTTTCTTGGTTGATCTCATAGCACTGAATAAACATCATGATTTTCTACGTGGTCCAAAATGAGAAGAGATTTTGGAAGCACTGGCAAGGACAATTTAATTGAAAGTCTTATACTTCAGTATGTATTGGGTTTTAAATTTGAAAGGGCCTGCATTTCTTAATTACATAGAAAAAGGAGAGTGCTTTTGTTTATTGGGGGTCAAACCTAAGACAGAGATGGAGAACTGTGATAAAGGAAGGAAGGATACACAATGTTGATTTATATCTTTCCATGGTCCTTTGAAAATGCTATGAAATGTAATTCTCATGATGGGCACAGGCTGGTAGAGTTTGTGGCATATTTGGGTAAGAGGCTTAATTCTGTGCCGCGGTTATTGTGGAAGAATGCGAAGGAGAGCCATGAGAAAGTAAATATGAGGAGTTTAAGAATTTACCAGGTTTTGAAGTTTTACAGATTGCAGAATTAGAAGGTTAATCTTAGTGAACCTAGATCTAGGTTACACCCATCTTCCTGTATTTTAACTCGGCTTTTAGACTGAAGCCCTATTCCCTGCCAAAAGCTGAACTTCAGCACAACAGTTGTATCCTCAAACGATTTAGCCTTTTTGTAATAAGTTTTTGATACTAATATTGTTTCTAGCCACAAGGATCTAAAGGTAAAATACTTGACTTTTCAAATTATAGCCTTTTGTTATGGAAGCAAAACCTTTGGGAGGAATATATAAGTGTTTCTGTCCAGCTTATCTCAAAATTCTCTTCAGAGCTCTTCTTTAGGATGACTTTTCTCTTGGGTGGAAAGTGGAAATGTGTGAAAAAGCTGAAACTTTTTATCTGCCCAAGAAAAGCCCAAAATAGTTCTCAAACAGCTTTCCATTAGACTGAAAGTGTTTCCTCTGAATTGCAGATAACAAGGAAACAGATAAATTTAATTTGTTTTCTGGAAAAAAATATTACAACTCAAGTAAAAGAGGGTTTCTATTGAAAGTATGAAGACTTCTGAATTTCACAAGGAGAACATAGAAAATAAAATGTATCAAATAAGGTCTTTTTAAAAACTAATATAAATGTATATTTCATGTTGAATACTTTTTTAACATGTGTTTTTCAATTAATATTTTGAAGGACTTTTTAGTGATAGATTAAAATTTTAATGTAAGCTCAATGTGTTGAAATATACAAACTTTTACTTTTAGATGTGCACATTTAGGTGATATTGGTATTTAGGTGAGACATCTTCTGAATAATTTAAACTATTTAAACTGTATGACCTAAGAAATATTTTTGTCCTTTTTTCCCCCTATAAACTATAACCTTTTTCACAGTTATGACATTCTAAGATATTGAAGAAATTATAAACAACTTTGGAACTTTATACTGACCTATCCTTTTTGAAGTACTCAGTATTCGTTCTTTATTGACTTTTTTTCTTTTTCTAATATTGTCCCAAGTTACCTAATGTTTGATCAACAGTATCTTGTGACAACTACGTCACAGTGCTGGTTTTTCAACTCAGACTGTCTGGAGCCTTGTTCCATCAAGCAGTAACTTTGCACTTAACACCTTAATGGTCTTGACAAGAAGAGATAGAATGAAATCGAGATCTTCTGTGGTGGGAATAATTAAAGAACATGCAAATGCATTTGGTGCCAGATTTGATTACCTCCAATGACTAAAATTAAAGCAAACATTTTATCATCTTCAATTACACAGTTACTCCCTTGAGGATAATTAAAACAAATGGGTAGAAAACACTAATCACAAAATTTTACATAGTTCTCAAGGCAAATAGACAACTCACAAGCGAAATGTCATCAGTTCAGAAATAGTTACTATTTAGTTATTTCTAGTTATTATATAAATTGAATAATCTATTTTATGATATTATCCCCTACCAAGTTATAGACAACACTTAAGTCCCACTTACTACTTGAAGCCATCTTTGATTGAAGTACAACTTACATGGAGACAGCCTGGCTTAGAAGGAAGAAGTTGAATTTTGAATTCACATAACCAAGTCTACATCTTATTAGCTTAATGGCATTGAAACACCCACTTAATATCTCAGGCTTAAGTTTTTTTTTGTCTAAACAATAGGATATATAATAATACCCAATCATTGACCCCACAAGGTGACTGAGTAACATATGTAATCATGTAAGTGACACCACTCAATCAATGGTAAAAATAGTATATAAATTTCAATTATTAGTTACTGATGTAACACTTTCATGATCTCTAATATTTTATAATAATTGTAAGGCCGTTCTATAATTGCCATTGTAAGTTCAAAATTCAACTAGCAAGTATTTCCTCAAATATCATTAAAAGAACCATATAGCTAAATTCTTTTGAGAATCCAATAGCTCTTTGGCACTGTGTTGGGGTCATTTATTTAGGTACCATGTGTATTACTCATTTTTATGTACCAAATGTCTGTTCTAGAATGTGGTACTTATTCAGCTGCTCTATAAATTGTAAACAAATATATTAAAGAATAATAAAATATGTCTTATTGATTGATTCTAGCAACTATTAGGAAAGTAAAATATCTATGCTACTGAGAAGAAAACCAAAATTCAGACAGAATAAACAATGTGTTCAAGGTTAAAGAGATAGCAGTCAATGATACAGTGTGTATTATATTAAATCACTCTAATAAACTATGTGCGGAGATATTGTTTAACATGTTTTAGTTTGTTTTTTAACTTATGGTAAGGTTCTCCTAATCAATGCATAATCCAGTTAGAGAATGAAGTAAAAATATATGTAAACATTCTGCTCCTTAACGTTGTACCTGAATGAATATCTTAAGTTTATATAAAATGCTATACATGATCTATTATATCTATGGATATCTGTGGCTTTAGACTAGAACTTTTTCATATTAAAGAAAATCCATGAAATTCATTAGTCTTTGGCAGAGTGGTTCATGCAACTTTTAATACAGGGAATACCTCATGGCCACTTGAATAGACAGCATTGTATGGCGTGTAAATGAAGGTGTCACTTTTGTCTGCCTTCACACTGGTTCACTGAATTCTATATATAGACACTCCTTAGTGTGAACGGCTTGGTGAAGATTAGCTAATTTTAAATGATGTTGAAGTTAGAATATGATACCGCTTTGATTGTCCTTTCCTTTTTTTTTTTTTTTTTAATTCTCAGGTACCAAGTGCCTATTACTTAAACCAATCTTTCCAGAATTCCTCCCTATTACTGTGACATCTGTATCCCATCCCCGGTGTTCCCACAATAGATACTTTTGAACTGGGTTGTTGCTGTTTTTAATTTTAATTTCTGACACCCTGTGTCCCATATATTTGGACCTCATTGTGATAAGTGCTAACAGTAGAGTTGGCCACTGGCACATCTTTTAGCCTATTTAGCTCTTACTCTTTTATCTGAATAATAAAAGATGGAATTAAACTTGGTGATTTCTAAGGCTTACTACATTTATATATTGTTATTCTTCTAAAATACCACTTTGGAGCTTGTTTTTCATTTTTTTCATCTTTTATGGACTGACAGTATAATTAATAACTGTAGAATTTGAACGGTGTTTAGAAGACATTTGCAACTTTGACTCACTAGTCATCATATCTTTGAATATTTTTGGTAGCAGGAATGCTTATTTTCATATGAAAAATAAGTTTCAATTTGCTGAGAAAGTATTTTCTCATAGGGAGTCAGGTATAATTCCACCAGTGGTCTTGCACCTACTCCACCTACATGAAGGCTCTTCACAGAGTAGGAGAACTTAGAAGTCATGTACTTCTGGTATTTTACTTATCCAGGGTTAATATCTTCTCATGTGAAATCCTATAAATCAAAACACCACATGTATTAGAAGCTGAGTGATATAATGAAGTAGCACAGGATTAGAGGCTATACTTGAACTCCAGATCTAAAGGATAGCTGCTTGACCTAAAGCTTCATAATTAGCATATTTAAATTACCGACTTTTGTGTCTACAACATAACCACTGTATTTCTTTTTTGTCCCAAAGTACAGCTAATCACTTTCTTTACCAAGTTCTCATGGTTTTTCTTTCTTACCTCTATTGGAGACACAACCACAATATTGCCATAGTTTTCTCTTACATGGATCTTTATACTGGGTGTGTTTTACTATAGAATTTTGAGTGCAGAGCTCTGCAATATTTATGTTTACATCCACAGAGCCTGATACACAGCAACCTTTTAATACCTGTTGAATAAAAGAGTGTTATTAAAAATGTCACTCCTTGTCCAGCTGGGGTGGCTCAGTGGCTGAGCATTGACCTATGAACCAGGAGGTCCCAGTTTGATTCCCAGGCAGGCACATGCCCAGGTTGCAAGCTTGATCCCCGTGGGGTCATACAGGAGGAGGAGGCCGATCAATGATTCTCTCTCATCATTGAAGTTTCTGTCTCTCTCCCTCTCCCTTCCTCTCTGAAAGCATTAAAAATATATTTTTTAAAAAGTCACTTCTTGTACTAGATAATATAGTCACCTCAGAGCAGCATATGAAGAATTTTTCTATTCCCCTTTATTTTGCATCCCTTTTCATGCAATGTTGAACTCCTTTTCATTTCCAGTCACTATGGCTCTTTCACAGAAATTGCTATTTGAATTAAGAAAAAACATGAGAGCTACTGTTTCACGTGTCTGGAGTATTTGGTGATATATGGAATATGTTCCCCAGTGAAGTGACAGGGAAATCACAGGCAGGTTTCCCAGCAGCCCCACAGAATAGCTGCAATTTGCAGTGTGGCATAAACCTTCCTTTTCTCAGATTGGCATACATCTTTTGCTCATTCTGCTGAACCCATCTACACTTCTCTCTCTCACACACCAATATAAACACATGCACACATGTGTGCACATATGTACACACATGTTAAATGCCAGTTTCATTATGCAGCATTTCTGAACTCTTGTTATGGTGCTCTTTGTATCCTATTGAGTTTTATTTTAGAATTACCTTTATCTCTAAATAATCATGTTTCTATGATACCCTACAACTAGTAAATTTTAGCTGATAGGTTGAGACAGAAGTGTTAATCAAATCAGTTGTATGGGAAATAAAAATAATAATAATTGTATCGGTTCCATACTTAATTTTTATTTATTGAACAATAACACACAAAACAGGTAATTTTACATATTGTGGTAGTTTCCTGACTTTATCCTTAACCACTCTCATTCTATCATCCACACTCTTTCAAAGGAATAATTTTAAAACACAAATTTAAATATATCCTTCACCTTTAAAGATTATTTAAACTTTCTTAATGTATAAAGGATAAAGTCCAAATTACTTAGAATTAAAAATAAGACTCATTACTATTTATATACACCCTATCTACACCTCCAGAACACACACACACACACACACACACACACACACACACACACACTTCTACATTTTAATCTGTTTTATAACCTGTTTATATATATAAAATAAACTAATTGTGTTCATTCATCCCTTTGAACTTTCCCTATGACAATTTTTCCTGCCTGGAACAATTACTCCCTCTCCTTCCTGTCATCTGAAAAAGTTTTACTGTTTCTTTAAGGTTCATTTCAAAGGATATCTCTTCTATGATTCTTTACTTGCACATTTGTGTCCCACTGTGTTTGGCAATTTATCTCCCTTTCTTCCAGATAGAACATGAGGTTCTCCATAATGTTTTGGGCTATATCATTTTCATCTTTGCACTCTAAGAATATAGACTCTAAATCAGGCCTTGCCATTTATCAGCTAGATGATCTGAGAAGGATTTTTTTTTCAAATGTCAGTCTCTTCATGTATAAAATATGGATAAAGCTAATTACATTGCTCCCTCATTAACTTATTGTGAGAATGAAATGAGGTGTAGCCTAATGAAGTGTTAGTGTTGGCTTTCAATGATGTATCTAGTCAGTACCTATTCAGTAAGAAACTCTATGCCAGGCAGTGAGTACACAGTGATCGAACTGACACTGATCACTAAGAATGTGCATCTTATGAGGATGTATATCTTTGAGATTCATTTCTATCTCCAGGACCACTGAACCAAGGTCTTAATATGTAGTAGGTAGTTTCGCATCTTAAAAAGGGCCAGATCATCTATGTTCTCATGATAAACCCACCACTTGTCTGACCTTTGCCTTGCATCCAGAAATTTGAATGGCCCTGACTGGCGTGGCTCACTTTGGTTGGAGTGGCTCTGAGTTCCAGAAGGTCAGGGCACATATGGGGGGACCAAACCCACTACCTTTTGATGTATGGGATGACATTCTAACCGACTGAGCCACACCAGCCGGGGCTGTGTCCTCTCCTCTTCAGCAATGGAGTCTGAATTTTAGGTAGGCTTGTGACCACCTGATATGGATATCACTTTTTCATAACTTCCTTGCAGCCAGCTAAGCCACTTTAACCAATTCCAGTCAAAGCAATATCAGAGAGAAGAGAGATCAGTGCCTTTTTTGAAGTCATTGTTTCATTGGTGGGGCCAAGGTCCTTCTTCCCTTTGCCCCTATCCAGCTCCTTTGTCTACGTTTCAGAAACAGCATAGCAGCCATCTGGAAGCAGCCACTTCCGAACCACTGTGGCACTGCAGTCCTAGTTCTAACCTGCTTACACTTGGACTCACCTACAGAAAATAATGACACTTTGGATTTGGTTAAGCCACTGTTAAATCTTTATATGTAGCCATACCTGTTATCCTATATAATAAAAGCCTAATATGCAAATTGATGGAATGGCGGAATGACAGGCTGCTATGAGGCACACCGACCACCAGGGTGCAGACATTTAATGCAAGAGCTTCCCCATGGTGGTCAGTGTGCTCCCACAGGGGGAGTACTGCTCAGCCATAAGCCGGGCTCTTAGCTGACGAGCGCAGCAGGGGTGATGGTGGCAACGCTAAGAATGTCTGACTGCCAGCTTAATCTGAGGTCTCCAGACTGCAAGAGGGTGCAGGCTGGGCTAACCGCCCCCCCTTGAGTGCACAAATTTTGTGCACTGGGCCTCTAGTACCAATATAATGTGCAAAAATTACCTTCTTATGTGTAAAATAAAAATGTTCTTGGATCCTGGGCATGCAACTATTGTTTCTTTACTCATGCACTCAGCAGCACTAAATAACTGAACTGTACCTCACAGTGTCATAGCCAAACTATTGGAATGAAGGGTATATAAGATAAAAGATATTAATTATACAAATGCCCTTTGGTGAGTGAGTGAGTGAGTGAGTGAGTGGAGAGATAGAGAAATGAGACAGAGAGAGAGAAGGGGGTAAGGGAGGGAGAGACAAAGAGAGAAGCAATTGTGAGGTTTGGAATAAAACACAAAACACCCACAGAAGATTTAAGTCTCAATAAACAGTTTGATATGCAATTTCCATAAACATGTTTTCATTTGCTATAAAACAGCAAACAGCTTGAGAAGAAAAAGCCAGAAATATGCACAGTGAAAATAAAATATTCTTAAATAACTACTGGTTTGCAAAAAATAGATTATATCCTATATCAGCATAATTTTTATCTTGTGGTGCTTCAAAATGCAATACATTTCTCCTAACAAACAATACTTTGGTTTGAGATAAAAATAGATTCTCATTTCATTTTAAAAATTAGAATTTCAGCCCAAACTGGTTTGGCTCAGTGGATAGAGAGTCGGCCTGCGGACTAAAAGGTCTCAGGTTCAATTCCAGTCAAGGGCATATACGTTGGCTGTGGGTACATCCCCAGTAGGGAGTGTGCAAGAGGCAGCTGATCAATATTTTTCTCTCATCGATGTTTCTGACTT
Source organism: Antrozous pallidus (assembly GCA_027563665.1). Classification (NCBI taxonomy): domain Eukaryota; kingdom Metazoa; phylum Chordata; class Mammalia; order Chiroptera; family Vespertilionidae; genus Antrozous; species Antrozous pallidus. The sequence continues at coordinate 52,296,481 of CM050520.1, read as the reverse complement.
TCTATCTCTCTCTCTCCCTCTCTGTAAAAAATCAATAAAATATATAGAAAATAAGAATTTCAGGCTTTTAACCATGAATGGTTTTTGCTAAGATATTGATCATGACCTATGTAATTTTGGCTGGACAAGGCTACAAAGACTTTGTAGCTGTAGTGAAAGAAATTTTATTAATATAATTTTTTGAAAGTTAAACAAATATATCTGAAGAAAAAAGGTATTAAACTTATATGTGGAAAGCTAATAAAATTTTCAATATAAGTAAAATATATGTATTTTAATATATTTTATTGATTTTTTTTTTACAGAGAGGAAGGGAGATGGATAGAGAGTTAGAAACATCGATGAAAAAGAAACATGGATCAGTGCCTCCTCCACAACCCCTACTGGGCATGTGCCCACAACCAAGGTATATGCCCTTGAACGGAATTGAACCTAGGACCTTTAGGTGTGCAAGCCATACTCTATCCACTGAGCCAAACTGGTTTTGGCTAAAAAAATATTTTAAGGAAACAACGTCTTTTGGGTTAGGGAGTTAAAGCAAAACATGCCATGTTATATTATATTTGAATAATTATGATTTGTGTTAGAGTTTGACTTTACACACAAAAATAAAAAAAATATTTTAGTTTTATTAGTCAAATCTCAATAAAATCCAATTGAACAGTAAACAATAATATAAATCTTCTATACAGGAGTAAGGGTATATATATAAATACTAGAGCCCCAATGCATGAAGATTCAAGCAAGAATGGGCTTTCCTTCCCCTGGCTGCCAGTACCACATTCACTCCTGCTGGAGCTGCCTTTCTGCCTTCACTCCAGCCTGGAGCCACATTTCTGCTTTCCCATGATACCCAGAGGCCTGGAGCAGGTGGGGCAGTGTGGAATGCATGAGTCGTCACCATGGTGACAACGCAAGCATCCTGCCCCTGGCTGCTCTGCACCTATGCATGCAAATTAACCCACCATCTTTGTTGGATTAATTTGCATACCTGTCCCTGATTGGCTGGTGGGTGTCAGGAAGGTACAGTCAATTTGCATTTTCTCTTTTATTACTATATATATATATATATATGTATATATATGTATATATATATACATATATATATATATATATATATATATATATATATATGTGTGTGTGTGTGTGTGTGTGTATCCTATATAATAAAAGATAAACATGCAAATTTGACCATACTTTGGCTCCTGATTGGCTATGCTATCAAACAATCAGGAGCAGGGGTGGGGACAAGTGGCATGAGCACCGGGCCTGGGGGTGGAAATGAAAGGGCAGTGGCAGCGAGTGCCCAGACCCCGGGCACAGTTAGGGGAAGCAGCAGAAACAGCAGCAGTGGTGGTGGCAGTGGCAGAGAGCACCCGGCATCCAGGGTTCGGGTGGTCACAGGCAGCTGCGGCTGAGCTGAGCAGGGCGATGGCTAGGTGCCCAAGGCCTAAAGCCTCACCAGAGGATTTAGGCCTTGGGCAGGCTGGGGGTGAGTCATCAGTTGGACATCCCCTGAGGCCTCCCAGGGAGATGGCTGGGTGCCCAAGGCCTAAAGTCTAGCCAGAGGCTTTAGGCCTTGGGCAGGCTGGGGGTGAGCTATCAGTTGGACATCCCCTAAGGGATCCCAGTATGTGAGAGGGGGTAGGGCTACTAGTTATTTTATAATAGCTTCAATTTTTAAGTTAACTTACAGTGTAAGTTTGATCTTTGTCAAGCAACTCTTTCAATACATGGAAATATAAAAATAGTCAGTTTTGTTTCTGTTTCATTAGGATAGCTCCCAATTTAGAATCAGAATTATTGGACTCTACTCTTACACAATCACTAAGAACTTTTAGAGCCTGGGAAACTTAGGTAAATAAGTTAGGTGACTCAAAAAAGAAGGTTAGGTGAGTTATATCAATATAAAAATGAAGTTAGGACGGTTATGTAAAAAGGATGTATCTTTACAATAATGATAATATTTGATAAATAACCATTGGCAAAAATGTAGATTTAGGCAATGGCTACATTTATATATCATGCTAACGTAAAATACACAACTAATTCATTTGAAAACTGCTTTCTAAATTAGATAATTTAATCTTTTAATATTAAGTTGACCCATTTACACAAAGGTATTTAGAAAAATTTCTTATAATGGACATTTAATATTCAAAACCTAGCTTTGAAATCAAATTCTAGGCTGATGACATACAACACACTTTCCAGGTAGGTATCTCACCACAAATTATAAATGGAACTTTTAGCTAATAAAATCTAACATTTATTAAGAAGTTACAATGGATATTCTTCTATATCACATTTTATGTGTATTATTTCTCTTTCCAAATTTACCTGAGTGTTATCATCCTATCTAATAAAAGAGTAATATGTAAATTTGATGGTACCTTCACCACACCCACAAGCCATGCCCACAGCCATGCCCAATAGCCAATTAGGAGAAAATTATGCAAATAAACCCCAGCCAAAATGGCTGCCACCACTGAGAGCAGGAGGAAGGCTTGGGTTTCCCCAGCAACAGAAGAAGCCAAGCTTTCTGCCTTCCTAGGCCTCCACTCAATGTTACAAAGTTTCAATTATAAAAGATACAGAAATGGCAGCAGACACTGAGCTGTGGTTTAGGCAACTGAGATATAGGAGGTTAAAATTTTATTACTTATGGAGAGCATGCTTTCAAAACTGGGTATAGTGTTTGTTCTGCCAAAACCTGCATTACACATTACTTGCATGTCAGAAAGTAAAAAATGTTTCTCACAGTTTGGCTAACAGTCATAAGAAAATGTTGATCCTACTTTTTGTAACCGAATCAAACTAAATCTGGAACAAGCCCAAAAGGAGAGGACCTTGCTACATATCAACTCAGCCTGTACTTAGAACTCTGTCAGAAGCTATCAGCACTTTCTGAAGATAGATTTTACTTGCTTCAATCTCACTGGGTTATTATAAACACCTCCAGCACTCCAGTAAGAATCATACAAAAATAATAAAGCATGACCCATAATCCAGAAAGGAAACAGTTAATAGTAACAGACCAGAAGATGACCCAGATGTTGCAGTGATTAGAGGATAAAACCAACCAAACAAACAAACAAATAAGAAATATTATGTAAAAAATCCTAATGGATCTAATTGGAAAATTAGGTGGAATATATATATATATATATATATATGGAGAATGTATGCAGTAATGTGGGTATTTTCTCTGGATGCATTGCAGTTTTCATCACTATTTTTTATATATTTCATGTTTTCACACATTAAATCTTTCTCAACCTTTAAACTATATATAATACAGTAATAAGTTACTGTTTTAGTGTTCTTATCTAAAATTTCTAAGATCTGAGCTAGATTTTAGTGTGTTTGTTTTTTCACATCACATTTATCTGCTTCTTTGCCTGCCTAATACATTTCTATTAGATGCTGGAGTTTGTGGACTTTCCATTATTTATTGCCTGATATTTTTTTGTGTTTCGAAAATATAATTTTCACTCTGGAAACGCAGTTATGCTACTTGGAAACGGCTTGATCCTTGCAGGTCTTGCTCTTAATGAATGTTATGTGGGACAAGGGCAGTTGTTAGCCTAGGATTAATTATCCATTTTCACTGACACAAGACCTTTCTGAGTACTCTATTCTGTTCCTTATAAACTATGTGGTGGTACCATCTGGCTAATATCTGGCACTATTCCTGGTCTGTGTGAATGCTAGGTACTCCTCCTTCTAATTATCTATAGTGGCTATTTACTTTTACTTGGACGTGTTTCACTAATGCGCATGATCTAGTTAGTATTTTGCTACATGATTAAGGGAAGCCCTGTGTGGGTCAGCCAGATCCTGTGTCTGGTACTATGCCCTGAAAACTCTAGCCAGTTGGACCTTCCTGACTCAGCACTGTGTCTTTTACTCAAGGGGTCTTTCTTGCTCTGCCTGGGTTCCTCAGCTCTAAGCAGCCTCTTGGAATTTCACATATGGCAGTAAATGGGACTGTGAGGCTCAACTCATTTATTTCCTCTGTCTCAGGGATCACTTGATTTTCATTGGCTGATGTCCACTGCCATAGTATCCCCTTTCAATGCATATATTTTCTCTGACTTTTTACTTCTTTCAAGTGGGAGGGTAGATCTAATCCTGGTTAGTTCTTCTTGACTAGGAGCATAAGTCTATGATTCCATTTTTGTGAAACTTACAGATGCCAATACTAACCAATCAGATATAAATGAGGACAAGTCTGTCTGCCTGCCAGTGAGGACTGAGTGAGAGGACAAAAACAATTATTCTATAGTGATGTAAATATTCTATATTTTCCATAGGTTATAGCCCAAGTTCATGGAAATTAATATCTATGTGCTTTTAACTTTCCAGATAGCATACATAAATACATAGAATAAAAATATTTATATTTGATCTGACATGAGCTACCTCTGACCTCCAAACAAGAGAGGCCAATATGACATTGTAGTATAGAGAGTCATATTTTTCTCCACTCCCTTGTCATCATCCCAAATACCCCACCCCTCAAACACAGAGGCAGAGGTATTGGGATCATTCTCACAATAAAAAATATGCCTCTTTTATTTATATAGAGACATAAGCTCTTCAGGTAGAGCCTAATGCAGCTTTAGGTTCTATAGAAAGAACCTTATCCATTCACATTTAATAAAGGTTCAGTTTGGCTTTTTTTTTTTTTCATAACGGGGAAATATGTTGCTTTTCCACCCAGTGTTTTTTAGAAATATTCTTTAGCAGTCACTTTCACAAAGTTGGCCTTTTGAATACAGTATTATCCAACTTCCTGCATTTTATGGAACAGATTTATTATCACATCAGTTTTATTGGTTTCTAAGACTTGTGTTTTTGTTGTTGTTGTTGTTTGTTTCAGGGCTACTGCCCATCAATTGAGTTTCATATCCTGGCAGTTAAGGTTTCTTAATTTATTATCATGAAAGTTATGGTTTGCAGAATTTTTTTATCCTTTATTTCTTTCCTTAAAATACTTTACATCCTGTCATTATGATAAACAGGCATTGTAGTGAAAATAGCCTCAGGTTTTAGAGGATTTCTTGCTTGCTCATATGCATTTTAAAAGATGCTATAAAATAATGTCAGTTATACACATTAGCTGTGGCTTTGACTTCTAGGGTGATGGTCAGCTGATATCTGGAAAATATTTGTATTTGTGTTTGTATTTGTATTTTAAAAATGTCATTTATTTGTATTTGTATTTTAAAAATGTCATTTTTAAAAGATGTAATTCACCAGCAATCAGAGCCTTTAGTAAGTCACTGAAGGATTAGGTGTCTCATCTTTAATATAAAGGATATATTGCTCTCACAGAGGCCAGGAGATGTCCAAATGATCCTATACAATAAAAGGGTAATATGCAAATTGACTGAACAACAGAATGTCAGGTGGTTATGATACACACCGACCACCATGGGGCAGATGCTCAGTGCAGGAACTGCCCCAAACCCTCAAGCCCTGATCGCCTGACGGGGAAAGAGGAACCAGGGTTGGTGGTGGCAGATGTGGGCAGTGCCAGTCCAAGGCCCCTGCCCAGTTAGTCACCCCACACATGGAGAATGACAGGGTGACAGGTGGCAGGGGTGGGGCTGGCAAGCAGGCCGGAATGGCCAACTTCTGGATTCCTCCCTACAGCTAGCAGGCTCTGACTGACGGCAAATGGGGAATCTGGGGGCGGGGGGAGGCGGGCAGTTGTCAGCAGCCAGCGAAGATGGCCCTGATCACAGGCCAGGCCTAGGGACTGTACCTGTGCAAAAATTTCATGCACCAGGCCTCTAGTCATTATATAATATTTATTCAGGCCATTTTAATTCGCTATAAAAATTAAAAATATATATATTTAGAAATAAAATGCATTATAACAAAGGTGAAAAGTCTCAAGGGAAGAAAAAGAAAAGAACAAAGCATACTGATTTACACCACACTGTTGTTCTTTATGTAAAGTTTTTTGTAGTTGAAGGTAGACTGTGATAAGTTAAAGAAATATAAAGTAAACTCCAAAGCAATTACTAAAATAGTTATAGCTAATAAGCAAACAAAATAAAAATACCGCAAAACATATTTTGTTAATCCAAAGTAAAGCAAAAAGGAGTAGGTGAAGGCAATAGATAATATATATAAAGAAAAATAGATTAACAGAAAAAATTGAAAATAAATTTGAAGATGGTAGATTTAAATTGAACCATGTAAAAAATGACATCAAATGCAAATTATCTAACATCTCAGAATTAAAAGGTGGAGTCTTAAAAATTGTATATAAAAGCATGATGAAATGATATAGTAGGGAATAATCAGAAATATTTCTAACAAAAATTATATCACAAATATCTAAGAAATATTATAAAGTAAAGCATCCTGAAATTAAAAAAAATAGGCAAAATACTTGAACAAGACACTTCACAAAGAAAGATATAGGAATAATCATCAAGCACAGAAAAATATTTAATATAATTAATTATTAGAAAGATAAAAATTAAAACCACATGAGATACCTTCAAACATGTTTACATAAAAAAGACTAAAATATTACATTTTTATAAAGATGTGGAAGAATCAGATATTCTACATATTTGTGGAAGAAGAAAAAAATGGTTGCAACCAACTCAATGTACTGAGTGAAATAAATATTACAGGAAAAAGTAGATAATATATGAATCATTTAAAAATTGATGTCAAATAGGCAAAACTAATCTATGGTGAGAGAAATGCAATTCAATTATTGTGTCTGTCTGGAAATTGGTACAGGGAAACCTTTGGGAGTGATGGAAGTGTTCAACATGCTGATAGCGATGTATACATTTGTTGAATTTAATCAAAGTATGTATATACTTAAAAATCTGTGAATTTTACTATACCGAAATTTTGAAAGAGAACTAAATATGTACTAACAGAACAGAGTGTGAAACATGGGACTATATATCTATTAACTCATTTAGAATCTATTCCCTTCCCAACGTTTCAAAATTTCACCCAAAATGTCAGACGGAAATATTGTTGAAAATATGACAGAATATAGTTTTTAAAATTCTACGGTATATGTATAATAAATCAGCTGTGCTAATTGTGAGAAATAAATGTCATCTCTATATAGTCTGTAAGGATATAATACACATTTCTTATAGGTTATATAAAGACTGGAGGCCCAGTGCACACAGTCCAGGACCTCTCAAGGGATGTCCACCTGCTGGCTCAGGCCCACTCTGCCACCACCGCTATGCTCTCCAGCTGTGAGCCCAGCTTCTGGCTGAGCAGTGTTCCCCCGCTGGGAGCACAATGACCACCAGGGGGAAGTTTGTGGGTTGAACATCGGCCCCCTGGTGGTCAGTGGGCATCATAGCAACAGTTGTTCTGCCATTCAGTCAATTTGCTATTAGGGTTTTATTATATAGGATGATCAGCCCACCAGTGTGCTCAGTGATTGAGTATTGACCCATGAACCAGGAGGTCAGGGTTTGATTCCCTGTCAGGGCACATGCCCATGTTGCAGATTTGATCCTCAACATGGGGCATGCAAGAGGCAGCTGACAGATGATTCTCTCTCATCTTTGATGTTTTCATCTCTCTCTCCCTCTCCATTCTTCCCTTAAATCAATACAAATATATATATTGATATATATATCAATTTCAACATAAACAATAATGTCTTACTACTAAGTAAAATTTGCTCTTTGTTACAATTTTGGCCATATGAATGCATATAATTCTATAATAAAATGTTAGTGCTATCATTTTCATACATTTTTAATTGTCAGATGCTATAGTCAACATGTTTATATAAACTTGTCTCTATTTTTAACCATACAGAAAATAGGAAGATATTATTATTGTTATTATTCATAAATTGAGTTTCAAGATGATGAACTAAAGCTGGTTAAATGACAGATCCATCTTTGAATCCAGGTTGTCCAAGGGAGAACTCTATCCTCTTTATAATCCTCCCTCTATACCTGAGTATCACTGTGGTTCCAGATAGTAATGCTCATCAGGTTTCATTCATTTTTTAAATTCTTGTGGCTATAATCCAATTATTCCTAGGTTCTAGCTTTCTTCACTTAACTTCCAAGATCCTGAGGATTTTTGTTGCATTTCCATTTCTTTTTTCTTCTTGAAGGTTGGACTTTGGCCTTCAAACATAATCCAATTGTTTGAAATATAATACCTGTTCAGACAGCCTGCCTTGTAGGAGCTAACTGTTGTGTTAGACTTTCAGAGATAGACATTGTGTTCTTATTGGATTTTCTTTAGGCCTGGGCTCTTGGTGTTATTTCCTCCTTGAATTACCACTCTATTTTCAGGTTTTGCCTTATATCCTTTTCTCTGAAATGATAAGGATGTAGATCCCACAGATATACATACTAAATTCCAAATACCAGTTCTGCAAATAACTATATGCACTTAACTTCTTTGAGCTTCAGTTTATTACCATTAGTTACATGCCTACTATTTAGAATTATTTTTAAATGTTATACTCAATGAAATTATTCTATATAATAAAAGCCTAATATGCTAAGTGTCCGGTTGTCCAGTTGGCCATTCAACCAATCAAAGCGTAATATGATAATAATATGATAAAGTGGCTCAACTGCCACTATGATGTGCACTGATCACCAAGCGGCAGACAGTTGACCAGGCGACCAGTTGCTATGATGTGCACTAATCACCAGGGAGCAGATGCTCTGACTGATAGCTTAACTTGCTGTTGGGGTCCAGCTGGTGGCTATTGCGTGAGAAGGGCCAGACATGCCGTGGAGCCCTCCTGCAGTCCTTCCCTGGCTGGCCAACATCCCGAGATCCTCCCTGGCCCCAATTATTCACTGGTAGGTCCCTTGGCCTGGCCTGCACCCTCTCACAATCCAGGACCTCTTGGGGGAATGTCAGGGAGCCAGTTTGGGCCCTATTCCACAGCCAGGCCAAGGGATTCCACTGGTGCACAAATTTGTGCACCAGGCCTCTAGTATAAAATTATAGAATTCTGCTACCAGAATGTCAGTTACAGAATAAATGTCTAACACATTGTGATTTTATTATTATTATTACAACACAATTCTCTTCATGTGTGGCGCCAAGTTGCTTAGGAGAAAAGTAAGTGTCCCTTGTCCAATGTGTCTTGGAAAACCTTCCTTGATATATGAGGAATATAAACGTATTAAAGGCATTGAGGTATTCTTTGGTAAATTTATTTAAAACTTGTCAATATCCTTCCTAACACAGAATATACTCTGGGAAACCCCAGAGAAGTCATACATTGTCTTTGTCTTGCTCTTCTGAAGATGGAATTCATGCTGAAGGCATCAAAAGTCTATAAATTTATAGTGGCACTAGACGTAACCATAAAATAGTTCTATAGGTCACACTAATAAGACATGTCTGCTTAAAGTCAAGAATGTCAACTGATGATGAAATGCCAAAGCAAACATATATTGATAAAAATCATTTTAGTTTTAGAACATGACAAGTTTTTTTAAATATCAAACCAGATTTTGCTGGAAGGCAGAAGTCAAGTTTTATTAACATTTATTTCTCCACTTGGAAATTTACTGAGGCTAAGGGTCCTGTACTAATTAATAAGAGCAGAAAATTTTGTTTAGGTTTATATTCAAAGACAAAACTACTAAGTATTGCTTCAAGTGATATTATTAATAGGCAGGATAGAAGGTTTTTCCTAAATATAAATTAAAATGTGCTTCTTTCCTGCTTAAGAAATCCAACAGATTTTTCAGTTTAACATTCAAAAACCACACCTGAAATGTGTCCCTTACTTGCCCCCTTTGTGACAAGCCCAATAGGACCCTTTATTTCAATCACTGTGAATACTTAATGTTTTCCTGGGGGTATAACTTCATATCTTTCTTTAAAATTTTTTGTACTATCTGGAATGTCTTTTTCCCTTTTTATTTTACAGCTATATTATTTTACTTCAAGCTCTAGGTCAATTAAACAATGTAGAGTACAGCCTGACATGTATAGAGTGTCCCCAAAAATTTATATACATTCTAACAACTGATAGCTCAATTTTTAAAATGAAATGCATTTTAATAAACACTGCCTTTATAATTATTTGAAGTGTATGTATATGTTATTTTGGGACATCCTATAGGAGGAAAAGCATAGTAAAGAGGTAAAACACTAGCTTGCTTATATATATATATATATATATATATATATATATATATATTAATATGAGAAAAGAGAATTTGAATTATGGCTCTTACCTCTTTCATTGAGTGAGCTTGGGTAAGTGACTTAATTTCCTGCACCTCCCCCCCCATTTTAAAAAAATTAGGTGTTGCCATAATGGCTACTTTAAAAGAACTTTTGTGTTGATAAAATTATCCAGTAAACATCACAGAGGCACAACTTTACTCTAAATTCTTGAGAGACAAATGTTACACTGCTAGTATTAGTGGAGAGAAATGGTGCGTCTACGCATAAGATAAATGAATGCAACACTTCTTCAGTTTGGTTTCTTTCTTTTTTTTATTTAATATATTTTATTGATTTTTTTACAGAGAGGAAAGGAGAGGGCTAGAGAGTTAGAAACATCCATGAGAGAGAGATATCAATCAGCCGCCACCTGTACACTTCCCACTGGGGATGTGCCTGCAAGCAAGGTACATACCCTCAACCAGAATCAAACATGGGGCCTTTGAGTCTACAGGACGATGCTCTATCCAAACCAGTTTTGGCTTCAGTTTGGTTTCTTATAAGCAAAATACACTAAGAATGATTAAATCACACTTTTTTCCTTGCAGTTAGTCGTTTACTAAGTGATGATTACAAATGCCATTTTAAAATAGTTGTCTCATATTTAGTTCCTCTACTTTTGTGTGCTCTTTGACTTAAATAGGATATTAGCATATAATGAATTATTCTGCCAGACATGAGCTATAAAGAATAGTGAACACAATATAGAGAAAGTAAAATTTATTTTATTTATAATGGCCCACTGATGCTCATCTTAGACTCAGCCTGTTTCAACCTTTAGACATTCAACTTGGCTTACCGAAAGACACAGAAAGCTATGCATAATTTCTCCAATTACTTTGGCTACCTATTGCTTGATATTATACATAACTGACAATGATTCAAGACATTGATTTTTTTTCAGGCTATAATTTTTAAAGAAGTTTTTTTTTTTAAGAGAAAAGCACATCAATTAATCAGCCATCATTTATCTTTTAACATGACAGACTGATGAAAAATCCTTTATGGAAAAAAAAATTTATAAAATCCCTAGGGACTATAATTTCAGTTAAATATCTTTTTTATATTTCTTAAATGTTTATCCTTAGGAATTTCTCTATCATTACAGTTTATAGAATACAGGAAGGAAAACTGGGAAAATAATAATTAAAATATATTGTGAAATTTTAACATAAGTTAAGAGGATAGTTAAAGTAGTAGATCATATTTAGATATTGATATAATCTATTATTCCTTTATAAAACATCTACAACTTTAGTTTTCAAAATTATAAAAAACTAGTGGCCCGGTACATGAATTTCGTGCACCGGCAGGGGGGTGCACCCTCTTCAATCTGGGACCCTTCAAAGGATGTCCTACTGCTGGTTTATAGGGATTGGGCCTAAACTGGCAGTCAGACACTCCTCTCAAAATCCAGGACTGCTGGCTCCTAACCACTCCACCTGCCAGCCTGCCTACTTGATTGCCCCTAACCACCCTGCCTGATGGCCTGATTGCTCGCAAATGCCCTCTTCCACCAGCCTGATCACCCACAATTGCCATCTGTGCCAGTATGCTTGCCCACAACAGCCTCCCCTGCCAGCCTCCTCACCCCCAACTGCCTTGAGCAAAGGCCAGGGCCTGCCAGAGCGGGCAGGAAGCTTGGCTTCATCCATTGCTGGGGGCAACCCAAGCCTCCTGTTCACTCCAGCTCTGTGGCTACTGCTATCTTTGTTGGATTTATTTGCATACTCACTCTGATTGGCTGGTGGGTGAAGTGGAGGTATAGCCGATTTGCATGTTTCTCTTTTATTAGTGTAAATATGTAAAATAATTGTTAAGATGTTCATTTTAAAAATGAGGAAATTGAAGCCCAGCAGAACTAATGAGAAGCCAAGTCCACATACAATGTTAAGGCATATGTGTTAATAAAGTGATAGATATAAAAACCCAGGATTTGGTTCTCTACAGAGAAGTTTTTTGACTTCTGAGTTCAGTTGTCATTTTTAAGTATAGTTTTATTAAAAATAAAGATATGTGTTCTTGATAAAACTAATTAGGTAGAAGGGAGGAATATAGAGAACTGATAAAAAGTCTAAAAAGAGTATAGACTTTATCAAGAACTGGAAGGACCCATCAGAATCACTATTAACAGATATAAGTCATAACAAGAGTTGGACTAAGCAGGTATGAGGAAGATTTGATTGTAAATTGCATCACCTATTTCCTGGAAGTTAAATATTTTTCATGGTCCTACTAATCAAAACAAGGTAATAATAAAGTATAATAAGCAGAAAAAGTAAATCCAGGCAAGACCATCTGTGACCCAGATTTGAGGCAGGAGAATAGAGAAGGCGCTTATTTAGAAAGAAGAGATGGAGAGGTGTTAGAATAAAGGAAAACAAAATAGTCTTTGCATAAAAGCCAGCATTTTGTGTTAGTCATTGAGTCTTTCTAAGCTTAAGCTATTTACCTTGAATGGGAAGGGATAGGTAAGAAAAATGAAGTGAAGAAAGTTTGTTATTGGGGAAGATTTCATCTTTTAGGTGAGATGACAGAAGAATCATTCTGAAATGGTTTGACTTGGTATATAAATGGATTAATTTCTTGAATTGGCGAGACATTTGACTCAAATTAGTTGCCAGAATGGAAGGTCGAGATATTTAACAAATTTTGAGAATAAGATCATGTATTTAAATTACCTGACACATGTAATTTAAAAACTCCTTAAAGAATGCTTTTTCACTTATACTTTTCTTCTAGATCTATGCTTTTTCTAAATCACTGTGTTCACCACTTACAAAAAACCTATAGCTACAAATCAACAAGACAAACCTTTTCAACAGTCTCTTAGAAGTGAATAAGTAGATGTACAAATTTTCTAATGGTGTTTCATGAGAGATTTAGGAATGGAAGAAAAAAAAATCAAAGTTAGGTCATAGTCTTCTTAGTTGTTCTATAGATTTAGATTTTACAAAATAAAAGGGCAATTAATATTAATGCTGTGTTGTTTACAATAGGAACTTATGGTTCCATTCCTGAACCCAAAAAAGTCTCACACTCTCTGGCAATTTGAGTCAGTTTCCCTAAATGCCATCAGCCAACACATACCATGTCCACACACTGTAAGAGCTCATGGGCCTTTTTTGGGGACCCTGGAAAAACAAACATATTGACATAGAAACAACTAGAGTAGACAAACAGGAATCTTCTACTGCTACTCCAACTGCTATTTTTTTGAAGTAGAAACAAGACTATTGTTAATGGAATTGGGAACCTGAATTTAATAGTGAGTTACTTAATTACAACTAATCTCTATTTTCTCATCATAAAAGGATAAATGACACCTTTAAAATGTGCCATTAGAATAAAAAAGAATTGAGGGTTGAGGTAGAAAAATCTTTAGTCCATTAACTGGTGTTCACAGTTGTTTTTTGATTTTAAAGAGTAAATCCAGCAACTGTATAAAATCAATCATTGCAAGTCTCAACTTAAAAATATAACATCTGAGACAGTTTTTGTAGAACCAAAAATAAATAACAGTTCTTTGGCATGTTTGTATACTAATTCCTTTGCAAAAGTAACTTGAGTGCAACTCTCAGGAAAATAGGTATAACATCCAAGAGTATATCTTTGGAATTTCAAAAAGGATTTATTTATTAAGTAGTTATGACTAATTATATACTTTTTATCCAAAAATAATTTTCAAATAGCTACTATATACCAGCCACTCGCACAGTAATTTTCTGTTTAAAAGTATTTTAATTCATTTTCATTTAACACACTTCTGATAAAATTAAAGTAAAAAAAACCCCAACACACAAATTACATATGAATTACTCAATTTTCAAAAAGGAAACAAACCCACATAACAAGCATCCAACCTGAAGTAGAAATGACCAGTACCAAGAAGTCATACTCCCTTTCAGTCATTTATCCCTGCCCCTTTTTAGGGGCTGTTTTCCGTTTTTAAAGTATATTGTGAGAAAAAACCTGCCTTGCCAGATAATTGTTTTCAAATATTTTCTCCTTCACTGTGATTTTTCTGTGTTTGTGTCATCTGTTTTATATATATGATCAGCCAGTCGATTATATATATATTATATATATAATCGACTGGCTGACTAGCTGACCATTTGGTAGCTATGACGTTCAATGGCCACCAGGGTCCAGATGATTAATACACAGGCATGGAAACATGAAACAGACTGATTAATCTCAGAGGGAAGGGGGGAGGGTATAAAGAGATTAACCAAATATCTTAGATGCATATTGGAGGTTTGGTGCATAGATTCATGCACTGGTGGAATCCCTCTGCCTAGCCTGCAAGGATTAGGTCAAAACTGGCTTTCTGACATCCCCTGAGGGGTCCTGGATTGTGAGAGGGCACAGGCCAGGCTGAGGGACCCCACCAGTGCATGAATCTGTGCACCAGGCCCCTAGTTATAGAATAAGAGAAAAAAATTCTGGGATCTATTGAGACTTTTGTTGGTTTCTTGAATCATGAAGCCAAAACAGAGAAAAGGCAGGTGGACTTGCACTCAAGTTAATTTTCCCAAGGAATTAGTACACAAAGATGCCAAGTAATTGTTATTTATTTTTTGGACCTTAATAAAGTATAAATACAGACAAGTGTCCTCATAGTTTTGTTCAATTTTAGTTCACAGTTAAAAATTGGAGTATTGTGAGACTAGAATTTCAAAGCCAAGTGGGTAAAGGCATTGCAACTAGCTACACTGAATTTTTAGAGCACTGATGTATGACTGTAATTTTCCTTTGCAGTTTGGTAATAGATCTGTATTTGTGTGCTCTTAATGTGGGAATATGTTCTGAAAGTTTCATGGCTGTCATTACAGCGGCCTTCCCCAAATGGTGAATCAGAGTTCATGCTAGCTATATGAAGATCTCAGAGTTAGGGAGAGAAATGAGTTTATTTAGGAAAGCCTCCCATGTCCTTATGAAATCTGACCCCATTGCCTGAGAGTGAGAAACCACAACACCTGGAATGGAGAGGACCAATTCCCCTGATTAAAATAATTCAATGACTTCTGAATACTCTGGAAATAAAAATGTAATGTCTTATCTTGTATTATGAATTTCTTCATAACCTATTCCCTGCTTATCTCTTCAGCATCACCTAAAACGAATTTCATCCTTATTTCATGTTCTAATCATAGTAAACTATTTAATTTTAAAATTATTAAATTTGTTGCAGTGATATCGGTTAATAAGATTATACACATTTCAAGTATACAGTTCAATAGTACATTTCTGTATATTGCATTGTGTATTCACCATTTAAAGTAAATCTCCTTCTGTTACAATATATTTGACCCTTGTTACTCTCTTTCACCCTCTTCACTCTCTTCAAACTCCCCACTCCCATCCCCATTTCCCTCTGGTAACCACTATACTGTTGTCTGTATCTATGATTTTTTGTTTTATGTCAGTTATATATTCTATATATTATCGAAATCACATTGTTCTTGACTTTTTCTGTTTGACTTACTTAGCAAGATATTCTTAAGATCCATCTATATTGTCACAAATGGCAATATTTCATCCTTTCTTATAGCTGAGTAGCATTTCATTGTATATATGTACTACATATTCTGAAGAACTCATACAGTAAACTATTTTAATTTTCCACCTTCAGCCATGACCTCTCTTACCTGTGTCTTTGTATTTATTTTTCACCTTTGCCATCTTTGCCTCTACCATCTTTATCTTGCTCACTCCTGCTCTTTTGTTCAAGGATCATCTTAGGCATCACCACTTCTAATAAAACATATAGAACCCTTTTGTTTGTTTCTTTCTTTTTTCTTTATTGATTAAGGTATTACATACTTGTCTTTATTGCCCTATTCCCCTCCCCCAAATTATGTCCTCACCCCCGTGGTGTCTGTATCCATTGGTTAGGCTAATATGCCTGCAAACAAGTCCTATTTGTTGATCTCTCCTCTTTACTCCCACATTCCCCTACCTTCCCTCAGGTTTGACAGTCTGATCAATGCTTTTCTGTCTCTGGATCTGTTTTTGAACAACATAAACTGATGAACAAAAACATATAGAATCTTGAGAAGAATTGAGATTTCTCTCCTGTGGGTACACAACACTACCTCATCAGTTATTTTTGTGAAATTGAGATTCTTTATTTGGCTAAATTTTCTAGTCTCTCTACACTAGAAGCCAGAAACCTTAGTTTTCTAACCAATAAATCAGAAATTCCTAGGATAGTAGCATGTTCAGAATAGATCCTCAATGAATATTGAAATATTTGAAGACAAGGATAAATTAATTAAGAAATATAACCCAGAAAAATTATATTTCAAGCAACAATCTTTCCCTCATTATTGCAGTTACTTTATCCATTCCCTACCAAGGGATTCACCTTGTTCATAATGGAAGTTTAATTCTCATAGGCATGTATAAATCACATCAAACACTAGATGCATTCTTGATGAGGATTATTTTTAATGTGCATATCCTCCATAATTTGTATTCGAGTTGCACCTAGATGTATGATATAACTACTTTAACTTCACATTGTTCAAAAATCACCAGATACTTTTTATATTTTGTTGAAATGTTGCTGATGCTCTTCCCTACTTATTACATTTCTCCAAATTTTATAGTAAATAAAATGTATGCATAAGGAAAACATACTTTACAGAAAGTATAAGATGAGCAAGTGAGAAATATTTCCAGTTTTTAAATAACTTCTTACTACATTTTGCCTTTTAATCTATTTGGTTTTATTAATTGGAAGCTTAAATACATGATTTTCAAGTGTGTTTGCCACAGCCTAATTTAAGCCTGAAACTTATTTCCACTAAACGTTGAAAGTGAAATCTTGGGGAAAAAATGTAGAAATAGTAGACTATATAGTGACCATTTTTTTTTCATATTTTTATGTCATTTTGTTACAATTCTGTATAATGAGTAATGGATTTTCTTTACACGTAGATAAAAGAAATAAAGTACTGTGGGTTTCATTATAGGCAACTCCAACTTCCTTCAGTCCGTGCATTCTTAAACCTTCTCCTCCATCTGGAGACTGCTCTTTAGCATCAGCGGCTGAGAAACCAATCGGACAGGGACTGTGACATTCTGTCTGTCTCCTCTGTCCTGCTCTTGGAACTTAAAGTCATTTATTCTCTTGTGACTCTTCTGCCAGTACATGAGGAAGGCTTTGCAAAGTGTCATTTAAGTGGGACATCCATCACTTACTCTTGACTCCTTTGCTTACCGAAGACTCTCACACTCCAGTAGTTGGGATGTAAGCAGAGATAATGTGTTTGATTTTCATTTTGACCTTGGATGTCTTAGAGGCTGGCTCACTCCATGGGGGCTCTTTTCAGACAAATATGGCCATCCACTGACCTCACTTGCTACAGCTCATGGTCTCTGCTTTACAGTCCTTCCTTCACGGGGCGAGTGTGCCCACTCATGCTTCCCTACCAGTCCTTTCCCTCTCCTCATCTGAGACAACACAATGAGTGATGACATTTCCTTAATCTGAATACACCTTAGGGTTCACACAGGGCCTCTGTGAACTAATATATTTAGTGGGTGGAGAAGTATTATACAAATCTCTAATTTGGAACCAAATTAGAGATTTACGACCTGTTTCTACCACATATTTGCTTAATTTTTTATGTCCTTATTTGTGAAATGGTGATCATATTTACTTTGTAGCCTTAAAATCAACATTTATTTATTTGTTGGTTTGCTTGTTTATTTATTTTGCAAGTATTTAAGTGCCAGATCCTCTACAGGAAATACAGTACTGAACAAGACAGACCAACTTCCTTTCTTATATAACTTATATTCAAATTGATGTGTTAAGCAAAAAATTATAAATATTTTATAATATGAGACACATGGCGTTGTACAAGTCAAGTACCTGTCACATAGTAGGTCTCAAGAAATAGTATCTTTCTTTTTACTTCTATTATGATGAAAGATATTAAGATTTTAAAATATATATTTTTATTTATTTCAGAAGGAGAGGGAGAGGGAGAAAGATAGAAACACCAATGATGAGAGAGAAACATAGATTGGCTACCTCCTGCATGCTCCAAACTGGGGATTAAGCTTGCAACCAGGGCATGTGCCCTAACCAGGAATCCTGGTTAATAGGTCGATGCTCAACCACTGATCCATACCAGCTAGGCAATATTTTAATCCGTTTATTTTCCTTCTTCCATTTATAAAAGAAATGGGATGGCTTGGTGATGTGTCAGCTTGGCTGTTCTGAACCACAGCCCCTAGAATTCCTTTTCTAGGATGTTGCCAGTTGGACATGGCTGCAGGGCTGTCTCTCAAGAGCTGGGAGATGAAAGTAGGCAGAAACCCTTTTGAAGCAAACACACACCTCCTCCAGCTATTCAATCAAACGCTAACTACGACCGCTGTGAAGGGATCTGCAGATATAATTAAAGCCCTTAATCAATACACTTTAAGTTAATCAAAAGGGATACTATTTGGGGTGGACTTTATTTAATCAGTTTGAAGACTTTAAAAGAGTTCTTAGGCCTTCCATGAGCTCTTACACACAAATAGCAGCTGGGTCTCTCTGCCTGCCTCCCTGTCTGTGAGCAACAAGCTCTAGCTCATGGCTAGAAATATACATAAGACTCTAAGTATATTTTGTACAGTTGGCTTATCCAATTTTTAAATATAAGTATAAGCAATGGACATAAACAAAGGAAGATGAGGGCCTTGCTGGATTGTGGGAGTGGGCTGGGAGAGTTCGATGGGGGAAAATGAGATATAGGTAATATTTTCAACAACAAAGAATTAAAAACATAAAATATAGTTTTATCATAAAAAATAAAGTAAAATTATTGCAAATATTAAATTCACCTGTTTTCACTAAAACAATAATGTGCATTTTCCCACACCATTACAAACTCTCTGGAAACAAAATTTAGTTTCTACGTGGTCCTTCTGGTATGATTGCTTTTAAGGTAATTCTATTTTATTGCTGTAAATGACATTATAAACATCTTTGCACATAAAACCTCTCTTGTATTGGTATCTAAGGATAGAGTCCCAAAGGTGGAATTGTGAGGTAAAAAGGCATGTGCATTTGGGGGCTTTCAATAAATAATAGTTTTTGAAAAGACGGTAACCTTTGTATTCCCAATAGCAATGCATACGTGGCAACTGAGATCTTGTTTGAAGTAATTACATGCCCACACAAGTTAGTTAGACCTCTTCAAACTGCCAAAACCAACAAATAGCATGGAGTGGAGTCTGCTCCAAATTTCATTCCTGTGTACTCTAAAAATTGTGTAAGTCTTATCAAATCTTCCATAAGATTGTCCTTGCCTTGGTGCCATTTAGTGTCCTTTATTTATCTTATATTTTTACATGTGCCACAGACTTCATTTAATTTTTATTTCTCTGTAGTAAGAGATAATGATTCTAAGTTATTTTTTAAAATATATTCTTACTGATTTCAGAGAGGAAGGGAGAGGAAGATAGAACTACAAATGATGAGAGAGAATCATTGATTGTTTGCATCCTATATACCCCCTGTTGGGGATTAAGCCAGCAACCTGGCATGTGACCTTAACTGGAATCAAACTTGGGTCCCTTCAGTCTCTATCCACTGAGCCAAACCAGCTAGGGCTCTAAGTTATCCTATATAATAAAAGAGGAACATGCAAATTTGACTGTACCTTGGCTCCTGATTGGCTATGCTACCAGCCAATCAGGAGCTGGGGCAGGGCCAAATGGCGTGAGCGCCGGGCCCGGGGTTGGAGATGAAACAGTGGTGGTGGCGAGCGCCCAGCCCCAGGCACTGTGAAGAGAAGTGGCAGCAGCAGCGGTGGTGGTGGCGGCAGGGAGCGCCTGGCCCCTGGGGCTGGGTGGTCACAGGCAGCCGGGCTGAGCTGAGCAGGGCAATGGCTGAGTGCCCAAGGCCTAAAGTCTCACCAGAAGCTTTAGGCCTTGGGTAGGCTGGGGGTGACCCAGTTGGACATCTCCTGAGGGCTCCCAGTATGTGAGAGGGGGCAGGTTGGGTTGAGGGACCACCTGCCCCCAGTGCACGAATTTCGTGCACCGGGCCCCTAGTTTTGTTATAATTGTTTAACATTCATACTGCAAGTATAGGGCCTTCCTCAGTTATTTATATCCTACTTTTTTGACAAATTTGCTATTTAAAAATGTTCTGCTTTTTCATCAAGCACTTAGGAAAATATTGCTACATCTCCCCTTCATGTCTCTTTCAGTCTTCTACTTAATGCACTGACATTTTTTTGGCATCTAAGAAAGCATGCATGGACTCTATTATCAAGGTGATTAAAATATAGCTTCAGAGGTAAATACAATGAAAGCTTTGAAAGTACAATAATGAAAAGAATCAGGGAAATTATAGAGAATAATGAGTACTGTGTATTAAGTAGTCAGATATCACTTAAGTAGGATGACCTGGGATGGTGTTCTGTGAATGTAACATTTAATAAAGGACTTGAAGACTAAGAGAGGTGAGCTATGTATGGAATGTTCTGAAAGAGGAATGTCCTTGACAGAAAGAAAATAGAAGCTTTTGAAATTACCTGTTTAAAGGACTGAAATTGAACTGGTAGGTGTGAAATACAGTGGCATAGGGTGATTTTGGAGATAGGTGGACATAATTTTAGGCTACATTACTAGGAAACTCATTGTAGAAAGCATATGTTAGCATATCAAAATTTACTTTCATTGATCAGTCAGCTTCTGATCAGACTAATCATTCTAGATTTTGTTACCTGCATTTCTGTATCTCTTCTCTAGAATGGATGGACAACAGTGGCTCCTTCAGCGGCCTTTCTGATGTCCAGCTCTGTGGTTCTCCCCTAACTGGCTCTGCTTCACCAGTTAGAAGGAAAGAGTACATCTGGGTTTGGGAGAGGATTTGCCACCTTTGTGAATTGTGGTATGAGCCATTTAGAAATACTTTATTTCTTTTAATGTCTTATCCTCTAATTGTGGTATTCTTTCCTACTGGCGATCCAAAAATGTTGGTGTCTGCAAATCAGATTCCTTTCAAAATTTGGGAAAGCACCAGAATTTGGGATCCCATTTCAAGGCAGAAGCTAGTCATATATCTGTCCTGTCAACTCTTATTTAGCCATGCCATATTTCAATATTACCCTTGTATGTGTGAATGCCTTCTAACTCAAACAACTTTATTTCATAATATAATCATTCTAATATTTTGGAAAGGTACCATTTTGTCTGTAATGTAAAAGTAATGTTTGTTTACATTTATGGCCCCTATGACAATATAAATACCAAACATTATGTCACAGAATTTAATATGTAATGTTTAATAAATAAAAATCTGTTATCTTTCCAACTTATTTCTTTTTCTCTTTTTCATATAAAATTCAATGAAGGCTATATATTTTTTCAAGATAAATTGACTTTACTCTCCCTCCTTTCCCCCAGAAAAATCATCAAGATTACATTAGCATTTCATACAATAGAATTTGGCACTTGAGACTCACAGAAAGAAGTAGAGATGAATTATTCACATCTGAGAGGAAAGTCGATTGGAGAAATAAACATTAAAATGATTTGTAATCTGCAGTTATTCAAGAGAAGCAGAATCATCAAGTGTAAGGGAAAGATGAGAACACCAGAAAATAAATGGTTCAATTGATATAAGGGTTGTTTCAAGCACCCAAATTTTGAGAAAAGGCCTGGGTCTAGCAAAAAATTCCATCAATGTCTTTCATATCTAAGATGGTTAAATTACTTATTTTAATACCATTCTGACTGTTATTATTGAATCAAATTTTCTCAGGGGTTAAAATCACTCTCTGATTAAAACCCAGGAACAATTTAAAAATCTATTAACTTTGGGAAGGCTAGATACAATTTAATATGTTATCTTTTTGGTATTCTAGAGGGCAGGGAACTAATGTCCTAAGAGTCAGAACTATGTCTAAAATGGCCCTAAACACCAAGGAATTGTCTGTGAATGATAACAACCTCACTAAATATACACAGCATAACCTTCCTTCCCAGAAGGAAGAATATCTCCCTATAATCTACCGAAAACCAACAGGCTTGTGCTCTATTTCTGCCTGTGCCATTGACCCACAGGCAAGTTATGAAAGCTCATTAACCCTGGCTTAAGAACGGCACTGAAAAAAAAGGACCTCCTGCGAAGTACCCAGGACTCCACTGGAGCCATGCAGTCACACAATCAGTCTTTTCCATTTTTTCCTAAACTCTCACTAAACACTGTAGTAGCTCAACACCACAAGTAGTATGACATTTCCCCTGGATAACCACAGTCAAAGGAATTAAAATTTGTAAATGCACTGTACCAAGGGGGGAAAGCTGTGTATCTGCTCCACCCCCTGCTCTGATTGGCTGGTAGCACAGCTAATCAGGAGCCCAGGTATGGTCACATTTGCATGTTACTCTTTTATTAGATAGGAAGATAAGGATGTTATAAATTTGGGATAAAAGATGCAAAGTTCTTTGAACAATGCCTAACATATAATAAGTGGTATTTAGTAAACACTAGGTATTACCTTTACTATCCATGTTATTGTTTTGATTAAACCAGAAAAGAAAGAGTTATGGGTAAGTTTATGTATGTATGGGGCAAATAGGAAAAGAAGGAGAAAGGAGAAAGAGAAAATGAGGCAGGGAGGGTGACAGGAACTCCAGGGAGGAGAGCATTCACCCCTGAAATAAAACAAAGCAAAACGTTTCAGGAGAGGAAGAGATTGAGAGGAAAAGCAGCTGCTAAGCACTTACAGAAAATGGTCACACACACTCACACCACATGACACATACTTGCATGCTCTATCAGGGGCTTTTCATTTACCTTCTACAATTTGCAGACAAGTATTGTAAAATACATTTTCTCTTTCAGTTCTTGAAACGGATCTGAAAATCGGGCTGCACAACTATCATCCACCGATAGATGAGGAAAATCTGAAAATCAGGAAAGTGAGTATTGTTAAGTTTGTATAGTTAGTAAGTGGCAGAGCCTGGATCAACTGAACCTTTGAGACATAACTTTTACATTGCTGTCCATGATGAGATATTTTCAAATTACATAAAAGGAAAATGCTTAGAGACTAGAAAAGAAAAGTTTCCCAGACATAGAGGGCAAAAATACAAGCTTGATCTTGTCATAAACTGTGAAAGCAAATTGATATTTGTGGAAAACTTCTACCTATAGAGGTTATCCATAATTTTTGTTTGTGCAGAATGTAATCATTAATCTGATGTTTGTAAATTCTACTATAGTAAAAGCATGTTATTCTCAAGTTATCACTTTTGGTTTCAATTTCTAATTAACAAAATTTAATTAGTCCTGATAGAAAAGTTGGTGTCATTAATTATAAGACTAGTGTCCAGGAAAGAAAAGGTTGCACAGGATTTATTTTAATTTCTATTGAAATCAACCAAAATAAGCAACTAGAAGTGTGTAGGTATTTGCACATGTTACTGTCTACTGAATAGGAAGCCAGGAATCTCAGAAGGAATATCTTTTTTACATTCTTAACTTCTATGATATATTTTAATTTTTTATTACATCATCCTTTTCACAGGAAAATAGAGCAATTTTATATATTGGAAGTGAAGAGTGACTTTATTTCTAGAAAATGAAAGCTCTTTGATAACAACTATATCTGGATTCAAATTCAGAGTCAATACCTTACTGAATATGTCAGCCTGAGCATGCTATTATTTGACTCCCTGGAAACCTGTTTTTGTCATCTGTGACATGAGGAAAATAATAGAGGGTTGTTCTGAGAATTAATGATAATATATAATGTACTTAGTATACTACTAGTTGTTGTTATCTTTCTCATGATTATCATTCTTGTTTTTAATATAAATGGGAACATGGTCATTGCTAAGAAATTGTCTAAGACAGTGGTCGGCAAACTCATTAGTCAACAGAGCCAAATATCAACAGTACAACAATTGAAATTTCTTTTGAGAGCCAAATTTTTTAAACTTAAACTTCTAACACCACTTTTTCCAAATAGACCTGACCAGGCTGTGGTATTTTGTGGAAGAGCCACACTCAAGGGGCCAAAGAGCCGCATATGGCTCTCAAGCCACAGTTTGTCAACCATGGGTCTAAGAGATATCACCTACATTGCTTATAAATTATTTTTGGCAAATATTCTTACTAGGACTTGTTAATGGTAGTTTTTTTTCTTGGAAACAGGTATAGAAAGAGAGATATAGATAAACTTTTTCCATGGCATTGTCTTTATTCTCTAAACTTAGTAAGGTTCATCATTTAAAAATATTTGTAGAACAAATTTTAACTAACTCAAAAAATCATAATGAGCCATCAAAGTTGTATTATGTTTCAAATGGTTTCTAATACAAATAATGTTAGCAGTTACAGAGCAAACGCTGAGTTCTTACTATATGCCAGGCATTTAATCATCATAGTTGGACATGAAGCAGCATTATCCCTGGTTAGCAGATGAGAAACTTGAATGCCAGAGACATTAGTTATACATACAGCAGTGGAAGAGTGGGAATTGTTATCCAGTCTCATTACAACGTACAGACCTTCTGCTAAATCATCTAATCTCCTAAAAAAGATGTCCCTCTCTATGGGAGTGGTGGTGAAAGGAAGCAGTGCTAATTGATCACTATTATATGACAAGTTCTAAGAAGGCACTTTAACCTATGATTTAGTTTGATAGAATAAACTTAAGTTGTTTTTGTGATCAGCTTGGAAAACTAAGGCTTTGTTACATCATTTTTACAACTGCCACATCACCTAAAAGTAGTGACAGAGACAATTCAAACCTAGAAATGTCAAGCATGAAAACCTGTACTCTTATTTGTCATTCTCTATGGTAGATTCTTTTAACATTCAGTAGTGACTTTGAAGACATGAAATCCTCATTTTTATTAAAAGAATAGTCAGTATAGAAGAACGGTCTAAATGGTTAGAAACATAGTGTGTGTTTCATCATAGAAGGAAAAGTTTTGGACTTAGAACTGGAGGTCAAGGTTTGTTTCAGAACTACTATTCTCCACATAGCCCTTTTGTAAGTTACTAAACATGTCTGAATCTGTTTGTCATATGGGAAGCATGTGAGAAAAAGTAAATGATATCTAAGGTTCATTCCAAATTTACCATTGTATTGTTCTAAATTCCCAGGTGATCTTTTCATTTCTGATAAACAACTTTTATTTAGCTAAAACTAATAATATTCTCCCTCCTACTGTTAGTTTTTTATTAAAGCCAAGAATATGTCTGGGAAGGATATTTCTATTACAGGAAATCTTATGAGATTCAGAAATATTTTGGACACTTTTACTCCATCAATCCAGTGACCATGTTCTATGTTCCCTAACAGAATAATCCATTTATTTTCTATTTTCTCTATCCTTATTATTGTTTGTACAATTTGACCAAACACACACACAAAAAATGTATTTTTAAAAAGTAACACATTTTAGAGAAATCAATATAATTGGAAGAAATTAGCAAGAGAAAGTTGGAATGTGACAGATACGCTGCTTTTTTCTTTTTAACATCTTTTTCTATTGTCATGAAAACACATCCTCTGCTTCCAGGGGTTTGGATAGAGCTGAGCCACCCAATCCTTTGTCATGTGGGATAGCATGTAACCTTGAGCAAATCAGAGAAACCATTTCCCCAGTCACTTCATTTAGATTGTTTACTGGGATAACATCTGTCCCAAGCAGAGCTGCTCAGGCTTCAGGCTCTCTGGGAAGAGGAGAGAAAGGGCAACTATGATATTATTTCCTGGGAAGGCATCAACCTGTGGTTGTTGTGTGGCCACCTTCTCCTGAAGCTGTTTGAGAGAGCAGCCAGCCCAGAGAGAAACATAGTCAAAAAAGAGACTTCAAGTGTTCAGGTGACAGCATTTGAACCCTGACCCTATTGTGTCTTTTATAAGAGCCAATGACTTTACATTTGTTCTTAGTTTGAAATGTTGTTATTTTTCTTTTAATATGTTTGTATTGATTTCAGAGAGGAATGGAGACGGAGAGAGAGATAGAAATATCAATGATGAGAGAGAATCACCAATCAGCTGCCTCCTGCACACCTACTGGGGATTGAGCCTACAACCCAAGCATGTGCCCTAAATAGGAATTGAGACGGAAGTACCTGGCTCATGAGTTGATGCTCAGCCAATGTGTCACACTGGCTGGGCTGAATTGTTGTTGTTTTAAATAACTAGTTGAAACAAATATAAAGTGATGTTCTTATCTTATTTTATTTTATTTTTTAAATTGAGATTACATAAATGAATCTATGGTGCATTCAAAGATCTAAAAAAGAATATGAATACAGATAACAGACACTGGTACCCAATAAGGCAGAAATTAGGGAGGTGAATATGTTAAAAATGTTGGTATTTATCTTACGGGTAATAGAGAATTGTAGTGGGGTTTTATGAAGAAGTGCAACATGGTCAGATGAACTGCTTTTATTAATGTCTGGGAAGGATATTTCTATTACTGGAAATCTTATGAGATTCAGAAATATTTTGGACACTTTTACTCCATCAATCCAGTGACCATGTTCTATGTTCCCTAACAGAATGTTCATATAGTCACTAGATTCATTGGCATTAATGAAAAGAGAGCAGTTATGCCCACTCCCCAGGAGATCAAGCCTCAGCTGGCAGTCAGAATCCCTCTGGCAGCCTGAGAGCCCTCACAGGATGTTCCGCTGACACCTTAGCATTGCCAAAGAGGCAGGAGAGGCTCCTGCCCCCTCTGTTGTGCTTGCAGTGTCAGCCAGGCTTGTGGCTGAGCAGAGCTTCCCCTGTGGAAGCAAGATGACCACCAGGGGGCAGCTCCTGCATTGAGTCTCTGCCCCATGGTGGTCAGTGCATGTCATAGTATTTCCCAGTTGTTCTGCAGTTAGGGTCAATTTGTATACTACCCTTTTAATATATACTAGGGGCCCGGTGCACGAAATTCGTGCACTGGGGGGTGGGGGATGTCCCTTAGCCCAGCCTGCACCCTCTCCCATCTGGAACCCCTCAAGGGATGTCTGACTGCCTTCTCACAATCCAGGATTGCTGGCTTCAAACTGCTCACCTGCCTGCCTTCCTGATTGATCCTAACCGCTTCTGCCTCCCAGCCTAATCTCCCACTAACCACTACCCTGCCAGCCTAATTGATGTCTAACTGCTCCCCTGCCAGCCTGTTTGCCCCCAACTTCCCTCCTCTGCTGTCCTGGTCACCCCTAACTGCCCTCCCCTGTAGGCTTGATCACCCCCAACTGCTCTTGCTTACAGGCTTGGTCCCTTTCAACTACCCTCCCTGCTGGCCTGATCGCCCACAACTGCCCTCCCTTGCAGGGCTTGGGACCTCCAATGGCCCTCCCCTGCTAGCCATCTTATGGTGGCCATCTTGAGTCCACGTGGGGACAGGATCTTTGACCACACAGGAGCACCTCTCTTGTGTGTTGAAGTGACAGTCAATCTGCAAAGTACTCTATTATTAGATAGGATAGAGGCCTGGTGCATGGGTGGAGACCAGCTGGTTTGCTCTGAAGGGTGTCCCAGACCAGCGTGGGGGTTCCCTTGGGGTGAGGGGCAGCCTGGGTGAGGGGCCTGTGGAGGTTTGCAGGCCAGCCACACTCCCCAGTGACCCAAGTGGAGGCCCTGGGATCTGGAATTCATCTATGTCTACAATTGAAACTTTGTAGCCTGGAGCAGAGCTAAGCCTTCTGCTCACGCTGGGGTGATAGCCATTTCTGTTTGAGTGGAGGCCTAGGCTGGCAACAACAGGCTGAAAGCTTGCCAGGGAAACCCAAGCCTCTGTTCATTCCAGCTCAGTGGCTGCTGCCATTTCTGTATCTTTTATAATTGAAACTTTGTAACATTAGAGGCCTAGGAAGGCAAGGCAGGCGGAAAGCTTTCTTCCTCTGTTGCTGGGGAAACCCAAGCCTTCCTCCTGTTCTCAGTGGCAGCAGCCATCTTGTTTGGCGTTTATTTGCATAATCTGCTCCTGATTGGCTGGTGGGCATGGCTGGTGGGCGTGGCTTGTGGGTGTGGGGAAGTTGCGGTCAAATTTGCATATTACTCTTTTATTAGATAGGAATATTGTTTACGTAGGATAATATAAATGATGCAGATACCTTTTTTCTATAAAGTTTTCAATTTAATTGTATGAAAGGAGGAACATAAATGGAAACCAGCTGTTGAGTGGAAGAAATTGGTATGAATTTCTCCCAAGGCCAAGAAGCTCAAAATGCACCCTTTTTTAGGGGTAAGGGTGGGGGTCTTACGTCCCTGTGGCCATTCTCAACTACTCTGGGAGGTATATAGCCAGTATGTCTATTAGATAGCTTGCTTCGCTGGCATAGCCAGCTGCAAGCTATAAATTGGAGATCATAAGGTACAAGTGTACTCATTTCATCTGTACAAAAGCCCTATGGGATAGGGGCCTTCGTTATTCCCTGTTATATAAACTAGGAAGCTGGGACACAGAAGTATAAGTGAGTTGGCTGGAGTCACATAGATTGAGCACAGGCAGTTTGGCTGTAGAGTCTAAGCTCTTCATCTCAAGGTTTTACTATCTCTATCACTCTCACCAGATGGGGCGATAATGTGAGACATTCCTAAAACATTTCTGAGTAACCAGTATCTGATTATCTCAGGAAGAAATAAATTTCATGCCTTCTTGGGGTCCTCTATAATTATCTATACTAATAAAAAGGTAATATGATAATTAGACCAGAAGACCTTCCAGGGGACTTTCCAGACAAAGCCATGGTGGCAGAGCTGAGGCAGAGATCGTTAGGGGTGATCAGGCCAAAAGTGGAGCAATTGGGAGCAAGCAGGCCAGCGAGGGGGGGGTGCAGTTGGGGATGATCAGGCTAGTGGAGGGGGGGCAATTGGGGGTGAGCAGGCCTGTGGAAGAGTTGTGGGGGATGAGCAGGCCGGCAGGCAGAGTGGTTAGGGGTGATCAGACTGGTGAGTGGTTAGGAGCCAACAGTCTGATTGAGAGAGAATCAGACCTAAACCAGCAGTTGGACATTCCCTGAGGGGTCCCCAGTTGGAGAGGCTGCAGGCCGGGCTGAGTGATAACCCATGCCCCCATACACAAATTTGTGCACCAGGCCACTAGTATAAACATAAAAGCATTGCAATATACATTATGTTGAACTACTTCCTTATGATGTATATATGCATTGTGTTTCAGTTCATTCTCATCATAGAGTTTTGGCGGTTTTTGCTACTATTTAACCACTTTGTAGATGAGGTTTTTCAAGTCTTCTGAAAATATTTTGTTCTTAGTGATATTTTATATCCAGATCACTTGTGTCCTGAGTAGATGTATTATTTTGTATAATAGGCATTTACCTGAATGTCTGTTCTCTCTCATTAATGGAATTAAAAGCAGTGAAAAATATATTATGTTTGGGCAAGAAGACAGAGAAGGAGAGTGATTGGATTATTTGAAATATATATGGTCTGACAGCTTTCTTTACAGTGATTTCATTTCCAATATTGAAAGAGCAGGGAACTTGCTTGGTTAATATGACTTCTTGCAATCTCATCTGTAGTTGTACAATCACTTCTCTCAAAGGAATACAGCTTGTTCCTGTGTGCTTGGTTTCTTTTGCTTTCTGGTTATTTCCACATCACTTTGTCTTGCAACATTTGAAAGGTGTTTGTTTAGAGTGAAAAGCTGTTATATTAAAACAGTACAATTTTTAGGGAAGAAAAAACAAAAAACTAACAAATCCTCGAGGGAAAAATAAATCCCGATCATTGTAACTATTTCCTTTAAATAAGAAATGTTCAGTTTTAACTTTTTGGATGTGAAGGCAACCTGGATGGAACATCTATCACCCCCTAGATCACCATGGTTGACTTTTTGTTTCCATATTTTAAATTGCATTTTATAAGCAGTTACTCTGTTCAAAAGTGGAATAGAACTTAAGGACTAGAATTGATTAAATATTTTTTCTATATTTGTAGAAACACCATGACAAATTTTTTTCTGTATTTCCCTAATAGCCTTAGAAATGATATATTAGTGATCCTACTTTACAGAAGAATATGAGACTCAGAATAGTTTTAGTCATGAATGTCATAGTAATTAAATGATAGAATATGGATTCTTCCATCTGACCCAAAGCAAACTTGTAAGATAATAGGTAGCTGTAAGTCCTCATTATAGATGCATCAAAAAATTAAATTTCTCTAAGGTCAGTGGCATAGGGTAACGTATATTTCTAATTTATGTAATTATTTTGTTACTGAATATGATATAGATGTATCTCATTGTTTTAACTCTGTCAATTCATTGCAATTCAATATTTGTGCAGATTGATTCTATGCTTTAAGGTGTGTTTCAGTTATGATTTTTCTTTCTCATAGTTACTCATCAATAAGTACTTTGACTGTAAATTATGTTGATATCATGGCATTCTAGTTTCTCTGGCTAGTGTTGTTGCTTGTTTTATCTACTTTATATATTAAGAGACTCCATATTTTTATTAATTGTGTTGTGATGAAAAATATAATTCTGGTAGACAAATTAACAACCCCTGAGTGCAACTATGAATTCTTCTCTCTGTCCTAGCAAGTAAGGGAAATGTGTGGGAGTAATCTCCATTGGAGACTCTATTTCGTGGTACCTCACAATCTGTGATTGCAAAGCTTTGGCCACATCCTAGCTTTGGCCACATCATGGAATAATCAAAATAATGGCTTTTTTAGTTGGTGGTAGGATCTGGAGATAATTTCACTGTAAAGCAATGTGGGAGAAATGATCTCTTTCTCCCTAAAACACGGGGATCAGAGAAAAAAAAAAACAACAAAAACAGATGCCCTAACTGATTTGACTCAGTGGATTGAGTGTTGGCCTGCAGACTGAAGGTTCCCAAGTTCAATTCCAGTCAAGGGCATGTACCTTGGTTGCAGGCACATCCCCAGGAAGGGGGTGTGCAGGAGGCAGCTGATAGATGTTTCTTTCTCACCGATGTTTATAATTCTCTATCCCTCTGCCTTCCTCTTTGCAAAAAATAAAATATATTTAAAAAAGAAAAAAATAGAGAAGAGAAAAAGTAGTGAGTTTGATAGAAATAACCAGTGAGATGGAGAGAGAAAGAGTGACTAAATCCTAGGACTTTAGATATTGGATATATAAGACTCAGAGCTGGAAAAAAATGTTAAATGATTTTTTTAATAAAAGAAAAAGTTTTATATGTTTATTTTATTTAAAAAATGTATATAGATATATAATATTCAAAGCTAAGTTTTTATTGTTGAGAATGGGAGCACCCTATCTTTATCAAATTCATTCAAATCTATTTCACACTGGGATAAGTGGCATCAGAACTCCAAGGAAATAAGTTAAAAGATCTGTGTTTTGAACCTGGACCAATGGATGAGAATAGAGACAGTCTATAAAAATGTTCAGGTCATCTCTACAGTGAGCTGTCTCCATGGAAAAAATGTGCTGAGCCAGGGCTAAGGATGAAATAATATTTTCCATGTGATTGCGAGGATCCAGATTTCCTTTGCATTATATTTTCTTAATGAGAGGTCCACCAAAAGAAGCTATAACTAAATTACATAAATCTGTAAAATCACTCCTTTCTGGCTTTCCCTTGTGAATCAGATTCTGTTCATCTAATGCTGTCAGCAGAGTCTTCAGTTCACTGATTGCCTAGTCCTTCTGCCATGACATTCTTAAAGCACCCTAATATAAAGCTCTCTACTTTCTCTGCTCTTCTCTCTTGACACTATAAATTGATGACTTTCAGTATCATCATCTTACTCATCTTTATTCTACTTCTCAACACTATTTTTATCCCCTGTGGCTTCCTGCAGTATGATGTATTTTGTCATAAAAAAAAGAAGGGATAGTAGAAGAGGACAGTGAAGTAAACATAGAAACAAGATAGGTAAGAAAATGTTTAATTAGAAAAAGCACAGAGTAATATCCAAAATGCTGAAGATAAAACTCAAATTAGAATTCTATAACCTGCAGACTAGGAGTGAAAAAAAGCAAATGAGTATGTTTTCTATGTACCAAGGCCCATTGAGTTTCCCATCTAAATTTTCTTACTAAAAAGAGTTGCTAAAGCCTGGGTCATGTGGCTCAGTTGATTGAGCATTGTCCCATGCACCAAGAGGTCTCATTTAATTCCCTGTCACTCAAAACTCTGGATTACAGGCTCAACCCCAGTAGAGGGAGCAGATTAATGTTTCTCTCTCAAGAGTGTTTCTACCTTTCTCCTTTTTCCCTTCTCTCTATGAAATCAATACAAATATATTCTTCATTTTTAAAAAAGAGTTATTAAAGACTAGACATTGTCAAGGGAAAGCAAAGCAAAAAGAGGTTGAAGGGGGAAATGACAAGTGCAGAAGTTGATAATATGTTAGTAAAGTCAATTGTTGGATACATACAAAAGTAAATAATAGGAATTTTAATGGGAAAGATAAAAACTAAAACTTTATATCACAATAATGATAGCAGAATATGGTGTGTTAAAAGTGTAATTTAAACATGTAAATACCTCACATACTTGGTAATGTGATTGAAACACTTATTTTCACTAAATATGTTTTTAAAAGTTTATAGGTGAATTTATATGTACAACATTTAAGGAAAACCACAAGAAAAATAACTAAAATTTATATTAACCAGTAGAGGAAATAAATATATTGCCTCAATAAAACTCGAAAAATAAAAAGATGATGGAGATAGGGGTAATTTGTTGAGTTGAAGAAATACTTTTGGGAGAAGTAGATCCTTTTAGGTTTTGGTAGTTCTTATCCCTAAGATCCAAGCTTAGTGCCTGGATAAGGAGGAAGGTGAAGTTAGATCTGGAGATGCTGTGGCTCTCTACTCTCTGGGAGAAGAAAGAACCTAGATGAACTAGTGGGTTTGGCCCAGCTTGTGCAGGCACCTTCTGACACTATTTCCTTACCTATGATCATTAAGAGACAGACACAACCCAGCAGCCTCTTAAATTATCCCTGAGATCTGAGTCCTCAGGAACTTTGAAGTTGAGTTAGGTTAACAGGAAGATTAGCCATAAGCCTAATGATGCATCTTACTCTCAAAAAAGAAGCTTTGAAAGAAGAGTCAATTTGCCCCAAGATTTTTTTACACTTTGGTAAAGTGCAGAGGTTCCCAGGGTCAACTCCACTGAAGGTAATGACAACCATACACTCTTCTGGAAAAGGCCTTCAGAATCACCCTTTCAGCGTCTCAGACCAGCCCAGGGGAAGATGTACAGTTCAGTTAATTGCACAGAAGGATGAGGTGGAAAACCCAGTCTCCTGGAATCCAGGTGGAGGATGAAAGGAGAAGGCAAGTGCTCTCCTAGACAGAGGCACAGAGGACAGCGCCCCCAGGTGTGGGAACTATGGACCTGGCATATGTGCTGTGAGGGTTCCTGCTGCAGTGGTGGAAGGGAGATACTTTATGATCATTTCCACACAAAAGGAGTGGTTCTGGTTTCCCTGGACAGAATGCCTAAGGACAGAACCTGTTTTTTTGTTGTTTTTTTTTTTATAAGAAAAGTAATACAAAGATTTGACATAAGAGCTGTTCTTCATTCCTTCCCACCTCTCATTCTATATTGAATTTGCAGTGCCTGCTCTGAGCAAGTTTTTCCAAAAGCAAAATGTAGACCCTGGCCAGAGAGCTCAGTTGGTTAGAGCATCATCTGGTTAGGCCAAAGTAGTGGGTTTCATCTGTGGTCAGGGCACAAACAAGAATCAACCAATGAATACATAAATAAGTGTAAAACAAATCTCTCTCTCTCTCTCTCTCTCTCTCTCTCTCTCTCTGTCTCTCTCTCTGTCTCTCTCTCTCTGTCTCCCTCATTTCTTTCTCTCTCTCAAAATAACAACAACAAAAACAAAACAACAACAAAAAACACAAAAACTCAACAAGTCAATTAAAAGCAAAATGTTAGGCAAATGTCTCCATAAAAATATTTTAAAAATACTACAAAAACTACATAATGAAGCCAACTCAATGATCCTTTAATGAGTTTAATAAGCAATGAGTCTGCGGCTATCAGAACAAATTCTCTGATATTTACAATATCTATCTATCTATCTATCATCTATCTATCTATCTATCTATATTAAAGCCTAAGTGACCATTAGGACTGAACAACTGGAATGACAGGAATGACTGGTCGACCAGTCTCTATGATGCTCACTGACCACCAGGGGGCAGATACCCAATTCAGGAGCTGCACCCCTGATGGTCAGTGTGCTCCAACAGGCAACTTCCCACAGCCCTCTCCCCGCCACATATGGCCAACCTGCCATGTCCCCTTTGTCCCCCCATCGGCTGGCTCCCCAGATAGTCTCCAGTTGGGGGGCCAGCTGGCCAACCTCTCATGATTCCCCCTCCCACCGTAGGTCTCCATCACCAGCCAGGGTGAGGGACTCCGCCTATACATGATTTCATGCACCAGGCCTTTAGTTGTTTTAGAAAAGAGAAAACAGAACTGCTACCCTGCTAACTTTATGAGCTTAGTGAAACTTGATAGTTAAACCAGACACAAACAACCTTTAGAATAGCATTTATAATTGTAAGGAAAAATGAAGGTTTGTAGGAATAAATTTACAAATATTTGAAAGGCCTTTGTAGATAGAATTATAAAGTATTATAAATGGCATCAGTGGATTACCAGTCAATATAATAAAGATACCAATTTTCCCTAAATTTATCCACAAATTCAATATAATTGTAACCATGGTTCCCCATGAAATTTCTCATAGTATTTGATAAATTGATCCTCAGATTAATATTGAAAAGTATAGGGCAGGAATAGCAAAGATAATTTTGAGAGACCATTTAAGAAGTGAGAGATGTACTAACATGATATTAACGTGGTATAAATCTTACGGAATTTACTCAAGGATTAAAATAGATGAATGGAATGGAACTAAAGTTTGATGACCATGTAAGTAAATTGGAAAACTCATACACTGCTTAGGATATTGCAAATGTTTACAAACACTTTGTTGAGTACAGTAGGAATCTGTAAAAGTTGAAGATGTGCATTTTGAAATAACCAAAAATTATAGTTATGGGTGCAAGCCCTAAAGACATTCTAGAACTTGTGTACAGGAATCACACAAAAAGACTAATTAGTATTTTAAATAATAGCAACAAATTATATTCTTTCAAAATGTCCATTAGTAGTAGAATGATAATCTGTGTTTTATTCTTAAATATTACATAGCACTTAGAATAGAATGTGTCTAGTTGTTAACACAAATTTTGAAAGCATAGCATAGAGTAAAATAATTATGTTGCAAAAATTTAAACAATATTATCATTTCTATTTAATAAAATAAATACAATATATATTGCTCATTAAATTATACATCAAAATTACAATGTAAAAATGTGAAAGAGAAGATTAAATACCAACTCTGAAATATTCATGCTCTGTCTGAGTAGCTCAGTTGGTTATAACTTTATCCCAATGCACCAAGGACACAGGTTCTATTCCTGGTCAGGGCACAGACAAGAATCAACTAATGAATACATAAATAACTGGAAAAAAAACTCTCTCCTCTCTCTCTTTTTATCTCTCCCCAATAAAGAAAAATTAAAGCAAAAAAATTATTTATGCCTTTGAGGATGAAAAAAAGGGGAAATGAGGTTCAGAAGAAATAGCAGAGAGGCTCTGTGTATCATACTTTATTTTTATTTTATAAAAATCTAATGGTAATGTGGAAACTATTTGTATTTGCAATTTTAATCTGGAAATGGAGCATATTTTTATTCTTCAAATGTTTCAAATATTTTATAATAAAAATTGAAGACTTATTTATAAATTATTCTTTATTTTTTTATTCATTGTATCCACTCATTTTTTAAATCTACGATTCTACACCTTGTGGTAGGCCTGATGCTACGTCAGTCAAAATGATGAATAAGAGACACTTTTTCCTTTCTAGGCCTTCTTCCCTACATAGTCACAACATCATAAAATTACAAGTTCAAACTATAATCCTGAGACATATTTAAAGTACATAATTTACTAGAAGTAATTTAGGTAAGAAAGATGATCCTGGAAATGATACTTGAAGAATGTTGATAAATGAAGAAGAAGGAAGAGCATTCACACCCACAGTCTGGTTAAGGCTCCAATCATCTTAAATGAAGGAACTTTTAATGCACAATTTTATTTCAGGACTCTGGCCCTACTATACAGACACATTATCTTATTTATGATTTTATCTTGTGTGCCTTGGAGAATCCTTGACTCATGGGAAGCGTTCAGTAAATATTCAGTTAGCTGAGTGCAAGCACTTCGTGCTCACTCTGGAAGTCTTTCAGCATTGAGCAACCCCAGCTGGAATATCTACCCTCAGTAGAAGCTTCAAGAGGGATTTTATAATTTTCCTATCTGTGAGATATGGAGGCTGGACAAATGACAGACCTTTTGTTGCTTCATGGTCACTTCACAGTTTGTGAATCTCTGCTTACATACAAAGTTGTCTTTCCTTTTACCTCAATCCAGATAATTCAGAACTATTACACTGCATCATTTCTAACCTCTTTCATGGCCTCCAGACTAGATGGCCCTAAAATTGTGATGCATTTAGAAATCAGCAGTGGATGGACCTTACCCTGACGCTCCTTGTGGAATTACAATCTCCAGTTTATTTGGTATATTTCAATTAAGAATTTCAACACAGCTTACACAAACATCTGATTACATTCCACAAAGATCCCTGAAAGGAAAAGGCACATTATTCACTGAAATGAAAGATTTTACAATGAGAAAAAATATATATACATATAACAAATATTAGAAATGTTAGAAAAAAGTATTACAAAGCTATTTAGTAGAACATTTTAATTATCAGTATCATTTTATACTTTATTTATGAGTTCCTATTATGTGTTCTCTGGTATGCTCAAATTGTTGAGTAGACGGATTATAAAGACAAAAGGTGGAAAACACTGACTCTGACTAGAATGAGAAAAGAAAAACTTGCTTGTCATTTGAAGCCTGGGGCTATGACATAAAAGGCTGTGTGAGCCATGCAAAAAAGAGAATTTATCATGAAGACAATTAAAAACCTAATATCAACTTTTAAAATTAAATCATGTAGAGTATATAACTTTAGTTGCAATGGTTGGCCAAAATCAGTTACATTATCTGCAGCAAAGTCAAGCCTTATTGGGTTAGTTGTTCAGTCATCTTCAATTGTACTGAAGTTTTGAATAAAGCCTTCTGTCATTGCTGACTTCCAAAGCTGACTCGTTTTTCCCCCTAAACATGCAGTCTTTCTTTATTCTTTTCACCACAATTATTAATTTAAAGAACATTTATTACCTTGCAAAGAATATTTAAGAATCTCCCAGAAGCTCTGTGATAAGAAAATGCATCCTTTGTTTCTATAGAAATGTACATGTTGTTCACTGTGTGTGCTTGAGCAAGATTTCAGAACATTTGGAGCCTGTCATTGAAATATGCACCCAAAAAGCAGAACAAATGCAAAATGCTGCCCTCTGTTGAAAAATGCCCAGAAAGCCAATCAGTCCTTGAAAGGTGGACCAAAATATTACACCTACATTAGTATGACATATTTTGTAGAGCTAAAAATTTGACAGGATCTGTGAAGAAATGGTAACTTGCTAAGATTCTAATAAAAAAAAAACAATGTCAAAGGAACAAATGACAAATTTAAAGAATTTTAAAATATAACACTATCTGCATTGAAAAATACTAAGCTAAAATAGAGTAGCAGACTATATGGAAAAATACTTTCTCTAAATATGAGAGAGGAATGGATAATTCCTATAATTTTAAGTAGCTTATATAAAGGTTTGGAATGCATTAAGAAAACAATATTGTAGGTCATTGAAATGATAATACATTTGGCTCAATATTAATATTCTCTAGTATATTTTGGCTTGCAATATATACATATATATGTATTGCAATATATATATATATAATATTTACACTCAATCTGATAAGATAGTTATGAAACTATACAATATTTTAGGTATGGAGCTTTATCAACTGGTTTAAAACAATTGCAACTCAACACAGCAATAAACTGAAAAAGCCCATGTTTCTACCCATAACACAGGGATTACCAATTCTTGATATTTGGTTAAAGAAAATAATTCAAGGGCTCTAGGTAATAAGATGTCATTTATAATTGCAAAATATAAAAATGAAAACAAATATATATACTCAGAAAATCTTCTTTAATATGGTATATCAAAGTTATAAAGTTTGTAAAGATGGTACATAATGTGATTGGATAAACAATAGTCCTTCTCCAAAGCTGTCAACATCATAATCAGTGAGACTTGTGAAGATATTACCTTATCTGGCAAAATGGATTTTGCATATTTAAATAAGGTCCTAGGCCATAAATGGGGATGTCAGTCATCTTGCATTATCTAGGTGGACCCACTCAATCTCATGACCTTTAAAATCAGAGAATTCTCTCAAACTAAGTCGAAAGAGAGGATAGTGAGAGAAAAAAGTAGAAGGAATATGGCAAAAGAGGGAATCAGAGAGATTCCAAGTGTGAGAAGGATTTGCTGGTTCTTAAATATAGGGGACTCCATGCAAACATAAGAGGCAAGTCTCTAGAAACTAGGGATGGTCCCACTATAAGCAGTCAATTTTGTTGTAATCTCCCTTTATTATAAATTAAACTTTAGTTCAAAATCCTATCTAATAAAAGAGTAATATGCAAATTGACCATACCTCCAATCAAGCATGCCCACAAGCCATGCCCACAAGCCAATCAGGAGCAAATAAACACCAACCGAGATGGCTGTGGCCACTGAGAGCAGGAGGGAGGCTTGGGTTTCCCCAGCAATGGAGGAAGCCAAGCTTGCCACCTGCCCTTGCCGGCCTTGGCCAGGGCAGAGCCCAGTGATCAGAGCAAACTGGGGATCCCCTGCCCAGGGCTTGAGCCTCAGCCAAAGGCTTGTGGCCAAGGGGGGCAGAGCACTGCTATATTGGCTCTGGGGGTCCCCTGCCTAGGGCCCAAGCCTCAGAGCCTCAGCCAGAGGCTTGCAGGCCTTGTCCAGGGGTGGAGCAGTGCAGCCGCAGCTAACTGAGGGTCCCTCACCCAGGGCCAGAGGCTTTAGGACTTGGCAGGGGTGGAGCAGGAGATCAGAGGAGATAGGTGTGAACTGTAGAGGAAACATCTTTTCTGACTGCTCATTGGCTAAGCTCCCTCTATGAAACTGGTAATATTCTTAGTAACTTGGGTATAAGAATCTAAAAAAGTAATCTAGGGTTTTTCCACCACACTCCTAGAGAAAAAAAAAATGAAGATCCGCTGCTGGAGGGCTAAGAAGTGTCATATCCTGCCCTAGGCGGTTTGGCTCAGTGGATAATGCCTAGGTTTGCCAGCTGCAGGGTCTTGGTTAGATTCTGATCAGTGGCATGTACCTAGATTGTAGTCTCCTCCCTGGCTGGGGTCCAGGTCAGGGCTCATGCAGGAGGCAACCAATCAAAGTTTTCCTCTCACTTTGATGTTTCTCTCTGTCTTTCCCGTTCTCTTCCACACTCTCTAAAAATCAATGAAAACATATTCTTAGGTGAGGCTAAAGAAAGAAAAATAAAGAAATGTCATGTCCTATGAAAGACATATCTTGAAAATGCCTAAAGAAAGTTATCATTTTTTCATGGTGAAGGGACCAGAGTCAGGGTTGAAGAAAACACCTTGGTGGCTGCAATGTCTGGAAGGGGCTGCAGCAGTGGGGTGATGGGGCTTGTACCTTTCCCTGATCAGCCTGGTTGTCTCCCAAAAGGGAGGCCAGACTTCGCCTTAGGCCCGCTCCCTGTGGGGAACAGGCCTAAGCCATCAGTAGGACATCCCCTGAGGGCTCCCAATATGTGAGAGGGAGCAGGCTGGGCTGAGGAGACCCCTCCCCCATAGTGCACACATTTCGTGCACCGGACCCCTAGTCTATACTAATAAAAGGGTAATATGCTAATTAGATCAGACATCTTCCTGACGATCTTCCGGACATCCTTCCACACAAGCCCTCGTGGCAAGGCCGAGGCAGAGGCAGTTAGGCGTGATCAGGCCAGCAGTGAGGGGGATCAGGCTGGCAGGGAGAGTAGTTAGGGCAATGAGGCAGGCAGGCAGAGGTGGTTAGGGATGATTAGGTAGGCAGGCAGACAGGTGAGCAGTTAGGAGCCAGCAGTCCTAGATTAGAGAGGGTGCAGGCCAGGATGAGGGACATGCCCCACATGCATTAATTTTGTGCACTGGGCCTCTAGTATCTTATCCTATCTAATAAAAGGGTAATATGCAATTTGACCATACCTCGATCAAGCCACACCCATAGCCATGCCCATCAGCCAATCAGAAGAAAATTATGAAAATAAACCTCAACCAAGATGGCTGCAGCCACTGAGAGCAGGAGGGAGGCTTGGGTTTTCCCGGCAATGAAGGAAGCCAAGATTTCCACCTTCCTTTGCAGGCCTAGGCCTCCACTCAATGTTACAAAGTTTCAATTATAGAAGATACATAATCCCAACAGAAATGGTGGCAGCCATAGAGCTGAGACACTAGGGTTGCCAGGGCGATGGAGGAAGATAAGCTTCTGCAGCTCTGGCCGGCCTAGGCCTCTACTCTAGGCTACAAAGTTTCAATTATAGAATTTAAATAAAACCAAACAGAAATGGCTGTCTCCATGGAGTGAGCAGAAGGCTTGCCTCTGCTCCATTTCATTTGTAGAACATAAATTAATCCCAGATACCAGGGCCTCTGCTTGGATGGCTGGGGGGGTGGGGGAGGCAGCCTACAAACCATCATAGGCCCCATGTCCCAAGGGAACCCCCACCCTGATCTGAGACACTCTTCAGGGCAAACCAGCTGGTTCCCACCCATGTACCAGGGCTCTATCCTATCTAATAAAAGAGTAATTTGCAGATTTACCATCACTCCAACACACAAGAGGACTGACCCCATGTGGTCAAAAATCCTGCTCCCATGTAGACACAAGATGGCCACCACAAGATGGCCAGCAGGAGAAGGCCGTTGAGAGGTTGCAGGCCTGCAAGGGCAGGCAGTTGGGAGGGAGCAGGCCTGCAAGGGAGGGCAGTTGTTGATAATCAGGGGAGGGCAGTTAGGGGTGACCAGTCTGGCAGAGGAGGGAAGCTGGGGGAAAACAGGCTGGCAAAGGAGCAGTTAGACATCAATTAGGCTGGAAGGGTGGTGGTTAGGGGGTGATCAGGCTGGCAGGCAGAAGTGGTTAGGGGAAATCAAGGAAGCAGGCAGGTGAGCAGGTTGAAGCCAGCAGTCCTGGATTGTGAGAAGGATGTCCGACTGCCCATTTAGGCCTGATCCTGCCAGGATCACCCTAAACAGGCAGTTGGACATCCTTCAAGGGGTTCCAGGTTGGACAGGTGCAGGCTGGGCTGAGGGACATCCCATGCCTACTGTGCATGAATTTTGTGCACTTGGCCTCTAGTATATAATAAAAGGCTATTATGCAAATCGACCAAACTAGGGAGTGACCAGTCTCTATGATGTGCACTGACCACCAGGGGGCAGATGCTCAACACAGGAGTTGCACAGAAGCTAGGCTCACAGCTGAGGAGCACAGCAGTGGTGGTGGGAGCCTTTCCCGCCTCTGGAGCAGCCCTAAGGACTCCTTGTGGGATGTCTGCCAAGGGGTCCTGTACTCTGAGAGGTCACAGGCCAGGCTGAGGGACCCCCCACCGAGGGCATGAATGTCATGTACTGAGCCTCTAGTAGATAATAAAAATATAAATAGAAGTGCTTTTTCTACACCAATACCTTTGATAGCAGTATGTTATTGTTCTCTCAAGATTACATGCTCTCTTGTAGAAGAATGTAAGATAACATTGCACATATATGAGTGAATTTGTGTGTGTCTTACCTACCAAATTGTCCAGCCTTCCTAATGT
Organism: Antrozous pallidus; assembly: GCA_027563665.1. Taxonomy (NCBI): domain Eukaryota; kingdom Metazoa; phylum Chordata; class Mammalia; order Chiroptera; family Vespertilionidae; genus Antrozous; species Antrozous pallidus. The sequence goes on along the minus strand of CM050520.1, from coordinate 52,254,360 downwards.
TATTCCTCCATGTTATTCCCAATACAAATTTTGCCCTAGTTCCACTTTTATGACCAATTATTCACTTTGTTCATGAAATAGATAATTTAGAAGGAGGTTAGCTTTAAGATTAGTCATTTTTTAGTTTTATACAACTTTAGTGATTAGTCTCATGATGTTCATCTTGAGCAGGAAATTTTTTAAAGCCAGTTCAAAACACAAAATTAGTTTTTTGTGTGTGTGTGTGTGTGTGCCTATGTCCTAGTATCTGAATCCCCACTTCTTTCCCTGCATGGATTTCAGCGAGGAAAGGAGAGAGAGATTGAAACATCAATTATGACAGAATCATTGATTGGCTTCCTCCTGCATGCACCCTGCTTGGGATTGAACCTGCAATCTAAGCATATGCCCTGATCAGGAATTGAACAATAACCTCCTGCTTCAAAGGTCAACACTTAACCATTGACACACAGGCATATGCCCTGATCAGGAATTGAACAATAATCTCCTGCTTCAAAGGTCAACACTTAACCATTGGACAGAGAGATTCTTAAAGGTATGAAAATCCAGTAATAAATTAAATTCAGATTCCTTGAAGAGGACTTGAAGGATTAATATACTCCTGGTCAGTTTTGTTCAGTGGATAGGGTGTTGGCCTGCAGACCAAAGGGTCCCGAGTTTAACTCCCATCAAGGGCATGTACCTTGGTTTCAGGCTCTTCCCCAGCCTGGGCCCTGGTTGGAGTGCATGCAAAAGGCAACCAGTCCCAGTCAATGAGTTTCTCTCTCTCTTTCCTTATCTCCCCCATTCTCTTTAAAAATCAATGTAAGATATTCACAATAGACAAATTAAATGCAGAAACAGGTCTGAAACAACCTAGATAGGTCCATGATGATAGTTTCAAACCACAAATGTTTGAATTGTCTCTTAACGAACATGCAGGTACACCATTTTGGGTCAAACTACACAACAAGTTGAGCATTTGTTCTAATATGTTGTCAGCATTTCAGCTCTCCCGGTCTCATGGCATTGCTTTGTTTCCATCTGTCCTTTGTGAGTATGGAATTATTTTTTCAGTTGTTGTTCCCATGGTCAAATGGTGATGCCTGTTGGGATCTCCTCTGCATGGCATGTCCCACTGGGTCCTGGTCAGCTGCAAACAGATGCCAGAAAATTGCATTTGAATCATAGCAAGCAAATGGTAATAGGACTGCTTGTATGGTCTTCATTATTCTGCTGCCTTTCCTGTCATCCATCAATACTTTCAACTCCCTCTCATTTTCACCATTACAACCTGTGGCTCTTAACTTTCTTTCCCTCTCTGACTCTGTCAAGAGTTTAAAAGTAAATTCCTCATAATTTTGGGCAGGCAAAAGTATAAGAAGCATAAGATTTCTTTGAGAGATACAGAGAACCTTAGTGTCCCCATATGTGAGTGGGTTGAAGAGGGCTGTCAGGAGGGAGCAGACTGAACTAAGGCTGCCCAAGGGCTCTCATGTGTCTCTTTAAGCCCAGCTAATGAATCAGAAATTGGCAATAGATTTGGATGGAAGGACATTTTCAGAGCCAGAAGGTGACCAATATCTCTACATTTAAACGTCCTAAGGAGGGAAAAAAAAGAATAATTCAGGAACTTTTGGGATTATAAAGAATTTATAGCCACTGTTATTATCTTAGTTCAAACCAGTATTTTTCATTTTCTGAAGGACATAGCAGTTTCCTAGATGATATATCTACTTTACTTCTGCCCCTGCAATTTATTTCTATCAGTGGTCAAAGTGCCCCTGCAATTTATTTCTATCAGTGGTCAAAGTAATATATTAAAATCTAAAGCAGATGATAACATTCCCCTAAAAATCTTCAATTATATTCAGAAAAAATATTAAAATATTTTAAGGTGACCTCTAAGAACTTGTACAATATGTCCAGACTAATGGTGAGTATTCATCTCTTATTATTTGTTTGTTTTTTTTCTCTCAAAACTCTGGGAAATTAAATCTCCATTATTTTATATTTTTCACAACAATTTATAATATTACACTTTAAAAATTTATCATTTTTGCCCAGTCTGTGTGGCTACGTGGTTGAGCATTGACTTATGTATGAACCAGAAGGTCACAGTTCAATTTCCAGTCAGGGCGTGTGCCTGGGTTTCAGACTTGATCCCCAGTGGGGGCAAGCAAAAGGCAGCCAATCAATGATTCTTTCTGATCATTGATGTTTCTACTTATCTGTCCCTCTCCCTTTCTCTCTGAAATCAATAAAAATATATATTTTAAAAATTATAATTTCTTAAATGAACAAATAAATTTTATAATTTCAATATGAACTTACTACTTTTTGTCATTGCCACTCTTCCTCGATTTGTCAATTTCAAATTAAACTCTCTGAGAGCAAGAAATTTTATCCCAGCAACTAGTATGATGTCTGGAGCAAAGTTATTGCTCAACAATTTATTTGTTGATTGAAAAAATTGACTTATAGAATGTGAGGTCTGGAAAAGCCTTAAGGATCATTCGGTGATTAACCATGAACTGTGGAGTACAAAGGCCTGGACTGTAATTCCAGCTTCACTGTAGTTATCTATCTAGGTGAACCTCTTTTTCCACATTTGTAAAATGAAAACAACATTTTTATATTCAAATGTAATAAAGATGAATAATAAACATGAATCCATGTCAAATAGTAATGGCTAATTTAAAAAAAACCTACTAAAGATATCACCCCTGTATAGTTATTGTATACATGAGAAATCTATATATTTATATAGATTTATATTTCTAAATGTTTGACTATAAATGTATTATCACACCTTAATTTCTATGATTTGTGTGAATATGTCTATTTTAAAATCTGCATCTATCTTGTTTTGGTGTGGCTGATTTAAACAGGCATAAAATTATATTTAAAGTCTAAGTTCTACGTGCATGTATAAATCTATTTAGATGTGGAGCATATGAAGACTATAAAAATGGGTTTTAAGATTACAGAGACTAATTGTTCTCAAAAGGAGTGAATCTATGATAACAAACAAGAACAACAGCAGAAATGCTGGAAAGTACCAGCCAGCATCAGGTCAGCAGAATCTTTATGTTAACACTATAAACTAATAAGTGATTTTTCTTATTTGCCAGCAGCTTGGCAAATAGCTGTACTTTCATTTATTTTTCTTAGATCTATCCTAAGCCCACTTGGGGCTGTTTGTAAAAGATGATGCTTCAGAGAATTATCAAAACAGTAGAAAAGGTTGTTGCTCTGATACTCCCTTTGGCTCAGATTCCTGTAATGTAAAATTACAATAGTAGTTCCTGTTTGATCTCCATGTTGTGGGGATGGAGTGTGATAACATATGTGAGAGAGCATTATAAAATAATAGAATTTTTATTTATTTATTTTCTTAAAAAACAACAATAAACAAACGTGGGAAACTGGGATAATCATAATTGTTCACTTGGAATCTCTCTAATGGGATATAGTACTGATGGGATGGGACATTCTCCCATATGACACAACTGCACACTATAACTCTGAAGTCTGAATGAGCTTAGTGCTCTAGGGCCCTATACGAGGGCCTTCAATGAAGTGGTACCCAGTGGATGCCTAGTAATGGAGCAAGAATACCATCTTAAAGAGAAGACTGTTTAAGAGTTCATATGAGAAATCTACTGAGAACTAGAAAAGCTAGGATTCTGAAAAGTCTGAGATCCTACAAGGATAGGTGGGAAAAAGCCAGTGATACTCTTGTTCTTGTTGCTCATATTATTCCCTTTGTACCTTTTGTTTGTTATTTTTATAGTCATCACCAAAGTTCTTTCTTCCACAGCTATAGCTATTGATTTATACAAAAAAATTTTTGAGAACCAGGAGTGATGCCAGCTTCTTCCTTACTTTCTTATATTTAACTTCCAACCAATGATATCTCTTAAAACTAATATCACATCTCCATTAATTCAGGGATGCCTACGTGACTAGCAAGAGCACAAATCCCCCAAAAGGGATTAGTTTGGAGAATAGAGAATGACTGGTTACCCAGGTGCATAAATAGCTTAAATCAGACAAGCCTTACAAGGTCCTCTAGATTGGACAGTGCAGAAAAGTCTGGTCATCCGAGTTAGAAAGCTAGCAAAGAGGAAGTGGAATGTAATGAAGTATAACAAACATACTGCAGTGACCATTGTACAGAATGGTTCCCATGCTGAGCCTCACCATTCCTAAATGAGGGGAAGGCCCCATATTAACATCACACAAACGTAGTCCTTGAAAAACTTTTCCTTGAGAAATGTTATCTGGGGGTGGGGGGCCGTTTACATTAATTTTCAAAACAAAGTCTATAGTCTGTCACCAGCTTGAAAAAAATCACAAATCCCATCAAGGCTGTTTTTGTTGAATCTGTTTAGCTGGAAGTGTTGGCCTTGACTGTGCAGACAAGGTCTCTTTTTTAATATCCCATGAAACAAATACTTTACATTACTAGTTTAATTTCACATTAAATTCTCATTTACATGTAGCTGACAGTACCTGTTTTTTAACGCCTGGTTGGTACATCTTTCAAAACTGAGAGCCTCACTTTCTTTCTAAAACTTTTGCTGACACTTACGGGAGAGCAGGACATTCCATCCCCTGCACTCCTGCTACAACCGACATGTTATTTGACTATAGATTACATAATAAGTTATGACACTTATTGATTGCCATTTCTGATTATGGCCATGTTTCATATAGCTTTGTTTCCCCTTTTCCAATAATTGATCTGACTTAGATTAAGTGACATATTTGTTAATGCACCAATGAAGAGTTTGTGTGTGTGTGTGTGTGTGTGTGTGTGTGTGTGTGTCTGTGTGTGTCTGTGTATATATGTGTAGGGATTATATAATAAGGAGGGTGTGCTAAAATTTAAATCTAACACATTTGTTATAGTAAAACAACTGAGTGGAAACCATGGAACTACATTATTTGTTTTATGTTTTGTTTTTCTTCAAATATATATATTTTTTATTTATTCCAGAGAGGAAGGGAGAGGAAGAAAGATAGAAATATCAATGATGAGAGAGAATTATTGATGAACTGCCTCATGTACACCCCCTACTGGGGATTTAGCCCACAATCTGGGCATGTGTCCTGACTGGGAATCAAACCTTGAACTCCTGGTTCATAGGTTAATGTTGAACCATTGAACCACACAGGCTGGGTACTATTTGTTGTAAACTTCAACTCTCCCTGTTGTAAGTTATGAAAGTTGACTAATAACCTCTTTGTACCTCAGGGTATATACCTACAGAATAGGTGTAATAGTAATAGCTGCTGGAAATTTACTATCTATATCTCCTAAATATGTCTTTATCATTATTTAAAGAAGATACTTCTTGCTTGTGTCTAAAAAATTAGCCGTGCTTCCATAGTTTTTGTTCTCTGAAACTCAGGTCTCTTAATGAGAGCAAGATATACAAAGCAGAATGTAACTTTCCTGAATCTAGAAGGCAAATCCACATGAAAGAACTGGGGTGCACATAGATATTATATGGGTCAGAATCTGTTTCCTATTCTGTGTGCTTACCTGGTTTTTAAAGGCACATTCCTTTCTCTCTCCCAAAAGATCAGGGATTGAGGTGTTTTTATAACCTTCCTTTTTGTAACCTTTTGTTAAAACTTTACCTGTGCTTGCAGAGTCATGATTGGACATCAGCTGAGGAGTCATTTGGAGCCCAAATCTGTCATTTGTTGGTATCATATCATTCCTAAGAATCTGTTTCCCATCTGTAAAGTGAAGTAAAACATATATGGAATTGTTGTAAAAATTAAATCATGCACATAGATTATACATTAAATAAAATATTATTAATTTTTATTATTTTTTTTTCTATGAGCATTATAAGTTCATTAGGCACTTATGTATAATTTCAGCCCCATTAGCCCATAGGAGTCTGGGAAGTCAGGTTGGTGTTCTAAATATCTCACTAGTCCTAGCAAGTATCTGATAATTATTTTTCCTAACCCTTGCTTAGGCTATTTCCCTCCAAAAGAAAACCCTCCCATTCCTGCCCTCCCCCACTCAATTCTATCCAAATTAAAAAAATAGTTTTTACTTATACTCCATTCCCTCTCTCTCTCTCTCTCTCTTTCCCTCTCTCTCTCTCTCTCTCTCTCTCTCTCTCTCTCTCTCTCTCTCACACACACACACACACACACACACATACACACACACACACATACACACTCACAGAGAATTTTCACAAAAAACCTTCTCTGACCACTGTAGCCACATTCATTTGTACTTTCTCTAAATGATAGCTACATAGTATCACTCAACTGAATGTTCTTACATTTTTATTATTTCATCTTTCTTTGTTTGGTTCCCAAGTCCAGCCCAATACATTCAGAGATCAGAGCCCTTTTCAAGCCTCTATAATATCCCCACAGGACTTAGCTGACTACAGAGGGAGCCCTGTGCAATGCTATGCTTAATTCATTTTGATGATACATAAGACATTGATATAATCTGAATTCTTGTCCAGTTTTAATTCATTAAACATCTGATGCTTCCAGAGTCTAGGACCCACATGAAATCAAAGTATTTCAATGTGAAGTTATATTTGCCTCATCTGATATCCATTTTAGAAAACATTTTAACAGTGTTCCCATGTGAAGAAAATGAATTTTTGTTTAATGAATAAAACTTTTCTCAGGTCCAGATTTTAGTCTTTTAATGTAGTTTTGGTTGTTACAAAAATACTATCAAAATGCCTTACCTATTGACCAATACTTAGTTATTCTCTTTCTGGAGTAAATCACATGTTTTAATGTAGATCAATACTTGACCTTCTTAGCAGGAAATCCTTTAGCTTACTAATATATCAATGATCTCTGTTTATTTCCAACTTCTCTTTGTCTTATTTTAAATGGGAGACTTGCAGTGTATTTCACTAAAAGAATCGTATTAGTAGGTTGTACGTATCTAGAGTGTCGCAGGTAGACGTAAGTAATATGGTTAACTAAATGTAGCTACACCACTCTTCTCACCAAAGATTAACACACACACACACACACACACACACACACACACACACACACGTGCACATATATATACATTTCATATTATAAGCAAATCAACTTTTATGCAAATGGATCGTGAAAATAATCTTATCACTTAATATAGCTGGATTTAGTAAAAACAGAGATGTTAGTGCAACAGAAGCTCAAATGGTTTGGAGGAAAATAAACATAAAACAGTAATAAAAACTTACTACAAGATTATTACTCTTAAAATATCCCATGTGTCAAGGACATTTTTAAAATATTCATTTAGGCCATAATAAAAAGCAGAATTTTTTAATGTAGTTTAATAGGTTTATAACCGTTTGTAATACAATTGACAAAAATTTCACTTTCAGTCATGTGCTGAAGCCAATTGTACACTTACCTTCCAAAATTTATACTTAGTTATATCCAGTTGATAGATTGAAATCAGCATTGATGAATGCAGATATGAGACATGGCATGCAAGATTAAAATATCTTTAATCCCATGAAGATTATCTTCTAGTGTAGCAAGTAGATCTGAAATAAATAATCCTAACAAAATATACAGTAGTCCTTCTCATCCACGGTTTCATTTTGTGCACTTTGTTACCCACTGTCAACCTGACCCTAAAACTGTTTATAAAAAATTCCAGCCTGGCTGGCATGGCTCATGAACCAGGAGGTCATCGCTCAGTTCCCGGTCAAGACACATGCCTGGGTTGCGGGCTCAGTCCCCAGTGCGGGGTGTACAGGAGGCAGCTCATCAATGATTCTCTCTCATCATTGATGATTCTATCTCTCTTTACCTCTCCCTTCCTCTCTGAAATAAATAATTAAAATATTTCAAAAAAATCCAGAAATAAATGATTCATAACTTTCAAATTATGTGATATTCTGAATGGCATGATGAAATCTCATGCTGTCTGGCCCTGCCCTAGGCCTGAAATGACACTCCCTATGTTAGTCATGTAGTGACTAACCATCTTGGTTACTGGTACTGCTGTCTCAGAATCACAGTGCTTGTGCTCAAGTCACCTTATTTCACTTAATAATGGCCTCAAAGCCCAAGAGTAATGATGCTGGTAATTTGGATATGCCAAATAACAGCCATAAAATGCTTCCTTTAAATGAAAAAGGTAAGTACAGTTCCATTTTATTTTGAGAGATACTACATTCACATAACTTTTATTACATTATCCTATCTAATAAAAGAGTAATATGCAAATTGACTGTACCTCCAGTCAATCCACACCCACAAGCCACACCTATCAGCCAATCAGGAGCAAATAAATGCCAACCAAGATGGCTGTGGCCACTGAGAGCAGAAGGGAGGCTTGGGGTTCCCCAGCAATGGAGGAAGCCAAGCTTTCCACCTGCCCTTGCTGGCCGAGGCTTCCACTCAATGCTACAAAGTTTCAATTATAGAAGATACATAATCCCAACAGAAATGATGGCAGCCACAGATCTGGAGGGAGCAGAGGGTAGGGTTGCCCCAGCAATGGAGGAAACATAGTTTCTGCAGCCCTAGTGCTTAGGCCTTCATTCTAGGCTATAAGTTTCAATTATAGAATTTAAATAAACCCAAACAGAAATGGCTTCTCCACAGAATGAGCAGAAGGCTTGGCTCTGCTCCAGGCTACAAAGTTTCAATTGTAGAACATAAATCAATCCCAGATTCTAGTGTCTTTACTTAGGTCACTGTTGGGCATGGCCAGCCTGCAAACCACCACAGGCCCCTCGCCCAGGCTCCCCCACACCCCAAAGGAACCCCCACCCTAACCTGGGACACTCTTTGGGGCAAACCAGCTGTTCCCCACCCATGCATGAGGCCTCTATCCTATCTAAAAGAGTAATAAAAGTAATTTTCAGATTGACCATCACTCCAACACACAAGAGGGTTGCCCCTTAGTGGTCAAAGATCCTGCCCCAGTGTAAACATAAAATGGCCACCACAAGATGGCCAGCAGGAGAGTGCAGTTGGGAGGGACCAGGACTGCCAGGGAGGGCAATTGAGAGCAATCAAGCCTGCAGGGGAGGGCAGTTAGAGGTGACCAGCCAGCAAAGGAGGGAAGTTGGGGGCAAACAGGCTGGCAAGGGAGCAGTTAGACATCAATTAGGCTGGCAGGTAGTGGTTAGGGAATGATCAGGCTGGCAGGCAGAAGTGGTTAGGGGCAATGAGGTAGGCAGACAGGTGAACAGTTTGGAGCCAGCATTCCTGGATTGTCAGAAGGATGTCAGACATCCCTCTAGGGATATCCCAGATTGGAGAGGGTTCAGGCTGAGCTGAGGGTCATCCCCCACCTCCCATGCACAAATTTCGTGCACCAGGCCTCCCATGTTATTATAAAGTTATATACTGCATAACAATGTTTTAGTCAATATCAGACCACATATATGATGGTTGTTCCATAAGATTTTAATGAAGCTGATTTTTTTTTTCTAATTGCTAGTGATGTGGTAGGCTTCTGATCCTCCTCATTCAGGCAAGGATAAAAGTGTGGTTGTTAGGTAACTTTGTGTCATCCTACTTGACTTCGCAGTGGGACTCACCTCTCCCTTTTACCTTCCTTCCCTCCTCTTCCTAGCCTGTCTTCCTCTATACAGCCATCTCTTAATCACTTAAAACAGGCTCATTTCCCTAAAGCTTGAAGGCAAACACTCCTACCCATAGGGTCTCAGATCCCTTTATGGGAACCCAGGAGTTTGTGCTGATGTTGGTATAAACAAAGTTACTGTACTGCCAGTCTTACAAAATTTCTGTACTTAACATTGTTTTATAATTTCCTGCAATATTCATTATAGTAACATGCTATACAAGTTTGTAGTCACAGAGCATTAGATGATAGCATAGAGCCTAGATGTGTAGTAGGCTATTCTGACAAGGTGTGTGTCAGTGCACTCTTTGATGCTCACACAATGAGAAAATCACCTAAAGATGAAAACATGTCCCCATTTTTAAGCAGCACATGACTATAGTTGTTCTATTTTATTATTGGTTATGTTTTTTTAACCTCTTGTTATGACTAACTTATAAATTAAACTTTATTATAGGTATGTTTCTATAGGAAAAAATATAGTAGATGTAGAATTTGGTATTATCTGCAGTTTGAGGCACATCTATTGGAAGTCTCAGAATATATCTTCTAAAATAATGGGGGCTTACTGTATTACTAATTTATATAAAATAGTTGAATAAAATATAGTGTAGTTGTAAATAAATACAGAGATGATTTTTTAAATTGCTGGTTGTAGTTTGGGGAAGTGTATTAGGCTATTCTGTTAATATTAAAAGCTAAAACAGGTACTAGTTTGATGAAGCCTAGAAAAATGGAGATTTCCTACCAGCAGTTGTTTAACATTGCCTAGAAAGAAGATAAGACTAACTTTTTTTAAAAAAATATATTTTATTGATTTTTTACAGAGCGGAAGGGAGAGGGATAGAAAGTCAGAAACATCGATGAGAGAGAGACATCGATCAGCTGCCTCTTGCACGCCCCCTACTGGGGATGTGCCCACAGCCAAGGTACATGCCGTTGCCGGAATCGAACCTGGGACCTCGCAGTCCGCAGTCCGACGCTCTATCCACTGAGCCAAACCGGTCTCGGCGATAAGACTAACTTTTATAATAAAAGAAGCATGTTGAAATTATAAGGATAACCACTAACATATTAGTAAATGTTGTTTACCTTATAAACAAAGTAAAATGTAGTATAATAAAAAATGATGATATAGGATAAGGCAAGGAATGATAAAAACACCAATACTAGGAACAATAAATAGAATAATATTCTAAAATATAGTTTTAAACTCATGCATATCAATAATCACATTAAATATAAATGTCAACTTACATATTCTAATTAAAAGATAATTACTAAATTGATTTTTGAAAACCAACTATATTATTTAAAAACACATATAAATGTGTATATATATGTATATATATATGTGTGTGTTGTGTATATATATGTGTGTGTGTGTGTGTATATATATATATGTGCATTTTGTTACATATATATATATATATATATATATATGGTTTAAAAGTAAAAGGACAGAGAAATATACAGCAAACAAATACCAAGAGTATAGGACTGTCATTTTTGTATAAAATAAACTTTGAAAGAAATAGGATCATTGAATAAGTATAATTATGCCATGCTGGTTTCATGATCTCTAATGAATTCCCAATGTGACAATAAATTGATAACCATCAAAATACATTTTCAAAATATATAAACAAGTGATTTACTTGTTTCTTTCCTGGATATTATGTCTTATTCCACTTCTCCCTCAGAATTGCATCACAATGTAATATATTTTAAACTTAAATATTTTTATATTTTATGAGTTATATTTTTACAATGAATTATCTATAAAATATAACTTATATATCTATATTTTTATATATATCTGCACTTTTTATTTTTTATTATTATTTTAAAAATATATTTTATTGATTTTTTACATAGTGGAAGGGAGAGGGATAGAAAATCAGAAACATCGATGAGAGAGAAACAACCATCAGCTGGCTCTTGCACGCCCCCTACTGGGGATGTGCCCTCAGCCAAGGTACATGCCCTTGGTTGGAATCCAACCCTGGACCTTTCAGTCCACAGTCCAATGCTCTATCCACTGAGCCAAACCGGTTTCGGCTATATCTGCACTTTTTATAAAGAAAACATATTTCAGTTACAATATTAGTAGTATACAGTTGAGCCAACAACAGAAATTCTGGTAATTATTAACATAATAATTTAAATTTTCTTAAAAAATTGTGTTTATGTAATGAGAGAATTATAAAGCTTTGATTAAAGGAGACTTTTTGGGTACTAATATTTTTTACTTCCAGTGTTTTGACATTCTAGAGTTTTTGTTTTTTGCCAATTCTAGGCAGTGCATTATAGTAATTCCAGAGGTTTCATTGCTGTATGCTTTTTATTTTTGTGTTGTGACTTTTAAAATGGAGGTAGAAAATAAAATCACCTGTAAGATTAGGCAGAACAACTGAGGACCTGGATGGAAATCAATGCCCATGGAATACATCCATGAGCCCTGAGATGCACATGTCCATTTTGAGACCATCAATCTAGACCCATGTATCTGATACTTTAGTCCCCTCTTCACCTCCCCAACAGATGTCAATGACCACACATATGCATCGTGTCCTTCTTATTGAACTGTTAGAAAACTAGTCTTACATTATTTATAACCAGGAATAGTATTAAACTGACATATTGAATACATCAAATATAAATTGATTTAATTGAATTAGGATCATAGACTATTTGCAACAACCCCTGTGGCAAAAATCACACACACACATATTTCATTAAAAAGAAGATCAGATGGTAAATTTTTAAATCCAATATATTGTGTAGAAGCTGGCATTATTATTATTTTTTTAAATCTCAAGTGACATTTAGTGTTGACTGGAAATGAGTCAGTCTCTGAAGCACAGGGAAAGAGCCAATGAGGGGACAGGACAAAACAAACAGCAGATGGTGATTTGGGCCAGCACTGACTCTCCAATGGACCCTTCAGAAATTACAGAAGCTTCTTCTTGGAGTCCATGTTCTGGGACTGATTCTGCTGTTTTAGAGATATGTCCCTACCTCAGTCAATCCTGCCAAAATTCTGATCAGAGGACAGAACAGAGAAATACAGGGTTAGTTAGTAATAGCAGCCTAGAAATATAATTTAGCCACTAGATGCTCAGTGCACGAATTCATGCATAGGTGGGGTCTGGCTGGCCTGCCCTGATGGGGGCTGATCAGGACCTGGCCAGTTTGGGGGGTAGGATGGATGCAGGAGGTTGGCCAGCCTCCACTGCCTTCAATCTGGCTGGTTGATCGGCTGCAGTGGGCATCATAGGGACCGGTCATTCATACTTTCCAATTGCTGACTTTATATATATATATATTGTTTTTTCCATATCCACTTTGATTCCCTATATCCAAGCTTTGACTCAGTTATCTAATTTCCTAACTGTTGGGTTGTCGAATTTGATGGATCCCACAACTCTTTGGGCCCTCTACTCCCCTGCTTACTTTGCTGACTATGACTTTCCCCCCTCTTCTAGAAAAGCTTGCCTCCCATTCCCATATAGGAATAGACCTTCTGGGATCACTCTCTCTAAATTGGGTTAGTTGGTGCAGTTCAATTCCACTTTCCACTGAATCCATTTCAGGAAGCTAGATTAGACAACCAAGGAAATGGGGTCAGGTGAGGGAAGTTAAATATTTTCTGATGCATTTGGGTTATCAATTAAAATATCTTTTTCTAGACAGTTTTCTCAATGGTTAGAGTGTTAGCCCAAGGACTGAAGGGTCCTGGGATTGATTCTAGTCAAGGGTGCTTACCTTGGTTGCAGGCTCAAATCCCTAGCTCCAGTTGGGGCTAATGCAGGAAGCAACCAATAAATGTTTCCCTCCCTCCCTTCCATTTTGTCTAAAAATCAATTGGGAAAAAAAATCCTTGGATGAGGATTAACACACACACACACACACACACACACACACACACACACACACACACTGGTGCACACGCATCTTTCTGCAACCCACTCCCCCACTTTTTCTTTCTTTCTTTTTTTTTCTTTTGCCTATGGATGTTAATTTTGTGCAAGAGCTTATCCTATAGAAGTAAAACAAAAGACAAGTTCATTCTAGTGGTGTCACTGAATAAAGACTGTTCAACTTTTATAAAGGCCTAATTGCTAAGTCAGCCTATTCTTTTCTGAGAAAAATTAATTATTTCATAAATACTTATTTGTCTCACTGTGCTAATGTCTCATTTTCACTGGCTTCAAAGTAAACAGCTCTGTTGCCACAAAATTAATTACCTCGATGGAATTCAGGTTTAGATGTTTTTCTCTTTCAGGTTGCATATTTAAGCAACCAAGATGAGACTGCTTCTTAGTTGACTGGTAAATGTATTTCCTTTTATCAGCCAAGACTATTGATGTGAGTGATAAATATTACAGTCACTGTCTCTTTCCCTTGTGTGTTCTCAGCATGAGGTTTCAAATAAGAGGCAGGCTGTATTGAATTAAATAAATGTATTTGGCTTGAGTTTAACTCAGAATCAGTCTTTCTAGTAAATAGCTCTATTTTGGTGCCTACATGACTACTACTATGTGCCAGGAGCTCCATGTTATTTATATTTTTTATATATTTTTTAATTGATGATTTACAGAGAGGAAAGGAGAGAGAAAGTCAGAAACATCGATGAGAGAGAAATATCGATCAGCTGCCTCTTGCACACTCTCTACTGGGATTGTGCCCGCAGCCAAGGTACATGCCCTTGACCGGAATCGAACTTGGGACCTTCCAGTCCGCAGGCCAATGCTCTATCCACTGAGTCAAACTGGTTTTGGCAGTTCCATGTTATTTATAAATGTTGCAATGATGCTATAGATTACATACTATTTTCCCCATTTTACAGATATTGAAACCGAGACTTACAAACTTTAAATACCTGTGCAAAGAAAGTCCAATTACTGCTAGTGACAGAGTTAAGGCTTTGAATTTTGTCTCTCTGCTCCACTATGAGGAACCAGTTCCTTTCTACTAAAGAGGTACACTACCTTACATTTGTGTTCCACCCCAAACATTTATTATTCATTCATTCTACTCATTTATTATCATGCCTCCTTCAATAAATGGTAACAAACAAACATACAACTAATAAAGACTAAGGGAAAATCATAAAAGCAATATATCAGCCCCTATTCTTTCTATCTGGTTCATTCATCATGGAAAGTAACCCACATAGTCCTTTTAAAGGTGCATGTCTAAAACTTTAGTATTAACACTTAGGGCAGTCCCTAGTACATAGCAGTAGCTAAAATATGAGGTATTATGTGCGTGAATGAGTATTGTTGGTGGTTTCAGGGAGGCTAATGATTTTTAGAGAGATGGAAGGGAAGGAGGGAGAGAAAGAGCTGGAAGAGAGGGAGGAAAGAATAAAGAGAGAGAGAGAAACATCTATGTGTGAGAGACACATCAATTGGCTGTACCTCTCGCATGTGCCTGGTCCCAGGCGGGGATCAAGCCAGCACTAGCCCGCTGGCTCTGTGAGCGGGAAGATTCTAAAAAGGAACAATGGCCTCTCCCAGCACTTGGACCTGAGAAAAAGCTGCCTCTCCAGGTATCAACCTAATGCCAGACAATTTAGTTCCTCCCCCTACTTTTAAGGGGACTTTCAAGCTGCTGCCCAAGTGCTGAAGCTCAGAGAGAGTGCATTCAAATCCCTCTCTGGTTCCTTAAGAAGAATGCCTGGGTCTTCGGAGCTCTCCACCTCACTCAGCCACAATGCTTGCTAATTTTCACAACTAGTTATGAGGAGTTCCTTTCCCAGCACTGGAACCCTGGGCTGGGGTGTGGTTTGGGGCTGAGACCCCTCACTCCTATGGGGAAACCTCTGCAACAGAGATAACCCTCCTGATTGTCCTTATTGTCAATCCTCCCCTGAGGGCATTTTCCCCGTTGATATTTTGGAGGGGGGGGGGGGCGGGAGACAGAAGAAGAAGGGAGAAAGGGATGGGGAGAGAGAGAGAGGAGATGTGAGAAGGACACATCAATTAGTTGCCTCCTGTATGTGCCCCCACTGGGGTCAGGGTTCAGACCGCAACCCAGATACGTGCCCTTGACCGAGAATCAAACCTGTGACCCTTTGGCCATGGGCTTAGCCACTGAGAATACTGGCCAAGGCTAGCCTGTTTGCTATCTGTCACGTGTGGATATGGGACCAGGCTGTTCTGCATCTCTGCTGCTTCTAGCCGTGGCTTCTTTTTAAAATCCATCTTCACAGGACTTTTGTTCAGCTAGATTTTAGCAGTTCTGAATGATGGTTGTTTTGTAGTTTAGTTGCAATTTTGATGTGGTTGTGGGAGGTTCTGAGTACTGCACTTACATAGTTTTGACTGTGCATTTATTTTGCCTTATTCTGATATCAACAAAGCCCTATGTACACTAATCCCTTAACTGAATTGTCATGCCATATATGAAAAGAGCCTGACACAAAGAAGATATAAGAAATGACTGATATCATTTCATTATTATGATGATGAGAGTGACTCCAGTCAGAGCAATGCCCTGTTAAGCACAAGAACTGTATATTTGGAGGAAATTCCTAGGGGATAAGTCTTCAAATTGAACTTTTTTATGTCACCTACCACAATACAACACTAAGTAATGCAAATACTTCGTGTGGGCAAACATATACACTTTCTCAAATAGTTTCAGTTTTGTGAGTTTTCCTAAGGAGATAAAGGAGCTCTCTGTCTTAGAAAGGAAATGAAGATATATGGTGTTCTGCTTTCACAGGATCCATAAAATAAAATTCAGTATTTATTGCGTTCGACAATCCCACAAGCAAGTTTCTTTCCCTTAATCTGAGAAGATAATGTAGCACCACACATTTGTCAAGAAAAGGAAAACTTTCTAAAAATCTAAAATTTGTGTCATAGTTCAGAGAAAAGGAGATAGAGATGTTTAAATATCTTATTTAGAATCAAAGCTATCCTCAGTGAAAATTGATCTTTCACTTAAGTAATTTTCAATATAAATGGCTTAAAAAAACAAAAAAAAGTCCCTACTTTTGGTGATGTGGAAATATTATTCACTTAAAACCTAAGTTCTAGTCTCTATTTGACCATCTCATAGTTATTTGTCTTTGAAAAAAACTTTTAACACCTCTGAGACTCGGGTGACTTATTTCAGTTCCTGGGTTACATTGCCTGCATTTCTTTCAAAAGTTCAGTAGCCATATGGGGTAGCCTTGACTGTTTAGAGGTCTTTGGAATTTTGAAAACTAACTGGATATTTTATGACAGAAAGTAACTTGAATTAATATATTTTAAATGAAATAATGTTGAAAATAATTTTTATGTTAAATAATTTTAATGTTACAAACCAAAATATTAATGGAAGAAAGAATATAGTTTGGATTTGCTTCAAAATAATATGGGAAATGAATGAGGGCTGAGCGGGAAGGATTGTGAAGGCTTCATGATGAGTACGTGAGAGTCATAATGTATTTGTGTCTCCATAGGAAGCTAAAAAATGTAAAATAAAAGGAAATTAAAGTCAACATATACAAATTTAAAAATAGGTCATGAAATACAAATAGATATAAGAATAAGCTATTAAATTCTTTTTATGTATTTTATGAAATTATTATTTTCTAAACATTCAAAACTAAGTAGTGAAATTAAAAGGTAAAATAAAAGGCCTTTCTATTTAAAAGATGTAAAAATTTAAAATACAAATAATCATAATACTGATGACCTTTTATTTAATTTTTTAAAATTTAATTGATGAAATTTGTTAATATTTATAACAAACTATTCCCACTTCTAACATCCAATTAGCATTTACTTGCCAATGTAAATATTATGCTTCAGGCATGTTATACATAGACCTGAATATATTCATATTTTGCTCTGATAAATAAATTATTTAACAGTACACAATTACCTTCAGCATACATGAAAAAGTACTTTGAATGCCATGATCATTTTTGTGTATTTCCAGAACCACACATTAGTGCATGAAAAAAAAATTAAAGCAGGTCCTCCACACTAATCTGTAATTATACTTTTCAAAAGGCAGAAATCTAAACAGAAGGATTTGTCACTTTAATCAATGTATCTTTGTTCATACCCGAACATCGGCCCTCCCACTTAATTCTATCCTCACCCCAGAGTAGAGCCATCTCTGATATAGGCAGTGGCACATTTTATAAACCGTAATCGTGTTTAGATTTATTTGCCTTTTGTTTTGAGAACATTAGGCTAGAATGTGGAAACACATCTCTCTCTAGAAGATATTATCCTATCTAATAAAAGAGAAACGTGCAAATTGACCATACCTTCACTATGCCCAGAAGCCATGCCCACCAGCCAATCAGGAGTGAATTAACCCAACCAAGATGGCAGTTAATTTGCATATCCAAACACTGAAGACTGAAGACCGCATAAAAGGAAGCCAACTGCTGCAGAAGGGATGGAAACTTCAGAGAAGCAAGCAAGTGGGGCAGCAGAGAAGGTAGGGAAGCAGGCAGGGCAGTGGAGACCACTGCAGGAAGCCCTATTGCAGGAATCTTCCTGCAGTGGGCCTCTAGTTTTAAATATAATTGGCCAGAAATATCACATGAGCATACCTAGAATAATTTGATACGTGGAATATAAATAGCTTGATTAGCTTAAATTGAAGAAAAAAATCAGCCTGTTCTGCTCTTGTATATGTACAATGATCAAACCTGAACAAAATAAGTGTTCTCATCATAATAAAAAAACGAAGGGTAAGAGGGTAAGTAAGGTGTTAGCTGGTGGAGCAGCAATGTTCTGCAGATTCATCCAACTTCTACTACATAGGAACTTAAAATATTAAAAATGACCATAAATGGGCTCTGGTGGGTAGCCCATTTGGTTAGAACATAGTCCCCATATGTAAGGTTATATGTTCTATATCTGGTCAGTGCACATACAAGAATCAACCAAGGACTGCAGAAATAAGTAGAAAAAAAAATTGGTGTTTCTCTCTCTAAAAGCAAAAAAAATCAATAAATAATACAATGACCAGAAATAATAAAAGGTTTCATTTCTAGAAATACAATGAATAGGAATCACTGTATAACTTATAAAATCCATCTTTTGTTAAAGTGACCCACCCAAGAAATTGTCCAAGCCCAAAGGCAGGTAGAAAATTAAAACTAATATAATCACGTTGCTTCTCTCTCACCTCCTCCCCACAGTTCTTATGCCAATATTTTAAGAGAAAAAAAAGATATTTGAAAAAAAATCTCTTTAAATCAGAGGACTGCAAACTTTTCCTGTAAAGGACCAGATACTAAATATTTTAGCATGTGTAGTTCATAAGGTCACTATCACAATTATTCAACTTAGTGTTTGCAGTGTGGAAGCAGCCATAGACAGCACATAAATAAATAAACTGGCTTTTTCAACATAAAATTTATATAATGTTTGTGTCAAGAAACAGTTTGTGTTACCTACCTGGATTGCACACTTTTAAAAGTGAGATCTTTTATTAATTCATCTTCATGTTCCACAAACTGGAATAAAACAGACATATAACACATTTTGTTTATTGAATGCAGAGGAGAAAATAAGCATAGTTCTAGTTCCCTGGGATCACATGGCCAAAATCTGGAGACAAGATCCTTTTAGTTAGTCTCTGCTCTCTTTTGGCGATTGTTTCTCCTTGCAAAATAAGCCAGTAAGTCTGAATCCATTCCCCCACTGAAGCACTTAGCCCATTGCTTATACATAGTATAAATATTTAATTATCTGTTAATTACCTCTTTAAAGCCATTGTGTATCAGTTTATGCCAGCAGCAGCAAACTCTTGGGGATAGAAATAGGATTTAAAACTGCCTTTGGATTGATTGCTTGCATGTCTAATGAAAGACAATTGGCACCTCTAGCTGCAATGTCTTTGACCTACACAATACAGCAAGAAAGAAGTTTTTTTTTTTTTTTGGAAGCAAATTCTATCATAGAGTAGAAGATTCTACTGTTGTTCATGCTTTTTGCACAGTAAAGGTGATTGATGGCAAGAGGATAGATTGGTTGATAAAAAACAGTTGCTTAGAAAAGCAAGGAAACATGGAAACTCTGCATTATATAGTATGTGGAGCATCAAATAACGCAATAAGAAATGAATGCATGTTTTCTCCCCATATTGACTATCAGTTGGAAAGCAGTAAGCAAAATCCTATAGGGTTCTTGCCATTAACATAATATGCTATATATGGTGTGATCCACTGAACTCAAAGTTCTGTGTCAGGCGTGTACATTTATCTTTCATAATTGAGCATTAACTCCTAACAACTTCTCTATGTAAATCCCTCACTAGACATTGTAATTAAATGAATAACCATACACCATTCTGTGGTTAATATATATTTTTTCTTCTGAAGTTCATAATAACCCTGAAAATTTATTATTCCTATTTTATAGATGAATTAACTGGTGTTTAGTGGTCGACCGATGAGAATACAAACCATAAATAATAAACCCAATATTCAAGAATATGTCTGCATGATTCTAGAGTTCTTTGCAGTAACCCTATAAGACTCTTAAAAATACATTTTTCTAGGAAGAATTTTGACTTAAAGCTAAATTGAAAGCTAAGAGACACATTGGTAAAACAAACAAAAAAAAATGTGCCCCAAATATAGAATTATAACAAATAATTTATTTGATTAAAGAAACTTGTAAACAAATAACTACAAAAATGTAATCATAAGTAATCATCAATTATTATTAATCAGTATCTATGTGCATATATATATATATATATATATATATATATATATATCACAGAAGGTGCTCTCAATGGAATAATTCTTTTTTGTATTTTTCTGGTGGCAGACATTTTCTCTCTGTATTTTTAAAAATTTTATTTTTAAATGACAGCATATATTTAATATCATTTTGTATCAGTTTGAGGTGAACAGCATTGTGATTAAACAATCATGTACTTTACAAAGTGTTCCACTGATATCTCTAGTACCCATCAGGCACCATACATATTTATTGCAATACTTTTAACTATTTATACTCTGCTTTATATCCCCTGATTACTTTGTTAATACCAATTTGCACTTATTAGTCCCTTACCTTTCAGCCCAGCCCCTCACCAACCCCCCTCTTCTGGCAACAATCAGTCTTCTCTGCAATTATGATTGTTTCAGTTTTGTTTTTTTATTATTTTGTTTTTTAGATTCCACATATAAATGAAATCATAATTGTCTTTCTCTGACTGACTTATTTCACTTAGGATAATTCCCTTTAGGTCCATTCCTGCTGTTACAAATGGCAATATTTCATTCTTTTATGGCCAAATAATATTCCATTGTATGTACATGTACCACTGCTTTTTATTTCCCCCTCCCATAGCTCCCCTGCCCCCATTACCCATCCCACCCTCTGCCTTTACCTCACCCCCCTGACTGTCCTCATCCATAGGTGTATGATTTTAGTCCTGTCTCTTCCTGCACCTCCCACACCCCTTTCCCGGAAGAATTGTCAGTCCATTCCCTCTGTATGCTCCTGATTCTATTATATTCACCAGTTTATCCTGTTTATCAGATTTATAATTCACTTGATTTTTATTTATTTTTATTTTTTAAAATATATTTTATTGATTTTTTACAGAGAGGAAGGGGGGAGAGAGTTAGAAACATCAATGAGGGAGAACCATCGATCAGCTGCCTCCTGCACACCCTTTACTGAGAATGTGCCCACAACCAAGGTACATGCCCTTGACCAGAATCGAACCTGGGACCCTTCAGTCCACAGGCCAACGCTCTATCCACTGAGCCAAACCGGTTTCAGTTCACTTGATTTTTAGATTCCCTTGTTTATAGATGTGTATTTGTTGTTCATAATTTCTATTTTTACCTCCTCCTCCTCCTCCTCCTCCTCCTCCTCCTCCTCCTCCTCCTCCTCTTTCCTCCTCCTCCTCCTCCTCCTCCTCCTCCTCCTCCTCCTCCTCCTCCTCCTCCTCCTCCTCCACCTCCTCCTCCTCCTTCTTCTTCTTCTTCTTCTTCTTCTTCTTCTTCTTCTTCTTCTTCTTCTTCTTCTTCTTCTTCTTCTTCTTCTTCTTCTTCTTCAAAAATTCCTTTCAGCATTTCATATAATACTGGTTTGTCGGTGATGAACTCCTTTAGATTTTTCTTATCTGCAAAGCCCTTTATCTGCCCTTCAATTCTGAATGATAGCTTTGCTGGGTAGAGTAATCTTGGTTGTAGGTTCTTGCTATTTATCACTTTGAATATTTCTTGCCATTCCTGTCTGGCCTGTATAGTTTCTGTTGAGAAATCAGCTGACAGTCATATATGGGTACTCCCTTGTAGGTAACTAAGTGTTTTTTCTCTTGCTACTTTCAATATTCTCTCTTTGTCTTTTGCTCTTGGAATTTTAATTATGATGTGTCTTGGTGTGGTCCTCTTTGGATTCCTATAGTTTGGGGTTCTGTGCATTTCCTGGACTTTTAAGTCTATTTCTTTCACCAGGTGTAAGAAGTTTTCGGTCACCATTTCTTCAAATAGGTTTTCAGTATCTTGCTTTCTCTCTTTTTCTGGCACCCGCATAATTTTGATGTTGGTATGCTTGAGGTTGTCCCAGAGGCTTCTTACACTATCTTCAATTTTTTGGATTCTTTTTGCTTCTTGCTTTTCTGGCCGAATGGATTTTGATTCTTTGTATTTCAAATCTTTGACTTGATTCTTGCTGTACTCTAGACTGCTTTTAGATTTCTGTATATTTTTTATTTCAGTCAATGTATGCTTAATTTCTAGTTGGTCTTTTTTCATATCCTCGAGGGTCTCACTCATATCCTTGAGGTCCTCATTAAATTTATCGGCCTTTTCTAGCAGCCTCTTGAAAAACCTTATAACCATGGTTTTGAACTCTATGTCCAGTCATTTTTTCCTCCATTTCTTTCCAATATGATTTGTTTCCATGTCTCTGCATTTTGGCTGCTACTGTGAGCTTTGTGTGGTAGATATCATCTAAGGGACAATGGCTCAATCTCCCTAGTTACCTGAGGTGGATACTCTTGGTACAGCCCTTTATGGGTTGCACAGTTTTGTTGTCACCACTGCTTTTTTAATCAATGGGATAATTCTTGCTTGTTTCAGGTTAATTAAAACAATGACCCTTAAAAGCCACTTAAATTCTCAAAGATTGTTGTATTCTCATTTTTAAATGGTGGGGATTATATGAATTAGGCTGACACCATATTCTTCTTAAATTCTTGCTAGCAATCAACTTTGCTGTGCAAAAAGTAGAAACAACAGAATACAATGTGCCTTCTTTTCCATCTACTTAATGTCTAGTCTTTATTTAAAAACCTCTGAGTGTTCATCAATTTCCCTCTGGTTATAGTACATATCTCTGTCTACCTTATACGTTATTTATGCATTATCAATATCCACCTAATTGTGAATTGCTGGAAGACAGAGGATATGTCTTTCATTTCTGAATCTTTCAGGAAAGAGTATTTGACACATCATAGGTGTTCAATAAATGTTTGAAGGACATATGAGTGAATAAGTATTTTGCTGGAAGAAATTCTGTAGCCTAAGTCCTTTATGTACTGCTCTCAAATTCCAAGACTTACACATAAAATGGCAATTGGAACTTGTTTATTCTTCTACCCAATGGGCATAGTTTCCCATTTAAAAAGGAGAGTGTCTTTCTTCTACAGATATCTATAGGATAAACATGAATGGGCTCTGAGCAACTGGTGAATAGTAACTGATGTGACAGACAGACAGCATCCCATCATTAATGTGTTGAATATTTTAATGTCTTTTAAAAGCCGCTTATTAGGAAAATTCTTAGTGAATTTTAAGATTCATGGCTACTTCTCTGTAATTCTTGTTCAGTTTATGCAAACAGATGGAATTTTAAGCATTAGAGCTATAATAAAATTTGTTACTTTCCATGACAATATATTCATTATATGCTGTCAAAGGAATACAGAATTGGAAAAGTTAGCTTTTAAGTAGTTTTCAGACATAAATGCTTGATTTACTTATTGAAGTAAAAAGTAATGGTGTGAGCTATTGCAACTGTAAACTATGTTTATATTCACCTGATAATCATTTTTATTAGCTATGGGACTACGGATGTGTAGTGAAGCACATTAGTTCAGCCATAGGACAGACTCTTCTTCATTAAAGAATGCTACCAAAGAAGAGAGGTTATTTACCTTTTAGTGAAAACAACCACAACATCCACTCAAAAGCAAATTGTGTTCTCAGAGAAAAGATATTAAATTGCTTCTAAAGCTATTAATAGGCATTCCATTCTTGAGTAACTGACTTTGTTGGTTCAGCTATTGCTATACCTTTGGAAGATTGCAGAATCAATGACCTAAAAGCTTTCTTAGTCTTCAATATTTATGGTTTGGATTTTTAGTGCCTTTAAAAATATCTATTTTTCCACTTTAGAAGCTTTACTGTGTCTTTGTTTAACAGCTTAGAAAAAGCTCTGAAGAGAGAGAGAGAGAGAGAGAGAGAGAGGGAGAGAGAGAGAGAGAGAGGATGGTAGGTTTAGGTGATAAAGAGTACCAGGAAATTCAAAGCCTGCAGCCACCAGATTTTAGAGAAGATAAATGTTTAAGTTTTGAAAAGAAAAAAAAATTAAAAATAGCCACCGTTATATGACTTTCATCCATTTTTTCGAGTCCACTTTATCTAAAAATTCAGAATGATGAAGTTAAATTACACATACCAGCATCTGCAACTAGAGATAATGTATGCAGAGGCATGTTGTGAGCTATTAAGCTTTACAAAAGAAGGACAGGCTAATTATTGATATTCCTACAGCATTAACTACTGATTACTGTAAAACTAAAGGTAAGAGTCAGGGAGAATACCTAAATCCAAACCTTGAAAGAAGGGAATTTTATAGAGAAAGAACTCAAAGCACATTTTTCCTAACATTATGTCAATGTATATGATAGATATAAAAATATCCTATATAATAAAAGGACAATATGCAAATCAACTGAACAGCAGAGCAACCAGTCGCTATGATGTGCACTGACCACCAGGGAGCAGACGCTCAAAGCAAGAGCTGCTCCCTAGTGGTAAGTGTGCTCCCACAGGGAAAGTGCGGCTCAGCCAGGAACTGGGCTCACAGCTGGCGAGCGCAGCAGTGGTGGCAGGAGCCTCTCCCACCTCTGAGGCAGTGCTAAGGACCCCTCAGATCTCAGCCGGCATGTGGGCATCCCTCATGGGGTCCCAGACTGAGAGAATGCAGTCCAGGCTGAGGGACAACCCCCAACCCAAAGCACGAATGCTGTGCTCCAGGACTCTAGCATTATATATAGAATTGTAAAACTGCTTAAGCAGGACTGTTCCTAAACACATTAATAGACCACAAGTCCCACGGTAGTGTGGATCTGCATATTTATGCTCTGTATGACATCCTTTAATGCTATGAAATTCTACTTGGGATTTATCAGTTCCCTCATCTTTAGCTGTTCTTTGGTATCCTGGAGCCTCTTAAGTTCTCAAGGCTTATAAATACTCCAGTTAAGAAAGAACTAAAGAATCTTAGATCTGGAGTTGGTAGACACAGGCCTGCAATTCCTATTTGTGTGTTAGCAGACAAGGAACTTAAGTGTTCTTCTATAGTTTTGTGTTCTTATCAATACAATAAAAACATTACCTAGGACATACATTGATTATAAAGTTTCTGTGATATGTTTATAATGCACTAGAAGCTGGATGCATGAACTCGTGCATGGGTGGGGTCTCTTTGACCAGCCATGAGCGGAGCTCATTGGGACCTGGCTTGTGGGGGGTGAAAGGCCATGGGAGGTTGGCCACTGCCCCCATGCCATTGGGGGCTGGAGAAAGGGGATGTGGGCTGTTGTGGGGAGCTGATCATGGACTCAATCAGCCTGGTTCGTTGCCATAGTGTGCATCATAGCAACCAATCATTCCAGTCATCCTGGTCATTCCATCATTCCAGTCGTTTGGCTTTTATGTATATAGACTAGAGGCCAGGTGCACAAAATCATGCACCAGTGGGGTCCCTTGGCCTGGCCTGTGGAATCAGGCCAAAACTGGCTCTCTGATATCCCCTGGGAAGTCCCAGATTGCGACAGGGTGTAGGCCAGGACGAGGGACCCCCACCAGTGCACAATTGGGGCTGGGGAGGGCCACAGGAGGTTGGCTAGCTGGGGAGGGACTGCAGGAGAACTCCAGGGCATGTTTGGCCTGTCTTGTTTAGTCCCTATTGGCTGGACCCTGGCAGCAAGCTAACCTACCAATCAGAGTGTCTCCCCCTGGTGGTCAGCACATGTCATAGCAAGTTGTTTAGCAGCCTTAGCATATCATTAGCATATTACACTTTGATTGGTTGAATTGCTGACCTGAAGACAGGATACTTAGCATATTATCATGTTATTATATAGGATATAATATTGATTGATACATAGTTCTGTCAATCATAATTGCTCAAGACCATGCTAAAAAACATGGTGAGATATCCTGACCAATTGGTTCATATTTTGTTATATTATATATTTCTTTTCTTCCCTTCCTTCCTTTCTTTCTTCCTTGTTCTGCTTTTGTTGTTGCTGTTGTTCAAATCATGAGCCAATTTGTTAGAACCACTCACAACAGAACAGAAAAATCATTTTTCCACTAATAACCTTGAAAGGAATATGGGTTAAATAAGTGGTTTAATTTTATAAATAGATGGATCAGGAAATAGAAGATCTGAGAAGTAGGTGTTTGGCTCAACTTCACAGATACTTTTATATAATAAACTTACATACATGAAATACTGAGCATAATATCCTAATATAAAAAAATCAGGGTCCTTAATGACCTACCAAAGACTTGATGGAATACCGAAAGTCAGTCTTGCAGTCAGTGCTAGGTTGCTGTGGTGACCCAGCACTGACTGCTGCCTGGGTGGGTGCATGACCCAGCACTGACTGCCGAGGGAGCTGTGGATCAGGCTGGAGAGAGGCCCGAAGAGAGAGGCAGAGTATGATTTGCAGACTTCGTGGCAACTGTTGATCAGCCATTGCCTCTCTCCTTCTCTCCAGGCTTCACCAGCAGCCACACCTCTGTTTACCTCTGGCCTCCACAGGGGCTGTTGATCAGCCCTGCCTCTCTGGTTAGGCCTAGAGATAGGCTCAGAGATGCTGACTGGCATAGAAACTGACCAATCAGAACCAAATCTGGGTGAACTGTGTGGAGCCAATGGCTGCTTAGGAGGTGGAGCTTTTGACACTGACTGGCATAGAAACTGACCATTAGAACCAAATTGGCCAGCAGGGAAGGGCAGTTGGGGACAATCAGGCTGGCAGGGGAGGGTAGTTGAGGGAGAGATTAGGCTAGCAGGAAAGGACAGTTGGGGGAAAGATCAGGTCAGCAAAAAAGGGAAGTTAGAAGTGATCAGGCAGGCATAGGTAGTTGGGGGCATGATCAGGCCAGTAGGGGAGAGCAGTTGGAGGTGAGATCAGGCTATCAGAGGAGGGCAATTAGGGCTGATCTGGTAGGCAGGCAGAGGGGTTAGAGGCAATCAGGCAGGCAGGCAGAGGATTTAGGGGTGATCAGGCAGGCAGGCAGATGAGTGGTTAGGAGCCAGCGGTCCCAGATTGCAAGAGGTATGTCCAATGATTGGGCCGGGTTCCCCAATTGGAGAGGATACAGGCTAAGCTGAAGGAACTCTCCTTCGTGCACAAATTTTATGAACTGGGCCACCAGTCTATATATAAAAAATACATAAAAGCCTAAGCAACTGTTATGACCAGTCAACCAAATGACTGATCAACTGGTTGCTCTGATGTACACCGACCCACCAGGGGACAGATGCTCAACACAGGAGTTGTCCCCGGTGCTTAGTGTGGTCCCATAGCCAACCTCCTATGGTCCCTTTCCCTGGCCAGTTGGCCCTGATGGGCCCCGATTGCCAGCCAGGATGAAGGACCCTACTTATGCTCAAATTCATGCACCAGGCCTCTAGTCCTATACATAATGCATCACTCATCTGTGTATATGACATTTCTTTTTCTCCACTCAGTCCAATATCTAGTGCAGTGCCTATTATACATTATGTCTCAATGAAAGTTGACATATTTCTATTTTCTGAGGAAAAATTCAAGTTGCTTTGACATATGAGCAAGAAGAGTTTGGTGTTAAGGCCTGTGAAAAGTGAAAAGGCCACAGAAGTGAATGGTAAATGGGAAAAAAAAAAAAAAAACTAGAGGAAATGAAAAGTATTAGGATGAGCTCTAAGGGTCTAGCTGTTGACTTGGTAATACAGACCTATACTGAAGTCAAGCAGCTGGATTATATCGTTTGTGCCTTCTCCAATATTGAGGACATTGATGAGAGACTAGGACCTAACCGCAGCAGTGCCCCAGCCTAACACCCATAGCAAAAATAAAATCATATGCACATTCATTTATTTTAGTGGGCTTGCTCAAATAGAATCCTGACAAGACTCTACTGTTCACTTAAATTAAGGATGGCTTTTCTGAACTTGTTAAATCCTTAGCAAGACAAATACAAATACTAAATTTCAGCAATGATGAATATCTCTTGTAGCTAAAGGCAACTTTGGTTTCAATATGTAATGGCGGGTTTGAATTGTGTGAGTAACAGAAAGATATAAAAAACCTGGTGCAGGGAACCAGCCATTACCTCACCAATAGGAAAGTGTGGAGAAGGAATCCAAAAGGCTTAGTCAACCTTGAAGCCTGAAAGGTCAGAGCTTACCACTCCCTATCTAATTGAAACAAGGGTGGAAAGGGCAACTTCCTCACCAGATAATTGTGTAAATCCTTCCTGACAAGATAATCAGCTTATTTCCTGCCTAAGGGCAATGGGTGTATTCCCAGAACCTAAATAAAAGGAATGACAAGGCCAAGGCAAGGAGCAGTCCTTCCACTAGAGATAGGCTGCCGCCTGGCCCCCCATTTTTCCAAATTAATGTTTTTCTGAGTCTTTGTTCATTGCGTGCGGCCTTCTCCAGACGCTGAACCCTGATTTGGGAACCCTGGACACGCAGGACGTGAAAAGAATTTCCGCAACCTGGTTATGTGTCCACATTTTGTAATAGTTTAGAGAACTGTCATAGCATATACTTAGAGATCAATTCCTGTTTTTAATATTTATTGACAGGCAATATTATATTATTTTGAGGCATACCCAATTTCATTTTTATTTTACTTTAGAACTTAACTGTTTTTGTAGGAACATATGCATATTTTTATTTATTTTTGTGGATTATCACACTGTTGAATCATGTCATGTAAGGATAATATATTTAGTTTTTTAAAAAAATGCATTTTAGAAAGTGTATTGCAATTCAAGCCAAGAAAATGTACTGTCTTCTAAACCATAATGTAGGATGGATTTTGCTAGTTGATGAAGAAGACTACCAAAAGCCAAGCATTACATCATTAGGGCTTCATTGATCTCATTTTATAATAAATCCTATACTTTTCACAGCTATCCTGTGTTAACCATATATATATATATATATATATATATATATATATATATAGAGAGAGAGAGAGAGAGAGAGAGAGAGAGAGAGGCAGGCAATATGAAAATTACGCCAGGATGTCGTAACAGTCATGACCAGCTCAGGAAAAGGGTCCTGGTATGGACACAGAACCTGAGAGAAAAACACACAGGATGGTGTGCACCCTGCCTGGAGCAGGAGAGAACAACCTGCACGGAAGCCGGCCCCTAGCGCACCCTGCGACCACTGCACTGGGCTGCTGGGGCTAGAGCTGAGTGGAGACACAAATCCACAAGGCGGCCGGGCCCGAGCCCCAGTCCCACAGACACAGCGCTGGGCTGCTAGGGCCAGAGTGGAGTGGAGACACAAACCTGCAAGTGGGTCGGTCCTGAGCCCCAGGCCCTTGGCCGTGACACTGGGCTGCTGGGGCTGGAGCTGAGACACAAACCCGCTGGGGTTGCGGGGAGGGGAAGGGAGGTGGGTTTGATTCTGAAGAAGGGCATGTTCCTAGGTTATAGGCTCCTCTCTGGCCAGGGCCCAGGCCAGAGCTCATGCAGGAGGCAACCCATCAAAGTGTGCTTCTCATAGTGATATTTCTCTCTGTCTTTCCCTCTTCCATGCTCTAAAAATCAATGGGAAAATATTTTCATTTGAGGATTAAAAAAAGAAAAAAAGAAAGAAAAGTCATATCCTATGAAAGAGACATCTTGAAAATGCCTAAAGAAAGTTGTCATTTTTCCATGGTAAAGGGACTAGAGTCTGAGTTGATGAAAACACCTTGGCAGCTGTGGTGGTTGGCAGTGACAGTGGCAGTGGGGTGATGGGGCTGACACCTTCCCCTGATCAGCCCGGTTGCCTCCCGCAGAGGGTGGCCAGACTATGGCTTAGGTGTCCCCAGGGGAGTAGGCCTAAGCTTCCAGTAGGACATCCCCTGAAGGCTCCTGGACTGTGAAAGGGGGCAGGCTGGGCTGAGGGCCACTTCCTCCACACTCACCATGCACAAATTTCATGCACCGGGCCTCTAGTTTATGGGATAAAGAACCAGGGAAGTGTATGCTTTGGAGTGTTCAATACCATTTGCTGCATAAATAAATGAATGACTGAATAAATAACATATAATATACAGAGTTTTTAGGACAAAAATAATTATAAAAGAGCCCTGTACTTTCTCTAGTTAAAATTTCCAAACATTATTACTCTTTTGCTTTACTGAGAACTTGGGGAATAGCTTGGCTAGCCCAGATAAGAAAAGGTCAGCCTCAAAGAGATGCCTGAGATTTAGAAAATGTCAAAAAATACTTTATGATATGATTTTTTCATAATGCAGAATTTCTGGCAATATAAGATAAAATAAAATGAGGTAATATAAATCAGTCATAATATAACATAATTTAACCTTTAATATGGTTTTCATTTTAATTAAATTTTAGAAAGAGAACTAAATGGAACAAACAGTATCTAATAACACATTTCATCATTATGTTGTTGATTTTCATATATTTAAAGTTTAGCAATGTCTTTTACCAAAACATATGTGTATGTGTTCTTTTAATGCTAGAATTAGGAGGGATTTAGCTAATACATATTACCCAAAGGTATTATGGAAGGATATTTTTCTGAAGAGAATCTTTTAGATAATATATATGATTGTTGGTTTTAATATATAAAAAAATCTAAAAAACATTAAAAATCTAAACACACTAAGAGAAGTTTCCGAACCACATATGCTACTAAATCATTTAAGAAGAAATAGAGTCCAGTATACTTGAAAAAATACTTAACAGTTAAGGAAATTAAAATTAGATGCCAACCCCTGATTTTTTAAAATTAATTCAAAAGGATTACAAATTAAAGTAATACTGTGAAAGATATTATCAAAAACCAGTTATTAGTGCAAGAACACACTGGGAAGTATGTATCAAAAGTTTAGAATTTTTCAAACTTTTTTTTTTCTGAGAGTACTAATAATGCCCAGCTGGTGTTGCTTAGTGGTTGAACATTGACCTATGAAGCAGGAGGTCAAGGTTTGATTCCTAGTCAGTGCACCTGCCAGGATTGTGGGCTTTATATCCTGGTCAGGCATATGCCTGGGTTTTGGGTTAGATCCTGGTTGGGGCAGGTACACGAGGCTGCTGATTCATGTTTCTGTCTCACATTGATGTGTCTCTCTCCCTTCCTCTCTCTGAGCTTCTGCTTGAGTGAGGATTTATAACAAAGCACACAAAAAGTAGACTCAATGCTTAAGATATCTCAGATGTAGCCTTTTTATTGAAAAGGTTTAAAATGTTCCAGAATGCGGAGAGTTAGTGCCTCTCCACCTTGACCCAACTTGATTCTGCTCTGGCAGCTTTAGCTTCTGATCTCACCTAGGATAAGTCTTCAGGAAGGGCAAGGAAGGCATCTGGAACCACCCTTATTTATGACCTTACATTTCTTAAACTGTAATTATTTA
This sequence comes from Antrozous pallidus, assembly GCA_027563665.1. Classification (NCBI taxonomy): domain Eukaryota; kingdom Metazoa; phylum Chordata; class Mammalia; order Chiroptera; family Vespertilionidae; genus Antrozous; species Antrozous pallidus. The sequence continues at coordinate 52,222,877 of CM050520.1, read as the reverse complement.
AGTTGCATCCTTACCTGAACTAAGTAAGCATGCATTTACTAGTGTGAATGTGTGTCCTGATGCCTCTTTTCTGCTGACACTCAAAGGTTAGGGAGGGGCTCTTACGGAGAGCTTTGCCTTTTCCTGTTTTAGTATAGCATTCTATGATCTACCCTTTGCATTCTGTGCTAGAGACATTACATTCACTTTGAAAAGAAGCTTATGCATTTTATAATTTTGAACAGCTATGAGATGGACACAAGTAGGAAGATGTAATATGGGAGATGCACATAATTTCTGAAAAAATTATTTCTACTTTAATTCTAATGTTCTGCATTAATCTAAGGCAGCAGAGATGCATGAAGGAAAGGTCATGGAAAGAGAAGATGAATTTAAATGCTGCTGTAGTTATTTATACTCACTGAGCTTTGTCTAGAGATAAATCATAAGAAATAAAATTTATCTCGCTGAGACTGGTTTTGCTCAGTGGATACAGCGTCAGACTGCAAACTGAAGGGTCCCGGGTTCCATTCCGGTCAAGGGCATGTACCTTGGCTGCAGGCACATCCCCAGTAGGGGGTGTGCAAGAGGCAGATGATCAATATCTCTGTCTCATCAATGTTTCTGACTTTCTATCCCTCTCCCTTCTGCTCTGTAAAAAATCAATAAAATATATAAAAAAATAAAAAAATAAAGCTCTGAGATTATGGCCTATTTTTTGGTCTAATTTTAGTTGAAAGAAAAAGACACTATAATTCTTATATCATAAATATAGACACCTGAAAGTACTATATAATACACAGTTGGGTATACTAGTATATAACTAAATGCATAAATAGACCATAGTATCTGCTTTAGAAAGATTTTAGTGGTCATTGGTAACTAGATTTTAGAATAACTCACTTATTTTGCAGATGGGGAGGGTCAAAAAAGATGAATGACTTTAGGGTCATTGAATGGATGCCAATATTAGGATACAGTATCCTGACAGATGCAATGGTGAAGTGCTCTATGAATTTGTGAAAGTCACCAAACTTCTGTCTTAGTTTCTCCAACTGTAAAGTTCAAATAATAGAATGTACTTGAGAGGAACTATGTAAAAGTCAGTTAGATCTTTATTCTCCTGAAAGAGGCACATCCTTAATACTCTGCACTTAAGCCAGCATTTCTTTTATTTTAATCCTATGTATTAAAAGGCTAATGTTCAAATTGTCCCCTCACCAGGGCGTTTGACCAGGAGTTCAACCAGAAGTTTGACCAAGGGGTGGGGCCAGCCAACCAGTCATTCTTGGTCCCTCCTCTCAGCCAGTCCGGCTTGATCAGCCCAATTGGGGTGGGCAGGCCAGATTTTACCCATGCACAAATTTGTGCACTAGGCCTCTAGTTTAACATAACACTCATAATGTAAAAATAAGAGCACAATGATACTGACATTTTCCTAGAAAATTTATTAAGCCAAGGTTCATTATAATCATGCTTTCTACTAACTCATAAAACATCATACATGGACATGCACATATCATGAAATTTTAATGTGTTCATGAACATCTTTGGTTTAAAAAACACACACCTTAAAAGACATTAATAATATTAAGAATCTTAAATACTTTAATTTAAACTTCAATTTTGTGAAGCTTCCACTGAATTTACTGAATTATAGATTTGACATTGATTTATTACTTTCCAGTTTTGGAAACATAAGATGAAAACAATGAGGCAGTATTTACTGATAGCAATGATGATAATAAAATTTATATTTACATTCATTTTTATATACTTTCCTATTACTTTTTCTTTCTATTATTAATTTTTCTTACTTGCCTTTTGCAATTGTACTTCCAAGTAACTCCATGCTTAACCAATGTAATAGGTCATTGAAAATTTGTTGAATGAATGAACTCTCCAAAGTGTCACTCAGTCTATTCATATTATTTCAGAATTCAGCACAAATGCACTGTTTTAAAAATATCCAGAAATTATATCTCCCTCTTTTTTGAGCTCAAAAGATATCTGCTTTCTGTATTTCTTAATTGTCATTTTAGTAATTTGTTTTCTGAATTATTACTTAAGACTTAAAGGTGTACCCTCTGGCTTACTGCCTAATAGAAAAGAAAGGCATGTAAACCAGTAATTGTCATGCAGTTTAGTAGATGCTAGGATAGTAATGTCCAAAGTACTATGAGAAAGCATATAATAAGCCAAGTCGTTTTCTGGTAAATTCATGAAAGCTTCATAGTGGAGAAGCCATGAAAACAGCACCTTGTTATTGAAGAAGAATTATTTTAACAAATGAAAACTGAAAGAAAATTCATTTTATTCAGGGACTCATATCAAAATGGCATAAAGAGAAGGCAACAGGAGCATATTGGGAATCATTTGAATTTCTTGCTAATTTTACAATTTTTTAAAATATGAAATGTGGAGATATGTTCTCTCTCTTAATCACCCTCCTCTTCTTTCTTTAATTCGCTCTCTTTTTTTCTCATTTTAAATCAAGGTCTTAAGCTGTCTCCTAAATAAGTCTGTTTCTACTTTACAATAATATATTTGGGATGACATTAGTTGTATAAAATTGGGTAGTCTACATTCCCACTTCTCTTCCATATTGCAAGTTCTCTAAAGCAGGATAGGAACCATATGATAATTTTAACTTTACAATATATTGCTGTTTTCATCCCTCCTCTTCTAAATTTTGACTCTGATGGCAAGTACCTATATTATCTCTTTGCTTTGTACTTTCTCTGTTCTAAGCAGGTATTTGCTGATTAACGAACTTTTGTTCATACATTACATCCAAAAACTTATCACCAACACATTTTTGAAATTTTAAAAAAGGGGTAGGGAAGTTGTGAAATCATGCCAATTGAACCAAGAATAAACCAGATCAAATTAGACAAAATCCATTACAGTAAAAAAAAAAAGGTGTTTTATTAACAAAGAAAATATTTATTCCTATATTAGTTTGCTAGATCTACCATGATGAAATAGCACAGACTGAGAGGCTTCACCAACAGACAAGTATCTTCTTACAATTCTGAACCCTAGATGTCTGAGATCAGGATTGGCTTCCCCTAAGGCCCCTGTCCTTGGTGGTAGATGGCCATCTTCTCCCCTTTGTCTTTACATGGTCATTCTATGTGGATCTGTGTCCTAATCTCTTCTTCTAAGAAGACCGGGCAAATCGGGATAGGTTCCACCTCAATGACCTTCTTAAACCGTAGTTACTTCTTTAAAGACCCTATCTCCAAACACATTCTGGAGTACTTGGTGTTAGACCTTCAATATAGGAATATGGGAATAATTTTGCTCATAATAATACCATTCAAAAGGAAGATGACAACTGAACCTGCCTGAGAGCATATTGGGAGCAGAGTGAAGGTGACTGACTTCTCTGGATGTTTCTTAAGGAGCAGAATAATTAATGTAGACTTGTGTTTGTGGGCGGATAAGTCACATGATAGAAATAGATCCATTGGAAAAGGTACTAGGGAAAATGATATTGTTATATGATAATTACTTTCCAGAATATTAAAGGAAGAGGTGAAGGCAGAAGTCATGGTTTTATTTGTTTGGTAGTAACATAATCTCTGCTATTTCTATTAAGGCTTCAGTCCTTAGGCTGGCTTTCTATTCTCATTCCTGACTGTATTTTTTATTCTATTTCTGGTGAATTCCACTGATGCAATTGGTCTGACGCTAATAAATTCCTAGTGATTACTGAATGGGGCCTGAAGTTGTCACCAAGAGCAATGGTAGGTTTTGAGTTGTCTATATTTCAAAAAATATAAAAAACAAATTATGACAGGTAGCAACTAAAATATAAAGAAAAGTATCTTTTCTTATTACAGTTTGAAAATGGTGGATATTGGGGCATCTACTATACCAACACTGACAGTTGGTATCTTAGAAGGGATGAAACAAATTTGAGATAAGAAAAATATTTGAATAGAGCCTTGATTATGTTTATTATATTTTCAGTAATGGTTCACCATGCCTTATTATTAATTTACATACTACTTAAAATATTCAATAGTAGGCATAATACAGACAGCAGCTGTAGTACTACTTACAAATTTATTAGAAATCAACTTGGGTATATAGAGGACTGAAAATTAAAACATACAATAACTACAAAATGTCTAATATTTTCAACTAGCATTTTTATGTGTGTGGTTAGCCACAGTATCCCTGTAATAACAACTCTGAAAAATATGTTTTATGCTTTATTCTCACCTAGAATATGAAAAAAGAGAAAAGTATAGGCTTTTTAAAAATGTAATTTTAAAGGAACAGCCATGCAGCAGTAAAAATCCCTATCTTGGTTCATATTGTGAGGGAGGAATGAGGGAGATTTACAATATTCTTAGCTTTGATTTTTCGTGACTATGTTTATTTATTTCAAACTTTCAAATACTTATTCAGTCAATAAATATAAATTGATTATCTATATATTCCAAGCACCTAGGGAAGACAAAGAAAAATCACACAGTTAAGAATTTAAAGAAATAAAATGTTGTTGACACTCCATAGGAAAACAATGGAGGAAGACATAAATTCTATCTTTGAGAAGAGAGTTAGGGCAGTTTGTACAGAAACAGGACATATAATCTGTGCCTGAAAGTACAAGTAGTTCACAGAAAGACTATTTGAAGATAAATACTGTAGCAAAGGTAACTAGAGTAGAAAAATCTCAGAGGTCTGAGAAGTCTGTACATGTGTGTGTAGTTGTGTGTGTGTGTGTGTGTGTGTGTGTGTGTGTGTGTGTGTGTGTGTGTGTTTCTATTGCTAAGGGGATTGGATTTTACCTGAAGACAGTGCAGGTCCAATGGTAATTTTAAAATGGGAGCATTACATATTATGACCTGATGGAGTTAACGTGGAAAGTCTGGAGGCTGGCAGAGGGTGATTAGTCATGAAAGAAAATGGTGCTGAGGAAGGGGAGGAAGAAAGATTCAGGTCACTGGATTCAGGTGCAATGACAAGAAAGGGGTGGTATTATTGAGCTTACCTACAAGGTTCCTTGCAACTGGAAGATTATAAAGATCTCTAGTCCATCCTGATTCTGCTCTAAACCATTCCCCATACAGCAGTCATCTGAAGGATGATTGGTAGCTCCCCTGGTAATTCATTCAATTTAAGGATAATATGAAATCTGAGTCAAAGGACATTTCTCCCAAGAATGTACAACAGATATATGAAAATACATTAAACTTCACTAGCTGTTAGGAGAATGCAAATCAAAACTATAATAATATACCACCTCATACCCATTAGAATGGTTATTATCCATAAGACAGGTAATGACAAGTGTTGGATGGGGTTGTACAGAAAAAGGAACCCTCATTCACTGTGGTGGGAATGTAAACTAGTGTAGCCACTGTAAAAAACATATAGATAATTCTCAAAAAATTAAGACTAGAGTTACCATATGACTCAGCAACCTTTCTCCTAGATATCTACCTGAGAAATTTAAAAATATTTTTGCAAAGATATATGCACCCTTATTGCAGCATGATTTATGGTGGCCAAGACATGGAAACAATCAAAGTGTCCTTTGTTAGATGATTGGATAGCTAAGATGTGGTAAATATATGCAGAATGGTACATTTTTACCAAAGATGAACCCTCATTGATATATCATAATTCTCTAAAGTCCATAGTTTATCTCAGGGTTCATTTTTTCAGTGGTACCTTCTATGAGTTTGGACCAATATATGTGACAGCTATCTAGAATTAATAATATCAACAGCTATGCAAGAGATAAGAAATAAGTCTGGTATTGTTTACAGTGTATTATAAATGATGCTTACTGGTATTGTACATTAATAACAAACAGGTAACTAGGTCAACAAGTGAAATTAGGAGTGAGTTTAATGATTTTGATCAAAAGAATTCTATATTGTGTCATCAAAAAATATTATGTTTCTTCTATCCAAGATGCAGCTCAGCACTAAATTTCACTGTGACTTTCTGATAAAAATTAAAAATCAGCTAATCAAAAAATTTAATGCTTATCAGTGCTATGAGTTTTATCAGCACTGACTAGGGAAATAAAAATTAATAATGAAAATTATTTAAGTATATATATATTTAGATATGCATAAATAATATAGTTAAACATTAAAAGCATTGTAAAAATTTTGGAATGAGAGTTTATTTCTAATAGGAAAGTGTATAATTTGAAAAATTAAGTAATAAACGATGGCCTTAAGAGTTGTCCAGTTAGAAGAATCCTTGAATAGAGGCAGGGTGAACATTTGAAGCATGAGAAAGTTAAAGACACTTTTAAATTATTGTGTGACTACAGAGAATTTTGCAGTGATATCATTCATTGGAGAAGATGTGGACAAACTCTGGAATGGACAACATGCAAATATATATATATATACTCTATATATATATATATATATATATATATATATATATATATATAAACTAGAGGCCCGGTGCACAAAATTTGTGTACTAGTGGTGTCCCTAAACCCAGCCTGCACCCTCCCTCTCACAATTTGGGACTGCTGGCTCCTAACCACTTGCCTTCCTGCCTGCCTGCCTGCCTGATTGCTCTCAACTGCTTCTGTCTGCCAGCCTGATCATCCCTTAACTGCTCCCTTGCTGGCCTGATCTGAGCCCCAATGCCTTCCCCTGCTGGCCTGATGGCTCCCAACTGCTCTCCCCTGATCTTGTGATGACATAAGGGTGGCCATCTTGTGATGATGTGGGAGTGGCCTTCTTGTGATGATGCAAGGGTGAGATTCCACCTAGGCTTTTATTAGTATAGACTAGAGGCCCAGTGCACAAAATCATGCATGGGTGGGATCCCTCTGTGTGGCCTGCAGGGATCAGGCTAAAACACGAAGTCCAACACCACCTGCAGCTTCTACTTGCCGCTCCTATTTATCCCAGCCCCACTGTGCTTGCTGCGGGCTTGCGCCCAATCAGTACCGATCAGGAGAGGCTCACATTGCTATAGCAGCACTTGCCAGCCATGAACTCTGCATCTGGTGCCCTCCCAAGGGGAGTGGCCTGTGGGATCAGGCTGAAACCAGCTCTCTAACATCCCCTAAGGCAGTGGTTCTCAACCTTTCTAATGCCACGATCCTTTAATACAGTTCCTCATGTTGTGGTGACCCCCAACCATAAAATTATTTTCGTTTCTACTTCATAACTGTAATTTTGCTACTGTTAATGAATCATAATGTAAATATCTGTGTTTTCCAATGGTCTTAGGCGACCCTTCTAGCAGTTCTCAACCTGTGGATCTGCCTCCTGGTGGTCAGTGCACATCATAGCAAGTGGTTGAGCAGCCTTAGTATATCATTAGCATATTATGCTTTGATTGGTTGTTGGATGGGTCTGCCATTCAGTCTATTTGCATATTACCCTTTTATTACATAGATAGTTTCTCTATTTGGAGAAACCATAGTGGAATGCCCTGTAAAATTTTTTGTGCCAATTGCTGTGTATAAAATGGAAGGAAGGACTGGATTTGGATAAATATAGAGGGAATATGATATTGAACAGAAAGGTGAAACAGTTAGAAACAAACTTGTAAGGTAGGCAATTTCCCAGTTTCTTGATTTTAGACACTAAAATTGACCTTACTGCAATAAATATTAAGGAAAAGAAGGCTGCAGAGGTTTAGAAAAGAATTGGATGTCTAGTTCATCTTCCTCATTGGATTTTATGAGAAAAATTCTGAGGATTTCAGAGCTAAAGAATAATTTTTAAAAAATCCAACTTGATTTTTCCACTTTTAAAAATGAGAGTGGGTAGCTTAAAGAAATAGAGGGTGAGAGGAATGGCACAAATGAAGAATACAGCAGATAGTTTAGTTTAGCTGGGATGCATGAAGAGACGTACCAAGCATTAGCTGGTAGACAAGAAGTAGATCCAGAAAAGACTTGATTGCTTTGCCCAATAGTTTGTTTTTTATTCTGGCAGGGAGGGAACTCCTAAAGCAGGGTTGTGTCCAGTGCTTGCTCTATAAAAAGCATGGTACAAAGTAAAACACAGCCTTAGACAAGACTTACAGAAATGTGAGCTGGTACCATTACTCAATCTGCTTTAAAACTTAAGAGTTCTTAACTGATTACCTTCACTAGTTTGATGAACTTCTCATACTCTTTAGTCTAATATATGAGGAAAAACTTGGAATGCTACAATAGAGATTCCTTTACCCCACCCAATATAATTCAACAAAAACTTTAACAATTTATTGACATTAAGTTGTATCTCCTATGTTATTAACACACACACACACACTACCAAATAACTAAAACAATGATGGGTCTCTGGCCCAAATTTTCCTTTAAAGGATTGTTTTTGGGGACTATGGCTCATAATGTTAATCAAAGGTCAAAGAAAGTCCCCGTGCACTGAAGTTTGACAAATGAAACATATGTTTTCACAAATGCTATTGTATTTAAAGAAGTATGGCTAAGGGGAAAAACAAAGTTGGAAGGTGTTAAATTACCCCCTTAAAAGGGTCATTGTCTCAGCTTTGAATTTAGATTTTCATTTGCCAACACTAAAGTAATCAGGTAAATTATTGCAGTTCTTGAGTACACAGCATAATTTAAAAGATAGCATCATGTATTTGGGGCTGAAAAGTAAGTCTAATCAGAGAAGGATGTTTAGAATTGAATACAGGTAGTTTTAAAAATTCTCAAAAATCTGCCTTGGTGAAATTATTCATCCATATAATTTAAAATCTAAATTGAACATGGCTGTGTTTTTAAAGTGCTGTTTGTATGTGACTCAATTTTACCAAAAGTAAAACTTTGATTGTCTGCAAAGCAATTAGCAGAAATGATGTTAGTACAGGTTAATAATCAAAGTTGTCCACAGAACTGGGAAGATTTACCTACAAAGCATTTGGCATTATAGAAGCCAGGCTGTGGTGATTCTTAACACATATGTGTAACTCCAGCTATTGAGGAAAAAATCTATATCATTAACTGGTACACCTAGTATTGTTCTATGTCAGTAAAACCGACATAGAGATGCAAATCAAAAGGACAATGTGCTACCATCTCATACCTATCAGAATGCCTATCATCAACAAATCAACAATTAACAAGTGCTGGAGAGAATGTGGAGAAAAATGAACCCTCATGCACTGCTGGTAGGAATGCAGACTGGTGCAGCCACTGTATGGAGTTTCCTCAAAAAACTAAAAATGGAACTCCCATTTGACCCAGGGAGCCTATGTCTAGGAATATATCCCAAGAAATAAGAAACACCAATCAGAAAGGATATATGCACCCCTATGTTCATAGCAGCACATTTTACCATAGCTAAGATTTGGAAATAGCCTAAGTTCCCTTCAGAAGATGAGTGAATTAAAAAACAGTGGTACATCTACACAATGGAATACCATGCTGTGGTAAAAAAGAAGGAATTCTTACCATTTGCAATAGCATTAATGGAACTAGAGAGTATTATGCTAAGCAAAATAAACCAGTCAGAGAAAGATAAATATCACATGATCTCACTCACTTGTGGAATATAATGAAAAATACAAACTGATGGACAAAAACAGATCCAGAGACAGAGAAGCATGGATCAGACCATCAAACCTCAGAGGGAAGGTAGGGTAGGGTGAGGGGTAAGGGGGAGAAATCAACCAAAGGACTTGTATGCATGCATATAATCCTAACCAATGGACACAGACACCAGGGGGGTGAGGGCATGAGTCGGGGGTGGAGGGCAATGAAGGATAAGGACATATATGTAATACCTTAATCAATGAAGGAAAAAAATTAAAAATAATCCTAATAAAAGAGTAATATGTAAATTTGACTGTACCTTTGCTATACCCATAAGCCACACCCACAGCCACACCCATCATCCAATCAGGAGCAGATTATGCAAAATAAACCCCAACCAAGATGGCTGCCACCACTGAGAGCAGGAGGAAGGCTTGGGTTTCTCTGGCAAAAGAGGAAGCCAAGCTTTCCACCTGTGGTTGCCAGCCTAGGCCTCCACTCTAGGCTGCAAAGTTTCAATTATAAAAGGTACAGAAATGGCAGCAGCCACTGAATTGGAGAGAACAGAGGCTTGGGTTTCCCTGTCAATGGAGGAAGCCAAACTTTCTGCCTGCCATTGTCGGCCTAGGCCTCCCCTCTAGGCTACAAAATTTCAAACAGAAATGTCTGCCACCACAGAGTGAGCAAAAGGCTTAGCTCCGCTCCAGGCTACAAAGTTTCAATTGTAGACATAAATTAATCCCAGATCCCAGGGCCTCCGCTTGGGTCACTGGGGGCGTAGCCAGCCTGCAAACCTCCATAGGTTCCTGGCCCAGGCCGCTCCATGCCCCAAGGGACCCCCACTCTGATCTGGGACACTCTTCAGGGCAAACCGGCTGGCCCTCACCCATGCACTGGGCCTCTATCCTATCTAATAAAAGAGTAATTTGCAGATTGACCATCACTCCAACACACAAGATGGCTACCCCCATGTGGTCAAAGATCCTGCCCCTGTGTGGGCACAAGATGGCCACCACAAGATGGCCAGCAGAGGAGGGACCAAGCCTGCAAGGGAGGGCAGTTGGGGGTGATCAAGCCTGCAGGGGAGGGCAGTTAGGGATTACCAGGCGAGCAGAGGAGGAAAGTTGGGTTCGGACAGGCTGGCAGGAAAGCAATTAGACATCAGTAAGGCTGGCAGGGTAGTGGTTAGAGGTAATCAGGCAGTCCTGGATTGTGAGAAGGATGTCCAACTGCCCATTTAGGCCCCATCCTACCCGGATTGGGCCTAAATGGGAAGTCGGACATCCCTCGAGGGGTCCCAGATTGGATAGGGTGCAGGCTGGACTCAGGGACATCCTCTGCCCCTCCCTTCATGTGCACAAATTTTGTACACCAGGCCGCTAGTGTATATAATAAAAGGCTAATATGCAAATCAACTGAATGGTAGAATGGCTGGTAGCTATGACGGGCACTGACCAAGAGTGTGCAGATGCTCAACACAGGAGCTGCCCCATGGTGGTCAGTGCGCTCCCACAGGGGAAGTGGCACTCAGCCAGATCCCTGAGCTGGTCTTGTAGCTGGTGAGCACAGCAGCAGTGGCCAGAGCCTCTCCTGCCTCCGCGGCAGAGCTAATGATGTCTGACCTGGGGAATGGGCCTAATCCATCAGTTGGATATCCCCCCAGGGCTCCCAGACTCTGAGAGGGTGTGGGCCAAGCTGATGGACCCCCCCCCCCACTGCCAAGTGCACAAATTTTGTGCACCAGGCATCTAGTAATAAATAAATTTGGGATGACATAGGGAAGATATGTGTCTATCAATCACACCTGAGGACAGATGTGGTTGTTGAGAATGGGAGTGGACACTGCAAGCTCACAGAAATTTGGGATATACAATCCCTTAAATAAAGAAGTTCACCTCAAAAAATAAAAATAAAAAAGCATTTTATACTGAAAACCAGCTAATCCCAAGCAAGGGTTATAGTAAAAAAAAAAAAAAAAAAAAATCAAATTCCTGAGCAATTGATGAAATAGAGCTGGAATAAGTAACTGTTTTCTACATAGAAACAAAGTATAAATATGGTAGTCTTTGTAAGCCATAAGGTGTCTGTCACAGCTGTTCAAAAAGCCATTACTAATACTTTAACAAATAGGCATTGCTATACTCCAGTGAAATTTTACCCCCAAAGCAGGCAGCAGGCTGACTGGTAGACCTCAGATCCCAATGTCCATGGAATTGTGGGAGGTGATGAGGTGGGCAGATGGCTCAGGGGCTCAATTCCCAGTTCCTTTCCATTTATGCCTCAGTAATATTTCAATTACTTTATGTATAAACTACAGGCCAGGCCTGGTACACAAGATTAATGCATGAGAATGGGTGTGTACCTCAGCCCAGCCGGTACCCTTTCTAATCTGGAACCCCTTTTAGGCCCCATCCCACTTGGATCGGGCCTAAACTCGCAGTCGGACATCCCTCTCACAATCCAGGACAACTGACTCCCAACTGCTCACCTGCCTGCCAGCCTGACCCCTCCCCTGCCCGCCCAATAGATACCTAACTGCTCCCCTGCTGGCCTGATTACCCTTAACTGCCCTCCCCTGCAGGCCTGGTTGCCTCCAACAGTCCTCACCTGCTGGCATAGTCATCCCTAACTGCCCTCCCTTGCTTGTCTGATCACTCCCAATTGCCCTCCCCTGTAGGCCTAGTCCCTCCCAATAGTCCCTCCCCTGCAGGCCTGGTTGCTCCCAACAGCCCTCCCCTGAAGGCCTGTTTGCCCCTAACTGCCTTCCCCTGTAGGCCTGGTCACCCCTAACTGCCCTCCCCTATAGGCCTGGTAACCCCTAACTGTCCTCCCCTGCAGACCTGATCACTCACAACCACACTCTCCTGCCAGCCATCTTGTGGCGGCCATCTTATGTCCACATGGTGGTGGCCAACTTTGACCACATGGGGGTGGCCGTCTTGTGTATTGGAGTGATGGTCAATTTGCATGTTATATTTTTATTATATAGGATGAGGATATTGCTGTTTGTTTCCTGATTTGTGTTATTATACGGATAAAATGATAAGAATGAATACACCTATTTCAACTTCATGCTATCTCTTTATAAATCTTCATAATATATTACCACTAATCTTTTGGGATAGTTATACTCTTCTTTGTATATAACTTCTGAGTGTAGCAGTAAGGCCAATCAGAAAGCAGAGATTACTCATGTAATTGTGATGCCTCTCATCATGTACTAGCCATTCATATACATCAATAATCAATTTGATTTATTTCTCCATTTTCAAATATTTTTTCAAACAGAAAAACATGACACAGGATCACTAAAATGAGAGGTCCAACACTAGAGATTTAGTGGTAGAATAAAAAAGACAGACAATCTGTATCTTCTTTTCACCTGAGGCACTGCAAGAACAAGATCTCTTAAATTAAAAATAAGTAAAACAGAATGCCAAAATTGTCATATACATGCAGAGAAGACCTACTTCCTTAGAGTAAGAGTATTTTTTCTAAAAAATAGAGAAATGTTTCTCTAATTTGCTATATGAATAATTGTGTTGTTGAGAAATATTTTAAGATTGTTAGTATCACAAGACAGAAAAATATTTTTTGTAAGATAGATTTGTTTCTTTCCAGTTTACTCCAAACGACAATGATCCTAGAGGTTTTTGTAAGAAAATAAACCATAACCTTTTATCTAAATGTACTTTTTCTGTGTAAGTGGAATTATAGATCAGTGTTGGAGGTATTTTTAATGGAATCTGTAGGATATACTAATACTATCTGGTCTGAAAACTGCTTTTAAAGCCACATTAATTTTGTGGCATTCTACACCCATCTTGGCTTTTCTGTTGTGGCTTCTGGACCATAACATAAGTTCCTTTTATGTAACTAATGCTTTCGAAGCTTCCAGAATAGCCATGTTTTATGACTTGAAAATTTTATCAAGATTGAGCATTTACTCTGGAGAAATATATTCTCCTTTACTGATGTTTATTCTGAAAAATCTTTTAAAAATTTTTTTCTACTATCTTACAGTACCATACACAGACCCGTATGCAGATAGTTAATGCTGAAGAGGAGATTAGGAATAAGATATATGTGTCCTCTTCTTGAAGGATTCCAATTTTATTTATTTTTTAAAACTTATCTTTATTGTTGAAAGTATTACAGAGGTCCCATGTGTTTTCCCCATTGACCTCTTTTAGCCTGCCCTCACCCCTGCCCCAGGCCTTCACCATTGTCTTTGTACATGGATTATGCATGTATGCATACACTTCCTTGGAATATGCCTTCACCACACTTTCTGTCAAAAGTCAGTTTATTTAAAAAACTACAGTAAAATGTGACACAGAGGCTGGAAAGTGTTGGTCTTGTTAGGAACTGATTTTCAGTATGTCTGGAATAAATCTTCTTTACAGAATGTTAAAGGAAAAAAGGATGGATAAAACTATTTGGGATAGCATTGTAGAGAATCTTAAGAGTTTGTAAGATTGAAATTTAAAATTGGAATGCTTAATCTTGAGAAATTAACCAAAGAGACTTTAGACAGAAAAGTTTGGGACAGGCATATTCCAGTGACCCAGGGTCATCTGTGTGTTCCTTTAAGGGATTGGAGCTGTAAAAGTCTCTGATTCAAAAAGACCTAGCAACCAGAGATTCTTTAATTAGGGAGCATAAATGAATATTCTCTGCTTCTTGATATGCTTCTTAATATTATAATAAATACTATCAATTTTATATATAATAAATATCGTTAGCTGAGGCATCATAAATGGAGTGAGGTTCAGTTTTTCATGCTCTCTATATGAACTGTGAAATTAGATGATCTAAAAAAAAATGGAATGAATGGGACAGACATCTAAGACTCGGCTAGTTTCTCCCAGCTATTTTCTATTAGAAAGGATGAGGAAAGCTTAAAAATATTGGATAGCATTAGAGTATTTAAATCTGACTTCTGGTAGTGTGTCTGTGTGCTTACTGATCAATCTGCAGCGATTCTCAAAAGTGGATTAAATAATAAAATATGGCAAACAGTATGTGCAACATAATAAATGTTTTTCCAAACCTGTGGTCCTATAGAAAAAGCCCTAGGCAATTAGGGGGGTCACCCCTTTTATCTTTTAATCCTGAGTTACTTAAAAAAATTAAAAGGCACATGGCCTCTCTATCCTATCTTAATAATGATGGAATATGCAAATTAACTATCACTCCATGACAAAGACAGTGGCACCCACAGCCAATAAGGAGGGAATATTCAAATTGAAACAACAAAGATGGCAGCAATCAGGCTGAGGTGTGGGTGTTCCACCACACCCTGGCCACTCTGGGCCTCTTAAGCACTGCAAGTGCTCAGGCACAGAGAGGCCAAAGCATAACGAGGCACCTGCTATGATGGGGAGCATGTGGGGGGTAGGCTACAGGAGGGTGGCAGGCTCAACAAAAGGCAGAAGGTGGCTACAGCCAGAGTGAAGGTGGCAGGCAGTGGCCAGAACAAAGGCCTGGGTCCTGGAGGGAAGCTGGTGCTGGCAGCCAGGGGAAGAAAGGCCTATTCTTGCACGAATCTTTGTGCATTGGGCCTCTAGTATATATCATAAAAAATTTGTGGAGACTAGTTTTCTCAGAAAGTATAAAATATTATTGAAAATAATTAAAAATCTTTATAGTTTATCCAGTGGATTCAAGTTTGCACATTTCTATGCCACAAAATACATGATATTAAAGAACTATCTCTCTGACTATTTTATTCCACTGAGGTGCAACTCAATTTCCAAGCCAGTTCTTTACATTTTTCTATTAACTAAAGGACATTAAGCTTGAATGCCAAAGACCTAACTCTTGTACCACCTAGATACTATGCAAATATTCAGTGTATTACCATTTAGATTTTTGGTTTCTCCCCATAATGTAGACATTTTATTTACCTGATTAAAAATCCTGGAGTGGTTAAGTTCTTCTGTATGAACCTCAAAGGTATTTAAATGGTTATACTCATAGCTTTATCTTTCTGGACACTATCTTGCTTCCTACTTTGTTATCCAAGGGGTTTTTGAGGCAAGGGGAGGACTCTCTCTAAGAGGTGAACTTGGGCATTTTTATCCAAGTGGATAATTTGAGAAACCATCCAAAGGAGAAGAATGCCCATAACAAAATCAGTCACTCTTTACTCTCAAGGATCTATTCCCTAAACTGATAATTTAAGAACTATTTTCCTTAGAAATTATATTGAGGTTTTAACAGTGTTCACTAAAGGAATAGGTCTTTGGTCACTTGCTCCTCCAGAGAAATCAGTCGCTATACTCAGGAATAAGGTTTTCTAAGGTACATGGCTTTGGACAAATTATGCAACAGGAAACACTTTTATTGAGCTCTGTGTACTCTTTGGAACCTTATACACTTCATGAACCAGTATTGATAGATTAACTTGGAGGTCACTACACCTAAATCTTCCTTAATGTAAGGTAGGCAGGAGACATATATTGAAAACACTAACACATTGTATGAATAGAATGAATCCGAGAGAGCTGGTGTGGAAAATCCTTATAATAAAACTTTATACTCTTTTTACAACATTCTATTTTTCAATGATCATGGTGTAGGTGTGCCAAATATATATGTTTTATCTTTCTTTCCTGTTTAAAAATCAGGAACAGCTCAGGTCAGCATTAACCATCTCTTTCCTAATTACTTTTAGACAACCCTTATAGCTCACAGACCCAAAATTATCCAGATTTCCTGTGCATTGAAGAGATTGTTTCTTAAAATGAAAAGAGTAAGATGCAATGGAATAAAAGGAATGATTTACTATTCACTGGTTCTGGTTCAATAGTTTCTACCTAAGCTATTTTCCTTTTGAGACGTGTACACAGTAATCTGAAGATGGAATTGACTTAGGTGAATTGATTTTTGCAGATTGGAATATCTTGAAGGGTATATTATTCTCCAAGAGGCATTTACAATCAATCTCTAATTCAAAATCTAGCAAAAATTTCCCAGTCTTAACTTTTAGTTTTATGATTTAAAAATATCTCTATTGGTAAATTCTTTCTCTAATACCCTGATTGAAATAGAATCTGTAATAACCTTTTTAAAATAATCAACTGTGACAAATAATGTGAACTAGTATTCTATGGAATGGTATCCCTGCCCCCACACAGAACCTTGGGTGGTACTTTCTAAGACATGACTGATTCCCGCCCTGGAGTTCCTTTTACATTTTCTGCTAACACCTGTAACTTCTGTGCTGTCACATCACTGCTGTTTTATTTGTTGTTTGGGGATATCTCACTTGTTCTTTGGGCCCCAGATCTTTTTTCATAAATACTATAGATATTGTTCTGTCATATGTGTTTTCTTTGGATTTAGTCCTGGAAGAACATCCCCAATTTGCTTTGTCATCCCTCTACTTGCTCCCACAGAGAATATCTTTAACAAGCCACAGGCTTTCAAAGTGAGTATCTGCCATATAGTTAGTGAGGGAAGTTCAAGAATCCTAGGCTAGCCCCTGCCCCCAGTCCTACTCACTGCAAAGTCATGTAATTCTACTCTTGTCTCTCTCCTGGACTGCCCCATGGAACCAATCCCCTGAATAGCAGGCACTTAAGATTCCCAAAAGGGAGGTTAGTCAAAACCCCTGTTAATTTCACTTCCAGCTTGAGACACATGTATAAGTCTCATATTATTGCTATCTCCCAATAAATTTCTTTTTCTAAGTCTTGTATTTTTACTGTTCGAAGCTAGAGTAAATGTCTCTACTCAGTAACCAACACAGACTCCACAGTTCCTGAGCAGAGAACCCAAACTTTTTAACCAATCATTCTAACAATAAGGGGAAAAATCATTACGGTGCCTCACCCATTATGTTTTCTCCATCTCTAATTAAGATCCCAAAGGATCTTTTTAGATCTGTGATTGAGTAATTGTAAATGTTGCTCTATCTTTGGAATTTCTAACTCTGCACCCTGCAGTTTAGGATCCACTTCTTTCAGTTCTCAACATTATTTCAGCTTCAGAATCACATAATAAAGTTTCTCCAAAACCTTGATGAGACTTAATATATCCAGAGTCCAGGGAAGTCATACTGAGCACAAAGAGGACTGCTATCTTTTTCATGATGCAATCTTCAAAATCTTGCTTTTATTCATCTTTTTTAACTTTCTGGTTCTTAAATGGCTTGTACTGATTTAATGGCAGTGGGGTTCTGTTTTGTATGACTTTCTTTTCTGGAGCAATGGAGATATAACTCTTAGGTTTCCTTAATTTTCTCTTTTGCTAGTATGTTTATTAGGGTCCAGGGAGACTTTAGATTTGTAAGTTGCTTTTTTTTGCTAAGTTGAATTCTTCCATTCACAAGTGCCTGAAGGGTTACCATGTTTATAAGACCACAGGTTTTCTTTTCTCAGAAATTCCCTTTATTTTTAATTATGTTATTGATTTATTAAAAGGAAGGGAGAGAGATAGAAACACTAATGATGAAAAATAATCACTGATCAGCTCCACTGAATATCAAGCCCACAACCAGACATTGTGCCCTATCTGGGAATCTAACTGTGACCTCCTGGTTCATAGGTTGACACTCAACCACTGAGCCACACTCCCAGGCTCCTTTTATGTTTTAGTACAAATATTCATTGTGAATGACATAGTATACTACAGGTGGTCTTATAGTATATTTAAAGTTACCAAGTTGATTATTTCTGCAGGGTAGCCATTTAAATATATATATGTATGCTTCATAAACATTAGTTTTTTAAAATATGAATCAAGTTTTTATCTTATCTATGAACTTCCTTCTTACATTCTTATTAAGTTTATCTTTTTCCTGTGCTTTATAAAGAATCTTTAACTTCGCCAATGTCTGGACATACTTGCTCCTAAGTGCATGGGGCATGATAACCATGCCCTTCTCAAATACTGATTGTCTTGAAGTTATTAAACAAGTTTATCTTGATTTATTTTGTATTTTCTTCACAAATTGCTCTTATTTCCAACTAACATTCTTGCTTTTCTTCTTCTTATAGAACTCTAAGCTATGGTTACTTTCCATGGTTTTTCAAACGGACCATTTGTTCCTCATACTTCCCATTACAATTAATTCCTAGAATGGTGTGTTGAATGATATCTTGTTTACTCTGTTTCTTCATATGCCTTATCCAGTAATTTTCATATGTTTCTGATTCTTGTGATTAAGACATGTCAGAGCTAGTTGAATGTGAATGATACTTTCCAGGTCGAGCTATACTGTCACAAAGGATAAGAGTTCCTTCTATTTCATGACAACTAGTATTCCATTGTGTAAATGTACCACAGCTTTATTTCTCCTCTCTCCTTCCCCCAAATCATCTATTGGTGGATACTTGAGCTACTTCCAAATGTTGGCTATTAAGAATAATGCTTCCATGAACATAGATAGTGGTGCATATATTCTTTCAAATTAACATTTATAATGGTATCAGAGACCAATTCCTCTTCTGAGGGACCAAGCACTCTTCAAGAAAAAAAAAAAGTGTTCCATTTTTGCAATACCATCTTTATAAAATGTTCTCTATCTTTCCACTTTTAACAGGATTCAAAGGAATATCTATTTTTCTGATAGATTAGTTGCAACTGCAGCTTCCTTCTATGGGATTATCTGGAAATATGAACCTGGCCTCCAAAATTAATCTTCTCTTTCCTTATAGTCACTTATCTGTTTTAAAATATATTTTATCCTCATATAATTTTGTTAAATGTACTGCCTTTTTTCATGTGGATTCTCTTTAAACATCTTATTTAATTAAATATTATTCCACTCAGTTTAAGAGAGGGAAATCTACCTATACATATAGCATAATTCCATTTTTTCATTTAAATCTTGCATTTCTGAACTTTCCCTGATAAATTAAGTCTAGGGTAAATTCATTAGCAACACTCCTCTGGCTAAACTTTCTGAGAGTGAATCCCCCAGTGGTAGAAAACCATGTTTAATGAGTTTATTGCTACTTACAATTTCAACTCCAACAAATAAAGATCTTGGAAGTCATCACTCATATCTTTATATCAAGGAAATAGCAAAACAAACTAAAAATCAATGACTTTTTAACTCATCAGAGAATTGAGGTCATGAGGTACATCACCACCTCAAAATCTGGAGAGACAGTGAATGGGGAGAATCACAGTCCAGAACTTACATGGGGCATAAACCACTTGAGCAAAAACAAATAGGAGAGATAAGTGGTAAAGTTGCTGGAGGCTGCATATGGACCACACTAGCTTGAGGGTGAGAAACTAATTCTCTTAGGAAGGGCCTCACAGTTCCACAGGCTTTGTGTTCAAGTACCCCACCAGGTTCTCATGGTTAAAGAGCTAGGGAAAATCTTCTCTCTTCTACGCAGTAGCAGGAGAAAAGTAACTATGTTGAAATTCTCACAGAGCATTTACTATAACAAAAACATAGTCTTGTTTGGAAATACTTGTCCAGAAATTACCTCACCTACACAGAAACCCAATCACCCAACTCCAGCCCCCTTAGCCATTTTCTTTCACTTTAGGTGGGAAAAAAGAGAAGAAACACTTGTGA
The DNA here is from genome assembly GCA_027563665.1 of Antrozous pallidus. Classification (NCBI taxonomy): domain Eukaryota; kingdom Metazoa; phylum Chordata; class Mammalia; order Chiroptera; family Vespertilionidae; genus Antrozous; species Antrozous pallidus. The sequence goes on along the minus strand of CM050520.1, from coordinate 52,202,865 downwards.
AAATCATAGCACAAGGGCACAGACTCACTCACTAAAAGAATAACATTTAATCATATATATATTTATATAATTCTTTCCATTACCCTGAGTTACTACCACACCAATAGGTTCCCACCAAAATAACAGTGATAATAGTTGAAAGAGTTGGGAAGCAATCTATATGCTTTTGGTTGTGGTGACACTGGTTCACAAAACCATAAAAGTTTTAAGTGTACAACACAACAAAATGATGATTCTGCACATTGCATCATGTGACTATCACCCCATGCAAAGTCTCTTTCCATCCCCATTCCCCTTTTGCCTACCTCCACTTTTGCCTAGTCCCCTTTACCTCTGGCTAGTACCTCACTGGTCTGTGTCCATGTGCTATGTATATATAAGTTTTGCTTATTCCCTTCACCTTCTTTCAGTAGTACTTATGAAAATCTAAATACTTGACAACATCCCTTGACAACAGGTATGACAAGGAAAAAAATGAGGACAGTGGAGAAATTTAGAGCCCCTAGCAACTGCAGCTACAGCCAAAACTAAATACAGTCCAGCCCAGCCAGATTAATATCAAACCTCATGATATCAGTCTATTTATTTCAGTTTCTGCTACCTGAAATATCATGCCCAGATATTGACAGTAAATTAAAATGTGCAATACCATAGGGGAAAAAAAACAGTCTTGTAGCAAAAAAAGAAGGGGGGGGATGATATCTGACTCAGTTATGTTGAAGATTTTAGAATTACTAGGCAGATAACTTACAATAACTATAATTAGTAGGATAAAGACTCTAATAGAAATAGGAAACAACATGCATATTAAAAGAACTCCCACAGGCCAAAAATGGAAAATTTGAACAATAATATGAATAATGTATGGATTATATGACAAAGTATAAAATAAATGTCCATGAGTCCATATTAGTATACATAAATAGTTGAATAAATACATAAATAGTGGGGAATAGACAAACCAGACAAATGATTTTTTAAAATTATATACATGATTTCTCCTCAAGGAGGTGAAGTATAACTCCCACTTTATAAGTAATATCTGTGAATAGTGACTTTTTCCCAAGAAATACTGCATTGATGGGGGAAATAAGTAATTGTACAGTGGAGAAATGTAAAAAGACTACCTCAACCAGTCATTCAAGGTTAATAGCAACAATAAGTCATGTTGATAGCATAAGCCTTTGACATGACATTATGAAAATGGCATTTTATCTCTGTGGTCTTCTTCAAAACTCAGATACCAATCTAATCATAAGAATAATATCCAAAAAAATTCCACTAAGTTTCTACAAGATACACAACCAGTAATCTTCAAAGTTGTCAAGGTCATCAAATACAAAGAAAGTCAGAAAAACTGTTGCAGAGACCCGAAGAAGATATGCCAACTAAATTCAATATGATATCCTGTAATAGAAAAAAGGGTATTAAATTTAAAAGTGAATAAAATACAGACATTAGTTAATTATAATTTATTAATAATGATTACTTAGTTTTGACATGCACCACATTAATATGTTTATAATTGGGGAAGCTGGGTGAGATACATAGAAATTTTGTTCTTATTGGTAATTTTTCTTATAAATCTAAAACTGTTATAAGATGTTTATCTTGAAAAGTCAACCTACATAAATGTGATCATAATCTGAAATAGTCTACAGTTAGTTTAAAAGGTTGTTATAAGCTTTGTTCCTTTAAGATTCATTTATATAGTTCAAATAATTTACAAATAAGTTATTCTTGGCTCTGAAGAGTAATTGAAAAACAAGGTGAAAGATGTTGATACCCTTATGAAGGCAATATTTTATTTGGTGGCAGTTAGTAAGGAGAAGGGATAAAGAAGAAAAAACAACATGAATAGCAGTAAAATGAAATTAAAATTTTGTAAGAAGATAGACTTTGGCTTGATGGAGTAATTATTAAAATTCTCTCTGAAACACCGTGAACTAATATCTGAAAGATTTAAGAAGCAAGCTATGCAAATATATAGTGAGGAATGATTTAAGGTAGTAGCAATATACTACATGGATACTAGGATGAGAGGAGCTTATTATGTTTGGAAAAGAGTAATAAGGGCAGTGTGGATGGAAAAAAATTGGAAAGTCAGAGGAGAGATGAGGAAAGAGGAAGATAAAAATAGATACAGGGGGAGAGAAGGAAATACAGTGAAGAGAAGAAGGAAAATATAAATGAACTCAAAGAGATGAGGCAAAAGTATATTATGTTAAAGTCATGAAAGCAATATTTGCATTTTATTCTTGAGTGCAATGAGTAACTTTTAAAGGATTTTAAGAGTACTAAAATTTCAAATGTGTACATTTTGAACTCTTGTGTTCTCCCCTCATTATGTCTCATTTTTTTATCTTTTGTGTCTTCTTCAACCCTTTAAGTTCAATGAAATAGCAATAATGATTAGAATTACATATATAACAAAAGTAAATAAGCTTTAAATTAGCTTTTAAGTTAAGATCATGAGGTTCAGTGAATTAATTATGAAATGGATTTGACCACTCATAAATCTATTTATAATTTTCTATCTGTGTAGTTCCTTCAGTAATTAAAGTCAAAGTCATATATTATGACTTTGTATCAAAGTCAAATATTATTGTAAGAGCTTACTTAATTTAAAGAATATGTGTAATTATTTTCACAAAGTCTGATCCATATCACTCAATATTTATTTATTTTTTTTTACTCACAAGACCAGTGAAAAATGGTTTTAGCCACAAGAGTCAAACACTTGTAGTACAATGTAAGGTAACAATAATGGTAATAAGACACTGCTTAAAGGTCACTGGCTTAATATATTCAGAAAATAAATTTGAGATGGAAAGCGAATGTTCAAAAGAAAAATATATGTACCAGGATTTAGTTGGAAGAAATACAGCAAGGCAAAAATTAGACACTAGGAAACTGGAAAAGGGTAATTAGTTATATTTTATGTTAAATTGGTAGTTATTTTGGTGTAGACTGTAGGTCAGTGGTCTGGAAACTCATTAGTCAACAGAGCCAAATATCAATAGTACAATGACTGAAATTTCTTTTGAGAGCCTAAAACCGACTTCTGTTCATGGGCCACAAAGTTTCAATTGCTTCCTTCATTCATGAGCATTATTGTTACTGACATCAACTGATGCAGTGACTGGAGGAGGAGGTGGAGAGTGCACAGATAAAACAGGGAACAGAGCATTCTGAACCCATAAAGGTATCAAAAAAGAAAAAAAAATACCAGTGAGCGATTGTCTTATTCTGCAAACTTCAAACTGAATGTAATCAACTATGTAAAAGACCATGGAAATAGAGATGCAGAGAAACAATTTGGACCTCCTCCCACTGAGTGTATGATCAGACAGTGGAGAAAACAGGAAGAACAACTTCTTAAGATGCCAAAAAAGGAGAAGTCATTAAGAGTGAAACCAACAAAATGGGCAAATTTGGGGCAAAGGCTTAAGACTTGGATTATGGAGCAGTGCCAGAGCGGCTTATGTGTGTCATCCAAGTTTATTCAATCTCAGGCAAGAATGTTTGCAAGTGAAATGAACATTGTTGATTTTACAGGAAAGGCAAATGGTGCTTCAATTTCATGAGGTTTGTCCATAAGAACCTAATTACCTCAAAAATGCCACCAGTTTATGAGGATGATCTCACATATAGAGACAGTGACACAAAAGACAGCAGTGATTCAATAGAAGTTGAAGAAATTGGTATGTATGAAGCTAATAGTGATGAAGAAGAGACCAGTGATGCAACAGAGGCTGAATAAAGTGATATGCTTCATAATATCCTAGTACTGGCATATAAACTTTATCTGTAGTAATTACTAAATAAAAATGTGTTCAGTTTTATGTTTAAAATATTGATTTTTTACCTTTGGGTTGGAAAAGGGGAGGGCATCTTATACACAGAAAAATACAGTACACATTTATGATATTTAATGTAATTAATAATGGCATCTAATATATTTATCCTATATTAAAATTTTCCACTTATTAAAAATATAAATGTTATAGCATTCTATTCTGTAGGATCTAATCAAGATTTATACTTTGTTCAGTAAATGTTTTATAGTTTGTGTGTGTGTGTTTCTTATACAAATTTTATTCTGTATTTGTTCTAATATATTGACTGTTTTCCTAACCTATAGTGAATTATCTCAAATTGTATAATTTTTAAATTGAGACTTTTATATTTTCTATATGAATACTTGGTTTATGATAAGTGAAACTATAGATTGGTTGGTAAGGAAGAAAATTAGTTATCAGTGCATAAAATAAATTACACCATTCACAAAAACTAGTAATATATGTTAACTTCTGACTTTATAGATCTATATAAAGATAAAATAATGCTTCTAAATAAAAATATAGATAAAATACTTGATGACTTTATGCTTAGGCAAAGTATTCTTAAACAGATTACAAAAGGCAGAATCATAACAGAGATTGAAAAATTAGATTAAATTAAGCATAAAGATTACTAGTAAAAGTAATTAAGAATACAAATACAAATCATAATAAGAGGCATTTTTAGTATGAATATTCTAATTAATGTAAAGATATATTATCTCTCATTCTAGTATTTCTATTTTTCATAAAAAATAAAATGTAATAAAATACTCTTGGTCCCCAAAATAAAGGCCTGAAGGTCTTGACAAATTATGATATAAATGAGCCATCCAAATAAAGATAAAGTGCTAAGTATAATATTAGTGTTATAATAATACATTTTCTAGGCCATTCTTTTTCTCTATATTACCAACATCGGCCACCTAGAAACCTTGACTAATTAAATCAAATTATTTATGCCTCTAACTTGGATTAACTAATGACTTTTAATAAAAATTAAATGTAATAGAGGAATACGCAAATTGTACAAGATGCCATCACAGTAACAGTAATGACCAAACAGCAAGGCTGCGTGGGTGACTAGGCCAGCAGGGGGTTAGTGAGGGATAACCAAATGACTGAACAGCAGGGAGCATGGGGCGACCAAACCAGTGAGGGGACAGTTGAAGGTGACCAAGCTAGTGAATGGGTGGGGCAGTTAGGCATGACCAGGCTGGCAGTTGGGGGTAGTTGGGGGCAACCAGGCCCACAGGGAGGCAGATAGGGGCGATCAGGCCAGCAGGTGAGCAGTTAGGAGCCAGTGGTCACAGATTGTGAGAGTGATGTTCAACTGCTGTTTTAAGCCTGACTCCCAGCAGTTGGACATCCCCTGAAGGGTCGCAGATTGGAAAGGATGCAAGTTGGGCTGAGGGGACCCTCCCTCCATGCACAAATTCTGTGCACTGGGTCTCTAGTTAGTTAATATATAAGATTCAGATATATGAAAAAGGGCCAATCTTTTAAAAATGATTTTTAAGGTGATACAAATCTAAGCATTATGCATACATTGTCTTTAATCCTCACATAAGCCTGATTAATTTTTTTAATACTCACCCTGGGCGTGCTAACATGATTATTGATGTTAGAGAGATAAGAAAGGAGTGGGACACAAGGGAGAGAGAGAGAAAGAGAGCAAAACATCAGTTTGAGAGAGAAGTATTGATTGGTTGCCTCTTGCACATGCCCTGAGCAGGGATCAAACTGAAACCTAGCTATGTGCCCTGACCAGGAATGCAACCTGCAACCTTTACATGTATAGGACAATGCTCCAACCACCTGAGCCACACCTGCCTGGGGTCTGACTAATGTTTTTATAAGAATAAATACTGAGGCTCTATAAATACTATAACTAAGAAAATTAAATGCCTTTAAGGTTTCAACTGAGCGAGTGAAGGGAATCATAAAAAATGCAGAATCAGAAAAACATACATGTTCTCTATTTAAAAGGAAGGCTTTACAATGTACCTGGGAAGAATTATGACAATTCAGGCCCTATATATTTTAATTTAATTTATTTGGGGTACACTGGTCAATAAAATTATTTAGGTTTCAAGTGTAGAATTCCATAGTACATAATCAGTATATTGTATGGTGTGTGGTGTGTTATGTTGAATACCCAAAGTTGACATTTAATACTCTCCCATCACTATTTATCCCCCTTTATCCTCTTCTACCTACCCCATCACCTCTTTCCGTCTGATAATCACTATACTGTTGTTGTGTCTGAGTTCTATTAGTTTTTTTTTCTTTCCTTAATCCCTTCACTTATTTCACCAAGCCCAGCAACACTTATACCTCCATTTATTTTTTATAAAGTACCAAAGTTCCTTTTATTAAATGTTGAGAAAAGGCAAAGGTACTTGTAAATAGGATGTGAGATGAAGTAAAGCATTTTTTTTATTCAAAGATGTGATAGTAACAATTTAAAGGTAATACATAAACAACACACACACACACACACACATATCTTGGTATGACGTAAACTATCTGTGAAGGCAGATGCAAAAATCTATACCCTGTCTAATAAAAAAGTAGTATGCAAATTGATCATACCTTCACTATACCCACAGGCCACTCCCACAAGCCCATCAGAGCGATAATGCAAATTAACCCAACCAAGATGGTGGTTAATTTGCGTATCCATGCACAGAAGTTGGTGTAAAAGGCATCCAAGCACTGCATAAGGGAGCAAAGCTGTGGGAAAGTAAGCAAGTATGGCAGGGGAGAAGGAAGGGAGCAAGGCAGAGAAGATGGGAACAAGGCAGCGGAGACAGAAGTGAGTGAAGTAGTGGGGAAGGGATCGAGGCAGCAGATAAGGGAGGGAGCTTTGCTCAGGCCACAGGAAGCTCTATTTACTTATAGGAATCTTCCTGTAACAGGTCTCTTGTATATATTTAAAAGGCTGATATGCAAAGTGTTCCCTCAGGAGTTCAAGCAGGAGACCAGGAGTTCCATCACTCACTATTATGTGCACTGACCACTAGGAGGTGGCACAGAACAAAGGAAGGCCCCATTCAGCAGCCAGAAGACCCAGATCATCCCTGATCACCAGCCAGGCCTAGGGACCATAACTGTGCATGGATTTTGTGCACCAGGCCTCTAGTATTTTAAATAGTGATAGTGGTAATAAAATAAGTACATACTTTTATAGATTACTACTTGGAAGGATCTATTTATTTGAATGTATTCCATTACTTATCTGCTAGAAATGTAACATTTTTCTATATTAACGACTTTTTTCCTATGCCATAAATTTGTATAAAATGTAGTGCAAGGTTAAAAAATGTGCCACTGTGATATTACTGTGACTGACTATCATATCTGTGGAACTGCATTAACTTCTTGCCTTTAATCTCATGCCCCTCTAATTTATCCTCCACACTGTCTGTGAGCAATCTTTTAAAATGTAAATTGGATGATTTCACTCTCCTTCAAGTTATTCCGTGTTTCTCCACTCTCTTGAAGATAAATCCTAATTATTTCATATGTCAGATACAGTCTACTAATGTTAGTACCTGCCAGGGTATGTTTTTCTCTTCCTCTTCTTACACATCCCTTTATAATGCTTATACACTATAAATAGCTCTCTGAGATTGCCATGTGCTCTCCTTTTGACTTTCTCTATCTAGATGGTTATTTACCCAGCATCCACATAACTCTTCTTGGTACTTCACCATGCACACCTTCTACTGAAAAATCAAGATGCTTATTTACTGTTTTCTTTGTAAGTTTGTTTTAATGCCCCTTCTGAGTGCAGTGCCTCTTCCACATTTCATCCATCTTGTCCCTATGCATTTCAAAGCCAATGTTCCTTTCTGTGTTTGTATACTATGTTTCTTCATGTTAAAGCATTGGCAGGATTTCTAATACATAGACCTTCACTGGATACTTCATTAATAAGTGAGGTACTAACAACAATTTGTTTACCAAAATAAAAAACTGGCTTAGCTGCCACAGTATGGTGCCCAAGTTATTAAAAAGAAAAATTACTGTGTAAAGATTCTACACTAATAAAAAGAGTAACATGCAAATTAACCATAATTCTGCTACACCCACAAGTCATGCCCACCAGCCAATCAAGAGCGACTATGCAAATTATTGGATGGGGGTGATGGAGGGGGGTATGTCCCTTAGCCTGGCCTGCATCCTCTCTAATCTGGGACCCCTGTGGGATCAGGCCTAAATTGTCAGTAGGACAACCCCCTCACAATCTGGGACTACTGGCTCATAACTGCTCACCTGCCTGCCTGCTTGATCTCCCCTAACCACTCTGCCTGCTGGCCTGCTTGCCCCCAACTGCATCCCCCTGCCAGCCTGATCACCCCCAACTGCCCACCCCTCCTGCTCTGATCAACTGTAACTGCCTCTGCCTCAGCCCCACCACCATGGCTTTGTCCAGAAGGACATCTGGAATGTCTCATGGTTTAATTAGCATATTACCCTTTCTTTAATATAGATAAGATATGACATATTGCCATAACTATAACATATCTAACAGTATTACCTATGAGAATATGTACTTCATGAGATAGGAAGGCATCTAGTACATTACATTGTATATGTAAGTAGTAGAAAATACAGTATTTGTAGCAATAATATATACCCTGTGACTTCTCTTTCTGATCTGGGAATAGTTCCCAGATCTTTGAACATTTCCTGGCCCCTAATGTATTTTTTTATTTATTTTGTCATTCAGTGTAACTTTATTTTCTGTTTATTGCACATGATTTGAGGTCTTTAATTTCTAACCATCAAAGATTTAAAGGACTATTTTTCCATGAATTTTAACATTAACATTAGTGAATTCATGTATTCATGTGTTTTTATTGTAAACATCTGAATTATTCACATTGTCATAGATCCTGAACTCATAAGTGTGGACCATGCACAGGCTGGCAGCAAGCCAGGAAGCCACTCTGCAAGCAAACTGATACTCTGTATAAGGAGAAAAGTCATAGCATAACATTTATTGTCTGACTTTAATTCATATACTATCGGGGACGCAACTGCTTGGTTGATGATGGGGTTGATTATAGGGAGGATTATTCCTAAAATAATTAAGGAAAGGGGAGCTCAATCTTTCTTCATGCACTGGAGGTGGGTGGTCCCTCAGCTAAACCTGCCCCCTCTCACATACTGGGAGCCCTTAGGGGATGTCCTACTGATGGCTCACACCCAGCTTGATCAAGGCCTTGGACACTTAGCCATCTCTCTGTTCACCTCAGCCCCAGCTGCCTGTGACCACCTGGTCCCAGGGTCTGGGTGCTCACCTGCGCTCCAGCCACTTCCATGCTTGCCTGGGTGCCATGGTGCTCCCGCACTCACCGTGCCCCACCCCGCACCAGCCCAAGGCCTAACGCCTCGAGCCATCTTTCTGCTCAGCTCAGCCCCAGTTGCCTGTGACCACCTGGCCTCAGGGACGGGGCACTCACTGCCACTTCCACTCACAGCACCCAGGTGGGGGCCCCCGGTGCCGCCGCCCCACCCCACCCTGCCATTTCTGCGTTTAGCACTTAGCGCCCAGGCGGGTCCTCCTTCCCTGTCAGTACTTCAAACTCTCTCCTACAGGTGGTCTGCCAACAGAACTACATTTCCCAGAATTCTTTGTGCCCCCGATACCTTGCAGGAACCAAGAGCACTGTGAATTTTCTCCACCGCAGTGGTGGCCACAGGGGTCTCCGCACACCCCAGAGACTGGCAGCATCCCCCCCACTCCCATCATGGATGCTGGGCTGAGGGTAATGCAGGGACCCCAGGCGCTCACTTGCACGTGATTCAGTCACCATAAGTGTAAGGAGGATTGGCCCTTAAGTACCGTGTGGGCATCGCTTACAGCATGGTGGTTGCTTTCACTGCACTGTGGCCATTCCCCTGCCGGACACACCCCTTATGTGCTGGCTACATCCCTGCCCACACCCCCTGCCCACGCCCCTTGCCCATGTTCCCTGCCCATGTTCCCTGCCGTGATTGGCTGGTAGCGTAGCGGAGGTACAATCAATTTGCATGTTACTCTTTTATAAGATAGGATAATAATCAATCCAAGCACTACGATCAATCAGAGAAAACACTGGTGTGACAGTGCCACAGAACAACATCAAAAATATTCAGTGGTTTATAATTTCAAGCATTTATTCTCATTCTTGAGTGTACAGATCCACTGTTTTTGAGTACAGGTAGCTTCAGTGTTTTTTACTGTGACTTAGTCTACAAGAAAGACTTCTTGGGAAATGTTTTCAGCATGGTTGACAGAATGCAAGAGATTTCCTAGCACATAGGCACATTTGGAGCTTTATACCTTCTCAAGGCTCAGTGGTGAAAGCAAAGTGTATGACCCAGGGCCATAATTGGAAGAATAGGATATGAAGAAACATTTGTAAACAAAAGCTGCTATTTATCAAACTAAATATTGGTCCTGAATGAGTATAGCAGTTTCATTAAACCAATTATACTGATGCATATACTACCTCTATTCTCTGACTAATGTAAACAATGCAGTAACGAACAAGTTTTTACTTTCAGTTTTGTAAGTTTCTATGGTGATCAATTCACAAAAATGGACTGTCAGGACTAGAAGATGTGTAGTTATTTTGATAAATCTTGAATTCCAAATAATTTGCTTACTTATTTATTTTTATATATGGATGTCTAATTAATGTTGAAAAGATTGTCCTTTATTGAATCATCTTTGCTACTTTCTCAAAGGTAAGTTAACTATATAAGTGTGCATCTATTTTTGACTGGTTTTTGTTTCATTGGTCTATTTGTTTCCTTGATCAGTATTTCTTTCACAAATACTGAACTTTTCTGATTTCTGTAAATCATTCTTGAAATTGGGTAATATGTATAATTGTTGGTTGAAATCAGGCTCTTCCATTGGATTGTGAGAAAAACATTTCAGGAACCCACACCCAGGAGACTGTGGTGTGGCAAGTTTTATTCATGATGCAAAATCAAGAGTTCTCTTCCTGGGTTCCCAATGTCCCATCTCTGTCCAACCTACCATGGAAAAAGTCTTCATCACGGCCCCCAAAAAGGCCAGTGTCTAGAGTTTCTGCTTCCGATTAAAGCTTAGTCCTTCAGGATCCTCAAGGCCCACTGCGGGCCCAGGTAGCTGCTAGACCTGCATGGTCTCATGCTCCATGGTGAGAGAGAACATGCCAAAACATGGGGCCAACAGGGGTCACTAAATGAGAGCGAGAGCTTCTTTTTCACCTGTGATTTATAACTAGAAGTTTTGATTTGTTTTGCTTTCAGAATAACCAATCAGCTTCCCAGGCTTTTGTGGTCTTCTGATGGATCTACCCTTTGGCCAATGATCCCTTTCCCAGGTTACACTGACCAGCCTCTATGTCAGAGGGGGTGGCAAACAGTAACTTTCTAATGAAACAACAGGCTCATTGTCCCGGCCATTAGGGTCAATAATGTCTGATTCCTTTTGCTTTCTTCTTACTAATATTTAGTTCACTATGGTAACATGAGTACTTCAACTTTATTCCTTTCAGTACTATGCTGAATATTTTATTACTTATGAATCTTAGAATCAGTTTTTCAATATCTATAAAATGACTTGCTAGAACTTTGAAATAGATTCCTTGAATCTATAAAATTAGGAAGAAATATAACTGATTCTTACAATCCACAAACACAGAATATCTCTTCCTTTATGTAAATCATCGTTTGTATCTTTCATCAGTGTCTACTTATTTTTCACATACAGATCTTATTGTTACATTGTTATATATATATACTTAAGTATTATATTTGTTATACTATTTCAAATGGTGTTCTTTTTACATTTTGAATTATTTATTATTGCTATATAAGAAATTGATTTTGCATATCTATAATAATAAAAGTGTAATATGCTAATTAGACTGGACAACTGAACAGCCTTCCAGATGTCATTCCAGACATCCTTCTGGATGAAGTCTCAGCAGCGAGGTGGAGGCAGAGGTAGTTAGGGGTGATCAGATAGGCAGGCTGAAGCAGTTAGGGGCAATCAGGCAGGCAGGCAAGCAGTTAGGGGTTATCAGGCAGGCAGGTGAAGGGGATAGGGGCAATCCGGCAGGCAGGCAGGTCAGTCGTTAGGAGCCAGCAGTCCTGGATTGTGAGACCTAAACCAGAAGTTTGACATCCCCCATGGGGTCCTGGATTGTGAAAGGGTGCAGGCCAGGCTGAGGGATAGGCCCTCCTCCCCTCTAGTTGATATTATATTCTGTGGCTTTGGTATATTTGCTTATTAGTTCCTGGATGAATTTTCTTTCTATATTATTTGATATTTTCTACATAAGTTTTCATGTCATCTGCAAATAAAGACAGTTTTATTTCTACTTTCAAATCTGTATATCTTTTATGTCCTTTGTAATTTTGTTAGGAATTCTAGTACAATGTTGAATAGGAATGGTGAAAGAGGAATGAGTTGTTAACAAGTGTGGTGTGAGGGCAGGCTAAATAGCCATCTCAGACAGTGGATAAAGAAAATTTATTTAAGTATGGGGTATGGGATATCCAGTGAAAGAGCTCCACAGCCAAGCCAAGGGCACATTGAGTCTATAATGGCAGCACCCAGAAACTGGAATTTCATCCTCATATGCAGTCACTGACAGGAAGCTCTTGTAGGGGCTGAGTTGGTGGCTTGGAATTCAAACAGAATGCAATTGTGGGATCAGGTGTCTTTAGGAAATTTCTTTTTTTAAAATATATTTTTATTGATTTCAGAGAGGAAGGGAGAGGGAGAGATGGAAACATCAATGATGAGAATTTGATTGGATGCCTCCAACACGCTTCCTACTGCGGATCGAGCCTGCAACCCTGGCATGTGCCCTTGACTGGAAACGATCCTGGGACACTTCAGTCTATAGGCTGATGCTCTATCCACTGAACCAATGGTGTCCATCAAGTTTTTCCTGGTCTTAGTTCTCCTATAGTAGGAAGTTTACAAATGACCTTACAGGATTGTATTGCCCTATAATCCTAACAAGGACTTGCTGGCATTGTTACCTATCTTAGGGCAAAAATGTGCAATTTCTTATCATTAAATGTGATACTAGCTCTAGTTATTTTATAGATATTCTTTATCAATTTGCAAAGTTTCCCATCTATTACTTTTTGAAGAGCTCTTTAATATATGAGTTGGATTTTTTGGCAAAAAAAAATATTTCCAATCAATTGATATAATCATATGATTTTTCTGCTTAGCCTATTGATGTGGTGCATTCTATTAATTGATTTGCAAATGTTGGAACAGCCTTTCCTGTCCAGAGTAATTCCCAGGTTTTTGTGATACATAATTGTTTTTATACTTTGTTTTGATTTGCTAATATTTTGTTAAGGCTTTTTTTTCATACTATCTAATAAAAGAGTAATATGCAAATTGACCATACCTCTGGTCAAGCCATGCCCACCAGCCAATCAGGAGCAAATTATGCAAATAAACCCCAACCAAGATGGTTGCCAGCATTGAGAGCAGGAGGGAGACTTGGGTTTCCCTGGGAATGGAGGAAGTCAAACTTTCTGCCTGCCCTTGCTGGCCTAGGCCTCTACTCAATGCTACAAAGTTTCAATTATAGAAGATATATAATCCCAACAGAAATGGCGGCAGCCATGGATCTGGAGAGAGAAGAAGCTAGGGTTGCCAGGGTGATGGAGGAAGCCAAACTTCTGTAGCCCTAGCCTAGGCCTCCACTCTAGGCAACAAAATTTCAATTATATCACCACCTCGATGCCAGCAGAAGGATTGGCTCTGCTCCAGGCTACAAAGTTTCAATTATAGAACATAAATTAATCCCAGGGCCTCTGCTTGGGTAGCTGGGAGGCATGGCTGGCCTGAAAACCACCACAGGCCCTTTGCCCAGGCAACCTCATGCCCCAAGGGAACCCCCAACCTGATCCGGGACACTCTTCAGGGCAAACCAGCCAGCCCCCACCCATGCACAAGGTTTCTATCCTATCCTATCTAATAAAAAAGTAATATGCAGATTGACCATCACTCCAACACACAAGTGAGCTGCCCCCATGTGTTCAAAGATCCTGCCCCCATGTGGACACAAGATGGCCACCAAAAGATGGCCAGCAGGGGAGGACAGTGGGAGGGTCTAGGCCTGAAAAGGAGGACAGTTGGGGGCAACCAAGCCTTCAGGGGAGGGCAGCTAGGAGTGACCAGGCCAGTGGAGGAGGGAAGTTGGGGGCAAACAGGCTGCAGGGGAGCAGTTAGACATCAGTTAAGCTGGCAGGCAGAAACAGTTAGGGGCAATCAGGGAGGCAGGCAGGTGTGCAGTTTGGAGCTAGCAATCCTGGATTGTGAGAAGGCTGTTTCACTGCCCATTTAGGCCCAATCCTACCAGTAGGATTGGGCCTAAATGGGCAATCAGACATCCCTTGAGGGGTCCCAGATTGGAGAGGGTGCAGGCTGGGCTGAGGGACATCCCCTTTACCCCCCTCCCCCCATGAATGAATTTTATGCACCGGGCCTCTGGTCTTTAATAATAGGAGACATTGGTCTGTTAAACCAGTTCTTGTTATGTCTATCTGCTTTTGGTATTCAGTTAATGTTTGTTTTAAAAAATTAGGTAGGCAATATTTTATCTACTTTTGTATTTTAAAAGATATTGTGTGGATATGTGGTACATTTATTAAATATTTGCTGGAATTCACTGATGTTAACATTTGGTATAGTAATTTCATTTTGATAGTTTTTGTAAGTCCCCTTTTCCATTTCAATTTATATGATAGATATTGGTCAATTTAAAACATATATTTGTCCTTGCATGCATTTTTGTTAATTATATATTTATTTTTTATTTGTCTGTTGTTGAAAGTATTACAGATGTCCCCACCCCCATTTTTTTTCTCATTGACCCTCTCCACTCCACACCTTCCCCTCCTAGGCTTTCATCACACTATTGTCTGTGTCTATGGGCTATGCATTTATGCATATAAATTATCTGATTAATCTCTCTTCATTATCCTTCCTGCACCATCTCTGGCTTACTTCTGAAATTTATAAGTCTGTTCCATGCTGCTAGGTCTCTGGATTTATTTTGTTCGTCTTTTTATTTTGTTAATTAATTTCCATAAATGAGTCAGATCATGTGATACTTACCTTTCTCTGTCTGGCTTATTTCACTTAGAATAATACTCTCCTGGTCCCTCCATGCTGTCTTAAATAGTAAGAGATCCTTCTTTTATATAGATGCATAGCATTCCATGGTATAAATGTACCATGACGTTTTCATCCAGTCATCTACTGATGAGCACTTGGTCTGTTTCCAGATTTCAGCTATTGTAATGATGCTGCTATGAACTTAGGTTGCATACATTTTTTCTGATTGGAGTTTCAGTTTTCTTAAGATATATTCCTAGACGTGGGATCACTGGATCAAATGTCTTAAATATTCCAAACAAAGGACATAAGGTAGTTCAATGGACAAGAAAACATGACCCATATAAATGCTGTCTACCAGAGACCCACCTCAGAACAAAAGATTCACACAGAAAGAAAGTGAAGGAATAAAAATGGTTTTTCCAGGAAAATGAAAATAAAAAAAAAACTGGGGTGTCAATACTTAGATCTGACAAAATAGACTTCAATGAAGGCCACTACATAATACTAAAGGGATCGATCCAATAAGAGGGTATAATACTGGTAAACATACTAGTATATGTACCCAATACAGGAGCATCCAGCTTCTGAAAGATTTTAAGGGACAGATGGACAGCAATACAATCATAGTAGGTTGATTGTGTATTTCAAGGTATTGCTTCATTTCATCTAAGATTTAGATTCTAAGTTATCAAATATATTATTTCTATTATGTGTCTTATTTTTTTTTCTTGGTTAGGCAGCATAGAGTTTTTGTCAATTTTTGTGGTCTTTTCTAAGAACCAGTATTTGGTTTGTTGAATGCTCTGTTTTTCTCTTTTAAGTATTATTTTCTTCCATTTTATTGTCATTGCTTTTATTCTGATTTGCTCCAAGCTTAAAGTGCTATTATTTCTTTAACTTCCTAACAAGAAAGATTCAGGGATCAATTTTAGAAGTTTCTTCTTTTAAATTATCAGTTTTATAGTATAAAATTCCCTCTAAACATTGCTTTTGCTGCAAACCAATAATTTTGATAATTGTTCTCTAAGATAAGGTTCTATAATGGGGGGATGGCGTGTTTGACCAACACCTTGCTCAAAGTTTGTTTTTCAAGCCCGTGTGTGCTTATTAAAATAATCATTCACTGTCAGTATAAAACAGATGTAGAGAATTAGTGACAGAACAAAGCTGAGGTATTCAGATGACAGATATTGCAGCTCTCAAGTAATATATTAATACTTTACTATAATTACAATGGTGAGTTATTTGAAGAATTTTAAATGAGATAAAAATTGAAAAAATGCTTTGACAATTTTTTCAGTTGCAAATTGATTAAAATAGAACAATACTGAATACAATATAATCAAATAGAAAAATCATGCAAAAATTCAAGCAAATAAAATAGCTAGTTTTAACCCTATTTCCTTTGTGGATTATGCCAACATCAGTTGAGTGGTATATTAAATAACCCATGTTTATTTCCTAGGACAGGACTTGATCAAAAGATTTAAATATATTACTGTAAAGAGAACATACAATAGATGCTTTATTAGTTTAGTTTGCTTAATGCTTATATTTGTTAAAGAAATATGTTGTATAATCTTTCTATGATTATTTATAATATTTAATTATATGGGACTAAATTGTTCCCTAAAATTTAAAATGTAGGAATTAAAATTATCCTAAGTTTCTGGAAATGTGTCTGTATGTCTACATGAAGAAATGGAGACTTTCCCAGTTTTTGTTGCATCTCAGGTTTACAATTATAATCTCAAGACCTGGGCTGGCAACTGTGGAATAGCCTAACAATATAGTTAAGGTATGCATGATGTTACCCTGTAGGTGTAGGGAGGAATATTTTTTTAAATTTTTTTATTGTTTAAAGTATTACATTTAGATTTAAATATGCCTCCTTTTCCCACCATTAACTTTTCCCCAGCCAATACCCCGCCCCCAGCATATGCCCTCAGCCCCCTAGTGTCTGTGTCCATTGGTTATGCTTATATGCAAGCATACAAGTCCTTTGGTTGATCTCTTACCAACCCCCCTCCCCTGCCTTCCCTCTGAAGTTTGACAGTCTTTTCAATGCTTCTACTAGTAGTCTGTGGATCTATTTTCATTTATCAGTTTATGTTGCTCATTATATTCCACAAATAAGTAAGACTGGTTTATTTCATTTAGCATAAAGCTCTCCATGTCTATCCATGCTGTTGTGAATGGCAAAAGTTCTTGTTTTTTACAGCAGCACAGTATTCCACTGTGTAGATGTACCACTGCTTTTTAATCCACTTGTCTGCTGATGGGCACTTAGGCTGTTTCCAAATCTTAGCTATTATAAATTGTGCTGCTATGAACATACAGGTGCATAGGTCCTTTCTGATTGGTGTTTCTAGTTTCTTGGGATATATTCCTAGAAGTGGGATTACTGGGTCAAATGGGGGTTCCATTTTTAATTTTTTGGGGAAACTCCATACTGTTTTCTACAGTGGCTGTACCAGTCTGCATTCCGACCAGCAGTGCACAAAGATTCCTTTTTCTCTGCATCCTCACCAGCACTTGTCATTTGTTGATGTGTTGATGAGAGCCAGTCTGACAGGTGTGAGATGGTATTGTTGTTTTGATTTGCATCTCTTGAATGATTCGTGACTTTGAGCATTTTTTCATATGTCTCTCGGCCCATTTTTGAAAAGTATCTATTTAAGTCCTTTACCCATTTTTTGATTGAATTGTTTATCTTTCTTTTGTTATGAAGTATAAGTTCCCTATAACTTTTAGAGATTAGGCCCTTATTGGATATAACATTAGCGACCATGCATTGGGCTTTCTTGTTATTTCGTTGATGGCTTCTTTTGTTGTGTGTGCAGAAGTTTTTAAAAAAATTTTTTTTTATTTTGATGTAGTCCCATTTGTTTATTTTTTCCTTACTTTCCATTGCCTTACGTGCTACATCCGTAAAGATATTGCTATGACATATGTCTGATATTGTGCTGCCTATAGATTCTTCTAAGATTTTTATGGTTTCCCATATTACACACAAGTCCTTTATCCATTTTGAGTTTATTTTTGTGTATGATGTAAGTTGGTGATCTAGTTTCTTTTTTTTTTTTTGCATGTATCCAATTTCACCAGCATCATTTATTTTTTAAAATATACTTTTATTGATTTTTTTTTACAGAGAGGAAGGGAGAGGGATAGAGAGTTAGAAACATCAATGAGAGAGAAATATTGGTCAGCTGTATCTGCACACCCCACACTGGGGATGTATCTGCATCCAAGGTACATGCTCTTGACAGGAATCAAACCTGAGACCCTTCAGGCCATAGGCCAACACTCTACCACTGAGCCAAAATAGTTAGGATCCCAGCACCATTTATTGAAGATACTGTCTTGACTCCATTGTATGTGCTCTTGCTTCCTTTTTCAAATATTAATTGAGCATAATGGCTTGAGTTCTCTGTTCTGTTCCATTGGTCTATATGTCTGTTCTTGTGCCAGTGCCAGGCAGTTTTGAGAACAGTTGCTTTGTGATATAGCTTGATATCTGGTATTGTGATCCCTCCAACTTTGTTCTTCTTTCCCAGGATTGCTATGGTTATTTGGGGTCTTTTTTATTTTTTCATTTTTTAAAATTTATTTATTTATTTATTTATTTATTTATTTATTTATTTTTTAATCTTTATTGTTCAGTTTATTAATTACATTGTTTCCCCTTTTTTATCCCCCTATATCTCCCCTCCACCCTATACCTATCCCACCCTCCACCCTCACCTCCCCCTCCGCACTGTCCTCTCCCATTGTTGCAAGATTTTTGTCCAGTCTCTTGCTACACTTCCCACAACCCTTTTCTCCCCAAGAATTGCCAGTCCATTCCCTCTCTATGTCCATGTCTCTGTTATATTCACCAGTCTATCCTGTTCAACAGCCTATCAATTCACTTGATTTTTATGTTCATTTGTTGATAGATGTGTATTTGTTGTTCATAATTTATATTTTTACCTTTTTCTTCTTCCTCTTCTTAAAGAATATCTTTCAGCATTTCATATAATGTTGGTTTGGTGGTGATGAACTCCTTTAGCTTTTTCTTATCTGCGAAGCACTTCATCTGACCTTCAATTCTGAATGATAGCTTTGCTGGATAGAGTAATCTTGGTTGTAGATTCTTGCTGTTCATCACTTTGAATATTTCTTGCCACTCCCATCTGGCCTGCATCGTTTCTGTTGAGAAATCCGTTGACAATAGAATGGGTGCTCCCTTGTAGGTAACCAACTGTTTCTCTCTTGCTGCTTTTATTATTCTCTCTTTGTCTTTTGCTCTTGGCATTTTAATTATGATGTGCCTTGGTGTGGTCCTCTTAGGGTTCCTATATATTGGGGTTCGGTGCGCTTCTTGGACTCCTAAGTCAATTTCTTTCACCAGGTGTGGGAAGTTTTCAGTCACTATTTCTTCAAATAGGTTTTCATTGTCTTGGTCTCTCTCTTTTTCTGGCACCCCTATAATTCGGATGTTGGTATGCTTGAGGTTGTCCCAGAGGCCGCTTACACTATCTTCAATTTTTTGGATTCTTTTGGTTTCTTGCTTTTTCAGCTGAGTGGAATTTACCTCTTTGTATTTCAAATCTTTAACTTGGTTCTTGGGGTGCTCCAGAGCACTTTTAGGTCTTTGTATAATATTTTTTGTTTCAGTCAGTGTATGCTTAATTTCTGGTTGGTCCTTTTTCATATCCTTGAGAGTCTCCTTTATATCCTTGAGGGTCTCTTTCATTTCCTTGTAGGACTCATTCATTTCCACGTTGGTCTTGATCATTTCTTTGCAGCTCTCGTTTATATCCTTGAGGGTCTTGTTCATTTTCTTGTAGGACTCATTCATTTCCTTTGTGGTCTTGCTTATTTCCTTATAGGCCTAGACCTTTTGTTGGAGCCTCTTGAAAAACCCTATAACCGTGGTTTTGAATTCCATGTCAAGTCGTTTTTTTTCCTCCATTTCTTTCACATCTGATTTCTTTCCATGTCACTGCATGGTGGCTGCTTCCCTGAGTTGGTCAATTAGCTTTGTGTGGTAGACTTTCTACTAGGGACAGTGGCTCAGCCTCCCCAGTTACCTGAGGTGGATATGGGCTGCACAGTCTTGCTGAAGTTAAGCTCAGTTAATCGTTGTTAGCACTTGGAGGGTTGACCTCCAGGCCAATTGTCTGTGAAGCTCAGCTGTGCTCAGGTTGGATGCGCAGAGTGTCCGAGCCAAGCAGACAGCGTTAGCTCTGCCCTATGTGGCCCTGGGGACTCTGTGCCAGGGCAATGGCTGCCAGCACCTCTGAGAGAGAGCCGCTGCTGAGCTCCACCGGCTGCCGGGGAATTCAGACTCTCCCAAAATGAGTCTGCATGCACAATGTCTCACCCAGGGTCGTAAAACAAAGCAGTCTGACAGTTTTCTGAATGAGAGAGCGAGTTTCAGAGCGCTCTCTGCACCATCACGCAGCCGAGCTGTTCGCGAGCAAGCTGCCTTCTCCACAAGTCAGCAGACCCGGCAGCACCCGAGCTTCGCCATGCCCTCCCACTGTCCAGTTTTCACTCCGTATGATAGTGGGTTTTCTGGACTTCACCCAGAGCTGGAGAATCAGTCCAGTGGGACGTCTTTGTCTCCCCGTCCAAGAAAACTGGCCGGTTTTCAGCCGCCCGCCCTCTCCACGGCACGCGCTCCAAACCTCTCTCTGCGCGAATCTTTCAACGCTGTTCGCCGCCGCTTCTCCGAGTCATAGTGTCTTATTTTCACTTTTATTTGTGGAAATTTCACTCGTTGAGCTTTCTGGTGATTCTGGAAGGTATTTGTTCATTAGGTTGTAGTATTAAAATTGCTGAGTATGACGGCAAGATAGGTGTTTTACCTATGCCGCCATCTTAGTTCTCTCTCTGGGGTCTTTTTTATTAATCCAAATGATTTTTTTGAGAATTTGTTCTAAGTTTATGAAATATGCTGTTAGTATTTTAATGGTGATTGCATTAAGTCTATAGATTGCTTTGGGTATTATGAACATTTTAATGATGTTGATTCTATCAATCCATGAACACAGTATGTTCTTCCATTCATTTATGTCTTCCTCTATGTTTTTTTTTTAAATGTTCTGTAGTTTTCTGAGTATAGGTATTTTACCTCCTAATTTAAGTTTATTCCTAGGTATCTGAATTTTTTTGGTGCAATGGTGAGTGGGATTGTTTTGGGGGGGGGGCAGGGATAATTCTGATATAGGACTCAGATTTCTCTTTGGCAAAATCTCCTTCCAACAACATAATTAAAAAAAAATAGATGCTTATTATTGGATGACTATTTGATTTCAGCTAGGCCAGAAATAAGCATCATGGACTGTTACAAAGGGTAAGGTACATAGAAAATCATGTCTACTCTCTTTTCCTATTTACAAAATGAATTAAAAATGCAGAGAATTTAAGCGACTTAATCGCATATCCAGATCAAAATCAACCATGCTATAGTGGAAAACAGAGCTCAATATTGTATCTGGTTTCATATCTCACCTTCATCATTTACTGTGACTGTCTTAATTATGTTTAGTAAAATCATTACATTTTAGTTTTACCATTTGTATAGTGGTAAAAATAATCATACCTATCTTTTAGGGTGTAAGGCTTACATGAAATAATGTTCAACTACGTGCTTAATTTACTTCCTGCCATAGAGTAGATACCTAATATATCTATTTATATTGTTATTACTATTGTTTTGGATATAAATGGCTATATCTAGATTACAGATATACTGGCACAAGCAAGAATGGTTTAGAGAGCTGAGGCTAGGCCAAAAACATTAGAAATAATTGAGGACAGCTTAGGAAACTAAAATCGTTTCCCAAGGGCAAAATAGAAAGGAGAAAAATGTGATCACAAGCCATTTGAAACTGAATAAAATTAGCCACAAAAGAAAAATAAAGTAAGGGATATATACTGAGTAGCAGATAAAATAGAATCAAGCTGCTTGAACTCCAGTTTTGCTGGTACTGATATCAGGTACCAAGAGACCTTCAGTAGTCCATTCCAGGATTGAAACCTGACTTTCTGGCCATCCAAAAATGTTAAACCTTGATTGTCTGGAATTTATGATCACCAACAATAAACATTAAAATTTATCAGTAATATTTTTTCAATATTATTACAGTGTTATACAAGATTACATTAATTCCATAAGTTAACTTGAAGTTTTCAACATAAAATGAGCAAATTTTTCTCAATAGTATGAAAGTCACTTATAATTTATCATATATATTATAATTTGAATTCTAGGTATGGGAATATAATAATGCAAATTAATAATAAACTTTAAGGGAATTTAATAAAATGCAATGAGATATTTTAGTCCGACAATATATAAAAATAGAAACTCTTTTCTATTTTTTAAAATGAAAGTTCTATTTATTATTATATAGCTAATATTTTTAATTCAATGAAGAAAATTAAGTTTTGCAAGTGATGAGATTTTCTCAAGTTTCCTGCCAGAAAGAAGCATAATCATGATTTTAGACACTTTTGCTCAAGTATTCTGAATACCAAGTTTGGTGTACTCTCTGTTACTTCATATATTTCTGTTGGACAAGTAGACTAACTTAGCTATAAAGATGCCAGTCTGGTCAATCATATTGAGGATTTTTATTATGATTTTTTCAAAGTCATTTCAGGTATGACAGTTCAATGGGAAAGCATTAATTAATGGCAGGTATTCATATATTATTTAAAATATTTTAATGATTTCAGAAAGGAAGAGAGAGGAAGAGAGATATAGAAACATTCAATTATGAGACAGAATCATTGATTGGCTGCCTCCTGCTTATTGGACCAAGCCCACACCCCAAGCATGTGCCCTTGACCAAAATCAAACTTGGGACCCTCAGTCCAGTGAGCCAAACCAACCAGGGCTATCTCATTTTTTCAAGTACAATTTATATTCAATACCATGTTGTATCAGTTTCAGGTGTACAGTTTAGTGGTCAGACAATTTTATATACTTTACAAAGTGCAGCTCTGTGACCTTGGCACCATACATAGTCACTACAATATTGACTGTACTACTCATGCTATATCCCACATCTCATGTCTATTATGTAGCTACCCATTTGCACTCCTTAATACATTTTCATTTCCCCCTATTTCGCAAAACCTCCCTACTAGCTACCAACAGGCTGTTTTCTGTATCTATGAGTCTGTTTTATATTTGTTGGCTTGTTTAGTGTGTCATTTAGAATATACCCATAAGTGACCTCTTTCACTTTGCATAGTGGTTTATAGGTCCATCCATGCTGTCACAAATAGAAAGATTTTTAAAAATATATATATTTTTTTTTACAGGGGGGAGGGGGGAGGAATAGAGAGTTAGAAACATCGATAAGAGAGAAACATCGATCAGCTGCCTCCTGCACACCTCCTACTGGGGATGTGCCCACAACCAAAGTACATGCCCTTGACTAGAATCAAACCTGAGACTTTTCAGTCCACAGGCCAACACTCTATCCACTGAGCCAAATTGGTTAGGGCAGATTTTCTTTTTTTATGGCCAAGTAATAATCCATTGTATGAATTGGGGTACTAGTATGTACCACAGCTTTTTTCCATTTGTCTATTGATGGAAACTTCAGTTGCTTCCATATCTTTGCTATTATAAATAATGCTGCAATTAACATAGGGGTGCATATATTTTTTAAAATTATTGTTTTGAGTTTCTTTGGGTTAATACACAGAAATGGGATCACTGGAATCACAGGGGGTTGCACTTTTAATTTATTGAGTAACTCAATAAATTACCATAAATTGGTAGAGACACTATGTCTTCCATAGTGGCTATACCAATCTGCATACAGTAGTGTGCAAAAGTAAGTTTAAATTTTTATTTTACATATGTGTCCTTATCCCTCCATATCCCCCAATCCTCCACTTATGCCCCACCCCCCCAAATAAGATAGAGGCACCATGGAGCTGGAGCGAGTAGGAGGCTTGGGTTGCCCCTGGCAATGGAGGAAGCCAACCCGGCCCTGGCCTCAGTTCAAGGCTAGTAAGTTTCAATTATAGAAGGTAAATAAATCCCAAATACTTGCTTCCAGCTGACCTTGGCCTCCACTCAAGGAGGCATTGAAAAAAAATTTAAAAAGAATGGGCTAGGAGGCTGGATTGTGTGTGTGTGTGGGGGGGGTGGGCGGGGGGGGGGGGTAGCAGGGGGCATTGCCAGTCTGAAAAAAGCCCTCAGCTCCTTACCCAGGCTGACCACACTCCCATGGGTGAGGGTCCCTGATAGGGGACTTAGCCAGCCTGCAAACAGCCATCAGCTCCTCACCCAGGCTGGCCAGATACCCCAGCAGGGACACCCACCCTGAAGGGGATGTGGCCAGCTTGAAAACAGCCCTCAGCCCCTCACCCAGGCTGACCATGTCCCCCTAGTGAGGACTCTCATCCTGCCAACCACCACAGCCCCAAGGGAAGCCCCATCCTGATGCGGGACAGCCTTCAGGGCAAACTAGCCAGCCCCCACCCATGCA
Organism: Antrozous pallidus; assembly: GCA_027563665.1. Taxonomy (NCBI): domain Eukaryota; kingdom Metazoa; phylum Chordata; class Mammalia; order Chiroptera; family Vespertilionidae; genus Antrozous; species Antrozous pallidus. The sequence goes on along the minus strand of CM050520.1, from coordinate 52,178,371 downwards.
CCAGGCCTCTATCTATACTAATAAAATGATAATTAGACTGGGAGACCTTCTAGGAGACCTTCCCGATATTCTCCTGGAAGAAGCCATGGTGACAGGGCATAGGTAGAGGTGGTTAGAGGCCAAGAGGGGAGGGCAGTTGTGGGTGACCAGGCCAGGATGGGACAGCAGTTGTGAGTGACCAAGCTGGTGGGAGGCAGGACCGTTGGGGCTAAGCAGACCATCAGGGAGGCCAGTTGGGGGCAAGACAGACATCAGTGGGGGCCAGTTGGAGGTGATCAGGACAGTAGGGGAGGCAGTTTGGAGTGAGCAGGCCAGCACGGGGGGAAGTTAGGGGTGATCAAGCCGGCAGAGGGGCAGTTGGAGGTGAGCAGGCCAGCAGGCAGATTGGTTAGGTGAAATAAGGCAGGCAGGTGAGTGGTTAGGAGCCAGCAGTCCAGGATTTTGAGAAGGATGTCCAACTGCTAGTTTACGCCTGATCCCTGTAAACTGGCAGTAGGACCTTCTTCGAGGGGTCCCAGTTCGGAGATGGTGCAGGCTGGGATGAGGGACACCCCCCAGGGATGAATTTCATACATCAGGCTACTAGTTGGTAAATAATAATACAAGAATAAACTCTCTGTTTCGTGTACTCACAGTTTTAAACCTACTTTTACTCATTGAAATATCCTATTTAATAAAAGAGTAATGTGCAAATTGACTGTCACTTCATGATAAAAAATGACTGTGCCCATAGCCAATAAGGAGGAAATATGCAAATTGATGGGCCAAAATGGAAGCACTGGATGGAGCCACAGAGCTTGTGGAGAACAGGAGCAAAGCTTAGCCTCTTGGGTCACCCCTGAGATCCAGGAGGCCAAGCCTGACAGGAGAGCAGAGTGGGAGATGGGTGGGATGACTTGGCATACTGAATTGCTGGGGAGGGCAGTTGGGAGGAACCAGGCCTGCAGGGGAATGCAGTTGAGGGGACCAGGTCTACAGGGGAGGGCAGTAGGTGTGACCAGGCTGGCAGGAGAGGGCAGTTAATGGCAATTGGGCCAGCAGGAGAGCAGTTAGCATTAATCAGGCTGGCAAAGGACTAGTTAGGGGGTAATCATGCAGGTAGGCAGGTGAGCAGTTGAGAGCCAGGAGTCCTGTATTGTGAGAGGGATGTCCAACTATTTGTTTAGGAATGTCCAACTATCCACCAGGATTGGGCCTAAATGGGAAGTTGGACATCTCTTGAGGGGTCCCAGATTGGAGAGGGTGCAAGCTGGGTTGGGAGAGACACCTCCACACCCCATGCACAAATTTTGTGCACCAGCCCTCTAGACATTTTTATTATAAAAGACCTTTTTATTGGTAAAAAATATTTCAGCCAAGTTTTATTAAGTATAAATCTCCAAAGTTAATTTAGTACTTATTTGTGTATTGACATCAATCACTATTGTTTTTTGATGAAAATAATGATGTTTAAGAATTGGCACAAAATAATAAATAAAACTTGAATATTGTAGATATTGGGTTCATTTCTTATCTCTCATTTTAGTGACTGTGTCAACTATCTGAACTTTTGCTTGTCACTCATTTCCATAAAAGAAATAACTCCTTCATAGAGTCTTTAAAACTTTAATTTAAACAGTGTATTTAGAACATCTGGAGAAATTTATACTCATAATTAGCAATAAATTAGTTTTCTTTCTCTTTATGTATATGTTCCTTTTCTTTTATGGAGATAAAGTAATACTTCATTTAGTTGAGAAAAAATGATTTTATTTTCAAATTTTAATACAATCTCAATCCTGATTTTCACTTCACTTTTCTTAAGCATTCTGTCAACATGATTTGTACATGTATGAATTTGTTTCAAGCATAAACAAACCCAACATTTCAGGGCTAAATATCAATAAAGACTTGTTTAGCCCGCATGTTATATTTAGGTGCTGATCAGTGGTGATTCTGTTGTAGGACCCACCTTACTCAGGATTACAGCTCTGCATCATACGTCTTCTCACTAGTAATTTGGACTAATGCAGAAACCATTATAAGGGGCATGCTTGTTTTTGTGCTGTTAGGAATACTAATTATGCTATATATATATTTTTTTTTAAGAAAAAATATGTCATGTAACGCTCCATGAATTCTATCTTTAGATCATTATGATTGGTTAGAATCTTTACTTTTAAACTAGGATAGTTTAACTTCATTAAATTGCATTTTAAAGTTATTCCTTTGGATTTTAAAGTCACTACAAGAATGAGCAATATAAATGCCCTATTTCAAGAGCAACAGCCATATCATAGCAGATATTCCATTAGTTAGATTCTCTCCATAAAGTCATAGATAAGAAATTGTTTGGATTTCAGTCTTATAAAGGGCATTATTTCTTTGACTAATGGAGATATATACTCTCTGATTAATTCACTATTTTGTTTTGTCTATGATGAAGCTCAGAAACAAATATAAAGGTCAGTCACTGAAATTATGTTGATTCTTATAGTTATCACATGTTGGCATTCATTTCTATTGGACCATGATTTTCTACTTTTGTGTATGTTTTATATGGATCCGCATTCATAGATATTTGAAATTACTAATTATAACACCTCTGTGTAACAAGATAAGTGTGTTTGTTTGTTTGTGTGTATGTGTATTTGAAGTTTGGCAGCATAAAGTTACTGTGCCTCTGATGATTAGCTGATTTGTGAAAGGCTGTCACACATTTAGTTTTACTTTTTTCTTTTTCCTATGGAGATGGACAAAATAATTTTAAAAAGTAAGGACAAAAGATTCCTGCTTCTATTTCTTATTTAAAGTAGGTTAGTCTTCTCAAAGTGATTGGTGTCATTAGGTAATTTTGGGTGAAAGGCTATGAGTGCAATCCCTTCAGGGAAAACTATTATTAGCTGTTAAAATAGAAGCTATTAAAAACCATAAATCATATTCACTACCATGTCAATGGCTCTACCTTTCATTTAAAGCCTGAAATAATTTAGGTTTGGAAAGAAAAATAAAGAAAAAGGAGAACAGTGCCGTAAAAAGTCTGTATGGGAAAAATGAATACTAAAAATTTGAGTTTTAGAGAGAGACTGACCTGATTTGGCAGCTATACTCCACAAAGTGTAAGCCTTGTGAATTTACACTGATTTTATAACCTCTGAAAATTTTATTTTTTTACTCTTTATATAATTTTTTACTGGTTTATAACATACAGATATTACACTGCATAAGTACTAAGTATAAAGATATGAATTTTTGTATATTTCTGTCACCAAGTAGCCACAACATAAGACATGATTTTCAAACATAGGAAAAAAATCAGGTATCCCTTTTTAGTTAATAAAATCTCGCATTGCTGTGACTTCTGTGATGATAAATTGGTTTTATTTGAACACACACACACACACACACAATAATGTATACCTTTATGTCTGGCTTTTTTTATTCAACATTTTATTTGTGAGATTTATCAATTTTATTAAGTATACTCGTGGTTCTTTTGGTGCATAATATTCCACTGTATAACTATACTACACTTCAATTATTCTAATATTGATGGACATTTGTTTCCATTTGGGGACCATAAATCTGCTCTGAACAGATTTAATAATGGACTAAAAACCACATTTCCCTTAAATATATTGTTAAATATTGTAAATATAAAAGCATATGTAGGCATATGTTAAGAATGAATGGGTACTGTGAAATAGCATTCAAAAACAATGTGTCAGTTCTCTCTCAATGAATGATAATGCCATTTGCTTCATATTGTAGTCCACACTTGATAGTGTGAGTCTTTTTAACGATAAACATTCTAAAAGTGGTATATTTGAATCTTTTTAATTTGCACTGCCTAGAAAATTAATTATATTGTGTACTTTTTTCATATAGTATGCCCTACAGAGTCTCTTTTAAGGAAATTTTCCTTCATACATTTCTCACATTCTTATTAAATTATTGTCTTTTTTGCTAATTTTAATAATAATTTGCGTATTATCAATTTTAGTCCTTTGCCAAATATCTGCTAGTCTTTGGCTTTTGATGTACTAACTGATGCCATATGATAAACAGTTAATCTTAGTTTTAATTAAAACCATTTTATAAATCTTTTTATATGTAGTAAATGTGTAGTAAAAATTTGTGTAAAGTTTAGAAAATATTATTTATATTTTCTTTTAAGAGTTTTAGCATTTTACCTTTCACATTTTGATGTGTGTTTTAAATCAACATAATTTATGTATATGTATGAGGTAGAGGACATGGGGAACTGTCAGAAATATATCCAACTTTTCTGATAAATTTATTAGAAAAACTACACATTCTCCCAATATGTTTCAGTGGATTCTTTAGCATAAATCAAGGGAATATTTAATTATGGATGTTTCTGTATTCTCTACTTCATTTCATTGATTCATTTGTCTCTTCTTTCATTGTTATTCCACTGTCTTAATTACTACAGCTTCATAGTGGATTTTAAAATTTGGTGTTGTAAGTTTGTCAGATTTATCCATTTTAAACATAGAATCTAGATAATTCCAAGTTATTTGCATTATCATATAAGTTTTAAAGTCAGCTTGTTGAGTTCCAAAATGCAAGGTAAGAATTTTATTCGAAACTAGAGGCCTGTTGCACAAAATTTGTGTATAAGGGGCGGGGGATGTTCCTAAGCCCAGCCTACACCCTCTCCAATCTGGGACCCAACTTCTAATTCAGGCCAAATCCTGGTAGGATTGGGCCTAAACAAGTAGTCAGACATCCTTCTCACAATCCAGGACTGCTGGCTCCAAACTGCTCACCTGCCTGCCTCCTTAATTGCCCATAACCACTTCTGCCTGCCACCCTGATCACCCCTAACCACTACCCTGACAGCCTACTTGAGGTCTAACTGCTCCACTGCCAGCCTGTTTGCCCCCCAACTTTCCTCCTCTGCCAGCCTGGTCACCCCTAAATACCTTCCCCTGCAGGCTTGATAGTCCCCAGCTGCCCCTCCTTGCAGGTCTGCTCTCTCCCAACTTCCCACTCCTGCTGGCCTGATCGCCCACAGCTGCCCTTTTTTTCAGGCCTCCCAACTGTACTCCCCTGTTGGCCATCTTGTTGTGGCCATCTTGTGTCCACATGGGGACAGTATCTTTGACCACATGGGGCAGTCCTCTTGTGTGTTGGAGTGATGGTAAATCTGCAAATTATTCTTTTATTAGATAGGATAGAGGCCTGGTGAATGGGTGGGGCCCAGCTGGTTTTCCCTGAAGGGTGTCCCGGATCAGGGTGGGGGTTCCCTTGGGATGTTTGGAGGCCTGGGTGAGGGGCCTGTGATGGTTTTCAGGCCAGCCATGCCCTCCTGCGACCCAAGTGGAGGCCCTGGGACTTGGGATTAATTTATGTTCTACAATTCAAACTTTGTAGCCTGGAGCAGAGCCAAGCCTTCTGATAACTCTGTGGCAACAGCCATTTCTGTTTAAATTCTATAGTTGAGTGGAGGCCTAGGCCAGCAAGGCAGGCTGAAGCTTGGCTTCCTCCATTACCAGGGAAACCCAAGCCTCCCTCCTGCTCTCAGTGGCTGTAGCCATCTTGGTTGAGGTTTATTTGCATAATTTGCTCCTGATTAGCTGATGGGTGTGGGCTGTGGCTGTGGCCAGATCAGAGGTATGGTCAATTTGCATATTACTCTTTTATTAGTAGGATGCATTGGTTTTACAAATAAATTTGGAGAAAATAGACATCTTCACAACAGTTATTCACATTCCCTTCTTTGTTTTTTTATTAATCTAAGCAATTTTTTAGATAACTTTCCATACAGAGGTCTTATAATCACTAAATATATGGTATTTTTGGTGCTAATTAAAACTATATTTAAATTTTATTTTTTGTTGTTAGTATATAGAAATGCAGTCTATTTTTATAAATTTATTATACATAAAATGATTATCCAAAGATAATTTATTTTCTACTAATATTTCATTTGTATAGTTTTTCTATTTTTTCCAGCTTTAAAATATAATTTAAAAATTGTAAAATATTTAAAATGTGTATTTTAATGATTTAATATCATACATATTTTAAAATAATTATTCCCATCTAGTTAATTAACACATCCATCACCTCAATAACATAACTTTTTTTTTTGGTGAGGATATTTAAGTTCTACTCTTACCAAATTTTCAACTATACAATAAAATGTTATTGACAATAATCAATATGCTATATATTAGATACTCAAACTTTATTCAGCTTATAGCTGAAGTATATGCCCTTTAAATCAAGCTCTTCCTATTTATTTTACCTCAGCCCCTGATAACCACTTTCCTATATTCTGTTTCTAGGTTAGAACATTTTTTAAAGTTTCCACATATAAATAGTACTATGCAGTATTTATCTTTCTCTGTCTGGCTTATTTCACTTACAATGATGCCCTCAAGGTCCATCCATGTTTATGTTTACACAAATGGCAGGATTTCCTTCTTTCTTATGCCTGAATATTTCATTGCTTGTATGTATCTGTGTATAGAAATCTTCTATGTTCATTCACCCATTGATTGATATTTATGTTGTTTCCATATCTCAGCTATTGTGAATAATGCTGCTGTGAATATAAGAGTGCAGATTTCTTTGATATTTATATACCTCAAAGTAAAATTACTGGATCATATGTCAATTTTATTTTTAATATTTTGAGAAAACTTCATACTGTTTTCCATACTGGCTGCATCAATTTACATTTTTATAAATAGTTTACAAGGGTTCCCTTTTCATGATATCCTTACTAATGCTGCTAGCTATCCTAACAGGTATTAGGTGTTATCTTGTAGTTTTGATTTTCATTGCCCTGATGATCAGTGATGTTGAACACTTTTTCATTTACTTGTCATGTATATCTTCTTTGAAAAAAAAGTCTATTCAGTTCCTCTCTTTCACCCTCCTTATTTCTTTGATCACAATATCTTTCCTTAAACTGTTTTTAAGATTCTCTGTCTTTTTATCTCTCTCTCTCTCTCTCTTTTTTTTTTTTTTAGCAATTTGACTATGGTAAACTTAGATGTGATTTATTTTTAGTATTTTTAACTTTCGTAGCATCTTTAATTTGGTGGATAATATTTTTCTTCAGTTTCAGAAATGTTTAGCTATTCATTGACTTCAAACATTGTGTGTATTTAACTTATCTTCTGGAAATGAAATTTCATTTATGCTTGACTTTTGGGCTGTATGACACATTTCTCACATTCTTTTCTGTTACCTCATTTTTTTGTATTTTCATCTTTTTGGACAATTTCTAAAAATAATCTTTCAATTATCTAATGTAGCATTGTAAAATTATATCCAATGGGTTGAGTGCAGATATTGTATTTTCCATTTTTAGGTGGTCCGTTAGAATATTTTACATGTTCAAATTTTCTTTTGAAATTCTGACCTTGTATACATTTTTCTCCATGATTTAATGATATTTGCCTTATCTGATACTCAGTGCTTGCTTTTTGGTTTGTTATTTATTTTGCTCTTTTGAATTGATCGCATTATCTTGCCTTTGTGCATGGAGCTTATTTTTAAAAATTATTACATGCTTTAGGTTTTGTATGACAGGACTATTGAAGTTGTTGTGATGTTTTGTTTTGTGTGTGTGTGTGTGTGTGTGTGTGTGTGTGTGTGTGTGTATCTGTTTTGTGTGTGTTTTATCAGAGATTAATTGCATTTTGCATTTTCAATCAATTAGAGTGAGCAGTAGGTTACCATAGCAGGTATTGTTGAATCAGAGCTAAGTTGCTATTTCATAAAAAGCAATTATAGCTTTGATTCCTTATATATGAAATGCTCAATCTTTTGTTTTAGAGCATAGCATTATTTCTCAGGCATATGAGACAGAGCTAGGTTCAGCTGTGTTCTTGCAATGTTTTGGCATTTCAATCATTAGTCTCATCCCTTGGAGACATCCCACCAGGATCAGGCCTAAATGGGCAGTCGGACATTCCTCTCAGAATCCAGGACTGCTGGCTCCCAACTGCTCACCTGCCTGGCTTCCTGATTGCTCCTAACTGCTTCTGCCTGTCAGCCTGATCACTCCCTAACCACGTCCCTGCCAGCCTGATTGATGTCTAACTGCTCACCTGCCAGCCTATTTGCCCCCAACTTCCTTCCTCTGCCGGCCTGGTCACCCCTAACTGCCCTCCCCTGCAGGCTTGATCACCCCCATCTGCCCTCCCTTGTTGTCCTGGTCCCTCCCAACTGCCCTCCCCTGCTGGCCATCTTGTGGTGGCCATCTTGTGTCCATATGGTGGCAGGATCTTTTACCACATGGGGGCAGCCATCTTGTGTGTTGGAGTGATGGCAAATCTGCATATTACTCTTTTATTAAATAGGATATGATATCTGGCTATGTATTTGGGGACTCTCCATATTCTAATATTTCCTGCAAGCCTTTGTGATTATCAAAAGTTCTGTTATTTTCACTTTTTACAAAAAAAGAATCCTTTCAGGCCAAGCCAAACTCTTAGTCTTTGTCCAGAATTAATGTCTTCTCCCAGGGAAGAATGTCTCCAGCAATAGCTCCCCTAAGGAAAGGGTAAGGTAAACTATAAACTTTTTAAATAATGAAAATTGAAGCATATTTAAAATACCAAGTAAACTTCCTCAGTTTAGATACATAGTGAATAAGGCAATTAAATAATTAATTAATGCAATGGTAAATATTTTTGGTATCCTCTTGAAATAGGATATTTAAACTGAAACAAATGAAGAAATTATTTTTTTAAACATGTAAGCACATGTTTACTGAGCACTTACTGTGAGCTTGGCTCCATATAAGGCAATAGGATATGCAGAAGAGCAAGACATTGATCTTGCTTACATTGGGCTCACAATTCATGAAGGACATTAGTCATATCATATTTTTACAAATACTACAATTAAACAATGGGATATGTTTAAAAATAATACCCCATGTGGGATGGATAAATACATGAGATGTAGGTATACAGAATGGATGCCATGGAATTTATGATGTTTGTTGTAGGATTTGATAAACATTAATTTACCAGAGAAGTAAGGGCATAGTAAATAAGAATTCTTACACATATGAAAAAAACATATACAACACAAAATAGTTTAATAAGCTTAGGTGTTCTAACCAAACTTATTTTTTTACTTGAAACTATGGTAGGATATGAAGTTGGAACTTTCAGTGGTTACTGGATCCTGATGCCTTATAACTTTTCTAGTTTTTGGGATATCATTTTAGAAGACCAATTTTACATATGAAATAGGGAAAATAAAGATAGATAACAATATAAACAGATATATTATATAATATGAACAGAAAAATTCTATTCCACTCATTCTTAATAAAAAATTAAATATATGGATCCTGCCTACATTTTAGTTGTAGAAATAAAACCAATCTATAGGAGCAAATTAAGTAACAAAGAGTGCTATTGTTCTTAAAAGTAGTGTAAGGTTAAATGAAAAAAAAAAAAAAGAATGATAATTGAAGAAATAGAAGGAAATATAAAATATCCAGAAGTTAAGGCAATAGCATAAAAGAATTGAAGTAATTATGACTGTATTTCATAATAAAATAGGGGAAAAACACCTTATGTTCAAAGATTAGAAAACTTAATATAATTAAGATGCTCCCTAAATTGATCTATATATTTAATATAATACTTCTTAACTAGTAGCTCCTTTCTGTGTGCAAAAACTATCAGGCTGGTACTAAAAATCATGTGAAAATGAAAGGGACCAGAGTAGGCAAGCAATCTTGAGTTAAAAAGAAAAAAAGAATTTGGAGGACTTAACAATTCCCAGTTTCAATACTTACTACAAAGCTACCATAATCAAATAATAGATGATACTGAAAAACATGGGTATTCAATGACTATAATTGAAGATCAAGTAATAAATGTTTACTTCTATAGAAATAGGTTTTCTTTTTTTTAAAATATATTTTATTGATTTTTTTACAGAGCGGAAGGGAGAGGGATAGAAAGTCAGAAACATCTATGAGAGAGAGACATCGATCAGCTGCCTCTTGCACGCCCCCTACTGGGGATGTGCCCGCATCCAAGGTACATGCCCTTGATCCGAATCGAACCTGGGACCCTTCAGTCCGCAGTCCAACGCTTTATCCACTGAGCCAAACCGGTCTCGGCTAGAAATAGGTTTTCTTAAAAGCTGCCAAAAAGATTCAATGTATAGAGAAAAAAAAAACAATGGAGATGAAACTAATGGACAGCACTGGGGAACAGTAAGACATGGGAAAATCTAGAAAGAGAATTGAATTAAATTGGGCAAGACTTTCATGGTATAGATTGCAAGGAGTTTGTAGATGTGAAGTACAAAATCACTGAAATAACTTGAAACTAGTGTTCAAGAAGTTCAAATAGATTGCTAAGAATAGAGTGAATAGATTTAAAATAGACAATAAAGTTTCTTTAAATGTCTATATATTACTATAGCCTATTTTATCACTCATGATACTTCTCTTGTCTATAGGATTTCATCAACTCTAAGCTAGCCTATTACAATAGCTTCTACATGCCAGTTCCTTATTTCAATCTATCTGTCCTCACTGTTCCAAATATAATATATACAAAATACTAAATTGCCCATTTCATTCCCTGCTTAAATCTTCAAAACAGAGTTATCACTTATGAGCCAATGTATTCTCCCCTGCATTACCATTTCCCTTTCACAGTTGCTTCTTTCCATCAGCACCCAAACATGACCTGTCATTTTTATAAATAAACTAGAGGCCCGGTGCATGAAAATCATGCACTTGCTGGGGGGAGTCCTTCAGCCCAGCCTGTTCCCTCTCACAGTCCAGCAGCCCTAGGGGGATGTCCGACTGATGGCTTAGGACCACTCTCTGTCAGTTGGGCATTCTTAGTACTGCTGTGGAGGCAGGAGAAGCTCCCGCTACCACTGCTGTGCTTGACAGCAGTGAACCTGGCTTCTGGCCGAGCAGTGCTCCCCCTGTGGGAGTGCATTGACCACCAGGGGGCACCTCCTGCATTGAGCATCTGCTCTCTGGTGGTCAGTGTGCACCATAGAGACTGTTCAGCCGTTTGGTTGATTGGCATATTAGCCTTTTATTATATAGGATACGCAAACAAATAAGGAACTGACATGCCTCCACTTGCCTCTCAGATACTACTTTCTTTTTTTTGTTACATTGCACACACATAAGAAGAACTTTACAATTTTTATTTTTTCTATGTGTTCCTCTAATTTTTATTTTCTATTTGTAGTAGGCTGAAGATTTCCCACTAAAGATAGCCACATCCTAAACTCTGGGATCTGTGAATGGATATTTTCTTATGTGGCAACCAAAGAGTTTTTCTAGATGTGATTGTGTTAAGAATATTGAGTTGAAGAGATTATTTTGGGTCATCCAGTGAATTTTAAGTACAATTATATGTGTTTTTATAATAGAGAGGCTGATGGAAAGTAGACACACACAGACAGAAAAGGAGGCAACATCAAGGCACAGACTAGAGTGATTCAGCTGGCAGCCACCAGAAACTAGAAAAATGTACCTGAAATATTATATCTAAAACTAGAGGCTTGGTGCATGAAATTTGTGCATGGAGGGGGTCCCCTCAGCCCAGCTTGAACTCTCTCCAATCTGGGACCCCTTGGGGGACATCCCTCTCACAAGCATAGACTGTTGGCTCCTAATTGCTCACCTGACTGCCTTGTCATCCCTAACTGCCCCCTGCCCCATCGCTGGCCTGGTCACCTCTTACTGCCCCCTGCTGGCCTGGCTGCCCCCAACTGCCCCTCTCTGCCAGCCTGGTCACCCAATGCAGTCTGCTTGTTCAGTAATTTGGTCATCCTTCACTAACCCCCCTGAAGGCCTGGTTGTAGGCTGCCATCTTGTGAGTCAGTTTGTGTATTACCTCTTTATTATATAGGATAATTATCGACTTCCTATTCATCTACTACCATTCTTTTCCCAATCTTATGTTTCAGTATATGGTTTCACAGCCCACACAGTTAGACAAAACAACAACACAACAACACAACAACAAATCCCGACTCATTTCCCTTTATTTCACCTTGTATTAACAACAGGAGCAAGTCTTGTCAATTGTCCTTCATAAGGTGAGTTCAATTTTATTATCAGCTGTGCATCATACCTTATGATGTAATTCTCTCTCATCTGGATAATGTAACTATTTCACCTTGATCTCCCAGCTTTCTATCCCAGTCTACGGTATAATATCCACCCAACAAATGGAGAGCTTTTTTTTTTTTTTAAAGGCAATATCACTCCCCTGTTTAAAATATTACATTTATTTTGTACTTCACTTTATATTAAAATAAACTTTTAATCATGAACTCTGTTGTCCTAAATAATATGGCCTCTTTATATGAGTTACTCTCTACTTTTGATTAGGGAAACTTTTATATACTCCTAGACCTTTATTTTTTCACTTGAATTTTCATCTATCATAAATTCTCATCTTTTTATTGATGTTTTCATCCAAATATCTTAAAGATGCTCACTTTTACCTTCCAACCTAACAAATATGATAACTACCCTCATTTTGTCAACCTTTCTCATATTATCCTGTTGTAGTATCTTCATTAACACTTAATAGCAAATAAAATTTTATTATTTTTAGTTTTATATTTTCCCCTCAGTGAGGAAAAAATAGGTTGGCATATAGCTGATGCTTAATAAATATATTTGAGAGAATAATGATTTAAAGTCATTAGGTCTTCTTCAGAAATTTCATATACCAATTTACTACAAGTACACAGTTTATATAGCTGCTTATCATAACTTTTCCCCTTCTAAAATGTCTTTCCCTCTTTCTTTACCTGAAAAAAAAATCAATCATTTTTCACAGTGATAACATCTTTCCCAGAAACAGATCAACACCCTGTTCCTCACAGCTTCTTCACAGGAATTACACCTCATGCCAAGCTTGAAAGGGGAAATGAAAATAATCATTATTGGAATGAGGTAGTCATGTGAGGAATGGATACTCAGTCAGAACATGAACTGTGCTAGAATGGAAGAAGGAAATAATATCTGCAGGGTAGAACTAAAAAATGTGTGTTATATGTATCACCACAGAAGCCACTGCAGGATTGAGAAGATGTTGTGTGACTGGCATGCCATTATGGAACCTGTGATTTATACATCTCTACAGATTTTTTTAAAATTTACAATAGTTCTGAGCTTAATTAATTATTTGAAAAAACAGTAGGACAATTTGAAAACCTTTTTGAAAATAAGCATAATGATCATTATCCATTCATTTTCATTCAAGTATTTTTTACTGCAATGTATCTGTAAAGTAAAAATGAAAATTTGTTTTTTTATTTAAAATAAAAATCTTATATATCATGCAAAGATTCTGTTATTACTTTGTTATTTCCTGTGAGTCATGTCTACTGCCTTTCCAAATGAAGTAAAACATATTTTATGCTGAATAAAATATGCTATCTCCAGTGGCAATTCCTATTTTCTGTTTTCTACACTGTTTCTATTGAAAAAGACAGATGTTTTTCTACAAGCTAATCTCCACTATCTTCTTTAGACCCCCAGAAAGTTGTGTTATAGTGGGAAGAGAATTGGAAGTGGTAGCAAATGTTGCTGTGAAAACATAAATTGGTATAATCTCTGTGGAAAACAATTTAGCAACAGGTATGTGTAGCCTAATTGTATATGTTATTTGACCTAGTAATTCTGGTTTCAGCAACACATCTTAAGCAAATACTAGGATGGGGATAATTATTTTTATGTAATGATTTGCATCGCATAGTCATGTATATTAAGGAATACATCGGCAATTACCTGATTATGTAAAAATAGATGATTGGTTAAATAAATCATGGCAAACTAGTACTAGTAAAAATGCTATGTTTTAATATATAATGCCATGGAAAGGCATTCATAATAAATTTGGTGAGAATGCTGGCTGCAGGAACTTCAAAATTCCAATTTTATGGGGAAAATTGTATATGTTTGTGGATGTGTCTATCAGATAGATAAGTGGCAGAAAAATATTTAAAAATTATAGTAATTTTTTATGAATGGTGGCTTATGATGTTTTTATTGGTGTTTTTAAATACATTCATTTATTTATATTTATACATATACTAGGGGCCCGGTGCACAAAATTCATGCACTGGGGGTAGGTGGTCCCTCAACCCAACCTGCCCCTTCTCACATACTGGGAGTCCTCAGAGGATGTCCTACTGACAGCTCACTTTCAGCCTTGAGCAGGGGACCTCAGCCAGGGGACCCCCAGCCCCTGGGATCCATGGATCGCTGGCTCTGCCCCGTCTCCTTGGCTCTGATGGCTTACCTCACAGTGACCCAAGTGCCAGGATGTTTCTGGGACACATGTGCTGGGCACCTATGTATGCAAATTAATCACCATCTTTGTTGGGTTAATTTGCATACTCACTGTGATTGGCTATGTGCATTGCGGAGGTATGGTCAATTTGCGTGTTTGTCTATTATTAGGTAAGATTACATAGAATTATATATTATTTATGTATATGCATATGTATAATTCATATGTATTATTTATATATTATCTATAATAATAAAAGCATAATATACTAATTAGACCAGACAACCTTCAGGATGAAGTCACAGCTGCAAGGACCAAGCCCCTTGTACGGATTTCATGTATCAGGCCTCTAGTCTATAATATTGGTGTGTGTTATACATCAATACAAATATATATAAATACATGTGTCTCTGCTTCTCTGTGTGTAGTGTAATGCATATTATTTAAAAAACAACAGCACTGATTTGGTGTTAGAAGAGCAGAATTTGGAACCGGACCTTGTTTCTTAGCCTTAGTAAATTTTTGAATCTCTCCTACCCCGCTGAAGGAACAGGGTTAATTCAGCTGGATATGACCTGAGTGGTAAGGATTGCAGTGTAGAGTTCTCTGACACCAGCAAGGGAGATGATGGGTCCTGGTGAATCAAGATAGGCTGGACTTTACTTGATAATACAAAATCCAAATCCAAATATCTCAACTTGGAGTTTTAGAATTATGAAGTTTTTTGTTTTGTTTTGTTTTTATGAATAGATCTGATGTGTTTCTGGTGTTTTGTAAGATTTTCCACTGTGTTTTATCCTTGACACCTTTCTGAGTTTCCACAGATATACCAAAGCCCCTTTGTATTGCTTAGGAGACAATCTATTAACTTAATATTTTTTAAATATGTACAGTGAAATCATAATTCTGAAAAATAGACACCATCATTTAGATAATAGAATTAATCTTTCTCAGTTTTACTTCACACTTTTCACTTTGAAAATTCCATTCTGTTTGATTTTCTTCTTGAATTTTGTCCATTTTCTCCCTCAATGATTAAAAATGTTCTGCCTGTTGTATTTGATTGCACATTTGCTCCAAATACTCTTTCTTTGATTATATATTTTATTTATAGGCATGCAGTGCATGAAAAAATGACAGCAATCTAAAGCTGGATTTAGGATTGTGTATTTAGTAATGTAGCAATAATAAGTTCTGATTGTGGAGAACTTACTATTTTTTAAATATATTTTTATTGATTTTAGAGAGGAAAATAGAGAAAGATAAAAACATCAATGATGAGAGGAAATCATCGATTGGCTGCCTCCTGCATAACCCCTCAGTCAGGGGACTGAGCGTGAAACCCAGGCATGTGCCCTGACTGAGAATCAAACTGTGACCTACCTGTCTATCAGTTGGGGCTCGACCACTGAACCATCTTAAAATTAGAAAACTTAATTTGAAGATGATGATTTTAGGATGATCATGTGAGGCATTTTGTATTCATGCTTTATGTTAATTAATTTAATCTTTATAGCAACTCTGTGAGAGAGATATAGTTATAACCTTCATTTTATGTGAGAAGACTGAGTCCAAGAGTTTTGCCTTAGGTCAGACACAGCTCCCAAAGTCTGTTGTTTGTAGAGTTGTGGTTTAAACCCTGAGAGTGTAGATCAGAGGTCAAACATTTCACTACTCTGCCGCTATTGCCCCTTCATCTGTATGACCTCTCCCTGACTCGAACTCTCTTGGTAACTTCGTTTTCTGATCTTTATTAAACTTATCTTTAAATCAAGTATCTAGCTCCTAGTTTTGTATGTGTGAGATTTCAACTCCCTTCACAAGCATTAAGCCCTTACATGTGTCAGGCATTGTACTGGGACTGAGAATAACAATGTGGAATCAGACACAACTGTTGACCTCCAGGTGTTTACACCTCAGAAGTTAAAGATATAAGCAAATAATAATGTGTGTGTTTCAAGAGCAGGTATTTACCAGGTAGCTAAAATGTGACGTGCGCTGAGTAATCTCTAGAATACATTCAGGATGTATAAAGAGCAGCATTCACTGACTTGGAGAGTGTAGCTTATTAACCAAGAGTCAAATTAATAATGACAGAGCCTTACTATGTCATTCCTTGTGTCCATATCAGAGAGTTTGACACAGTAGACATTTTGACATGTAGTAAATGTAAGAACCAAATGATTAATTAAATGAAGTGGAATACTTTAAAAACATGGCTTGTTACCAACTTTATTTAGCACTTATGCTATATTACCACTGTGATGTATTCTTTATATAGATAATCTTTAAGCCATTACAATAATACCCTCATGTAGTTACTATTGCCTTCATTTTTTCCAGATGGCAAGCAGAAGCACAGAGAATTTATCTTAACCATGGCACACAGATGATGATAATATATCAGGTTTGAAGCAAAAACTTTGTTTTTAACTACTTGCATGATTGTTTCTAATTAGAAAGAATACAAAGACTACATAGTAAAGTTTCACCATATAGTCCCTCCTATCTGTTTTCTTTTCTTTCTTCTTTCACTCAGGAAATAGTGCTACACTCTAGCTAGCTACTGCAGATAATCTGTGAATCAGACAAAGAACATCCCTATATCCTGTACTTATGAGATTATATTCTTCTTCTTCTTTATGCCAGAGGCCAAAGAAATTCTCATTTCCCCCTTTATCTTTCTTTTTTTAAAAATTCTTTATTGTACGATTTCTCTTCCCAAGCACCTACTATTCACCTTGTCTTGCACTTCACTAGTTGGGCTCTTGATCTTCCTTCTGCTTCAAACATCTCATTTCCATCCTGTGCCTTTGCATTATTTCATATAAATTGATAAATTTACTCTGATTATAAATATGGTGCTATTTATAATTACTTGTATCATTCATTGTTGTCATGCCTGCCATTTCTCTGGTGAGGATAAGCTTCATTCATTGTGCTTCTCCAAATCCTTCTTGTCAGTCCTGAGGCAAAGGAAACTCCCAAATCCCCAATGCCCTGGGCATTTATGGGGAGAGTTTCCAAGGTATTGAAACATCAGACTTCTTTAAAATACACATCATGGTCAGTACCATATTCCACTTCTAAGGTCTATCTTAATAAAAATGTCAGTTAAAGTTTCCAAAATATCATTTGCTTTCTGTTTGGTATTGCTTTCTGTATTCCCCTAGGATAGCTCTTTGTCTATCTCGTGGCCACGAAGGCATTCTCCTACATTTCCTACTAAAATTTTATAGTTCTAGCTCTTGCATTTAGGTATTTAACTGATTTATCTTGAGTTAATTTCATAGATATGTGAAAGGAGCATGGAGATTCTTTTATCTTTTCATAAAAATAACCTGTTGTTTAATATAAATTATTGAAAATATTTCTTTTTTTATATGAATCATCTCATTTACTTTCACAGTGACATTATTACATAAACCATACTAATTTTGTAAGTAGGGAAACTGAGGCACAACTGTAATCCAACCTATGCTGAGCGTTCCATCCTTGCTTTGGTCACTACCCATTGTAAGGGGATGTAAATAGCTTTAAAACAAATATTTCTCAACCTTTTTTCCCATTATCATCCCATTAAAAAAAAAACAACTTTAATGAGAGAAGTTAAATACTGATGAGTAAGATTTTGTCATGGAAGGTGAAGCTTTAGAGGGCCACAAACCATTGAAATATCTTTGGGGTGGGACCAAGACTATTTGGTCCCACATTGATTTTTAGAGAGAGTGGAAGAGAAGGAGGAGGTAAAAAGAAAGGAGAGAGAGAGAGAGACAGAGAGAGACAGAGAGAGAGAGAGAGAGGGAGAAACATTGACCTGAGAGAGACACATCAATTGGTTGCCTCCTGACTGGAGCTAGGTATGAGCTTGTTTTGTTTTGTTTTTAATCTTTATTGTTCAGTTTATTAATTACATAATTCCCCCTTTTTTATCCCCCTATAGCTCCCCTCCACCTTGTACCCATCCCACCCTCCGCCCTCACCTCCACCCTCCCTGTCCTCTCCCATTGTTGCAAGATTTTTGTCCAGTCTCTTGCTGCACTTCCTCACCCCTTTTCTCCCCAATAATTGTCAGTCCATTCCCTCTCTATGTCCATGATTCTGTTATTATTCACCAGTTTATCCTGTTCATCAGATTATTAAATCACTTGATTTTTATGTTCATTTGTTGATAGATGTGTATTTGTTGTTCATAATTTATATTTTTACCTTTTCTTCTTCCTCTTCTTAAAGAATATCTTTCAGCATTTCATATAATATTGGTTTGGTGGTGATGAACTCTTTTAGCTTTTTCTTATCTGCGAAGCACTTTATCTGATCTTCAATTCTGAATGATAACTTTGCTGGATAGAGTATTTTTGGTTGTAGATTCTTGCTATTCATCACTTTGAATATTTCTTTCTACTCCATCCGGCCTGCATCGTTTCTGTTGAGAAATTCGCCGACAATCTTATGGGTGCTCCCTTATAGGTAACTGTTTTTCTCTTGCTGCTTTTAATATTTTCTCTTTATCTTTTGCTCTTGGCATTTTAATTATGATGTGTCTTGGTGTGGTCCTCTTTAGATTCCTATATTTTGGGGTTCTGTGTACTTCTTGGGCTTTTAAGTCAGTTTCTTTCACCAGGTGGGGGAAGTTTTCAGTCACTATTTCTTCAAGTAGGTTTTCATTGCCTTGTTCTCTCTCTTTTTCTGGCACCCTCATAATTCGGATGTTGGCATGCTTGAGGTTGTCCCAGAGGCCCCTTACACTATCTTCAATTATCTGGATTCTTTTTGTTTCTTGCTTTTCCAGCCGAGTGGATTTTTCTTCTTTGTATTTCAAATCTTTGACTTGGTTCTTGAGGTCCTCTGGACTGCTTTTAGGACTTTGTGTAATATTTTTTATTTCAGTCAGTGTATGCTTGATTTCTAGTTGGTCCTTTTTCATATCCTTTAGGGTCTCATTCATTTCCTCATAGGTGTTGTTCATTTCCTCGTTGGTCTTGTTCATTTCCTCGTAGGTCTTATTCATTTCCTCATAGTTCTCATTAAGTTCATCGGCCTTTTCTAGAAGCCTCTTGAAAAGCCTTATAACCGTGGTTTTGAACTCTATGTCTAGTTGTCTTTTTTCCTCCATTTCTTTCACACCTGATTTCTTTCCATGTCTCTGCATGGTGGCTTCTTTCCTGAGTTGGTCGATTAGCTTTATGAGGTAGATATCCTCTAAGGGACAGTGCCTCAGCCTCCCCTGTTACCTGAGGTGGATACTCTTACTGCAATCCTTTATGGGTTGTACAGTATTTTTGAATTTAAGCCCAGCTTGTTGTTGTTAGCCCTAGGAGGGTTTGATCTCCAGGCCAATTGGCTATGCAGGGAAACTGTTCAGGTTGGATGGGCAGAGTCTCTGGGCTGAGCAGACAGCGTCAGTGTCAGCCAAGCCCTATGCAGTGCTCGGGTCTCTGTGTTGGGTGCTAATGGCTGCAGGCACCTCCAAGAGAAAGCCGCTGGTCTCCCCCCACCCCCCCGCCCTATTGTCAGACAACTCTGCCCCTCTCCAAATGAGTCTGTACACCCAAAGTCTTGCCCAGGGTTGTAAAACAAAGCAGTCCAGTGGTCTTGGTAACAAGGGAGCAAGTCGCGCATCTGTGCTGTAGCGAACTTTACGCGCAAACAGCTATTCCAACACGCACTCTCCTCAGACTCGGAGAGCTCTGCCGTGCCCGGCTTTCAGCGTGTGTACCCTGATCTTGGACCTCGCCAGGCACTGGGGAATCTGTGAAGTGGGGCGTATCCGCCCTCCCCATTGGAGAAATCCAGCTGGGATTGCTGCTGCCAGCATCACAGTCCACGCGTGCTCCACAGCTCCGAACCTCTGGCTCCGCACGTATCTTCAAGGCTGTGCTCTATAGCCTTGAGTCTCAGCAACCCACCTTTACTTTTATTTGTGGAATTTTCACTCAGCCAGCTTTCTGGTGATTCTGGATGATATTCGTTTCATTGTTATGTTGTAGTTTTGGAATTGTTGCACGGGGCAGCACAATACGTGTTTACCTATGCTGCCATCTTGGTTCCCCCTCTCTATTGAAAATATTTCACTTTTGATGTTGAATAGGTTGGCAGCTTTGTGGAAATTTTACGTGTGGGTCTATTGTTAGTTTAATTTCAGATGTGTGTCTTTATTTGGTGCCATTGTAAATCTATATTCTAATTGTTATACAAATACAAAACTACCTTGATTATGGTAGTCTTATAAAAAGAGCTGAAGTGATCTGCTGTGTGTCTTACAACTTCACCCTTTTTAAATGTATTTTGTCTATTGAAAGTCATTTACTTTTTATTTACTTTAGATTTAGCTTCTCAATTCCTGTTAGAAACACAGCAATTATTATTAATAAGATTATATAAAATCTGTAGCTTAATTAGAAAAGGATATTTATGATATTAACAATATTTAGCTTTCCAATCCATGAAAATATTATATCTCTCTTTTAGTTCTAATTTAATTAAGCAACATTTTATGTTTACAGTGTGATGATTTTTCCCAACTTTTATTAATTTATTTCACTATATCATATATAGTGTGTTCCACAAAATGTATATATATACTTGGAATAATTATAAAAATGGTGTTTATTAGAATACATTGCATTTTCAAAATTGAGTTAGCAACTTTTAAAGTATATATATTTTAAATCTATCTTAAATGGATAAAAAATATTCCCAACCATTTGTTTTTCCTATATAGAATTGATCTTTTAAATGCAAGCCTTTATCATGAAACTTTATAAATTTGTTTATTAATCCTAGGACTTTCTTTGTTACTCCCTAATGTTTTTATAAATTAACAATCATGGCTGTCATTATGGATTCTTTTAACACATCCTTTCTAATCTTTATACATTTAATGACTTTTTCTGTTTTCTTTACTCTTCTGTTTTCTTTACATCTTTACTCAATGATGTGACACAGAAAGGTTGAGAGAGAAACAAAACATCTTGAACATCAATCAACAGGTGAATAGAAAAATAATTTTACACTTATAAAAGAGAATACTACTCAGCAATAAAAAATAAATAAACCGTTGATACATGCAACAATGCTCTTAACTCGCAAAAATATTTTAATTAGTGGAAGAAGTCAGAAAATACATAATATATGTATTTATTTATATACTAGGGACTAAGTGCACAAATTAATGCACCTTAAAAGGAACTGTGGCCTCTGATGCTGCAGTAGGCACAGGGGCAGGTCTCAGCTCATCCTCCTTAACTCCACCCAGGCTCCTCCTGCTTTGACCCCGGTCCCCTGCCTCCCAGCAAGCTGCTCCTGCTGCTACTCCCATGCCATTGGGGAAAATATACAATTACATACATTCCTCACTCCATACACAAGTATAAGTTCCAAATGGATTAAAATTCCCTGGGTACTCATCTAGATTGTTGCATGTATCAAAAGTTTATTCATTTTTATTGCTGATTAATATGCTGTAAAATAGACTACAGTTTAACTCTTCTGTTTAAGTACATGAGTCATTTTCAACTTTTGATTACTACAAATGAAGTTATCAATGTTCACATATAGATTTTTTGTGTGTATATGTCTTTGTTGTTTTCAGACAAATGACATATATATATATATGTATATTTCAGTTACTATGTTATATGTTATTTGCATGGTTTACTTTATTTTAGAAAATATTAAGCTGGTCTTTTAGTTATTTCAAAATGTTATATTCCCACCAGTATAGTATGAGTGACTCAGTTTCTGTGAATTCTCACCTGCATAGGGTGTTGCTATTTTTTTTTACTTTATTCATTTTGATAAGTAGTTAATGATATCTCATTGTGATTTTAATTCACATTTCTCTAGTGGCTAATAATGCTGAACATCACTCCATGGGCTTTTTCTTTGCCACCTGTGTATCTTCTTGGAAGAAATCTTTGTTCATATAATATTTTTCCTTTTCTAATCATATTGCCTATTTTTTTATTGTTGAGTTCGGAGAGTTCTTTATATATTCTAGATATTAGACCTTTTTCCAGATATGTATTTTGTAAATGTTTTCTACTACTGGGTAGCATGTATTTACAAGCTCTTAACAAGGCCTTGCACAGAACACAAGGTTTGATTTTATGTAGATGAAATCCTATTACCATTTTTTTATCTTATGGGTCATGCTTTTGATGTCAAGTCTAAGAACTCTGCCTAGCCCTAGATCTTGAAGATTTGCTCCTATTTTTCTAAAAAGTTTTATATTTAGTATTTAAGTCTGTGTTCCACTCTGAGTTCATTTTTATGTAAGTTTTGAGATGTAGGCCAAAGTTCATATTAACCCATAGTATACATCATTTTTTGAAAAAGCTATCTTTCCTCCATTGAATTGCTTTTGCACTTGTGTCAGAATCATTTATGGATGCATAGGAAACAGGACAGGGTGGAAAATGAAAGGATCACCGTATTCCAGGGCTCCACCCATCACTAAGCCTCAAGAGTTGGCAACAGGAGCTGGAGAAACTCTTTGAGAAGATCCAGTGCTGACCTCTAAGAATAAGAACAACCCTGGCCACCAGTTCAATCTTTACCAGATCAAGTGCAGGTGTGGTTCAAGGATTGCTATTCCAAATCCTCTAGGCAGCAGCTGCAGCAGCTATTTCAGCCACTGCTGAAGGGAGACCATGGTTAGTCTTTACCACTGGTTACTTTTCCACAGCATGAATGAGTTGCCATTCATTTATATAGCCAGCATGTGCATTTTTGCAGTGCAGCCATCACAAGTTACTCTACTATGAATGCCACCCCCTTTATATGGGTCATGCATGAGCATTTCTGTGGGTTCCTGGGAACAGGAATGGAGATGTTGCTCATGTCAGATATTCAGCTTTAGTAGTTGCTGCCCCAAAGCTTTCTAAAGGGAATTGATTAGCCATGTTACCAGATCACTCCTGCTGGTCTGCTTCTTTAGGATTGTGAGACTTTTTAATGTTTGCTGATCTGCTGATTTGTAACTTGGTTGTGATTTTCATATTAATCTGGTGATGGTAAAGGTGAGCAATTCTCATGTGTAATTAGGAATTAGAATTATTCCTAAAAACTCAATAAAATCACCCCCACCCCCATTTTTTCCAAGTGATTTAATTACTTTACAAATATTTATACTTTCTTAATGTAAACTCTCTGGGAAATTAATATGTTGTAAACATCTCCCAGTCTGTGACTTGTCTTTTTTTACTCTTGGGATGACCTGAGATGTTTTGAAAAAATTTTTAATATTATCTATTCTAATACATCTTGCTCTACATACCTTTAAAAATATAGTCATTGGCATACTGGTACTTTTGTAAAATGCAAAAATACATATTTTTGCATTTTATGCTATACGTTTATATATATTTAAATATGCATGTGCAATTTACTGAACTAACATTCTCCTGATGACTATATATATATATATATATATATATATATGAAATTTGTGCACATGATATGTATATAGGTACACTATGTTCCTTAATTATGTGCATGTACATGTGTATATATGTGAATATATCTCCTAGCTTTGTCAGCTTCAAAAGCCAAGAAGCAAAAACATCTATCATCCTTATAGAAATAAATGCACTTAATGGCCAGATTATTGCCTCTGACACCATTCCTCAATTAAAAAACACAAGCACACACGCATACACACAAAAAATAAGTAAATAAAAACTCCATAGGAATGGTTGCTTCCAGGCTAGAGTGAAATGTTTTAAAGATGATTTTAGAATATCTTACCTTTCCAGAAGAGTAAAATAAACATTTCTAAAAATTAAAAATCACTAAAAAGAAAAAAATATGTGGCATGCTATGAAGACATAGGAATCAGGTACAGGGGTATAACAAATCTGAGAGCATTAAAAGAAATAAGAATATCACTAAATTATAGATCATTATAAAAAAATAAAAATCCTTCCTGATCAAGGAGAGAGAAAAAAATAAATAGCAAAAAAAAGAAGGGTGTTTACAAATACAGTACTTGGTAAACATGATGTAAAATTTATTGGAGTCAGAAAACTATTATTTTGCAATCATCATTTTATTAATGGAGATTAATATACAGAGACATTTTTATGGATGCAAGATATGTGCATAGCCTTTCTATAGATTGTTTTACTTGTTGTAAGGGGAGGGAGCAATAATTAGAAAGTGTAGAGATAGAAAAAAATAAAACATGGAGAAACCAAGATGGTGACATAGGCAAACACCTTAACTGCTGCATCCCACAACAATTTCAAAACTACAACTAAAAGAAAAAATGGACATCATCCAGAACCCCAAGAAGGTTAGCTGAGTGGAATTATACAACTAAAATGAAAGAGAAAAGCACATTGAGACTCAGAGGAGCTGGAGAAGGAAGAGGTATAGAGGTGCACATGCACAGAGAGGACTGGCAACTGACTACATGGCTGGCTTTCTCAATCAGGAGAGAGACAAAAGCTCCCTACTGCTCTGAACTCCAGTTCTGGGTGAGACTCTGGGGACCCAGACCCATACTGGGAAATACTGGACTGTCTGGCAGCAGGCAAAACTCGAGGCAGGGGTGCAACACTGAGATCAAAGGGCCTCCTAGGGCAGGGCTGATGGGAAGCCATTGCTGTGTGGTCTGCCCTGAGATCCTGCCCCACAAAGCCATTGTTGTTTGCTCTACCCTGAGACTCTGCCCCATCCAAGCTGAGTGCAGAGGCTTTTGTATATGAATAGCCCAGTCCTTTGAATTCTAATCTTACTTAACAAACTGCAGCTGAGTCAGTGAGACACAGAACATCCAAAAGATGGCCCCAGGCCCCACAGCAGCTTTCATTGCTTCACAGCTGAGCCTCATCTGGGCATCTCCAAAACCCACAGAGAAGAGGAATCTGAAGATCTCTCCATAGCTTCTGCTGAGTGGCCTCAGGCTGAGGCTAAATTAACACCTCCTTGGAGATCCAACAGCCAGTGTACTCAGGGGTCAGAATGGGACCATCCAGATTACAATTCCTCAGATCCATAAGAGACACACTCTTGTTTCATATGGGTGTCTCCAGCACAGAAGTTCTCCTGTCATAGACACAGCTGATCCTCCCAGCCAATTGGCCTGGAGGTCAATTCCTCCCATTCAGAGAAGTAGGTAGCTTTTGTCTCCCTCCCAATTAACAACTTACAACTTGTTGTAGTTAAGCATACCAATCAAGGCTTAACTACAACAAGATTGTGCACATAGCCCACAAAAGGGTGCACCAAGAGTGTCCACTGCAGGTAATTGGGGAGGCTGAGCCACTGGCCCCTATAGGACACCTGGAACACAAAGCCACTCTCTCAACACAGGGAAGCAGCCAAAATGTGGAGACAAAGAAACAGGTCACAAATGAAAGAAATGGAGGAAAGCAAATGACTAGATATAACATTCAAAATCACGGTTATAAAGTTTTTCAAGAATTTTCTAGTAAAGGCCGATAAATTTAGCAAGACCCTCGAGGATATGAAAAAGGGCCAATTAGAAATTAAGCATACTCTGACTGTAATAAAGCATAATATCCAGATCTCCTGCCTAGAGATCCCCAAGAATCAAGTCAAATATTTGAAATACAGAGAAGCAAAAAACACCCCATTGGAAAAGCAAAAAGCAAAAAGAATACAAAAATATGAAGATAGTATAAGGGGCCTCCAGGACTACTTCAAGCATATCAAAATCCAAATTATGGGAGTGCCAGAAGGAAAGAGAGAGCAAGATACTGAAAACCTATTTGAAGAAATAATGACAGAAAGCTTTCCCCACCTAGTGAAAGAAATAGACTTACAAGTCCAGGAAGCAAAGAGAATCCCAAACTAAAGGAATCCAAAGAGAACCACACCAAGACACATCATAATTAAAATGCCAAGAGCAAAAGACAAAGAGAGAATATTAAAAGCAGCAAGAGAAAAACAGTTAGTTACCTACAAGGTAGCACCCATACGATTGTCAGCTGATTTCTCAACAGAAACTACGCAGGCCAGACAGGAGTGGCAAGAAATATTCAAAGTGATGAACAGCAAGAACCTACAACCAAGATTATTCTACCCAGCAAAGCTATCATTCAGTATTGAAGGTCAGATAAAGAGGTTCACAGATAAGAAAAAGCTAAAAGAGTTCATCACCACCAAACCAGTGTTATATGAAATGTTGAAAGGTATTCTTTAAGAAGAGGAAGAAGGAAAAAAAAAGGTTAAGATAAAAGTTATGAACAAATACATATCTATCAACAAGTGAATCTAAAAATTAAGTGAATTAAAAAATCTGATGAACAGAATAAGCTGGAGAATATAATAGAATCAGGGGCATAGAAATGGAGTGCACTGACAATTCTCAAGGGGAAAAGGGTATAGGGGATGTGGGAAGAGACTGGACAAAAATTGTACACCTATGGATGAGCACAGTGTGGGGGGTAAAGGCAGAGGGTGGGGAGGGAACCTGGTGGAGGGGAGATGGGGGGAAAAAGAGGAATGATTGTAATAATCTGAACAATAAATATTTATTTGAAAAACAAACAAACATGATTAGGTGTTTAAATGTTATAGAATCAGCCCCGCCAGCAGGCTCAGTGATTGAGAGTCGACCCATGAACCAAGAGGTGATGGTTCGTTTCTAGGTCCAGGCATATGCCCTTGTTGTAGGCTCGTGGCCTGCAGGAGGCAGCCAATCAATAATCCCTTTTATCATTGATGTTTCTATTTCTCTATCCTTCTCTCTTTCTCTCTGAAATCAATAAAAATATTTTAAAAATAAAGTTATAGAAAAATGGAAGGGCAGAGGACATTATGCGACTTGAATATGAGAGTCTGTGATATTCTGAAATTTTTTTATGTAATGTTCCAACTGATATGCATAACGTTAATCTAATTCTTTGAAAATATAAGACAAATGCAAAATTGGAAATGTTCTAATAAGAAATAAAGGAAATAAAGTCTTCAAAAATGTCATAAAAGCAAAAGAATGGCTATGAAATTTACAAATTAAAGAAGACCAAAAAGACATAATGACTGAAAGCAATAATTGTCCATAGATTGGATCCTATCCTAGAGGAAAATAACCTATAAAGGACAATTTTGGCTCAAGTAATAAACTGGAAAGTGGGCAATGAATTAGATTCAGCTTATATTAGTGTTACACTTGCTGAAGTTGATAAAGTACTTGATTATATATAAAAATATAACTACTCTTATAAAATGTATACTGAAATAACTAGTAAAGGGAGATGACATAGAAGGATAAATAGATACATAGATCTACATATAAATCTATATGCACATAGCCCTCAAGATAATTGGATATATATCCATATATCCCTCCAAGGAGCTCAATTCTCTCTCTCTCTCTTTCCATCTCTCTCTTTCCATCTCTCTCTCTCTCTCTCTCTCTCTCTCTCTGTCTCTCTCTCTCTCATCTCTTAGCAATGGAATTTTCTAATAGCATTTAGGCTATTACAGCCTGCAAAAGCTCATTGGTGTCTGATAGGACTTAGCATATTCTTTGTGGCAACATAAAAAAAATATGTGTGTATATATTTATGGTTAACCCTTTATACTTTACAAAGCATTTTCGGGTGTACTTTAAACCATTCACTCATAGCCCAAGGCTTTCTTCAAACTTGGCATTGCATTAATGTTTAAATAAAACATAGGTTGGATTTGAACTTAGACTCTGCCTCTAATCCCAAATATATCCATTATGACATGGAGTCCCTGATTCAAACGTAGTTTATTCATTAAAACCTTTATCATCGATTGTTATACATCCAAGGCTGCATCTGACAGACCTCTGTGGACAGATCTCTGATTTGAACTGGCTTCTAAGGTAAGATCCTATTCTGCCTAGGGAAAAACCTAAAAAGTTCTGACTTAGGGACTCATCAGTTAGATGGTATGCTCAAGACATAGGGGCCGAGAGGGGGAAAAATCAATTCTAGATGCAAACTGTTGAGTAGAAATATCTTTTTTTTTTAATTCGGTGCTTCTGAGGGAAGCACTTGTCTCTATCTAAGACGGATCTCATCTCCTTTATTGGATTGATTGTTGAATCTGTCGATGAGTGGGCCACGCAGCTAGCATCCCCAGCAGCAAGGTCAGTGGACTGATTCCTCAGCTGGGAGACTGAGGTCTGTGCTGAGGCACCTCCTCCCTGCCGGAGTGTTTTGAGTATGCAGAACACATCCTTTCAGCCTGGAGCTGGCAGTTAGTGAGCACACACATCCACACACACACACACAAGCCAGCGCTTTCCCCTCCAGTGAGGCGGCATTAGCAACTGCAGCCCCAGCTTCTTTGGCTGAGGAACCGGCGGCCACCGCCTGCCCGACTTCTTGGAGGAGCGGCGCTGGAGCCCAGTTTCCAGGGGACCCCGCAGCACGCTGCTGTCACAGCTCCTGGCTGTCTGCCACCTCTTCCCGGCTGCTCCTCAGCCCCAGCAAGAGAGCACCCTCTTCCAAAGCCAGTTCCCCCACTGGGGAGAAGGTTGCTCCGTGCAAAAGGTAAGGCTGCTTCCTACTCGCCCTCTTTGCAGAGTGCCAGCTGCCTCCCAATCCACTCTCAGGTAGGTGCTTGCAAGGTCTCTTTTTAGGTATGCGGAAGCCTTCTCAGTCAGAGCCATTACTTTAACTGACAAACTCCTTTGCACTCCAGGAAGCAGAGCGAGAAGGGTTTGGTAGTTGAGCCATTATTTTCCTGATTAAAGTTTTGATGCAGGGGCATAACTCTTCTTCTCTCTCCCCAGCCTTCCTAACACTGTGCATAGGAAACAGCCTCAGTTCCTGAGGCACTGCCAACTCCCCATTCAGTATTGGTGTGTTCCTACCCTTTTAAGTTCGTTGACAATTGTTTGGCAACTCTGCACGTGTACTTTAAAGACCTTTACATATTCTCTGAGGCTGGGACAAACATACCTTAGTCTTCTAAAATAAAAGCCAAGTGATTCAAACTCTTTCTCAGCAGTTCATCTTTAGTGATAAGGACAGGCGTGGAAGTTGCTGAATCACAGAAGTTTAATATCCATGTAAAAATATTCATGTAAATTGCTGTGTTTGTCGGGGAAAGTCGAGAAATAAATGTATTTTTATCTTTTTTATTTTTATTTTTACTTTGGCTCTTACACGTGTCTGGATCCTGTGGCTTTGGAGAGGGAAAGTTTTTGATTGAGAGAAGTCTTTCTGTTGTGGTCAGGTGGTGAAACTAATCATTAAAGTATTAACTGGAGGGGATATCTTCTGTTAAAATGAGCCATTTTCTAGGATTCTACTCAGTGGGATTCTTAGCTAACAGGTTTATCTCTACACCCGAAACAGAACTAGGGTTTGTTGATTTGTGTCTCCTTGCCTTCGTGGGGCTCACCTGCATATGTTAGGGCCCCTAACCTGTCTTGCCTCTGCATGTGTTTTTAGCCAAAATTCCAGGGGAAGAAAAGTTAACAGAGAAAAATGTCAGCAAACTTTTTATCTTTAATCCCCCCATTCTTTAATATTTATTTTAATTATTTTGTGCATACCACCTCACAAGAAGTTTTATGAGAAATTAATAGCCCAAAGTCAGCCAATTAGTTGAAAGGATCCTACGGAAATTTTCCTTTAGAAGACTATGTCCTATATAAAAGCCGGGTCATCGGCACTCAGGAGTTACTGAGTTGAACAGGGAAGCTGTACAGGCATTTGTGGTAAGCAGCGGATTAGTCAGGCGATGCTGGGTTTCCTGACTGTTTTCACAGGTGGCAGTTTGTGTGCGTGCTGCCCTTCGAAAACTTGCTGTCTCTTTCCACTGCCCATCTGGGAAGAGCCTCTCAGTCACAGTGTGCGTCTGGGTGGTATGTCTGTCTTGATGCGATGACCTCGGATTTGATGGGGGAGCAGGGCACATGACTTCTGGCAGGTCTAGATTTATGCTTCAAAATGAAGGCATCAGCCTTCATGGGGTCAGGAATTTTCTAGCTCAGCCAGCCGAGTACTTCCTCCTGTGATCACTCTAAGGAAGGAACCAATGAGCAAAAAGACCTTGCAGGTGATGCTGGCTGCTGCCTCTTTGGAGCGTAGAGGAAAGAAAGAAGTGTGCTTCCTTGATCTTCATTAATGTTTAATGCAACCAGTCCTTTTGCAGCACTCCATAGCGGCTTTCAGTCCATGACAAATATTTAACATATAGTTTCTATCTTTGCTTTCATCTCCCATAATCTCTATGGTTTTTACAATGATTACCTTTAAAGTACAGCCTCTGTAGTCTGCTGTGCAGTAAAAATACTCCAAGAAAAGACAACTTTTTGCTCCTTCAAACTGATTCATACTCTAATTTGGAATAAAACCTGTTCATAATACTTTTGCCATGGAGTTATGGCAGCTCCTGGTTCCACCCAAGGGATGATATTCCTCCTAGTAAAAAAAAAAAAGGATATCACATGTCAAGGAGACAGAGGGCACATAACTTTTTTTTTTTTTTCATGATGGGTGGGTGGTGTGTGCCTGGAATGGAATCTTGGAAAGAGAAAGAAAACCTTTTTTGTTTCTGTTTTGCCAATGATGACTATTCTGCAAGCAACATGAGACACAAAGGTGAGATATTTACCAGGCCTTCTGTGGATATAAAAGTCCTTTAATTCAGTTGTGGAACGATCTTTCTCATTCTTGGTCTTCCTTGCTCCTCCTGAATGTAGATTTGAAAGGCAGGTAAAGAGCCACTGGAGGGCCATTTAGAGCTGTCTTTGCTGAGAGGGAATCAATTTCATTTTGTTTGGACCCAGAGGTGAGTATTCCTCTGTCACTATATGACTTCTAGTCACCAACCTTAATTTTAAAACACATTTTTCCCCTCCTCTCCCTCTGAGAGCCTAATTTGGGTAGCTTTGTCAGTTGATACTTTGATTTTTTAAAATAAAGACGAGGGATTAGTACTGGATTGAATCAAAGAAGCAGGTTAATGGGTTAGTCTTCAGGACTGTTAGATCACACACATCTCATTTCTCAGCCATCCACAGGGTAGGAGGGTTGATGGTTCAGTCCACAGACTTTTCTACAAAAGTAGAAAAGTTGACTATACAGACTTATTCTGACCAAGGCAAAAGAAAAAGGAGAAAAATATAGTACAGCAAAATGTATAAGCATTCACATAATGCAAAGAGGGGTTGAATACTGAGAGAACTGTGTAGTTATACTCATAAGCTGATTTTCCCTGAATTGTGTTGGATTATACATGAGCTCTAACAATGGCATATTATGTGCACCCTTCGGGGCTGCACTGAGCGATGGCTGTAAATCAGAAGAAAGTTCTCTACGGTTTCAATGTTGAGGAGAATTAGGATCCAGATGGGAAAGCTTTCTACAGCGATACATTGGATGGTATTGCCAGCTCCTGTGGCTATTGCTCCATTGTATTCTCTACAAAAATGCAGTTGGTGGAGGAACTGATTGCTAAGAGCCATCTTGCAACCCTAGGAAAATGAAAGTCCTCTCCATGTCAAATTTGCCATCATTGAGGGCTTATTTTTATTTCTCTAACCTTTAACTTTATGCTACTGATTTGATTTTTTTATCCAATCAAAAGTAGCAAATGTGATTTGTTGTTATTGTTTCAATTTTAGGTAGTGCTTTCTTTTCTGTCTCTCATTCCTTTTTCTCCACCTGGTATTTTTCTCACATGATGAATACAAGGATATGTATGAGACTGGACGCGGAATGGTTATTAGACAGGTTTCCATCCGGCATTCTGAATGTCTCTAGTCGAAGGCCAACTTTTCTAATTATCTTGTCCCTGTAAACACAATTCTGACGAGAACTGAATGGGGAGCAGCTCAGGTGTTTCATTGTTCAAGACTTTTGGTTTGCTTTGCAGGAATAATTTTCCTCTGTTCTGTATTCTCTAGTGAGAATTGCCTTGTCTCCAACCTCTAGGCCACAGTGGCCTCCCTGCTCAGGCATAGCTATAGAGAGTGAGCCACCTTGTGGTGATGAAGAGTAATTTTGATGATTTTAGCCGAGCCTTCCAAGTGGATGGGACAGGGCACTGCTAATTTTGTTACATCACAGAGGGATGTTGGTTTTGTGAAAGTTTCTGTAATCTCATTTTATGCTTTTCAAATCAATTGTTTAGCTATAAATACAAATATCTTCAATATATTCAATTTTTCCTAACTTCATATGTAATCTCTTTCACCTCAAAATTTTGCTTCTTATATGCATGTATTTCTAAAATAACTTTATTTTTCATGTATTTATCAATATATATTTGTACAGATGCTGTGCATATCAAAGTATCAAGATAGTTTAATAAAAAAAACACATCATAAAAAGAGCAATAAAATGGTGTTTCCTCAGGATATTTATTCTGCTTATTGAATAGTTTATATATAAAAATAAATTGATATATTTTAATTGACTAAATCGCTACATATCTATAAATATATGAACAAAATAAAAATATATTACATAAGTGTATATCTTTATTCTGTATAAAAATAGAGTCGTTAGGTATAGTTTCCTATGTCTTTTTAAGACTCTAGCTAATCAATGACTAGAGCTAGAACAGCGCAGGCCTGACTTTCATACTCCTTCTCAGTGTAGCTATCTCTGTACTTGAGGTCAGCACTGGCATTAGGATAGAAGGCGTATCTCTTGGCTGGAAACAACTATGTGGAAGGGTTGTGGCTATGCCTTTGGGACATGGAGTTCTCTACATATGTATAGCAAGTGTGGAGGTATCTATAATAATAAAAGCATAATATGCTAATTAGACTGGACAGCCCGACGTCTTTCCTGATGAAGCGGGGCTGCGAGGGCTGAGGCAAGCTGCTGTAGCTGCAAGGGTCGAGCCCCTTGCACGAATTTTGTGCATCAGCCTCTAGTTGTACAATAAAGGACAAAATTACTCCAGGTAGTTATTTCCAGTTTAGAAAAATTAGAAGTACATGGGAGAGAGCCAATTAAACCAAGATTTGTCTTAACTGCATTTTACTTTGATCAAAAAGAAAAACAAAATTGATAAGTCAAATGGCAGGTAATTTGTTTAATTTTTAATTCATTATTTAAGACCAAATGCATAGATTTGCTTTGTTGTTCTTGAGTTCATTCTCCTTCTAGGCAACCCTTACCTTATCTATTGTTGTTCTTCAATTGCACTCATTTATTTTGTCACACAACCAGGATAAATTAATAGCTCTGTCTATGCATTCTTTAAAAATAGCAGAAATAGATTGTTTTTAAAAGTTTTTCTTCCAGGTAACTTATCTATAGCTTGAAGTATGAGCACAAACAGAAATTAATAATTCCTGTTTAATCTCAGAAGTTATGTAATGCTCCACTTATTTGTGACCTAAGTAATGAAAATAAGTTCATACATCTTATTCCATTTATTGTCCGTAAAGCAGACTCAGGCATAATAAAAATGTTCTATTCATCCAGGGCCAGCTCCCATGTCAGTGTTAGAAAATTTAAAAACCATATTAAATAGTTTTAATATAACAGGTCATAATCTTGAATATTCAAACCTTTAGAAAAACTTCCACTGAATGTTAGGTGTTACTGAAAATTATTAGAAAGTGTATTATTCATCTATGATTTTTTTTTCTGTGAGACTTTGCTCATGTGTGTCAGTAATGGGAAATATGATCTTGATTGAAATTTATTTTAATTTTAACAAGCAATTGTTCCTCTCCTTGTAGGTCTCTAAGCTATAACTCAATGATATCGATTAATAAAAGCACACGTGTCTGTAGTAATTTTTAATATATTTCAAGTTGATGGCTATTAAGCCACACAATTAATTATTCCCTGGTTTAAAACAAGAAAAAAGAGCTATTTCAAATAACTTCAGAATGTAAAGTATTGCAGAGAGAGAAACTTACCTTCTCTCTTTAACTCCCTTCCTCTTTCCCTCTCTTCTCGTTTCCTTTTTCTTATTTTCTACAATCCAATATACTTATTTGACCTCCTAGTTTTTTTCATTTACAGACTGAGAATCCTCAATCAACATTCACTCTCTGAATTGTGATGCATTCAATTAATCACTTTTCACAATATCCTTTCAATATATGTAAATTTGATTTTATGATGAACTGGAATATTTAACAGATGCTTTGTATAAATCACACCAGGTTAAAAAGAATCAACCTGTTTAAGGAGCAGGATATTTTTGGACCTCCTGCATTTGCTTCAGAATCTGAGGATATCTCAGTGCTGCTGTATATGCCTTCAGGGGCAGGCGGTCTGCACTCTTTACAGAAAGAGGTAGTCCTCAGTGTATTCCTAGTTTTAAAGAAAACATTGTGTGACTACTATGTGTCAATTAAAGCTGTGAATGAGCAGGTGTGGCGACATAAACTCTCCTGTCTTTTAGGGTGACTTTCCCACTAATGTTTGTTAGGACATGCATGTGTGTATTTTCTTTAATAATAATATTTATTGTTATCATGATTATTATTTTATTAGAATAAATAATTTAGAAAATTATCCCATCCTCTCAATTTAGTAATTCAAAATAAATCATTCTTACTATGATTATAAATTGCCTGATTAAGAGTCAAGTTATAGGATGTTAATCATTCTAAACAAAATGTGTCATTCAGAATATCTCAATTATTTTACATACTGTGCCAACAACGACTGTCTAACTATTTTAAAAGTATATTTTTATTGATATTTAGAGAGGGAGGAAGAAAGAGAGAAAGAAAAGCATCAATGTGAGAGTGGAACATCGATTGACTGCCTCCTGCAGGTTCCCCATCAGGGATCGAGCCTGCAACCCCAGCCCTGGCATGTGGTCTGACCAGGAATCAAACCAGCATCCCCTTGGTATACAGGATGATACCCAATCCACTGAGCAACACTGGCCAGGGTATGTCTGAACATTTTTTTATAAGAACATTTCAAATACCTAGCAACAGAGACTATAACATGTATTCATGGTTTTCTTTAATTTAGACAAAAACTTTACAGTTTATTATTTTTCCTAATGATTAATTTTTTGACTTCCAATTATCATATTTTGAATTTCTTACTATTCTCCTTAAATGTAGCAATAATGAAAAAAACAATATTTCCAATACGAGAGGCAAATAATATGCCAATGCTGCTTCACATTCTAGGGATTTTACATTAAAGTGGTTGGCTATACAGTGGTTGCTTGGTAAGACCAAATTACAGTCTTGAGTCAACTTTATATGAATAGTTTTTCATAGCCAGCTCAGGCGTGCTGGTGAGCAGTAAGTAAATTGAATGTTTTGTTATGATTCAAGGGACCTGTTATGGGATATATGAGGAAGTACAAAGTCTTTAGCACAGGGCTTGAGAATTAATCAGCTAAGAAGAACCCAGAAATGCCATACAAGTTCACATATATACCAGTCTGTGTGTGTGTGTGTGTGTGTGTGTGTGTGTGTGTGTGTGTGTTCACTTAAAAACTCCAGAGGAGTGTCATCTTGCACATAGGGATGGGAATCTCAGGTATCATTCTTTCTAATTTCACTGAGTACTGTGGCTGCCTTGTCCAGGTTTTCTAACCATAGATTTCACATCTGTACTTAAGTGTGAACAATGTGTCTGAGAGCTTGCCTTGCTTTTGTATTTTCCAGCTAATTGAGTACATCATTCAACTAGAGCTTTAGGCAGGAAAGAAACACTGAGAAGAGCATTAAAAGGACACACTCTCCCTCCTAAAGGGCACATTAACCACTCTCCTTTATCTTTTACAAAGATATGGGGAATTAAAAAAAAGGGAAAAAATTAAGTGACAATTTCAATTTTACCTTTGTTAACATCACTGAGAAAAATAACTTTTCAATATTTAAAATCCTTTTATATTTTTTGCCTTATAATTTAGAGGTGAATAAGAATAAATATCTCATTCAGATAGCCATCCACTGTATATGCAACTTTTATAGACATTTTGTGTGTAATGTTCCCTCTGCAAACTTCTTGAGGTTAAGGGCTAATTCACATAGACCAGTGTCACCAAAACTTTCACAATGATAAATTACCTGATATGCTTTAAAAAAAATTATCAATCCTCATGGAGATTATTCTCATTTAGGGTTTCTGGGATGGTAAATAAGAATTAGTATTTTTAGCTAATGATTTATATGATCACAATCAGAGCAGATTGGCAAACACTGAGATAGATCTTTGTGTCTTCCATTGTGACTTGCCCATAATAAGCACTTGTTTTTTTGTTTGTTTGTTTTTAATAGAACCAAGTTTCATCAGACTATACCCAATCTGCTGAGACATTTTAAAATCTTGCAGCTGTGATTTGACCCAGTTACTTTAGCCACTCAGCCCCAAGTCATCAGTGAATTTAGCACACGGGGCTTCTGTGTCTTCTGCATTTGCATCTATGACTTTGAGCAGATTGAGTTCAACAACCTGTAGGAAGTCTCCCTCCAGTTTGGCACTGAGGCAATAATTCCCATTAGTTGTCATCAGGGTTTGAACTACAAACCCACTTAACTGTGCATCTTTTTTTCTACTTCTACTTGCTTGCTTTCACTTTGTTATTAAGGCTCTATCTTAACCCAGATGGTCAAAGCTTTACTGAAATCACTCTTAAAATATTTTATTAGTAAAGTAATCCAACTAAAAATAATGGTTGGCACAATTTCTTATAAACCCATACTAGAGGCCTGGTGCACAACATTTGTGCACTGTCAGGGAGGGGGTTCCGCAGCCTTGCCTGCACCTTCTCGCAGTCCAGGACTCCTCCAGGACCCCGCATGAAGTGGGCCTAAGCCAGTATGTGAACACCCCCCGAGGGATATCCAAGGAGTCATTTGTGCTGCTGTGGAGGCAGGAGAGGTTCCTGCCACTGCCACTATGCTCACCAGCTGTGAGCCCGGCTTCTGGCTGAGCAGTGCTCCCCCTGTGGGAGTGCACTGACCACCAGGGGGCAGCTCCTGCATTGAGCATATACCCCTGATGATCAGTGTGCATCACAGCAACTGGTTGTTCCTGTTGTTTGGTCAATTTGTATATTAGCCTTTTATTATATAGGATGAGCTTCTAGTAATCACTACTTTTTAAAAAACTGTATAGACTCCTCCTATCATGATAATTATGAAATTAGTTGAGTGGGTGGTAAACTTACAAATTTACTTTTCCTCATCATCAGTCTTCAGCAGACTCTCCTATTTTCTGGGGTTTTTGAATAATTACCAAGAGCAGTTTTACTGTCACACTTGACAAACACCTTTTCTTAGGTATGTGTTCTGTAAATATGTTACTACTTCTTATTGGTCTAAATTCTGCTGACTTGCATGTCTGTTGCCATTTACACTATGAAAATATACTTTTTAGTTCCCTTGAAAGCAAAACTTTTCTGGGTAATTTTAAGTTTCTGTTTTTATTAAAATGTATCATTGGCCATGGTAGTTAGCCCATTTCTTCTATGTTTTTGTTTTTATTGCATACATGCCTAAAAAACCTTCTTGTATTATTTTTAGCATTTTTAGGGATCTCAGCTAAGTCTAGGTTTTAGCCTTGATAAAAAACAAAAACAAAAACAACAAATACATATAGGTAATTTAGTCTGTTTATTTTATTTTTTTATACCAGAACAGCATAGTGTAGTACTAATAATTAAACTTATATCACCCAAACATAAATCCTTTGAGCTTTGGACCTGACCTTTACTCAAAATCATAGAACAAACACCTTTAGAAAGTCTTAATAGAAATACTAGGTTAGATGAATATAATGCTGCTTTATGCAGATTTAGAAGGGTTTTATCACTACTGAAGAAGCAAGTTCAAAACTTGACTTTTACTTGTTTCTGAAATTTTACATTGAGAGTAAATTTAAAAAGGTCTTTTGAGACATAATTAGAATTGGTCAGAAAAAAAACCAGTAACTATGAAAAGTGAAATCATAATCATCCACAAAAGAATGAAAATTACAGTTATTGGCAATAGTAAAAAATTACATTTTGTGAGTTAGTGTTTTTAAGTAAAATCATCTGAGTGAGAGGTAGCTGGTATTTAGATTTATTTAAAAGAAAAACATCAACCTAGTTATGAATGCTAGGATTTTAAATTATAAAGATAGCATACAAGTGAATTGAATAGTCAATATTGGTATATTTGGTTATTTCTTAAAAAATGTGATATTACTGAATTTCTCTCTGTGGCTGTTCCCTGAGGACATGGGAGGAGATCTTTGCAGGTCGATGAATATTTTATTTATTTTGTGTTGTATTTTCAGTTTGCAGGCAGAAAGGAAGACCCGGATGTGCTGTAGGAAAGTATCAAGGGATTTCAAATAACTATTATATAAACTTAAGAAATTGAATACTACATAACCTGTGTAAAAACAAACCTTTTTATCTAAATATGTTTCTTAGTATAAGTATTTTTTTTTCATGGTCAAGTCAAAGCACTATAGTAAACTACCAGCTTCAATGTTTTGCATAAGCTGTGGGAAGTGGGTGATGTATTTGCTTTACACCAAATATACTCTTTAAGGAACTTGAAATGCCACCAATATTTTGACTTTGTGACCTCAGACATTTCTTTCCCCTACTCTTCTAAGAGAACCCCAATTAAAAGTCTTAATTTATGGAATGAGATGGGAAAGGGCACACAATGTTCATATGGTTCCAACATAAAGTTTTTTCCGTGAGAACTGAGGGTAAGAATGCGAGGGAACTGCCTTCTGCTTCCTTTCATTTTCATATCTCTAGGTTGTGCATAATTTAAAGCCCTGACTTGGTTAAGCTTTTGTGAGAAAAACATTGAATAAAATAGGCTAGAGTTAAAGAAAAAAAGCAGACCCTTAGAGGATGAAATTAAGATTGAGCCTTAAGAGCACAGGACTTAAATTATCTCTCTGCAGGAGTTGAGGGAAATGCTATCAGGGACAGGATTCAGATGTGTTATGGATGGTCAGATGACCATGTTCACACAGCATTTTGAGACACATGATATAAAGTAGTGAGCTAATAAGACATCTACAGCCTCATAGACAGGTATTGTAGAGTGTCTGCAAGTGTCTCATATGACTCTCACATAAACTTAATGCTCAAGTAACTACTTAGGTATATTTAAAACAATCGCCCACATGAATGGAGAGCAATGCCTCATCTCCCATTTCTTCCCAGTTCACTGTGTCCTTCCTTTCTCTATCCCCATGTTTGCCATATGGATCCCAGCTGAATGTGGCAGTGCTGACAGAAGTCACCTTAGAGAGGGCCAGTGTTTTGGGCTGTCTTTTTTGGACTTTATGTGACAGATTCTGTGCTTAGAATTTTGTGAGTGTTGTCTGTTTTCATCTTCAAACCAATTCCATGAGATTGGGGTCTATGATCAGTTTCCTTTTAGAGATGAAGAAATTGAGGTCCTGAGAAGTTCAAAACAATGTTATGAAAATTCTAACCAGAAAACCTTAGCTTCAATAGTAATTAGTAAGGACCTAAGAACAGAATCTCAATATTTCTTTCTCCTTTGATCTATCTTCAGAAACTTTTCCTAGTTATGGAACTAAAACTCATACCACAGTAAGTGCAGTTAAGTGAGTATATACTCCTGATATGTAAAACTTTTTCCTAGGCCCTATGACAGGTAGGGTATGGTGTTTGAATTCAACCACCTTTTTCCTCTCATGGTTTTATGTATCAGCTGGGTGATCATAAGTTACTTAACCTTGGTGTGTATCAGATTTCTACTATGTAAGATGGGATAATAGCATTTTTTTCATGAAGTTGAAGTGGGCATTAAATATGTTCTCATGCATATAAAACACTTAGAACAGTGTTTGACACATGGCAAGCACTTTCTAAGTATTAGCTATAATTTTCTCTGTTTCCATCTTAATGTTTGAAAAACATCTTATAATTGCCAGAGTTTGACTTTCCTTGTTTCCCAGTGTGTTTCATATAATTCTGTAGAGTACATGACATTGACATATGTTTTCTAACTCCATGTGGAATGCCAAGGTTACAGAGAAGACTACGGACTTGCTCCTTAGTTCAGGAGCTTGGACAAGTGACAATATACTTGGAGAAAGAATGAAACATTGAGCCCTGGCCGGTATGGCTTAGTTGGTTGAACATCGTTCCATGTACCAGAAGATTATGGATTCTATTCCTGGTCAAGGCCTATCCCTAGGTTGCAAGTACAGGTCTGATATTCAGTAGGGGGCATGCAGGAGGCAGAAGATCCATGTTTCTCTTCCACATTGATGTTTCTCTCTCTCCCTCTCCCTTATTTTCTCTCTAAAATCAATAAAACCATCCTATCTAATAAAAGAGTAATATGCAAATTGACTGTACCTGCGCTACGCTGCCAGCCAATCAGGAGCAGGGGCGTGGCCAGTGGACAGAGGGCATGGCCAGCGGGCATGGCCAGAAGACAGGGGGCGTGGCCAGTGGACAGGAGGCGAGGCTGGCAAAGCCAGTGAGGCCGGCAGGGGCGTGGCCACAGTGCCATAGAAGCAAGCATGCTATAAGCTCTGTCCACATAGTACTTAAGGGCTGGCGAGATCTCTCCTTTCAGTTACTGTGACTGAGTCACATCCTTTCATGGTGACCTTGGGACGGTTAGGGGAATTTGATGCCATGGGATCCTCTCACGAGTATAGCATGTTGGCTGCTGTGATAGTTAGGCTGTGACTGAGGTGTGGGGTTTACCTGTTGCGTGGGACATGCAAATGAGTGCCCGGAGCACCTTGGGTAATGAGCGCCAGGTGCCAGGTGGGGCTGTGATTTGTCAGTCACAGGCACTGGGTCGTGAGTTCTGAATCCAAGTGGCAGTTTGGGCCCACGCCCCCACCCACGATAGGTTTTAAGGGCTGGCTTCCAGTCTCTGAGGTGTGCGAAGACCCCGGTGGCCACCACCGGGTGGAGGAAGTTCACAGTCCTCTTGGTTCCTGCAGGAACTGAACCAGAAGCAGACATCAAGAGTGCGGGGAGCACCAAGAATGCTGGGAAATGTAATTCTAGTGGCAGTTGCGCTGTGGGATCTCCTAGACACTATATCAAAGTGAGCCTGGAAGAAGTTACTGTTGCAGGTAGGGGATGAAGGGAAAGGAAAGGTGAGAGACATAGGTAAAATCAGAGTGTTGACGGAAAGTTAAAGGCAAGATATCCTGCAACTTCTAGGAAATCTCCACTAATGGAGAAAAAAAAATACATCTATTATTCTGAGCACCAAACCAAACTGGGTTGGGGTCTCAGACAATTCACTCATATGATTGCAGAAACTCCCAGATTGGAGAGGGCTCCCCTGAGGGTTCCCAGATTAGAGAGGAGGCAGGTCAGGCTGAGGGACCCGTGTGTGGCGAAGTTGCTAAAACCATTAAAAAGTTCCAACTTATTATTATTAATGAATGCACCATGGCATCCAGTCATGCTATAAACGCCATAGACAGATTACTAAGAGAAATTATGAATTTGAATGTTGCATTTGGTGGAAAAGTTCTCCTTCTCAGAGGGGATTTTCAACAATGTGTCAGTATCGTGCCACATGCTATGCGATCGGCCATAGTACAAATGAGTTTAAAGTACTGTGATGTTTGGAGATGTTTCAGGAAGTTGTCTCTTAAAACAAATATGAAGTCAGAGGATTGTGCTTATAGAGAATGGTTAATAAAACTTGGAGATGGCAAACTTGATAATGGTTTTCATTTAGGAATGGATATTGTTGAAATTCTCCATGAAATTATTTGTAATGGATCTATTATTGAAGCTACCTTTGGAAATAATATATCCTCTTTAGATAATATTAAAAATATATCTAAATGTGCAATTCTTTGTCCAAAAATATGAGCATGTTCAAAAATTAAATGAAGAAAATTTGGATATACTTGACGGAGATTTTCATACCTATTTGAGTGATGATCCCATTGACTCAACAGATGATGCTGAAAAGGAAAATTTTCCCATTGAATTTCTTAATAGTATTACTCCTTCAGGAATGCCGCGTCATAAATTAAAATTGAAAGTGGGTGCAATCATGCTATTGAGAAATCTTAACAGTAAATGGGGTCTTTGTAATGGTACCAGATTTATTCTCAAAAGATTACTAGCTAACATTATCAAAGCTGAACTATTAACAGGATATGCAGAGAGAGAAGTTGTTCTGATTCCAAGAATTTATTTGTCCCCATCTGACACTGGCCTCCCATTTAAATTAATTCGACAACAGTTTCCCGTGATGCCAGCATTTGCAATGACTATTAATAGATCACAAGGACCATCTCTAGACAGAGTACGAATATTCCTACCTGAACCCGTTTTCACACATGGTCAGTTATTATGTTGCTTTCTTTCTAGTTCGAAGAGCATGTGATGTTAAAGTTAAAGTTGTAAATACTTTATCCCAAGGGAAATTAGTCAAGCACTCTGAAAGTGTTTTCACTGTTATGTGGTATATAGGGAGATATAAGAATAAGTTTAATCATTTTATCAGTCATTATTTGCATCAATGTTGTTTTTATATCATGAGTTTGTTATTGTAGTTATATCATTTTATTATTTATTAAGGAAATTATGTATTAATTTCATATACATTGTACTCATTACCTTTTATCTCTCACACTTATTATAGAGAAAGGGCACACAGCACTATTAAAATATTTCCTCTAATTAATAACCTTTTAATGTGCACAAATTTTGTGCACCAGGCCACTAGTATTCAAATAAAAGAATTCAACATTTATACAACCACTAGAGGCCTGGTGCACAGATTCATGCATGGTTGGGATTCCTTGGCCTAGCCTGCATC
The DNA here is from genome assembly GCA_027563665.1 of Antrozous pallidus. Taxonomy (NCBI): domain Eukaryota; kingdom Metazoa; phylum Chordata; class Mammalia; order Chiroptera; family Vespertilionidae; genus Antrozous; species Antrozous pallidus. The sequence goes on along the minus strand of CM050520.1, from coordinate 52,135,390 downwards.
CACTCGCAATCTGGGACCCATCAAGGGATGTCAGATTGTTGGTTTCAGCCCAATTCCTGCAAGCCAGTCCAAGGGACCCCACCTGTACATGAATCCATGCACTGGGCTTCTAGTATGCATGCAAGTTCTTTGATTAATCTCTTCCTTCCTCCTCCCTCCCCACTTCCCTCTGAGATTCATCAGTCTGCTCCATGTTTCCATGCCTGTGCATTGAGTGTCTGCCCTCTGGTGGTAAGTGCACGTCATAACTACCAGTTGAATAGTCAAATGGTCAAACGGTCTTTTAGGCATATATATTATACACACACACACACACACACACACACACAAACACACACACAAATAACTTCTTTTTAAGAATATATGGAGGATAAATGCAGGGTAAATATGGAGGAGAATATGCGCTACTGCAAGAGGTGGGCAACTGTCAAAATGGGGAGAAATTCTATCTTGTACTAAGAACCGTTAGTAAATTTTTCAGCCAAAGAGGGTTATACAGCTCAAAGGTATCTCAAAGCAATAATGGCGACGTTAATTGTAAGGATGGCAAATATGACCATCTTCCAAAAAAGTATCATCTTCCTGTAATGAAAAATAATTGGATTTCTTCTTACTGTAGAGAAGAAAATATCATTATTCCTTCTGTATGTGAATACAATTGTGATTCTCTGTGCGTACTCCTAGGGATTCTCCACAGGGAAAGGAACAGGGAAAGGGACAGCAGGAAAGAATAAGTCTGAACTGACAAAGAAGAAGTCTCCTCCAAGGAGGTGTTACAAAATTCATCATTATGGTTACTCAGAGTCTGTCTGTGAAAGTGATAAATTATTCTATCTTTTCTCAATAGTAAATTATACTAATCACATTCCAACCTTATTTATATTCTAGCAATTTGTTCTGTGGTACATACTGCTTCTATGGCTCTCCTGCTCTCTGTGACATGATTTTTTTAAACAAATAGTATTAAAATTGAATCAACATAAAATATAAAATATAATATATTTTAGAAGATTTAGATGACTCGAGGCTGGAAAAGTAAAAGAAGAAACTAAAAAATAATTCCAGGTTTCACTTTTCCAGATTGGCTAAAAATTTTTATTCCTCAGAAACTTGATATTGTCTATTTGAGACATATACAGAGTGTCCCCCCCAAAATGTATACATTTTAATAGCTAATAGCTAATTTTTTAAATGAAATATATTTTAGTGAACACTGCCCTTATAATTATTCAAAGTGTGTATATACATTTAGGGGGGCACTCTATATATTGCTTTACCAAATTGACTAAATGACTTGCTCACCCACTCTTATTTATGAACTCTTTTTATGTTTACATTCTCTTTCTCTTTTATTTCTTTCTGTCTCTTTGTCCCTTTTTGACCACTCCTTTATTTCTTCCTATCTCTTTTTTCCCCCTAAAAAGAAAAAAAAATCTAGCTGAATAAAAAAAAAAAAACTTTTACATTCAGAATTTAACTTAGTTGTGAATCCTTGACCTCTCCTAGAATTGATGTATGACTAAAAAGTCACTATAAAGGTTCCTGGTATCCATTTCCTTATCCATAAAATTAGGTGATATTTATGTTATAAGTTTTCTCTATAATAAAATAAGTACCATGTTAATATAAGTAATCATCTATCTAAAATATCAATAATATTAAAATATTAATTTAACCTATATCCTAACTATGGTTTGCTTCAATATCCAATGATTGCTTCAGGTATTCATAATGTAAGTTATCTTGAAAATTCTGACTTAAATTTTTATAGACTTAGTCACTAAACTGGATTGACACATTTTGTATATGCTTAGGTTAAAAATTGTAACTTTATCACAATAATTAGGTTATTTTTTCCTGATATCTTGGACTATGAGTTCTTGAATACAAATATTGTCTTTTTTTTTAATCTTTAGATTCTTGCCCTGGCCAGTGTGACTCAGTTCATTGGGCATGATCCTATGCACTGAAAGGTTGCTGGTTTGCTGGTTAAGTTACTGATCAGGGTACTTGCCAGAGTTGAGGGCTTAATACCTAGTGGGGAGCATGCAGGAGGCATCTCTCTCCCTCTCTCTCTCTCTCTCTCTCTCCCTCTCTCTCTTTCTTCTTCTTCTTCTTCTTCTTCTTCTTCTTCTTCTTCTTCTTCTTCTTCTTCTTCTTCTTCTTCTTCTTCTTCTTCTTCTTCTTCTCCTTCTCCCTCTCCTTCTCCTCTTTCTCCTTCTCCTTCTCCTCTTTCTCCTTCTCCTTCTCCTTCTCCTTCTCCTTCTCCTCTTTCTCCTTCTCCTTCTCCTTCTCCTCTTTCTCCTTCTCCTTCTCCTTCTCCTCTCCTTCAGTCCTTCTCCTCTTTCTCCTTCTCTTTCTCCTTCTCCTTCTCCTCCTCTCCTTCAGTCCTTCTCCTTCTCCTCTTTCTCCTTCTCCTTCTCCTTCTCCTTCTCCTTCTCCTCTTTCTCCTTCTCCTTCTCCTTCTCCTTCTCCTTCTTCTCCTTCTCCTTCTCCTTCTCCTTCTCCTTCTCCTCTCCTTCAGTCCTTCTCCTCTTTCTCCTTCTCCTTCTCCTTCTCCTTCTCCTTCTCCTTCTCCTCTCCTTCAGTCCTTCTCCTCTTTCTCCTTCTCTTTCTTCTTCTCCTTCTCCTTCTCCTCTTTCTCCTTCTCCTCCTTCTCCTTCTCCTTCTCCTCTCCTTCAGTCCTTCTCCTTCTCCTTCTCCTTCTCCTTGTCCTTCTCCTTCTCCTTCTCCTTCTTCTCCTTCTCCTTCTCCTTCTCCTTCTCCTTCTCCTTCTCCTTCTCCTTCTCCTCTCCTTCAGTCCTTCTCCTCTTTCTCCTTCTCCTTCTCCTTCTCCTTCTCCTCTCCTTCAGTCCTTCTCCTCTTTCTCCTTCTCCTTCTCCTTCTCCTTCTCCTCTCCTTCAGTCCTTCTCCTCTTTCTCCTTCTCCTTCTCCTTCTCCTTCTCCTTCTCCTTCTCCTTCTCCTTCTCCTCTCCTTCAGTCCTTCTCCTCTTTCTCCTTCTCCTCTTTCTCCTTCTCCTCTTTCTCCTTCTCCTCTTTCTCTTTCTCCTTCTCCTTCTCCTTCTCCTACTCCTTCTCCTTCTCCTTCTCCTTCTCCTTCTCCTCCTTCTCCTTCTCCTTCTCCTTCTCCTTCTCCTTCTCCTTCTCCTTCTCCTCTCCTTCAGTCCTTCTCCTCTTTCTCCTTCTCCTTCTCCTTCTCCTTCTCCTTCTCCTCTCCTTCAGTCCTTCTCCTCTTTCTCCTTCTCCTTCTCCTTCTCCTTCTCCTCTCCTTCAGTCCTTCTCCTCTTTCTCCTTCTCCTCTTTCTCCTTCTCCTCTTTCTCCTTCTCCTCTTTCTCCTTCTCCTCTTTCTCTTTCTCCTTCTCCTTCTCCTTCTCCTACTCCTTCTCCTCTTTCTCCTTCTCCTCTTTCTCCTTCTCTTTCTCCTTCTCCTTCTCCTCTTTCTCCTTCTCCTTCTCCTTCTCCTTCTCCTTCTCCTTCTCCTTTTCCTTCTCCTTCTCCTTCTCCTCTTTCTCCTTCTCCTTCTCCTCCTTCTCCTTCTCCTTCTCCTCTCCTTCAGTCCTTCTCCTTCTCCTCTTTCTCCTTCTCCTTCTCCTTCTCCTTTTCCTTCTCCTTCTCCTTCTCCTCTTTCTCCTTCTCCTTCTCCTCTTTCTCCTTCTCCTTCTCCTTCTCCTCTTTCTCCTTCTCCTTCTCCTCCTCTTTCTCCTTCTTCTCCTTCTCCTTTCTCCTTCTCCTTCTCCTCTCCTTCAGTCCTTCTCCTTCTCCATCTCCTTCTCCCTCTCCCTCTCCCTCTCCCTCTCCCTCTCCCTCTCTCCCCCTCTTAAAATAAATTTTAAAAATCTTTAGATTCTTAAGCTGTAGTACCTTAATCAGACATATAGTAAGTGCAAAATTTATGTTCACTAATTTTTTAATTAACATTATTAGTAAGCCTCTTTGGCCTCATTAAATCATCACAGCATCTAAACATACCTCAGTGATTAAGTGTAAAATGATTTGTTTTAATAATATTTTGCCACTATATCAAAATGATACAGGTAAATTGTTATTTCTTTCAATAACACTTTTTATAAGAAATGAAATGGAGCCACATATACAAATCATTGGAAAACTGTTTTTGTTCTTTGTTGTTGTTGTTTTATTTTGTATTGTTTTCACACAGGAAGTCAGACCATTGTCACCTCTAGCTAAAGCAATAAAAGATTCAGCCCTGTACTGGTGTATAGATCTGTGACACATTATCTAATTCATGAAATAATGAATAATCAAGATCTGATGGAATATATAGAACAGGACTCATTTCCAGATAATTTTAAGTTGAACGTTAATCCTAGAAGTTCCAAAAATGTCTTAGTCAGTGACATAGTAAATTGATTCTTACATGAATTTTTAAAGCTATATTCAAATTGCTCAATAAAGTATATAGACACATGCCCCCAAAATACTAATTTGTCTTACCTCTACTCAACAAATCTGTTTGACCCAGTTCAACAAGTATTTTAAAATCACCTACTATATGAATATATATAGCATGTCTTTATTTCCTCACAAGCTGACTTGTGAGACAATTTCTTTTTTTTATCTGTGATTCTTATAATAGAATGCTACAATTGGAATAAATTAATTGTTTGAATTTTCCACAGCCCTAGTGTGGAATTGACCTCCTTACTTTGAGATTGTTATTTTTACTGTTCTATTTTTTAAACTTTGACTTCTTTTTGTGAGAAAATGTCCCTAATTTTATGCATCTTGATAAGTGTGAGTCTAAGTCTAAAGCTGTAATAGCCTTCTGTAATATACAGTTTCTTCATATCTAATTCCTGGTCCTTTCTCACAGCTCATTGTCCCAGTTATATTCCCTGTGAGTTACCCAGGTACCTAAGACTACTTAAAATTAGCTGACCATGATTTAAGTTGTTTTGGAAAGTAGGTTATATAACTGAGAATATTGATGTTAAGAACACTTTACAGATAATCAAATTCAGAGGTTCTCATGTTTATTGTATATAAAATATACATCAATGTCTTGTTCAAATATAAATTGCTGGACCCCAGCAATTTTCTGATTTAGTGGGTCTAGGTGGGACTCAATAATTTGCATTTTAAGAAGTTCTCCCATGATGATGATGGTGATTGTTATTTGGAGCCACACTTCATTAACCACTTTTCTAGGTCAACTCCCTTATTAGGGATGCTTAATGGTGATTCAAATTTACACAACAAGTTAGTACCAAAGGAGGTCCAAAATATTGTTATGACACAATCTCTAACCCAGTGTCCTCTTCCATTAAATCGGTGTTTCTGGTAGTATATGCTGTGGAACATTACTTATATCAGGTAGAAGGAACAGATTCACATAAATAACAGTTACTTATTCATTTGTGTGCAGGCACACTTGATCAGAATACTTGCTTCTTCTAAATATTATCTATAATAATAAAAGCATAATATGCTAATTAGACCAGAGGACCTTTGGATGAAACCAAGGCTGCAAGGAAACCCCAAGTCCCAGGTGCTGGAGGGAAGCCCAGGTCCAGGGTGTCAGCAGGAAGCTGGTGCCAGCAGTGGGGGGAAGCAAGGCCTATTCTTGCATGAATTTTGTAGATTGGGCCTCTAGTGATTAATAAAGCATTTATCTACTATTTACTTGCTAATATTTATAAATATTTTCTTAGGTATTTTTTTTTTACTTTATTTGCTTTAAAATCCATTCAGCTAGTGTTACTTCTAAATTGATTTTAAAGGCCCCCTTTCCTCACCAGAATTTCTCTCTCATGGTTAAACCATAAACACTACCTGCTGAGGCTGCTCAGACTCTTACTGAGAATACTCAATTTCAGCACAATAGTGTACATTAGCTTCCAAGTTCTCATGTCTGTTTAATGTATGAAATCATTGTCCACAGGAGAGCAAAGGCAAAATCAGATTGGGAATTAGTTTTGTCTTGTTGTTTTAAGATTTTCTATGTCTGGACCTTAATACTTTCATTCAAGTACATGAATATCAATTAAAGGACTGAAAATTTATTGGTATGCCATGCCAAAAGATACCATGATTTTGTACAGAGGCAGAGTTATGATAGGTTGAGTATTTACTACTATTTGTCTTTTAGTGAACTAGCCCTTGCTGTAAAGCAAAAAAGAAAACAACTATAGATGATTCTGAAAACACACAGCAGCTCTGCTGGAATATGATAGGAAGAAAGCAAATAGCGCTACATTTCTGGAAGTAGAAAGAGAAAAAAAAAGCATCCAGGATTTGGTCAAACAAGGAGAAAAAATACCTGAAATATTTGTACAGGCTGAGTTGGATAATGGAAAGCACAAAACTTTACAGGTAGACAGAGCAATGCATGAATGATGTTTCCCAATTCATTTGGCTACAGCCTAGAGGGGATTACTTAATTTATTGGAATCTCAGTTTCCTCATCTGTAAATAAGGTTGTGAATTAATTAATTTATTTATTTATTTATTTATTTTCTGCTAGGTTATAGTTACAATAAATCCTGGTTATGCAGAAGGGCATATGTCTCTTATTATATTGGATACTCCTAAAACTAGTCAAAGCAAAGAGTAGATGCTAAAATACTTTATTTTTCAACTTTATTTTACAGAGAATACTGTATCAGCTTAAGACAGACAAATTCAATCAAATGCTAATGGATACTTTGCCTTACGCTTTAAATTATACCATTGCACCATTGTGTCTTTTTTTAAAAATTATAATTAACCAAAAAACTAACTGTGTCACAGATTGTTCCCACTAGGAAGTAGACAGTCTAACAAATACAGATTGTAGATCAAAAGAAAATATGGAACATTGTGGTACAATTTGATATCTTTATTGGACTACATAATATTGTAAAAAAAAAACAGTTTAACTAAGATGCCCCTTACTATATTTTCACTCTGTTTCTATCTTGCCTCATTTATTCTTCTTTGGTTAATTTTACAATAACAGATGACAAATAGGATTAAGTAGCATTGATTGATAGATCTTGTTGCACAAAGGTCTGTTACAGATTGTTTACATTCTTTAAAAGGATGGAATCTTGACTCTCCTACTCAGCCCCTGCATGCACTAGAGCTCTAAGACATCTGTTTGGTGTCTGTGTCCTCCCCACACAACTACTCAGCTCCAAAATAGGGATATCTTTGTTGGCAAGTTGACCTCATTACACACCCACACGCTTCCTCTGAGCAGTGCTCCAGAACTAATTTGAAAGTTTATTTGCATATTTATTTCTAAAATGATTCAAGATGAAACATTGTAGGAAGAAGATAGAGGAATAATGTCACACTATGAGAAAAACACAATTGCTATGAAACCTTCTGAGAGCTTTTAAAGTTCACAACTTAGCTGCATGTACACTCAAAGTAAATTTTTATTAAATTGAATTATGTGACTCTTTTACTTAAAATCCTTCAATGACACAATAGAAGTCCAGCCCAAGCTCTTTGAGGTTTATCCATCTTGTCCATTTAGCTTCCCTTGATCCTTGCAGAGTTATGAGCAGCAAATGCTATATTTATTTCATGGATCATAATAGATATTTACTTCTTTATTCATATATATTCTAAAAGTTTATTAGAAAGTTATCAGCACTCAATAAATACTTGCTGAATTATTTTGATAAGAAGTAGAAACAAAATAACCCATAATGAACATGAGGGTGATATATAGTTCAAATTGTCATTATTGTTTACAATATATATGTAATAAGATTCTATCAGTCTTGAATTTTGCTTGATTTTTTTTATGGAGATATATTTAAGTGCACATAAAACTGATAATTCACATTAGCCATATTATCCACTCCAATAAAATCCCCAATAACACAAAAAGTAAGAGCAACTAAAATACAATAACATGTTCCTGTTCCTTTCTGTACTCTGAAAATCCAGGGTGGGCCAATAGGTGGCCAGAGGTTTTTCTTGACTTAAAAGAGCCATATTATAATATAAATCTACTACACTGAATAATAACCAAAATAATCATAGAAATTTTAAATACAAAAAATCTTCCAAATAAATTACTTTTCTGTAGACACATAGCCTAGGTGTTTTACATGCAGGTTGCACTGGCGTAAACAGTCCTGGAAAGCAGATCCAATACCAACTTGCAAACATTTTAACTTGAAATTCATGATAGAGGTAACTATTGGTTTTCTCTTTAATCAAATATGTCATTTAACTTTGGATATTAATTATAAATAGTTCTAGATTACTGGATAGTTGGACTTCAGAAATAAACTGTGTGCAGTAGAAATTGGAGTGAGGATCAGTAGACATGAGATTGTAGGGAAAGAGTTTGCACACAGGAAAAAAAGAATCTGCTGTGTTTCGGGTATTAAATGGGTGTCTTCACCCATTTGTGTGTCATATTTAAACATATTTTTAATCTCTCCATTAATCCTTAGAGGCATCTATTATCTTTCCCTTTAAAGATAGCCCTGCTTTTCCCATAGTTTTGGAAGGGGTATAAATCTCTCCCAAAAGAGATGGAAGATTGGAAGGGGATTGATGGCCTACTAAGTGGTAGAAAGAATTGGGGAAAAGATTGACCTGATCAAGTAAAACTACTCTTTCATAATAATAGCAGTTTCTTTCCAAAATAAAAGTTGAGATGATAATGGAAACAGGTTTTTTCTGCCCTCATGGTTTGTTAACATTAGTATAAAACAAACTTATCTCTTAATTCCCAATCCTACTTTATTATAAAGAAAAAATGAAAATCTGCCATATGGGACAACACTCACCTGTATTGGGAGAAATGCATTTGCTTTGTGCTCCAAGCACTTTCAAATCACATGTAAATTGTTTCACAGTAGAGATAATTAAATTTATCCCCACCTTATTTCTAAACAAGGTCTCTGGATTCCCACCTTACCCACAATCACATTTTAATAGGAAGTATCTTCAAAATTTGCTATATTTTGTTGTTTGTTTCTTGCTTATATGTATCCCCAAGATTAAAGGCAACTGAATTTTCATCTAGTTATGCTCAAGTTACTTGTAAGGTCTTGGCCAAACATTAAAGCTCTCAGATTCATTAATGGGATTGTTTTAGTCTAAATGGAGTCAATGGATTGTTGTAGCTCTAAGATGGTATGATTTGATCCACTCCTACTGTCTCATTATTATTTCTCCTCCTCCTCCTCCTCCTCCTCCTCCTCCTCCTCCTCCTCCTCCTCCTCCTCCTCCTCCTCCTCCTCCTCCTCCCCCCTTCTTCTCCTTCTCCTCCTCCTTCTTCTTCTTCTTCTTCTTCTTCTTCTTCTTCTTCTTCTTCTTCTTCTTCTTCTTCTTCTTCTTCTTCTTCTTCTTCTTCTCCTCCTCCTCCTCCTCCTCCTCCTCCTCCTCCTCCTTTCTCCTTTCTCCTTTCTCCTTTCTCCTTTCTCCTTTCTCCTTTCTCCTTTCTCCTTTCTCCTTTCTCCTTTCTCCTTTCTCCTTTCTCCTTTCTCCTTTCTCCTTTCTCCTTTCTCCTTTCTCCTTTCTCCTTTCTCCTTTCTCCTTTCTCCTTTCTCCTTTCTCCTTTCTCCTTTCTCCTTTCTCCTTTCTCCCTTCTCCCTTCTCCCTTCTCCCTTCTCCCTTCTTCTTCTTCTTCTTCTTCTTCTTCTTCTTCTTCTTCTTCTTCTTCTTCTTCTTCTTCTTCTTCTTCTTCTTCTCTTCCCCACCCCCTTTCCTCTCTCTCTCTCCACACATCCCTTTTCTCCTCATTACACTTCCTAAGACCTGGACTAATTTTATGACTCTGAAACTTTACCCATCTGAACTTCAGTTTCTTTAGGTTAAACTCCATGGAGAATGACTATTATAAAATCATGAAGCTAGACCAGCTATTTACAACAGGTGTGCCACAAGAATTTTTAAAACATGCAATACCTGATTATTTTGTCAGGGGCACTGACCTCTTTTCCTTTAGATTGTCAAATAAAAAAAAATGACAACACCCATAGATACAGACTATAGGTTGGTGATGAGTTGGGTGCAGAGCGGGGCTGGAGAGGGCAATGGGGGAAAATGGACATATGTAATACTTTCAACAATGAAGATTTATTTTTTAAATAAATAACATGGAAAAGAAAAAAAATGACAAGAGCCAACATAATAATAGTTGTCTGGTGTGAATGAAACAAAATGATACCTATTTTTTTTGTCAGATATCAATAAAAATATATATTTTTGGTATGCAGTAGAATTTTGGTGAGTAGTTTGTGTGGGCTATGAGATTAAAAAGGTTGAAGATAGACTAATCACATGTGTCCAGGTGTAAGTCAGTTAGAGATGTAGGAGTGAGGTAGTCAAGCACAGGGTTTGAGTGCAGAGAAGCTGGGTTCCAATTATTGTTTCTCTACTTTTACTACTTTTGAGATACCATCATCTAGCTTCCCATATGTCTACTCTATTCTTCAACTTACCTGTTCTAAATGTCATCTTTCCCCATTACTCTCTTCTTGTTCAAACTAAATTAATCACTGTGGACTTATTAAAAACTAGTGGCCTGGTGCACAAAATTCGTGCATGGGGGAGAGGGAACTGGGGATTCCCTCAGCCCAGCCTGCACCCTCTCCAATCTGGGAACCCTCAGGCCTCTGGCTCCTAACCGCTCACCTACCTGCCAGCCTGATCGCCCTAACTGCTCTCCCCTGCTTGCCTGATTGCCTCTAACCTCCTCTGCATTGGCCCTGCCAACATGGCTTTGTTGGGAAGGATGTCTGGAAGGACATCTGGAAGGTCACCAGGAAGATGTTCAGTCTAGTTAGCATATTACCCTTTTATTAGCATAGATGCTATATTGTTCTAAAAATGCAAGTTGTTCCCAGATTTTCCTATCGTGAAAGGGGAGCCCGCGGTAGCATCCTGGGTTCTGACCAGGGCTTAAATGCTTGTGCTTTATCTCAGCAGATGTGATTCCTAGAAGAAGACTCTTGGATGTACCTTGTACATTTCTATCAAATTTGCCAAATCATCCTCCAAAAATGTCAAACCACTTTAAACTCCCACCATCAACCAAGTGTGTGCCCTTCATCCCACTTTGATGCCAATATCATTGATTTCTCCCTAGAAGCTTTTCTCCCATCAGCAGGGAATGCTTGATACTTGAGCCAACCACATTGTTCAGCTGGGGACTTGATTTCCCGAGATAGAATTATGGAGGGAGAAAAATAGTTTTCCTCAACCTTTCTGAGTTCTTAGTGGAGGGCCTTGTAATGAAAGACAGATCGCCAAGAGAAAAACAAAAGTTCATTAACATGTGTACCTCGTGTATATGTGGGAGATCTCAGGGGAAAATGAATAACTCCCCAAGCTGGCTTAGAATGCAGATTTAAATACCTTCTTCCTAGGGAAAGGGAACGGGAGATGTAGGCCTCCTAGAAGAGAGTAAATGATTTTTAGGAAAGATGAATGGCGGTGGAGAGAAATAGTTTGTAACAAAGTTTGGGTGTTATGTCCTGTGACAGGAGTCAGTCTTCTCTGCCTGATGACACTTCTCCCATCAAGGGGACCTATGACATTTAAGCTCCCTTAGGGGGTCCAATTTTAGACAGATCAGGAGACTTCAGTGAAATCCTCTGCATGCACTTGCAGTTTTTCAAGAATCTGCAGCTCAAGATCATCAATATAACAATAAAGCATATGTTGGGGGTGGCATGTTCTCTGACCTTCAGAATAAACCCAACAAAAGCTTGTTTCCTCTCTTAGATGATTGGCCACTCTGGGAGTGGTCATAACATACCCTGTGTATGTAGAAAGGTGTGGGCCACATCACTCAATAATCCAGGGGCAGTTTTCTCATCATGAGGAAAGGGAGATAAAGTTATAATAGTTTATCTCCCTTTCCACAGGTTTCTTGTGGGTTTATGTCTCAGCTGACCACCCCCCCCACCCCCAGCAGCCCCAGAGAGTTCGCATCGGGCCTTGGGGCTGCTGGGTGCCAGGCCTGTGGGTTTGTATCTCTAGTCCACCCCCTCCCACTCCCCAGCCCCAGGTCTGTGGTGGTAGGGCTTGGGGCTGCTGAGTGCTGGCCTCCCTGCTGGTTTGTGTCTCAGATCCAGCCCCTCACAGCCTCAGTGCTCACATGACGGGGTTTGCAGCTGCTGGGTGCAAGCCTCCCTGCTGGTTTGTATCTCAAATCTGGGGACCACTGGATGCCAGCCTCCCAGGAGGTTTGTACCCTGCGTGCGCCCCACCCGCGGAGCCTCCCGCCAGCCCAAGGCCTAAAGCCCCCACCCCAGCCCAGCCCACCCCATCCTGCCGCCTCCACCCCACCTCAGTACTTCAAACTCACTCCTACAGTGGGTCTATCAAGAGAACTACATTCCCCAGAATTCCTGGCGCCCAGGATACCCTGCAGGAACCAAGAGCAGAGTGAATTTTCTCCACCCCATGGTGGCCACCAGGGTCTCCGCACACCCCAGAGACTGGCAGCAGTCCCCCACTCCCATCGTGGGTGCTGGGCTGGGGGTCATGCAGGGACCCCAGGTGCTCATTTGCATGTGATTCAGGCACCATAAGCTTAAGGAGGGCCGGCCCTTAAGTACCTTGTGGGCCACCCTTACAGGGTGGTGGTTGCTTTCACTGCACTGCGGCCACACCCCTGCCAGCCTTGTCCCCTGTGTGCTGGCCATGCCCCTGCCCTGCCCCACCCTCTGCTCTGCCCCACTCTCTGTTCTGCTCCAACCTCTGCTCTGCTCTGCCCCCTGCTCTGCCCCCTGTTCTGATTGGCTGGTAGCATAGCTAATCAGGAGCCAAGGTACAGTCACATTTGCATGTTACTCACTTATTAGATAGGATATTTTTGTTGATATTTACTCAATTATACTTTTCCATTGATTTTTACTATTTTTAATATATATATTTATTGTTGACTAGGGGCCTGGTGCATGAATTCTTGTATCTTAAAAGAAACCATGGGCTAAAAGGCTATGGTGGGCACAGGGGTGTTTCTCGGCCCATCCTCTGTGCCCTTGCCATGGCCTCCCTTCCCACTCCCCTGTCTGCCAGCAGTGGGTGCAAGCAGGTGGAGGCAAAGAAGCCCTCAAGGGTGATCTGGCTGGGCTGGCAGTCCCTTCCCTGCTCCTTTATGTCTGGGAGTGGTGGCCCCGCCCCCACTGCCATAGCTAGTCTTGGGATGATTGGGGCCAGGCTGGTGCCAGGAGCTAGTGCAAGTGGCAGGGTCAGCACCAGAAGGAGTGTGAGCAAAGCTGGTGCTGGCAGTGGGTGTGAGTGCTAAGTGGGACTATTGGGTGTAGGACTGACACCTGCCATGTTCCATGCATGTCCCCTGGTGGTCAGTGCACATCATAGTGAGCAGTCAAACTCCTGGTTGAATGACCTACAGACAGGACAATTTGCACATTAAGCTTATATATATATATATATATATACACACACACACACACACACACACACACACACTAGTAGCCCAGTGCATAGCATTTGTGCACATTAAAAGGGAATTAATTAAAGGAAATATTCTAATATTGCTATTTGCCCTTTTTCTATAATAGAAGTGTCAGAGATTAAAGAAAATTAGTAAAATGTATATGAAAATCTCCCTCCTGTCAGAATCTGGGGTGTGCTGTAGGACCCAGAGTCAAGTCTCTATCTACCTGTGCATGCCTCAAAATTACAAGAGGCCCAGACCCATACAGCCCCACCACAGCCAAGCCCTACTGAATGGGGGGTGCAGCCTCAGGTCCACCTTCAAGTCCTGCTGGTAGAGGGGCCACAGGCTCAGGTCCCATGGCCCTGAGCTGGGTGAGGGGCATGGCCTTAGGTCCCCCGGCATAGCCTCAGGACCCCTGGCCTGGTGCCGGGGTAAGGTGCACAGCCTCAGGTCTCCCAGCCCCCGCTCTAGGATGTGAGGGAGTGACAACCATTTGCATATTAGCTCTTTATTTTATACTAGGGGCTGGTGCATGAAATTCTTGCACTGGGTGTAGGTGATCCCTCAGCCCAACCTGCCCCTCTAACACATACCAGGAGCCCTCAGGGGATGTCCTACTGACTGCTCACCCCTGGCCTGCCCAAGGTCTAAAGCCTCTGGCCTAGGCTTTAGACCTTGAGCACCCAGCCTTCACCCTGCAATGGGGCTGATGGCTGGCTCCACCCTGGCCCTAGCCTTGCCCCAGCCAGCAAGTGCTTGGAGCTAGGGTAAAATGCTGGCTGCCTCGGCTCCACCCCCTCAGCCCTGGCCTTAGCCTTGGCAGCCAGCGAGCACCTGGCCCCAGGGTCTGTGCACTTGCTGGCTGTCTCCACCCCAGCTCCTGATTGGCTGGTGGCATGGCTGGTGGGCATGGCTTGATCTGAGATACAGTCAATTTGCATATTACTATTTTATTAGATAGGAGGATATAGATAGTATTCCCCATTTCCCCCCTCCTTCTAGCCTCTACCCACTCCTCCAGGTCTTCACCATCCTATTGCCCAAATCTATAGGCTATGCATTTAAGTATGTAAGTTTCAAGAAATAAACCAAAGAACTTCCATTGATTTTTTTAGAGAGAATGAAAAGGAGGAAGAGAGATAGAGAGAAACATTGATATGAGAGACACACATTAATTGGTTGCCTCCTGCAGGTGCTCTAACCAGGGCCAGGGATCAAGAGTTCAGGTACATGGCCTTGACCAGACTCAAATCTGGGACTGCGGGCTGATGCTTTGTCCTCTAAGCCAAACTGACTAAGGAGAGTTATTCAATTTTTAAAAACACCAAAATCTCTGCCAAATAAAAACATTTATCATAACTGTCCTCTGGCTTAGATGGCCCTGCCACCAGCACTTGAAACAGGACCATTCTTCTCAAGCTTCAGATTTCAACTTAAAGTCTGTCCTCCTTTCCTAATCATCTTTTCTAGATACTCATTCACACATAAAATTCTATCCGATTTCCCCCTTTTTCTCCCTCACAGCAATCTGTTACTTTTATAGCTCCATTCTCAAATAAAAATCTGAAATCTATGTGTTCATTTCTTTGTCCATTTTTCAGTATTATATTGTACACTCCATGAGGAAAGAAGGGGGTTTTGTCCACTTGTTTACCTGTCAATCAGCATTGAGCACTGCTCTTGGCACACAGTGGAGATTAAGTACGTAACAAACGAATGGATGAATGTGTGAGCTTCACCTACTCTATCTGTAAACTGGAGAAAATCATCTTTACCTAATAGCAATTTTAATACTGTACTTGAGGTTTTTATGTTATTATAGGAAACTTGATCAATCTTTTGAAGTCTGTAATGAGTTAATGCAACATTTAATGTTATAGTTTCAACAACTTAAAATATTTAAAAACCAATAGCATATATACATATAAAACTATTTTAGGAAACATACTTTCATTCTTTAGAATTTTTTAGGTCTGAACTCAACAAGAAATTACTAATATTATTGGTTATGACTAATCATGAGAATGAACACCACATCTATAAATTGCTAACTTTAGGATGGTTTTTTAGGTGAAATTAAAACTCAAATGGATTCCATAAATCTCAAGTATTAAAAAATCAAATCCTTTAAAATATTTTTAATATTTGTGGGAATTAAGGTTGTGAAGCTGCAACATATGACTGTAGTCTATAATAGCAATTTCAACTGGTGTGCTGCAACATTTTTTAAATATGCAATACTTGACTAGTCAGAGCACTGACCTCTTTTCCCTTAGAAAAGCTGTTTGGCATGAATGAAACAAAATTATACCTATTTTTGTCAGATATGCAAAACTATAATGTATTTTTGGTGTTCCACATAATTTTAGTAATCATTTTACGTGTGTGGTGCGATGAAAATTACTAGCCTATAAATATACACAATGATGACCTTAGGTGGTTTGACTAGGTGGATAGAGCAGTAGCCTGCAGAGTGAAGTGTCCTGGGTTTGATTCTGGTTAAGGACACATGACTGGATTACAGGCTCAATCCCCAGTGGGGGTATTCACGAGGCAGCTAATCAACAATTCTCTCTCATCATGGATGTTTCTTCTCTCCCTTTTCCTTCTTCTTTGAAATCAATTAAAAATATCTATATATATAAAAGCCTAATTTGCAAAATGTCCCCTTGGGAGTTTGACTGATCAGGAATTTGATCGCTCACTATGACATGTGCTGACCACCAGGGGGCATGTGTGAAACATGGCAGGCATTGGCAGCAGGCAGCAGAATGCAGAACATGGTGCGTGTTGACTACAGTGATGGAGGAGGTGAAGGGGGTGCCAGACTAAGGAAGAGTGCTGGTCACTGTCACCTGGGTGAGCTTCTGGTAATTACTGAAAATTTTTTGCTCCTGCATGCCCTTGCCCCACCCAGTGTTTGGATCCACTACCTGGGCCGGGTGTGGACTTGATCACTCTGGAGAGGTTAGAGCCTGCAACCCAGGAATGTGTTCTTAACCAGAATTTCTCTGTGCTGTTAGCGAGTGTGAGTGGCGTTTGCCAGCTCTGATTGCCCCTGAGGGCTTCTCCTGTTCCTGAGGAGCAACTGGGGCAATAGCCATAGCTCGCATTCCCTGACAGCACCAGCCACGCTTGCATCGGCGGCAGGTACTGGCCCCAATTTCTCTGTGCCTTTAGTGGGTATGAGCAGGGGAGGTACCATCACTGCATGGGAGTGGTTGCTGCCCTGCCAGAAGGGAGCTGCCCCCAGACAGGGACTCAGGGGCCACAGCAGGAGGGTCTGGGCGGGGTGCTTATTATATAAGTTTTGCTAGTTCTGTGACTATTTCTTGACCTATATCTTGCAGTTTTCTAGAATAATTTTTTAAAAGTACATTTATATTTCTAAGTACTGATTTTTCTTCCATTCACTTTTATTTGTCTATTTTTGATGCCCTTTAGAATATGTCTTATTTTAGGTTTTACTGCATTCAAACATTTAGTTCATATTCATTTCCTTCTTTTAAAAAGCAGGGTTAAATCACCTTAAAATAAAAAATATTACAATAAAATATTCACGATGGTTTAGATTCCACAAACATCTTATGAATGTTTCCAATATTTAAATTGAAAGAGAAAACTTTTCTTTGTAAGTTTTTAGTCTCCCAATTCTTCTTGAAGATAAAAACTAAAGTTAGAGGTGTATAATCTAGCATTCTTTAGTAGTTGTCCATTCAGGAAAACTTTGCAAAAAGAGAGCTGTATATATAGTTAGTGTTCAATAGTAAGCAACCAAAAATTAACATTACAACTTCTATATCATGGGAATATAAATTATAATATCAATTTATACTAGAACTAGATATCAAAGTATACTATTTTAAATAAGAAGGCAGGAATTAGTCTCAGACAGAAAGGCAAGATATTTATTGTTTGGACATAATCATGTAACAACTTGCTATAAATTAGTAAAATATTTATAATAGCTTATAAGCATCCCAGCTTTACCATAATTCCATGAATGTATTAGAGTATCTGGGGATTGCATCACTTTCACACTATATTTACTCAGAAAGACTCCTGCTTTCTGTCTTCTCCAAGCAAAGTGAAGCACCTAAAGTGAACAGATCAATCCTTTCTGCGGGTCCCACCCTTTGCTGCCCATGGTCAACCTGTTTCCTACTTTCTTTTATTCACCTTCACCCCCAGATCTTTAAACAGAATCAAGAACCAGGCAAGCCAGCCCTAGTTGGTTTGGCTCAGTGGATAAAGTGTAGCCTGTGGACTGAAGGATCCCAGGTTCAATTCTGGTCAAGGGCACATGCATGGGTTGTAGTCTCCATCCTCAATAGAGGACATGCTGGAGGCAGCTGATTAAGGATTCTCTCTCATATTTCCGTCTCTGCCTCTCCCTTGCTCTTTGAAAACAATTAAAAATGTATTAAAAAAAAGGACCATGCAAGCCAGATGGTTAAGTTGCCTAGCTGTTACAGTATCATCTTATAAGAGTTTAGGGATGCCTGTTCTCATTTCTGAGCCTTAGCCTTCTCATGTATATATTTGAGAAGATAGGTTCTGCCAAAACAAAGTTTTTCTTACATCTCCATTCAGGGGATCAAATAGCACTCTGCCCCCTGAAATGTTCTTATGCTGCCCTTTCCACTAAACAATGATATTCAGTAGAAAGGATAGCAGAGGTGCTTTTTAGAGGATCTCATGGAGAGATTTTTAAAAAGATTTTCAGAGAATATGAAAGGCATTGTTTTCCATGCTTATTGTTTGGTGGGCAAATTTCACTCCATTGCATTGGCATTTCGTACATCCTGCAGAATCAGTATGGTACTCTGAACTTCAGATGAGAATCTGAATAATGAAAATACAGTCCTTTCTAAGAAAAGAATCACTGTGAGTCTGTGCTTTGTTTGAATGTTTGAGCTTAATATATTTCAGAAGAGCTTTTTCTCCATCAAAATGTTTACATCATTTTTTTCAGGGAAAGGAAGAAGGAGAACAATTACAGATATTTTTTTAAATTTCTCTATTACCATGTACTTGTTTATGTTTTAATCCATAGTGCATGCATTTCTCCTATTAAATATAATTTTATTTATTTTTTAAAATATATTTTTATTGATTTCAGAGAGGAAGGGGGAGGGAGAGAGAGAGATAGAAACATCAATGATGAGAGAAAATCACTGATCGAGTACCTCCTGCATTCCTCCCACCAGAATCCAGCCACAATCTGGGCATATGCCCTTGACAGGAACCCTTCAACACACAGGCCAACACTATATCCATTGAGCCAAACCAGCTAGGACTTACGTTTTATATTTTACAAGTAAAATTTTTATGAGATCAGCAAAATTATTTTTCTAAGGAAGGTATTATTTTATGTATTTTAATATTACTCGTAATAGGTACTAATATGATTTGTTTTTATGTATCACTAATAGTTATGAAATAGTATTATCAACAACATGTATTTAGGCCTAATAATTTTATCAAAGAAGTTTTGCATCTCATCTCTCATCTACAAAAAATTTGTGACTAGTGTTTAGGCTCATTGTTATAAATTTACTGCAAATTTATTTTATTTTATATATTGTTTAAAGTATTACAAATAGTAGTACACAATGTTTCCTTACCCCCCAATTGACCTTCCCCCATCCTCCCCTAACCCCCCAGCACATGCCCTCACCTGCCTCCGCACCTCCCCCTCTCCCCCATGTCTTGTATACATTGGTGATGCTTATATGTATGCATACAAGTCCTTCGGTTGATCTCCCACAGCCTCTGCCCCCCACCATCCCCTGCCTTCCCATTTTAGTTTGACAGTCTGTTCAATGCTTCTTTGCCTCTGTATCTATTTCCCCCCATTTCTTTTCTTTAAAAAATCTTGCATCTGCATGCTAGAGATAAACATATAAGAACAAAAAATGTTTGAGTCTCAGTTTCAATGTCAAACAGTTCCTTATGTGTACATGCCAGCAATGATATCTGGATGGTGGACAAATGGTGGCAATGCAGGTCCCACCCTCTCTGGTTTGGTACTGGGCAACCTGCAGTGATGCACAGCTGCTGACTGCTAGCATGACAAGGTGTCGTCAGAATCTTCTGTCTCTGGACTGTCTTCGTGGTTGGAACAGACCTGTCAGTTCCTCTCTGTTGCAGGAATCCATATGGTCTTGGAGTTGTTTTCTGAAATGTACAAACATATTCTCGACCAAAAGTTAATAAAGGAATCTTTTCTGTAAATTAGACTTGGGATTCTTTTTGTTTTTGCCCAAATGATTTTTCTTTGGCTTATTTTGACACCATGTGTGTTTTTCATGGGTGTCTGCTGTTAACATTACAAATGGAAATTAATTTTCTGAAGTAAGAATTTTCTAGATGCAATTTACTTATAGGATTTTTCCTTACATGATATTATCCCACTACCCCCCGCCCTCCTTTTTGATTAATGGAGGCTTTTGGAAATTTTATATTGCAGTCTTGGTAACTTTCAATTTTAATTTTTGCACAAAAATAACCTAAAGCATTCATATTTTTGTGCAAAAATTTACTGCAAGTTTAAAGAAAAAAGAGAGAGTTCCAGGGTCATTAATACTACTACATACTTCTACATTAAACAATTAATTCCAAAGGAAGAGTGAAGCACAGTGATTATATAAAGATGCAGAAATGCAAACTGAGTTACTTATTTCTACCATTCATGTGATCAGTTAGATTTCATATTTCTGTTTATATTATTTCAATAGTGAAGCCATTTGAAGTTTCTGGAATCTATTGTGAAGAAATAAACACCTACCAGAGATATAGAAATTTCTATAAATTAATACTTGTTGGAATTTTTTCAGACTCTCCTCTTTCTTTCTGTAAAAGTGTGTGTGTGTGTGTGTGTGTGTGTGTGTGTGTGTGTGTGTATCATGTAAGAGAACATTTCTCAAAATCTTTGCTCAATTAGCATGGATCAGTGGTTGAGCATAGACATGTGAATCAGGAAGTCATAGTTCAATTCCTGGTATACCCCTTTGAATAGAACTGCTTATCAGAATAACATACTATTTGTCAAATCACTGTATTGTATCAAATAGCAAAAACTAAGTAGAAATACACATACACACACACACACACACACACACACACACACACACACACACACCTCAGTCAATGAGTAAATATCTGCCTAGATATAAGTCATATTCTCTTGGTTAAACTAACAGCTGGCTTTTAGATTATATGTGCAAACACATCAATCTTGAAGTTGCTCTTCATTATGTGGTTACATTTAATTAATATTTGATATGTTTGTTACTGGATGTTTCTGCTTCTGTACTCTTATATAATCCTTTATTCTATAGATAATCCAGCTTAGAACAGAGTTTCAGCAAAAGCTAAATCAACTAATTTGCAGACATAAGTAGACAGCATATATTAATGAAGGGACTAACCATGAGAACAATTCAAATTGCTCAATCTTATAAAACAATTATTTAGTTAACAGATCGTGTTTATGCAGGTTTTAAGATAGATAAACTTGCCCAGCTGGTATGGTTTAGTGATTGACAGTTGACCTATGAACCAGAGGATCATGGTTAGATTTTTGATCAGGGGACATGCCTGGGACGTAGCTTGGTGTGTCTGGCAGGAGGCAGCTTATCAATGATTCTCTCTCATCACTGATGTTACTATTTCTTCCTTCTCTTTCTCTCTGGAATCAATCAAAATACGTATTTTTAAAAATAGATAAACTTCATGGTCTTTAAATTTGTTTTATATATAAAACCCATACTTTTCTCAACAAGTCTTAGGGGATGGTCTTAGTCTGGGATGCTATAATAAAATACCATAGACTGTGTAGCTTAAACAAGAAACATTTCTTTCTCACAGTTCTGGAGGCTGGAAATTTCATGATCTAGGTGCCAAAAGTTAACAATTCTGAAGAAGGACAACTTCTTGGCTTACATGAGCCACCTTATAGCTGAGTCCTCAGATGGTGATAAGAAAGCTGTGGTCTTTCTTCCTTTCTAAGGAGAGTTAATCCCAATATGGAGGCTCCACCCTCGGTACTTTCTCTAGTCCTCCCAAAGACCTCCAAACACCATCATATTGGGAATTAGGACTTCAACATCTAAATTTTGAGAGGATACATAAATTCAGTCTATAACAGTATTTTGAAAATCTAGAAGCAATCTGTTTTGGTTTATTTATATATTTTCTCCTAAGCATTAAATTGAAAACACAGAAATATCAATAGCATTCATTTCAATGACACAATTATGTTTCTGGGCTAGTTATCAAACCTTCAGATTCACTCCACTTTTCTGTTACCTAGGGGCCACCACTTCTTTGAAAACAAAAGGAATACTTTTATTACATATACACACGCATAACTGTTCTCTTTTAAGCTTATCCTTGGTATTCGTGAAAAATTGAGATTCAGATGTGTGAAGAAACTTGCTCAAAGTCAAGGACAACCTCCCAGATAAATACCCAATCTCTTGCACTTTTCTATTACCCCAAACTTTTGGTCAACTCAAACCAAGGATGCTAACCAAGTTATCTCCTGCAAAACTTCCTGCTCCCTTCCTCCCCCCTCTCCGCCCCCATGCCAACAACATTCCTATGTACATTGGCTTAACTGTATCAGATAGTGAGTTGCCAGGTTTAGATAATGCATGTAGGGATTGTTTTCTGCTTAAGGCAACATTTCTCACATACTATGTTTTTTTTAATTTTATTTTGAAGGTAATATTGACAGAGCATTGATTCAGTAGGGTATGTTGCTATAGATTCTCTTTAAGTATCTTGGCAGTTAGATGCTTTGATGTTTTGTTTATGTGAAATTTCCTGTCAATTTCTTTAACAATTCAATTATATCCCAACACTGAGAGATATTATAAGGAAACATAAAATAAAAGGGAAAAAAAAAACAACTACTATCAAATAAACATTTGTTTCTAAAAGTATAAGATACTTTTCACAAATTTCAGTCCATTTGACTTCCCAAAATCTCTGCAAGGGAGGCACTATTCCATTCTACAAATGAGGGAAGTAGAGCTTAGAGATACAGAACAACTCGCCCATGGTCAGACAGTCACAAATCAGTGTCAAGACCCAGCTGTAGCTAAAGGGAAAAGCCATTCCCGATCATTATATGACAAGAGCTTAGCTGTATCTCCTTTTGCTATGATATATGTTAAGACCAAACCCAACTGATGTTGAGACCTGTGGGCAACAGAGTCACCAAACCTGCACACATCTAGGAGCTGGCTCAGCCTCACCACCTTCCCATTGCAGTTTCTGAGTAAGAGCTCTTCTGCCTTAGAGAGGTTAGGTTGTAACCTTGAGATCAGAGATATTGATTAGCTCCACCTCATTCCACTCTACCCTCTTGTTTTGCACTTTCCTGAAGACCATTTAATTCTGAGAATAAACCTCACTGTCAGCAAGATGCAATACCTGTTCTCTCTCATATTTTGCCTGAGCAGCACACTGATCAGGGTTGACTTCATGGGTGTACAACCAGAGCAGTCACACAGGGCTGTACGCCCAGAAGGGTCTTTAATCATTGTCTTGAAATCATTAATATTATCTTCGAATTTGGAGTTTAGAAGTGAATTTCAATGGGGCAATGGAGCATGCTCTGAGGTCATGGGGACTTGGCTCAAGAGCATTCCCTGCCTGGAAGCCTCCCTACCTGCAACCTCCTGAAATGGGTTTTCCAGGGCATGCTTCTCTGCCACCTGGCATTTTCTACCTTCATGATCTCAGGCTAGAGCATGGCAGCAGCCTCCCTGCCTTTAGCTGGCCATATAGTTTGGCAGATGACCCTCTGCCAATTCCCCTTCAAGTATGTATACCAGGAAAGAGGTTATCATCACTTATTGGTGGCCCATTCCCCATTGATGGGTAACCAGTAAACCCATGGGCAGGGAGGTGCTGGCTCTCCTTAATGGTCATGGATGGTGGGAGAGGAGTGTGCCAGCTGGTGGATCGTGCACAGGAGCCAGTTTGCACAGTAGGGCTGGGGAGACTGTGAGGATCTGCACAAGTCTCAGGAGTCTCCCTTGCCTGAAGGGGAGTAACACTAAATGCAAATGCAGAACCCTGTGCCAGGTCAAGAAAGAATCTGTGGAAGAAAGAAAGAGCTTCATGTCTATGAACAAAGGGTGTTCCCACATTTTCATTTTGCGCTGGAAACTGCAAACAATGTAGGTAACCCAGATTCTATATGAAGGCATTGAGTTTCTCTGAATGTAAAGGCAATCGGTGAGAGTATAGCTGATCCAGTTTGTGATCTTTCTTCTGCTTCTTTGCCTGGTAGAATTCTAAGGAAATAGCTGACCCTTCTGTAGCTTTTCCAATTGTGCAACAAATGTGTTTATAGATTTTTAAAAATCTTCTATATTATACTTTGAGTTCTTAAAAGAAAACAGCCACACTTAAAAATATTTGTATTCTTTGTTCTGAAAATAATAGGTCATACAAGAATATTGGGATTGACATTCTGAAATGTTATTGACTATAGAAATGTTATCTTTCCTCCAGAATAATTATATACTAAAATTTTTGTCTTCTGAAAACAAACTAAATAAGTTCCAGCAATTTCTTTTACCGAAATGGATTCAAATGTGTCATTGTTCTAATGTAAAGCATTATTCTCCTCTTTAAATTTACCTCTGTGATGGTTAGATGAGGCATTCATGCAATAAGAGGCCACTGAGTGTCTATTGAACATCCATTTCATATTAATTACAAGAAAAAGGAGAATGACATAAACTTACACTTATTGTGAATCTTCTTTGTGTCAGACTATTTATGTACTTTGAATTATTTGTTCTCAACAACAAATCAAGAGGTAGTTGGCCTCTTTTTCCGAATAAAAGCTTTGAGGATTAATTTATTAACATTAAAGGTGGTTTTCAGCTAAAAAGCAGGAAGTCCACTCAGGCATGATATTAATAAGAAACCAGTAATTGATGACTGGATTTTTTTGTTAATGTGAACATTCCATGTTTTAGTTGACCTATCACAACCTACACTTCCATCTATAATCTGAACACCCTACAACAAACAAAGTAGATGTCAGCTCTAAGACTATTTACATTATTATCTTTGGAATAAATGATGATGCTGAAAATGCACATCTCTGTGCACTGTTATTCTCGGCAACTCGTAATTGAAGCCCTTTCTGTTTCTATTAGAGTTTGTCAATTGAAGGGCCTCTTTTCTAACATCTAGACATAAGCAGTCTTTGAGAACACACCTTCTGCTAGTAAAAAAACTAGCTGTGTTTGTCCGATAGAAGGACAGAGATGTTTTTATTAACCTAACACCAACCACTCCACGGTTCTTCATGCTATTTCTTGCCGGGGAAAAATATGCACATGCCCAAGCACAAGTTCTTTGGGGGTCACATGTACCCCTTTCCTTACCTGGTGTGAGTAATATGTTTTAACTCAAACAGTACTTTATATTTTATAAAGCCTTTGAGAAAAAAAAAAAAAACTGGTAATGCTAATTAGCTAATATACAAGCATTAATTAAACAATTCTCAGAAGAGATTATTGATGAAAAGGTAGGATGTCTATGCTAATTAAGCAATGAGAAAGTTCTAGTTAAACAACTCTGTCTGTCAAGGTCATATCTATGTCAAAGAATTAGGAATGATAGACAAGGGCCAAGTGCTGATGGCCCCACTGAGAAAACTTTACCTACTGCTATTTACCAAGTAGAGACTTCATTTTTTGCTTCCCTTCCTCTCTTCAAATTTATGTAGCTTTACCCGGAAACTGGCCCATATGTTCCAACTCACATAGAGATCCCCTTTCTCCAGCAAGCCACCATCTATATCACTTATATTGCTGTTCAAGTGCTATTTGATTATGAAATATATGCGTGTGTTATTTTCCCATACTTGTCTTTAGAAGAACAGAGATAATGGCCACCATGTTTTGGAGACATCTGCATACTATACATATAGAATGATATTTAATAATTTCCAATTTGATTTTATAGATTCTGTATGTGTTTGTTTTCACTAAATAAGAGACTTAGTCATTGCTATTCTACCATGCACATATGAAAATTGAGGCTTTGCATGGCTAAAATGTTTCTTAGAATCATAGATAATCAAAGGAAGACAGAATAGGTTTTCATTTGTTGTAAGTCTTAGGAAATAAGTGGGAATGTTATTACAGTCCCAGCTTTACAGATGATAAAACCTAGGCTCAGAAGGAAACAGTACTTAGTCAAGATTACAAGTTAAATGAGGTAGTGTGCTGGTGCTGTTGTTAGGAAGGGAAGACCTGAGCGATGAGCTGCCAGAGGAGGCATTGCAGAAAAACTGGTTGACATGACAGGTACAGCTGCCTCCTGCTCACAGAGATGGGCCTTAGAACAGCTGGCCAATACCCTAAAACCCCATTTGGACTCTGTGAGCTGCTGCCCATGCAGTTCCGCTAAGCAGCATTAGCTAAGGAGCTGTGGGTTGTATGAATGATAATACAGCAGATATAACAGAAGACTTAATGACTCTTTCCATAAGGAAGGTGCCTCTTCCACATTTCTATACCTGAACTTAAACACTCTGATTTCATCAGTTTGATCTTATCAGTTAAACTAGAGACACAGTCCACGGAATTCATGCATGTAGGTGTGTGTGTCTCTCAGCCTAGCCTGCACCCTCTCCAATCTGGGACCCCTCGAGGGATGTCCAACTGCCCATTTAGGCCCAATTCCAACATCTCTCTCACAATCCAGGACTGCTGGCTCCCAATTGCTCACCTGCCAGCCTGATCATCCCCTAACCACTCCCCTCCATCCTGTTTGATGCCTATCTGCTCCCCTGCTGGCCTGATTGCCCCTAACTGCCCTCACCTGCTAGCCTGGTAACCCACCAACTGCCCTCCCCTACCGGACTGGTCACCCCTAATTGCCCTCCCTTGACAACCTGGTTGCCCCCAATTGCTCTCCCCTGCATGCCTGGGTCCCCCCCAACTATCCTCCTTTGTAGGCCAGGTTGTCCCCAACTGCCCTCCACTGTCAGCCATCTTGTGGTGGCCATTTTGTGTCCACATGGGGGCAACCATATTTGACCATAGGAGGGCGGCTGTCTTGTGTGCTGGAGTGATGGTCAATTTGCATATTACCTCTTTATTAGATAGGATAACAAGCGCCATTTTTCAGAGTACACAAGTTATATATCCAGATACTGTATATGGAAAAGGGAGATCCATCGAATGTGAATTGTACTACTATAATCCGTCTCCATATCCTTGTTTCTTAACATAGTTTCCAGTCACAGAAAGGCTGCAAGTTGTTGGTTGGGGAATGAACAAATGAATAAATGAGTGGGGGAATCCCATCTTCCTATCAAAGGTAATAATCAAATGGAAGATTGTGACTTATAAACATAACATATAGAAATGTATGAGTTTCACCAATCTTATTTTATAGAAGAAACAGTTTAACAAGTTTATGTGATTTGTTTAAGGCTTTGAGATAATAAACCTATCCCTATAATCCAAGTGAATGAGTAATTTGCTGCCTAATTTTCTATTCAAAAACAGTGTATTTTTATTCTAAAAGTGTCAGATTATTTTTAATGTTCTGCTAGTCTATTTGTCATATATAAGGCCATAATTCAGTCACATGGCATAAGTTATTTCTCTAAACTAGTAAAAATAATAAATTCAGTGGATAACTAAAATTACATTATAAGAGGTAGTGGGAATTAATGCCTTCTATTGCTCTGTGTGCTTTCATGAAAAATGTGCATATTACATTAAGAAATAATAGTGATAATAATAGCTAACTATGGTGGATTTTTGTTGTGTGTTTTTCATGTGTGTGTACCCAGCATTCCTTCTTTTTCCTAGTCACATGACCCCACTAGCTTTGAGTGCAGAGGCTGATGAATTAAGTACATGGCTCAGGCCAGCTAATCAGACCTTTCTCTCTCCAGTCACTGACTACTGTAGCTGAAACGTGAGTCTGCATAATCAGATATTCCATATGTTGGACTGCCCATGTTATAGCTGGAAATGTGAAGTGTAAGGCTGTTGGTAGATTGGGCCTGACGGTGGCAGAATGAAGGGGTCATAGAAGGAGCCTTTCTGAAAACAAGGACAAGCAGAAGCACACAGACCCAAGAGAGAAACAGAATTCTGATTGTATCCTTTGAGCCTCTATATCCATCTATGCCTGAAGCTTTTACATTCATTGGACTTTCTGGTTATAGAGGTCACAAACTACCTTAACATAATTTGGGTTCCTGTCTTTTTAAAGTAAAGACATTCAATTTAAACAATTAGTATTGTTGAGTAATCAGTGTATTCTGACCTATAGTGCAAGCTTATGTATATTAACAAAGTTAATCCTCACAAAAAATCCCCACACTTTATATTATCTTGAATTTGTGAATAAGAAAATTTAGATTAAAGAAGCTAAATGAATAGCCCAAGGTCATAGAGTTAGTACTATGGGAACCAGGACTCTGAAATCTTTTTATCTGATTCAAGCCTATTTCCAAACATCTTTTCAGCAATGCAAACTGACTTTTCATACCCCTAATGTTCATGTGAATCAAAGTCGCAAGATTCACAAAGGGATACATTGTCTCCTTGAAGGCCAGAGACCATCTTTAAATGTTCTGAGACAATTATTTTTGCCTAAGGTTGACTAATGGACAAATATATAAAATCATAAGACAACCTGATTATATAGGTAAGCATTAATAAACAATAGTATTTATAGTAACAGTGATATTTTCCTGAGGTGACGTTATTAAATATAGAAAATAAACCAGTCCTTTTGGATCCTATGATTCTTGGCTTGTGTGAGATCCACTTTAAACACTTGTGTGGTTTTTCCAAATTACTACAACTCTTTAATAAGTCAAATTTCTCCCAATTATCAATGCCATTTTTTACAGTTGAAAATAAAATGAAGACCTGGCCCAGCATAGATTTCAAATAACTACTAGTGTTTGTTTTCTGAGCTTTCTCTATACCTTTACAAAGATAGATTTCTTACATGAAGTATTTTATACATTGCCAATTAAATATTTCCACAGTAATTGATTATCCTATATTTATGGAACAGCAATGAAAAGCTAAAACTAAGTTAAACAAACTAAAATGTCTGCAACAAATTAATAATAATAGTAAGTGCTTTGAATATATTGACAGTCTTAGTATCCACCTCTCCATAATGATGTTATTATATTAGAGGAAACCATTTAATAAGCTGTTTCAGTCTGGGAAAAAATGGAAAGAAACCTCAAAGACTATTTCTAAGAATATGTAAAGGTCAATGTGATAGCAAAGAGAGAACACGTATTACATATTGTGCACATCGCCCTTTAGAAACAAAGAATATAGCCAATTAAATTGTTGCTGGATGTCAACTAACCTTGCATACAATGACATCCACTGGATTTGAGTAACTTGGAAAGAAGGATGGCAGCTCTCTCCTAGATTGATTTCCATGGCAGAATCTGCAAATTGATGTTTTACATGACGTTCATGTCTAAATATTTAACTTCCTTATGCTGTGAGTTTTAGTGCAATGACTTTAGTCTCTACTGGCTAGGGTATCCTTGCTAAGATGTTGATATATTAAGAGTATATAGGAAGTTTGCCACAAAATAAATTTTGATGCCATATTAAAAAAGAAAAAGAGTATGTAGAATGTCTCATAAAGTTATTGTTCCTTCACTTTCTCAATATCATACTGAAAGTGGTAATTCATAGATACAATCTAATTTGATGCCACTCCAAGTGACAATACTTTGTAGCAATTCATTAGTATGAGATGAAGTTAAAGCTTACCTCCATGGGAAAAGAATATTATCAACCCATTTCCCCCATCCCATTTTATGTTGTGATATTTGCTGACTAAGCCATATTGTGGTCAATATTCTACTTAACGTGTGTGTTAACAAAAGCCAAAAACAACATACACACTTTGAATAACTATAAAGGCATTATTTATTAAAATACATTTTACTGTCAAAAAATTAACAGCTATTAGCTGTTACAATATGTACTCATTTTTGAGGACAGCTATATATTTGACAATAAGCATTTGTTAAATGGACTTGACAATACATTTCTTAACGAGTTCACTTACTTATTAAGGAATCTTATGATATCCTCAGGTCCTTTCCTAAGAATGTGCTAACATCTTCACAGAATATTTTGCAAATCATATCAGGGGAGTATAGATTCTCCATGGTCCATATACCAAAATTAATTTTAAAGGATTAAAAAAGATTTAGAGAACTCATTCAAAGTCGATATATTATCATAAAAAAGGCTGCTCTTGAGTAAGTTAAATGTTGAACGTCTGACAAAGACATTGCTATACATTATTTTAAATTACTGATTCAATAGAGTTAGATTGCAAAATCTGTGAAATCTTAACTGAACTGCTAAAAAAAACAAATAATCTAAGCAAGAAATTTAACTTACTTTTTTTTTCTCCATTAAAATTTCTGCTCTCAATGTTATACCTCTGTAAATATGGTATGTTGGATATTGATATCGAGTTCTTTCATTACTCAAATCAGGTACTTCCTTAAGCTCACTTGTGAATAATACCATGTCCCATTTTATTGTGCTGTAGTAAAAAAAGTGTCAAAATGATAGAAAACTTTACAATTAAAGGGTGTTATTTGACATTGTTTCTTATCTATTTTATAAATATTTGTTCACCAAAAATGGGTTCTGAGTTCTAATATATAGTATGAACTCTGGGTTTTTATGTTAATATTGGTTCATAATTATTATGCTCTGCATTTTTCTATTTTTTATTTTATTTTTTTACATTTTCACCCTAAGGATTAGTTGTGAGAATGTACCACTCTGGTGATGATGTTGCCAATTTGGAAGGCTCTCTGTATGTTTGGGAGCATGGAGTATATGGGAAATCTCTGTACCTTTCTCTTAATTTTGTGGTGAAACTACACCTGGTTTAAAAAAATAAATTTCTTAAAATTATTAGAACTTGCTGTTCTTGATGAGAAGGAGGAGAATGTGGCTGGAGGCCAATCAGGAAGGAAGGAGGGAGATGGAGGGGAAGCAAGATCTTGCACAGCTTTTAGGTCTTGGGAAGAAGGGTCTTGGTCTTTGTATCTTTGGTTAACAATTGAGAAACTCCTGAAGGAGTTTAAATAGGGAAATTATGATAATTGTATTTCTAAAATATGCCTTGGGCTGCAGTGACATGAATGACTGAGAAAAAAAAAAGGCTTTACTTTTTTTTTTTTAGAAAAAGGATTTTGAGAACAATTTCTCAGAGGGGAACCGGGAAAAAAATTTGGGGGCAGAAACAGCATTGGAAACTAATGCAAAGATATTGGAGGGCAGTCGTTCCTGGAGACATGGATTTAAGCAAGTTATAATGGAATCAATTTTAATTGCTTTATAGTTACAGTTGGCATGGTTATGAATTCTACTTATAAAATGGTGATGGTGATTATAGGATTAAATAAGACTCAGAAGTTTAATTTTTATCTAACGCTAGACGGAGAACTAACAATACTTGAATACCTATTATGCCAGGTACTGAATAAAAGGCTCATAAAATTTAACTTAATCTTCACAAAAAACATGGGTGGTAGGATTATCTCAGGTAAAGAAACTGGGCTTTAAAGAGGATGATTACTCTGTCGGTCTTTCATAAAACTAGAAAATTGCAGAGTCAGGATTTTAACTCAGGTGACACCGTACAGTAAATACACAGTACACATTCTCAATCACAAAAATACCCCTTTCTTCTTTCTTGATCTGCCTGAGCTTGCACTTTAAACACTTTTATTTTAACACTTTTGCTAGATCCTATGAGTCCTTCATTTCTGGGTGTCTCTAGTGTCTTTTAAGATACATGATGGGGAACCCCAGGATTTTGGGGCTTTCACCATATTGTTACATATCCATAAATGAAAGGCTTGTTGCAGGAGGTGGAGTTCCTGAGGGATTAGGGACTAGAACAGGAGGAAGCTAGGAGTTGAGGGACGTGGATGGTAAGCATTGACATAGACTCCCATCACAACCTAGATGTGACCTCATTTTTGAGCCCCTACATGCTTTTATTTATATATTTTTCCTTAATTAATGTTTTTAGCTTTAGTTATTTTGTCATGAGACTATTTTGTTGTCTTGTTGCATTATTTTGCTCTGCATTTTTCAATTTTTATTTTTTTTCCATTTTCACCCGGAGGATTAGTTTTGAAACTGTAACAGAAGAAATCAAATATATCCTACAAATCTATTTTGATAAAATGTGTTTTCATGGTCCATACAGTCCACAGGCTTGCAGAGAACAGAACATCCTTTCTGAGACTCATAGTATTTGAAGGCATCAGGTTTCTTCACAGCCACATATAGCAGACTGAGCTCTCTTTTATAGATAATTAAAGCCATGTTCATCCCTCAGTCCTCCACAGGGCATTTTTGGTCTTCTTTTTTAGTCCAGTTGTTGGTTGTTTCCAGGGTGTTTGCCTCTCTTCCTCTCACCAGGGGAAGCAGTCCTTTCTTTGCTGGTGGGATGGTGTTCTCTCCTTGGACTGCCTCGTTCTTACTTCTTGCAGGTCAGGTGCTTCCGTAGCCCACTCTGGCTGATGAATGCTCATCTGCTCGGTATTTTCTTTTATTTCTTTCCTGTCATGTCAGTTCTCTTTGGAGGCCCGGGAGACTGTCTGGGTTAGTGAATATTCTCTGATGTTCTCCAGCATCAACCAAATTCTGACCCATTCTCATTCTTAGCCAACTATGTTCTTCTGGAAGCTCATACGAAACATCTGTGTTTGTCATTTCATCTTGTTTATTTTCACCAGACCCTGGTTTGATAAGTAGGGTTATAGCATTTGCACTTTGTAAACAGCAGAGATACAGACTGTGAGATTTAAGATCAGGTATCAAATTATTTCCCAGACTTGAATTTCAATACTTCTTAGCTATGTGAATTTGCAGATGGTGTTTAAACTTATTGAACCTGTTTCTCATCTCCATATGGTTACTGTGAGAATTACTAAGGCATATAAAACATATAAAACACTTACCCAGATATGAGTAAAACTTACTTTTTAAAAACCCTGCCCTATTTTTCCAAGTATATGAGCTTTACCATGCACTGAGGACTTTCACATCTGTTGTCACAGTTACAAATTAAAATAACCCTGTGCATCGATAAATTAAGAATTCTTTTTCTATTGTAAGAAAAGGAAGTAGGCTCAGAAGGCAACTTGTTCATAATCCTGTAGCCAATGACTCCTTTTATGTGAGCAAGATAGGTCTAAAACCACCTATTTTAATTGTCAGTCTAATGTTTTAGAGAGTATGTGTTTCCTATGGAGACTGACTTGAACAGGCAACCTGTTTTTGTCTTTTTAAATCTCCATCATCTCTTCTAGGATTTATCAGAATACCATGCACATAATAGTTCTCAATATGTGCCTCTGAATTACATTTATTGAATGTTTAAAGGAAGAACTATCCCCACCATATTTAAAAGTGTATTTCTAGTTATAGTTCAGACTAGAGGCCCAGTGCATGAAATTTGTGCACGGGATGAGGGGGTTTGTCCCTCAGCCCAGTCTATATGCTCTCCAATCTGGGATCTCTTAAAGGGTATCCAGCTGCTGGTGAGATTGGACCTAAATGGCAGTCAGACATCCCTCTCACAATCCAGGACTGCTGGCTCCTACCTGCTTGCTTACATGCCTGCCTGATTGCCCCTAACCACTGCTTCTTCCTGCCAGTCTGATCACCCCCTAATCACTCCCCTGCCACTCTGATCAATGCCTAACTGTTCCCCTGCCAGCCTGATTGCCCCTAACTGCCCTCCCCTGCCAGTCTTGTCTCTCCTAATTGCCCTCCCCTGCAGGCATGGTTCCCCCAACTGCCCTCCCTTGCAGGCCTAGGTCCCCACCAGCTGTCCTCTCCTGCAGGCCTGGCCCCTTCCAACTATCTTCCCCTGCTAGCCTGATCGCTCTCAACTGCTCTCCCCTGCCAGCTATTTGATGGCTGCCATATTTGACCACATGGGGTGGCCATCTTGTGTATTGGGGTGATGGTCAATTTGCATGTTACCTCTTTATTATATAGGATAATTACAGCAATGTTTCACCCCAGTAATATTTATTGTTTTCTCAATATAGCGTATGAGGACAGAAGAGGAAAACAATGGGTAAGTGTTTTTTGTTTCAGCATCACCTAAAATGCTCTCAAAGGTTTGGGGGTTTGCTTTTTCTCTATATTTATTGCCTGGTATGTCTTACCTTATACTTTATTTTCTTAAAATTAAATTATTTCTATTCCCTCCATATATCAAAACCTTTATATTCATGTTCCATTTCCAGCAATGATTATTTTGTGGAAATAACCACCTGTTCAATCATAATGTACTCAATGAATGAGGATGACTTTATTAATCTCTGTATTTCAGTGTCCCCAGTACAGAGGGCATTCTGTAATTTATTTCTACCATTTATTTATTTATTTATTTATTTATTTATTTATTTATTTATTTATTTAATTTTTTTTTATTGATTTCAGAAAGATGGAAGAGGGAGAGAGAGATAGCAACATCAGTGATGAGAGAGAATCATTGATTGGCTATCTCTTTCATGCCCCCTACTGGTAATCGAACCTGAAACTGGGCCATGTGCCCTGACTCAGTATTGAACTGTAACCTCCTGGTTCATACGTTGACACTCAACCGCTGAGCCATGTGAGTCAGTCTATTTTTAGTTATTTATTCACTGGTACGTATTCACCACAAGATTGTGTATATGTGGGCTATATTCTCTTTCTAGATGTTCTTTTATAGTTTTCTAAACAGCTGTAACATAAATGGCAGCATCAAGTCCATGTAATAGTTGAGGTTTTCAGGATGAAGAGGATGTTTAGTTTGCCCGATTGATATAGACTGCTAGAGATAGAGCTAGGAATGGGATCGGTGACTCATTTATTTTTATACCAAACTAGTGGCCTAGTGCACAAAATTCATGCATGGGAGTGTGTGTGGTGAGGGTGTCCCTCAGCCCAGCCTGCACCCTCTCCAATCTGGGACCCCTCAGGGGATAATCAGCAGTCAGACATCCCTCTCACAATCCAGAACTGCTGGCTCCTAACTGCTCGCCTGCCTGCCTAATTGCCCCTAATTTCTTCTGCCTGCCAACCTGATTGTCCCTAACTGCTCCCATGCTGGCTTGATTGCCCATAAACACCTCTGCCTCAGCCCCACATTCGGGAACCAGAATTCCCTCCACTAGCCCACCACAGGCACCAGGGATCCAAGCTTCCCTTCCTCTGGTCAGCCATAGGTGCCCAGGCTGGCTGCAGCCACAGGGGATGGTAGGCAGGTGGCTTTGCCTGAGCTACAGCCACAAGTAGTGGTGCCTGGGACCATGGGATGGGCGGCTTCTCTGTCTCCAGGGCCACAGTCAGGTACTGGTACCTAGGACTGTGGGGTGGGCAACTTCTCCTTTTACCAGGCTGTAGCCAGCCACAGGTGCTGGCACCTGGACTGCAGGCAGGCGGCTTCTCCTTCTTCCCTGGGATGCAGTGTGGGCAACTTCTCAGGCTGGCTGCAGCCTGGGATCATGGGGCAGGTGACTTCTTCATTCCTCTGGGCCACACCCAGCCTCAGGTGCTGGTACCCAGTTTCTCTGTCTCCCCCAGAACATGGGACAGATGGATGTAAGGCTTCTGCTGCTGGCTGCAGCCTGGGGTCACAGGGCAGGTGGCTTCTTCATCTCTCAGACTGCAGCCAGTCTCAGGCATTGGCACCCAACTTCTCCGACCCCCACAGGTCCATATATGGCCAATACTACCATAATGGATCCATGTAATAACCAATTTCTTAAATTTCTGTTTGGGAAAAGAACATCTTGACATGTTGCTCTTCTGATTTTTATGTTACTTGTCAACTATCTTCAATATATAAGCATGGATCGCAGACTGCCTGGCAATTTTCACTGCCTCTCTGCTACCACCTCTGAGAAGTCAGAATACTGCATACTTTTCTTTCTATGGAAAATATTTCCATTTTTATGGTCTTATGTATGGTCAGGAAGACCTCTTACCCTAGAGATTTTACTGAAGAGCTCAGTTTTATTACTTTTTACTCCAAAAGTTATTAAGAAAGCACACAATTTACAAAGCAAAAACATAAAAATAACACAGGAGTGTCTATACTGAGCTCATAAAAGTCACAAAGATAGCATCAGTCTCTTGAATTTGAAGCTAACTTTCGGCTGGCAAGCCTAGGTTAGTAATCTAATTTATGAGAATTCAAGCATTAAAAAAAAACATTTATAATGGGAACAGCTGGGAATTTAAGCAGGGTGGCTAGAATGGAGAAGTTAAAACAACAATAGTAACAAAATAATAATCATTCTTTGTGATTTTATAGATTATTAATAATATAACCTATAAATAGGTAAGGACTGGGTGGTAGGAAAAATATAATTTTTGAAGATGCATAGAATTGTGTTTTTAGCTCGGCAAACACGTCTTACCTGTGTTACTCTGGGAAATTTCTTTAATAATGTCTTATCTAAGTCTACTCACCTATAAATCACAACTAAAAGTATTTACTTTTTAGGGTTACTGAATCCTATATAATGAAAGGCCAATATGCAAATCGACCAAATAGCAGAATGACTGGTCACTATGACGCACACTGACAATCAGGGGGCAGATGCTCAACACAGGAGCTTCACCTTGGTGGTCAGTTTGCTCGCACAGGGGGAGCTCCACCCAGCCAGAAGCTGGGCTCACAGCTGGCAAGTGCAGAAATGGTGGTGGGAGCCTCTCCCCCCTCCATGGCAGAGCTAAGGAAGGATGTCTGATTGACAGCTTAGATCCGTTCCCACGTGGGAACAGGCTTAAGCTGTCAGTTGGACATCCCCTGAGGGCTCCCAGACTGTAAGAGGGTGCAGGCCTGGCTGAA
This sequence comes from Antrozous pallidus, assembly GCA_027563665.1. Lineage (NCBI taxonomy): Eukaryota > Metazoa > Chordata > Mammalia > Chiroptera > Vespertilionidae > Antrozous > Antrozous pallidus. The sequence goes on along the minus strand of CM050520.1, from coordinate 52,099,055 downwards.
GGACTTACCCCTCCTGAGTGCACGAATTTTGTGCACAGTCTCAATATCTATATCTATATCTATATCTATATCTATATCTATATCTATATATATATGCATATATATATATGAAGAGTAAGTGTTTGTAACTGAATTGTTTTATTTTTAGTATTATTGTAGCTCCTATTATAAAAAAGTTTAATATTTAGTGACATAATTCTACTACTTCAATGGAAGTTTTCTATGATTTATGACAGTAATCTGCATACATGTTTCATAAACTTATGTAGGAGTTGTTATTTGTATATATTATACACTTCACTCAATTTGAAATTCCTATTAACACATATTCTAAACTTTTACTGTTATGATTCTATTCTAAACCTGTTTTCTGTTTTATTTTTAAATTTCACTTCAAGGACTAATTTATAATAACATTTCAAGTGCATTAATTACCTTGAAAATAAAACTTATCAAAAATGCATTCAGTCTTTTCTTACCAAAACTGTGTAAAATAGTACTGAAACCACTGCTCATTGTTTGTTCATGTTAAATTAGTGAAGAACAAGAACAAATAACACAATGACATTCACTTTAAATATTTAAAATGATTAAGCAATGAATTTTTAAATTATTGCATATCAAAAGTATCCTTAGAATGCATATTAAGAAGAACTTGAAATGAATGTCCTATTTTAGATTATTTAATATTGGTTAGCACTCAAATCAGTATAATATTGGTTAGCACTCAAATCAGGTCTATTTATTAGAATATAAGTTAAACAGGATTTTCTGTGAGAAAATTAACTTGTAATTAACTCTCTGGCAATTTTTTTTCTGGGTTGAAGACATGGACATCTTATTTTGGTTTGGGTAGAGTATGTAGAATCTGGGCATTAAGCCATTGCTGAAGATGAATGTTGACATTTATGAAAATCACAAGATCCAGTGATCTCCTATGAAAATGGGTACAAGACTGAAATGTATAATATAAACAAATGAGTGAAGAAGTAAGGCCTCATTTTTTAAACAATTATTATTCACAATGGTAATGGTTTTCAGCAGAAATCAAACATTATGAAAAGCAAAAAAAATAGGTCAGCATAGTCTTAACCAAAGCAAGAATCGAAATATATAGTACTGTTTTTAACTGACTTTGATCAGTTACCTTGAGCAAATTATCTAGATATCTTTAATTCATTTCCTTTGTCTATTGAACTTAATACCAACATATACTAATAAATAATACTAACCCACTGCAATGTGAAATTTAGTGTACATTCAGCAATGTATCGCAAAGAAAGCTATTTCTATTACAAAAATATATTATCCATTCAACAATTATTGTGTGCCCATTACTTGTCATATGTTGGACTAAGCACAGGAATGAAAACAAGAGTAAAGCACCATAATTGCAACTTAATTCTTTAAATGGGAAGCCAATTTGCTTGTTTTGTTAAATAGGATTTTTCAGGTTTATGAACAAGTTACCACTTACCTTTTTACTATATAGGTAGAGGCTCAGTGCATGAAAATTCTTGCATGTGGGGAGCGGGGGGCGGGGGGGGGGGCGGCAGGGAGGTTGTCTCTCAGCCCAATCTGCACCCTCTCACAGTTCAGGACCCCTCGTGGGATATCTGACTGACAACTTAGGCACACTCCCTAACAGGGATCCTTAGCACTGCCCAGGAGGCTGAAGAAGCTCCTGCTCTCGCAGCCGTCAACCTGGCTTCTGGCTGAGCAGCACTCCCCCTGTGGAAGTGCACTGACCATCAGGAGGCAGCTCCTGAGTTGAGTGTCTTCTCCTGGTAGTCAGTGCACATCACAGCAACCAGTCATTCCTAGTCATTCTGCCATTATGGTCAAATTGCATATTACCCTTTTATTATATAGTATAGAAATGCTTTTTTATAACTTAATAATGTGAATAATATCAAACCTACAAAAGAAACACAGATTTTAAAGCACTTGAAAGTATCCGCTTATAAACAAAAATTTAAACCCATTGATCATATTATAAGTATTCAAAATCACAGTTCTGAAAAGAGCTTTGGTGTTAAATAAGATAGTTACTCTCTTTTATAGAAATTAATACCCACAGAGGTTATATATCCTTCCAAGGATACAGAATCTATTTGTAGTAGAATGGGTACCAGAACCCAGCCTTTTACATTCTAGTCTGTTGATTACATTATTTGTTATACTTCATTAAAATGTGACTTGAAAACCTTGATCTTGAACTATTCTAAAAGAACTTTGTGAAACCAGATTAAATTTTGTATTGAGCCAGAGGAAAGAGATTTAAAATATTATTTTTTAAAAAAATATATTTTTTAAAATGTATTTCAGAGAAGGGAAAGGGAGAGATGAAATATCAGTGATATGAGATAATCACTGAATGGCTGCCTCCTGAATGCCCCACATCGGGGAATGAGCCCGCAACCTGGGCCTGTGCCCCGACTGACTGGAAATTGACCTGTTACTTCTGGTACATAGGCTGATGCTAACTAGTGAGCAATGCTGGCCGTGCTTAAAATAACCTATAATTCAGACTACTCCTAAACTGTTTTAGGTACTCTGGACTCATGTTTGTACTAGTGTGTCATTGTTTGTATTGTTTATTTTTCTTCATACTTGCTCCTGATAACCAGTTTCCAAATAATGGATTCATGATACAATTAGGAGAAAGTCTAGTTTTCAAACCTGGGTATTACAAGGCCAGTTACTTTTTATAAGGCCTATTCTTATATTTCTTGCATCATCTCCTAGCACTGTTTTCAAACTATTCATAGGAAACACTAGAGACCATTTGTAGCTTCTGCCAAGATCTGCCATTTATAAATACTTACTCTGATTGTCCATTGGAATATAGTGTCTTTTACATCCTTTTTGCATGGATAGCTCTTCAAACTTGTGCTTAACTATGGCTTTACCCAGAGACACCATCCCTGGGTATTTCTGTTTTGTTATGTCTACCCTCTTCACATGCTCCCATCATACCCTGTATACCTCCTTCATAGCATGTTCTATGTAATACTGCAGTTGCCTAGGTATTATCTCTCTTACTTCCTGGATGGTACATTCTTTTGCTATGTTCACGGTTGTACCCACAACATTTAATTAAACACAGAATAAGAACAAAAACAATTATTTATATTATATGAAATAATATGTTGTCAATATTGCACTCTTAAGGATACTGTATTTTGGAGGGTTATTCTCTTTCTTGTATCACCGATATGAAATGTGGGTCAGTGCTAGTCATCACTGAAACATTTTCAATGTAAAAATATCAAGAGAGACATCTAAAAACACTGGGAGATATCGAAAAAGAAATATTTAAAACATTAAGAGGGATACAGAGACCTAATAAAATAAGAAAGCTATCTGGTATTGTATCATGGGAGAATTCTGGGAAAATCTCTGGATCATCTGAAAAACTATGGTTAGATTATAAACTTTTATTTCATATTTAGTAATTATCTGCAACCTTTATAAAGTGATTGAAAAGGAAGTACAACTCATACAAACTATTTCTGCTTCTTTTTGAAGATCACTTATACTGTGGATTACTAAGAACTAGTGAAGTTGAAAGCTCGCTTAGAATAACTGTACTCAATCAATTAGCAAAGGAGAAACTAGGTTAACTTAGTCTCACAAGATGGGACAATTGATTTGTGGGAGAGCAAGGACTGAAAGAGAGGTCTCCTCCCCTTCTTTAGGTCGCTGCAGAGCCCACGTCATATAACAATAGCAGTGAGAGGCATGTTTTAATGTCTTAGGTCTCACAAATCTGTTTACCTATGTGGAAGGATCTTGATTTTAATAGTAAATATAAGGGGAAAATGTAACTCTAGGTATTTGCTTTTACAGATTAAAAAAAAATCTTGGAAAAAAATGAATGTATTTTTTTTCTTTGGGAGTCAAGGTTAAGAAAAGCTACATTAAGAAGACTGGACTTCCTAACTTTTATTTAGTATTAGGGCTTTTTGAAGGAATTTTGATATTCATTTATCCATGTAACTATTATAAGGCAAAAATCATATATTAACTCCAGAACAGACCTGCAATTTCTTAACCTAGTATTCAAGGTTCCCTAAAATCTACTTATTGTAATATCTGATCATGAGTCTGTTAAGGATCTTATCTCTTTGGGAAAATACTGGCAAATGGATTTAGTGAGAAGGAAATGTGAGGACGATATCGACTATCACCTAAGTGCAAGTCCTTAGGTGTTTTCATATATATTATTTCATTCCAGTTCTTACAATAATGTCATAAAGGGGGTTTCTTAGAAATTTTATTTTTGAGATTAAAAACTTGAGGGTCCAGAACGATTACTCAGGATAGAACAGGAATTTAAATTCAATTATTTTAGCTATCAGTTCAGTGCCCATATACATTTCTTAGAAAGTACTTGTGAATTCAAATAAGTAGGTAACTTTCCCATCATCTAAACAGTAATTCAAGTTCAAATTAGACAATGTGTGGACCTCAGATGTTGTCAACAGAAATGACACAATTGATAGCCATTGAAGGCAGCTAAATTCAGCTGATTTTTAAATTTCCCTGTCTGAGTGGTGGTTAAGATCAGGATGTCTTCTTTTAGTATTGCTTTGTTGGAACACATTAATATTGAGCCCTTCTCAAATCCTGAGCCAACAACAGATTAATAAATGTGAGCAAGGATAGAGAATGGATCAATAAAGTTGTTTGGTGAATGTCAGATCCAGGAGGCAGCAAAGGAGATAGACAAGCTGGAGAAAAATAAAATCAAATAAAGAAACTAAAGAAAAGGGAAATCAAGTGACAGCATACTCTTAGGTGAAAGAAAAGGAAAGGTGAAGTAAATACATTCCAGGAACTGCAGAATCCTTGTTAACCTATAATGGGAAAGTGTGATCTTGCTCATAGGAAGCTCTGCTGTGAAAATATTATTTTTTAAAATATGTTTTACTTGATTTCAGAGAGGAAGGGAGAGGGAGAGACAGAAACATCAATGATGAGAGGTAATTACTAATCTGCTGCCTCCTGCACTACCCGCCGCCCCCCCCCCCCCCCCCCCCCAGCACACACGGAGGGGATCTAGCCCACAATCCTGGCATGTTCCCTGATCAGTAATCGAACTGTGACATCATTGTTCACAGTTTGATGCTCAACCTCTGAACTAAGCCAGGCAGGGAAAAGCTTCTTTATGGATCTCAGCAGATCTCTCTGACAATTCTATCAATTAGGGCAACTTACTCCCCCAAATACACAATGAAGGTTGAATTGAGATGGCCAATTTTTAAATGGTGTGGGGAAATAAAAGAGGAGATGTTTTTTTAAATATGTATGTCTCAGAGTCTAAACTTAGCAGACTATAAAATTTGAGACAGGAAATCTGATGATCTTGATTCAAGACTCTTGAATGATCTGTGCTTACTACAGAAGAGAAAGAGAGAGAGAGAGAGAGAGAGAGAGAGAGAGAGAGAGAGAGAGAGAGAGAGAGAGAGAGAGTTGGAGGAGGATGGATGGAAGTAAAGAGCAATAGTGAAAAAAACAGAGATAATATTACTTTTTTATTATTAAAAATGTATTTTATTGATTTTTTACAGAGAGAAAGGGAGAGGTATAGAGAGCCAGAAACATCGATGAGAGAGAAACATCAATCAGCTGCCTCCTGCACACCCACTGGGGATGTGCCCACAACCAAGGAATATGTCCCTGACCAGAATTTAACCTGGGACCCTTCAGGCCGCAGGCCGGCGCTCTATCCACTGAGCAAAACCGGCCAGGGCTAATATTACTTTTAAAAAAATTAAACACACTCAACCTAAATAGATGATATAGAATCCAAAAGGCATTTACCAGGCATTTAGTGGTTAATAATGCAGATTTTTTTCAATAGATGGAGTTACACATATGTTTATATATTTGTGATTTGGTATGTATGCTATTTTGTTGTATTGACAACAAGCTTCAAAACTTTATATGTCAAATTTTTTGAAGATGTTAACATCATAGATATTTTTACACTTAAAAAATGTTGCATTGTGTGCCAAAAAGAGCATTTGCAGGAAGATTTAATTCATTTCTTTATTTTGAAGAAAAGTGCTGCTGAAAGTTATTGTATACTTTGGGAAGCTTATGTGAACATGCTGCATCTCAAGATACTTGTGAACACTGGTTTAAATGCTTTAAAAGTTGCGCTTTCGATGTGAAAGAGAAAGAACGTCCAGGTCAGCCAAGAAAGTTTAAAGACCGACAATTATAAGCATTATTGGATGAAGATGCATGTCGAACTCAAAAACAACTTGCAGAAAGATTAAACGTTGCTCAGCAAACAATTTCTGATCATTTATAAGCAATGGAAAAGATTTTTAAAGGAAGGAAAATGGGTGCCACATCAACTGAACAAAGACAAATGGAAAACCGAAAAGTCATCAGTAAAATGTTGCTTCAACAACACGAAAGAAAGTCTTTTTTGAATCAAATTGTGACTGGCAATGAAAAGTGGATTTCTTTTGAGAATCTCAAACACACAAAATCATGGGTTGATCCAAGTCAACCATCAACATTGACTGCAACGCCAAACAGCTTTGGAAGGAAGACAATGCTCCGTGTTTGGTGGGATCAGGAAGTTGTGTGCTTCTAAAACCAAGTGAAACTGTTAATACTGATCACTATCGACAACAAGTAATCAATTGGTATCACACTTTTATCTTGAAATGACCAGAATGTGCCAGAAGACACGGCAAAGTAATTTTGCTTCATGATAATGCACTATCGTACACTTCAAAACCAGTTATGGACATGTTAAAAGATCTTGCCTTGGAAGTATTAACCCACCTGCCATATTCACCAGACCTTACTCCTTCAGATGACCACTTGCTCCAAACAACAGCACACACACTTTCTGAGCAGCACTTCAAAACACCTGAAGAAGTGGAAAATGGCTTCTCTGAATGGTCTGTCTCAAAGCAAGAAAAATTCTGTTGGGACGGTATGCACAAATTACCTGAAAGATGGGGGAAATGTGTAGCTAGTGATGGACATTGCTTTGAATAAAGCACTTTTGATGTTTCTCTTAAAATTATTGTGTTTTCTTAGATTATAAAATCCGCATTATTAACTGGTATACCTAGTACATTCTGTTTTGTTTTTGAGTCATTTTTATGTTGTGGGGTAGAGAAACCAAATATGAAATAAAAGTCAAACTGAAATATAATAATTACTAAGTGGTATACAGAAATTAATGTGTATAAACTAGGGAGGGTGGGTTTTTTGTGCAAATAAATCAGGAAGTGATTCATGGAGTAAATATCAGCTGAGTGGACTTGAAGGCTTGGAGAAGTTAGGAGGAAAGCATTCTTTGTGTGAACAGAGGCAGAGAGATGAGAAATACTGTTCAAGGATAGGCAGACCCAGGGATTCTCTGTCAAGTGACAGGGTAGTAAAAACACACATGGGGAAATGAAATGGAAAAGTTGGGTTACTGACATTAAAAAGGGAGATGAATAAAAGTCTGGATGCAGTGTTTTGACTTTACTGTGTACATAGAAGGGAGCCTGCAAACTTCTAAGAAAATGTATCCCTTTGGTGCTTTAAGAGAAAACGTGAACAGTCATATATATGATAATTTAGAGAAGGCATTAGGAGTGGAACATTTGAAGAATAGTTACCCATTCATAGACATTTGCTGAATGCAGAAGAAAATTATTTTTTTCCTTTAATATTTTAAGATATTCTGCAAAACAGGTTCATGAAAAGCCTAAAAACTTAAATAAGACCAATGCATCCTACCCTTTGCTTCCACCTATTTTTTTCACTCTATGAGTTGTGCTCTGCTAAAATATCTAAGTTAGTATTTAATGAAAACAATAAAACTATAAACAGACAAAAACTTTGACAGTAAAGGTAATTCCAAAATATGACTTTTCTCACTTTATATTAGGAAGATATTAGATTTGGCAGATTAAGCAACCTAGTAAATTTTCAATCTGAAGTGAGCCAACAATAAATTCCAACGCTAGTTTCTAATTATGTCTGACTGGAAATCATAGGGTTCTTGCAATGGCAGTCTGTATATAGTGATTCTTATCAACTCCCCATTCAGTCCCTTCCTATCTCTTCCTTGGATATTGAAACTCCATAAACTGGTCTTTGTCTTCATTAATTCCTTATAGATTGAGTATAATGAAGCTAATATTTATCCCAGGCTTACAATATCAATTTGGAAATGACAATGCCAAAGAGCATTCATCTAGGAAGAGCCAGATATGGACTCACACCGCAGTTGAGATAATTCAAAGCGTGATCATTCTAGCAGAAACTGCTATTACCTTCAGCAAAATGAGGAAGTTAAAATAAAACCCTAGACTCAAAAAGTTGGCCTATGGTTAATTTTATTTGTATTATGTTAACTGTGGCATTTTAACAAGTTTTAAAACTGATCTCTTCAAATAACTGTTCACATTTCCTTGTTAGTTCTGATATATTTTTCTGGTATAGAAAATGGTTGAAAATGTTTTTATCCTAATGCATTTTTTATTTGTTCTGATATTATTAAAGTCATTTATAATTGTTAATGACTTTTGTTGATTCTGTTTTTTTAGGGAAGTACACTATGAAAATCATAACTTTATCCCTTTAAATATATGTATATTTTAATTACTTGTCTTATTTTATTACATGCAGGCAAATCTACTTTGAAATAACTACAAACAGTTTTAATTTTTCATAAGAAAAAATAATCCCCTTTTTTATGCAAGTCAGATCAGTCTTGGTGTTTTTCCCCTTCATAGCCCAATGGTCTATTTAACAAAATGCCTGTGATTAAGTTTGTTTTTCTAATGAAGCTCAAGAGGATGGAATTAAATTAGTTTAGGGTAGTTACTTACAATTAGATATTCTTACAATATATAGATTCAAGATATGCAGTGAGAATGGACTACCTTACCACACCTTTAAAAAGTTATATAAAATCCAAAACACCCTAGTCTTTTGTAAAACAATACAGATACATATGTGGGTTTTAATTTTTTATATAATAAAGGTGACATTTTGAATCTACAAAAAAATAATAGCTTATATACCATTTGGTGGTGAGAAAAAAGCCTAAATTCTACCAATTTGTTTTTAGAAAATAATTGTATATATGAGAAAAGATTTAGTAATAAGAATGTTAATTGCAGCACTCTTTGGGAAAATGAGAGCCAACTTAAATGTCTAAAGTTAAGGACTAGTTAAATGAAGGATAAATTATGTATCATTCAAAAATAATGAATGAAAGAATATATAAAATATATAAGATGTATCTATATTTATAATATATTTAATTTGAAAAAAATAAATTTATATCTAGCATATTACTTCACTTATAATTGATTTTATTTATAATATATGACAAAAAGATCAAAACCAGTATCTTAATACATATTATTTCTATATAGTGGATATATGTGGGTAATATTTGATTTTATGTTTATTTTCATATATCTTTTCTACATTATATTATTGCAATGTAGGTATGCTATTTTGCAAATTAAAAATTGAACAAAAATTATACAATATAAATGTTTATGCAAATCAGATCTTGTACAAATTATCACCTTAAAGCAGATGTTCTGTTTTTTGAGTTCTTTGTTCCTCTGCTTTTATTTCAGAGAAGACTGGGAATGATGCATGAGGAGGACTCCTTTCTCCACCAAGTGACAGGTGCTGCTGTGCCATTTGCTTTCCTCCTTTCCAAGGTGTCCAATATAGTTGGTCACGCACATGGCAGAACATTCATAAGGGTTGAAAGGCAAATTCAAGGAATATTCTCCTTTTTCTTTTAGCGCTTCCTTTTTTATTCTCTCTTCCCTTCAGACACTATTTCCCTAGAGCTTTGAGAAAACTTCATTTTTTTTTCTGGAAAGTGCCTTTTAGAGTAGGGTGAATTCATAGGACCGCTGTGTGTGTCAGCATCTATTACACCATCCCCTAACAGTATTAAGCAGTATTGGCCTGCTACTAGGTTCTCTTTGCATTTCAGGGTCTGAGGGAATAAAATACAAGAATGGCCATATTGAAGTTAATTTCTTTTCTATTTGAGAGTGGGATAGAAATGGTGTGTGTTTTTCTTCAGGATGATCTAAATGTTAGGAATTAACAGGGTGCCAAGGACCTTTGTATAAAAGCTCTTTCACCAGAGTTTTCAGTCATCCTACCCAGCTCCGTATGCCCTGTCTTTCTCCCATCCAGTATTTTGTCTTGAAGTTCCACTTAAGGGTTTTTACCCTTCTAGTAGTTGTTTGTAATTTTTTTTCATGCACTCCCCTAAGAAATCTTTATTACCTCTATTGGTGGCTACAACTAAACTAAGTTCAATCTCTCCGCTATAACTCATACATGTATCAGACTATTTGTTCTTTAATTCAACAAAATGAGCATACCTTTTGTTCTTGGAACTGTGCTAAATTCCATTCCTGACCACTATGGGGCTGAAACTTCAGAAAGTACAGCTCAGAAAGTACAGCTCAACACTTTCAATGACTCTTCTAGGTCTCTAGAGAAATAGACAAAAATGTCTTTTTGTTATTTTTGGCCTTCCTAGCATGCTCTACAGCCATGATGGTGAACCTATGACACGTGTGTCAGCACTATGGAGTAGCCATTTTCGATAACATGCAGCCCCATGTGGTCACATACTGTGAAGTATGGGGCAGCATGCTGAGAAGGATTTTCATCCTCAGCAACTGCATGGCCAGGTGCAATAGCTGAGGATGAAACATTTGCTGTAGTGTAGTGTAGACCCTCTGTGCTAGAAGTCTGTAGGCCAAAACAACAGAACTCAGGCACAGAGCGTCTAGTTCTGGGACTTCTGGTTAGGCTATTAGGGGATCTTTGACCTCACTTCTGGCCAGCGGAGCAGGGAGCAGTGGAATACCATGGGAGACTATCTCTGGGGGCCCTGTGATCACCATTACCAGCAACCACATAACCACAGCAACCATCATCCAATCTACTGTTCTGGGGTGTCATGGATTTCTAATTGACCATCATTACTGAGAGAAGTGAGGGGGAGGCTGGGAGAGGCAAGGGCCTGTGCTATGGGTGCCATTTCCCACGATTAGAAGTAGCGGCAGCCATCTTAATTTATATAAGGAACGTCATTTTGCAGCATAGTGCAGACTCCATTTCACCACTATTACTGTTGTGCATCTTTATTAACCCCTATTTCTGCTTATTAACCCTGCCCTTTCCTAAAAGACAGTTAGTTACATGTGCCATCTTGTGGTCAGTTAGGCTAGTTAACCCCTAATTGCCTGCAGAGCTAACAGGCTATCTATAATTCTATCTGCTGTCACTGCCCCATGATGGAGGACCTAAAAAAAAAAAAAATAAGGTTAAGTAAAGGAAGTGGTAGTAGCAGTAGCCAACCCTTGCAAGAGATATGGACTGAGATGTATAGCATTATAGAAAAAAATAGCAGATCATTTTGTGTTCTATGAACTGAAATGGTAGTAAGCAGAACGTGGAATATAAATAGACATTTTGAAAGTAATCATTCCCAGCTCTTGAAAAAAAGTGAGGATGAAAGGAAGCTACATCTTGTTAAGAACCAATTTAATTCCACCCTTAAATTTATAAAAGACTCTACAAATTTAACATCTGCAAGTTTGAGCATTGCTCACTCCATAGCTCAGCATGGAAAAGCACCCAGTGAGGGAGAATTTATTAAAGAAACTCTCCTAAGATGTGCACCAGTTCTATTTCATGATAAGCAGAATAATTATGCAATTATTAAGAGAATATCTGAGTTACCACTCAGTAGAAATATCATAAAAGACTGAATAATGAGACTGAATATAAACATACAATATCAGTTAAAGAGAGACATAAGTACTTGTAAATATTTTTTATCTCTCTTGATGAAACCACTGATGTCACATCACATGCTCAGTTTGCCATTATTGGTCGATATTCTGATGGTCTCACAATGAGAGAAGAGTTGATAAAGTTAGTATCAGTGCCAACAAGTACATTAGGAAGCAAAATATGTAAGGTTGTTATACAAACATTCCGTGACTGAAGCATTGATATCTCTAAAGTTGTGTCAGTGAGGACAGATGGGGCACCAAACATGGTGGAGAAAAAACTCAGATTTGTTAAATTGTTTATGGAAGCTATTGGACATCCCATTGTGCCTTTTCATTGTATTATCCGTCAGGAGGTTTTATGTGCCAAGGCAGGATTCATGGACTTAAACGACTTAATGTCAGTTGTTACAAAAATAGTTAATTTAATAGCTGCTTGCCCCCTTTACAAGAGAGAATTTTCTGTACTTTTACTGGAGGTTGATTCCACCTACAGTGAACTGATGTACAATGATGTAAGATGGTTGAGCCGAACAAAGTTCTTGAGAGATTTGTGGAGTGCTTTGAGGAAATTAAGGTGTTTCTTGAGGATAAGGATCTGGGAAACTTTTCTCAGTTCCATGATGATAAGTGGGTCAACACCCTGATTTTTTTTTACAGATCTCTCTGTTCATATCAATGAACTGAAAAAGTTACAAGGTTTTGGCAAAAGTATTGACGTTATTTTGGATACATAAAAGCTTTTGAACGTAAACTTAAAATTTTCAACCGAGATGTAGAAACTAAAACTTATAAGTATTTTCCTTGAGTAACAAAGTATTTTGAGAAGGCCGGTGCAGTTATACAAAATGAAATGAAACCCTTGCATACAAACTACCAGCATGTTTTAGACTCGTTACTTGACCAGTTCAGTGATAGATTTAATCAATTTAGAAGCCAAGAACAAAGCATAAAAATAAAGTATCCTGATGTAGTATTCTATAGTAGTTTGGAATTAAATGGTTTCCAATGGATGCAAATTGATGATTTAGAGATCCAACTTGCAGAATTTCAAGATAGCATCTGGGCTCATGTAAGTTAAATAATTAGGTTTTGGTTTATTAAATACAGTTATATATTACAATTATACTTTGTTTTTTAAACTATGAATTTCTCGAAATTATGTTTTTTTTCTTGAAGTGACATACCACCTGAGTTATGCTCGGGTTTTTGGCAAATTTTGACACACCAAGCTCAAAAGGTTGCCCATCACTACTCTACAGCTATGGTTATATCCATTCTGATAGAAATAGTCAAACTATGCTATCAAATCTCCAACTTCCTTTGACTAAAAAATAGATCTTTATTAATATGTTAATTTACTCTTTTATGCTAAGCTATAGACCTTACATTTTTATAGAATATCACATTGTGCCAAATGCACATTTTAAACAATCAGTTTCCATTCCTGAAATATTGTATAATCCACGAATTACACTGTTCTATAGGTTTTTTTTTAAGGTAGAATACTGGAAATTAATTAATGAAGCCTCCTTGTGCTAACCCTTCTCATTAACTCAGTTTCTGAATCTGGACAATGCTATCTAATTAATATATTTCTAATACATCACCTTATTCTAACCCTAATATTATGATTATAATTATTTTGTTATTTTCATTTTTATTATTGCAGTGGTCTGTCCTATCAATAGTCTTGCAAAATCCAGTATTTCCAATGTATACTCAATTTTGTAACTACCATCATGGTTTTATATTATACCTTTTAAATGATATGGAATTTACTCTTTGGATAAAAACATAGCTTTATAAAGGTTTATTTGAATGGAAGATCTAATTAAACTTCAATTATTATGGATTTAAAACCAATAAAATAATTAAAGAGAAAAATTCATTAGTAATATAATCACCTACTACTTATTCAAGTAATATATTTGAAAAAATTTATATACTCATTATTTCATTTGGTCTCAGAGATCAGACACATGATAGGCAATGTTAGAATAAATTAATTTTATATGTAAACTTAGTTCATAAAATTTAGCTCTACAGAGGAGAAAGAGATTAAAATAACATAGAACAACCCTTTCTTTTATAAGTTGAAAAATTTAAGCTCACAAACTGAGTTATTGCTTCTAGTCTTTCATTCCATAGATTTATAAATTACATGAGGCCAGGAACTATATTTTGTTGAGCATTATATTCTCACTACTTAGTCAAGGATTCAGTCACATTTGCTGAGTGAAGAAATACCTTTATAGTTTTGGAGGGAAGTGATCTGGAGATCAAAATCTCAGACTCCAAAATAAATGCAATTTCCACTAGAAATAATAACCATTTATAAAGGACATATCTGAGTGATGGGGTGACAGGCAGATAATATTTTGGTTACATAAAATATTCTGAAAATTATTTTTAAAATAATCCATTTCCTATTTAAATCTGATGTTTAAAGGTACTATAAGGACTCCATTTTACAGATTCAGAAAGTGAGGCACAGAGAGAATACCTTCTTGCAAGCGTCATACATCTATCTAGGAAGTGGTGGAATTTGATTTAAATCCCAGAAACCAGAAACTAGAGCTCTTTATTCTTAATCCTCACTGCCCCACCATTGTTTAGAATTGTGCAATAAAGGCCTCCTACTATGGAATATTAAAGTACCCATCAAAAAGCACCCTATTATTGACGTAAATGGGAAAATTAATGGCTTTTAAGTTCAATTTTTTGTGTGTTGTAATATGAGAAACAATAGTAATTTTATGAAAATCTAAATGATTCTAAAATTATGTCTAAAATTCACATGATATTGCTTTTCAATTAAAAGATTATTGGGCAATTCACGTTGCCACTGAAAATATATCATTGCTAAGTGAGAACACCAAATATAAGGGACTAGGGGCCCGGTGCACAAAATTTGTGCACTGGGGGTAGGTGTACCTCAACCTAACCTGCCCTCTCTCACATACTGGGAGCCCTCAGGGGATGTCCAACTGATGGCTCACCTCCAGCCTGCCCAATGGGCCTAAAGCCAGCCATGTCCCTGCTCAGCTCAGCCCCACCCCGGCTGCCTGTGACCACCCACCCCGGGGGGCCGAATGCTCCCTGCCACCGCCACTACTGCTGCTGCCGCTGCTTCCCCGCACAGAGCCCGGGGGTTGGGTGCTTGCTGCCACTACTGTTTCATCTCTACCCTTGGGGCCTGGCGCTCAAGCCACTTGGCCCTGCCCTCGCTCCTGATTGGCTGGTAGTATAGCCAATCAGGAGCGAAGGTACAGTCAAATTTGCATGTTTCTCTTTTATTAAATAGGATTACCTTTTGGTTATATTAGTTTTTATTTCATTCTTCTCATTTTGTACATTAGAAGAGAATAAGAGTGAGACATTGACTTTACCTGGAACAATTTATAGTTGCATTTATATTTTAAGCCACACCCACAGATATTTTTCCATTGATTTCAGAGAGAGTGAGAAACAGAGAGAAACACTGATGTGAGAGAAACACATAGATTAGTTGCCTCCTGCACACACCCTGACCAGTCCCCATGCCAGGGAGGAACTTGCAACCAAGGTATGTGCCCTTGACTGGAATCAAACCTGAGATCTTTGGTCTGCAGGCTGATGCCCTATCCACTAAGGCAAACTGGCTAGGGCTAGTTACATTTAATTTTGAATGGAGGGCTAAAGTAGAGAAATAGAGAACTATCTTTTTCTAACTTTGATATTTCCCTTCTGCAATATTTTAAAAATACCATTTCATACTCATATTGCTTTGACTTAAACATATTTTTAGCTGAGGATTTTTTTTACTAAGGGTAGAATGGATTTTGTAAAAATAATTTAAATGATTGAGTGAAGGACTAAGATCACCTCTGACTCAAATGTACTAGTATGTTCTCAGAAGAATGCATTTTGGAAACCTGAGAAAGATATGTTTCTTCAAGGGAAGCATTTAGTGTGCCTGATCAAAGAAGCATAGATCTAAAATTCTAATATAGTGTTGGATACATCCAGGAGAGTGATGCTTAGTAATTCAGAAGAATAGGGTGACAGGCAGATAAAGAGAATTGACAGCTGAAAGCAGTGGGGTTGAATATGTACAACTTCCACTTATTGGTTATGTGACTTTTCTAACTCTCACTTTTTATCAGTAAATAAGATTTTGTTTGATACAAATTAGACATTCAGTGGTTTCTAAAAGATTAATTAGGTCAACATAAATTAGAAAAATTATATGCAGAATTTTCCATATATATATATTAAATGTCCCCTTTTCTTTATTACTACTTGAGAACCTCTGCCACATATAATCCATCTAGTTATCTTGATAGATGTTAGAATAAGCTGATCCTGTGTCTCAGGATGCTTTCTCTTGTCCTGTGCAGTTTCCCAATAAAAATACTTTAAAATTATTTAGTTAAGAGTGCTGGTATTGAAGCCTAGTAAGTGTTTATCAAACTTTTTGAACCCTAACACTATCTTGGTCTATCCTGCTTCAATTTACACTTTAAACTGAGTCACACATTAAGAGGCTTGAAATAGTCTCTCATTAAGGTTTAAAAATGCAAAGTAATTTTTTTAAGTTAGAAGAGATTCCCTATTTGTTAGTCATGACCTTTTGCTGTCTGATTTAGTTTGAGAGCTTTCCAGCTGGAGTGCCTACTCCACCCTCAAGAGGCCTGTGCGTCTTTGTCAAGTCATTTATTTCTAAATGCACTCACCTCCTTTTATATCTAGAGGGGACCATCTTTCCTCTTTTCCTCTGTGAGTGTGATTTAATTCTTTTTGGATAGCTCTCTAGTTCAACCTCAGTGGAATTCTACAAGAAGCAATATTGAGGCTCTAACTCACTAGGATATTTTCACAGCCTTCTTCAAAACATTGTCTCTTGATAGAATATCATTAATCTTTTACTCTGAAAGATTTTTAACTTAATATGTTACTGGTGCTCAATAAATACATGTACTGCCTAATTGATCTTGTACATTTTTCCATCTCTCTTCTTCTCATGCCTCAAATAACTTCCACATGTTTACTAACCTTTTGTTGACTCAAATAAAACCACATATATACACTGAAAATTTGCATACAGGTTAGTCTAAAAGCACTTATTTAATAGGAAATTAGCTCCATTCAAAATATAGTTCCATTTAACACCATTTATTGAGTCTTGACTATGTGCCAAGAACTCTGTGAATCATTCAAGGAAAATGAGATAAAATATTATCTCAGCATAAAATCACCATAATCTAGATGAGGGAAAAACTAAGCAAGCATACATGATGTTTATGTAATGTACACTACATGATAATAATAAACCTCATGTCAAGAAATAATTATTCTTCTGGTGTAGTTAGGGGAAAATGAAAGAGGAGCTGGTGTTAGAATCGAGTCTATAAGGTGGTCTGTGCTGGACAAGCAGGCCTTTACTTTCAAGGTGAGTAACAAGAAGTAAGTGCAAGGCATTTGGTTGTAAAAGAAGCTCACATATTGGGGAACTAGTCAATAAAATATTATTGGGTTATATCTAGGGTCAAAGCATTTAAGGAAGTAGATTTAGATCAGGAAGATTATGGTCTATGAACAGCCTTCAATTATCAAATAAGGCCTTTACCTCTTCGCACACAATGTGCCACAATTGACTAAACTTCACAGCTTCCAACTACAAGGTAACATTTAGTCTAGTCCAGTGGTCAGCTAACTTATTAGTCAATGGAATAGCAAACTGCAGCTCTTGAGCTGCATATGACTTGAGAGCCGTAGTTTGCCGACCACTGACAAGGGATGTGTGTGTGTGTGTGTGTGTGTGTGTGTGTGTGTGTGTGTGTGTGTGTGTATGTGTGTATGGGGAGCAAAATAAGAGATAACTATTATTTATAGGAAATATGTGTTTAAATGAGGAGAGAATAGCAGTAAGCAGAGGATTTAGAAAGCAGTGATAATTTTCTAGTGTGATATTATAAAAGTCCAACTAACATTTGTTGTTAGTAGCAGTAAAAACTGAGGTAAAAGAAATAAAGAAGCAAGCATAACATTGTTTTCTTAAATGAGGGAATAGTGGTTCGCACACCAGCAGTATCAGCATTAAATGTAGAGATGCTGAATCTGAAAATGGTGGGTGGAGGGAAGGTAGCAATTTATGTGATAATAAGCCCTCCTGATGAATTTGATGTACATCAAAGTTTGAAAACTATTGACTGAAACTCTTCAGTGGTTTGTAAGGGCTTCTCTTTCTATGACATTCAAATTCTCATTTAACCTACATACCAATATACGTCATTTACTCTAAGATATTGCTAGTTTTAAGATGCATTGTTACTTTATGTATCAAAAATGCCGTCAATTTATCCAATTCACACCATCAATTTCATGATGCACCCCGATTCAAAAATGTTAAGAAACAAAAATGTACCTCTTAGAAATTATAAAATATCTTGCTTGTCTCTAAAACATATTGAAAAAGAGGCAGTGTTTCACAAACACATCAAAATATGTCTATGCTTAGTCTTATCAAAATTGGAACCACAATGACATAAAACCTACATTTATTTATATTTCCTTTGTTTTAAACGTAGACCTTGTGTTTCCACTCGTTTTTCCCCACTACCAGGTCATCTAAACCTAAATTACTGGAATCCACATATATTCTGACCACACAAGTAAAAAGGATAGAAATGTTTAGATTGTTAACATCTCGGTCTACATAATGCTTCTATTTTAAATATTTGGTAAGCTCTTTTTTGTGGGGGAGAGGTAGATTTCTCTTTCAGCAATCTGCCCCCATTCCTCCACCACACATGTGGCTCCAATGATTACAAACACAACAGCCACAATCAAGATGGGAGACACCTGCATTTCAGGAACCCCCACAAAGTCTGTTCGTGATCAGGAAATGCCTGGGTCACAAAAGATTTTAAAAGCACACCGGCCTCCTCAATTGCTGCTCTTACTCCTCTCCTTAGTGTAGAACATAACCAATCTATATCCATATTTTCTCACAGCTTCCTCATCTCAATTTTGAGCTCTGCCCTTCTTCCATTGTTCGAATCTCCTGCCTCTTTTATATTCTGCCCAGGTTGTTCTCTGAGACCAGAGGCCGCTCAGACTCTGAGCTTGCTGTACTGCATCATCCTAGGGCCTAAAATGACTAAGAACTGGGGTGGGGGGGAGGGCAGGGAAGTGCCTTCAGGTTGTAGAAGATGAATTTGGGAAGAAGAGCCTCAGACAGAGTAACTGATGGAAAATTTAAGCCAAACTATGATTATCCAACTAGACAGTCACCCCTAGAGGACAAATAAAGTAGGAAACTCTAACTATGAGCCACAGAAATGGAGAGAGAGAGAGAGAGAGAGAGAGAGAGAGAGAGAGAGAGAGAGAGAGAGAGAGAGATCCAAATTAGTGAGGTAGTCTGAGCCATAGGGGCATAGCTACTGGTGTTAGGACTAAAATGCCACCAATCTGACAAGGAAAGAAAATTAGATGGCAGTTTTCGACACATTTTTAGTGGAAAAGGTGACATCGAGCATTTATAAATAATTTGTCTAGTTCACAAAGTTAACAAGCAGCTCAAATGAGGCAAGTGGCCAGGACTTTTTTCCACATCCCAGCAGCATCTGCTAAAGACAACTCTAGTGAGTAAGATTATATAGAGACTACTTTCACAACTGCTAATTCATCAAAAGGATAGGCAGTTAAGAGAGGTTGGAGAGTTAACCAAGGCTAAGAGAGTCAAAAGATTCTAGTAAAAAACAAAACTACACTCTTTTAGTATATCTATATAAAAAATAAGGTCCAGTTAGTTGTCTCTTGAAATTGCTTTTATCCCCTGAAAGTTGTGGGAGATGGTTTCTTTAATCCTGCTTCTCAAGGTTTGTTTTTTGTTTGTATACAAATGACACACAAAACTTATAAAATATAAATATACCACAGAAATATGAGATATAATCAATATTATTATTATCATTCAACAGGACCTCGATTAAAATTTTGCTTGGATTAAATTAGCACACAGAAAACCAAAACAAACAAACAAAAAAACATTTGCTTTTCCTATAGAGCCCACCCTAGTGGTAACATTAAGGGCATAATCTTTCTTCACAGAAAGTCCTCACTTACCTTCTTGGAAACTACAACTCAGGTGAAATAGCTCTAAGGAGACTAATTTTACAGTAGGCTAATTGATACAAACAGTTACGTTCCTACTGCTTGGGTCTGGTCAGAAAAACATCACTTCTAAAGAAAGTCCCAAAACACTCCTAATATTGAAGTAAATGTGAGCTGTGCATGCATTTAAGGTAACACAAACAAGGAAGATTATTTTCCAAATTCCTTATTCCAGTTTAGGGTCACATGGGTGGCTATAGTCTATCCTAGCAGCTCAGGCGGCAGGTGGGAACCAGTTCTGGGCCGGGACATCACGCCCTTACCTGTGCTTTCACACGTGCTCTCTCAGATTGGAGGCTTGCGACACATGGGTTCTCTCACCTGTACATGTTTGAGACTTTGTGAGGAACGGGAGCCCCCAGAGAAAACATGCAGATATCGGGAGAAATCGCAAACTCCACGCAGACAGTTACCTCAGGTGGGAATTGATTTTCTTTTTCCTTCTCATCAACATTATCACGTAACAACGTTGAAGGAAACGTTATTCCAGGACTTGCTGTACTGATTCTTGAGTGATTGTCCCTGTCTGCCTTCTAACATTCTGAATCTGGTAAGTCCATTAACATTTCTAAAGCCCAATTTCTCATCAGTGAAATAGCAATGGTACTGGTACCTATGCCATAGACCAGTGGCTCTTTGGCTCCTTGATTGTGGGTCTTCCACAAAATACCACGGCTTGGGCGAGTCTATTTTGAAGAAGTGGTGTTAGAAGAAGTTTAAGTTTTAAAAATTTGGCTCTCTAAAGAAATTTCAATCGTTGTACTGTTCATATTTGGCTCTGTTGACTAATGAGTTTGCCGACACTGCCATGGACAGTTACTGAGTATTACATGAGATAATAACACAGTGATGGGGTTAAATTCCCACCACTCTGATGGGGAAAGAAAATTAGATGGCAGTTTTCTAAGCAGTTTTAGCTGAGACAGTGACCCTGAGCATACATACATAATTTACATAGTTCACAAGGTTAACATATCATAAGACCTAAAGTTCAGTCTAATGGCATGCCTGTTAGAAGGCACACATTTTGTGGAAAGAACAATATATAACATTTGGCAACTATCTGCTATATTTTTTGGGGGGGGGGTACTAGATGTTTTTTGAAAAGTAGTTTCTTGGGTACTCATTGAAAATCTTCCCTTTGCTTATTACCATCTCTGTTTTATGGGTGAACATATAAGGACACAGAAAGGTAAGTCATTTACTTCTCTAAGGTCACAAGGCTTGTAATTGGAAGAAAACAAACCGGAAAGCAGGCCATTCTGACTTCAAAGCCATTGCTTTGTTCCACAGTGCACCCCAACCTCTCAGGCACAGCTTAAAAGGAAGTGGATTTATAGTCAAGGACTTGTTGCTATGATTACTTTTCATGGGTATATTTTCATATTTGCCTGAGCTTGCTTAATATTTACTTCACTTCACTTAGAAGTATTTTAGAAAAAGCTTGGTTTTAATATTGGAAGGAAGCCTTTTCCTAGATATGAATGGTAATTTTATTTCTGCCCTTAAAATGAGAAATAGGTCAACCTACTTACTTATTGCATTGCTTAAATCATCTTCTGGGATTTGGGTATTTTAAGGCCTATGGGTCTTTTCTTGGCTAACTTCCTCTAAATCTCTTAAGGGATCATGGATATTCTATGCATAGCCAATCAAATATTTATTAAAGAATATATAATATGACTGTAAATTTACTTTAGGATTTTTCTGCTAAGGAGTTCAGTACTCTATGGCATAAAGTACCTCATTTATCTTTATATAGGTTCCCAAGGGAAGAGCTTGGTAGTATTATTAGCCCAGATTAAAAATAAATGGGTGACTATAAGCCAGTTGTTCAGTCAGTCAGTCTATCATCTAGATTGGCAGAGTGTTCACTCTTTGCAGGTAACTGTGCTGGAATTAGTAGCCATGCTCTGTTCATAGGATCAGCAGGTCAGAGCAAGACTTGTATGGATGAAACCCTCAAATGGCTTAGGAGTGCCTCAGTTCATGTGTCTCTGTTCATTTGCTTATTTTCCTAGCAAATGACTAAAGCTTAGAATAAGCTGTTGTTATCTTCATTTGAGATGCAATTAGCTATTATTCTGCCTGACCATCTAATGCTTTGGGGCTCAGATAAGTCATCATTTTCTCTGTAAGGACTGTCTTGATCTTCAACAGAGTTAATCATGTCTGTGTCTAGAGATGTGACAATGAGATAGGTGGATATATGAGGTTAATATTTTCAGTACAACATACTGATTGAATATATTTTGTGTATGCTTCCTCTAAAAGGCCAAGAGCTTATATAGGAAGCTCTGCTTTACTTCTTTCTGTATCCTCAATACAGATCACAATGCCTGGCACAAAATAGACTTTTAAAATCAGCTTACTGAATAGTGTAGGGAACCAGAAAACATATTTTATATATGAGAATCAGACCATAAACCCATTGCCTTAGATTATGTTTGCCCCTAGGTTTCATTTACTCACATCAATCAGTGGGTTGATTTCCACTTTAAATGGCACCCTTCAAACATTATTCCTGAGCCTTACTTTCACCTTCTATAATAAAGGGACAGGAATATATCTTTGCTCTATATAGGATATCATGGGAAACAAATAAACACGTAATAATGTAAATTGATTAGTTTTCTAGGGCTGCCATAACAAAGTACCACAGCCTGGGGACTTAACCAACAGAAATGTATTTCCTTACAGTTCTAGAGGATAGAGTTCTAAGATTAAGGATTTTCAGCAGAATTGATTTATTCTATGACTCCTCTCTTTGGATATTAGATTACCATCATCTACCTTTGTTTTCTCATGGCCTTTTTATTTTTCTCTGTGTGTCTGCATCCTAATCTCTTATTTTTATAAGGACATGAGTCATATTAGTTTAGGGGCTACTATTATGACCTCAATATACCTCTTTAAAGGCCTCATTTACAAATAAAGTCAATTTATGATGTACTAGAAGTTAAAACTTTAGCATTTGAACTTTGTGGGACACAGTTCAGCCTATAACAATATATAAAATGGCTCAATATGATGCCTGGCATGTAGCTGTCATTTTACTCAGGGAAGTATTATTACTATCACTTTTAGTCAAAGATTTCCAATAGATCAAAAATGGCTTTACTCTTGTTAAATTGTTCCATTGGTTTTTTGCTCAGCTTTCTAGAAAAGAAAAATAACATCTAAACAGGGCACAGGCAGTCTGGGCAATAAGTGTGGAGCTGAGTGAGAAAGATGCATCTTCCTAAAGTAAGGATACTCTGACCTCATTTATGGATTTAGCAAGAGCTTGTCATAAATGGAAAAACATATGACCCAGATGAAGAAGGTGATGCTATAAATAGTGGCAAATCTTTTAAGAAGAAAAATGAAAAGCATGTAGAAGTATATTTGGCATTCAGTGGAAATGACCGTGAGTCAGAATGGCAAGCCTGAAAGCATTAAAAAGGAACATTTCCATGAAAACCTAGCAGTTAAATCCTGATGGGGAAAAGAGTCTTTAGCTATAGCCACATGTTAACCTTACGATGAGCATTGAAGTCATTTTTCATGCAATCATCTTTCATTCAGTCCCTGTTATCCTTCTTTCTCTCTTCTCTCCATTGCTCTATTCCTCCCTTGCTATCTTCTACAAAAATAAATTGAGTCCTTGTTATACAATAGGCATTGTCAGGGTACAGTAGTGTATACAGAAGTAAATAACATCCTCAAGGAGATTAATGTACAATATATGCAGGTAAATCTCATTATTGGTGGCAGTTCTGTAAAGCCATCACAAACAGTGAATTAGCAAACACCGAATTGGAAAATACATACTCACACATGCACACACATGTGCACCATACACATTGCACAGATTGCAATCTTCAGTCCTAGATACTACTCATTCTGGTAGGCTCTATTTTCCAAAAGAGAAAACACAGTTCAGAAATCTTAACTTGCCTGCGGCTGTCCCAAGAACAGATGCCATAGGGAATTGGAATTCAAACCCCATCCAGAGGTGAAGCTGCTTGTTCTACAGGATACTTCTCCAACTGTTGGCCATATTCCAAATAAAATATATAAATAATTTATTTTCTGATTCAATGGCAAAATTGGTCCAACAATTCTTGAGACACTAGCATTGTTGTACCAGAGAAGAATCTCCAGTCTTTAAATAGCACATATATAAAAGCCAATACTTATGTACCTTGGGAGCAGGTGAGCTGCAGTGCACGTGTATTGTAATGAGCAGAAAAATAGTCCATATACCAAAACCTATCATACCTAATGTTAGGACAAAGAAAGCCCTATACTCTATATAGGACTCTTGCCATCTCACCTGGATCATCCCATAACATTTAGAGCTCTGTGCTGAGCTGAGGGTGATCAATTGGCTCATTATTACTAGGAGCATGGCTGCATGCTTGGAAGGGAAATTCAGGTATAAATATTAATTAGGAATGTCTGTGAACAAGTAAGGAGTATTAACAAAGAGTACTTCATCTAGAAGTGTATCTATTGCTTTATTCCTGTTGTTATTTAAATGGTGACCTTTGAACAGAATATTGCTTAATAAACAAGCCAATATTTAGAGGACACGTGGTTCTCTGATACATAGTGGACTCAAGCCATGCTGTCTGTCAAGGAACTGAAGTGTTAGGTTTAAGATTCCTTGTAAATGGTATGTGTATATTACTAGCCAATATTTACATGCTTTCCTTCATATGGTCAAAAGCAGCATAGATGTTAAGAAAAAAAATGGCTGGGGCCCAAACCGGTTTGGCTCAGTGGATAGAGCATTGGCCTGCAGAATGAAAGGTCCCAGGTTCGATCCCAGTCAAGGGCACGTACTTTGGTTGTGGGCACATCCTCAGTAGAAGGCAGCTAGTTGATGTCTCTCTCTCATCGATATTTCTAATCCTTCTCCCTTCCTCTCTGTAAAAAATAAATAAAATATATTAAAATAAAAGAAAAAAAAGAAAAATAACTGGGTTTGAATCTTTACTTGCTGCTTTCTGGTTATATAATATTTGACCTCAGATCTCTGTGCCTGTCTCCTCCTCAGCTATAAAAGGGGAACCATAGTGACTACATTAGCTGTAAGCAGTATATGAGACTATATATTACCTTAAACTGGTTGCTAGTTTTACTTGTTTTTCAACCACCTTAGTAACAATGAAAATGTGTCATTGTCACAAAGTACATAGTTAAACTTGATATCTATTCTGGATTTAGATATGTACGTTTGAAGTCACCACGCACAAAATTCAACATGCTGAAGTTTTAGGTGAGAAATAAACATATGTGCACAAGATTTTCTCTTTTTTTATGAATAAACTTTATGTTTAGATCACTTCTAGGCTTACAGAAAATTAAAAACTACAGCACCTCCCTAACAGTTTTCTCTATTAAAATCTCACACAAGCACAGTGCTTTTGTTACAATTAATGAACCAATTTTTACACATTATTACTAACTAAAGTCTATGGTTTGTTCTAGAGTTCTGTTTTTGTGTTGTGGACAGATAGTTCTGCCTGTCTGTTGTGGGTCACTGCAAGTCAAGGCGAGCCTGTGTTTGCATGAATCTGTCTACCTCCCTATGGCCAAATCAAAATGTCCCAATGGATATGATGCAAGCTCAAAGGATGCCTGCTGCAACATAATGTTTTAATTTTTATTGCAATACCTATATATTTTACAAAACTATAAGGGACATGGTTGTCTATTAGACTATTTGCCTCTCTTTTTTTCCTATGGAAATGGAAGTTTTGAAAGGTTAAAGTCACTCACCTAGAAGCCCAAGGATAACAACTCGCATAAATTGAATATGTACTTAAGAGTGCTGACTATATGTCCAATATATTTCCCACACCTCTAGGCTACTTCTCAGACTAGACTAATGAGGGTTTGAATGCCTCTACATATTATATTCCTAAAAATAAAAATAATGAGGGGGAATAGTATCCCTCCTAAAATTTTTCATACCTTATTAATTCATTTAATTAACATTGACGCAGTACTTTTGTGTCTGGCTTGCTGCTTGCCATGGGATATACAAGAATTGAAGAGTGCCCTAACCGGTTTGGCTCAGTGGATAGAGCGCTGGTCTGCGGACTGAAAGGTCTCAGGTTCAATTCCGGTCAAGGGCATGCACCTTTATTGTGGGGACATCCCCGGTAGGGAGCATGCAGGAGGTAGCTGATCTATGTCTCTCTCTTGATGTTTCTCTTTATCCTTCTCCCTTCCTCTCTGTAAAAAATCAAATATATATGTATAAATCAAATATATATATATACACTTGTCCCTTCCCAACGGTTTTAAAAAAAGAGTATTGGTAAATTACCTGGAAGAGATAAAATCTCTCTTTGGTAAACAGTCTCACAAAGTACTGCAACAATGGAAACTTGCAAAGATAGCAGTAGGCCCAGCTTATCAGGAGAACGAAGGAAGGGCAGCTCCCTGCAGTGGGCAGAGAGAAGGTCTCATTTTCTTCTTTTTATTCTACTTTTTCTTTTTTTAAGCCAAGCAGCTATTATGTGGTTCTCCTTGAGTCCCAATGATATAATGCTGAGCCTGGGTAGCCTTCTATGCTTCCCACATCTGTAATAAACAGAGCTCTTATGATTTGTCCTCTGCTCCAATCCCTTTCCTTTTTTGGGTCTCTAGGTGCCTTTCAGATTTAGTTGCCAGTTTCTGAATTATTTTTGTCTCTCTACCCAAACAAAAATCTCTTTGAGAACAATAACCATCTAACCCACACATTGTTTCTTCAGTGCCCCAAACTAAGCTCTGTCCTTAACAAGTGCTCAATAAATAAATAAGGATGAACATAACATGTTATGCTAAAATATATTACTAAGTTTACTACCAAGTTCACATTGTTAACTGAATTGAAGATGTGAGGTAATTGTTGAATTAATTCCAAATAGAAAAATAAATTACCATTATAAAGCCATTTATAAAACTCATCCATTTGAACTCCTGGGAAGACTAGAAGGTAGTAGATGGTAGTTGTTGTTTTTGTTTTGTTTTTGTTTTGTTTTTTGTTTTGTTTTTTACAGAAGAGCAGTCTATCCAGCCTATACAGTCACTGCATTCTGTACTGTCCCCTCAAACTTAGCACCTCCATTAGATAAAATTGTATCTCAGAGGGAAGGTGTGGGGGCAGGGGTGGGAAGGAAGAATTCAACCAAAGAAGTTGTACGCATATATGCATAACCCATGAACACAGACAATATGATAGTAAAGGCCTGGGGAAGGGCACTGGGATGAGCTATAAGAGGTCAGTGTGGGTTGGGGGGAAGGGGAATATATATAATACTTTCAACAATAAAGATTCAATTTAAAAAGTTCACTGTCTAATGGTCCCAGGGGATAATAGAAAAACCACCACTCTGGGTAATAACAGAATTGAACTTTAGCTCTAAGATCACCATCAGATGATGTGTAATCATAGACAGGTTGGTTAAACTCTCTCCTCAGAATTATTAAAGATTTGATCAATGTTCTCAACACTATTGCACTTTAAAAGAAAAATATTGATTAAAGTATTATCTTCCTAAAGGCTTTCCAATGTATCTAATGAAGACTAAGATAAATTAGTTTCTTTAGATTTATGCAAATTGAATCAATTATTTAATTTATAAGTTGTATTGCTGAACAATTGTACACAATTTTAAGAGAGAAGATTCCAAAAATTTTCAAGGATCTACTGCCCTAACCTAATGCTAAGGTCTACGTAGTCCCCTGGGCTGAGCTTGCACCTTGAATGCAGCAGAAGTACATACGAAAGGTATCTCCTATTGCCCATGGCCTCGCTGCTCTCAGAGTGATATTGGATTGGGCTATCCCCCTGTTCAGAATTATTTAATGGTGATTTCTTTCTTATCATACTATTTTACAAACTGTTCTGCACACATGAAAATAAATAAATATACTTATCCTTATTCAAATAAATTGAGAAACGCTGTATATTTCTCTTAGAGTCACAATATACATTAACTTATTAGAGGTTTGAAAAGGCTTGCCGTTCAGAAATGTGCATTATTTTCCCATTATCCCTTTTCTATGTCTTCCTTATTATCAGAACTTTGGCAGTGTGTTCAGATAAAATAATCTTCTGTGACTTTCTTTTATCTAAGAGTTGGATAAAGAAGCTAGTCCTGGTCAAGGAAATTTAAACATAGTTAATGGGTAGAGCGTTTGTGAAGAATATTTTTTGGAAGGAGAACCTACTCTCTTAGCACTCTCCCTAAAATTTCATCCTCTTTCTTCTTCCTCTCTTGAACACAGACATGACCCCTAAAACAGCCATCTTGTAACCATGGACTTGCAAGATTAAATTGTTGGAATGGTTGAGTAGAAAGATAAGGATCCAGGGTCCTTGCATAGTTCCTCGGGCCTAGAGTTTCTACCTCTGTACTTCCTGTTAGATCAGAAAGAATAAATTACTTATGAAATTACTATTTGTAACAAAATAATTTCTAAAGGTTATAAGATAAATATATTACATTTAAAATATATTTAATTTATTTTTTAAAGAGGAAGGGAGAGAGATAGAGAGTTAGAAACATTGAAGAGAGAGAAACATTGATTAGCTGCCTCCTGCACACCTCCTATTGGGGATGTGCCCACAATCAAGGTACATGCCCTTCACCGGAATGAAACCTGGGACCTCTCAGTCCACAGCCAACACTCTATCAACTGAGCCAAACCGGTCAGGGCAATATTTTTTTATCTTAATAGTTGCTGGAAATACTTTCAGTGGATGCTGCCTAAATTACTCTTCTATTGCTACTGTAACAAATTAACAGAAATTTAGGGACTTAAAGTAATACACACTTATTATCTGGAGGCCATAAGTCTGGCATGAGTCTCATTGGCAAAATCAGGGTATCAGCAGGGTTGTATTACTTTCCGGAAATGCTTGGGGAGAATTTGTTCCCATGTCCTTTGTAACTCCTGGAGGCCGCACTGCTTTCCTTGGCTCATGGTATCTTCCTCCAACACCAAAGCCAGCAATGTTGTCTTTCTCACTCTTATTCTAACCTTGTATCAACATCTCTCTGAACACAGTTTAGAAAGATTTTCAGCTTTTAAGGATTCCTGTAATTAGATTACAAGCATCTGGATAATCATTTTTTAAATCTAAAAATCTGTGAATTTTATTACATATTTAAAATCCTTTTATAAACATAAGATAAAATAATCACAGGTTCTAGGGATTTGGGCCTGGACATTCTTAGGAACCATTATTTTGCTTGCCACACCTACAGGATAAAGGTGTGGATAAACCTTATATTCCTTGGCACCAGGATGTGATGTGACTTTAATGACACTTTCCTAATCATGCTTTTTTACTCACTATACCCTTCTCTTTTGATTTTCTCATCACCTGGATCCATACACCATGATCTGGCCAATTTTACTTTTCTGAATTGGTCACAAGCCCATCCCTTACATTTTCAGAGCCCAGAGTAAGTTTTAGATAAATGTTTGCAAAGTGAATGCACAGTTGATCAGAGCTTTATATTTGTCTGATGCTATCAGTCTCCATCTGCCTTACTCCTTCCCCTCTCCCTGGATGTAATTGAGTTAATCTGCCAAATTGGCCTCAAGAGACTCCTTGATGACACAGTGAACAGCATTCTGAATCACTGCAGACACTTTTCTCACTGTTTCTAACTGGTAACTATTTTAAAGATAATACTGAAGGGCCTGAAAGGCTTTAACAGGACAGATACCACTGAAAACATTAGGAGCATAGTTACTTTGCCCAGCTATCATATCAACACTTTTATTTTGCAAATAAAGTAAATGTTCTCCTGTTTGAGGGGCTAGTTTGCAGAGTTAAAATGCAGTGAGACAGCCACCTATAATACATTTCAAAAGTTATCTTTGTAAAATGTTCAGTTAATAATAATTTGTCATTTTTCAGATGTGTCTGTGATATATCTGTCCTTCACATTAACTGTGAGAAAATGTTACACCATTTCTCCCTTGAGCTGAACAAAACTTCTTATAAATTTCATGTTCTAATGAGTTGATAATGCGTTGGCAATGAGTTATAGCCTGCTTCCTAGTGAACTTGTAAAAGGAGATATTCAAGATAAAAATCAACATTATTTATGTGTTTCCGTTAATATGAATAATGTATCAGTTTAGCTTAAGCTGAATAAATCAACTTAACATTAATAAATTACAAAATATTTAGAAAGAAATATCCTTCCTCAGAGATTTTAATCTAATGTGTTTACCTACAATGCCTTACATGTAAATAAGTATATACATACATAAATGAAATACAGTAGCAAACACTCCTCATTGATATATGTAAACTGTTATTTCCTTTTATTGAGTAAATAATGTTTTTGTTCTAAACAGTCAACTGTCACTAAAAGTTTTTGGGGTATATGGAATATAAAAAACTGAAACAAACTGCATGGATTAATCAGGTATTTATGAACAAGGAGACTAAGTAGCATGAGCTTAAATAAAACACATCGTTAAGAAATTTGATTGTGACAACAGAAATAACAGATGAGTGAAATAATTACCTCAAAAAAAATCATAAATCCTTTACCTTGCTTCCAAGGGAAAAATGGCTCCTAATTTTAACATAAATGTTACTGACATTTGAGACAGGAGGTCATCATCTTTTATGTTCCAGTGGAGTGTGAATAGTCTCTGAAATCAGACAGACAGACCTAGCTCAACCTCCAGTTTCACCATCTGTTAGCCATGCGACATTTACAAGTTACTTCTTCTCTCCTACCTTCCATTTACCTATTGCTAAAGGAACAGAACACTTAACTTTCAGGCTTTTTGTAAGGGTTATGTGAGATAATCCATATAAAAGGGCCCAAAAGTTCCCAAACATAGAGGAAATAACTACCAATGCCTTATTTTGTTGTTGTTATTTCTACCCTACTGTGTATGAGGATCTTGCAATTAATAAAATGATAAATTTTAGCTAACTTTTAGCAAATATTTTGTTTGGGATACAAAATGTAGACTAGCCTCTTCATTAGACATGAAGAAAAGAACCGGCACCTACCATGTGTCCGTGGTGCACTCAGAGTGGTCGAGTTAAAAAGGAAAAAAAATTCACAGTTAAAGGTCATTCAAATACTGTCTTTTTGATGATTTACCCACATACACAATCTCATCAGCTAAAAGCCTTTTGTCTCTCCCTTAGTTTTCATTCAGTCACTGATTGAGCAATTTCTATGAGCAAGCTACAGTGCTAGTTGTTGGAGGCTTAACAGTGATCAAGGGAATAATGATTCCTAATCACCCTGAGCTTTCAGTCAGGCGGGACATAGGCAATTTCAGTTTACCTTTCAACCAAATATGCTCATTGTGATGATAGAGGACTAGGATAGTCAGAGGAGAGTTCTTAGAAGAAATGGTGGCCCGGATGAGAGATAAAGACTGGATAGATAGTGAAGAGGTGAAAGGAGCTGGGAGTCCAAATGGAACAGCCTGCCCCTGTGTTAGAGTTCAAGAGAGGCAGAAAAGTCTGACCCAGACTTATTGGCCTATTTGAAGAATTGAATAAAAAATAACCTCCAAATTTAGATAGAATGTAGACTAATAAAAGTTGATACCTAGCAAGAGAGGAAAAGAACAAACAAATAACTAACAGATCAAAAGACTATCATGAAGGACTGGTGTAACGTTTGTACTCAGGCCATGGGGAAAGTCTGTCAGCATCTCAGTAGTCTCCTACTAATTACATATTTTTCACATTCTATTTCGGATGACAGTATTTGCTGATAAGCCTATATCCCCTATGCAGTATACTATCCTTCAACATAGGAGCCACATGATTGCATTCTTGCAGCATCGCACCATGATTATTCTACCCACAATGTTTCTCAAGTTACAACTGACCTTCATAGTTGCCACCCCATTAAATCCTCATAATAATCTTTTGAAAAATGGCTTACTCATTGCTCTCTCTGTGCAAATAAAGTAATTGAGTTACATAAATAGAATGACTAGTAAATGGAAAACCCAGGCATGAACACAGAACTGATGGCAATGATAGAAATGTTCTATTCAGGGGTAGGAAGGACACAAGTAGGCCTACAGTTATGAGTAGAAGTTTATTCTTATTTATTAATTTTATACTATTTTCCATATGAACAACTGTAAACCTACTTTTGTCATACCTGGTATGTACAGATCCAATAATGTAGCCACTAGACACACATGGCTATTAAGTACATGAAATATGGCTAGTACAACTGAGAAATTTTAAATTTATTTATTTTTAATAAATTAAATGTAAAAAGCCACATCTAGCTAAAGCTTACCATATTGACAGTACAGCTGTTTATTATGCTATCTCATTATATGCACTCAATAAATAGGTACCACATAATCACATGAGTATTTTAGAGGATTACTCTATCATTATATCATTCATAAGTGATTTTGGATTCTATCATATTTATATCTTTGAAATGTTCTGTTCAGAGACCTGAATAAAATCAATACACATTTTTCTACTATATTTTGATTTAAAAAATACCTTCTATGATAATTGTCTTTCCTTATGAGGACATAAATTCTTGCAGCTGTTAGCATTGTGGTAACAGCAAATTGTTTGTATTATATTACCTTTAAATTGTTAAAAATTAATAATCTTCTTATGAATTATACTGTTTTCATCTTTAATTAGCCAGATTATCACATTCTCCATGTAGTCTATGAAAAGTAAATACATGCATACTGAGTGTATTTGTTTGCTCTGGCTGCCATAACAACATATCACATACCGGATAGCTGAAACAACAGAAATGTATAGGCACCTCTGGTGTCTCTCTGTGTTTTAATCTCCTCTTCTTATGAAGACACCAGTCAGATTGGATTAGTGTGCACCACAAAGCCTTATTTTATAACAATTACCTTTGAAAAAGTCCTACCTCAAAATAGCCACATTCTGGCGTATGGGGTAAGGCTTCAAAATATGAAGTTGAGGAGTTGAGCACAATTTAGCCCATAACATCTCTTCCCAGACTATTTCTTTGTCTGCTAAAGAGCGTTCTGTGTAGAATACTTTTCACGTCCTGCGTGTCCAGGGTTCCCATGTCAGGGTTCAGCATCTGGAGAAAGCCGCATACAAATGAATAGAGACTTGAAAAGCATTAATTTTGGGAAATTATGGGGGCCAGGCGGGAGCCCATCTCTAGTGGAGGGACTGCCCCCGCTCTGGTTTTCCTATCCCCCTTTTTTAGGGCCAAGTGATACATCCATGTCCTTTAGGTCAGGAAATTCCAACAATGAAATCAACCAGCAAGAATTAACATAAGACAAAAGGTTTGGAAGCTTTTATAATTACCAATGTGTCAGCTAAACAATATGTGAATAGTTCATACTTAACATTAAGACTAAAGGAGGGGCAACTAAAGTCTCACCTAAACAATGAGTAAACAGTTCATACTTAACATAAGACTAAAGGAGGGACAACTAAAGTCTCACCTAAACAATGAGTGAACAGATCCATTAAGCTTTGACCAGGTTTCCTGTTTGTTCTATTTACATCTCTATTGGTGAGGCAATGTCTAGCTTCCCGCAGTTCTGAGCACAAAATTGGAGATTATTAAATCATTTTATAACTATTATATACTTTTTAAGTACATAGTAGTAGAAGAGATGCTTAATTCTGACAAAACACTCATCTTAATTTTTTTAGAAGATAGAAAACTAGTGGAAAATGCTAAAGGCCAATTATTAACTTCCAACAAGCATTTTGAGCTACAATGCCTTACAACTTTTTATTAGAACTTATAAAATATGAGTCATTTTATTATCTATAATAAAAATGTAATTTTATTAAAATTAAACCTGCAGGCTATAGAATTTTAAATTATATTTATTTCTTCAAATGTACTTCTGATTTTAATGTCTTTTTGCTTAGGATAAATTTCAACCAGTGGAATAATGAAAACTTGCTTTTATATGCCAATAGTATCCATTTTTTCCCTGATGACAAGTTAAAATAACAATCACATTTTCATTAGTAAAGTGAAATGCCATAAAAGATTAGACTTACACCAGAAGGAAAATGGGGGTAGAAGGAAGCAGAAGAGAGTAAAGGAGGGCATACATAGTGATGGAAAGAGACTTGACTTGGAGTGGTTAACACAATACAATATACAGATGATGTATGATAGAATTGAACACCTGAAACCTATATAATTTTATTAATCAGTATCACCCCAATATGTTCAATATTTTTTTAAAAGGTAGACTTATACAACAGTAACCTATGCTAATTCTATCAGCATCTGAAACTAAATGGCTAAATTCACAATATGCTAACATGAGGAAAAGGGGTAATTACACAGCACTGACTTCTTTAATAGCCCTTTGCACATGGAGAGGCAGTGTGGAAGTTGTCTTAGTTGGAGTGAGAGAGGATGGTACTTTTTACCACTTCCTAGCTGAGTGATCCTGAGCAAGCTATCTCTGATCACTGGGTTTCACCTGTTTCTGAAACTGAGGTACTAGGTTCCTCATCTCCCTTTTCTTTAATCCCACTGTGGTGTCTATTGCATCCTTACAACAAAATAAAAAGACCTTGAATGAGTCACCCTTATGGATTATTCTGAGAGGTGGCTTCTCACCATATTGCTGACTATATCACTGATGTTTTACTGGGGATCAGAAGGTTCATCAGTGAGTCCCTTCATTTTACTAAGTATGCACAAATATGGAGAAACTGGAAATGGTTTTTATTCATCAACTAAATTCTCAATCTTATTCTTTCATTCTCTCACATGTAATTCTATCTTTGAGAGTTGGAGATTTGGAGAGTTTTGTTATGATTAATCTAGTCAGCCTCCTTTGTTAATTCTGTGTTTCCATTGCACTAAACCCAAGGATACGGCCTCAGTGACCCTTTCACAGGGATCTCTTTTGCCCCTTGAACTTCTTCAGAGTATCATCTGCCACTCTGTTTTTTAAAATATATATTTTATTCACTTCAGAGAGGAAGGGAGAGCGAGAGAGAGATAGAAACATCAATGATGAAAGAGAATTATTGATTGGTTGCCTCCTGCATGCCCCACACTAGGGATCCAGCCCACAACCTAGGCATACGCCCTGACTGGGAATTGAACCATGTCCTCCTGGTTCTTTAGTGGATTCTCAACCACTGAGCCAAGCTGGCTGGGCACCATCCTATTTTTTTTTAATCAAACTTCTATTTCCCCTTCTTCCTTTTAATTTAATTTTCTACCTCTTTCTTTCTCCAGCTCCTTTCTCAGGTTACAGTCTTTCCCTAACCTACTTTTTTTTCATAGAGACTTTCAAGTTGGAGGCTCAAGTGAGAGTGAGAGCCTCTAGTTCTCTTGACAATAGAGGCTAAAATCTTCACTATTAAACATCATAGATCTATTGCAGGAGGTAAGCTCATGCACCACTAAAACTTAGAACATATATATTTTCTAGTTCCTTAGGATAAAAAAAAAAAGTTTAGAAAGAAAAAACACATGCAGGGTATCAAGTAAATTTCTTCCTTATATCCATCTGCTCTGCCCTCCTCAGAAGCCCCCACAGAAGAATGATATGAGGAAGATTTTATTGGAGTTACAGTTATCTGGTTCCAATGTCCCATTTTCCCCAAGCCAGTCCTGAATGAAAGGCAGCTGAGAAATCTGCAGAGCCAGAAATAAGGCCAGTGTCCAGAGCTTCCATTCCTTGTTGCAGCTGGGTGGGGTTCATATTCAGGCCAGATTAAAGTCTGTTAGTCCATGTATGGAGCCCCTGAGCCTGTGGGCACAAGGCAACTAGGGTCACAGGAGCCAGGTGCCCTGAAGTCAAGAGAGAGTGGCTCCTTTGTTTATAGATTTAGATTTTGAGTGCTTGCAGTGGCCATGGATACCCAGCCAGTTGT
Organism: Antrozous pallidus; assembly: GCA_027563665.1. Classification (NCBI taxonomy): domain Eukaryota; kingdom Metazoa; phylum Chordata; class Mammalia; order Chiroptera; family Vespertilionidae; genus Antrozous; species Antrozous pallidus. The sequence continues at coordinate 52,063,187 of CM050520.1, read as the reverse complement.
CTGTTTCCATGTGTGATTGATGGACAAGCATTTTGCCACCTCACTCAGACCTTAGGGGTATGGATCTAAACTGCCTTTGTCTAGTCTCTTTCCCCAGCAATTAGAAGGTAATAGACTTGCAAAAGGTAAATGTAGCTTTTTGACAAAGCTGTATTAATGGCATGCCTATATTATTTAGTCTCCCTTTCTGCCTCTTTCTGTTCAATAATAACCGAAGGTTATTACAAAGGCATCACATTGACAGAGGTGTTGGAATAGTTAAAGGAACAAACAAGCATGATGAGGCACAGGGACTGGAAACAATGGAAGGCCTTACCACCCTTAGGATGGAGGGAAGGAAGAAGAGATAAAGTATTAAACCTCAATGAAAGCTGAAAAACACACAGCTCTGGCCTCAGATCTCATTTTTCTCCTATTATGATACCTTTCTTCTGGATGTATTATATCTTAGCTAAAATTGCATTGATTTGTGTATCTTTTATATCTTCCATGGGACTGTAACACGGGAACTCTTTGCTAGTTTTTGTTTATTTGTTTTCTTCTGGCTTCTGGTGATTCACTGCCAATCTGTGGTGTTTCCTGGTTTGTAGCGAATAGCTCCAATCATCAGACCAGGGCTTTTTCCTGAATGTCTTACTCACTTGGCTAACTTCTAAGGACATCAATCAAATTGGATTAGAGCCCCACCCTATTCCAGTAGAACCTCATCTTAACTAATTACTTCTGCAATAACTCTTACCAAATAAGGCACATTCTGAGGTACTTCCACATGTCTTCTTTGTGTGTGTGGGAGGGGACACAATTCAATAGATAATGTAGTTTTATTATTAGAAGGGATTTGTATGTGTGTCTTGTTAATCCTCAGCCCAGAATATATTTCCATTGATTTTTAAGGATAGTGAAAGAGAGAGGGAAAAACAAAAACATTGATGTAAGAGAAACACATTGGTTGCTTCCTGCAGGAGCCCCAACCTCCTATAACTGAGGTACATGCCCTTGATTGAAATCAAACCTGGGACCCTTTGGTCCTCAGGCCTATCCTCTATCCACTGAGCCAAATCATCTAGGGCTAGAAGAGATTTATTACTTCTGAAAGTCTCTCAGCAAGGAAATCAGAAGAATTAGGAATAGATGACAGAGGAAACTAATGACCATTTTTTTCTATTGAGGGAATTATTTTCATAGTGTATTTTAGGTCAAAAGCCGAGTGCTAAAAAGACAAAATCAACATTGCTCTGGTTAATTTTAAGAAAAGTTAGTTTTAGAATCATTTTTCCTCTCAGGATTATAAGCAATATCAACAGTTTAATTCTAACCTTTAGATCATTAGAAGCATGCCGCAGGAAATGTTTTTAACTTGAAATATAAGCCTATCCAAGGTAAGTTGAAAGAAATAGTCTACTTATGCCTAAAATTAAAGATGAAGTTAAACTATATAATGACTGAGAATAATTAAAAACTGAGAACAATATTAAATTATGCCTAAAGCACTAAGTCTTTAAAACATATTCATAAATTATCTGTAACTCTTTTTATAGATATACCATTTCTATTAAAAGTTTGTTTGCTTTCATATTATTGATAGTATATGTATGTGTATATGTGAACATTTTCCAATTTAGTATCAAGGAAATGAGTGTTAAGATTAACTTATGAAGTCATAAGCATTGTGATATTGAAAAGTCAGGGTATTTTGATCCAGAAAATATGAATTTCTTCTCAACCACTACATATTTGCCTGTTAAAAAAATATTTTATCCCTCTGTAACTCAGTCATCTCATTTGACAGGGTTGGTAGAAAGATTAAATAAGATAACTTATAGAAAGCAGCTATTCCTGAGCTCACTTAGGTTACCTGTGAGTTTTAATTCTTTTTCTCTTTCCATCTAGCAATAGTTTAATGTAAGTATAACCAAATTGCCAAGGAGGAAATGACTCTTTCAAAACAAAGCCTATACTATCATATAAAACAAACTGAATATAAGCCATTTCTGTATCCTCTGCAATGCCTAAAAATATCCATTTCAATTTTTCATTTCAATTATGTGTTGGAAGAGTGAATGATCATAACAGAACCTGACCCCAACAGAAGTAGTGTCCTCACTCCTTGGTGACTCTTAAAAGCCTTCCCAACAGCATATCAGAATCCATCCCCTGCTGTTCTGCTCATAAAAGTCATCATTCTTTCAGAGCTTGTCATCTGCAGTAGTTTCATTCTTGCTTTTATATAATTAACTCTCTGCATAGGATTCAGGGTGAGCTTTTAAAATACAAATTAGTCCTCATTACTTTCCTTCTTACAAAGAATTTCTACTGTACTAGTAAAATCCAAAAATGGGTTAGAGCAATAGGGCTCTATAAGCCCTGGCCTTTACTTACTGCCCTGCCCTTATTTCATACCACTAATCCTAGTGTTCATGGGCCCTTGTTTCTAGCCTTCAAACACAAGGGTCCTTCTGCATTTGACCCTTCGAACTTGTGCTCCTTGGCTCATTCTCTCCTAGATAACTCTCCTGAATCTAACCACCCATTCATTCCTTTACCCATTTAATTAAGCAAACTAGAGGCCTGGGTGCGGTCCCTCGGCCTGGCCTGCGGACATAGGGCCGAAAGTGGCTCTCCAACATTTCCTGAGGGGTCCCAGATTGTGAGAGGGTGAAGACCAGGCTGAGGTATTTGTACACCTGGCCTTTAGTATGCAAAAATGATCTTTGGTTAATCTCTTCCCATACCCTCCTCCCCAATTCCCTCTGAAATTCATCAGTCTGTTCTATATTTCCATGCCTGTGGTTTCTGCTCCTATATTGAGCATCTGCCCCCTGGTGGTCAGTGCATGTCATACCTACCAGCCAGTCAACCAGTTGCTTAGGCTTCCATATATATACACACACTATTTAATAAAAGAGTGACATGCAAATGTGACCATACCTTGGCTCCTGATTGGCTATGCTACCAGCCAATCAGGAGCAGGGGGCATGGCCAGCAGGAAAGGAGGTGAGGCCTGTAAGGCCTGCTGGGCGTGGCCGTAGTACAGCATGAGCTCCCCAGGCCAGGCCTCTGTGGAGGGGCGGGATGAGGTGGGCCCAGTGGGCCAGGAGGCGAATGTAGCAGCATTAGCACAGCATGCCTACATGCTCTCCCCAGGCAAGGGCCCTGTGGAGGGGCAGGGCAGGACCGAGCTGGCACCACAGGGCGGGCGGCAGTGCAGAGTGTGCTCCCAGGCCAGGGCCCTGCGGAGGGGTGGGACTGGGCAGGCACCTCGGGCCAGGAGGAGGCAGCTGTGGCAGTGGCACAAACTGCGTGCACTCCCTAGGTGGGGGCCCCGCGGAGGGGCGGGACAGCTGTGGGGCAGGCTGTCTGCAAGGTGTGCTGTTGAAGAGGCACCCACCTGCTGAGTTGGCGTGGGACCCCCCAGTTCTGGATGCATTTCTCTGCTCCTTCAGTCTCCATGACCTCATGCCATTGTCAATTGCAGTGTGTGCGAGTCCAGTAAGTTCACCCTTTCCCCAAGCACCATGCACACTTCACGGCTCCCCGCCTCCTCAGGCCAGGATCAGAGCCGGGAGCCTTCCAACCAAGTGCTCCAGCTTCTGGAGATGCTGAGGAAGGCACGCCCTGAGCAAGGCTGCAGCATCTCCAGTTTCTCAGCTCATGCTCTCTCCCCAGGAAGCTGGGGAGAACATATATGGCAAAGTTTTTAAGCCACAGCAATCAGAGTAGTGGGGCTCAGCCAGGCAGGCACATAGAGGGGCTGGGGCCCTTTCCGGCCCTGGGGTTAGGCAGCATGCCCTGTGGTCCTGGGTGCCTGTGGGTGCCTGTGACTGCGACCAGCCTGAGTGAAGCTAGCTCAGGTCCTGGGTGCCTATAGCTGGCCAGAGGGAGGGAAGCCTGGGTCCTAGGTGTGGGGCAAGGCAGAAGCAGTTAGGAGAAATCAGGCCAGCAAGGGAGCACTTAGGACAATCAGGCAGGTAGGCAGAGGTGGTTAGGGGTCACACATCCCCGAAGGAGTCCCTTATTGGAGTAGGTGCAGGCTGGGGTGAGGGAACCCCTCTCCATGCATGAATTTCATGCACTGGGCCACTAGTGTGTGTGTGTGTGTGTGTGTGTGTGTGTGTATAAAAGATATTTATTTAAGAGTCACCTAGTCATGGTTCCAAGAGTCGAGGAAACAGGTATAAACGAAACAAAGATAAGCCCTGCCTTCCTGAGTCTTTTAGTCTATAAGGAAAGATTGACAATAAACACAGATATATAAACAAGCAAACAAACCATAAATAGGAAGTGACAAGTGCAATGGAGAAAAAATTAAGCAGGAAAGGGGTTTAAGTAGTATTGAGGAAGAGGGAATGGGTTTTAAATAGTGTGACTGGAAAGCCATTTTGGTTAAGTTGAATCAATGCCTAAAAGAGGTGAAAAACGAGGCATATAATATCTTCAAGAGAACCTTCCTGGCAAAGGGAACTGCAAAGGCTGAGGGGAGCGCTTGATGAAAGTGCATTGCTGGAGCTTCACAATGGAGATATATCAGAAAGAAATTAGATCAAAGAAATTAGATTAAATCCAGATGAGATACCACTGGATTTTGTAGAACCATATAAAAACTTCAGATTTTATTCAAAGTGATATGGAAAGCTATTGGAGGTTTTTAGAACTCTGAGAGACAAATAAAAACAATGTTTTCCTACTGCAGAAGGATTCTTTCTTATTATGACAAATATTAATTCAATGAATGAATAGAATTAATGAAGTTTGTAAAAAAAACTCATCAAATTTTAAAATACTACCTGGAATAGTAGGTAGTTTGACAAACATGAGCGAGAATGATAGGCTAGGTACAGAATAGTCCCAGGGTAGAAAGACTCAGGTGCCTAAGAATGTTGAAAACTGGGAAAGTAAGTATTATAGAGTAGGACCTTGCCTCCAATGTGGCTTTTCTCCCCTAGCTTATCCATAATCACGTGGTTCGAAGCCCCTGACCTTTCATATGACTGATATGAGATTCAGTCCCTCCCCCTTAGAATAGATTCTAAGAACTCTTTGCAAACTCTTGCCCTTAAGCTTTAAGCCCTTAGTACAATGAGCTTCTGGCCCATCCTATGTAATAAGAGATTAATATGCAAATTGGCCATACTTCTAATCAAGCTGCACCCACAGCCATGCCCACCAGCCAATCAAGAGAAAATTATGCAAATAAGCCCCAACCAAGAGGGCTGCAGCCACTGAGAGCTGGAGGGAGGCTTGGATTTCCCTGGCAATGGAAGAAGCCAAGCTTTCCACCTGCCATTGCTGGCCTAGGTCTCCACTCAGTGCTACAAAGTTTCAATTATATAAGATATATCCCAACAGAAATGGTGGCAGCCATGGAGCTGGAATGAGCAAAGGCTAGGGTTGCCTAGGTGATGGAGGAAGCCAAGCTTCTATAGTCCTAGTGCCTAGGTCTCCACTCTAGGCTACAAAGTTTCAATTACAGAATTTAAATAAAACCAAACAGAAATGGCTGTTGCCAAGGAGCAAGCAGAAGGCTTGGCTCTGTCTGCTCCAGGCTACAAAGTTTCAATTGTAGAACATAAATTAATCCAAGATCCCAGGGCCTCTGCTTGGGTCACTGTGAGGTGTGCTCAGCCTGCAAATCACAACAGACCCTTCGCCCATGCCATCCCATGCCTCAAGGGAACCCCCACCCTAATCCGGTACACCCTGATCTAGTGTGGAGGGGCAAATCAGCTGGCCTCTATCCTATATAATAAAAGAGTAATACACAGATTGACCATCACTCCAACACACAAGAGGGCTGTCCCCATGTGGTCAAAAATCCTGCCCCTATGTGGACACAAGATGGCCATCATAAGATGGCCAGCAGAAGAGGGCCATTAGGAGGTCCAGGCCTGCAAGGGAGGACAGTTGTGTGCGATCAAGCCTGCAGGGGAGTGCAGTTAGTGCTGACCAACTGGCAGAGGAGGGAAGTTGGGGGCAAACAGGCTGGCAGGGAAGCTGTTAGACATCAATTAGGCTGGCAGGGTAATGGTTAGGGGCAATCAGGGAGGCAGGCAGTTGATCAGTTTGGAGCCAACAGTTCTGGATTGTGAGAAGGATGTTGGACATCCATTGAGGGGTCCCAGATAGGAGACAGACATCCCCCACCCCCCGTGCACAAATTTCGTGCACCGGGCCTCTAGTATCAAATAATTTTAAGAACAAAGACTCATGTCTGTTGGCCACAGAAATAGAGTTTTGGTAAAATTAGAGATAATATCTGAGCCTCAGTTATGTTTTGGGTCCAGGCCCACAAAAGCAGCAAAACCAAAGGAAGGGACACCATGGCTGACATCAGGACTAGCTGCAATGACTAAGACCCCTTATCCCAGCACTCACCAATTAGTAGGGACCAGGACTCTGAAGGACACTCCTGGAAAGCTGATGAATATTCTATTGCGATTCTCCCCTGAGACCTCTCTTAAACTCCCTGACTTTGGAAACCAGATAAAAGCCCTTAAGATGAAGGACCCAGCATGAACTCTATCTCTTGCTCTCTTGAACAGGCCCATTGTTTTCCCTAACCCATTATGTCTCCTGGGGAGCTCTTTGTTGGACATGTCCCACTCCCCACAAACATTGAGCTTTTTCTTTGTCTCATTTCTTTTCAGCTCCAAGTGCCCTTCTTTTGCCTCCATAGCTTGTTTCCTGAGTCCATGCAGCCCAGCTGGCCCACTCCATCTACAACTCACACTTATCTCTTTTGGCTTTCTAGGTAAACTTTCACTTGTATCTTGCCTCTGAATTCTTTCTTAGCCATGCTCAAGGACCAAGGGCTAACTTTGCAGTAACATTATTTAATGTTCAAACAGTGAAATAAACCCAATTCATATATTTTCGATTGAACCTAGATATACATAAGTTATCTTCAATGAATGCATATAAAATATCTAAGGGTTAGCATGCTGCCTGTCACCCCTTTGTCTTTTCTGCAATTAGCTGGCCAAGTATTAAGAAGCTGAACTTAATAAGCTTTGCTTCCAACTGCTATGTTCACTGTACAGATGACACCAAATCTCTGAATTTACAATTGATTGATATACCTCTTATGGCACTGTTTGCTGAAGATTGAGAAGACCCTGGCAGTATAGAAAAATTTAACTATCTCTGATTTTTCCCTGTTATTTCATTGAGAATAGGGGATTTAAAATGAATACCTTTATTTATTTGTTCCTGAGGACAAGCTGAGTGATACGACATCTCTGATGTTAGTATATCACATTTAAACAACTTTAATTTCTGTATAATATTAAAAACAATCTGAATTCATTCCATATTTAAGTTGAGGCAGTTAACAGTAACAAAGTGAGACATGGGCAATTTGCTATTTAGTACAGTGGATAGATGTGCATGTGGTTTAGAAACAGATCTGAGTTCTTGCTTTGTTTTTTACTTTGTCATAATGAGCACATTCGTTTCCACTAAACAACTTGTTTATCTAGAAAAGAAATGGTAAGTGATATTTGTGGATTTAATGATATAACCTGACAAAAGCACTTCAAGCAGTCTAAATCACATAGGTTTTCAATGTATTTAACAGTGGTGTTAGCCAGACTTTTTCTGATTATCCTGTTCCAATGACTTTATCTAGATGTCTTTACTTGCATTGAATTATCCTGAAACCTAGCCAGGAAGAAATATTCTTCCAAATTTATTTCTTCTTTATTTTTTAAATATCTTTTATTGATTTTTTACAGAGAGTAAGGGAGAGGAATAGAGAGTTAAAAACATTGATAAGAGAGAAACATTGGTCAGCTGCCTCCTGCACACCTCCTACTGGGGATGTGCCTGCAACGAAGGTACATGCCCTTGATGGGAATCAAACCTAGGACCCTTCAATCCCAGGCCGACACTCTATCCACTTAGCCAAACCAGTTAGGGCCCAAAATTATTTCTTCTATCAAATGTGAAGCAAGAGAGAGTAATTATTTTGCTTTTCTGGTAACTTTCACTTAATCTTTTCTCTTCCTTCCACCTACATATTCTCATCCTTTAACTTCAAGCAAGGTTAAGATTTTTAACCCAAGAGCAGTTATTTGGTAAAACAGACAAAAACAGGAAAAAACAAAAACAACTTCATTTGGTTGCCTTCGCATACCACCCATATCAAAAGTCTTGTCTCTGAGTCACAGAATAATCCTATATAATAAAGAGGTAATATGCAAATTGACCATCATGCCCTTGCATACGATGGCAACCTCCATGTGGTCACAAGATGGCTGCCACAAGATGGCCTGCAGGGAGGGCAGTTGAGGGCAATTGGCCTGGCAGGGGAGCTGTTAGGGGGCAATCAGGCAGGCAGGCAGGTGAGTAGTTGGGAACCAACAGTCCTGTGGGGGGGATCCCAGATTGGAGAGGGTATAGGCTTAGCTGAGAGACACCCCTCTATTGCATGAATTTCATGCAGTGGGCCTGTAGTAACTAATGATGTCGAGAGTGTGCAGTTTGTACTGAATCACAAGACAGTGGGAAGTATAGAGTGATAGTGGACTTAAATCAGAGGTATGAATCTAAATGGTGTAAAGGGGACCAGATGATTTGTTTCTGTTTACCTTCCTATCTTATTTTGATTATTAGCTGAGGTAGAAGGTATGAGGAAATGTATTAACTTTTTTCTATCCCCTATAGGGACTTAAACTTTTATTTACTTTCTGAAGTTGTCTGAGATAACTATCTGGGGATTGATTTTTTTTTTTTTAGGTAAAGAAAACCCCCACTAAGGATAATTATAGCTATCCAATTGTGTCATTACAATGATAAAATGAGATATTATTCCTGTCATACATAAGCTATACTAAAGTTATTTTAATCTTAACCTAATTGTGCAGTTGTTATTATATGTCCTGGAATTCAACTTTTACCTATAACCTTAAAAGGCTAAATTAGTTCTTAATTTTCAACCTTTAGCAGACATAAAACAGTTCTAGGGAACGTGTTTAAAATACAGATTTCCAAATCCTGTCTACAGAGATGTGGGCAATGTGCATAGCATGTGTCCTGGGATCTCCCATTTAGCAATAGGTCCAGAGGAGAATACTCCCCAAAATGGGCCATATATCACACTTTGATAAATTATAGATTAAGTGATCACTAACATCTTTTATGGTTTAAAAAAGTGTGCATGTATAAATGTATATTTTAAAATGTTATTTCATGTTATTACATTTTCTATGGTAAATAACCTAATTATGAATAAAGCTCCTGTGAACATGTCTTTTGTTTAATATAAGCCCACATTTTTTTATGAGTCTATACCAATGAGTGAGATAAGTGGGTTATATTTCCTTAGCTATTTGACAATTTTGTTAGGCATACATTTACCTTTCACAGATACTGCCAAACAATTATTCAAATGGAGTGTGACAATTTACAATCCTATGATTGATAGATAATCTTATATAATAAAAGCCTAATATGCAACTGAATGGCAGAATTACTGGTAGAATGACTGGTCGCTATGATGTGCACTGACCACCAAGGGGCAGACACCTAATGCAGTGGCTTCCCCAAGCCCATAGGCTCCAGGCCAGCCAAGGCAGGTGCCAGTGGGGAGCCCCCAAATTGCCCTGCTGGTTGCCCTGTAGAGGGAGGTGACTGGCAGCAGAGGTGAGGGGCTAGTGAGTGGGCAGCACCAGGCTGGCCAAGGCAGATGCCAGCAGGGACCTCTGATTCTCCTGCTGGTCATCCCACAAATTGGCTCTGATCATCAGCCAGGCCTGGGGACCCTACCCGTGCATAAATTTCATGCACTGGGCCTCTTGTAGATATATAGTATGTCAAATGTAATATCTCACTATAAGATTTTTAGTTACTAGATATCCTTACCAACACTTAATATTTTGAGTCTTTTTATTTTTTTTCTATCCTGATGGCTGTGTAAAAGTTCTCACTATGGTTTCAATTTCTATTCCCTGGCAACTAGTGACAATAAACATTTTTTTTCACATATTTAGAGAACATTTAAAAGTATCCTCTAAATTAGAAAAGGCAGTGTTTTGAATGCCTGCTTAGTCCTTTGCTCATATTTTTCATGCCCTTTTGTAATTCATTTCTAGTGGTTTTTATATATTCTGGAGCTTTCTTCTGTGTGTGTGTGTGTGTGTGTGTGTGTGTGTGTGTGTATTCAGCTTTCAGGTTGCATTTTCATGTTACTAATGTATTTTTTTAAGTTTTTAATTTTTTAAAATATATTTTTATTATTTTTTTGCAGTATAACTTATAATTAATAGTAGTACATGTTTTCTTTTCCCCCTCCCCCTTATCCTCCCTCCAGCCTCCCCTACTCCCCAGCATAAGTCCTATTTTATGGTTAGTACATTTTATTTATTATTTTAGACATCTTTGATATGTTTGAGGTCCGTAGAATAATATTCTTTGTTTTATTCTGTAATTTTTGGTTTTTCATGTTTTACCTTTAGGTCTGTAGTCCACCTCGAGTTAAATATTATGGATGGTCTGAGGTAGGGGTTAAGATTTACTATTTTTCCACACAAATAATCAAGTTCTCCAGAAGTCACTGAAAGTGCTGTCCACTTCTCACTGAAATGCAGTGGCACCAAGTTGCAAATAAAGTGACCTTAAAGAGTGGAACATAAAAATAAATAAAAACGAATTCTCTCCATTTATCTAAATTTCTATCATTTTTTAAAATTCTGTCTTTTAAAACATTATTCTAAATTATTATTATTTTAAGATATATTTTTATTAATTTAAGAGAGGAAGGAAGATAGAGAGATAGAATTGAACTTGGGACCCTTTATTCTGCAGGTCGCTACTCTATCCATTCATTAAGCCAAAGCAGGTAGGGTCTAAATTATTTTGATTATTTTTTAAAAGAATTTTGTATTGATTTTTGGAGGGAGTAAAAGGGAGGAGAAACAACCATGTGAGGGCATAATCATCTGCATCCCACACTTCCCCCACCAGGGATTGAGCCTGAAATCAAGGTATATGCCCTGACTGGGAATCAAACCAGCAAACTCCCTTTCTCTAGTTTCCTTGGTTACTCTTTTAAAATATTATTTCTTTCAATTACAGTTGGTATACAACATTATATTAGTTCAAAGCATGCAGCATAGTGATTAGATATGTCAATAACTTATGAATTGATCACCCAATAGGTCTAGTACCCATCTGATACCATACTTATTTATTACAATATTATTGATTACATTCCCTATGTTGTACTTTATGTCCTTGTGACTGTTTTTATAACTGGCAATTTGTACTTCTTAACTTCTTCCTCCTTTTCACCCATTCTGTAGTCCTCTTCCATCTGATATCCATCAAGATGTTTTCTGTATCTATCTGAAACATAGTGCTGTAAATTCTCTAACCTTTTTTCTCTTCAAGATTGTTTTGACTCTTTTTGGTGCTTTGACTTTCCATAAAATATAATTAAAATCAGACTATACATTTCACACACACACACACACACACACACACACACACTCATATCCCTCTGCTTTCATTCTGAGTTTTGGTAAATCTATAGATATATTTGAGATAATTAATATCTTTACAATTTTGGAGACTTTAAATTCACAAATAGTGTATATTTCTTCACTTATTTGATCTTAAAGTCTTCTCAGCAAGAGTTTTTGTTTTCTGTAGAGCAAACTTAGACATCATTCATTAGATTTCCCTAGACATTTGACAGTCTGGAATGTTAGTGTAAATTTGCATTTAAAATATAAACTTTACATTTTGATTTTTTTTTGATTTTAAACATTACCAACTTTGTCATTTGGACATAGTCCTTGTTAAATCATAAATAGCTATATTTAATTCAATCACAGTGCCAATTATACTGTTTTGTAAACTGATATTAGCATCTGAACTCTTACTACATATCTGACATATATTACAAAAGTCACCTTTTTTTTTACATTCAACTTTATATGTTCTGGTTGATTCCTACACATAAATCTCTTCTATAAAATACAAGGTTCATGAGGATAATAGTAACAAGTTGTGTTTGTTAAGAAATTTTGCGTCTGACCTGCCATAATTTTGAGCATGTAATGACTCAGAGTCCTTAGATGGTATGACATGGGTGTAGGGCCTGATGTTCACCTGGGAAGGCATATTCTTTTCAGTATATCTTTTTCTTCTGGGACCAGATGTGCTCTCAGACTCTCACAAAATTGCTTCCAACAATTAATTGAGTTGGTATGTGAAATATAACTAATTTGCAATCTCTGATTTAAAAACCTTCAATAAAAATTCTACAAAAAAACTAGAGTGAATTTTAAATATTAAACATGTCCTATTTTCTCTATCTGCCCTTATTACTAGAAGTTAGTAGACATACTCTAGTATAATTAGGGTTCTTTGTAATATATAGAGTTCTTTATTATAATGTATGCATATATGTATATACTTTTCATTTTACATTGTACATTCACATAAGTAACAATCATTTTAATATAATTTAATTTACTTTATTATTTGGTTGGCCATCTTGATAATAAAGGAGATAAAACATGGAATTGGACCTTTTACATAAATTATATAAATGCTATTTTGCACCAAACAGTATCAAGTTTTACAAAATAAATGTTTCAGGAGTTAGTTTGAATACAGAAAAGCAGAGAGAATACAGGAGACATACAGAACATGATTACATTTACAAAAAAAATTAAAAATGACAAAAATGCAAACTGTAAAGCCTATAGTATAGTTATCAAAATCCAATATACCCTATGTTCAAAATTAATTACACAGGAGAATAAAACAAAACTGGATTTTTCTAATTGTCACGGAGAGGCTGAGAAGCCATATACCCTGATTTTATTGTTGTTGACACTATTACAGATGCCCTCCATTCCTTTCTCCCCAATTGTACCCACTTCCACCCAGTTACTGCCCCGCTCCCTCTGGCCATCACCACACTGTTGTCTGTGTCCATGTGCTATGCATATATGTTCTTTGGCTTTTGTGGGATTGGAGAACACGATATCTGCCTCAGCCTCTGGTTTTATCATTGTACTAGAGGCCTGGGGGGCAGGAGATGTCTCTTATCCCAGCCTGAACCCTCTCCAATCTGGGACCTCTCGAGGAATATCCTACTGGCCGTTTAGGCCCCACCTCACAATACAGGACTGCTGGCTCCAAACTGCTCACCTGCTTACCTCCCTGATTTCTCCTAACCTCTTCTGCCTACCAGCCTGATCATCCTGTAACCACTACCCTGCCAGCCTAATCAATGTCTAAATGCTCCCTTGCCAGCCTGTCTGCCCCCAACTTCCCTCCTCTGCCAGCCTGGTCACCCTTAACTGCCCTCCCCTGCAGAATTGATCACCTCTAACTGCCGTCCCTTGCAGGCCTGGAACCTCCCAATGGCCATCCCCTGCTAGCCATCTTGTGGTGGACATCTTATATCCACATGGGGGCAGGATCTTTGACCATGTAGCGGAAGCCCTCTTGTATGTTGGAGTGATGGTCAATCTGCAAATTACTCTTCTATTAGATAGGATAGGGCCTGAGGCATGGATGGGGGCCAGCTGGTTTGCCCTGAAGGGTATCCTGGATCAGGGTTGGGGTTCCCTTGGGATGTGGGGTGGCCTGGGCAAAGGGGCCTGTTGCGATTTGCAGGCCAGCCACGCCCCCCAGTGACAAGTGGAGTCACTGGGATCTGAGATTAATTTATGTTCTACAATTGAAACTTTGTAGCCTGGAGTGGAGCCAAGTCTTCTGCTGGCTCCATGGCAACATCCATTTCTGTTAGGGTTAATTTAAATTCTATAATTGAAACTTTGTAGCCTAGAGTGGAGGCCTAAGTGCTAGGGCTGCAGAAGATTGGCTTCCTCCATCACCTGGGCAACCCTAGCCTCTGCTCTCCCCAGCTCCGTGGCTGCTGCCATTTCTCTTGGGATATATATTATATAATTGAAACTTTGTAACATTGATTGGAAGCCTAGGATGGCAAGGGCAGGCAGAAAGCTTGGCTTCATCCATAACCAGGGAAACCCAAGCCTCCCTCCTGATCACAGAGGCGGCATCCATCTTAGTTGGGGTTTGCATAATTTGCTCCTGATTGTCTGATGGGCATGGCTATGGATGTGGCTTGATTGGAGGTACAGTCAATTTGCAGATGGAATTCAGGAAAGAAGTGTGAGTCTCTCTCTCTCTCTCTCTCTCTCTCTTTCTCTCTCTCTCTCTCTCTCTCTCTCTCTCTCTCTCTCTCTCTCTCTCTGTAGTAATATAGTAAAAATTGTGCTGTTAACTGTTTTTATTGTATCTCTATGAAAACTTGAGTCTCAAGCAGATACGATTCGCCTTGTCTTGATATCAACCTATCTTTAACAACATCAAAAGTGACAAGTATTTATGCTTATCCATGCAATTTTAACCAGGCTTTATGTCTCTAAGGCTCTAAGAAATAGCGTCATTTCTAAATGTGAATGAGCTGGGAATAATTTGTAGCCAGTTTGGCCAGTGGAATAATATTTGGATTAGTTCAATCTGACTTTTCCTGATACTATCATTTTGCTGCCATTTCACAGCATCAGATTTTTAGTAGAACTTTAAAGTTTTATAGTAAAACCCTTATGACTCAGCGTGCCTTTGCTATTCACTTGTTCCAGGTGCAGTGTTGATATTTTCAGTCTGCAACATGTGAACTCTACATGGTTTGGCTTTGCTTTCTTTCAACATGATTTATGAAATTGTACTGTGACTCAGGATGCCATAAGTCTCTGTCCCTGACCCAAGAACTCTCAGCATTCCTCACCTGGAGTCAGTTTTCTTTCTGTGGTTGCATTCCTGCTACCTGCACCCAGAAGTGGGATCTTCAAGCCCTTTGGCAGGAAAAAGCACTTTTTGCTCACATTTAGATTTGAAAATGAATTAATCTTTTCCTGCAATGACATGACACCTTTCCTGTGCCATTACTGAGTTTCTACTACTTCACTTTTAGCCAGAAGCATAAATGTGTAATAACTTTACATGTAGTAAGGCGTTCGTGAATGCCCCATTGTAGTTTTTCTAAAAACAAAAGCAAAATTATATGTCTGATATTAATAGAACAGTAATATCTGATAGTATACATGTTACATGCACATTATGGAGAACATATTACATTATATTGTAGTACGAGTCTGATCTCCTGAGTTTCAGCCTTGGCTTTTCCTAGAACTTGATCTAACACATTAAGTTAGTTTACCTCTCTGGACTTCAGTTTTCTTGATTAGAAAGTTAGCATTTACCTTAAATATTTACAACGTTGTTTACAGGTCTAGTAGTTCTCTTTGGACTATAATGATATATCAACATTAAATGATTGTTATCTTTAATTCATAGCTGGGTGACTTATTACCATTTGTGCACTGGGTGTGGGGCAGGGGAGGATCCCTCAGCCCAGTCTATACCCTCTCACAGTCTGGGATCCTTAGTGTGAGCCTGGCTTCTAGCTGAACAGTGCTACCCCTGTGGGGGTGCACTAACCCCCAGAATACAGCTCTTTCATTGAGTGTCTGCCCCCTGTTGGTGAGTGTGCATAATAGCGACCAGTCATTCTATTGTTTGGTCAATTTGCATATTAGAATTTTATTATATAGGACTAGAGACCGAATGCATGAAAATTCATGCAAGAGTAGGCCTTCCTTCTCCCGGCTGCCAGCATCGACTTTCCTCTGGAACCTGGGACATAGGCTTTCCTCCTCAGGCTGCCAGCAGGCAACCAGGACTTTGGCTTCCCTCCCTCTGGCCAGCAGGGACCCCAGGTGGCTTTGCCCGGGCCCCAGCTTTGTCAGGAAGGACATCTGGAAAATGTCCAATCTATCTGGTCTAATTAGCATATTACCTTTTTATTAGTATAGATAAGCTTTCTAATTAAGCTTCTAATCAGGTTCATCTGGCTATTTCCATTCTATTTGGGGCTCTAGTTTGAGAGAGGAGATAATCACTCTCCAATCACAGGATCCTGAAGCCTGATTCTAGAACCTTTGAAGCTTTGTTATATTCTTATATTCTTGGTAGAGACAGTTTTTGAAACCTGCAGGAGGAGGAGACATTTCTAATGATTCTTTAAGTGTGAACTTTAGTACTAAGTATGTTATGCTGTTCAATAGCATTTCCTGAAGTTTATACTTAATGTAAGCAAGGTGCTGGTGCTGCTGTTTAAACATTCTTTGAGTCCATGGGTTCATTTCCCACTTGTGAAATAATAGTAAAGAGATTCTAAACCTGAATTTTCTCATCCATAAACTCTGTGGGATATAATTGCTATTCTAATTGGTTAGTTAGACTTTCCAAAAGTTACAAAATACCTATTTCACTAGGTTAGATCTGATCTCCTAAAATATAGTCATTGCATTTTCCACCACACAAAATTGCTTCAGTTAAAATATGTGTGTATAGTTTTTTTTCAGATGCAATAATGTTATTTAATTTATATATGTAAATCAAATATATATGTATATATATTAGCCTCTGTATCTTAACATGCTTACCTGCAAATTCAACCAACTGCAGATCAAAAAAAAGGAAAAAAAGAAAGTCAATCCATCAACAATACAGAATCACAAATAGTTACATGGAATTTATAATACATTAGAGGGGCTCAGGCCCCGCCATGATGGCTGCCTCTGTCTTGGCCCTCATGGCACTCCAGCTTAGTCTAAAAGGTCATCTGGTCCAATTACCATGTTATACTTTTATTGTTACATATTAGGGTGTAGAAATGACAAAGTATATGGGTGGATATATGTAGATAATATGCAAATACTATACCATTTAATGTAAGGGAATTAAGCATTTGTAGAGTTTTGTATCTGCAGAGGTCCTGGAACCAATTCCTCATGATAAGAGACAACAAAACACAAGATGGCTGCCCCCAAGGGGTCAAAGATTCTTCCCCAATGTGGACATAATATGGCCATCACTAGATGGCCAGCAGGGAAGGGCAGGTGGCGGGGGGGACAAGGTCTTCAGGGGAGGGCAGTTAAGGGCAAACATGCTGACAAGGGAGCAGTTAGGAATCAATCAGGCTGGCAGGGGAGTGGTTAGGGGGTGATCAGGCTGGTAGGCAGAAGCAGTTAGGGGCAATTAGGAAGGCTGGCAGGCAGGCGAGCAGTTGGGAGCCAGCAGTCCTACCCAGGATCGGGCCTAAATGAGCAGTTGGATATCCCTCAAGGGGTCCCAGATTAGAGAGGGTGCAGGCTGGGATGAGGGACAATCCCTCCACCCTGTGCATGAATTTTGTGCATCAGGCCTCTAGTTAGATTATATATATATATATATATATATATATATATATTTATAGATATGGATAGATAGATAGATAGATAGATATAGATATCTAGATATATAGATATCTATATCTATCTATCTATCTATATATATATATAGATCTATATATATATCTGATATTAAGAGAGAGGGTCACCTTTCATTTTCTGAAAACAACATGGTTTATAAATGGTGGCTAGAAAAAGAGGGATATTTCACATATGCTTTAATATAGCCCTAATTAATCCAAATATCTATTCTAATTTTCATCACAGCAATTCAGTTGTTGATCCCTTTGGGAAAATAAACTGTGTTGGGATATTCTGTCCATTTGGCATATGGGATTTAGGGTGGAGTAATAAGTATAAGGGATAAGTATCTTTAGAATATTTTAAAATATCAAGATAATAAAAATAATTTAAACTATGCATATCTAATAGGGTTCAGTAGATGTCTTATTAAAACATAAATTCATATATAGTAACAACTATTATGACTAGTGTCTGTAGAGCCTTTCATTCATGACTTCAAATTAATGTAGAATTTATTTTAATTGACTTACTAAATTAACTGCAGTAGAAATTATTGCTAAGGTTTTGGTATAAATAGATTATTTGAAAATATAGTAAACTTACTGTAAAGGGTATATTTAATAACATATCACTTATAAAGAAAGTCCTAAAGACGGAAAAAGAATTATCACTTGGAATAAAAAGTTTGTATAAGTAAATCAATTAATATAAAAAACAAAATCAACTATAATTGCATTTTGATAAGCATTATAAAAGTGTCAAACACTTTTAACAAGTAGTAATAAATAGCTGATATTTTATTATTAAAATTAAAAACCAGAAAAAAACTAAAATCTACAAACTTGTTGAGAAATTCACTTGTATTTTCAAGGTATGCCCAGGGGCCTTAGTATGTAATACAAGTATTTTTCAAATGTTAACATAAAAATTATTTGAAATGGGTACATATGTGCTTTTTTCCTATGATTTCATTCTCATGGATTCCTTCAAAAAAACTTCCTAATACCTACCAGGAGATATAAATACTGGAACATTATATGACTAAGGAGATTATAATGTCTGGAATTAGTATGGCTTGATGTATTTGGTGGTAAAATAGTATTATTAAAATAAGAATTCATAAAAGTTAAAATTCTAATCCTGTTTGAAGATGTTAACTGTCCTATTTAAAGTCCTATTTAATTTAGCCTTTGGTATGATCTTGAAGTTACTTGCAGTAATGAAAAAAATGCTGTGTCTTTTCTATACAAAAATTGTTTAAACTGGTTTGAAAGAGAAAAAAAAGTCTTTGTTAGTCTATAATGGGGATGTCCCTTGATCTCATTAGTCTAAACAGACAAAAATGCAAGAGAAAACCTGTAAGAAATTCTATTATTGTTTCCAGTCCACTTTTAAATATTTTAATTGACCCCTATATAATTCATTTGTAACACCTCTTCTGCAAACTCAGTGTGGACAGTTTAGAAAATCAGCTGTGTATTTAATAATTAAATCTGCTTAAATATGGAATTAGTTATTCAAGCTTCAGAAATTCCCATTAACTCAGAAATTTGGAATGTCATAAACTATAAAAGCAAACAAGCCAGAACATTTTCAGACTTGATTATTTTTCCAAAGGGTCTCACATTTTACCTTTGTGTACACCTTGCATAACCACAGGGATTGTCATAATTGTCCATGTGTTTAGAAAACTAAGAATAGGAATGTATAAATGGTAACCCAGAGTCTTCTGGAGAAATGGCTGGGAGAAAGCAACATTTAATTGCCTTCAGACCACAGTAATCCCACAAACCAGTAATTGATACCACCCAGGTTACTTGAAATATTCTATAATAATTTATCACTGTTAGTATTTATCTATACGATTTTAGCAAAATAAGATAAATACTTACATTTTTATACTCTGAGAATTCATAGCTTTTAGAGGATAAGATCTCTTTATTCAGAATTTCCAGGAGGGAGCCTGGAGGACTTTTAGCACTGAAGTGAACTAAAAATGAAGTCTACAGAGCATGCTTAAATAATGCAGCTCTAAACACAATTTAATTAGGCAATTGTCTAATAAATGTTGGAATTCATAAACAGTGCACATCTGAGTATGTTGAGTAAAAGTTTCAAATTGCCTGCATTCATAATGGATGGTTGAAACATCATTAAAGATATGTAAATATAAAATCATTTCATTAGTATTTTGAGGAGGAAAAAAGTAATTAAACAAATAATTGAGAAGTGATATTAAGTATCTTCTCATTTGAAATATGTTAATGATATTTTTCAAAGGATGATTGTAGTTCAAGTCCATTTAGCAGCTGAGCTGCAATCTAACTGGCTCTATCCTCTTTCCCTTTTCTGAATTCAGAATTACCTGGTAAGTACAGTGTCAGGGAACTTGGAGAATTTCCCTACTAGATTTTGAAAGAGATGTTTGGCAGACAATCCATTCATTATTGTAAATAATACTTAACCTTTTTGAGACTTTTTACTTCACTAATGCAATGCCACTGAATGCACTGGAGAATTGGCATGCTTGTCAAGAGAAGTTCAGAGGCTATGTTCTCATAAGATGTGCTCATACTTCATTGTTTTAGAGTTAGTTTGAAAACAAGGAACATATAGCCATTCTCAATATCTGTATATATTGTAATTAAACAAAGAGGCTAGATTGAGATGCCTCTAATTTCTGGAAGCTTATGTAAGCAACTCAAAGTCTAAGTCAGAATCATTGTACTCAGATCTGAGAATGGATCTTGAGAATAATCAATCACAAATAGTCATTTAGGCTTTCCCAAATAAGGCTACCGCTTAACTAAACAATCAAATCATCTTAGAATCACCCTTCTTCAACAGAAATCCATCTCCTTTGGAATTACAGTTTATTTCATCTTCTATATCATAACATTTCAAAAATATGTGGTCTTGCCATCACATTGTGCATATATCATCCCTGTGAATTCAGTCAGGTAATGATTCTCCCAGTGATAATTATGAACATACTAGTGGCCCGGTGCATGAAATTTGTGCATGGAGGGGGGGATTCCCTCAGCCCAGCCTGCACCCTCTCCAATTAGGGACCCCTTCAGGAATGTCTGACTGTTGGCATTCAGAGATGTCTGACTGTTGGCAGTCAGACATCCCTTCTTGCAATCTAGGAACACTGGCTCCTAACTGCTCACTGGCCTGCCTGATTGATCACCCCTAACCCCTCTGCCTACCTGTGTGATTGCCCCCAACCACCTCTGTCTGCCTGATCACCCCTAACCACCTCTGCCTGCCTGCCTGATCGCCCCTAAGTGCTCCCCTGATGGCCTGATTGCCCCTAACTGCCTCTGCCTTGCCCCACACCTTGGACCCAGGCTTCCCTCTCTCTGGCCAGTTTTAGGCACCCAGGACCTGGGCCAGCTTCACTTAGGCTAGCACCAGCCACAGGCAGCCTCAGGCACCCAGGACCACAGGGCATGTGGCCTAACCCCAGGGCTGGAAAGGGCCCCCACAGCTCGAGCCACTGCCCCGCCCCTTGCTCATCATCGCCCCGCCCCACGGCGCCCCCGGGAGGTCCCATGGAGCAGCCTGGGGAGCAGACACCGCGCCAATGGTTCCGGCCGGCCCACAGCGCCCCAGGAAGCAGTAGCAGAGATGTGAGGGGTGGGGCTGCGTGACACATGCCCCCCCCCCGCTTTTGATTGGCTGATAGTGTAGCGAAGGTATGATCACATTAGCATATCACTCTTTTATTATATAGGATTAGCTCTTCTCTGTTTTCTAGAAGCCTCAGAAAGCAACTCCCACTTTGTGGGATCACCATAATTACAGAGAATGGTTCTTTCCTTATGACTGAGGGATCAACTTTATAAGTTCACTTAGGCTCGCTCTGTGGGACTAATGTAAACTAACCAAAGTAATAGGAGAAAAAAAGTAAGTTATTTCTTCTTTTTATTGGAACTGTCAATTACTTTTAATCCTCCATCCCCCTAGATTTTTATAGAAGCATCTAACCTCTATGTATTTCATGTAGTGCTTTGTTATCTTCAAATTGTGCAACCAGGCCTATAGAATTTTGCTTGGCACATTATAGGTTCTCAGAAAGTGGTTTTTTGAGGTGAATATACTGTCCTACAATATAAATAGACCAGATGGGTAGACCAGATGTCCATGCCAGCCCTTCATATCAAATGATGATAATTTATGATTGTTATACCCACCCTATAAACTAGCCCCCAATGACCCATGATTCCTGTTATTTAAAATCTTATATAGTCCCCTCCCACATTACATCAGTGTTGACCTATCTGAGCAATAGTATATGATTAAAGTGATAATATAATTTCTGAGGTTAGACCTTAAAAGTATTTGAAATTTTCCTTTGGGGGCTCTTGGAATGTTATATCTGGGAAAAGCTGGCTTGTGGTCTAAAGCCCCTCAAGGAGCCCTGAGAAGCCTAAATGGTGGGAAATTGAAACCCACCACCACTTGTACTAATTTTCCAGCCTTCTGTGAACCACCTTGAAAGAAGGCACCTCTACACCAGTAGATTGAAGCCCAAGACATCTTACTGTAGCCTTATGAGTGATCCTGAATCAGAACCACCCAACCAAGTTGTTTGCACATTTTTAACCCATAGAAACTATGACAGATGATAAGTGAATATTATTGTTTTAAGTCACTCAATTTTTAGGTGATATTCTTTTTTGCAGAATTAATAATTAATTCATTGACCATGCCTGAAAAGTTTGCATAGATCTCATTTTAGGCATATAGACTTCCACAACACCTGGTAGGTCAGAATACCAGGCTATAGAAGCCATATGGCAAGTATCATTACATTCTTAGTTCTCTATTAATTTGTTTATATCCAAGTTTTACTTTAAATGCGTGTTGCATATTAAATACATATATATGTACATTAAGTGTATAGCCACATACATATAGAATTTATGTGCCACTGTATTCTGGCACAATTATAGGCTTTTTATAAATATTAACACATTTAAATCTCAAAGTGTCTGTGATTAGGTGCACTTATTAGTCACTTTTTACTCATAAGGACACAGATTTAAATAAGCCAGTGACAGTCTCCAAAGTCTGTGTTTTAGCATTATGTTATTGAGGCTTGCTACCTATCTATATATGTAGTTATCCAGATTTTATTTAGCTTCCACACCTCTGAGACATTCTACACACTAATCACCTTAGTATTGTCTTATTCCTGGAATAATTTTCAATGAGGTCCATATACCCTTTTGGATATGAAATATAATTTGAGACCTAAAAAGAAAGAGGATAATAATACAGGGATAAAAGAGGGACTTACATAGGACAAATCAAACATGAATACTATACAAACATTAATTATTTAGTTTATTCATATTCCTTTTTACACTGCAGCCCCCTTTTCCCAACTTAGTGCAGTTTCTTACAGTTTGTAATACATATTTATTTTCAATTATAGTTTACATTAAATGTTATGTTGTCTTAGTTTCAGGTGTATAGTACAGAAAGTGGATTTTTTATCACATGATTTTTGCCTGATGGTGAAGACTATTGGAGAGTCCATGAAGAAACCTTATCATCTTGAGTGACAGGCATGGGTCATCAATTACTCTTTTAAAGTGGGAAAATATTGCCCTAACCAGTTTGGCTCAGTGGATAGAGTGTTGGCCTATGAACTGAAAGGTCACAGGTTCAATTCTGGTCAAGAGCATGTACTTTGGTTGTAGGCACATCCCCAGTAGGGGGTGTGCAGGAGGCAGCTGTTTGATATTTCTCTATCATCAATGTTTCTAACTCTCCATTTTCCCTCCTCTCTATAAAAAAAATAAATAAAATATATATGAAAAATAAAATGAATGGGAAAATACTTTGATTTCATGACATAGCCTGCATTTCTGCCTTTTTGCTATGTGTACAATTATCTTCAGGGCATTGAATCAGATAGAATCTATGGTATATTTTGTAGTCTATGTGTTAAGTAATGATAACGTCCTATTTAATAAAAGAGTAATATGCAAATTGACCATACCTTTGCTACACCCACAAGCCACACCCACAAGCCAATCAGAGCATATATGCAAATTACTTCAGCCAATATGGCAGTTAATTTGCATATCTGCACACAGAAGATGGGGTGTAGAAGGAAGCCAAGAACTGCAGAAGGGAGCAAACCTGTGGAGAAGTAAGCAAGCGAGGCAGGGAGAAGGGAGGGAGCAAGGCAGAGGAGACCAGAGCGAGGCAGCGGATACTGGAGCGAGGCAGCAGAGATGGGAGAGAGCAAAGTAGTGGAGAAGGGAGTGAGGTAGCAGAGAAGGGAAGGAGCTTTGCTCAGGCCGCAGGAAGCTCTATTCTTACAGGAATTTTCCTGCAATGGGTCTCTAGTAAACATATAAAGATTAAAAATTATAAGAACACAGCAACACATTCCTTCTATATATTCTATTTGCTGCATTTACCATCCAGTAGCATTAATAAATTCATACCAAATCATCTGGGATATATTTGAATATATATGGACAGAGACTAACATAATAACTTTGCCTTTTTAACCATTTAGTATACCTTTTCCCACAGAAATCTACTGAACATTCTTAAAAATAAAAAATAAAGATTGATTCAATTGTTTGCAATTTCTTTCCAGTTTCAGATCATCAATCTGACTTAGTTTTTGGCTTGTTAAGCATTATTTTTTTCTGCAGTTATCTTCATACACTTTCAGCATGTCTTACACAGCCATTAGATGCATCTTATTTCTTGTACTTTGAAAGAATATTTTTCATTTCATAGCCTTTTATTCTGAACTGGGGATGACTTGTGTCATCAGTGTCTCAGGCACCTGAAGCACAGACTCAGGGATAGAATTATGTGTGTCTTCTGTCAATCCACCTGTCCTGGCCACCGCCTCAAGTGTAATAGAACATGGCTTTATGGAATGGATGGGAATCTAGAGTGAGAGTCACTATATTATTATACTTCAAAAAATGGAACAATAATTACAAGTTTGCCATAATAGGCCTTTGAGGTGTTCTTTTTAAAAAGCTCAGTGTGTCCAGGGACAATTTCACTGACTTTGGTAGATATAATATGGAAGTCCCTTTTTAAAAAAACAAGCAAGTAATTGTTAATGGCAGAGGAGATCACAAATGGCACAGGATGCAGAGTTAAGAGAGTTGCAGATTGCATTTTGTTTTATTTCTGCATTATTTTTACTCTATGACTTGGTGCATATCTTAAATTTTTCTTTGGATAAGTGGGCATAATGCTAACATTTATTTTCCAGGGCTGATTTTAAGAATCAAATAAAGAATACTTCATGAAGATGCTTTAAATATTAGCTATTACTATACAGATATTCATTTTCTTCAATATCAAAGCAATACCTACTTGAATAAATATATGTTCATTCTCTCTCTTCTCAAGTGCTATATTTTGTTTATCTTTATATCCTCTATTGCATCAGTGTTATTGGATGGCACCTGGCACATTATCAATGATTGGCTAAATATAAAATCAGTTATGCTTACTGATTGTGGTTGGTTATATCTTACCTTTCTATGATGCATAATGCAGAAAAATGGGTAATATCCAAATAAGGCATATGTGTCTGGGGGGTGGAGAGTGAGGTAATGAAGAAATAATTTATTCTGTGATTGGTGGTAAATATTTTCCAACCAGATTGCTAGGGAAAGTGGGTGTGAATGGAAGTTCTGTTTTATAATGTGTTAGTTTATTTTTGTGGTAGAAATGCTTCCACTATTATTGATTCTGAGTTACCATTGTGGCGTTCCTGCAGGCAGAGTTAGATTTGCAGTAGTACACCATTGCATAGTGTTTTCAGAATACAGCTGCAACCAATGTAAATAATTTCAAAAGCATAGATACAAGTAAAATATATTAAAACAGTTAAGAAATAATTATTGTATTTTGAGTACTTAGTATTTTTTATTTTTTATTAGTTAGTATTTTTGTTTTTAACTTAATTTATTTAAATGTATGTTTATAAAAGTTATTATTAACAATGGCATGTTTATCAATCATATCACAAAATTCCTAAAAATCTTAAAATTGACTCCTATGAGGTGGTTATGAGCTGGTTCTGGCAGACACATAAATAGGTTCCTTTATTTGAGATAGTTCTGATATTTCACTAAAACATTATCCACAATTGATCATAGTTTTGAATTAAGTATAAAGTGGGTTTTTCTTTAGTTGTAGCAGAACTTTTATTTACTGAAATATTAGGAAGTGTTTATGAAGGAAATTTTTAATTTCTTATCCTTTTTGAAGGCTTTTGTCAAGAATTAAAATATCATTATAAATTGTATACTATAAGGGTATAGCAAAAATAGGTTTACAGTGTTTCATGTACTTACAACTGTAAACTTAATTTTTCCCAACTCTATAGTAAGAGGTTCATTACTTTATATATGCAAGTAAAGTAAGTAAATCATATTTTTCTAGTAGATCATTGCTACAACTATTAGTTCTCACCAATGAAGAATAAAAGTGAGGCTTATAATACATTATAATATGAAGTACTATTTTATTGATGACAATAATTCTTAGCACAATTAAAGTACATAGGTTTCATTTACTTGTTATAGGGTTAACACAGCTCACATAATCCTTAGAGAATAAGAATTTCTCAACCCTGTTTCTCTAAAAAGAACTATACTCAAACCAAAGATGATTTTTACCACCTATGTAATTTTTCTTTTTCAAATTTTCTTCAGTATCATATCTTCTGCCCTATTCTTCTTATCTTTTTGCCGGAGTCAGGATAAAAGATTTCTTGTCTAAACCCTTAAAACTGTTAACAGAAAGACTGTTTGGTACACTATATGCAAAAGCTGTTACTTTAAAAACTATAATGGATTTTATTTTAAAGCTAAAAATGATATGTGTTTAAAGTAGAACTAAAATTATAAACAATAATTTATTTTTGACATATACTACAAATATCTGTATTAATTATGTGGATGGATAGATGGATGGAGAAAGGAAGAAGGAAGTGAAGAATGGAAGAAGGAAGGAGAATATAAATACATAGATATAAATATATGGATCAATATAGTGTATAAAATGTTCACCATCTTACACATACAGTTATACCTTCTGTTTCATTTTGGATAACATTTTTCTATAATTACTTCCTTGTGTATTAATTATAAAAACTCTTAATATTTAGAATACTATATCATACAAACAAGGGATAGAACAATCACCTTAACTAATTTTTGTTTGCATATTTTCCTCTAATATTTGATGTTACAAATATCAGTATGTTAAAAAATAGTATATGATAATTTTTGTGTTTATCTCTTTTATTGTGATATAACTGATATATAATATTATTTAGTTTCAATAATATATATTTATTGCAGAACGATCACCTGAGTAACTCTAATTAATACCCATCATCATACATAGCTACATTTTTTTCTCATTTGATGAGAACTTTTAAGATCTTTTCTCTTAGTAACTTTCAAATGTATAATATGATATTAGCTGTTTTAATTTTGATGATTTTTTTAGTTTGATACAAATATGTGGTATTTGAGTCATTGAGTATGAATATTATAAAACTATTTTATACTGTGAACATTTTATTAAGAAAATCTTTATGCATCCAATGATATGACTGATGTCAGTGGCTAATGACTGCTGATGCCTCCTTGCATCCATGTCTACACAGGAAAACCATGACATTGGTATTAAGACATCAAATAATGTCTACACATAATAAAGTAGAAATTATCATGTGATATATCAAATACTCTTGGCCTGTGAGAAAAAAGATTGAGTTTTAAATTTGGCATTTAGCAAATACTGACAGTGAATGTGGTCAAGTTGTTTAACATCAATGAGGTTATTTTTCCTACTGTAAAGAATATAACTGTCTTGAGCAGTTTGTAAGAATTATAAATAATATATGCAAAGTAAATTATACAAAGTTGGATCTGGGTTGATGATAGTTATAAAATCTAGGAATAATTCCAGGAAGTACTACAATAAACTGAGTTGGACCTATAGCTCTTCTCAGCACTTGAAATCAGCGTTTTAATGACCTGAGGTTGCCAGGAGCTGGATTCCACTTCTCACATCAACTCTTAAACTGCTTTTATGAGCCCACATCAATCCTTCATAATTACAGCATCATTCAACCTACTATAGAAATCCACTGATCACTTGCCTTGCTCATTTAAGTGGTGAATAGAGCAATGCTGTGATACTCACTGGAAAAAGTGAAAATGATCTTCACAGTAAAAAATGCATTATGAAATGAAAGATAATTGATTTGTCCATGATTTATAACATACACACACGCACACACACACACACACACACACACACACATATATATATAATTTATGTTTACTAAAATTGATAGATATATTTGAATATAATTTAGAAACTATGTATGCATATTTATAACTTAAGTATCTCTAATACTTATGAATCGGGATTTAAACAAAACATTACTTTTGCTTAAATTTTGGGTTATTTTGTGTGGAGACAAAGTATTTGCAATGAAATGGTTTTTATGATATTTAAATTTTAAAGTAACTTATTCAGGTAATCATCCTTATGTGTATGTAGAGATTTGTCTCTTTATCTCAACGCAGCAACTATCCTGTTCTGGTTCTTTATACTTTCTTACGTAGAGAACTATTTGATGTCGAATAGATCCTCTACCCCAGGGGTGAAAAACTGCCCCTGCCACCGCCAGGGCAGATCTATTCCCCAATAGTGTTCTTTGGTCAGGAAGAAACTTTAATACTGACCATTGGAATTTCAATACATATAAGAAAGGAATGCATTCTCCATATCACCACTGATCAAACAATCCCCAATTCTTTCCCCATTAGTGGTTCCTTCTTAGTACACAAAGATCTAATTTTTTCATCTTTATTCTACAGTCACCAGAGTATTCCTTTGGTTCTCAAATTTGATCAAGCTAAGTTACTTCTCAAAAGTCCTTCCTGGTTCCCTATTAGCCTCCTATACATTTTTTAAAATATATATATTTTATTGATTTCAGAGAGGAAAGGAGAAGGAGAGAGAGAGAGATGGAAATATCAATGATGAGAGAATCATTGATCTGCTGCCTCCTGCATGGTCCCTACTGGGGATCATGCCCAGGTATGTGCCCTGACTGGGAATCAAACTAGGATCTCCTTGTTCATAGTTCAGCGCTCAACCACTGAGCCATGCTGACTGGGAAGCCTTCTATACATTTTAACATGTCAATCGGTCCTTTATCTATCTTTAAACTTTTCCGCAGGAAGGAAAGCAAGCATTTATTGAGGACCTAATGTTTTGCAGACATTGTGCTAAGGACTTTGCATTAATGTAATGTTTTTGGTCCTCATAATAATCCTATATTCAAAAAATAAAGAAATGGAGTTTAAGAGAAGTTAAATAACTTTGTCCAAGGGCGTAAACTAGCAAGTGGCAAAGCTAGAACTTAAACTACCTCACTTTAAATATTTTTATTTTTTTATTGTCCGAGGGGAAAAG
Organism: Antrozous pallidus; assembly: GCA_027563665.1. Classification (NCBI taxonomy): domain Eukaryota; kingdom Metazoa; phylum Chordata; class Mammalia; order Chiroptera; family Vespertilionidae; genus Antrozous; species Antrozous pallidus. The sequence continues at coordinate 52,034,382 of CM050520.1, read as the reverse complement.
CATTTGGGATACTTAAAGCACCAAGAATATGTGAGTCATGAAAAAGAATCAAATGAGTCCATAGTGATAAACTGAATGTAATATGTTGCATAACTATCACGTTGCCTTTAACAAGTTAATGAAGTAAAACCATGGACAATGAATAGCATATTAGAAAAACAGTTATGCATTTTAAGAATGATAGAAAACTATGGAGCAGTTATAAGAACAATCATTTTGAGATAAGAAAATGCAAAAGACACCAGAAAACCAGTAAACACTTATGAGCTTGAAAAAGAACTAATGAGAAAAAATACAGTGGAAGGTATCTTCAGCTAACATAAATGGCTTTCTGAAAGCAGCCTGAGTCTATAAGGGATAGAAGATTAAAGTTGTGGAGAACATAAAATGTACCTCAAGATAACAGGCTCCATTAGCTGGATATACTTTTTTAATTTAAGTACAAATAACTAAGAATGAATCTTCTGAGAGGGAAAAAAAGAACAGAAAACCATAAAATGGTATGTGCCATGAAAAAAAAAACAACACACACACTTCTTTTTTCATTCAAACACTTCTTTTTTAATTGAAGATTTTTGCTTCTTTAGATCACTTTATATGCCAGATGATAATTTTGTAATTAAATTTTTATTTTAAAGTAAATTTTTAGTCATATAGGAGATCATTGTTCACTTTAAAATGGAGCTGTATAGCTGAGAAATTAATAATTACTCTTCCTTTCTTTTAACAACCATGTAATGAGCACCACCACTTTTAATCTGGGATAACTCTGTGAGTCTCATAAAGATGAATAATGAGACAGCCATTAATCACAGGGGCTAACAATCCATCAGGGATGCAATATGTACAAATGCATACAGTGCCTACCATTGCTACAAAAGGCATTGCATGAGTATACTGAGATTTGAGGGGCTAAAAAAAATAAATCAATTTAACTTTAGAATATCAGGAAAGACTTCATGAGGACAGTAGATACAGCAGTATTTGTTGCAAAACAAGTGAGTAGGTCAAAATTCAAGCTCTTCTCCCACTTCTGACCGGTTGTTTAAATTTTCATATCTCACTTGACCTTCCTCACTTATAAAGGAGACTTAAAACTGCTTGATGCATGGATTGCACATCTAAAAATGAATTGCATATCTAATAATAAAATATTTTTAAACAATATAGTAAAATATTTGTTCTTTTAAAATGTTTTTTATTGATTTTTAGAGAAGAAGGGAGAGGGAAAAAGAGATATAATACCAATGATGAGAGAGAATCATTGCTCAGCTGCCTCTTACATGCCTTCTACTGGGGATTAATTGAACCAGCAACCTAGGGCATGTTCCCTGACTGGAAATCAAACTGGTGACCTCTTGGTGTATGGGAAGATGCCCTACCCCACAGCCACCCCACCCTGGCCATTGGATGATGCTTTTATGTGCCTGTGGCTTTCCTTTTCATGTCCGGCGTGTCCAGGGTTCCCATGTCAGGGTTCAGCGTCTGTAGAAAGCTGCACACAAATGAATAGAGACTCGAAAAGCATTAATTTTTGGGAATAATGGGGGCCAGGCGGGAGCCCATCTCTAGTGGAGGGGCTGCCCCCGCTCTGGTTTTCCTATCCCCTTTTTTTAGGGCCAAGTGATACATACATGTCCTTTAGGTCAGGAAATTCCAACAATGAAATCAACCAGCAAGAATTAACATAAGACAAAAGGTGTGGAAACTTTTACAATTATCAATGTGTCACCTAAACAATATGTGAATAATTCATACTTAACATAAGACTAAAGGAGGGGCAACTAAATTCACCTAAACAATGAGTAAACAGTTCATACTTAACATAAGACTAAAGGAGCGGGAACTAAAGTCTCACATAAGCAATGGGTAAAGAGATCCATTAAGCTTTAACCAGGTTTCCTGTTTGTTCTATTTACATCTCTATTGGCGAGGCAATGTCTGGCTTCCCGCATGTGCCCTGACCAGAAATTGAATCCACAGTCTTCAGCTGGCATATCAGGGCAACACTTTATTCAACAGAGCTATGTGGCCAGGGCCTCATAAACTTGATTTAAATTTTCTAGGGATTCAGAAAAAATTTTCTAGGGATTCAGAAAAAGTATGAATGTACTGAGAAATGCTGGAAGGAATTTTTGCATGGAAATACTGTGTTCCAATGGATTTTTTAGCAAAGTCCAAGCACAGGGCAATCAGATAAATTTAAATTTAAAGTATTTGGGATATAGTTATTACTGAAATGCTACTTGTTTTTTATATGAAAATCAAATTCAACTGTCATCCTATATTTCCTATATTTTTGTTTAATCTGGCAACCCTATAAGCCAGCATCCTATGGCAATATGACTCACCTGGCAGCGTGTTTCTCTTCAAACCTCAGAATTACTACTTACTGGTGCCAAGTCTTTAGGACTTGGATTTATCTTTACTCAACTTGTGAAAATATCTTATCCATTTGCCTTTTTGCGATGGAAGAGGGTATTTCCTCCGAATCTCGCCCTACCTTGTCTATGTATGGCAAGAAAAGGTCCATTTAAAGAAACTGGAACTGGTTCCCTCCCTGGGAATATAGTTTGTAGGATAGTTTATCCAGAACTAGAGCCAAACTATTATGTTCAACATTTGAATTAACTAGAACTGCCCACTGGATGGCATGATGCCTGACTTGATTGCGCATACTGATAACTTGTTCTCTTTGACTTAGAGTGAGATATCTGAACTCCTTCAAAGTTAGTTTTCTCTCAGTTTTGGAAGAGCCACCTTAGCCAGTAGGGGAATCCTCATCTCAATAGGCATATTATTCCTCTGCCTTATTAACCATGTACTTGCATCTGCTTTTGTGATGTCAGGACACAAAGGAAATGTCTGTATGGGGTGACCCAGGAAGAAGTAAAAGTAAAGAGTTTGTACTTTTTCAGCTTATAATTCTAGACACTCTCCCAGTCAAAGGTCAAACTTTGATGGCGTAATAATCCCTGATTAGGCTGAAACTGAAAGATCCACCTGAGTACTTAGGGAAGAAAGCCAGTGTATTTCTCACCACAGCTGTAATAATACAGGCAGTCAAGAGGACAAAGAAGCGTCCCATCTCAAAGACAGGGCTAGAGTTCAAGCTGGGAATGTGATCCCAAACAATTCTTCAGAAGAAAAATACTTAAGCAAGAACTGCTTGCAGAAGTGCAGGTTCAGATTTGGGAAGGAGAGTCCAAGAAGTTGAAAGTAAGACATACTAGGGATTAAAAATAGAAAAGAAAAGGCCATTTAGATGATTTCATATTTCATTGGGCAAAAGACCGCAACAGGGCCTTTGTAGGTTGATAACAGGGTATTTGCATGGGAAAAAAAGGTCCATTTAAGAAAACTGAAGCCATGCAAAGCTTATATACATTACCTTTTCATTGCTCTTTTTTACGCCTTACAGGTTCTAGGCACAAAGGATTTTTCTGGAACGCCATTTCCATAGTCACATGTATAAAAGTGTAGTACCTGAATCCAGATTGTGCAGGTCTAACCTCAGCTCTTTCACTGGCTGGCTGTGTGGCCTGAGGAAATTTACTTACCCCTTATGCCTAGTTGCCTCATCTGATTGATGTGAGAGTTGAATAAATTGCATAGAAAAGTGTTGACAGATGAGGACTGTATAAATATTAGCTGGTATTATTAACATTGTTACTAATTATTGTTATTATTTGGTCAACGAGATTTTCTCATGCCATGTGCGGTGGGCTCATGGGTAACACAGAAAGGAACTGATGTTTCTTGAGGGTCAAATGTGTGTAGTACCATTTGAACAGCTTTGCTTCTAACATATTTAATTTGCACAGCCTTCAAGAAAGATAGATAGCATCGAGCCTATTTGGCAAATAAAAAAACTCAGGCTTAGAAAGGGAACTTAACTGGGTGAAGGTCATCCAGCTAGAAAGTGAGGGGCTCAGCATATCACTGGATTATATTTGAAGGCTTTGATTCGTGTCTCAGTGCTAGAAGAATTCTCAGAAAGTAGGCGTTTAAACTCTTTTTTGACTTTACAAAAGCAGATGTTTGTCTCCCTTTGACATACACACATGCTGTCTTTCACTAGTATAAGGGCATCTTTTGGTGCTGAGTCTAAGAAAAGAACCTGATTGTATAAACTATTCAAAAAACATTGGCAGAAATAGAAGGCAGGCAGGAGCTTTGAGAAGGAGTTCAATGGTTATGGCTGCATCCTTTCTAGTGCTAAGGGATATAAAAGTACAAAAATGACCTGGACAAACCACAAAACAGCTCATAGCTCCATTTGTAACTGACATTTGTATTTCAGAAAAGAAAAAAATTGGAATTTTCTCTTTTCCTTATGGACCCAAGTTTTGCTCTGAACACATATCTCATATATATTCAAGACATTATAAAATCAAAATATTGTATAAAACATTGGAATTGGTACTAGAGAGTTGTAAGACAGGGACATAATCACTAGAAAGAGATTATTTTATTTCCTATGACTGGAATCATATTAAATGCCTGAGGCAGAAAGAGACATGAAGAACTGTTTAAGTTTTCTTTCCTTTTATGAAGACAATCCTAGTGCTTTGTTTTATTTTTTTAGTTTTTATTTATTTATTTATTCTTTAAAGTATTACAAATTGTAGTACATATGTTTTCCTTTTTCCCCCCCATGGTCCTCCCCCCAGCATCCCCTCCCACCCAGCACTTGTTCTCACCTGCTCCCCCTCCTGCCCCAGCCCAGTGTCTTGTATCCATTGGTTATGCCTGCATGCATACAAATCCTTCGGTTGATCTCTTACAGCCCCTGCCCCCCCACCCTCCCCAGCCTTCCCCCCGTAGTTTGACAGTCTGTTCAATGCTTCTCTGCCTCTATATCAATCTTTTCCCCCTGTTTCTTTTCTGTCAGAGAAAGAATTCAGACCCAGTGCTTTGTTTTATAAGTAATTGCTTATATTACATTATAATTACTTATGTCTTTGTTTTTTATTTGGTAACTTATAAATGAGACATGTTTAGGTCAGAATATATGCTATGAGAATCCAGTAAAACATTTATGAGTTTCCACTCACTACTACTACTGTTAATTACTGCTGCTACTACTAATACTGTACTGTTAACTTTATAAAGTTCTTACTATGTACTGACATTGGGCTGAGTTACCTTATTAACTCTGACAAGAGCACATCAGCTGAATAAATTGAAGCTTAGATTATTGGAAGAATCAATATTGTTCTCCTAGTTCAGTGGTTGGCAAACTCATTAGTCATCAGAGCCAAATACCAACAGTACAACAATTGAAATTTCTTTGAGAGCCAAATTTTTTAAACTTAAACTTCTTCTAATGCCACTTCTTCAAAATAGACATGCCAAGGCCATGGTATTTTGTGTAACAGCCACACTCAAGGGGCCAAAGAGCTGCATGTGGCTCAGTTTACCAACCTCAGTCCTAGTGGAACAGCTTATCTCTTGAGCTCTCTCTGGGAGTTAAATTTGGGCTCTACCAAATTATCTAAAAATTACTTTGAGTAGTTTGTCCCACTCTGAGCTTCCATCTCCTCATATATTAAATGAAAATGATAGTGGCGGTCTCATTAGAAGGGTTGCTATAATATTGTGTGAGATATTCAAGAGAAAGCACTCTACACAAAGAATAAATGCTACTTATTATTATTGAATGTGATCTACCTTAGGCCTCAAACCTTTGTGTGACATAATTAAGCAAAAGCAAATATCGTACAAAAGTTGGGTAAATAAAGCCCAGTTACAATATGCTAGGTCTAAAAATACTACTGTCAGTGCTTCAAAATATAAGCCAAATACTTAAGGGGAACAGAAGTCACTGAAAAATTGAATGGGGATGAGGAGCTAGGTCAATACCAGAGACCTGCAGGGGCTAGGACCAAGGCTCTGGAGGGCTCTTCCCCTTAGAGGGCAGTATAAATCCTTGCCTGGTTGTGGCACTGCATGTCACCACGGCCTTCACTAGTGTTTGCACTTAGTACATTTTATATCTTTTATCAAGATGATCTTGTCTAGTCATAGCAGAGAATATTACTGGAAAGTGTTTAATCATATTGAAATAAAGACTTATATAGAAGAAATTAGTTTTAGTTTTGCAAGACTCCCTTCTTTGGGAGGAGTATTTTTTAGCAGTAACTACATATATAACATAGTATTTTGATTTGTGTTTATGGTGGGATACACAGTACATACAATTGCATGCTAGGTGTAACTTTATATATATATATATATATGTACGTGTGTGTGTGTGTGTGTGCGTGCGTATGTGTGCGTAGGTGTGTGTACGTACATGTTTGCTAATATTCCTTAGACCAGTGGTCAGCAAACTCAATAGTCAACAGAGCCAAATATGAACAGTACAATGATTGAAATTTCTTTTGAGTGCCAAATTCCTTAAACTTAAACTTCTAATGCCACTTCTTCAAAATAGACTCACCCAGGCCATGGTCTTTTGTGGAAGAGCCACACTCAAGGGGCCAAAGAGCCGGATGTGGCTTGCAAGCCACAGTTTGCCAACCACTGCCTTAGACAGATGCTTAGATTCCTGTTCACTGGCTTTTTCACAACTGCATGTTTATTAGATTCATAATTTCTAACATTTTATAGTAATAAGTATGTTTTACACTTTGATTATCACAATAATAATTATTATTATTTGGTTTCTCATGAGGGAATTCAGGCTTAGGGATTTAGAAAGAACTTACCTCAGGCCACAGTCCTTTCATGCTCATGAGTATAAAGTGGGAACTACCTTCGATGGCTTTTCAGTTTATGCTACACCAAGCTTCCTTCACTCATTCTTATGTTTCAAGTTTAAAAATTCAATCTTTCTTCCTCTGTCCTTCACTGCCTCCCTCCTTTTATCCCTCCCTCCTTCCCCTCTCCCCTCCTCCTCTTTCACTCCCTCCCTCTTTCACTCTCTTCCCTCTCTATTTTTCTCTTCATTTCCATCTCTACTTGTGAAATCTAGTTTTCATACAGATTCTATTACTTTCTTCTTATATATATAATTACTCTCCTTCTTGCATATGTTTCCTGTGCACAGTTGTGTTTCTTTGGGGTGAAATTTAGATCCAAGAATGTTGCCCTTCCTGGTTTGGCTCAGTGGATAGAGTATCAGCCTGGGCACTGAAGGGTCCCAGGTTCAATTTTGGTCAAGGGAATGTACCTTGATTGCAGGCACATCCCTGGTGGGGGGCATGCAGGAGACAGCTGATTGACGCTTCTTTCTCATTGAAGTTTCTATCTCTCTATCCCTCTCCTTTCCTCTCTGTAAAAAAATAAAATAAAAAAGAAGAATGTTAATTAACAAGATACAATGTTAATGGAATCATGAAGTCCATATATGGTGTGTGTTAACTATCAAACCAGCAAACATTGTCCTGACCAGAGCTACTGTTTTTATTTATTTATTTATTTATTTATTTATTTATTTATTTATTTATTTTTATTTATTTCAGAAAGGAGAGGAGAGGGAGAGAGAAATAAAATCATGTATCAGCTGCCTCCTGCATGCCCCCACCAGGCTTCGAGTGCACAACCTAGGCATGTGCCCTTGACCCCAATTGATCCCAGGAATTTTAGTCTGCAGGCCAAGGTTCTATCCACTGAGGCAAATCAGCCAGGGCCAGAGGCACTATTTTAGAGAAAGAAAGATGAATGAACGATGGTGATGACAATATTGTGAAATGAAAAAAAATAGCAATGTTATATACAAGTTTGAGTAATAGCTCCACAAGTTTCCTTTAGTGACTAGTTAGAAACAAACTCTTTAGGAATTCTGTGTCTAATGGTCAGTGATGCATCTTCAACATTAAGAATCTTTATTCTTGATTTGAGGTAACATTCAAATTCCCAAGAACTATAACAGAGGAAGTTTTCTAATGAAAACTAACTTCACTATGGTTAAGAGCAGTGTATGTAGGAGGAAGAAGTAACTTTACTACAAAAGATTTATAAGGGATCCCAGGGAAGATTTGCAATGTAATTAATCAGTCATGTGCAGAAGGACTTCTAAGCATGGTTTAACAGCATGGAAGGTAATAGCTATGAATGATTTCCTGCAATCAATTTTAGATATACTTATTACTTTAAACTTACATGGCACAAAAATAACAAAATACTTCTACAATGTCCCACTTTGGTTTTATTGATGGTACCCATCAATCAGAGAGTGTAAGTTTGTCCCTATATCTTTACCACTGAGGATTGCAAAACAACAGAAAGTAATTTAAATGCAGCACTAACTTGCTTTCTAAAGTCCTTAAGGCATTAGATATATTTCAAAAGACAAATAGGAGGTAGCCCGGTAAAAATTTTGGATCTAAAATATAAAAGAGAAATAAGAGAGATTAGGTTGTTTCAAAACCTAGAAAAGCAGCTGACTTAATAGACAGAAATGGAAAGGGGCATAAGTTGAAAGAAAATAATATGAGAGGGTGGTTTTATTTCCAATACAGTTCCTTACACATATATATTCATCCATTGGTAATTCTCTCCTTCCATCTTTCTTGGAAATTTGAACATAGTAGGAAACTGATTAATATCTATTAAATAAATGAATAATATCTATTAAATAAAAGAACAAAGCATGCAGGGTCTTTATCCTTAAGTATGTTTATATAGAAATGAAGGGATTTACAGAAATTACATTCATTTTACCAGTGACATCTGTTCTACTTGGATGCTGGGAAATATTCACCTTGCCATTCCTCAGTCTTAAACGAAGTTAGATGCTATCTTAGCCATTTTCCCCCTTTGAATTAAAATATCTATCTCAAAGACAGAATATTTTGGTAGTACACAAATGTATTGATTATGTTCAGATGAGGGCGTTTATCCTTTGGAAATCTAGAAGCACACTTACACACATCACATTATATGCTGTGTTAGATACAGGTCAGCATATCCACAGTTAACACCCTTTGTTGGAAAGAATGGGGAAAGCCCAGAGGTCACTGGTCCATAGCGTTGGTGGAATGCTACGTGGCAGATATAGTCAAACCTTTCTAGAACCTCTGCCATGTCCAGCAATTTGGTTCTTCATCAAGTTGTTCACAGAAAAAAAAATGTCTCCCTTATTGAACCAAACTTTGGCTTTTGAATGGACAACCATTTCAAGCTGATACCTGAACCTGACTAAAAGAGTCTCAAGGGCAACAAACAAAGAAGAGAATGTTTTTCTTGCTGGGAAATCAACTATGACCACAATTTTAAAACACAAAGAGGCCACCATGAGTGCTAATGCTGCTAAGGGTACGAAAGAAGCAATGATCACAGGCAACTGGAGAAGTAGAAAAAATGTTGTTGATTTGGGTAAAAGAAAAGCAGTTAGCCGGAGACAGGTGGTGAAATGTGAACATGCAAAGATGCTGCATGGAAAGACACCCCTGGAAGGAACATAAAAAGTGGTAGTGTTCAATAAACGTAAGAAAATATGTGTTTAATTATAGATTAAACAGTACATGAGACATAATACTGTACATACATAAAAAGGTTAAAACGAATCATTTAGGGGTGTGGGACAGATTAATTCAATTTACATTATTTGTAATGGGAACCAAATCGCTTCTCCAACAGCCTTCTGGAAGGAATTAAACTCTGCAGTTGAGGAAGGCCCTTGAATAGAAACTGGATTTGCCCTCAGAGATAATTCCCTTACCATTGTTTTGTGTGGCTTCTGGTTCGGAATTCTGGGAAGTTGTTTCTTGTTCAGTATCCTAAACAGAGATCTGAAGAGGATTTTTCAAAATGTACCCTCTTTACACTGCTCCTTGTCTGTGAATATGTATAGACTTGAGGACTATTATATATGGTCATGGGGCTTTGGGAGAATATGAATTCCCTTGAAAACTTTTGAGACTTTTAATTCACTTGTGTCTATCAGTATTGTGTTAACATTTAGTCATCCAACACAACCAAATTCGTCAACATGGATCTCATGTCTGAATATTTCTTTTCTGCTTCCTCAACACCACCCCTCCCCTCTATGTTACACTCTCTCTCTTCTTCTCCCCTCATTCATTTCTCTCCAGTTTTTCTTATTTTTGCCAAAGGACTTAGTACCTTTATACCTTAATACCTGTTAATATGCTTCTATTCCTCAAAGAATTTGTCAGTCTTATTTCCTACTACTTCAAAATCAAATAACTTTAAAAAACAATTAACTTTTCCATCTTTGTAAGGCCCTAAATTCTCTGGACTCTCTATTTCCTTCCATTTGTGCTCTCAAAACAGTTAATTCTTAGTAGAGCTCATCCTTTTTGTTTAATGCCTTGCTTAATAATGGCAAGTCACAGCTGGGATTTTTCCCTCGTCTTCCCCTTCATATGTTTTTGGTCCAGCTTTCAAGTTATTATGTATATAAGCTTTACCAAGCATTTTATCCCTGAATTAAATGGATCTCATTTTTCATCGGGTCCAATTCACATTCCTTTATGTAGTAGTTTACATTTTTGTTAAAGTATCAACTCACTTCAAAGTACCAGTTCTTACACTATTTAACAGAAAATGTTCTATAATAATAAATCGATCCAAAAATGTGTAATGGCTCAAACACAGCCTGAGGTGGATGTTTCTAATGTGTAAGTAGTTCTCTTCTTTGCAAAGGCCTATCTATCTCCTTCTCGTTCTATGGCCTTGCATTTCTATTGTATCCTACTGGCAGGTAAGCTAGCATAGGGGCATGGAGAGAACACACACACCTTTTGAAAACCTCAACTTTGAAATGATATATGTTACTTCTATTCATAAGCCATTTACCAGAACTCAGGCACATGGCCTCAACATACTGCAAAAGAAGTTATAAAATGTAATCTAGCTTTGTGCAAGGAAGAGAACACATAAATGCTTGTACTATAGATATTTGTGTCAGCCATAGGTCCCTTTGACAGTTTCTCCACTGTTTAGGAAGCCAGGACACTATTATTTTATGAATCAATCTTTTACCCCATTGGAAAATGAAAAAGGTGAATAATTGATATGTAATGGTCATGTGGTATCCTAGGTCTTTTCTTAATCAGTTGGACAAATCAAGATTGTATATTTTGATTGCTTATAGTGTTCTAAACAGAAACATGGCAGAAAAACAAATCCTAAATAAATGTGTTTTCCTGTTCATTGTTTAATGCTCTAGAGCAGAGTTCAGCATTTTTTCTACATTTTTAATTTATAGAAACAGATAACTGATAGGAGTTTGGGCACTGGAAATAATTATTGTTTTACTCCTACCAGTTGCTTGATAAAGACCCTACAAATCTCTGAATTTCAATGTAAAGTGGGTAAGCTATCACCTATAGGTAGTTTTAAGTATTATATGAGATAATGCACAAAAAGTGCCTGGAACAGAGTAGGTACTCATTCAGTAGCACACATTATCAGCACATCTATTCCTTGTCAAATGTTTGCATGTATAAAAGTTAATTTTGAATTTATTTTTAGTCTTTTGATAGAGTAACAAACATTGGATAATTGAAACTGCATTATTGTTCCTGTTACTTCTCACCATGAGTTTGATAGTGAATCTTCAATAAATATTTAACCAAGGTCTTGAAGACTAACATGTGTGTGGTCACACACTAATCACAAGAGGCTCCATAACATTGCTGCAGGACAATGATTCTTAACCTTTCCAAATTTACATTCCTCCCATAACTGTATCAAAGAACAGATATCTGAGCATAATGGAAATAAAAGTGTACTTTATTATGAGAATGATGGGAGATGTTTATAGACATTGTGTTGCTGTATTTATCATTGATGGTAAAATTTAAGAACATAATTACTGTTTTTGTATTAATGGAAACAAAATTTATTGTTCTGGCTTTAAAATAAATAATTGTGTTTAGTTTTAAAATGTATAATGATAATATTTTAAAAAGATATTGCCATGGTAACTATGAGACCCAAAGTTAATAATTTTAAAATTTTAGTAATATTATTTTCAGGTGGAGTTGCCAGATTTCCTAGGTAAGAGTGGGCATAAGGTCCTTGGGATACTGCTGAAATCAGCACTTTCAGAAACCCCCATGGGAGAATGAGTTGTGGTAAAAGATATTTTGCATGGATTTATATTTCTGGGGTTTCAAAGTCATATGGCCCTTATCCCAGTCCTGAAAGAGGTGCAGCTGGGGTTCCAGCAGAGCCAAAATCTAGGCCAGTGTTCTGAGCTTCTGGTCTATGTAGCAGCTAGGTCCAATTTAGTAATCAGGTTAACTAAAGTCCATTGATTCGTTGCATAGTTCCAACATGGCTGTGGGCCACATGGGCAAAGGGGAGCACCCCCTCCAGCAAGAGTCACAGGAGCCCCGCACCTGAGAATAAAAACCAAGAGAGTAAAAATCAAAAGAGCGTCTTCCTTTCGTTGGAAGATTAAATATTCAGATTTCATGCTCTTGCAGTGGCCATGCACATTCTGGCCACTGACTCGCTCCTAGGTGTGACTGACAGCTAGGTAGCCACCTCCCCACATCAGTCAGACCTTACAGAATATATTGTCCAAACTGCCTTTGTCCAGTCCCTTCCCTCATTTATTATGTGGGAACAGACTTCTTTATATCATCTAGTCTTCCCTTTACTCCTTTCCTGTTAATAATAGCCAGACTATTACAACAACATCAGCATGTTGAGAGAACAATAGGAAAATCTTCAGAGGATGAGAATTATGTCTCTAGCAAAGGTTTTTGTTATCTTTCCAACCAGATGGAAGTCACTTCATCTCATTTTTTCACATCTATGAAGTCGAGATGGTAGCAACTTCCCAAACTATATTCCCAAATTGCTGAGAAGATCAAAGAGCTTTATAAAGCACAAGCCATGATTAAATCAGAGAGTATAATCTTAAAATTGCACACTGATAAATTCAAAGAGGGCACTACACACTGCTTTGTGGTTTGATACCCAGGTTGGATTTTTACAGTAACTAAGAGATGAGAGTTATAACCTTGGCTCTGTGACTGCTTGACCCTATGTTTGAAAAATTCCCATAACCTCTGCCTGTTTCCTCATCTGCAAGGTTAGAATAAACTATATGATCTCTAAAGACTTTTTTCTGTTGAAGTTCTGTCATTCTAAGTGACTCTAACCATACTTTTTGGCTTAGACTCCCTAACTATCAGCAGAATAAATTGCAGGGACAGCTGGCTGGGGTTAGGGGTACAGTCTCTGGCCACAGAAGAGCATAAAATCAGGGGACCACACGGCCGTCAAACAGATGATGGAACTCTCATTAGCAATGTGCTAAAACCAGTGACATCCAGGGACAATTGCAGCTGGCATTTCCTCCACCTTAGATGCCTGTTCAATTAGTTTTTCTGTGCTAGCTCGGTCTGAACTCATCCTCTGCAAACTGAAGAAACCACTCTTTGTTTAATAATCAAAGTTTGGAAAATAATCATTAAGTCCAAACTTTATAGCATATCTATTATGTGTATAACAGCATGCTTTGCAATGACAATTTAAAAAAAAATGAATGGTGCTCACCCTTCTGTTTTGGAAAGAGTATGCACTTTGATGCCAGAGAGCTTTGAGTTCAGGGTCTCATCTGTTGCTAAATGGCTATATTTCTTCTTTTTCCCCTTATGTTCACTGACTACCCATACCTGGCAAAAAGTAGGTACTTATTTGACCTGATAGATATTTTTGGTTAGATCATATTTTCTCTGAGTCTATGTTTCTTTAGATAAAATGAGAATAATAACATCCAATTGATAAACAAGATACTAGTAAGAACAGATAGTCCTTTGTGTGTAGAATTACTCAGTAAACAAACATTTCTTTTATTGTACAAACTCTCTTAGCTTTCCTTCTAGCATTATAGCATGGAGAAAGCATCAAGGATGTTTACAGAGATTTAAAAGTAAACTAAACTATAGAATAAGTAAACCATACCAATAAAAGGAGTAGTTGATTCAGACTGAGCGATGAATATGGTAAAAAGCCCCCCAAAAGTATTTGAGAAACTGAAAGCCAGTGAGGTACACACTTCAGTAATATAGACATAAATGAGCCAAATTCTATCTAATAAAAGAGCAATATGCAAATTGACCGTGCCTTGCTACAGCCACCAGCCATGCCCACTAGCCAATCAGGAGCTGGGGCGGGGCCAAGGCAGCCAGGGCTGCTGGGGGTATGGGGCCAAGGAGACTCGGTGCAGAGGAGGGGCAGAGTGGAGGTGGCCAGCCAACAGTCCCATTGCATGGAGATGGCTGGGTGGCCAAGGCTTAAAGCCTCAGCCAGAGGCTTTAGGCCTTGGGGCAGGCTGGGGGTGAGTGGTCAGTAGGACATCCCCTGAGGGCTCCCAGTATGTGTTAAGGGGCAGGTTGGGTTGATGAACCACCCACCTCCAGTGCACGAATTTCATGCATGGGGCCCCTAGTATAGTATAAGCTTCACATCCCCTGTCCTTATTGCTTGCCACACTGAGGAGCTGCATCAAAATGATAAGCATGAACATCCTTGAAGGGACATTCAAAATCAAAGAGTACTCTAGATTAGGATGACAGAGAGTTCACTGGGGAAGTACACAGAGTAATCAAATTCTGTGTGTGTGTGTGTGTTTGTTTGTGTGTGTGTGTGTGTGTGTGTGTGTGTGTGCATGTGCGTGTTAATAAAAATGGCATTATCTAAGAAGGAAGGCTGTAGCTCAGATTCCTGGAAACCCAAATTCAAGTCCTACCTTCAATACTTCTGTGTTATAAGAACTGGGAAAAGTCACTTAATATCTGTAAGCCTCAAACTAGCTTTACAAAGTTGCTGTGAGGATTCAATGACATTGTATATCCAGCACATTGCAAGAACAGAAGAGTCCCACAATATCTAAAATGTAGTGGGTGCTCAATATGCATCAATTGGTCAACTCAAGAGCCATTGAATTAATAATGAGTTGAGATCATATAATTTTAGAAGGAAGATATGCCTATATTTATGTAGGTATAACAATAGCCGGCATTTAGTAGATAGTCAATAAATATTTCCTTCCTTTGACTTAGTAGAAAGACAGAAATGTATTAGAATTAACTACAACCATATACTTAGCAACAACTGGATTTTTAGAGGTCAAGTTGATTAAATCAAATAGTAATTAGGAAACCACAGTACACATACAGCACTCAACATTCAGAAAAAATCCTGCTGTCTCTGTGATCTATTGCTTAGAGTTCTTTATTGCCAAGGTTAGCAGAGCTTGCTTCACAAGCATGTGACCACAGTGAAGTGCTAGGTGCCTAAAGCCAGAGGGCCTTGTGCTTGGAATATGAAGCCCAGTGATTGTCATTGGGAAATTCTTAATACTTTGGTCTTGGAATTTTTGTTTTATAAGTGAATTCTGTGACATAATGAAACATTCCTGGGGCAAGCAGGCTTAGACTCATGTGTGATACTGCCCCCTACCTTCTCTCCTCCCTGAAAGGGGGTTCTCTGTTGCCCACTTTCTGCTCCCTGACACCTCAGGTCCTAGCTTTCGCTCCCTTGTCTCATGAAGAATGTCCACACCCTGTAGAGAATTTTTATAAACGCTGAGCCAAAAAGCAGAGGATATATCAGACGCAAGATCTCAACAGAATGAGATTAATGCCTGGAGAGTAACAGTTTTCAGATTTTTTTGTTTATTTGTTTGAATGTACTTAAGATTAAAGAGGAAACATAAGGAAAATTACATGTAGGAAGGAGAAAGCAATGTGAAATTGGGTCGGCAAATTCATTAGTCAACATAGCCAAGTATCAAAGTACAATAATTGAAATTTTGAGAGCCAAATTATTTAAACTTCTTCTAATGCCACTTCTTCAAAATAGACTCGCCTAGGCTGTGGTATTTCGTGGAAGAGCCACACTCAAAAAGCCAAAGAGCTGCATGTGACTCTCGAGCCACAGTTAGCCAACCACTGGGTTAGAGGATAGTTAAGTTTCTATGCTTTCTTGAGGGGTATTATAGGGTGTCAGGTATTAGAAGGAGAGGCCTGAAAGTAGGCATTTCAAAGATGTGTTAGCCTAGAAACAATGGATGGGGCCTGCTTAAGGCAAAGATAATCCTTTTAATAAAAAAGTTATGTGTCTGGAACATGACTACCCACCATGACCTGCCCAGTTAGAAATGTATGATCAAATCATCCTTGTGGTTGCTTTCCATAAACCTCTTTTATGTCATTCACAGGGGCTCATGCCACCCATCCATGGTGGCAATTTGATCACAAGGCTTGGCAGGTCCATGTTTTCTCAAGGCACTTCCCCTGCCCCATTTGGGCACAGAGGAACAGAGTCTGGCATACAGCCTGCAGTTGCTTGGGCAAGGCATGGTGGCAGCCACCCTGACCCTGACTGGCAGTGTCCCTGCATTTTCAGCAGGTGTCTTAGCATGAGCCTCTCTCCCATTTTCCTAATCTTGGTACTGGATCTATACATTTAAGAGGATTTAGTCTCTACTGGCCATCTGCCTCTCTGGGTTAAAGTTGGGGGCCTGTGGAAAGGACTGGCTTCCCTCAGACAGGGCCCAGTGTTCCCACTTTGCACTGGGCCTCAGAAATTATGTAGCAGGTCCTGAATGTTGGGCAAACAATATTGCTGAGGCTAACAAAATGAGCACAGCTATTTTATAATGTGACTAAGGCTGGTTCCTATCACACATACATGTCTGGACATCTGAGGCTTCCCTGGGTAAGGAATACCTATATGTCAATGTACACAACATATTTGGAAGCCCAAATACCTCCAATTCAAAATGGTCTGTTTACCACTCAAATTGATTTCCACTTGATCCTGCCTGTACTTCCAGTCTGATTATTTTCTGAAAATGCCACGGTTATTTCATTCCACTTTTTAGTGTAAAAACTCAGTCACACTTGAAACTCCCAGCTTTCTCACCCCCCAATGTGATATACATTAATTATATCTCAGAGAATTTAGTTTCAAAATACCTCTTGAATGCAGCCATTTCTATTTGTCCTCACAATCATCATCTGAATACAAGCTCCCAAAGATCCTGGTCTAACTCCATGCACTCCCTCCTGGCCTCTGCAACTAAAATGGTATTGTTGCAAAGCCAGTCTGATTAGGACATTAAATTCTTTTAATGGCTTCTGATTTCTCTTCAGAAAAAAGAGCACATCCTTAACTTGGCACATAGGCCCCGCATGATCTACCCTCATCTCTCTCCTCCCTGTCACACATCACACTCCTTGTTACTTACTGCCTGTTAGCTCACACCCTGCCTTTCCTAACTCCTCTGAATGTGATTGTGCTCATGCTGGGTTGGTCCCTCATCTCCCCAAACTTCTAATTCCAACTCTTCTTCAAATTGCAGTATATGTAATACTTCCTTATAAAAGCCTGCCCTGATTTTTCTATTATATAATACATTGCATAATGTAGCATATCTTGGCAATAATACATTTGAAAAATTTATTTACACGTGCATTTTTATTGTTCTTGTTGTTGATATCTGCCTCCCCTAATTAGACCATGGCCATGTGTGTTTTACCTCCTGGGCTCTCACAGTGAATGATGTATAGTATATGTTTAATAAGTATCGATTGAATTAATAAATGAATGTTCATTCACCTCATGCTTTTCTTCAATAAATCCTATAGGGCAAGCGATATTCACAGTTTCCACAACCTAGTATGTGGCATGACTAAAAAAGCATAGGTTGCAACTATACAATTTCTTAAGAATCATTTAATCTCTTTGGATCTGAGAAGCTTTTAACCAATAAATCTGTTGTCTAATAGCTTGTCTAAGCTATTTGCTATTTAATAGGGGATTCTACTAAAGAAATATCATTTTGTTTGACTTTGTATTTTTACATATTTTGTGTGTTTGTTGGAGAGGCCTACAAAAATCGGGGTTTTATTTTAGTTTTATAAATAAATAATTTGTTTTATGGCTGCTATTTATCTTTACTTGCTAGATGCTTTTCATGTTTATGTATCAGATTATTTTTCAGGGTGCTAACTATTCACTGGTATATCTACTTCTCTTCTTTTTCTACTCTACATGAGAGAAAATTTAGGACATTTGCAAAACAGAGCATGTGAAGAACTCTGCAGTGTTTAGGACTCTTTTAAACCCTCTCAATGGTTTTCACAAATAGAATTTGGAGATCTAGAGTCAAACAACTCAATTAGAAGCCTTGGCGATAGTACCTATTATCTCTATGTGTTTGAACTAGTTAATTATCTTTAGTGCTTTGTCAATAAAGGATTTTGCATATTTGTTGTTAGAATCAAGTAAAGTATTATAAATAAAACCACTTTATAAAGAACAAAACACCTTTTATGTTAACCATCATTAATTATTAATTGCTAATTTATAAATTGTTTTATTTCTAAGGACTGGACTGCCAATGTAACTTTCTGTAATATGATTAACACATTTCTATTCTGTGAGATAATTGCTTGTTAATAATTCTACTGATACAGTTTGTATAGAAGGATGCCAAGAAAAATTTTGAGTTTATGATCTTAAAAATAAGTATTGATTAAATGAATGAATGAAGTGCATTCACCTTATGTTTAAAAATAGGCATATATTCAGTCACTGAAAAACAAGTATCACATAATCTCACTCATATGTGGAATCTAATAAACAAAATAAACTGATGAGCAAAATAGATCCAGAGACATGAAAACATGAAACAGATTGTAGAATCTCAGAGGGAAGGCAGGGGTGGGTGGGTGGGAATGGATCAACCAAAGAACTTGTATACATATATGCATAACCCATGGACACAGACAATTATGTTGTTGAAGGCCTGGGGCAGGTGCAGGTTATAGGGTTCAAAGGGAGAGAAAAAAGGAGACAAGTGATACTTTCAACAATAAGTGTTTTAAAATAAATTAAAGTAGGCATATATTTTTTAAAAGCAGGCATATATTAACTATATGATGAGGCTGATAATAACATAGTCTATATGTTTTAAAGATAATAGTGCCTCATTTGTTGATCAAAGAATGACTTTAATGTAGTATCCCATTTTATACTTGAGGATTGAGAAATTAATAAAGGAACATTTGAAATCTTCAGTTCTTTCTCTTATACTTCTTCCTACCACCATCCATTTTTCCTCCTTCCTTCCTTCCTTCCTACCTTCCTCCCTCCCTCCTCCTCCCTCCTCCTTCCTTCCTTCCTTCCTTCCTTCCTTCCTTCCTCCCTTCCTTCCTTCCTTCTTTCCTTTCTTCCACAAAACCAGCCAAGATCTTGTGATGGCATTATGCATTGTAACTGGACTTCAGGAAATATGACATTTATTTTTGTCAATGGAGTAAAGATAAATACAACAGTTGTGCTATTTGTTTTTCTTATTTCAAAAAAGAAATCCATTGTCTTGATAAATTCAATGTACATTTTTGGGAAAAAAATGCTTTCCAAATTTAAACAGAATAAAATAGTTCAATGAAGAAAGCTTTTCTTATTTCTGATATCTATTTTTTTTACTTTCTCTCTAGAAGGAATTTAAAAAAGATCATCAGAAAATGGGATTTTTCTAGTGTTTTTTTAGAGAAGAATCATGAAAAATTTTACCATGATAATTTTGACAATCTGTAAAATCCATGCATAATTAATAGTAACTGCAAGCTGTTGATGTTATTAGGGTCTAACATATTAAAATAATAGTCTTGGCCATGACAGCTCATTGTAAATAATTTTCAGCATATTGAGTAGCATACATAACAAGCAAATCAGCTGTGTAATCCTGAGACATAACTGGAAGTTTCTGTGTAGGATCTAGACACAAAATTACTGGTATTACAGGACTATGGTTATTTAATTAATTTTTTCTTCCCAAAATAATTAATTAAAATAATTTTAGCCCACTGACTTAATCATGATATTTTTCTAAATTATCATTATATTTTTAAAAGTTTTGACATACTAGTGCATATTCACATACTAGGTTATGAATATTGAAAAATGTAGTTAGAATTAGGCTTTACAGTGCATTCTGAAGATCAATGGGGGGTAAGTTTTATGAACCACTTCTGTAGTCTCCTGATTATTTGGATTTTGAATTTAGATCTGTTCATAGCCCTAGATATTTTGAATAAGTCTCAAGACTCACACCTGGATTGTGAGAGGAATATTTGACTTCCCGTTTAGGCCTGATTGCAGTGGGGTCCCAGATTGGAGAGGGTGCAAGCTGGGCTGAGGTACCACTCCCCCCCTTCCCTGGGCATGAATTTTGTGCACCAGGCCTCTGGTCCTATATAATAAAACCCTATTATGCAAATTGACCAATCAGCAGAAAAACTGGTTGGTCATTATGATGCTCACTAACCACCAAGGGGCTGCCCTCTCGTGGTCAGTGTGCTCCCACAGGGAATTGCTGCTCAGCCAGAAGGGCTCATGGCTAGCAAGTACAGTGGCAGTGGTGGGAACCTCTTCCACTCTGCTAAAGGCAGGGGTGAAGAAGTGAGGGGTCCTGGATTACAAGAGCCCCAGACTGCTAGATAGATGTCTGACTGCCAGCGTAGGCCCGTTGTGGAGAATTGGGCCTGAGCCGGCAGGCAGACATCCCCAAACAATCCCAGGTTGAGAGAAGGCTCAAGCCAAGCTGAGGGACATTCTCCCAGCCCCAGTGCACAAATATCATGCACTGGGACTCTAGTGTATCCTTAATAGGAAAAGGGCCTGATGTCTATTAGTAAAAGTAATTCTAGCTGCACAAATAGAAAACCTTTGATTTTTCAGTGGGTTAGAAACATTACAAACTTATTTTTTTATTTATCACAGTTTGATGTATTGTTCCTAATCAGATGGCACCCAGTAACCTGGGTATCTTCACGGTCTCACTCTCTTGTAGATGATAGGAACCCTCTCTATCCAGCTAGCAGGGAGAAAAAGAGAGTATAGCAACAACAGACTTGTTTTTTACCCACTTTGGACAGAAATGACTCCATTTAAACTCATTTCCTATTGGATAGACCTTACCACATGGCCCTGCCTAGAAATAGGAGATGGCTGGAAATGTAGCTGCTTCTTTATGGCAACTACACCTTGGAAGGAGAAAGAATTATGGGGTATCAGCTAGGTTCTTCTACCAAAGTGTTGGCTTGCTATCTTATGAGGAATATCAATGTATTTAAAGTAACTAGAGAAAAAATGAAAAACAAAGAATCTACTACCAAAACAGAAATGGATGGAGAGAAAATTAGGAAAAAAGAGCAGGCTATGTGCAATTATAAAGATATGGACAATGAATGTTTCTGGAATTCTGAGTGTTATTTGTAAAGGATGAAGATGTTTGAACTTTGCTTTGGATAAAGAAAAGGATCAAGGTGAAAGGGCATATAGGATTAGAGACATTTATGACAGTCGAGAAACTTGTCAACACTGCATATGGCATCTCATTTTATCATCAAAGCAATCATGAAAGGTTGATATTATCAAATCTTTTCTTAGAGAAAAAAACTAAAAGGCTAAAAAATATTTAGACACTTGCCCAACATGCATAGCTAATAGATAGCAAGGTGTAGGGGTAAAATGCACTTCTCTGTGTCCTCTACTCTCAATATTGTACTGCAACACTACTTCCCTCCTTAACCCCAGATGTGTGGGTTTTCTATATATTAAGCAATTCTGGGACACCAGTTGGTTGTTCTATAGTCTACTTCACTTCTGACTCTATCTGCCTGGAGTTAGCATCAGATCCTACAGCTTAAAAGCTCAGTCACACAGGACTGCTTCCCTACCCCTACTTAAAATTCAAATTGCAAGTCTATGATGTCACTTGTGCTTCTGACCCACTGTCTGTAGAATTTATGTTGCTAAAATACACTCCTTGGATTTAGTTAATTTTAAGGTATGTGGTGAACGGGTTTGGAGCTTTTGGGCTCTTTCTGGGCATGCTACCCTTCTCAGATTTCCACATATCCACCAATGAGGAAGTTTTCTAACCACACACCCTTTTGGGTTTCTTTGGAGACTTCATCACATAAACATAATCATTTAAATCACTGGCATTGGTGGCTGAACTCAATTCCACCTCTAATCACATAGTTGGTTCCTCTGGCAGCTAGCTTCCATCTTTAGTTGCTTTGCAAAGGTCATCTCATTAACAATGTGGTTGAAAAAGGTTTGTTATAAATGTCAAAAGACACTTTATTACTCTTATCACTTAGGAAATTCCAAGGATTTTAGGAACTCTATGCAAGAAACAGGACAAGATCAAATGTACAAATAGTGTGTGTGTGTGTGTGTGTGTGTGTGTGTGTGTGTGTGTGTGTGTGTATTTCATAATATTTCACAAAGGTATATATCAAATCAAATTCTGTACAAATTCAAATCTTATATCCCATGAGTAAACCAAGATCAATAATACCTCTTGGACATTGCTCATGTGTCCAGTCATGTGCTCTGACCGAGAATCTCTTGAAAGGCTCTGTTCCAGAAATAATTTCTCTCCATAAGCTTTTCACTGAATTTTTTAAGTGTCATACAAACTTTAGCTGTGGTGGGAGAAGATTCTGGAGAGGGACTCAGAGAAGATCTACTGAGATAATACACCAGACCATGAGTAAGTTCTTTCTGCTTATGACTTAAAATACAGATGGTTGTGAAGAGGGATGACACAGAAAGTATTCAGGAAGAGAGAAAGTTCTAGCAGATATTTAAGGTCTATTACATACCAGAAACATGCGTTTGTTTGAATTATCAACATACCCTCTTTTAAGGCTATACAGAAGAGATAGAGACCTAGAGGTTCTTCAACTTTTAATGTTATATACCCACAGAACATCTGAGCCCAACTCTCAGGTCTAACATGATGCTGTAGTGTAAAGGCAGAGATACACAGTAGCCTTCCAGAGATACACATGGGACCTTCACATGAACAGAGACAACAAGGAACAACCGGGAAAAGAAAGAGAGGACATACTCTGACCCCCACCCCTTTAGTTTTGGTTTCTTTTCATGTCTGTGAAAGGACATAGAGGACAACAATAATGCTTGTGGAGGAAAAATAGAAACAGTATGTCTAAACTGTTCTGATTCCAAAAATAATTTTATAGGCTAAGATTTGAGATAATTCCTAACTAAAATATATTTTATAGGCATAAAAGCAAAGCAAAGTTAAGTACCTTGTTTGAAACAAAACACAGAACTAATGAACAAATTAGAGGAAATTATTTAGTAAAGAGTGTGGAGTACTGTATTACTAGCAGTCAGATGAAAAATACTCATGGATTTGGCTGACTAAAAGTACTTAAGAAGACTTTAAAAGCAATTGTAAATTTTGACTGCATTAAGAGAATCATAGTGTCTACATGTTGGAAAACCTCATCTCTTTGAGCCAGAGGCCTTTGCTCTCTTATTTACCACAGTAATTATAAGGACACAGAACCCTTCCTAGAATCTAGTTTAAAAATAAACAAAACAAACAAACAAAAACACTTGTTAATTGAATGTATAAATGAATGAATGGTATTTAAATATTATCATACACTCATGGACCTCAGACAGTTTTCTTTTCAGTATTTTTCAAATTTTTAATTGATTTTTAGAGAGAAAGCGGAGATGGGGACATCAATATGAGAGCAAAACATTGATCATGCACCCTATTGGGAACTGAACACACAATACAAGCATGTGACCTGACCCAGAATTGAACTGGCAACCTATGGTGTACAGGAGGAGGTCCAACCAACTGACAACACTAGCCAGGACTCTTCACTTTTAAGGGTCTAAGTCAAGAGAAGCAGGGCTTACTCAGTTATGTTACAAATATTTACTAAGCCTCTATAATATGTTAAGTACGCTGTCAGATATTGGAGGTAAATGATATATCTGTTCCTCATAGAGCCAATAATCTTATGGGCATAGAAATGGGAAAATGTGTCTAAGTTCTGCTATATTTGCAAGAATTGAATTGAAGAGAGCTCTTTGAACTATAGAGAAGTACACTTTAGGATGTGTTGGTACACAAAATTGATGCCTTGAGCTATTTGAAGTGATGCCATATGGAGAGAAAAATCTACTCATTCTTTGTAACTCCAGCAATTGTAACTAGATATAGCACATAGAAGTTTCAGGTAGGCAACGTTCTGCTTAATATTAAAGAGAAACATTTTAAACAATTAGTCCTCCCCCAAATGGAAGTCTTTGGCTACTGAAGTGATGGCTTTCTTTTCACAATAAATATAAGAAATATGAATATTATTAATAGTTAAATAGTTTTTATAAATTATTTGAATGTCTTGTCCAGTAATTTAAATATTTGTAAAATTTCAGTTGTTAATATTGATTTTATTACATGAAACAAAGAAAGAGAAATTGTTATTAGAGGGGAAAGACATTTGCAATTTAGATCTGTGAGAGCATGAAATTTACCTACAGCTCACATCTGAATTCTTATCTCTTTGGTCAAATTTGGAACAAGAGTATTTATTTATGTAATGTCACATCAGTCAGACTAGAGTCTTGTTCTAATTTCCACAGTTACTCCTAAATGCTACACTGCCATAGGAGATGGTCTAGGTGAAGCCAAAGTATCGGTAGCATTCCCTTCTATTACAGAAGAATTTTGGAAATTCTCCATGAAATATGGAGACTTGTATTGGTAAAATTGAGTCAACTTTATCACTAAAGGTTCTCTAAAAGTTTTCCCTCAGTTGAATCTCACAAAGTCTCTCTCCATTAAGTTTGGATTGCCAAATTAAATAAGTAAATAAACATATCCAGTTAAATTTGCATGCAATATTTGGGGCATTCTTATACTGAACAATTATTCTTGGTTATCTGACAGCCACATATGCTGAGTACCTTATTTTCAATTAATCTGGTATATCTACTCTAGATCAATATTTTTATAGTGAGCAAAGACATAAGCAATTATTAATTGTTGACATGAAAATATGAAAGTGTATTTATATAAAATATGGATAATCTCACTGTCCCAGAATTTATTGAGATATCAGAAGTAGAAAAAAATGATTTTAAAATTGCCTTTTTCTTTAAGAATTTCAGAGCTATTAGTTCTTTTTGTAAAATATATCTTACTGATTTTTTTTACAGAGAGAAAGGGAGAAGAGGGATAGAGACTTAGAAACATAGATGAGAAACATCAATCAGCTGCTTCCTGCACACCCCCTACTGGGGATGTGCCTGCAACCAAGGTACATGCCCTTGACTGGAATCAAACCCAGGACCATTCAGTCTGCAGGCCGACACTCTATCCACTGAGCCAAACCAATCAGGGCAGAGCTAATAGTTCTTGACAAACATTTAAGCCAAAACCAAAATATAATGTCACAGGTACTATGCAAGAAGTCTGCATAGAATAGGGTGGAAGTAACCAAGGAGGGAGAGTGTCTGGCCTGCCCTGACAGAATGTGAGGTGAGTCCAGGGAAAGTTTTAAAACAGAGACAGAGAGTTGAATGTGGAAAGATAAGTTGGCCTACACCAGGAAGACAAGTTACACTGTAATAATTATTCTATATGATTTTTCTCTTAACACATACATTAGGGTTCAAGTCTACAAGGTATAGCAGTAGATAAAAAGTTGAATATTGCAAATCAGGGCTCCTTTATTTTTAACCAAGTGACATGTATGTTTATGAACCTGTATTCTTTCTATAGCAAATGAAAATAATTAATTAAATGGTTAGGAATCCAAGCAGATTCCAGATAATATCTTTAGAATGAAAAGCCAAACTCTTACTGAGTGAGTCAATAACATACTAATTATCATTTTGAAACAGCTTGCTATTGTCTATTTATTGGTCTTCACATAAAGTATTTCATTTAAATTTATTGGGATTCAGTCTCCTTGTAGCATGTAACAAGCTATTAAAAAAAAGCCAATGTATAAAATAATTACTCAAAAGCATGGCTACCAGCTGAGCCAGAGACTTGATCAGTTAATTGTTTGAAGAGCAGTGACTGTGGCAAGATGCTTTTATTTAAACTTTTTACAACCCTATGCAGAAACACAAAGGAAAATAATTTGCATATCATCAGCTTTGTATTAGAAAATAGACTGTGTGTTGAATTTAAAAGAAATATAATGTAGTATTATTAGTAGCTGATCAAAGAATCTTACAAAAAAATGTGGAATCCTGATTGATGCTCCTCAGCGGTTAGAGCATCAGCCCACCACAGAAGAGTCACGGGTTAGATTTCCAGTGAAGAGCAAGTATCTGGGTTGCAGATTCAATCCCACCCCTAATCAGGGTGCATTGGAGAGGCAACCAAGCTATGTTTCTCTTTCCCAATGATGTCTTTCTCTCCCCCACTCTCACCCCTGCCTTTTATCCCACTCTCTTTAAAAATCAATGGGAAAAAATAGCCTCAGGTGAGGATTTACACACATATACATACACAAAAAAGTGGAAAAGGAGAAACTAAAATGTGCTGTGTTCTTTATATGTATCATCTAACCCAAATACAGCACTATTGGTAAAATATCATTGTATGTATATATCTGTTTAATTGTTGAGGTCATATTTTCTGAGATGTTAAGCAACTAGAAAAAATATATATATATAGCTAAATAGCAGAGCTGAAATATGAACCAAGTTTATCTAGCACCAAAGTTCAATTATATCATCATTATCATCGTTCTCTCATCATGTGAGTTGACTTTATGGAAAATGAAATAGATTGCTTCAAAAAGTGACAAGGTACATCATTTTGCTCCTAAAATTTCCAAACATATCCTGGTCACTAATAGAAAAGAAAATTTATATATTGAGAGCAAGTTTGGACTAAAAAGTGAGAATTCCTTTATTTTCTAATTCTATTCTTTCCATTCTATTTCATGTGACATACTCTTTATCCACTTGAGATTACTCCTTGAGACACTTTCAAGAGTTTCTATTCTTCCTGGTAATGTTTCTTAGAATTCCTTCTTGTTTAGTGAACTACTTTTGCTTCAAGAACCAATCGTCAGTTTCCTACTCCCTTTTTTTGTTATCATTACCTGAGAATATTTTTTCCATTTATTTTTTTTAAAATTTTAGAAGGGATAAAAGGAAGGAGAGAGAGAGAGAGAGAAGAGGAAAACATCAAAATGTGAGAGAGAGACATTGATTGATTGCCTCTTGGACATGCCTTGACTGGGGCCAAGATGGAATCTGCAACGAAGGTAAGTGCCCCTGACTGGGGACTGAACCACAACTGTTCAGTCATCTCTCTAACCACTGAGAACATCATTCAGGGGTTTACTACTCCTTTTAATTCTCCACCCAGGAAGATTCAGAGTTTAATTTTTAATCCTACTGTGTTTTGAATATATATATGGATATATATATAATAGTTCTTACCATTATTTGTTAGAGATAGTATATGCATTTTTACATCTAGTTTGTAAGCACCAGGATCTTTGGGAATGAATGGGAGATTGAAGTTGTTAAAAATCATTAGTCAAAGATATGTTTGTGGCATATTTTAGCGTTCTGTTATTCCTTCCAAAAGTCCACGAATACAGAACTCCATCTGTCAGAACTAGTGTCACCATTCACGTTTCTAGAATCTGTTCCCTACTCAAGTATAGCTACATTGCTTAAACTTGCCTTCTTAATTCCTATCTCTGGAATATTGCTTATGCTCTTCTACTTCTCTAGAATACATCAGTGAGAGCAGGTAAGTTTCATATGGATGAAAAAATATTCTCAGGTAAGGAACAACAACAACAACAACAACAAAAAACTACCACCAACAACAATAACAACAAAAAACAGTGGTTGAATCCAAAAACATTTGCATGGGCACAGAAAATACAGGGAGGCAGTATACAGGGGTTAGCAACAGTAGGTTTACAGCTGTGAGTATGCTTAACAGAGTTTATTCTTGTATTATTATTAATTGTGTAATAATCATAACCAGCATGCCCTTTTCCATATCCCCCCCTGTAAATGTGTATATTGGTAATATCCAATTGTTAATCTGTATTTTTATCATTCAAAGATCCCCCACTAAGCCTTGTCTTTGACTAAAAAGGACCGCTTTTTGTTTTTCTTCTCTGAATTTCAGTATATTAAATCTTTATTCCATAGGCTACCAAAGTCATATGACTCTGTGTTTGTCTTTAACTTTATCTCTCAATTGATTGTGTGTTCCTGGTTGGGAGCAAAGTATAAAACTGAGTTCACTTTTTGTCCTCAATTTCCAGAGCATACTGCTGATCACAGAGTGGAAAATACAGTATTTTGTTTTGCTTAATTCCAAGGTTTTGATTGTTTCTTGAGCTCTGCTTCCCTGAATACATTCCCCAAAAGAATTATTTACAAGCTCTCTATTCTTTAATAAACCTTTCCAGGCAAGACAAATAGCTAAAGATGTATTGATAAGAACCAACTCTAAAGACAATTCAAATCAGGAAACATTTGTTGAGCACATGCTATGGTTTGCTAATAAATTATTAGGGTAACAGTGTCTTAAACAAAGGAAGAGACTCATTTATCTTTCACAGTATAAAGTATTTTGCATATGCAATTCAGAATGATATAAGAGCTCTCTTCCATCTAATGTGCTACTCCTTCATAGGCTTGTCTTATTTTCTAAAATGACAATTGGGTCTCCAGCCATCATGTTCATATTCTAGAAAGCAGGACTATAGCAAGGCTTAAGAATAGGGGATATAAATGCATGAGAATGTCTTTCTAGGAACTTCTTGGAAGCTCAATAGGACAAGTTGGCTAACTTACTGGACAGGACTCAGTTGCATGGCCTCACTTTGCAATGGAGGCCAGGAAATGTAGTTTCAGTCTGGCTAGCCTTAAGCCCTGCTGGAAATTAGCATTCTGTGAATATGAGTAAAAGGGAGAACAGATATAGCAGACAATGACCAGGTTCTGTCATAGTTACTGGCTTCTTTTTTCTTTTTCTTTTTGGAGGTTTATAGAGTTGAACAACATCAAGATTTTGTCCTGGAAATTATTTTCTATTCTTGGCAGGGTAGATGTGAACCTTTAGTCAACAAAAATCTATTGAAGGGAAATTCTAGAATACTAGCATTAGTAAATTCTGGCTCCTTAGAATAATGAAACAGTATAGAATGTGATTACAATATTGTATAAACTCTACAAAGTGTAGTGGTGACAGCCTTTGGTGAAGAATTGGTAGTGGCACAATAGAGACTAATTGACTATGCAAGTTTAATTGCACCACAAAGTCATATTTAAGTTTCAAGTGTATAGCATTATAGCTCAACATTCATATTTATACTACATCATGCTCACTATTAAAAGTCCAGTTTCCATTCATCACCATAAAATTGACTCTCATACCAATTTTTCCCTTCCTCTGCCTGTCAGCACTACTGTAAACAACCAATCTGTTATCTGCTTCTGAGTTTTTGTTTTTATGTCTGTTAGTTTGTTATTCCACACCTCAAAAATAGCAAAAATCCCCAAACAACCTGATTATAAAATTGCAGAGGATTAAGTAGGCATTTCCCCCCCCGCCCAAATAAGTTATATAGATTACCAATAGGCACGTTAAAAGATGTTCAGCATCACTCATTATTAGGAAAACTGTAATCAAAACTACAATGAGATAACACCTGGTACTTGTCAGAGTGGCTATTATCAAAAAGGCAAGAGAGAAGAGTTGGAGAGGACCTGGAGAAAAACAAGTTTTGTGCACTGATAGTAGATAATCTTTTAAATGGACATTGAAAATGTGAAAGATACTTAAGTTAGATATGAAATTGACATCGAGGTTAATGTAAATTTATAGCAAGGCAAAGAAGGTGATAAAGCAGTCAGTGATCTTCGAAAAATACTTATCAGCCTCATCTGAGTCGAAGCAATTTCTCTATCAGTAAGGATTCTTTTTGGTTGACAGTACCAGAAATTCAATCTGAACTGGTTTGCATGAAGAGGCTCATACAAACAAGTTATTTGTTAATTTACTACAACAATATGTATGACTATATGAGGAGTACACTGCCAGGATTATTAGATGGGTCTAAGATAAATACAATTCAAGGATTCACTGAAATCATTTCTAATGTAATCCTTATCAGCATCCCATGAGAAATCCTTCATTAACCCAATTTTAGAAATGAAGAACTGAGAGTTTAGCATTATAAAATAAAATTATAAAATATTTTTATTATCCAAAGATATCATACAATCATGAACCCAAATTTCCATGCCTCAAAAGCCTTGGCCACCAGCTGATACCAGAGCGGGATATTTTCTAAGGCAAAGGCCAGTGATGGCGAACCTATGACATGCCTGTCAGCACTGACACGTGTAACCATTTTTGATGACATATGGCTGCATATGGTAGACTACAGAGAAGTATGGGGCCACATGCCAAGGAGGACCTTTCATCCTCGGCTACTGCCAGAGGTCTGTAGGCCAAAACAACAGAACTCTGGCACAGAGCAACTAGTTCTGGGACTTCCGGTTAGGCCATTAGGGGATCTTTGACTTCACTTCCAGCCCGAAGAGCAGGGAGGAGCAGAATGCACCAGGGGACGCATCTCTGAGGGCCCTGTGATCACGATTACCAGCAACCATATAACCACAGTAACCATCATCCAATCTACTGTTCTGGTGTGTCGTGGATTTCTAATTGACCATCATTACTGAGATAAGTGAGGGGGAGGCTGGGAGAGGTGAGAGCCTGTGCTATGGGTGCCATTTCCCGCCATTAGAAATAGCAGCAGCCATCATCATTTATATAAGGAACATTATTTTGTAGCATAGTGCAGGCTCCATTTCACCACTATTACTGTTGTGCATCCTTATTAACCCCTATTTCTGCTTATTAACCCTGCCCTTTCCTAACAGACAGTTACATGTGCCATCTTGTGGTTAGTTAGGCTAGTTAACCCCTAATTGCCGGCAGGGCTAACAGGCTATCTATAATTCTATTTTCTGTCACTGCTCCCCTGATGGAGAACCCCAAAAATAAAAAAAACCAAGGTTAAGTAAAGGAAGTGGTAGTAGCAGTAGCCAACCTTTTTAAGAGACATGGACTGAGATGTATGGCATTATAGAAAAAATGGCAGATTTTTTTGTGTTCTATATACTGAATCGGTAGTAAGCAGAACATGGAATATAAATAGACATTTTGAAACTAATCGTTTCCAGCTTTTGAAAAAAAAAGTGAAAATGAAAGGAAGGAATACATTTCCAGGCAGCTACAACTTTATAAGAGCCAATCTAATTCCATCCTTAAATTTATAAAAGGCTCTACAAATTTAATATCTGCAAGTTTGAGCATTGCTCACTCCATAGCTCAGCATGGAAAAGCACTCAGTGAGGGGAATTTATTAAAGAACTCTCCTAAAATGTGCACCAGTTCTATTTCATGATATGCAGAATAAAGATGCAATTATTAAGAGAAAATCTGAGTTACCACTCAATAGAAATAACCTAAAAGACCAAATAATGAGACTGAACACAAATGTACAACATCAATTAAAGAAAGACATAAGTAATTGTAAACATTTTTCCATCTTTCTTGATGAAACTACTGATGTCACATCCCATGCTCAGTGGGCCATTATTGTTCGATATTCTGATGGTCTCACAATGAGAGAAGAGTTAATAAAGATAGTATCAGTGCCAGCAAGTACATCAGGAAGCAAAATATGTAAGGTTGTTATACAAACATTCCGTGACCTAAGCATTGATATCTCTAAAGTAGTTTCAGTGATGACAGATGGGGCACGAAACATGGTGGGGGAAAAGTCAGATTTGTCAAGTTGTTTATGGAAGCTATTGGATATCTGATTATGCCTTTTCATTGTATTATCCATCAGGAGGTTTTATATGCCAAGGCAAGATTCATGGATTTAAACAACTTAATGTCAGTTGTTAAAAAATAGTTAATTTAATAGCTGCTTGCCCCCTTTACAAGAAAGAATTTTCTGTACTTTTACTGGAGATTGATTGCACCTACAGTGGACTGCTAATGTACAATAATGTTAGATGGGTGAGCCAAGGCAACATTCTTGAGCACTTTGTGGAGTGCTTTGAAGAAATTAAAGTATTTCTGAAGGATAAGGATCTGGGAAACTTTTCTCAGCTCAATGATGATAAGTGGGTCAACACTATGATATTTTTTTACAGATCTCTCTGTTCATATTAATTAACTGAACTTAAAGTTATAAGGTTTTGTCAAAAGTATTGACGCTATGTTTGGATACATAAAAGTTTTTGAAAGTAAAATTAAAATTTTCAAGCGAGATGTAGAAACTAAAACTTATAAGTATTTTCCTCGAGTAACAAAGTATTTGGAGAAGGTCCATGCAGCTGTACAAAATGAAATGGAACCCTTGCATATAAAGTACCAGCATGTTTTAGACTCATTACTTGACCAGTTCAGTGATAGATTTAATCAATTTAGAAGCCTAGAACAGACCATAAAAATAATTAAGTATCCTGATATAGTAATCTACAGTAGTTTGGAATTGAATGGTTTCCAATGGATGCAAATTGATGATCTGGAGATGCAACTTGCAGAATTTCAAGACAGCATGTAGACTCAGAGGTTTGTTGACTTGAAGTCAAAGCTTGAGAATCTGGAAAGGTACAGCTTGGAGAATCGCGAGGAGTGCCACTGTGAACAGGAAATTTGAGTGCCTGGAACCGATTACCAGACACTTTTAGCACCCTGAAAAATATAGCAATGGCTTTACTCACAATTTTTCTCTCTACGTACTTTTGTGAGACCTTATTCTGAGCATTAAATAATATCAAAACCAACAAAAGAAACAGATTGACAGATGAAGTTAGTAGCGTTTGCTTGTACTAGAAGTGTACAAAATACCAATGAAATTCAGCAACAAAAAAGTCACTAATAAGCAGGTTAGTTAAAGAATTCCCCCTCCCCCTCACTTATCTTAGTTCAAGGCACCCCACACAAGTTAAATAATATAAAGACCAACAAAAGTAACTGACTGACAAACAAACAAAGAAGTCACTAAGCAGATAAGTTAAATAATCAGTTTTTGGTTTATTAAATACAATTATATATTATAATTATACATTTTTGTTATTTAAATTATAAATATCGTGAAATTATGATTTTTTTTCTTGAAGTGATACACCACCCGAGTTATGCTTAGTTTGTTGGTGAATTTTGACACACCAAGCTCAAAAGTTTGCCCATCACTATCATAGGCTAACCTTTGAATCATGTGATGAAAAGGACATTTGCTTTCTTCCAAATGTTCTGTGGAGTCAGTCTATAAACCAGGTCTGTTTTTGGTATCTTAGACTATCTTATGACATCTCCAGTGTCAGATACTGGTACATAGCAAACACAGAAAAAAATCATGAGCTGGAATAAGAGTAAGGAAATAACAGAAAAAAAAACATATATGTTATGCTAGTCACTGACCAATAACTTTGACACATAATATTTTAAATATTTTAAAGTCTTTTCAAAATGTCCTATGAGTTTAAGTTTTGCTATTCCCAAAGACCCACAATCTTATAATCTGAAATCCCTTTACCTTACTGTATTCCCTGGTTTGGTAAATTAAGATAGGATGCAAGCTCAAAATAGTCTGATCTAAAAACACATCATCTTAAGTACCAATTCATCTTAAAATCCAATAATTTTACTATTGGAACATCATACTACCAATTAGCTGAGAAGAACCTCCACGTTCTCTATAGTTGAGGGTATATACTTGAAGATATATTTAACTTACTATTACTATCTCTAGTATTGCTTGACTATTGGCCTCTCTAATAATTTGCCTCTGGTAATGATGTAGACAGACATGTCCAAGAAGGATGAAGCATAAGCATAGCAGTGCATTCATTCACCGGATACATTCTTTGCTCTGTGCCTGGTTATTTGCTAGGCTGGAATGACCAAGATAAAAATGAGT
Organism: Antrozous pallidus; assembly: GCA_027563665.1. Classification (NCBI taxonomy): domain Eukaryota; kingdom Metazoa; phylum Chordata; class Mammalia; order Chiroptera; family Vespertilionidae; genus Antrozous; species Antrozous pallidus. The sequence goes on along the minus strand of CM050520.1, from coordinate 52,000,585 downwards.
TTAATTCAGTCCTGATATGTTAACATTCTGATGGAGAACAGAGAAGCCATGGAACATCAATATTTTGTGGTTAGTGCAGTGATGAAAAGTAGAGTTGGTGCAGAAGAGGGAACTTACATTTTCTTGGGAGTGGCCCCCTAGCCATGAGGCAGGGCAGAGACTACATGGAGAAGTGGTCTTACCGGAAATTTTTTTCACAGAAAGTATCTGGAAAAACATGCCTTCCTCCAGGGTTCCTGCAGCAACAGTAGATATTCTGAAGCCTAAGATTTAACTGCAGTTATCTTTAAAGCACACTGTTCAAATATGCTTTTGGGAAGAAAATTATCAAGCTCTGGTCCTAAACTTGGGATAGGTCTGAAGCTGTGCGTCATCCAAATCACAGTGCTGCAGAGCCACATTTCTATTTATTTGCTTGACATTTTACTTTCAAAGGGAGGAACGAGCTAGTTTTTCCTCATCTTCTTGAAAATATGAAATGTGTAAGCCAATTATCTCCCTTAGCCCTTCATCTACACAAAAGACAAGTCTAGCCCACAAATTCCCCCAGAGGAACACCAGGATGTACTCGGTATTTCGTGTAATTTTTGTTTAACGTCCTCATTGAAGGGTAATGTTCAATTGTTATGGAAACACATTAAATTCAAGTCCAGTTTATTCCTACACAAACTATAAAGATACTGTTCACTTTTCATCTTTTTTTTCTTATTTTTACCATTGGTTTTCATTTTACTTTTCTTTTTTATTAATCACAAATTCAGTATGTTTTCTATAGCGCTTAATTTAAATTGTGACCAAGAAGAGAAAAAAAAGATTCTTTAAAAACTGCTTGTGCCAGTTTTACTTTATTATTAAAATCTCATAAATAGGAGAACTTTGTTTTCACTTTGCAGATGTTAAAATTAAAAATCATAAAGGTGAAGTAAGTTACCAAGAGCACATATCTATGAAAGGGAGAACTATTAGACTGAAGGCTTAGAAGACACTGAATCCCACAGTTTTCATTTTATTGCTTTCACTAGACTTTAAAATTATTCAATATGCAATAAATGCAGAAACACTAGCAATCTTCTTCTTTCCCTCAAAACTTCAAAACACAGACTTATAAATATCATCCTATCTAATAAAAGAGTAATATGCAAACTCATTGCATATCCACTACATCCACAATCCATGCCCACTAGGCAATCAGGAGTATATGCAAATAAATTCAACCAAGATTGCTGGGGTCACAGAGAGTAGGAGGGAGGCTTGGGTTTCCCCAGCAATGGAGGAAGCCAAGCTTTCTGCCTGCCCTTAACAGCTCAGGCCTTCTCTTAAGGCTACAAAATTTCAATTATAGAATCCCAACAGAAATGGCAGCAGCCACAGAGCGAGCAGAAGTCTTGGCTACACTTCAGGCTACAAAGTTTCAATTGTAGCAGATACATAAGTCCCAGATACCAGGGCCTCTGCTTGGGTCCCTGGGCGGGGAGTGGCCAGCCAGCAAACCACCACAGGCCCCTCGCCAAGGCTGTCCCATGCCCCAAGGGACCCCCCACCCTGATCCGGGACACCCTACAGGACAAACCAGCTGGCCCCCACCTATGCACCAGACCTCTATCCTATCTAATAAAAGAGTAATATGCAGATTGACCATCACTTCCACAAACAAAATGGCTGCCCTCATGTGGTCAAAGATGGCTGCTCCTGTAGACACAAGATTGCCACCACAAGACAGGCAGAAGTTGAGGGCAGTTGGGAGGGACCAGGCCAGCAGAGGAAGGAAGTTGGGGGTGACTGGGCTTGCAGGGAAGGGGAGTTTTGGGGGACTAGAGGAGAGAGCAGTTGGGAGAGTACAAGGCCTGCAGGGAAGGGCAGTTATAGGTGACCAGGCCTACCGAGAAGGGCAGTTAGGGGCAAACAGGCTAGCAGGGGAGAAGTTAGGCATCAATCAGGCTGCCAGGGGAGTGGTAAGGGGGTGATCAGGCTGGCAGGCGAAGTAGTTAGAGGCAATCAGGAAGGCAGGCAGATGAGCAGTTGTGAGCCAGAAGTCCTGGATTGTGAGAGGGATGTCCGCCTGCCCGTTTAGGCCTGATCCTGGTCAGGATTGGTCCTAAACGGGCAACTGGACATCTCTCTAGGGGTCCCAGATGGGAGAGGGTGCACGATGGGCTGAGGGACCACCACCCTGCACAAATTTAATCCACCAGGCCTCTATAATAATAAAAGCATAAAATGCTAATTAGACAATCTTCCACATTGAAGCTGGGCTGTAAGGGTAGCCTGGATCTTGGATGCCAGAGGGAAGCCCTGGTCCCGTGTGTCAACAGGAAGCCAGTTGCAGCAGCTGGGGAAGGAAGGCATACTCTTGTACAAATTTTCTTCATTGGGCCTCTGGTATTTTATAATTTACAAACCACTATTTATAGCTGTTGGCTCATTGAGAATGCCCTGAAATATTATGACTTTAAGTACTATTGTTAACCTCATTTTCATAGATGAAGAAGCAGATGGAAATGAATTATTTCCACCAAATACTAAACTCAGTGACAGAAGCAGCACTTAAATGAATATAACAACTACAAAGTCCATGTTCATCTATATCACCATGGTGTCTCACTGTGAAGCCAAATGCAACTGGGTTTAGTAAGGCTGTAGATATAAGCAATTATTTAATCAGGCCTTTACAGTAGTTACAATCGACAACACTGGGAAGTAGTGCTAACAACAATGGGCAGGGCTTCGATGATCCCTGCCATCTCCCTTTCTTCCTATGGATATATAAGAAACCAAGAGCACACACACTCTCACACTCATGTGTTGTGAGTGTTCTGAATATTTTCTGAGGAAGGGATTGCAAACCAAAGGGTGGCCAAGGCATCTCAGAGCACTGACATTGTTAATCTCAAAAACTAATCATCATAGAAATATACACTTGAAACCTGTATCATCTTAACCAGTGTCACCCCAATAAATTTAATACAAAAACATCTGTTTTATTAATGTACTAATTATGCATGCTTTAGGGGATGAAAATCTTTATAGCGACTTATTTTCCAAATTGAATAACATTTCTAAAATCCCAAATGAATATAATTTGTAAATAAAATTATACTTATATAATATGAATAGTCACTAAGTAATTCATCTGGCTTGAAATTATAAAGTTTATAATAACATTAGACTCTCATAGGGAAATTTAATTAGATGCCAGTATTTAATATTATTGGTTTTTTTAATTTGTTTTTTCATCTTAAGAGAATAGTAGATATATGAAGAGAAGAAATGCATTTAGCAAACAGGTGAAATGAAATCTTCCACATTTGCAATAATTGTAAGTGAGGCTAATAATTTATTTTACTTAAATAAGTGCCACTTATTTTTATGAGAAAAGGTGGCAAAACATTTAAATTTTACTCCTACAAACGTTTGCCAAGCACCATTAATAACAGTGTACTATACTGTAATTTCTAAAATAAATACCTAAAAATGCATCCATCTTTTGCTTCAAGTAGCACAAAACATAGATTTGAAAAGCTCATGAACAAAACTGTGTAACATTACAAGTGCTTTTTAGAGGTATCAGTAATGTCTGCCATTTAGCATCCAAATCCAACTTTGAGATGCTCTATGGATGAAATGCAGAAGCAAGCAAGATCCTAGAAGAGTGATATTACATTGTCAAATGAATATGGGTTTCAACAGTAAGTAAGTAAATGAATACCTTTCTCAGATTCAGTTTTCTTTCTGTCAAATAGAAAGTTAAAGCTGAGCTGGAGAGTTGTGGCATGGATTTGGAATGTTGTATTGTTGTAGAGTGAATGCAAGTGAATGACCACTGGAACCCAGACCAAATTAAAATTTAGGGAGCCTTTATTAGCCAGCCTGGTTACTGCTCTGCCATTCTCCACACAGGGAGACCAGAGAGCAGCCCTGACCCTTTGTGCAAGACCACTTTTAAACACATTAACCACGACCTGTTTTTGCAGAATGAGTAACCCAAGATAAAAGTTTTTCCCAAGCAATGTCAGAGTCACGCCATTGATGACCATGCCACCCACAGGATCATCCTGTTCTTTGGAAAGCTCACAGTGTTCTATCTTGTAAGGCCTATGTGCTAGGAAGGGGCCATGAGACTGTATCTCAAGGCCTGGTCTGGTGTAAGCACTGACAACTCTATCTGGGGCATAGTCCATGGCCTCAGCAGTGCTCAAAAACTCCCACTCTCTAACAGTATGAAATTAGCTCTAGTATCTTGTGAACCCTCACATGATAATCATTGTCATTATTACTACTGCTAACTCACTTTCTTTTTTGATGCTGTTGTTTTGTTGCCGCAATTGTCTTTATTCCACTTATTATCATTATGATTCCTGACCAAGGATGCATTTGTAAAAAAGTGTCCAAAGCAACACTTTGCAGCCTTTATAAGCGATGTATTACAAGCAGTTACTGGAACCTGCATTATTTCAATGATGAGAAAAGGACATTATTTTCATTTTTTATGCATACACTTATTAAATATTTATTAACCATGAACTAGATATCACATATCCTATGGTGAGTAAAAAAGACCCATGTCCTGCCCTTAACAATTTATAATCTAGTTGGAAAGAATATACATGATCAGGTAACTCCAGGAACACATGTGAAATTGTAAATGTGGTAAGTGCCACTAAGGAGAGGTACATGGTAGATGAGAGCTCATAGAAGGTTTCATGTTCAAAAAAACCAGGGCTCAATGGAGCACTAGAAGCTATCCACAGAGTGAAACCCATCATGGCATAAATGACACAAGCCTATTCTGAGTCCCACCTGCAATATATGTCTCTTCAACTGGCTTCCCTGAGCAAATTAATGCATCTGGATTTGTTACCCATTTAAAATACATCCATTACCTTAGAAAAACTGTATCTGTAAACAATATGTAAACATGTGAACAGAGAATCTGATTAAATTAGAACCATCTTATATAATAAAAGGCTAATACGCAAATCGACCAAATGGTGGAACGACAGGTCACTATGATGCACACTAACCACCAGGAGGCAGAAGCTCAATTCAGGAGCCAGACTCATGGCTGGTGAGTGCAGCGGCAGTGGTGGGAGCCTCTTTTACCTTCATAGCAGCACTAAGAACCCCTTAGGGGATGTAAGCCAGCAGGCGGAAATCCCCAAGGGGACCTGTCCTGTGAGAGGGTGCAGGCCAGGCTAAAGAACCCCCCTTCCCCAGTGCACATATACGCAAATCAACCATCACTCCACTATACCACAAGCCATGTCCACCAGCCAATCAGGAGTGAGTATGCAAATTAATTCTAACCAAGATTGCTGTGGCCATAGATAGAGCAGGAGGAAGGTTTGGGTTTCCCTGGCAATGGAAGAAGCCGAGCTTTCCACACACCCTGGTGGGCCCAGGCCTCCACTCAAGGCTACAGAGTTTCAATTATAGAAGATAAAAATCCCAACAGAAATGGCTGCTGCCACGAAGTGAGCAGGAGGCTTAGCTCTGCTCCAGGCTACAAAGTTTCAATTGTAGAAGATACATAAATCCCAGATTCCAGGTCTCCACTTGGGTCACCAGAGGGCATGACCAGCCTGCAAACCACCACAGACCCCTCATCCAGGCCACCCTCTGCCCCAAGGGAACCCCCACCCTGATCTGGGACACCCTTCAGAGCAAACCAGCTGCCCCCCACCTGTGCACCAGGCCTCTATCCTATCTAATAAAAGAGTAATATGCAAATTGACCATCACTCCAACACACAATGTGACTGCTTCCATGTGGTCAAAGATCCTGCCCCCATGTGGACACAAGATGGCCACCACAAGATGGCCAGCAGAGGAGGACAGTTGGGAGGGACCAGGCCTGCAAGGGAGGGCAGTTGTGGGTGATCAGGCCAGCATTGGACATCCCTTCAGGGATCCCAGATTGGAGAGGTTGCAGGCTGGGGTGAGGGATATCGCCTTGCTCCTGTGCACGAATTTGTGCACCGGGCCTCTAGTATACATATAACAATGAATGTGTTACTTTCTAAGGACCACATACTGCAGTCGTCATCCACAGATTAGCATAAGAATAAATGTGCTAAGAATGATGTTATTAGTAGCTATTCATGAAACAATTATATGAACTGTGATGGAATTGGATTATATAGTTGTTCATTTCTCATTGTTTTCCTTTTCAGGTTAGGGAAAGTCATCTTCTATATTGAACCTTCCAATAAATGACCATTAATCTCCTAACCAAAAAGTATTAAGGAACCACTGTGGGATATACATTATAAAAAACTCCAGCACTTAGTCTGATGGTATTTTAGACAGCTTTCAGTTTGTACTAACTGGCTTACTCACAGTCTCTTCAAACTGGACAAATTTTCAATGTGAGCTGAAAATTATGAAATTTTTAGTTGGACTCATTCATCCAGCAGCTAAAGGAAATAAAAATGTATTTATTGAGTGCTTACAGTGTGCCAGGAGCTGGGCATACAATAAGAGCTCACTGTTTCAATGTTACTGGCACTGTCATGCTGGTGCTAATCACAAAATTAAGTTTGCATGGGGGTCGGAGTGGAGATGAAGGTCACATTTCATGAATGGGTCACACCCCAATGGCAGTAGTAGGGGTATAGTGGAAGGTCTGACAGAGTTGAGAGCAGGAGATTCAGTTCTACATTCAACTAATTCTCACTCACTCCTTGACCATTGGAAGATGATGTAAACCCTCTCATTCCTATCTCCTTTTTATGTGAAATGGGCACAATTTTAGATTATGGTTCAGCATTGACTAGGGGAATGGTGCACTATCCACCATGCCAATTATGCTACTTCTGAGATTAATGCTTAAAGCATTTATTTATTGTCATTATCCATACTTATAAAATGATTTGTTATTTTATATCAAATTGTTTGTGGGTTAGTTATTCTTCACAACTTTCATAATTGAGTCTATACATAGCCCTGTTTGCATTTATCACAATTTAAAAGCAACTTTTCTTTTATCCTTATGGTAAGAAGTGTTAAAAAATAGAAGCATATGCTATGATACTGTGCTGAGAGACAACCCATGCTATTTTTCTTTCTATTATTTCTATTTACAATACCCTGTGAGGCTATAAGTAAATTAAGATATCTTATGTAAATTGACAGTACAGAGCAGTTGGTACATAGAAAGTATTCAAGATTTTCTACCAAAATTAATAAATGGTGTGCCCACTTTTCTCACAGTAACTCATTGTTCTATGTCAGCATGACTATGAGAAATACTAACTACATGATCTTACTTATATGTGGAATCTAAAGGACAAAATAAACTGATGAACAAAATAGATGCAGAGACATAGAGACATGGAATGGACTGTTCAATCTCAGAGCAAAGGTGGGGTGGGTGGTGGGAAGAGATTAACCAAAGAACTCATATGCATTTATGTATAACCCATAGACATGGACAATAGTGTGGTGAAGGCCTGGGGTAGAAGTGCGTTTGGTGTAAAAGGGGTCAATGAAGAAAAAAAGGGGGGGGCATCTGTAATACTTCTAACAATAAAGATTAATTTTAAATAATAAATACTAACCAGAAGTGTTATTTATATATCTAATTCCTATGCAGAGGTCAATGCAAAATAGCCACAATAAAAAATGCTTATTTAGCTAGCTGTCAACACAATTTCTCCAGGTATCCCCACATATTTATAAATCAAAGAACCAACTATAATCATATGCTCTTAAAATAAGATAAGACAGAGCTAAATCAGCTTAGAATAGTTTTGAATAAATAGAAAACAGTATACAAAAATCTTCCACGCAGGCAACTAGAAATATCAGTTAATTGTTAAATCCTGCTTCATAGGAGTATAGATCAAGCATGTCAAATGCATCCTACAATGATTATTTTTGTGGCCCAGCCAATATAACAGTATGTAAGAGATATTTTAATAAAAATGTCATAACTTAATTTTTACAATATCTTGTTATACATAGTTATTAATAATGGGAAGAGTAGCATGCCAGGAGAGAGAGAGAGAGAGAGAGAGGAGAAACATCAACCAGTTGCCTTCCTTAGGCACCCCAACCAGGGAGCAAACCTGCAACCTGGGTATGTGCCCTGACTGGGAGTCACACCCACAACTTTTCGGTGTGCTGACGTACGCTCCAACCAGCTGAGCCGCATTGGCTGAGGCTCAGACTATTTTAGTTGAGCTAAGGGAGGGAGATACTTTGGGAAGGGATACAATATGCTGAAAAAATGAAGCTCAACTTCTATAACTGAGAAATACAACCTTAACTAGTTTCCGCTCCCATGTTTGCCTAAGCAATCTTAGAAATCTCCAAATGTCAGAGAAAATAAAATGGAAGCACTAATTTAAACATGATTATGAAGAATCAAATCCTCTGTATACTAGAGGATTGTAGATATAGATATTGTAGTTATATATAAATCTGAATTAATATACAAGGCAATTTTTAATGTGGAAAGACATTAGTAATCAGTTTCTCTTACATGGAAGGCATTGATATGTTTTATTTTTTGTCATTATCCCTACACATGTGTCAGATTTCAATTTGTATTTCCATTTTATAAATGAGGAAAGAGGACCATGGAAACTAAATAAATTACCCAAGAGATTTTAACACGTGTTTTACCTGACTCTAAATGCAATAATATTTGTTGCCTTTCACTTTCAGAAACATACGGCAGGTCTGCCAACCTTTCCTTTTTATTTCCTGTATTGAGTTTGCTAAATCTCAATATTATTTCTATGTGCTGGATAGCACTCTAGATTTTTTCCCATTCATGATCTAGATGGTGAATTACAGGTAGATGAAATCAGTCCATGGATGGAACCCATTTCCCATCTCTTTTTCCACTATCCCACACTACTTTCCATTCTTACCTTTTAAATGATGGGCAATTCCTCTATAAATAATTGTAGAATATAATATAATAGAGGCATAATATCACCTAGTAATTTCCTTAACATCCATAAAAATGTGGCCTTCTTTTTAGGTAACTAACATCACCATCTACAATTTGCTAAAGCTAATAATTGAAGGATCCTCCTGGATTTCTTTCTGTGCTTCATATAACATGTCCAATCCATAATAATATCCTATCAGCTCTACTTCTAAAATATATTCTGAATGTGACCCCTCTCTTTGTCTCTCTGTTAAGCCTATTTAAACATGGATATCTACACTAGGTTAGTATCATATCTTGCCTAAATTACTTCATTAATCCTATGCTCCTATGCTTGCCTTTCTCTATGAAAGGAAGAAAAAAATGAAGAGATTTTTAGATCTGATAAATAAATCAATACATTTATAGAATTTGCAAGGGTACAATAATATTTATTTCTATTTTATCAAGCAGAAAATAATATCCTATCTAATAAAAGAGTAATATGCAAATTTGACTATATATTTGCTACAACCACAAGCCACACCCATAGCTATGCCCACCAGACAAACAGGAGCAGATTATGCAAATAAACCTCAACCAAGATGGCTGCTGCCACTGAGAGCAGGAGGAAGGCTTGGGTTTCCCTAGCAACAGAGGAAGCCAAGCTTTCCACCTGCCTTTGCTGCCCTAGGCATCCACTCAATGCTACAAAGTTTCAATTATAAAAGATACAGAAATGGCTGCAGCCCCTGAGCTGGAGAGAACAGAGGCTTGGGTTTCCCTGGCAACAGAGGAAGACAAGCTTTCCACCTGCCATTGCAGCCTAGGCCTCTACTCTAAGCTACAAAGTTTCAAACAGAAATGGCTGCCGCCACTGAGCCAGCAGAAGGCTTGGCTTTGCTCTGGGCTACAAAGTTTCAATTGTAGACATAGATTAATCCCAGATACCAGGGCCTTGGCTTGGGTTGCTAGGGAGTGTGGCCAGCTTGCAAACCACAACAGGCACCTCGCCAAGTCCACCCCTTACCCCAAGGGAACCTTCACCCTGATCTGGGACACTCCTCAGGGCAAACCAGCTGGCCCCCACCCATGCACCAGGCCTCTATCCTATCTAATAAAATAGTAATTTGCAGATTGACCATCACTCCAACACACAAGAGGGCTGCCCCCATGTGGTCAAAGATCTTGCCGCTATGTGGACACAAGATGGCCACCACAAGATGGCCAGCAGGGGAGGACCGTTGGGAGTTTCCTGGCGCTGCAAGGGAGGGCAGTTATGGGTGATCAGGCCAGCAGGGGAGGGCAGTTTGGAGGGACCAGGCCTGCAAGGGAGAGTAGTTGGGGGTGACCAGGCTGGCAGAGGAGCGAAGTTGGGGGCAAACAGGATGGCAGGGAAGCAGTTAGACATCAGTTAAGCTGGTAGGCTAGTGGTTAGGGGTGATCAGGCTAGCAGGCAGAAGCGGTTAGGGGCAATCAGGGAGGCAGGCAGGTGAGCAGTTTGGAGCCAGCAGTCCTGGATTGTGAGAAGGATGTCCAATTTCCCATTTAGGCTTGATCCTACCAGGATCTAGCCTAAACGAGCAGTCAGACCTCCCTTAAGGGTTCCCAGATTGGAATGGGTGCAGGCTGGGCTAAGGGACATCCCCTGCCCCCCATGCACGAATTCTGTGCACTACACTCTAGTATTATATATATATATAATTGATATCCATTTTAGCAAGAAATTTGTATGTTCCCGGTCTTAGTTCACAGCCTAGAAATGACTTGTGTGTTTCAGTTATGTTAAGCTCTGTAACCTAATAGTCATAAGCATCTTATTGACTATTTAATTGATTAGTATATATCTGTTATTATCAATATGACCACTGTTTTATGGGACCACTTTGGATAAAAATGTAACTGAATTATTTAGTAGAACAATAGTGGTTGTTATTAAGAGTGTTTACTATTGAAATCAATATGATTGAAGATGATGGTAATCAATAAATCCCTGCTTCTACCTAAGATTTTTTATTTATTTAAGGAAATTGCTTTCTGTTTAGGTGCTACCTGTTTGTCTCATTGTTTAAAATCCTTTCTTTTGCAAAGTGCCTAACACATAGTGCTCATAATATTATTATTGTTATTATATCAAAGTAGGATGAAATATTTAAACAGAATAGTATTAAGAACCAGATGTTATTGCTGAAACTGGTTTGGCTCAGTGAATAGAGCGTTGGCCTGGGGACTGAAAGGTCCCAGGTTCGATTCTGGTCAAGGGCATGTACCTTGGCTGCGGGCACATCCCCAGGAGGGGGTGGGCAAGAGGCAGCAGATCAATGTTTCTTTTTCATCAGTGTTTCTGACTTTCTATTCCTCTCCCTTCCTCTCTCTAAAAAAAAAAATCAATAAAATATATATATTTTAAAAAGAACCAGATGTCATTTTAATTTGTTTTAGTTGAAACATGAAGGAAGATTGTTTAAGGATCATGAGCAATCCGGACAGAAATGGTAGTCACAACAATGTTAGGAACAATATGAATAAAGATTGAAATGTTTAGTTGACTATTAAATAGAAGCAGAAAAGGTTAGCAAGGTTCAGATAGTGAGTTTAAAGCGGCTCTTAGGTTTTCAATTTGCACTACTGGCTTGGTAAGGGTAAGTTTCACTTTAGTGAACTGTAAGATGTGAAATAATAAGCTCAATTGTGTAGGTATTGGATTTGTGATCTCTGTGGGTCAGCCAGCTAAACATCTAATAGACAGCTAAACATAAATATAAGCTAATAATCAAAATATAACTGGTAATTTGAGAAGTGGCTGCCTAATTCTGCAAAGGGAGGAATCATTGATATTTATAATGCCAGTAATAAGGAAGACAATGTTTATTTTGGTTAAGCAAATTACTCAAGGTCATTCAGCCAGTAAGTGACAATCTTTCATTTAAAGTTAGATCCATCTGACTATACCACTCTTTCTGTAACAAGTTGTGGTCTCCCATTTGTAGCAGAGTCTGAAAGGAGATAAAGGAAATTTGACATCAGCAAGGTTAGGAGACATAGGAGCTCATCCAATAAGCATGTTCTGAACATTTTATATATGCCAGAGTGTGCTTAATGTTGGGATTATGGTAACAAATGAAGCAGTCTATTTGTCAGCATACTCCAAGGAGCTGAAGGTCCAAAAGCAATTGATACGTAATGTTGGTAACTTGCCAAGTTATGTAATCCTTGGAAGAGACTCTTAATGTTTGAAAATTACAATACAAAATGGAGTGTTTCCTGCCTCTTTTTTTCCTTTGCTATACAGTGTCTTCCCTGCCTCTAGAACTGCTGTCGTCAATTCTTTTATCACTGAGGAAAATTACCAAACAGGAATGTTTCTTTGTCATATTCTGAGAAGTTGGGGAGATATAGTGGGCAGACTAGGAAGTTCTAGCAGTTCAGTTCCTTCCAGACACTCTTTCTTGCAAGAGTGAAAACCCAGATATGTACTAATGTTCTGTATTTTGAGGTATTTTGACACTAAAATGTGTGAACTATTTCACAGAAAGCTCTTTTACTCTTTTTTTTAAAAAATCTGTATTGTTGAAAGTATTACATATATCCTCTTCTTTCCTCCCTTGACCTCTTCTAACTGGCCTCCACTCTCAGGCCAGGACTTCAGCACCCAATTGTCTGTGTCCATGGCTTGATTGATCTCTTCCCACCTACCCAGTCTCCTCTCCCTTCCCTTTGAGATTCCACAGTCTTTTTTTACTCCTTTAATGCTAGTACAAAAATATATCTTCATTACTTCTGAAGCAGAAGAAAAATGGGAAAAAAGGCATTTCAGAGTATAGCTTAGGAAGATTAAGTACAGAGTCAGTTTATTATTGTTTCTGCAATAGCCTCAACATAGTACTAGGTAATGGTAATAAAGAAGAACAAAAGAGGTATAGCTATTGAGTTACAGAACTATAATAAGTGCATTCATATTTGTTATGTAATCTACTCACAAGAGTCCCATAAAATGGGTTTTACTATTCACTTTTAAAGATGAGGAAACCACAATATTTGGAGATAGGTAATTGGGTATCCCAGGTCATGCAGCTAATGACATTCATACCTACAACTTCTTAAATTCAAAATTAGGCTGTATGACCATTTTAAATCTAAATTTACATATATTTGGGAAGTTGAAATGGACACTCAAGGTGTTTCATGGCAAGTTAATAATTATATGATTTATGATAAATGCTTTTAAAATAAAAGGAGGCATGGCAAGTACCAGGGATTAATGAGTGTTGGAGTCAGCAAATACATTATAAATTATTGCTGATATTTAAAAGTCAACATATTACTAGGAGAAAAAGGACATTAGCAAGGCTATGTGCAGTGGTTGGGACATCAAGAGAGAATAAAGAGCATTGACCATGACAATGGCATTATAAAATGGAGAGATTTAGTCTTTTGCTCAAGGGATTGACTCAAGCATCTAGGGTCATGATGAAATGAAGTTTCATATAGCTCTGTCCTTGAAAAACCCAATTCTGTATAGAAGAATGTTATGATGAGCTCACTGATGCAGACACCTTCTACCTCAACTGTGTTCTAGGCCACTGTTTCTCTTAACTATTATCTAATCTAGGACGTTAGGACTCCTGATCAGTATGACTCTATAATATCATTAAACAACAAATTATCATTCAGTAGGAAACAAACCATTATTTAAAGTAGAGAAGATCAGCTCTGCTTGCTGATGCAGTACTGTCATCATTTTTTCAATAATTATTCTTATATTTAGAAATGATTTAAAATGAACTTACCATTCCCAAGTTAATTGTTGGCTATGGAAAAGCTCACTTTTTTTTTTACTATTGGGATCATACTGTGTTTATGGGTCCTGATGAGTTCTATTTTTTCCTAGATTAATGCATTGCAATTCTATAAAAAGTTACAAATTTTAATTGCAAATTGATTTTAACATAACATTTTAGGCAGTATAATGCTCTTGGGGGTAATATTGATTTGAAAGAAAGTGTCATAGAATGTATTCTATGACACTTAGATAATCCTATCTAATAAAGAAGGAATATGATAACTGACCCTCATGCGATTGCAAAGATGGCAGCACCCACAGCCAATAAGGAGAGAATATGTTAATTGGCTCCCACACCCTCAAAGATGGTGGCACCCAGTCCCCTCAGCCCTGCTGGGGCTACAGATGTGCAGCAAGGCCAGACACCTGCTGCCCCAGAGTCCCCCAGTTCCCCAGTCCCCAGCCACCCAGGGCCAGCCCAAGATATAGGCAAACCTAAAATGGCAGCTTCCCAGCTGCCCAGGGTTGGCCTGCGGCACAGGCAAGCCTCAGATGGCAGCTGCCCAGTCCCTCAGGACCACCCAAGGTTCAGATAACAGAGCTGGCTGAGGCTCCCACTGCCGGCAGTGGCAGCAGCACAGGTGTGATGGGGCATTGCTTTCCCCTGATCATCACCTCCCACCCCTGAGGACTCCCAGACTGTGAGAGGGCAGGCTGGGCTGAGGTATCCCTGTTCCAGTGCATGGATTTTCATGCACTGGGCCTCTAGTATATGTATGTATGTATATATATATATATATATATATATATATATATATATATATATTCATTTAACTGTAAATGCTAATGCTGATGACTGTTCACAAGTTTGCCATCTATCTTCTAATTCTTACATACTATCTGCATTGTCAAATTAATTTTCAGAAATTGTTTTGATTCAACATGTTATTGAACATTTATTGCTAAAAAAACAACCTCATCGATATGTGATGTTGAAAAAATAGTACAGGCAGTCCTTGGATTACATCGGACTCGATGTACATCATTTCGTGGTTACGTCACCATCTCATATTTATTTATATAAAAGAAAAACAGTTCTGTCATTTTGATGTATGTGCATATGTGCTTTATGTTTTTTTTATTATTATTTACTGTATTTACCACAAGTAAAGATCAGGAATTGTTATATTTCTTTGATTTTTTTTTACTGTTTCCTTTCATTACTGCTATGTATGTGCTCCATGTGAGTGATGTAGGTGCTTATGTAGGCGGGTTCCAACTTATGGCAAAAATCGACTTAATGCCATGCCGTAGGAATGGATCTCCAACGTAACCTGAGGACCTACTGAACATCTCTTCATATTAGTTTGACTATGTTTTCAAACTAATTGCTCTTTATTTGACTAGTTCTTCTGCTCTATTAAAATAAAACAGAGGGTAATAGCAATTAAATGAGAACTGGCTTCTGGCTTTCTATGCTTATGGGCAGATGTGCCAAATGAAGTTATATTCATTGACTTTGGTCAATGTTTCCAATAGAACATGAAGAACTCCAAAATTATACAAAATTATACAAAAGCAGAATTCAGCTTATATCCAATACACAACCTTCTTTCTCCTTCATGAAGAACTGTAAGTAATGGAGAGAATTAGAACGCTAAGGAAAAGAAAGGTTACAATATTATTTTGCATCATCTTAGTTAACCATATTGTTTAGGAGTATGCTCCCTATTAATGCATATTTAACAAATACCTGAGATTTTAGCATACAGCTCACTAGAGCTACAATACAAAATTAAAACATGAAATCTGTGTTTAGTTGATGTAGCTCAGTGTTTGCGTGCCAATATTTCTTTCTTATCGATATTTCTATCTCTGTATCCCTTCCCCTTCCTCTCTCTCTAAAAATCAATAAAAACTTACTTTTAAAAATTATTTAAAATATCTTAACTCTGCTTTCTTTGTCTTCTGAATGTGCTGGCAATTGCTTATACTTGAACTGGGATTTAAAATAAGAGTAATTTGGGGCTGGGTAAAAAAAATGGTCATGGTTATTGCAATAATTACAAGTGGTTAGAGAAGGTAGTAAGATAGATATTGATTGAACATATTGTTTATAGTCATACTTTACTGTATCTCAAATGTCATCCTAAGGAATTTGGACTTTATTTTTTAATAAGGAGACAGAAAGTTTTTAAGGAGGTGAGCTAATTCTTCATAATAAATATCTTACAAACCCAATATATATGATCACCTACAATATGTCAGTTCTGAGCTGGGCTCTAACTGTATAAGATCCAAATCTTCAATGAGCTTATAATCTTAGGTGGAGAGCCTAGAATATACCAAATATTCTAACCTTTCTCCATCTATATTGTCCGATAATTCCAAGATAGCACCATGTCCTATCAGCTATTACAACCTCTTTCTGAATCTCTTTTCTTGTCATCTTTCCCATTACCAATCTAGTCATCACATAGCATTAATGTTAGAAAACGCTGATATTTATCTTGTTCTTAAACATATTGCCATGGCATTCTATTCCACTTTAAACAAAATTCAAATTTCTGGTCTACTTATGCTAGATATCAAAATATTTAGGGCTTATGAACTACTCCAGCCTTATAGTTCTGGCCACTATAACACATTTATGAGTTATAGCCTCACTGGTATCTCTCTCATTTCTTTAATAAATCAATCTATTTTCTGTCTTGACTTATTTGAACATACTCCATTTCTGCATTGAATACTCTCTCCATTTTTTGCCCAGTTTTTACTTTTATGTCCAGTCTTAGTTAACAGCCACAGATTCAGATAATACTTCCTTCCTTAATTCACAGATGTATTCCTACAGCCCTGTTATTCTCTTTCTGAACCCGCTCCATGTATGTGTGGTACCTATCCCCAATGTGTCATCCTATATTTGTTTGTCTAATTGCTTAATATTTATCTGCTACACAAACTTAGTAAGATTCATAATCATGAGCCTTTTTGGTTCATTTTTAATGTTTTTCCAAAGTCAAGTACAATGGCAGAAAAATAGTAGGTACTTAATAAATATCTGTTACATTGATTATATGAAGTTGATGCTTTCAGGAAGATGCCTTTTTACAGAATAAGAAAGCACAGGGCTCTGTTTGCTATAACAGCCAATTTTGTTCTCTTACTCCCATTTTTTTATTTTCAACCTGAGGGAAAAAACAGAGACTAGGGAAGCATAAAGTTTGGGTCTTTCCTTTAACTAGATTTGAGAAAAGGGTCCAGATAACATACCATATAGAACAGTGTTGCCTTATAGAAATATAACATTAGCAATATATGTAATTGTAATTTTTAATAGCCAGATAAACAAAGGTAACATAAAATAGGATGAATTAGTGTTAATATTATATTTAATTTATTACTTACAAAATGTAATTTTTATCAGTATAGAATAACCAATGATATATTTTACATTCGTTTTTCTCATTAAATCTTTCATATCTAATATTTATTACATATTTATAATGCATTTCAATTTGTATGCTAAATTTTTATTAGGAATACTTGACCTGCATCTAAATTTCATAAAATTTTACATGAAAAAGTATATTTACATGTTCCAGTTGCTTCAAGTATGATTAAAAGTTATTCAAAAACTAATCAAGTATTAGACATATCTGACTACTCCCATGTCTGAAAATAAGATTTGAGAGATAAAAGAGTGTGAGTGTGTATGTACAATCTTTTTTCTGAATTTGTAGAGGGTGGGACATTCTAATAAAAGATGTTTATCTTTCATGCATTACAATAAAAGGGACAATTTTATTTATTTTTTTATTTGTTGATTTATTTATGTAAATGCCCAGTGGAAGCAAACATGATGATGAGCCAGCATTCAATGAATCATACTCATTTCAATCTAAGACTGCTCTCCTTGAAAAGACAACTTGCATATTGATTGATTCCAAGATGCCTAAGCTTCTCAGAACCAGATGAGCACTGTCTGAGGTATTGTTCCTCGAATGCTTTGCTGCTGTTGTTTGCTCAACTACCACTAAGTGTCACTGTGGGCTGAGAAGCCATCCAAAATCAAGAACCAAGAGAGCTGCCTCAAATGAGAGATGGAAAATGAATGATGATATATTGAATTCTCCTGGGTTTCTTTGCATCTCTTTTCACTTTTGCCACTAGTGCACTTCTAAATCCATAACAAGTACATGAGGAAAATCAAATCAGAGCATAAAGCCACTAAAGAATGGACCAGTAGATAAATAGCATCTGTCTTTGAGGAACCTGAAGTTGTCTTAATAGTCAATAGAGAGTTGATTAATGTCATAAAAGTAAAATTTATTTTAGTGAGGCTATGTCATCAGCATCAAGAATAAAGCTTTGCCATTGATGTCTTTTCTGCAGTCAAATGGCTAATATTTTTGTCTATTTTCATTTGATTTGGGGGGATGGGAGTTCTATTTTTGTTCTTTTTAAAAGAGTAATAATGTCTAAATAGCTCTGCAATAATGTACATTGAAGAGCATATATATTTTAATTGCATTGAACAGAAGTTCAAGAAGTACTATAGATACCAGGAGGAATATCTATATACATTTAATATAAGATAGTATAAGAGTGAACATTATAATTCTGTACTTTTTGCTAGTTTTGATGAATATGAGAAATCAGAAATTTCATAGTGGGCTGTTATTGGTAGACACCAATAACAAATATATACTAGTTTCAAAATAAATAATCATCTAATTTCAAGTTTTTCAATAGTGGTATTTTTAAATTTGGGGACTTATATATTGAATACATGGTATCATAATGAAGAATGGCTGATAGTGGCAATAAGAAATATATGTTCTTCCAATGACATACTATTTAAATAAGCCAAAATATAATATTAAAATGAAGACAGGTTAAGGTGTTTCTGTAGGCACTAAAACTGGAAGGGTTTTTGTGTTTGTTCACTTGTGTTTTATCAGAGTTTTGAAACTTCTAGATGTTTTCAGGAATTACAAAACAAATATATAAATCTTAACTTTTTCTCAAGCAATAGTTTTACAAAGACTAATAAAAGAGAACAAAAGTTGAATTATATTTCTCTTAATTTTCTTTAAATTTCAGAAGTATGAGTCTCTAAAAGAGTGAGGAGGCTCTTAGTGCAAAACAGTTACTCCTTACTGAGGCAAGTTGATGTTGAAGCAAATAGAGATGCTTCAGATGACATATATCTGAAAGTAAAAACTGATTTAGTATTTGGAGTTAATAATCTATCTATATATATAAAAGCCCAGGGATCAGAATGGCATGACAACCATAAGGACCAGAACCACCAGTGGCTAAGACACGCACTGTGGTTGCCAACCAGCCTGATTCAGGCTCTGATCGGCTCCCCCTCCCCCTGGCCAGCCTTGCCCCCAACTGGCCCCCAACATCCCAATGGGGGGTGAGGCCAACTGGCTAACTACCCTCAGCCCCTCCCTGCAGCTGGCCCAGCCAGATAGGACCCCATCAGGATGGGCCAGCCAGATTCCAATTGTGCATGAATTCGAGCACTAGGCAACTAGTATTTACCTTATAAATATTGTCAGTAAACTTACTATATATAAAGCAATTACCAAGGTTTATAAAGAGTTTTCAATAAAAGTTATCATTGTCATCTTAAACCACTTTCATTACATTATCCTAAATTTACCTAATACTAAATATAGATACTTTAGTTTAGATGTTACTGATCCATATCCATAGTTTTATTTTACATTTACAATGCAATAACTATACTATTTTGACACAAACATCTGTTTGTCCATCATCCATCTTCCCCACAATTTACTTTTCTTTTTTAAAACATGTTTTTAGTGATTACAGAGATAAATGGAAAGAGTGAGAGAGATAGGCAGCCCAGGACCAAACCAGAGAGGATGGATCTTGCATTGCCACGATGTGTCCACCATCTGGATACCATTGCTGACATGTACACATAAAGAATTATTTGACACTGAAACTGGGACTCAGAACAGTTGGACATTGAAACTGAGACTGAAACATTTTTTGTTCTTATACATTTATTTCTAGTATGTAGAGGCAAGATATTTTTGAAGAAAAGAAACAGTGATTGATATAGAGGCAGGGTGGCCTTGAACAGGCTGTCAAGCTACAGGGGGAAGGCTTGGGTGGATGGGAGGTGGATGCTGGGGGAGATCAACTGAAGGATTTGTATGCATGCATATGAGCATAACCAATGAATGAAAGACACTGGGGCGGGGAGGGGGGTGGGTGGGGATATGTGCTGGGGGGTAGGGGAGGCTGGGGGGAGGATAAGGGGGAAGGGGAAAGGAAAACATGTACTACTATTAATTATAAGTCATACTGCAAAAAAATCAATAAAAATATATTTAAAAAAAGAGTGAGAGAGATAGAAACATCAATTATGAGAGAGAACCATTGATCTGCTGCCTTCTGCACACTGCCTATTGAGGATCAAGCCTGCAATTTGGCATGTGTTCTTGACCAGAATTGAATCCTGGACCCTTCAGTCTACAATCTGACACTCTATCCTCTGAAGCAAGCCAGCTAGAGCTTCTTTATTTTTTCTTCCTCTTTAGGATATTTTATAGGATATTTCCTTTAACGATTTAATAGTTTTTTAATAAAGGCTATATTAGATAAATTTGTTTATTTATTTTTGTCTTAGCACCATCCTAATAAAAGAGTAATATGCAGATTGACCATGACTCCAACCCAGGTCAAAGATCCTGCCCCCATGTGGACACAAGATGGCCACCACAAGATGGCCAGCAGGGGAGGGCAGTTGGGAGGGACGAGGCCTGCAGGGGAGAGCAGTTGGGGGCGATCAAGCCAGCAGGGGAGGGCAGTTAGGGGTGACCAGGCCAGCAGAGAAGGGAAGTTGGGGGCAAACAGGCTGGCAGAGGTACAGTTAGACATCAATTAGGCTGGCATGGTAGTGGTTAGCGGGTGATCAGGTTGTGAGGCAGAAGCAGTTAGGGGCAATGAGGGGGGCAGGCAGGTGAACAGTTTGGAGCCAGCAGTCTTGGATTATGAGAAGGATGTCCAACTGCCTGTTTAGGCCCGATCCTACTGGGACTGGGCCTAAACAGGCAGTCAGACATCCCTCGAGGGGTCCCAGATTGGAAAGGGTGCAGGCTGGGCTGAGGGACATCCCCCACCCCTGTGCACGAATTTCATGCACCAGGCCTCTAGTTATTAAATAAAAGCTAGAGCTTGTTGATTTATTGATGATAGCCATTCTGACAGATGTGAGGTGATTTCTCAATGAAGTTTAAATTTGCATCTCTCTTATGATAAGTGATCTTGAGTATCTTTTTAGATGACCATCTGTATCTTCTTTTTGGTTATGTGTCTATTCAGTTCCTTTGCCCATTTCTGGATTGGGTTATTTGCCTTCTTGGTGCTAAGTTTTATAAGTTCATTATAAATTTTGGATAGTAATTTCTTATCAGGTGTATAATTGACAAATATGTTCTCCCACTTACTGGATTTCCTTCTTATTTTATTTTGCTGTGCTAAAGGTGGATATTTGCAAAGGTGTGGAGGTAGGAATGGGGACAGAAAGAGACTTTACTTAGGACAGTGTGCTGATGATGTTTTGTGTAGTTGTACAATTGAAACTGGTATGATTTTGTGAACCAAAGTCACCCCAATAAATTCAATTTAAAAATAATCTAGAGCTGATCATCTTTAAATATGATTGGGATTAGAAGGACCTGGACAATAATGAAGTATCCATAGGATACTGTGGAGTGCAGGAAATTGTGATTCTAAACTGAAGTGGAGTGATTTTCCCATAGGGTTTTAGAGTGCCAGTGTTCAAATAAGACAATGAATGTCAAGGGATTAACAGTGAAGTCTCCATGGAAATGTTGAGGTTCTCTCAGAACATGTTATATCATCTCAATGCTCAAGTTGCTTATAATGTAAAACACATGAAAATTCAAATAAACATCCACCTGGATCAACGGTATATTGAAGTTTATATATTTAATGTACATGGGGGGAGAAGGATGAAATATCGATTTTGTTTAATAGGGTTTTTTTTTTTCAGAACCTGGCAATTAATATGGCCTCTATAAATGTTAGTACCTTTCCACTGTCTACTCTGAATCACTCTGCAAAATAACAGTACTAATCTCATTCTTTAGATGAGGGAACTAAGGATCAGAGAAATTAAAAGACCTTCAGATAGTCGTATTAGAATGTCAATATAGAGCTTTTGTCCATTTATTTCTAGAGCATGTATTCTTGATATTCTACTGATGGTTTAAAGATTTTTTTTAGGTTCAGATACTTTTTATTTTTCAAATAAATCTTTCACAGAAGTCCCTATATAAAACATATTAAGTCTGTGCTCCTTTGTTTCGTCCAGGCGTGAGGGTGACTATACTTTTCAACTCCTGTTTTTATCTCCACATGACTCCTGATACAAACTGTGGATATGCTTAGGTTTCTGTGGAGCGCAGTTTAAAAACCAGGACATCACACCATAGGTACTTGAAAGCAGACCACAAATCCTGGAGTCCTTTTGCTTGCATAGCCCAACGGCATGAGATAATCATGTAATATCCTTACTATAAGAATTTCATTCTAAAAGAAAATATTATTTTAAGTGGGAAAGAAGTAGTACAAATAATGAAAAATATCTTGCCTGATGGTACATTTGAGATATGGTAAAACTCGAGTTATCATAGTATCAAAGGCTTCTGGGTAGTTATCTCTTGGCCCTAGTATTACAAAGTAATGAGTCTTTCTCCCTCTTTCATTAATAGTTCTTTTTATTTTAACAATTATAAATAAACCTCCAAATATTTTATTAAAAATGAGATATTTTTCTTATTCCCATATAGGCCTCATTTAAATCATAGAAACACCTAAAATTACTGAATATTTTGATTTATAAAATGATACATACTTTTTGCAAGTGGATACATAGGTATTCTGTGAAGAGGAGAGCTGTGTCCCAGGGAGCTGTATCCCACTGCTCATCTCTGATCTGCACAGATTTCTTTTTCAGGCTGGAGAAAGGGATATCTCTATGCCCTTTGTATCTTGAACAAAGGAGACAGCATGGACATCTTCAAACAAGTTTCAAGTATAAATTTATGGGCTGCCCTTTCTCACCTCTGGCTTCTTCCCAGAGTGTTCAAGGCTATTCCCCAAACATAAGATCTGCTTGCCTCATTCTATTTGTTATATCATCTCTCTAATTACTAAGTACCCAAGAAAGAGTTGGGATCTGGCTATACATGTCTCTTTGACAAAATATGTCTAGTAAAAGGTTAACCAAGTCACTTTCAGAAAGCATTCACTTTTTATTAAAATAACAAACATACTTATAATCTAACGAGGACCTCTGATATTTTTCTAGAACCATTGTCTTTATTCGTAACTCTATCTCAGAATAAGCAAATCAATTCTGGTCAGTGAAAGGAAAGTGCAAGGATTGATATATGTATGGATTAAAAAAATAAACTATAAAGAAAGAGAGGGGAAAAGAGAGAAAGCAAAGGCCTAAACTATACTAGTATTGGATGGCTATAATGCATTAAGCATTGTGCTGTAATGGCTCAAGAAAATGGAGAATGAGTTATGCCAATATGAGTACCACAAAATGTTGGACTTCTTATCCCCGATGCTACCATAGCATCCCAGCCACACGTTTATGACAGCATCTAGTATGCTAAACCTTACATGACATTCTTTCTATACATCTGAGACTATACATTCATTTCTCAAGTGCTTACCCACTTATAGCTAAAACAACAACAACAATCATTATGCTTTCGGTTACTCTAAGTCCCATCTGAAAGGAAATAGAATTGTTTGATTAACCTCCTTGTAGCATAACCTTCTCCCCCTATCACCAGCTACATTTCATCATCATGATATCTCTATAAATAATTTACACTTCAAATTAAGTCACCTGCACCATATTGACAATAGTGAATAGTCACTTTATATAAGTAATTAATAAGTTATTTTCATAATTGATCTAGATTTTCCTCTGTAAAGATCAAATATCTTTGCTCTTAACAAAACATCTTATGCACACAAAATTATATAAAATCTTCTTAGTTGAAAATCATTCTATTGTATTAAACTATACAATCATGTTTATAAATCCAGTTGTCAATAAAATACGTTACATTTAAAAAATATTTAACTATATTATCAATTCAATAATAATTGGCTTTTAGAGCATAGCACTGTGATTCTGCGAAGTTTTGGACATATGAGGAAATAAGCAAAGCATAAAATCTTTGATGAGTGAGTTATCACCCAGTAGAATAAAAATAACAAAATATCATAATAGTTTATAAAACACTTGCTTTGGGGACACATAATAGATGTGTCTAAATTAGACTAATAAATCTGGAAGTGTCTTGAGTAGGTAAATTTTAAATTAAGCATAAATTTTTAGTGGTAATTACATAGATGAATATAGTGAATAAAGATATCCTAGCTAAATAAAGTGGAATTTGTTTTGAATGAGTAGAACCAGGAATCATTGTTTTAGAGAACTGCTATTCTAATCAAAAGACTATACTTTCATAAAGATACTATTATCTTGGAATCAGACATTATCGATTCTCCTTCAATAGCATATATTTTTAGTATTTGCCCCCGAGAAATTAGTCAAGCTCTTTTCTCTTCACATACACATTTCTCAGATATTCAGGTAAAGATGTGTGATTTGGGACAAGGGAGCACAGTTTGTTCTGGTTTGTTTTACTTTAGTGCAAAGATGTCATGTTGATATGTAAATTCTGCAAGGTGTCTATAATCAAAGGATGTGTCTAACAAGGAGACAATCTCTTCAAATAAATTATATGAGTCTAACGGGAAAAAACACACACAAAAAAAATCTTCCACAAACAATAACAGCAACATAGCCAAAGTTCTTAAAATTTACAGAGTGTCTGCCCGTTGTGGCTCATTAGTTGAGTCTCAACCTATGAACCAGGAGATCTCGGTTTGATTCCCCATCAGTGCACATCACAGTAGAGGGCATGCAGGAGGCATCCAATTAATGGTTGTCTCTCATCATTGATGTTTCTATCTCACTCTCACTCTCCCTTTCTCTTTGAAATCAATAAAAACTATATTAAAAACAAAAAAAGAGAAAACGATTTAGAAAGAGAGACACTATCAGGAATATGGGATTTCAAAAAAAAATGGCTTTTTAGTTGCTTATAATTACTGTTTGTGTAATTGTGGAATTAGCATGATATTGGGACAATGAAGACCAGTTTGTGATATCTGATACAGCCCCTTACTCTCTTAGGGATTTCAGACTTATCACTTAATATCATTCAGCCTTTTTCCTCATCTGAATGATATAAAATATTTACATGAGCCACAGAGTTATGAACTTTAAATGCATGAGTCAATATGTAGTAAATCATAAAGTGTAATTCAAATGTTAGGTACCAAGGCATCAATGACTGTGTTATTATAGTCAAGAAAGTAATTGTTTTACAAGTCTATCCACACTTGATATGGATAAAGCACATTAAAATTTTTAAAGATGATAATGATAATAAAAATAATAATCACTACCTCTGCCAGCACTGCAGACTCTCAATAAGTCATCTCACAAATTAAAACTTATTATCAGGAAAGTGTTTCAAGTCCATTACTCTCCAATATAAAGAAACTAATCTGAATCTAATGTGCTTTGTGTAGCAACATAATTTTTGAGATCAGATTGTGTTGGGAAATAATAATGCATCTCTTATTGCATACATATGTGTATATTTGTCAGAGCAAAAGAAAGGGAGCAGGACTGAAAAGGCTGATATATATATGATTAACACAGCACTAGCTAAATAGGACATGTTAAATACATGTTAGTTTCTGCCTAGCCTCAGAAAATCTCAATGTTGGCCAAATCACCTTCCCTTGTTAAGAAAAAATTATATTTTATCTGTCTAAGGCATGTTCTTTAAAATAATCCAAACTCTCTTATACAAGCTTAACCAAGACAGAAAAACAACAACAAACAAGCAATTTTTGGAGCCTTCAGAAGGAGCTAGAAGATCTCTAAGACTCAGGGAGGACAGAAAGTTTCTCAGGGTGGCTTCTAATTAACTTATAAAAATTTTGTTTCCAGGTGGCATCAGTAATATTGGTAGCTACTTCTCCAACCCAAGCAAATAATTGACATAAAAGATATGTCAGTCCCAAAAGTTTTCTCCCAAATGCCTTTGTTTCAAAATAGTATTTTTTTTCAAGGAATTGAGGAAGAAATCTTGGTTTTTGTTTATTTGTTTGTTGTTTGCTTGTTGGTCTTGTTTGGTTAATCCTCACTTGAGGATATTTTTCTATTGATTTTTAGAGAGAGTGGAAAGGAGAGAAGAGACAGAGAAACGTGTGTGTGTGTGTGTGTGTGTGTGTGTGTGTGTGTGTGTGTGTGTGTGAGAGAGAGAGAGAGAGAGAGAGAGAGAGAGTGAGAGAGAGAGAGAGAGAGAGAGAGAGAGGAAGAGAGAGAGATTAGTTACCTCCCACACCAACCCTGATCAGGGTCTGGGATGAGCTTGCAACCAAGTATATGCCCTTGATTGGCATAGAACCTGGCTCCCTTCAGTCCAAGGGCAGACACTCTATCAACCAAGTCAAACCATCCGGGGCAAATGTCCTGTGTTTTACTTAGAAGACTCATCTTCAAGGAGCTTCCATGCAAAGGCAATAATGTCCACCTAGGCTCACCCACACCGTCCACTGAGCTGGCAGTCTTCCAGCCAGAACCCAAGTGCCTATAAGAGCTGGATGGGTTGAACAGCTGATTTTTTCCAGATTTCAATCTTAACCTTTATAGACTCTGTAGGCAAAGAGGTGCTCCTTTTCTTATTCTCAATAAATGTCTGAAAATTAAGATTTGGAAATTTAAAAACAGGGTATTTAGAGTCAATAGATTTAAGTTTAAGTAGGGTTCTGCTGTATCCTAGCTGTGTGTCCTGAAAGAAGTGATTCAAACTCTGTAAACCTTAATTTCTTTAGGTTTTAAATGGAAACAGTGTCTATGTCACGTGCATATATAGAGAAATTAATTTATGTAAAATATCTAAATGAATGCTTTATATGGGGCAAAAGGTTAGAGCTCAAAAATTTGTTTATTTTTAAAATTATTAATAATAAAACCACCAAGTAACATTTTAAAAAAATATATTTTATTGATTTTTTTACAGAGAGGAGGGGAGAGGGATAGAAAGTCAGAAACATCCATGAGAGAGAAACATCGATCAGCTGCCTCTTGCACACCCCCTACTGGGTATGTGCCTGCAGCTAAGGTACATGCCCTTGACCAGAATTGAATCCGGGACCTTTCAGTCTGCAGACCAACGCTCTATCCACTGAGCCAAAATGGTTTTGGCCCTAGTAACATTTAAACTCTCCATATGTGCCAAAGATTACGTTACCTACTTTCAGGTATAATGTATCTACCACAGTGATTTTCAGCCTTTTCCATCTCATGGCACACATACCTAATTTCTAAAATTCTGCAGTAGACCAAAAAATATATTTTTTGCTGACATGACAGAAAATAGGTATGATTTTGATTTATTCACACCAGATGGGAATTACGCTGGCTATTGTAATTTTTTTATTTGACAATCTAAGGAAAAAGAGGTCAGTGCCTCTGACTAAAAGGTCAGGTATTGTATATTTTAAAAATTATTGTGGCCTACCTGTTGAAAATAGCTGTTCAAATAGCCATTTCTGGAGGCTGAAAGCCGGGTATGTATTCCTTTTGTACTTACTTTACCAAGTGATGTAAGCTTTCTAAATCTGTTCTCTCATCTATAATTGAAAACGTTATCAGAACCAACTTCATACCATTGTTATAGATATTCAATATGATGGGTAGTGTAAAGGGCTTGGAACATACCTGGTATGTGGCAAAGATTTAAACAATGGTGTTGTTATTTATTATGATTATAATGATTATTGTCATTGTCACATTAAGTGGTATGCTAACATGCAGGCAGAAAAAGTGATTTATCTTCTATAATTATTCATTCCTATTAGGAAAAAAAAAAAGTAAAGTCCTGCTGTGAAACTGAGTTCTTCTGCATATCCTATTTGATCTTAGATAAATTTATTTTAATCATAAATTATTTGCTAAGCCTCAGAATCATCCTAGTAATAACAAAATCTGTTTATTTTATGTGGCTGCTATAACCTGCTACCTCAAATCTAATAATTGAAAACAATACTTGCTTATTAGCTCAAAATTGCTATAAGTCACTTTTAAGGTCTGAGACCCAAATCCTCAAAGGGTCATATCGCATAAGATATTCACACTTTCTAAGGGTGCTCACATGATTATCTTTGATGGACTAATCTGCCAACTTTGGAATAATAGTTACCTTAAAGTGTACCATTATTAGTTAAGAGATAATATGTGTGAAATCATTTAATTTAATATCAACACAAAATATTAATATTTAGTTTATGTTTACCTAGATTTCTAAAAAGATAGCTCCATGCTTCAATATGCAAGGTAACTTCTGTAAAAGTATTTTAAAATTTTAGATCTATATAAATCAATGTTTTTATCGTTAGCGAACACCTACTGTAAAGTCACATGCAACAAATAATAACTGGATATTGCTACATTCTGAGACAGACTAATGCATGTAGATATTCTAAATGAAAGATTACCACTAGTAATCATTAGATGGAGAACTATGTGACCTGGAGTTCATTTCACTATGGATTTGTCAATAATTACTAGAGGAGTATAAAAATGACTCAGTTTCTTTGTTTTCGTGCTTTATTTTTTCCTTCCCCTATTAAGCTGTACATTTCAGATTTAGAACATTTTGACATGTATTAGTTATTTTCTCAGAACACAGACTCTGTTCACATTCATCAGTATTGTGCCTACATAGATAAGTAATAATTAATTGATGCATTTTATTAAGTTCAGTATTAATATTGAGTCCTCAATATCTATATGACCAGAGTTACAATTTTATACATTCAGGGGAAAAATAGTGTTTTTCTCAAAGCATTTTTTTTATTTTAATGTCTTAAAGTAAGAGATAGAAAGTGTATAATTTTAACTAACAACTAAGGGAAACTAAAATTTACTATAACTTCTTCATCTAGGACAAAGATAACCACACTTAACTTGAGTTTATTTCATGGTTATGATCACAGTTTTTCTCTTTCATACATAATTGTATTACTTTCAGCATATTCTCAAAATGTCTGTGAATGAGCTTTGTATGCCTGCCCAATCCCCCACTGAGTACATTTTATTCCAAAAATTTCAGCTAATAATAATTTCCTCAGTGTCTATGAAGTACAGAGACTGGGCTTAGGAAGATGGGAAAGGTCTGTCCTCAGAAAGTGTTGTGTTTTAAGAGGGAGGTCTTGGGGGGAAGAGGAGGAGAGAATTTACAAAGACCAAAAAGAAAGCACGCTGTGGTCTATTTCCACTTATATAATTTAGGATACCACTTTAAATTTCTCTAACAAACCTTTATATAAATTTTGCAGATAGTCACTCTACATTCCAAACATGTTTCAAGCAGGCAAGCCATTATTGTTCTTGAACTTGGAGGTTTATGGACAATGCCAATAATTGTTAATAATTTAGCTGGGTTTATTATATTAAATTATCTTAAGACTTTCAAACATGTCAAGAATCCTGCATCTTCAATCTGTTCTACAATGCCAGGGAGGTAATGACCATAAATAATAATTACCTTCTTTGTGGATACTCTAATCTTAATTACATGTTTGCTTCATGCACTCATCTCACTAGAATTTTAGAATCCAAACATGATTTACAGCTATAAATTAAATAATTATCTGAGGTACTGCCAGGGCTATTGGGACTGGCGATGTGAAATCTGATTAATCTTGTGGAGTTTAATATCTGCTACAAATTGAAACCAGCTCAGGAATTCATTGCCTATTTTATTGTCTCCTGCAGTCTGGCCATTTAGATCAGGAAAGCAGGGAAAAAAGAAAATGTATTATCTGTCTCAAACTTGTACCAGCCAAGTGAAAAGATTTAGAAAGTCATAAAAATTACTCTAAAAAGAAGAGTATGGAAACAATTTGATTTGGGTGGTTTGGAAGAAATTGACCAGAATAACTCTTGTCCAGCAGCTCATGGAAACATCTGCTTAATATTGTACCTTTGCACAATTGCTGGGGATCCTATGTTACTTCAAATCTGCAAACAAACAAATATCTCAAAATTCAATGGCCACTCCTACCCCCTGCTCTTTCACGTTGTGCTTGAATTATTGTAGTCATGGAGAGGCAGAACAAATACTTTATATATGTAAGGCAAGAGCAAAGCAATGTGCTAACATTTTTTATAGACATGAAAGGTGCTTTAGGAGCACAGAGGAAAGAGAAATCTCTGTTGTTTAGGAGATCTTACCTATGACCCAAATCCTCTCTTTTGAGAGTAAACCAAGACTCAGGGTGATTTTGGCTTGCCCCAAGTGATTCTACTCAGGTGATAACATTTGACTATGCAACTGAATTCTGGATGCCATTTTCACTTGACATTCTCTCCCCTCATGTTCTACCTCCCCTTTGTTCACCTTAGTTGAAAATTTATATATCTTCTCCTAAGAACATTTTTCTCAGCTTCCAATATCTATGCTTTGATTGAGAGAATCTTGTCCTATATTACTTTACATATAATCACTTCTTTATTTTATATTTAAAATCCTATTAGAATATAGATATAATTATGAACAAGAAGGTCAGCATTCTTTGTCCGATGAAACCAATGAACTATTTGGAAATACAATAACAACAAAATAAATCATCAATTAAATGATTGCATATGGTGATAAGTGCAGTGAAGGAAACCAATTGGGAGCTGAACTATTGGATTAAGGTTAGATAGTATGGAGGAAATGCTTTAGAGAGTGTCACCAGCGAAGGCCTCTGGTAGGAGGTGGCCTTGCAAGAGGTGGCAAGCAAGGTGAGACTTAGAGGATGAGGCGAAGAACTGGCTATATAGTAATATACTCATTTTTTTCAAACTTGCTGTAGTGCTTCTAGCATTCTCTGAAAATGTCATACTGTAGAACCCTCAGTATGAGAGTCTTCACTATATCTCAACACCAAACCTTCAGACTTCCAGCTGCAATAATATTTTCCTTCTTCTAATCATATACCATAAAATAGGGATCCTATCAATTCTCTAACCACTATATCACAGATGAAGGATAGCACTGTTAACATATAAAAGCATGCTGATTTGTTATGTTCTGTACTCCAAAGTCTGATCAAACACAATGTTGACCCCAATTCCATCCCTCAGTACATGCCTACTATTGGCCTTCTGCTTGTTCATCTGTTCAAGAAACATATGCTAAGCACCTACAGTGTGTCTGAGAATGTGTGATGAGGTATTTGAGATCCAATGATGAGAAAGACCGACAAGATCCCTACCCTCTACGAATTGCATCAAGTATAGTTATCCCTTTCAAGTTTTTATCTTGTTTACTAAATGAAAGGTGGCTCACTTAGCATGGACTTTTTGCCTACTGTTTTTAAAACATTCCACCCAATGTCTATAATAATTGGTGAGTCACTCTTCTGTCACCTTCAGTTTTCTCCTTGGAAAGCAAGAGGTAGAGCAATGTTCTCCTTTTACAGTTTTGGGAGAGGATTAAATGAGACCCATAAATGTGAGAGTGATGATAAGTTTCAAATGGCTATCCAAAACCATATAATGCTTCTGTATAATGCAGTAAAATGTCAGTGACTAGCATTTTTGTTCATACTCATTGGAAAGAATTGATCATGAACATAACTGCCAAACATTTACTTATAATACAAGCTTTGTGTGTGCTTTCCTTTTTGGTGGCTTGGAGAGAGTATTTTTATAGACTAGGTTACTCATATTCTCCAATGGAAACAGAATCATGTATTTGAATAATTAGAACCACTAGAATCACTGAAATAGAACTTATACCTTAACTGTTTGTTTTATTATATCCTAGATGAACATATATTTTATGTTATTTCCTGTTTATGAATTATTTCTGCAAAAATGGATTATGAAGAACTGTCCACTTTTTCTTTTCCTTTTTCACCCCATAGTGTTCTTGAAAAAAAAAGATTTTTTTATAAGAGGGTATAAGATTACACTGGGATGTATGTCAGTAAAGTTTAACCTTTACTGGTATTGACAAGGATGCTATATATTGTGTATAATTCATGTTAACTTCTCCAAAGATAAATCAAATGCAAAGTGGCAAGAGAAGTCTCCACATTTCAAGCAGATTACAAAGCTTGTGATATTGCTTTTTTTCAATATTTTCAGCTTTTATTTTTTAAATTTAATAAATCCTTATTCAGATTATTACAATTTTTCCTCTTTTTTCCTCCCATAGTTCCCCTCCACCTGGTTCCCACACCACCCTCTGCCCCTACTTCCCCCTCACTGTCCTCATCCATAAGTATACGATTTTTCTCCAGTTTTTTCCTGCACTACCCACACCCTTTCCCCCTGAGAATTATCAGTCCACTCCCTTTATATGCCCCTGATTCTATTTTATCACCAGTTTATTCGATTCATCAGATTTTTAATTCACTTGATTTTTAGATTCACTTGTTTATAGATATGTATTTGTCATTCATAATTTTTATCTTTACCTTTTTCTTCTTCTTCCTCTTCTTAAAGAATACCTTTCAGCATTTCATATAATACTGGTTTGGTGGTGATGAACTCCTTCAGCTTTTTCTTATCTGTGAAGCTCTTTATATGACCTTCAGTATATTTTTAACTATCAAATAACTTTACCAAGACTCAGTAAATTTTTTAGCCCTAGCTGAACGTAGATAGAGCATCGGCCTGCAGACCTAAGGGGCCCAGTTTCAGTTCCAGTCAAGGGTACATACCTCAATTGCAGGCTTCTCCCCAGCCCAGGCCCTGTTCAGGGTGCATGCAAGAGGCAACCAATTGATGTGGTTTTCTCTGTCTTTTCCTCTCTCTTCTACTCTCTCTAAAAATCAATGGAAAAATATCCTAGAGTGAGAATTAAAAAGTAATAATAATGAAATACATTCTTAAAGTTTCCCCCCCCACAAATTAAGACACTTGATGGACTATAGGATCAATTCAAGATGAAAAATCTAGCATAAAATAAACAAATCTCATTTTTTGGAGCAGGTTACTTCTTCTAAGTCCTTCCTCAGAGTTTATCATTATGAAATTCACCATTCAGCACCCTGAAAAAAATAAACCATCTAAAGCACACATGGCAAACAAAATGTTCCTAGCTTAGATAAAGTCAAAATCAAGAATTAAGAAGCAGTTTATTATTCAGTGTAATGATTTCCACTAGGGTAAGGCTAATTAAATTGAAAGTAAAAGCTTTACACATTTGATTTGTGTATGGATTAGCATGAAAATATTACATTGATTTAATTAGCTTACTAGATTTTCCAAAATGATTTGTTTTTTGCTTCTAATTTGTAATAATTGTGATAAATGTTTATGGATACCCTTGCCTGTGTTCTTTTTGGTAATCAAAACATCAGCCAAGAATAGACAAAAAAGAAATTACAAACCTTGTAACTGTAGGTTTTTACCACCAAAATATGATTCATATCTCATCTCTGTTCTACTAGCCGAGTTCTGGTCTTTTAAAATCACATATATACTCTTGTTACAACACTTAACTTGTCTCCTTTGTTGGGCCTTCTGTCTTTTACTGTATGTACACAGAATTGCCACATCAATCTTAATAAAACACAGAACACAGTTTTGACTCAGCATTGTGGCAAGATCCTCAATAAACTAGTCCTGATTCAGTCTACTACAGTACACCCATTTCTACACTAATGAGGTACTCTATTGTTCACACATTCATATGTTCCTGTTTATGTGCCTTTGCTTGCATTGACTAGAATGATACCTACATGATCTCCATCTCTGATCTTCATCTTCATCTGTATTCTCTTATTATAGGCAATTAGATAAAGAGTGCTCTATGAATGCTGAATAGTATCGCTAAAACTATTTAGAATAAAATTCATATGATGTATAAATCACTCTGTGAACTTGTTCTGCTTTTTTCTCATTCCTTATTCCTTGACAACATTCAAAATGCAAAGCAATGAGCACCTTGCTTAATTTAGCATAAAATAAACATTGTACTTACTTTTTATAAAAATCTTCATTTTTAAAAAAATATTATGTATGTGCCCTTTAATTCTCATTAACCCCTTCTAGCCCATCACCATTCCTCACCCTAGGCCTTCACCAAGCTATTGTCTATGTCCATGGGTTATGCATATATGCATACAATGTTTTTGGTTTATATATTTCCACCCACCCACTCCTATCTTCCCTCTGAGGTTCATCAGTCTGTTCCATGCTTCTATGTCTCTGGGTCTATTTTGTTCATCAGTTTTTTTTTGTTGTTGTTGTTCATTAGATTCCACATATGAGTGAGATCATGAAATATTTGTCTTTCCAGTCTGGCTTTTGGTCCCTCCATGCCATCTCAAAGGGAAAGAAATCTTTCATTTTTATGTTTGTGAAGTATTCCATGCTGTAAGTATAACACAGTTTGGTGTTTGTTTTTTGTTGTTGTTGTTTTTGTTTGTTTTGCTGTGTGTGTGTGTGTGTGTGTGTGTGTGTGTGTGTGTGTGTGTGTGTGTGTGTGTGTGTGTGTTTTAATCCATTAATCTACTGATGGGCACTTGGGCTATTTTGTATGCTAGTTCTTTGTACATAGTTGAAGGATCAAAGAGTAATTTATGATATTGGACAAATGTACTTGAATCTTTCCCTATCTTCATCCAGACATCTATCTCTTTGCGTAACTTATTATTCACAAAGATTTACCCCTGTGTGTGTGTGTGTGTGTGTGTGTGTGTGTGTGTGTGTGTGTGTGTAGTGTTTATTCTTCAAGTTTAAGTTTGGATGACATTTCTTCTGGGAATTTTTCCCTATATCAAATTTCCATTGATATAATGCGATACTTAACCTGCATAAGTGTTCATAGAGAAAAATGGACATATTTACAGCATCCTACTTACTTTTTAGAGTATTTTTTTCCCTTGACTTCCCTGACATTGTTTATTTCTTGAGCATGGATGCTTTTATATCAGGATTTTTAGTTTCAAACATAAGGCCTGGTACAAAATAAAACATACAATCAATATTGATCAAAATGTTGGATTTATAAATGCGTATTCCTTGATTATAACTTGTGATCTAGACCATAACCCACATTTTCATGCAGTGTTTCATGTTTTGGTCCTTTTGAAAATACTCTCTTTCCTCTGAATCCCCATGTAACTTTTTAAAATAGAATTTATATTTTTCTTCCCTGAAGTATCTCAAGTCACAGACATGTTTATTTTTACAGACTAAATTGGGAAATAGTTTAGTAAGAAAGACTGTGTTTAATTCTGTTTATACTGGCTTATTTTCTAAGTCTTGGCACAGATTATGAACATGAGAGGAAGTCAATAAATGTTGAATGAATGGATGGTTAGATGTTGCAAACTACTGGGGTCTTTTCCGGATTTACAAGCATTCGGGAATCTGGAGAAGGGGCTGTGCATAAATGAATGAAGAGGCTAGAAAAGAAATATGAATTTGGAAGCCATGGTGGAAAGCCAGATGGAAACTCAGTTCTAGTGAGTAAGCTCCCCAAATGTCCAGACCCCTAGCTTTTTATTTACACATTTTGCCCTAAAGCAGAGCTGATACACATATCAAAAGTAAGGTTTGGTAAACAGTAAAAGATTATCAGGTTGGGGGAACTGCACTCAGCTGTCTGGTAGCAGGCAATAATATGTAAATCTTCAGCCCTGTTGAAGCCCCAAGTTTCATCAATCAACCTTTTGATGAACTTCTTGCATTTATAACCTGCTGGAATCAGCCTCCAACAACAAACCATTTTGGAACTAGATCCACTACATTCTATTTTAGTTATTGGGAGTGCTGAGAAATCATCTAATCCAAATTCAATTTGATGAAGAGATCATTACACATGTTTTCTCAGAAAACCAGCTTATAGTGTTCACACTGTAGAGTTGGAAAAGTTGGCATGATAAATTGGTGGAGCTGCTATTTATGTTATCATGCCACTTTGTAGTTTTAAATAATTCATTGTTATTTTTTACTTTTATTCAATTATAGTTTATATTTAATATAATTTTGTATTACGTCTACAACATATTGGTTAGATAATCACATACTTTGCAAGTGTTTCCCTCATATTTCTGGATATCAGTGATATAGGACTAGAAAAATAAAATGTGTTTTTAAACATATAATCATATTTTAATGATGAAAACCTTATGCCAGAGAGAAATTGTCTTACTAAATCTGAGCCACAACGAGAGTGCATGTTGAGATTTCAGCATAAAATTAAGACATAAAATTAAGAAATAAAAGATTCCTATGTTCCTATCTTCCAATGCATTATCTTTTTTCCAAATAATTATTTTGTCTACTAAGAGGCTGAAAATCAGTAAGCAAAATTTTAACTGTAAATGTAAACATTTTCCAAGAAAATGAGGCTATACTAAGAAAAAAATTGGATCAAAACATCATAGTCGGTTACTGCAATATAATCTTCTAGATAATTTAAATGGATGTGTAGTGAAAATTAGTATCAAATTTGAGATAATTTTGGTATTGAAAAAATAAATATTAGACTAATTGTCAAGAAGCTTCATAAAGAAATAACTCTTATTACCAAAACTTAGATTATTAAATAAAATAAATATTTCTGAATATATAAATAATACCTTATAAATAAATTCTTAGTGAGCACTGATAGTATATGTAGCAATTTATGTGTATATTTTACATTGCTTAACATAATTACATGATATATAATATGTGAAATGTATATGCACTTATATATACATACACACTTATATATGTATATAGACATAGTATACATATCAAATTGCATGTATTTCATCATATGTATAACTCCATTTATTGGAAAAATCTGCATTATTAATTAGTACACTATATATATATATATATATATATATATATATATCCTTATTTTGTTGTTACTGTTGTTCTATTAAAAAAAAATTTTATGTTGACCCTGACTGTGAAGGAGTACCAAAAAACACATGGATGACAGTTTGTTCTCTATAATTCACTAACAGAATAAACCATAGGTGGATAATTGAGGAACAGTTATATCAGATATGGTGGATATCTGTTGAACACACAGACATTAACTGCTATTTGGAGAAGACAATATATTAATTCATAACAATTATTTCAAATGGTTGGAAGACTTCAGGTTGACAAGACACATTTGTTTTCTTTTACCTTGCTTTCTCTTTTTTAAAGTCTGTAGGTATTCCATGGAAATATTCAAGCAATTCATTATGGAAAAGTGACAGGCTCATCATTTAGAGCATTGACTTTGACATGTTGGTGAAATGAAAGCTCTGAGAGAACCTGTCTATCTCAGCCTGACTTAGCTAGTCCTAAAGTGTTATACATGAATGTGAAATCGCACATGATATGAAAGAGAAGCTGGCAATAATAATAATAATAATAATAATAATAATAATAATAATGGCTAACCTCTGTATAGTGCTTACTGTTGCTTTATGTAGATTAACACATTCTATTCTCTCAACATGTATATGAGAGGTAGGTTTTATAGTCTCTACTTTATAAAAAAGGGAACTAGGCAGTGGGGTCTCAGGAGCCTCAACCCTTAATTACTAAGTTGAAACTTGATGTACATGAATGAATACATGCACATGCAGTGAGTTATGTACACTTAGATATAATGTGTGTATGTTTATAAGTGGGTATAAGTGATGTACAAGTGTGATATGTATTCCTTTGCACATTTTCTTCAGAGTACTTTTTTCTAAAATGTGGCACCAGATTTTAATGAATATGAATAATAATCATTCACTAATTCAGTCATTTATGAATTGTTTGAATAATATAAGACTTGTATTGCTGGCAAATTAATGCATTAGTAAATCAATCAATCAATAGATGCCAGAATATAAGAATTAAAAATATGAATAAGTGAAGAATGAAGAAATGATTTAACTTATATTTCAAGGAAAGTTTATTGCATATCATCTTTAGTTCAGAAACAAAACAAAACAAAAATGACAAGGAGAGAGGCATAAAGTTCATAAAGTTCACTGTAATAGTTTGAAAGGTAAAGAACAAGAGCTACCCATGTCCAGTAGAGTGTTATAGGAAAAGCTGAGCTGAGCAGAAGAGATTTAATGATCCAAAGTGATACCCAAGTCTAGCTGCATATTAGTACCAACTAAAAGATCCATTGCCAGTATCTCATGCTAAGTAAATTGAATCCAAATCTTTAGGGCTAAAAGCTAGTCATGTAAATTGCACGTGATGATTCCAATGTGCAGTCCTTTTTGAGGCCCATTGGTCAAAGTGTGCTCTCTAGAGAGCTTTTATAGAGAAAACAATTTTCTGGTTGAGTTTGATCTGTCACTGGGCTAGGACAATGTGAGAAGCTATGAATAAGTTTGGGGACAGTTCAACAGGAGGGAGGGGTGATGGGGAAGGCAAGGTGGGCAGAGGATTGCTAGGTACAGAAAGACTTCTTGGCAGAAGACTTTTGTAGCTTACTCTGCTTCTGCAGCCTTTTTGATCCTTGGAAGCTTTGTCTCAGTGCGACTGCCTTTGCTCCCTTGTCAGACAGGGATTAAAATACTCAGCCAGGACTATGGTGCTCTGGACTTTTTTAGGATAATGGCCTTTATCGATTGAGGTTCTTTGCCTGCAGGCCCCACAGGATGGTTCAGCTTCAACCTTGACTTCAAACTTATACTTCCCTGAATAGCTTCTAAATGGCTTTTAAAATGCTCCATCTAAATTACTTAAAGGCTTACCTCAGCCACCCCATCAATTTTTAGAGAATGAGCTCTTGCCAACAATCAAGATTTTGTTGCACTTTGCAAGCCCAGTAAAAGCTGCAGCTCTTGCCCAAAGGAGTTTACCTCTGTGAAGTAGGTGTGACTGGGTACTTAAAAATACATAAAATGCTATGGTTTGGAATTGAATGTAGAAATGTGGACTTTCTCCCGGTCGTTAGAGCTGTTAACTACTTCACTGTGTATTTCATAACATTTCAATCTGACAGTACAGTCACTATAATCTTATGTGCTACGATTCTGTATAGTGTTTGTGAAATCTTAAGATTATTAGAGGTTTTGACTCTTGTCCCTTTGGAATATTATTAACAACAGTTAATGATTCTAATAGCTATCACTCTTGAGCATATGCTATGTGATAGCCAATTGTCTTAGCACTTTGCCTGTATCAGTTTATTAAATGTTCTCAACTCTCCGATGAGAGAAGCAATTTATAATTGCCAATTTATAGATGATTAATCCATATTACAGAGAAATTATGTAACTTATCCAAGAGCTAAAGGCTTTACCGAAGGAATTCTGTGTGTGATTTTGGACCTAGGGAATTTAAAAATAAAATGTTACCAAATAATGAGGATGTTAATGACTCTCAGACACAAACAGCTGAATTATATAGAATATAAATAACGATGTGTCAATAAAGATATCTGAGTGAAAGGGGGAGTCTAGATGTGAGTGTGAGGGCTTAGATGCAACAGTATCCATTGTCTGACCAGACATCTGCTTGCTTGCACTGGCTTGGTGTTGCTTCCAGAGTTACAAATTGATGAGACTTAATATATATACACACACATGCACACGCATACATACATAATATATATTTCATTAAATGTATAGAAATATGAAATATTCATATATATATGTTATTGGAATACAAACATTCCAATAAAATACCTAGATAACTAAATAAATTATTCCTTTTTATGTATGTGACTTGCACAATAAACTTTGCATGTAGCACCAACTAATAGCTCTCACTTTTTAACACATAAGCAGACACTGTTCAAGGTGCTTTTATTATATGATCTCTTTTAACCCTTAGAAAAATGGTCTTTTCTCCATTTTGCAACTAAAGAAACTAACATTCTGATAGGTTGCTACCTATTTTGAGCTGACATAACTAATGTTACATGTGAGATCTCATCATTTGTTCATACTTCTACAGTTTTCCATAACCTCCAAATAAGTAAGAGATTTAAAGTAAGCCCTACAATTTAGAAAAAAAAAAAGACTCTCTTTTTCTCTCTCTTTCTCTCTTTGTCTCTTTCTCTCTTTCCCTCAATACTATTTCATAAAAGAGTGGCAACAAAGACTTACATTGTTTACATGTTATGTCATATTCCCCAAGTGGCCCAGACATAGGCCGTAATACATATAAGCCAAGTTGCAACATACATGCACTTATTACAACTCCCAATGTGACTCCAGCCCCAACTCTTCTGACATGGTTTCTCCCGCAGCAACTAGGAGAAAGGTCATCCTATAAAAATATCTTTGAATTTATTTACTAGTTTATTTTAGTCATTTACAAGCATTGGTACTTAGTAAAACATGTATTGCAGTTGGCCTCAGAATTTTCTCATGACAAGCATCCTGCTGGGGTGAAAACCAAGCTTAGTTCATTATTAGACTTGGCAAGTTTGTTATTTATGGTTGTCATGCTTTGCATCTATTTGGTTGGTGGCTTGGTTGCTTTTGATTTGATTCATTATATGTGTAGACTGTATACTCTTATTTAGATTTTAAGATATGTTCCTAGTCTTAGTCCTGGGAGGTTCTGATCTATAAATAAAGGACAAGTCCTCAAAATTTGTATTTGTAAAAATGGCATTTGATCATTTTGATGCACAGAAAGGTTGGGGACCAACGCCAGGCACAAGTTAATATTCTTTTTTTTTTTTTTTTTTTTACATTCAGGCTTTATATTTTACTTAATTTTTTTAAGTTGTCTTTATGGTTGAAACTACTAAAGATGTTCCTTTATTTTTCCATTTACCCCCTCCATCCAGAACCTACCCCTCTTAGGCCTTCGCTACACTATTTACTGTGTCCATGGGTTATGCATATCCTATCTAATAAAAGAGTAACATGAAAATAGACTGAACCTCCATCACACTACCAGCCAATCAGGAGCAGAGGGCATGGCCAGCAGGCATGGCCAGCAGACAGGGGGTGTGGCCAGCAGACAGGAGCATGGCCAGCAGACAGGGGTGTGGTCACAGTGCTGAGTAAGCACCACTCTATAATATCTGCCCACATGGTACTTAAGGGCCAGTGAGATCCCTCTCTCCTTACACTTACTGTTGACTGAATCGCGACCTTTCGTGGTGACCTTGGGACGGTTAGGGGAATTTGATGCTACGATATCCCCTCACGAGGCTCCCATGTAGGTTGCTCTGATAGTTAGGCTAGGACTGAGGTGTGGGGTTTACCTGTGAAGTGGGACATGCAAATGAGCACCAGGGGCACCTTGGGTAATGAGTGCTCAGTATCCCGCCCAGGCAGAAGGACTGGTAGCATGCTGTGGAAGCCTTGGTTGGCCTTGGTTAGCCGGTCCGCCACAGTCCCCCACCGGGCCAGGGCTGCCACCGCCCCGCCCAACCGCTTCACCACAGTGGCTTTGGTGCATGCATTGGGACTGGGGTCCGGTGCAGACAGCCCTTCGTCGGGGGAAACAGGCCCAACCACTTTGCCGTGGCAGCTTCGGTGCATGCAATGGGACCGGGGGTCTGGTGTGGAGAGCCTTTCGTTCTGGGAAACAGGATGCAGCCGGAAAGGCAGCCGCCCTCAAGACCTTCATGCAACGCAGGGTCATGGGGAACCTGGCACTAAACCATTCTGCTTCTGGGCCGGTGTTTCCTATGTAGCAGAGCAAGTCCCTCACTGTGATCTATTGAAAGTCAGCCCTCGACACAATGATTCCATTGACTCAACAGGTGATGCTAAAAAGGAACATTTTCCCATTGAGTTTCTTAATAGTATTACTCCTTCAGGAATGCCTTGTCATAAGTTAAATTGAAAGTAGGTGCAATCATCATGCTATTGAGAAATCTTAATAGTAAATGTGGTCTTTGAAATGGTACCAGATTTATTCTCAAAAGATTACTTCCTAACGTAATCGAAGCTGAAGTATTAAGAGGATCTGCAGAGTGAGAGGTTGTTCTGATTCCAAGAATTGACTTGTCCCCATCTGACACTGGCCTCCCATTTAAATTAATTTGATGACAGTTTCCCATGATGCCAGCATTTGCAATCACTATTAATAAATCACAAGGACAAACTCTAGACAGAGTAGGAATATTCCTACCTGAACCCGTTTTCACACATGGTCAGTTATTATGTTGCTTTCTTTTAAGTTCAAAGAGCATGTGATGTTAAAGTTAAAGTTGTAAATACTTTATCCCAAGGGAAATTAGTCAAGCACTCTGAAAGTGTTTTCACTGTTAATGTGGTACTCAGGGAGATATTAGAATAAGTTTAATCACTCTATCAATCATTATTT
Source organism: Antrozous pallidus (assembly GCA_027563665.1). NCBI lineage: Eukaryota > Metazoa > Chordata > Mammalia > Chiroptera > Vespertilionidae > Antrozous > Antrozous pallidus. The sequence goes on along the minus strand of CM050520.1, from coordinate 51,958,490 downwards.
GCATCAATGTTGTTTTCATATCATGAGTTTGTTATTGCTGTTATATCATTTTGTTATTATTTATTTATTAATGAAATTATATATTATTTTCATATACATTGTACTCATTACCTTTTATCTGTCACGCTTTTATTATAGAGAAAGGGCAAATATCACTATTAAAATATTTTCTCTAATTAATACCCTTTTAATGTGCACAAATTTTATGCACTGGGCCACTAGTCTACAATCAAAAAAGCATAATATGCTAATTAGACCATATGTCCTTATGGTTGTCCCTCAGTATAAAGCCAGGACTGTGAGGGAAGCCTGGGTTCCAGGAGCCAGAGGGAAGCTGGTGCTGGCAACCTGGGGAAGGAAGGCCGACTCTTGCATGAATTTCATGCATTGGGCCTGTAGTTCTATATAATAAAAGGCCAATATGGAAATCAACCCAACTGCAGAATGACCAGTTGCTAGGAGGTGCACTGACCATCAAGGGGCAGACACTAATTGTAGGAGCTGCCCCCTGGTGGTCAATGCGATCCCACATGGGTAGCACTGCTCATCCAGAAGCCCTGAGCCAGGCTCATGGCTAGCGAGCATAGTGGTGGTAGCAGGAGCCTCTCCCGCCTCTGTGGCAGCACTGAGGAGCAGCAAGCCAAGTGCTAAGGAGCCAGCAGGTGGATGGTAAGGATTGAGGGGTCCCAGACTGCGAAAGGATGCAGGCCAGGCTGAGGGACCCCTCAGTGTGCACAAATTTCATACATATAAATCCCCTGGTTAATCTCTTCTTATCCCTCACCTTCCAGATTTCTGCCTTCTCTGAAATTTGTCAGTCTGTTCCATGCTTCTATGTCTCTGGATCTTCATCAGTTTATTTTATCCATTAGATTCCATATATATAATACTTATCTTTCTCTGACTGGCTTATTTCACTTATCATAATAGCTACAGATCCCCCGATGCTGTCTCAAAGGGCAAAAGATCCTTCTTTTTTCTAACTTAATACTCTTTACTCCAAAATGCCATAAATGACTCTTCTTAACCACGCCTTCCTGTCTATAGATCTGTGTCTTCTTCCATTACACAACAAGCAATGCAAACAGGAGGCTTCCGGTACTCAGAAACTTCATTTCATACTTGCTCCTATGAAAGATGAGAGCAGTTATACAAAAATGGCTCAATCATTTTTAAAGTGTCAGGTCTTTGCTCTCTCAGGATCCTTTTCCACAGAAGAGCATTCATATTCCTTCTAGTTCCCCTAATAATAATAGTACTAAAAATGAAATGAAATGAAATGAAAAAGACTCTTTATGACTCTAGTTCGTTGCCAACTTTAATTCATAACAGTCAGTATTAATTCAGGCAAAAGGCCCCTGGGAAAGATAACAGATGCCTAGACTTGTGTGTTTTTTCCCCACTGCATTTGATTTTTCTCATGTTCCATCAAAGTTTGCTAAATCTATTTAGTCCATATTCTAGCCGCAGGCATGTTTCAGTGTTAGTGTAATACTTTGTCATCTCTTCTTTGCATTCCTTATGGAGGGAGATAGTTTTATATTAAGAAACCACAATAAACTGTTACTTGACAAGAAGGAGATTGATTCTGGGAACCTCCATCAGACACACAATTTATTATCCTCATTTTATCCTGAAATCACAAAATGCTTTGAGAAATGTGTCTGCAGGGTCTCTTCTTTAGGGATGCTGGTATGAAAGGAATGTTTACAATACTTTCTTTCCTGTATCACAGCCTGTGAAAGATAAAATATTATAAAAATCAGGAGATTGTCATGAATCCAGCAAAGAAAGTCCAGGAAGATGGTGCTAGCACCAGACCTGAGAACTTGGACTAACATTACTGAGCTATCTGATCTCTGAGAAATCGCTGACAATTCCCAAACCTCAATATTTCTCTCTGTAAAATGGACATAGTAATATGTTATAGGTTATTGAAGAGATTTGTTGAGGTAAAGAATATGGTCAAATATAATTTTAAGTAGTTAAAAACAGACTTTTATACTAATATTTTTTTCCAAAAATAACTTTTTATTGATTTCAGAGAGAGGATGGGAGAGGGAGAGAATCATCAATGATTGATCTGCTGACTCCTGCATGCTCCCTACTGGGGATCGAGCCTACAACCTGGCATGCGCCCTGATTAGGAATTGAACTATGAGATCCTGGTACATGGGTCGATGCTTAACCACTTAGACACACCAGCCTGGCAACAACTATTAAATGTTAATCAGGAAATTGGAAAGATGACATAACGAGTACCAAGACCAGTTAAAGAATGAAGAACTGTGTTGCCATGAGGGTTTTTTGTTTGTTTGTTTGTTTTTTGTTGTTTATTTGTTTTTTAATAAAGAATGTTAGAGTAAGGTTTTAAAGAATGTTAGAGTAAGGTTAGACACAAAAATTGTTAATGTAACTCAGGACCATAAAATTATACCTCTTGGATTACCCTTACTGATTGACGTAAGTCTGCAAGTTAACATGTAGCTTCACAGTATCTGAGCTCAAATCTGAAAGTGATATTGATATGGAATTTTTGGACTAGAACCCTGTTCTTTGTCCACCGGGGTTGAAGAATGCATCCACAGATAGAAGGTGATATAGCAAAGGTGGAAATTTATTAAGAACAAGTATAGACTCCCATGTAGGGAGGGGAAAAGTCTCACTGAGATCCTTTTCCCCTTCGGCTTGTAAAGGCTGCAGATCCTGGTGCCTTGATATCCCCTCTGATTGGTCACTATTCCCTTAGACTGTTTACTATAGTAAGTCTTAAGCTCAAAGGTCAAACCTCACACATGTGAGGTTTTCTGCCCCCCCCCTTATTGTTTTCCTATTCATTTTGTCTTTCTTTCTTCTTCTCTTTATTTTTTTAAATATAGACTTTTGCTGTTCCCGGCCTCCCTCATTCTATGGAAATGCACCTGTTGCAGTTTCTAAAATTTCCTAAAACCTCTCTTTTCACCCCAAAAATTCCTGTTTCAATATGCAGCTATATTATCCTAGAACTATGCTTCTAAGAGTGGTCCCAGGACCTTTGGGAGTCCTCAGAGTCCTTTCACGTCACAAAATCAAAATTATTTTCATCATAATATTGAGATTTTATTTGCCTTTTTCACTCCCATTCACTCATAAGTGGAATTTTCCAGAGGCTACATAACGAATTATATTGTAACAGATTGAATGTAGAAACAGAATGGGACTCCAGCTGTCCTCTCTTCATCCAGATATTGATGGGATTTGTAAAAATGTAAACCAATGCTACTGTTTTCACAAATTTTCATTTGTTTTGAAAAATATACTTTGTCCAAGTATGGAGTGTTATCCAAGGTGTCCCTTGAGATAAACATAACCATACAGGTGTTAAGTAGTTGCTAGTGAAGAGACTAATCTAAGCAAGCAGGACTGAGGGTAAACATAATCATCTGACTATATCCTATATAATCCTATATAATAAAGAGAAATATACAAATTTGACTGTACCTTTGCTACACTATCAGCCAATTAGGAGCGGAGGCATGGCCGCTGCACGTGGGATGGGAGGCCGGCAGGGGGCATGGCCGTGGCTGATGGGGGCGTGGCCATGGCACATGGGATAGGAGGCCTACACCCTCCCCCAATCCAGAGGGGCTTGACAGGGAGCCTCAGGCCTCAACCCCCGCCCCAGCACCAGGCCAGAGGACCTGAGGCCATGTCCTCCACCCAGTGGGGTTTGATGGGGGACCTCAAAGTGTACTTCCCGTCCTGGTGCTGGGCTAGGGGACCTCCAGCTGCTCCCCCTGCCCAGCAGGGCTTGACAGGGGACCACAGGCTATGCCCTCCAACCAGCAGAGCTTGACAGGGAACCTCAAGGTGTGCTTCTCACCCTGGTGCTGGCTAGGGGACCTCAGGCTGCTCCCCCCTCCCCAGCTCCAGACTGAGGGACCTCAGGCCGTGACTCCCACCTGGTACGGCTTGACAGGGGACTGCAGGCCACACTCCCAACCCGGGAGGGCTTGACAGGGAAGCTCAAGGTATGCTTCCCATCCTGGTGCTGGGTTAGGGGACCTCAGACTGTTCTCTTCACTCAGCAGGGCTTGACAGGACATCTCAGGCTGTACCCCCACCTGGCAGGGCTTGACAGAGGACCTCAAGCCTCACCTCTACCCCAGAACCAGGCTGGGGGGCCTCAGGCCATACCCTCCACCCCAGCACCAGGCCAGGGGACCTGAGGCTACGCTCCTCTGCCTGGTGGGGCTTGACGGGAGACCTCAGGCTGTCCCCCCCCCCCCCACATCCAGCGGGGCTTGACGGGACATCAGGTCAAGTCTCCCACCTGGTGGGACTTGATGGGGGACCTCAGGCCACACCTCCTATCCTGGTGCTGGGCCAGGGGACCCGAGGATGCCCCCTGCCATGTGGGGCTTGACAAGGGTGGGACTGGCCGGGTCTGGATCTACCCCAAATTGGAAGGGGGGGGGTGACTGGGTCTGGGTCTCACGTGGTTTTGAGGCACATGTGAGTGAGTGGGGACTTGATTCTGGGTCCCGTGGTGTGCCCCAGACTCTGACAGGATGAAGGTTTTCATATACATTTTACTAACTTTCTTTAGTCTCTGATACTTCTATTATAGAGAAAGAGCAAATAGCAATATTAAATTATTTCCTCTAGTTAATACCCTTTTAATGTGCACAAATTTCATGCACCGGGCCACTAGTGTGTGTGTGTGTGTGTGTGTGTGTGTATATATATATATATAGAGAGAGGGGGGGGGGGTAATATGCTAATTGTCTGTTACTGTGTCACAGTAATGACCATTAACAGGCTGTGCATGCATAGAGTACCTCTAGGTCTCCCCCACCCCCATCTACTGCAGGTAGTGGCAGTATGGCTCCCTCCTGCCAGCTCCCAGTGAAGTACTGCAGCTCTTGTCAGCTCCTGTGGAAGCAGTAGGTGGCCTATTGCACCCAATATCCCACACTGGGCTACTAGTATTGATATAGTTAAGACTGCCAGGAGAATTGCATAACACAAGCACACTTTATTGCAAATCACACAGCACACTTTATTATTCATGAGGTTCCTGGTGCCATGAGCTCAGACTTAACAGGGTACCTGGGGAAGAGTGGAGTCTTCTGGGGGCAGTAGAAGATCTGTCTTTGGGTGGCTGGCCACCTGGATGGGTTGAGTCAGCTGGAGGAGGGTGACCGAAGTTTTGCGATTAGAGGTTTGCCCGTTCTTCTGCCATCTGGCATGGAGCAAGGCAGCATGGAGCATGGACCAAGAGGATGATCAATGTTTGAAATCGGGGACCTGTTTTTAAGCCTGTTCTGTCTCACGGCAGTCCAGGTAGGTATCAGTAACATATGTCATCACACAATGTTAATCTGAGTACAAACTGGTTATCTATCACAGTGTCACTCAGAAGGTGTCTATCAGGTTTATATACATCATTCCTAAGGATAGCATTCAGCTATGGTCTTATCTATATGGAGCATCTATGGCTTCGCCGGAGTGGTCATTCCCTGTGCTCTTTAATATTTCACACAAGCATTTGACACGAAATAATTTTTCTATATTTCCTATAATCTTCAATTATTTTCTACTAGAGGCCTGGTGCATGAAATTCATGCACTGGAAGGGGGTGTCACTCAGCCCAGCCTGCACCCTCTTTCATCTGGGACCCCGAGGATGTTCGACTGCTGGTTTAGGCCTGATACTTATGGGCAGTTGGACATTTCTCTCACAAGTTGAAACTGCTTGCTCCCAATCACTTGTCTGCCTGCCTGCCTGCCTGATTGTCCCTAACTGCTTCTGCCTGCCAGCCTGATCAAACCCTTAACCACTCTCTGGCCATCCTGATTGACACCTAACTGCTCCCCTGCTGGCCCACTGTGATTTTGGAGGGCAGAGAATCTGTTTGGATTACTACTGTAGCCTTCCATTCTGTATAAGTATGTGTTGAATAATATGCTCTGATTTCACAGAGAAAGTAGAATTCAACACTGAATGGAGTGAGAGTAGAGAATAGGTTGGAGTGCTAAGAAAAATTAAATAATGAGAGGATATTAAGTGGCTTACATTTCCTGGAGCTTGGGGTATTTAATATTGGGAAGAGGTTAGGGATATAATATTCCATTTCATCCATCTGAAGTCATTAATTTATTCCATTAATGATTTCCTTTCTCAATAATTAATTATTTACCTGGTTGCCATTGAATGTTAAGGGTTTATAGGCAATAAAAAGATTTATGAATTTTGATAAGTAAAACCTCTTGTAAATGTGAGTTGATATTTCAGTTAAGGCTATAAAATATGTTATTTTGAGTCCTGGATGGATGGCTCAGTTGGTTGGAATGTGGTTCCATATATCAGAAGATGATGTGTCCAATTCTTGGTCAGGGCACATATCTAAGTTGTAGGTTCAATACTCCGTCAGGCTGCTAATGGGAGGTAACCCATTGATATTTATCTTTTTCTCTCTTGTTACCTTCCTTTATCCCTAAAAACCAATGGAAACATGTCATCAGGTGAAGATTTAAAACAAATATATGTAATTTTGAAATAAGATAGCAATTACAATGTAAAAATATAAAACAGGGCTTAGAAATCTTATTGTAGACTTAATATAAATTTGAAACATTTATATGGAAAACTAGCAGTATTTCTGCTTAGCAAGGGTGATGTTTTGTCAGATTTTCTATGCCTGACACCTAACATAATGTCTGGCATAAAGACAATGCTTATTAAATGCTTCTAATTTCAGATTGTATAATGGACAAGTGAAATTCTAGAAAGGGATGATATTAGAACAAAGAAATTTTGTTGGTGTAGTCATCACCATCATAGTCATCATCATTATCATCATTTTTTTTACCTTCATTATCACATTGGCTATATTTGTAGAATTTCATATGTGCACTAAGTACCAAACATTGCTTGATGTGGTTTGTAAAAATTATTTCAAACTATCTTCACAATTCTTCAGGGTGGCAATACTTCCCCATTTTCAGATGAAGAAAGTGATGTTCAAGAAGTTACTTTTTAAGGTTGAGCACAGGATTTGGAGTCTATAAGAGAACAGATGAATCTGATACCAATGACTGTCCTTCCTATGTCCACTAAATCATGTTATATAAATAAAAAAAAACAGATTTTGTATTCCAGCTTTATATGCTCATTATTGATTGAAAAAAAAACTATAAAGGGATTAGAGCAAGTCATATATATAAAATAAAAGCCTAGGTGGCATCACACCCTTGAGCGACAACTTCGAGACGCTGTTACAAGATGGCCACCACAATTTGGCAGCTACAAGATGATCACATGCCCAGTGTAGGCTGGGCCCAATGGCTGGGCCCAATGGCCAATCTTTCAAATTATCTTCACAATCCTTCAGGGTGGCAATACTCCCCCATTATTTGAAATAATTTTTACAAACCACATCAAGCAGTGAGGCCTGGGGGTCCGATGGTTCTATGCAGCTTGGAGAAGGCTGGTCCTGGCATCTCTACCATTTCATGCAGAGGAGGCTTGTCCCAGCAGAGGATGTGGGTCACAGCAGAGGACTGCAGTTGTGGGTGATCAGGCTGGCAGGGAAGGGCAGATGGGGGTGATCAGGCAGGAGTAGTTGGGCATCAATCAGATTTGCAGGGGAGCAGTTAGAGGGTGATCAGATTGGCAGGCAAAGTGGTTAGGGGCAATCAGGCAGACAGGCAGGTGAGTGGTTAGGAGCCAGTGGTCCCATATTGTGAGAGGGATGTCCACAGGGATCAGGCCTAAACCAGTAGTCGGACATCCCCTGAGGGGTCCCAGATTGGAGAGAGTGCAGGCTGGTTTGAGGGATGCCCCCCATGCACAAATTTTGTGTGTGTGTGTGTGTGTGTGTGTGTGTGTAAATGCAGATATGGTCCTCAGATGTGCAAAATTCCATTGCTCTAGTGATACTCAAATTTTTAATATTGTTAGAACATTGTAATGTAATTAAAGATAGCAGTTAATTTTTAAGCATATCTATATATATCAGCTTCTGACCATTCTTAGAGAAATGCTTTATTTAGGACATGTTAGATATCATAGACCAGATTATAATTATTTGAATAAGCTACTATATTTATATTTCACAATTTTTCAATATGCAAATCAATCAATTTTAAGAAAAGAAACAGCCATATTTCTTTATGACATTACAAAATTGAATGAAAATCTTCTACCATAGATTTTTACATAATGAACATTAGCACTTGGGGTTATTTTTACTTATCTGTTTTTAATGAGATAAGTGAACTAATTTAACAAAGTGATTACACTCTAGCCTGTAAAGAAATATAAATATACTCCCTATTGTCATATTAATGTGATGATTTATATTTCATTTATTAAACTACATAAAAATAGAGATTTAAATAAATTCCTTTATGTCCTATCACTAAATCCTGCTATAAATGTCATTAATATTAAGTATGGGACGGAATTGACAACTATATCAGACATTGAGTTTAATGAAGGACTCATTATGAAGAAACAATGAAATTGATTTGCAACAGTCTTGTTTGAGGCTTATATTTTCCAATTTTAATAATAAAATTTTAAATCTGACAATGAGAGTCATTAAAGTACTTCATAGGAAGGGTTATTCATTACTTCCAAAGTGTGCTATCTGGAACTAATTCCCTTTTGCTGCCAAGATTTGTCATGTCTAAGAGATTAATGATATTGAATAAAACCAGTTGGCTGACATCAGTTACCATGATCCACAATCTTAGTAGATATATCTGTCATGTATTATTCTTTTATGCCCTAAAAATGTTCTAAAAAGCAAGTATTACCTTTAGAAGATTTGTGGGTGCTGTGTGGTGTGTAAACTGTATCCTATTAACAGCAATTGGTCTTATGTGATCTCATAGTGAAAAGAGCTCTTAAAATCACTGTACAAATTAGTCGTGCATATGCATGTACAATGTAGCATGCGATTCTGGTTAAATAATCTGTAGATGGTCAAGATGTTCCTAGGGTAAGTTCAAAGAAGGGCATGCAGAAGATGCCAGGCAGCATAAGATTTTCAGCCTGCTTGCAAGATACAGATTCTATATTCAAAGTCTGTGCTACTTTCTGCCCAGCCTGAGTGGCTCAGTTGGTAGAGGTTGTCCCATGTACCAGGAAGTTGCCAGTTCTATTTTAGGTCAGAGCACATGCCCAGTAGGAAACATGTAGGAGGCAGCCAATCTATGTTTCTCTTTCATCAATGCAGTCTCTTTCTCTTCCTCTCTTTTCTCTCTCTGAAATCAAAATTATATATATATATATATATATATATATATATATATATGTAAAGTCCATGCCACTTTCAAGGATTTTACTAAAGTGTAGGCATGTCCACCATCTCCACATGTGTTAGTTTTCTCTTTTTATTACCAAAAGAGTCAGGGCTTAAAAACTTCTATTTATTATTTCATAGTTCTGTAGGTCAGAAGTCCAGCACAGCATGGCTAGATTCCTTGCTCAAGGCCTCACTGAGCTGAAGTCAGGTATCAGCAGAGCTGCAGTTATCATCTGGGGTTCAGAGTCATTTTCCAAGGTCACGACATTCTGCTAATTGGCAGAATTCAATCCTCCTTATGCTTTTCACATGGCTCTCTTCATCTTCAAGTCAGCAATGTGGTTTTGAGTCTTTCTCATAATCTCTCTGACTTCCCCTTCTGCCTTCCTCCTTTATTTTTTAAAAGATTTATATAGGTACTTTATGCTTACCCAGGGAATCCAGGATAATCCCCCTATTTTAAAACTAGTTGATTAGTCATCCTGATTACATGTGCAAAGTCTCCATTGCCATGTAAGGAAAAGTAACCAGACAAGTAACACTAAGGTAGTAAAGATCACAGACCAAAGTTCTGCCTCCTACAACCAGAAATTAGAAACTACAACTAGGAGTTTGAGACAAGTTAAAATATTTTGTATAACAATGTCTGATATTAACACAATAATAATTTGGAAGATCTTTCCAGTACAATAATGCAGAAAAAGAAAATGTAACACAGGAAAATTAATTCAAAATTGTGTAAGTTTGAACATTACACACATTAAATATTGTTTCTAATATATCAATATTGAATTGAACATTTATGTCAAAAACATATAGAGAACACAAAACTTGAGTTTCTATGGATAAATAAGAGGGGGATTGGATTGGATTCATTTGTGACATTTGAGGCTAATGACCATTCACACTCATTGGCAGGGTGCCTGGTTAGAAGCTGGCAGAATCATCAGTATGAAATATCTAGCCAAGATTAGGCTCTTATGTAGTTTATGTGTTGTCTCTCTCAACAATTTGAAAAATAATGTTAACAGTAACTTTTTAGTTCATGTAGATCTTACCACTAAAAAAAAAAAGTAATTCAGAGGCGGAATATTTTCTTTAATATAGAAAATAACTGCTGAATTTCACATCCATTTGCATTTTATTCCATCTGACAACTGCAAAAAGGAGTAAGAGAATCTCTGAATTTCAATTAAAGTGTAAATGCATTCAAATTATTATCATCAATTGAGATTGTTGACAATGTAGTTAGTTCTCAATAATACACTGGAGACATTACTTCTGCCCATATTGTTTTATGCAGGCCATGTAAAAAGTAATTCACCTCAAATTGACCAAACTTTTGCATTAAAATTATATTTATATTATTGGGCAGGAAGGTACTTACATTTTAAAGTAGTCCACAGTGCTTTATTAAGCATATTGGAAATAAAGTCAGTCTTCTTCCCATAAAGGGAAACTATTTTATAGACTGCAATCTTAATTTCATATAGATATTTTTTTGAAATATTTCCCTGGAGGAATAAAAGAACTATACATTAAACAAAGATAAAATACTAATACCTACCATAATATTTAAAAATTATAGTCCATTGACTGTTTGATTTAATAACATAATAAATTTACTTGATTTGCTTTCATATGTTTAATATTTATGAATATTTAATAGAATATAATTTCTATTTTAAAATATTCAATAAAATAAAATTTATTCACTATGAATACTCAATATCTCTACATAGTATCAATATAAAAATACAATAAAATAAGAAATTAAATTCATATTGAAAATTACCAAGTGATGGTAAAGATTTAGAGCGATTGTAACTCACTTGTGTCATAGAGTGTAAAATGGTACAATTTGGAAACACTTTGACACTACTTATTAAATCTGACCAACAGTTTTATTCTTAGAAATAGCTCTATCCAGCTGAAATGTATGCAGATACCAAAAGCATGGACATATCTGAACATAGCAGCACTATTCCCAATGGGCAAATACTGAAGCCACCCAATGCCCATCAGCATTGGAATGAATAATTAACTTTTAGTAGATTTATATATTACCTGAATGCAGGCAATAGTAAATAAACAAATATATTTTTAAATTCAATAAAAATGAATGTCACAAACATAAATTTGAACAATAAAGTGAAACAAAATAATACATTCACTATGATTTAATTTTCATAAAATTTAAATACAGGCAAAACTAATATATTGTTAAACAAATGTTGGAACAGTCATTACCTTTAACCATGGGTTTTGACTAAGTAGCCAAAGGATACAGATGTGCTTCGGAAATACTACACACACACACACACACACACAGAGTTTGTCCTGTGGACTCCTGAGTTTTGCATCAGTGAATTTAACCAGCCTTGCATCCAAAACAGTATTTTTCAATATTCTGTTGGAAATTCACAAATATAGAAGGCTGGCAATATGTATTCTTCTACACCATTTTATAAAAGGGACAGGAGCATCCATCCATGGATTTCAGTATCCAGAGCAAGTCCTGGAACCAATCCAATCCACTGTGAACACTGAAGGATGACTGTATAAATAAATACACATGACACTACAACTGATCCATCGATTAAAAAATAAAAGATGAGTGAATATCTGAAGGATGTAAAGTACAGCATTAGGTAATATAGCCAATAATATTGTTAATAACTCTAACTATGTATGTCAGATGGATACTAGCCTTACCAGAATTATCACTTCATAATTTAGATAAATGGCTCATCACTATGTTGTACACCTGAAACTATTTTAATATCACTTACCAACTGTGCTTAAAAAATAAAAATAAAAAGATGAGTGAATGTATGGAGAGTGGATAAATGGTTAAAGAGATTAAAATGTAAATATAGAAACTATTAGGACAGAGTTGAAAAAGGCTATGATTCAGATATCTTAGAAATTTTTGACACCAATCTATCCTATTTTTTCATTCATTCATTTGCTCACTCATCTATTTAATAAATTAATCTGTCACTTAATCAAACATTTTTATTTTGTTAATTTAATAAATATTTATTGTTCAGATTATTACAATGTTCCTTCTCCTCCTGATAGTTCCCCTCCCCCCAGTACCTATCTCACCCTCTGCCCTTACCTCCCCCAACTGTCCTCATCCATAGATGTACAATTTTTGTCCAATCTCTTCCTGCATCTCCCAAACCCCTTTCCCCCCAAGAATTTTCAGTACATTCCCTTTCTATGCCCCTGATTCTATTATATTCACCAGTTTATTCTGATTATCATATTTCAATTCACTTGATTTTTAGCTTCACTTGTTGATAGATGTGTATTTTTTGTTCATAATTTTTATCTTTACCTTTTCTTCTTCTTCCTCTTCTTAAAGAATACCTTTCAGCATTCATATAATACTGGTTTGGTGGTGATGAGCTCCTTGTTTTTTCTAATCTGGGAAGCACTTTATCTGACCTTCAATTCTGAATGATAGCTTTGCTGGGTAGAGTAATCTTGGTTGTAGGTTATTGTTATTCATAACTTTGAATATTTCTTGCCACTCCCATCTGGCCTGCATAGTTTCTGTTGAGAAATCAGCTGACAGTCGTATATGGGTACTCCCTTGTAGGTAAGTAACTGTTTTTCTCTTGCTGCTTTTAATATTCTCTTTATCTTTTGCTCTTGGCATTTTAATTATGATGTGTCTTGGTGTGGTCCTCTTTGGATTCCTTTTGTTTGGGGCTCTGTGTGCTTCCTGGACTTTTAAGTCTATTTCTTTCACCAGGTAGGGGACATTTTTGGTCACTGTTTCTTCAAATAGGCTTTCAGTATCTTGCTTTCTCTCTTTTTCTGGCACCCCCAGAAATAATTCAGATGTTGGTATGCTTGAGGTTGTCCCAGAGGATCCTTATACTATCTTCAATTTTTTGGATTCTTTTTGCTTCTTGCTTTTCTGGCTGAGTGGTTTTTGCTTCTTTGTATTTCAAATCTTCGACTTGATTCTTGAGGTGCTCTAGTCTGTTTTTAGGTCTCTGTATAATATTTTTTGTTCAGTCCGTGTATGCTTAATTTCTAGTTGGTCCTTTTTCATATCCTTTTGAGGATATTGTTAAATGTATCTGACTTTTCTAAGAACCTCTTGAAAAACCTTATAACTGTGGTTTTGAACTCTATGTCTAGTTGCTTTTTTCCGCCCATTTTTTTTCCAAAAGTAATTTGTTTCCTTGCCTTCACATTTCAGCTGCTTCCCTGAGTTTGTCTAGTAGCTTTGTGTGGTAGGTGTCCTATAGGGGGCAGTGGCTCAGCCTCCCCAGTTACTGTTGGTGCACCCCTTTATGGGCTGCATAGTCTTATAGTTAAGGCTAGATTATGGTTAGTATCACTGGGAAGGGTTGACCTCCAGGCAAATTGGCTGTGAGAATCAGCTGTGTTAATGCTGTGAGAGCCTCGGTACTCAGCTTGGATGGGGTAGAGTCTCTGGGATGAGCAGATAGCCTTGGTTTCTGGTCAGCCCTGCCCTTAACGGCTCCCTGGTCTCTGTGTCCCATGGCAATGGCTGCATGCACCTCTGAGAGAAAGCTGCCCAGAGTTCTGCCTGCTGCCAGACAGTCTAGTTTCTCCCCAAGTGAGTCTGGACACCCAAAGACTCACCCGGAATGGGAAAACAAAGCAGTTCGGCATTTTGTTGTTTTGTTTTGTTTTTTCCTCCCAAAGATAAACCAAGCCACAAGCCCTCTCCAAGAGTTCGTGTGCCTTCACAGCTCCTGAGTTTCAGTGTGTTTCCTCCTTACTGTCCAGTTTCACCCCATATGAGTCTGGGTTCCCTGAGACTCACCCGGAACTGGGGCTCAGTGCAGTGGGACACCTTTGTCTCCCTCCCCGTTTGAGAAAACCAGCTGGGCATTCAGCCGCCTGCCCTATCCCCTCCCTGGTGCGCATGGCTCCACACCTCTGACTCCATGCATCTCTGCAATTCTGCCCTCCGCAGCCCCTAGTCTCAGTGTCCTTTTATCTTCCCTTCTATTTGTGGAATTTCCACTCAGCCAGTATAAGTGTTTACCTATGCCACCATCTTGGTTTCTCCCCTCTTAATCAAACATTTTTTTAAAAATATATATTTTATTGATTTCAGAGAGGGAGGGAGGGAGGGAGGGAGAGAGAGAGAGAGAGAGAGAGAGAGAGAGAGAGAGAGAGAGAGAGAGAGAGAGAATGAGAGATATTCATTGATTGGCTACTTCCTACACACCCCCTACTGTGTGCCCTGACAGGAATCAAACCCAGGACCCTTCAGTCCACAGCCTGATGCTCTATCTACTGAGCTGAACCGGCTATGGCAGTGGTCAGCAAACTCATTAGTCAACAGGCGGAAAACCACGGCTCATGAGCGGCAGTTTGCCGACCCCTGGGCTAGGGCACTGAAACATTTTATTGCTTCTACTGTGTGACAGACTTGGAGCTGGGGTAAGTCATGAATAATACAGGCAGAATCTGTCCTCATGAACTTTTAAATATAGTGGGGAAAATATACCAGGGAAATACTAAATAAATAAATAAAGCATACAAGCTAATCACATTATTTATCATGCCAAAGAATCAAAATAACAGTGATGAGATAATGTATCAGTGGTTAAGACCAATTGACAAAAGACTATTTTGAAGAGATAACATCTGGACTAATATCTAAAGGGTATGAATGAATCAGCCCTCCCAGCCAAGGAAATTACAAGTAATTAAGGCCATAAAGTGCACTTTCTATAAAACAGATAGAAGGCTGAGTGGCTGATGTGCATGCAGTGAGTGAAGAAGAAGATGGTATGAGATATATTTGGAAATGTAAGCAGCTTATCCCTAGCTTTGTCTACCTTAATGAGAGGTCAGTATGTTCATCTATGAATAATGTAAAGTAATACCACAACTGTCTTGATCTGTTCAGACTATTATAACAAAATACCAGGCAAGATGATTCATAAACACCAGATATTATTTCTCATGGTTACAGTGGCTGGAAGTCTGAGATCAGAGTGGCAGGGTGGTCTGGTGAGAGCCCTCATCTAGGGCTCAGAATTCTCCTTTTATCTTCACCTGGCAGGAGGATTTGAGAGAATGCTCTCAAGTCTTTTCTGTTTTTGTTTCTGTTTTCAGAAAGCAACAACTTTAAACTCTTCTATTCATAGCATACATGTTATCTCTTCCCATATATATAATTCTTAAAACTTAATTATACATGTTCCTTAACAAAGTGTATCAAGTGCAGCACTGGTCAGTTTTGCTCAGTGGATAGAGCATCAGCCCATGGACTGAAGGGCCCTGGGTTCAATTCCAGTTAAGGGCATTTACTTCAGTTTCAGGCTCTATCTCCAGCCTATCAGAGAGCATGTGGGAGGCAACTAATCCATGTTTCTCTCTCAGATCAATGTTTCTCTCCCTGTCTCTCCTCCTCCCTTCCACTCTTTCTAAAGAAACAGCAACAACAAAAACAAAAGTGCATCATGTGGACCAGTCTGATAGACATTCGTTCACTGAAATAGCTCTGTACCTACTCAGTTCTTCAAAATGCCTTTGATACAGGTGCTTTACAAATTATATTACATATAGTACAATTTAATGAATACGTTATTTCACTTTAATATTACCCAGGGATGAAATTCAAGATACTTAGAAACATATTTTATGCATGTCATCTTATATAGTGAAATTCATGCATCATGTGCTGAATATGTTTTTATTGACATAACATAAACATAGTCAAATAGTATTGTTAGAAAAATATTTTATATATGTCCATTTAAAGGTGTATTGCAGGTAGCAGAGTGTGGGGAACACCTTTATTTACTTAAATAACACTATAAATATTCACATATAACTACCATTCATAATAAGCATCGTTTATACTTGTGCCTTTAGGGAGTTAATTTATGCAGCACACTGTGGTGTGAATGTATTCACTGAGATAGCCTGGCATTGACTCTCAGGCCTCTTACATAAGGGCACTAATTCCATTCAGGAGGGCTCTGCCTTATCACCTAATTACCTCCAAAGGCCACACCTCCTAATTCCTAACCTTTGAGGTTAGGTTATAGCACATGATTTTATTTTTGTTAGGGGAGGACATAAACATTTAGATCACTGGAGAAACAAAGTTACTACTCAGGTATATCAGCTGGTAAGCTGTGACTTTTAATTTATGCCTTGCCCTCCTTGTGATTGATTAACTCAGTCACTGGATGAATGAGAATAAGCCTGCACTTAGCAGGCCGCGCTGACTCCAGCTCCAAATTAATGAAGTTGACACAATATTTCTCAACCTTAGCCATTTATTAGAATCTCCTGGGGAGCTTTTAAAAACCCAGCTGACCAGGCCTTCCCCAAAACCAATTAAATCATAATTCCTGGATCTGGGAAACAAGCATTTCTATTTTTAAATTTCCCTATGTGATTCCCATGTGTAGCAAGATTGAGAGCCAGGGAGTTAAAGGCTGACAACCTTCACAAAGGCTGTTGAGAGGGTTCAATGAGGTAATCAGTGTGATACTTCTAAGCATTGGCTCTTGTAGGTGTAACTCTACTGGCGACAGTACTACAGTAAGAGCATTCTATACCTCTTGAAGGATTTTCTGACTTTTATGCTAGACTTACATGCATACATCACCTTTCAAAGACCTTCTGTGATGGATATATTATAGATCAAGTTTCAAATGTCTATTTTCTTAAATTTGATTTCCCAGATTTCTGCTCCCTGGTGAAAAAGAAAAGGAAGTTTCTTCTTATAAATAATAACTAAGGAAATTTTCAATGTTAACGTCATACTAAATTTTTCAGAAAAAAATGTGTCTATAAAATTAAATAAGTAGTTGAAACTTCAACTCTAAGGGACTGAGTAAGAATCATCAAGCATGGGACTATTATCAAGAGGGTTATGACAAAATTAATGAAAATCTCAGGTGTCAGTAATATTTTTTATTTTGTATTCAAATACTGTGTTCTGTTTTTAAAACTATGCAATGTGCTAAAAAGGGAAATTTAACTTTAAATCTAATTCAGAAAGCTAAAATCCCTTTATATTCCTTTGTCAAACCACTAACCCATCTTAATATTCCATTTGATAGCATCTTTGGTGATAACAATGAAACAGAGAGAAGCATATCCATGGAAAATAAAAATAGAATCCTAAAATATCATTCAATCATTTTCTCTTACAAGGTTAGAAAAAAAAGTACTTCAACAAAGGGTAAAAGGTATATATAGATGAAGTGAGAATTTTTGCATTCAGGGATGACAAGGTAGTTAAAAAATCTTTCTACATTGTTTAGCTAAAGACAGATAACCAAAATTGTAGAATTACTCACAACTAGCCAGAAACTGGGCTATCATTCTCATGAGGCATTTATGAACATTTTGTCCAAATTCTTCTTCCCTTTTAAGGAAGGAGGATGAGTAAGCTTTCATTTGTTTGAGGCTACCACAGAGATGATGGGAGGCACTAAAAGTAAGAATAGAGGGGTAGACATGAGCCATGTAGGAACCTGAGGTCCAAAGAGAAGAAAACAGAATCATTCAATATAAACCAGTATTTAGAAACATCCAATATATGTTGCAAACTGGGAGCAAATGGTGAATAAAACAAACAAAAAAAGGTCTTTGCCTTCCCATTACATGTAATCTGGTAAGGAATAAACCATTAAATAATGAATACAATGAAATATGACATACTGCACACTGCTGTGGTGAACATACCTAATCCAAGTAGTCAGAGAAGGCTTCATGAGAAAGAGACTCTGTAAGGTGATATATGAAAAGCAAGAAGGAAGTACTTATCCAGAAGGGAGAAAAGCTAGAGAGACATGTTCAGATAAAGAGAAAATAATGTATGAAGACTCAGTGATATGAGAGAAGACAGGCACTCCCTGAGGGACTGAACAAAATTTGGAATGCCTGAAATAGGATTAAAAGAAAAAAAATAAAAGAAAGAAAAGGGGAGATTGCTTCAATGCATGATGCAGAAGGTAAATTGGGAGAAGACTCTAACAATATCTTGTAAAGGAGTTTATGTTTGATTCAGAATCAGATTTATATTTCAGAACAAAAGTATTTTGATTGTAATGTACAGAAACAATCAGAGAGGGTGGGGTGTAAAGGAGGCCTGAGATGAGAAATTTTGAAGGGTCAGGGGGAGAGATAATGGTGGCTTGGATCA
Source organism: Antrozous pallidus (assembly GCA_027563665.1). NCBI lineage: Eukaryota > Metazoa > Chordata > Mammalia > Chiroptera > Vespertilionidae > Antrozous > Antrozous pallidus. The sequence continues at coordinate 51,940,020 of CM050520.1, read as the reverse complement.
AAATAGAGAAAAACTTGACAAATATGAAGGATATTTTAAATATGGCATTGATGACCTAGAGACTAATTGGATGTACAGAGAAAGGAATACATCAAGAATGATTCTCAGGTATCTGACTAGAGCAACTGGAGTTATCAGGTTTGCTGCACCAGCATGGCCAAGGGTGAACTTGAGAAGGGGTGGTGAAGGATTGAAGAAAAGGACAGACAAGATAATAAATGCAGCTTGGGGTTTGGTGGATATTCCATGCCTGGATGAGGACACAAAAGACCCCGCCTGCAAGCCAATGCTTTATTTTATAATCTTATTATAACAAAGGTAGATTAACATGTATACAAATGTTATTATTTTGGCAACACTTGCTGCACCTCCCACAGCCCTTTAGCTAGTTAGGAAGGAATTAGGGAGGGCTACAAGGTCAGGCTTACTTATGCTAGGAGAGCTCTGCTTTCCAAGCTGGAACTTGTTTGTGGCCCTGTCACAGGTCAGCATGAGGCTTGACCCTAGAGCCACTCCCTACAATCAGGTATAGGCATTAAGACAAATTCCAGGACCTACCTCTAATGCACTGAGTTTAGAGAGAATTCCTCACAGCGTTAGTAAATACTTGATATTCTGCCTTTCTCACAGAGTTGTGTGGACTAAATAGAATAATGTATATGAGAACTTATGAACTCTACCCCACTACCAAATGTAAGACATTATCTTAATATTAGGCATATGGAGAGGACCCATCTTGTTTCAATCAGACCCTAGCTGGTCAATAGAAATATAAGGCTGAGTTTGTACCTCTCTAAGTTAGTTTGGGCTGCCATAACAGAATATCATAAACCCCTGGTTGGCAAACTGTGGCTTGTGAGCCACATGTGGCTCTTTGGCCTCTTGTGTGTGGCTCTTCCACAAAATACTATGGCCTGGGCGAGTCTATTTTGAAGAAATGGCATTAGAAGAAGTTTAAGTTTTAAAAATTTGGCTCTCAATAGAAATTTCAGTCAGTGTACTGTTAATATTTGGCTCTGTTGATTAATGAGTTTGGCAAACACTGCCATAGACCATGTGACTTAAAAGCATCAAACATGTATTTTTCACAGCTCTAGAGGTTAGGAAGTTGAAGGTCAAGGTGGGGGCAGATTTGGTGATTGGTGGTGGTTCATAGATAGCCTTTCTTTCCCTTTGTCCTCATATGGTGAAAGGAACCAAAGAGCTCTTCGGGGTCCTTTTTATAAGGGCACTAATGCCATTCATGAAGACTTTACCCTTATGTCCCAATTATCTCTCCAAAATCCCACCTCCAAATGCCATCACTCTGAGGATTAGGTTTCAATATATAGATTTCAAGTGAGGGGTGTCACAAACATCCAGTGTCTAGTACCAACCCAGAGGAGAGAACTGAAAATTGGCTTATGATTTTTTTTTAGCCTGGTTCCAGGTGAGAACATTGCATGAATTTGAAATAGCTTTAGCTTAGTAGATCTGTAGATGTGGAGAGATCAAGAATGCTCACTTCAGCCATAATAGCTATTGAGTTATGAGCAGCAAAAGCCAATAGCCAGTGGGACAGGGCATACTCAGAAATAACTTATACATTAGGTAAGGCTGATCCTGCAGGCTGAAGGTCTTTTGTTTCTGTAAGATATTTGACCCAGGAATAACTGGGCAGATAAAGGTAACACAAAACAATTTAAGATCCTAGCAAAGAGAGACTGTACTGAACAATAAGAGAATGAAATATTCTGGAAACTTGATAATGACCACTAATGTACCCAGGACAGCTAATATCTTTGGAATTTATACTTGATGCTCATTAGGGAAATTATAATTTCAAATTCAAACATAGAGTAAAGCATCCTGGCACCTTTACGAATAAAGTGATTTTTTAAATTATACATGATTTTTCTCACAAAAGTTTTGGAAATTGACTTGGTGGCTTGGACCAGCTAAATAAGAATATTTTCTCTATTCAAAGTAGGCATCAGTGTTTTTAGAAAAGGTGATTTTGTGTGTCTTGGGATGGCACACGAGAAAATGAACTGCAAGAATAAAAGGCATCAGTACTGGGGAGGTATCCACTTTCTAAATGTACTCTGCTTCTGTGCTTAAAAATGTATAGACCAGCCAACACTGTTTTGGCTCAGTGGATAGAGCGTCGGAATGCGGGCTGAAGGGTCCCGGGTTCGATTCCGGTCAAGGGCATGTGCTTTGGCTGTTGGCATATCCCTAGTAGGGGGCGTGCAGGAGGCAGCTGATCGATGTTTCTCTCTCATCAGTGTTTCTGACTTTCTATCCCTCTCCCTTCCGCTCTGTAAAAAATCAATAAAATATATATTTTTAAAAATGTATAGACCATATATACACTAATTCAAGGAAAGTTTAATGCTCACTCTGTGTTGGCAAACTGGATAAGCTTGTCAGGGAAGAAAGGCGTCTGTCCTAAAGGAGCTCAGAATTATGTTAGGAGCAATTACAACACAATAAGAAGAGTAAGTGGGGATAGACTTAGCAATATACTGTGACATCCAAGGCATCTAGTGATAGAGAACAGCAGGTTTATAAAAGAACTAGTGGAATGATGCACAAAATTTGTGTACATTAAAAGGAAATTAATTAGAGGAAATATTTAGTATTGTTATTTGCCCTTTATCTATAATAGAAGTGTAGAGATGAAAGAAAATTAGAAAAATATATTTGAAATCTTCCTCCTATCAGAGTCTGGGGTACACTGTGAAACCCAGAGTCAAGTCCCCACCCACCCATTATGCCTCGAAATTGCATGAGAACCAGATCTAGTCGCCCCTCCACCCCGTCAAGCCATGCTGGTGGGAAATGCAGCCTCAGGTCTCCTGGTCCAGCACTGGGCAGTGGGCTCAGCCGTAGGTCCCTCGTCAAGTCCTGCTGAGCAGGGGCCACAGCCTCAGGTCCCCCGGTGCTCTCTAAGGTCCCATGGACCAGTGCTGGCGTAGGGAGCACAGCGTGAGGTTCCCCAGCCTGATACCAGGGTGGGGATCATGCCTTGAGGTCTCCCATCAAGCCTTGCCAGGCGGGGGGTGCAGCCTGAGGTCTCCTGGGCCAGTGCCAGGGTGGGGGGGGCATGACCTGAGGTTCCCCGGTTCCAGGGCATGTTCAGCCCATCTCACTCAGTCTTGATGGGTCAGACTCCTGCAGCAAGCTAACCTGCCTGTTGTAGCATCTGTCCCCTGCACATTGTAGTGAGCAGTTGAGTATCCTTAGCATATTATTAGCATATTACACTTTGAACAGCCAATAGGTTTGCCAAATTAGGCTTTTATTATATAGGATGAGGAATTTGGTGTTCAGGAGAGAGAGAGAGCTTGAGGTATACTCTAAAGAACCTTGTCTTGTTTTTTTCTCTATAGAAAATGAGAAATAATGGAACATAAATGACCAATACTTTTTGGTAAAATAGCTGGTGTTGTTGAGCAGGTGAGATCAGAGGGTAGAGATGATGTTGGCAGAGATGGGTTAGAAATTATCAGAGAAGGCAAGCTAAGAGAGAATAAGGGTCTATATCCTAGCAAAATTGGTAACATAGAGCAAAAGCAGGGTGTAATACAATTACTGGTACATAATTGATAGATGCGATTTATAAATATGTACATAGTCCACAATCCCTCATAAGCCATGATGATGGATTCAGTATTTTGACCCGAAAGGCTGAAATTCCAACAAGAACTTGTACTATACTTGATTAAGGAGGCCAAGAATTTGATGTTTGGTATTTTATTTAGGTATTTCACATACCTATTTTTTGCTACTCTTACCCCCATCCCCACGTTTTTGTCTGTGTTGTGCAGAAGGACATTCTCCATATTAAAAAAATGTGTGGAATTATAAAGTAGTTTAAAAAACTCAGAACAACTAGATGAAAGATCCTTACAGAACCAGAACAGCATGGGGTTCACAAAATGAAAATTCATGGTAGACAAGCTGAGCCCCTTCCTCTGATAAATTCTCAAAGTTAATGGATAGAAGAGAAAATGTGGTCTATTTAGGCATTAGCAAAACATTTGATTCTATGTTTGATGATATTTTACTTGCAAATTTGTTTTAAATGAGCTTAGATGACAAGAAAATCAATCACATTAAAATTGAGGAAAGGCTTATAAACAGGAAGTAACAAATGCTAGGTCTAGCCTTATTTAACATTTTTTATTAAAGATCCAGAATGGGAGAGTAAATGGCATATTAATAGAAATGCCAACTGACACCAGATTTACAGGATTAGAAAGTGTGCAGATTTCCTTCTGGATGAGAAGTAAAATTGACCCAAATATAATAAGGATTTAAATAAGAGCAGGAAGAAAAATGACACAACTTTTCTTTCAATAATCAGTCACAAAAAACATATAAACTGGGGAAAATGGCAAGTGCAGTGGATGAAATGTTAGGGGAAATGAATTCAGGTTTATATAGGGATAATTAGGTGAATGGTCTTGTACAAGAGGTTCAACTCCTTTGTAACATCTGTTTCTCAGGTTTAATGTTTAGAAATCAGACAAATAAGTGTACATAGTTCCTCCCATCCCTAAAACCTAAAATTCTTTCTTCCGTTTCTCTATTTCTTTTCTTTTCTCTACATTTTTAAAGTTAACTTTCTTATAATGACCTGGTTATAAAAACTTTCTGAGGTTTCTCTGTCCAACTGGGGTCATAACCATTTTTAAGATGACACAACCAGACACTGTCATGCTTGATAGCCTCAGATCAGGAAGTGACTCTCTGAAAGTCTCCCCTGCTGTCTATCACCTGCAGATATGCCCATCATAAACACCATTCAGTGGAATCCGAAATGAATATAGTGCTGTATACTGTTCTAAAGGAGTAGAGTGGATGTTATCTTATATTGTGGAGGAGTGACAAATTGGAGGATGTAAAATATCTTTACATTTCAGGAAAATGTGAGTCATTCAATAATGTAAATTTTGAATGAATTTATGTTTGTTTTGTTATGTTTATCTGTCTAAGGCTATTCATATGTAGACTCACTAATGTCCCTGAGAGGAAGGCAAACTGGGTAACACTATTCTTTTTTTTTTACACCCAAGAAAACAGACATAATGGTTAATGACTTGACAGGGGCTATAAAGATAGTAAGCACCAAAGTCTTAACAATAACTTTTGCTTATCTAATAGTATTTTTATTCTATTTCATCATGTTGTTCTTTGATTGAGAATATTTTATATGACTTTATAAAGTGATGTTTCTAGGCCTTCAATAACATGACCACACATAAGAAAATATTTATTTCAAGTACTGACATGGCAAGCAGGTTGTAGATCAGCTACATATAATGTGTGAGGGTTAGGAGTATTAAGAACATTTATTACTTCTGACGTTATAGGATTACTAATGAGGATTTCCAATACAGCTCCCATATGGACAAAAGATTTTCTTCATGAAAAAGTAGAAATGTTTGGGACATTTTGTTAGAGCAGAACGTAAAGAATTTCTATCAACTCCACTATATCATGGCTTTCAAAATCCACTCTTACTTTACACTGCTCTTCCCTCAAATTTATGCACTCTACCCCACTTCAAATGAATTCCCTTTTTAGAAATGCTTTGAAGATGGACGCTCTTTTATTTTTTTATTTCTTTAATATATTTCATTGATTTTTTACAGAGAGGGAGGGTGAGGGATAGAAAGTCAGAAACATCCATGAGAGAGAAACATCAATCAGTTGCCTCTTGCACATCCCCTAATGGGCATGTGCCCCCAGCCAGGGTACATGCCTTTGACCAGAATCAAATCTGGGACCTTTCAGTCCGCCAGCCAACACTCTATCCACTGAGCCAAACCGGTTTCAGCAGACGGATGCTCTTTTACAGACATGGCATCAAGGACTTGGTCTAAGATCCTTCCTCTGTTTCTACTGCTATAGACATCACCAGACACATAGAATACACTTGATAAATATTTGTTTAATGAAAAAAATGTCTCTATGCTACTTCTTGCATGAAATCTCCATTTAATTCTCATAAAATTTGGCATGGTCTCAAATACAATTTATAATCAGTACTGCTCTTTATTTTACAAACTTGTATTTATCTCCACTTAGACGTTAAGGTTTCCAGTGTCACTGATTGTAGTTTTATTTAGTACTTTCCTTGCAGGCTATTGTGTATTGTGTAAAACTATCATAGTGATTGATGCATAATAGGCCGGTAATATGTCTCAGTTCTTTTCACTTGGTTTATTCTCATATCTATTACAGTGAATAATTGATTATAATTCAAGCAATATGCTTCTGAAACCATAGAAATGTCCTTAACATTTACTATTCTATTATTGTATTATAAAAACGAGCATAAAAAGTCAACTCCTATACATTTTAAATCTGATTAAAGAATATATAAATTTACTTTCAGAATAGGTCATTGGATAGTGACTTGACTCCTCCCTAACATGCCTTTTAAAAATTATTAAATGTATTTTTATTGATTTTAGAAAGACAGAGAGTGATAGAGAGAGAAACATGCTTCTTGCCCTAGCTGGTTTGGTTCAGTGGATAGGGTATCCGCCATCAGGCCAAAGGGTTTTGGTTTGATTCCAGTCAAAGGCACATGCACAAGGTTGTGGGCTCAATCCCCATTTAGGGGGCATTCAAGAGACAGTTGACCAATGATTCTCATCATTGGTTTTTCTATCTCTCTCGCCCTCTCTCTTCTTCTCTGAAATAAATACAAATATATGTATATATATATATATATATATTTTAAGATAGAAACATGCCTCCTGTATACCCTACTTGGGACTGAGTCCACAACCCAGGCATGTGTCCTGACCAGGAATCGAACCAGGGACTTTTTAGTTCATGGGCCAATGCTCCACCACTGACCCACACCAGCCGGACCCTACCATACCTGTTTTTTATATACATTGAGATTTTAAGAAGCAAAGAATGTTAATTAATTTTGTTTTGAATGCATTCCCTTCCTCTTATCTTTGTCCTTAGCCTCTGTGTTTGCCTTTCAACCAGAAAGATCTTTGAGTTTTAATTAGCAAGGACATTTTGACTGGGGGCGTATAGAGGAAAGATCTAAGTATGAATGATAAAAGAACTCTGCTATTGTTAAAGCTACTAATCCTTCCATGAGTTTTTAGAATATTTTATTTGGCAGTAGGTTTTTATAAAGATAGCTTCTCAAAGCCTCCAGATTTAAGATTTTCCCTTTCTTTTTGGCAGCCTTTAAACTCATATCATTGGATCCACTACTCTTCACCCTAGAATATTTTTTTTCCCCATTGATATTTTAAAAGAGTGGAAGGAAGAGGGACAGATAGAGAGAAAAAACAAAAACAAAACATTGTTATGAGAGAGACATATAGATTAGTTGCCTTCCACACACACCCTGACCAGGGCTAGGGATTAAGTCTGCAACTGAGGTGTGTGCTTTTGACTGGAATCAAACCCCACACCTTTCAAACTGTGGGCCGGCTCTCTAACCACTGAGCAACTGGCCAAGTCTGGGCCCTCTGCTCTTTATCTTCATTCCTGATCCTGAAACACTCAGATAAGTAACAGCGTAATTCAGAACAGAATGCATCAAAGTGCAATACACTACAGGCTCAGCTGAGTGTAATGGTTAAGGATAGCTTAGAATAGTGTGACAATGCATAAAAACAGCTAACCAGAACAAAGTGGTGTAGATTGGGTATTGAAAATATCCCCAACATGCCAAAGCTGGTTTGGCTCAGTGGATAGAGTGTCGGCCTGCAGACTGAAGGGTCCCAGGTTCGATTCCGGTCAAGGGTATGTACGTTGGCTGCGGGCACATCCCCAGTAGGGGGTGTGCAAGAGGCAGCTGATCCATGTTTCTCTCTCATCGATGTTTCTGGCTCTCTATCCCTCTCTCTTCTTCTCTGTGAAAAATCAATAAAATATATTTAAAAAAGAAAAAGAAAATATCCCCAACAAAGAGTAATGCATGTATTCTTGACAGAGTCATCAGTACTTTAGTTTGGTCAGTTTTTATTTTTCTCAGTAGTACCTGCCTCCCTTCACCATAGCTCCTATCATCTCCATCAGAAATATCTAATACTCCCAAACCTCCAGCATCATCCTACTCACTTTCTGAGTTAAATCTGACACATGGTAATCATAAGAATGTGAATGAAACTGGTAGTTAATTTCTTCAGGACGTGTTCCTTTTCTACCCATAGTAGTCATCCAAATGGTTTGCTATTATGATCCCTCCATCATTTTGAAGTTAGGATCATATCTCCCATGGTCCATTTAGCTCATTGGATTATAAGCAAGTTCCAACTTTTTGTCCACATCTGGATTTTTTTCTTCAAAAAATGACTTCTAACCTTTCTCCCTGGCTTTAAGTTCTGTTATTTACAGGAAAGAGTCCTTCCTTGAACTATAAAGTCCATTACAATTCCATAGCCCACATGTCTACACATGCTTACAGAAAGGTCACACTCTAATATGAAATTATATTTTATCTCATAGTATATTTCTTTATGGCAATCATTCACTGCTACTTCATTTTTCTGATGCTATATAGAAATTAAAGGTAAGCGTTTAATAACTAAAGAGGTATAGAATATTTTGCTTTCTAGTCATTTGCACAAGGTATTTTCCTGAATATACCTGTTGTCAATATATAATCCACTCATTATTTTCTTACCCATTTAAATCTATTATTTACTTGCTCTCATAATATTATTAGTTTTAATCAATTGTGAAATGTCTAGAACATTAGCCAGATAGGAAAGGAGAAATACCTATGAATTGACTTTAGATTCAGTATCTGCCAGAGGTATCATGTGGGTAAAGTGCCCTTCTATAGCTCATCACCTTCAGAAAAGGTCTCTCATATCTATACTTAGATACGGTTCTGATTCTAATCAGCAGATTCTATTATAGGCCCCTAAGTTAAAAAAAAAAAAAAAGAGATAAAGAGAGAGGAGAAAAAATGCTGATGAAGGCCATAAAAATAAATGAGGCTTATTGCTTCTTGACATCTTTAGCACTTTCTATGGCTTCCTGAGTGAGCAGCAGTGGCAGACAATAGCTAAAAGATTGTGTGTAAGATAATGAGAAAAATAAATGCATCCTCAGGTGCAGCCAACAGGAACTGCTGTTAACATTCATTATCCAGGGTCTTGAATGCTCCCAAGAGGATGTTATTAATTTGCAGAATGAGCTAAGAGGTGTGAAAGAAAGCTGATGTTTGCTTATAAGCTTCTTGACCATCACTTTGAATATTAACCAAGGAGGTCAAATGTATGATCACTTTGATACTGTATTTCTTTTTACGGCAGTGCTGCCTGCAGGCAATATTGTGACAGCATATACCCTTAAAACTAATGGAGAAAAAAGAATGAAAAATATACATAGGATGTATACTTGTATCCAACTTCAGCCAGAGATTCTGGCCTGCCTGTGCTGACGCGCAGCCCATGAAAGACAGATGAACAAATTACTCAGACAGTTTGCCTGTGAAAGAGGGCTAAGGGGCTTCTGGCTCTAGCAGCCAGAGCAGCCTCGATTGCCTGCCTCATTAGTCTTTTATTGCAGTTTTTATCTTTAGATACAGTCAATAGGGTGAGTAATTTTGGGAGGACATATGTGTTTACATTGTCCTCTAGGCAAGGGCGTCCAGGGATTAAGCATAGGATTCCAGTAAACACCCGGGGGTTACACCTGCAGACTTGTTTGGAAAGGTCAAGGAACAATTAGGGGTGCCGCCTTCGACACTCCACTAAGTCTCTCCTAAGTCTGATAAACAGGGCAAGTGGTCTTCACATACTTCCCTTTTATCAGAATGTCCTCCTCACAAACTTTCCAAGTCTTGTCTGCTCCCCAACACTGGCTAATGGCCAATGTGCAATTTATATATAAATCTTATGGGCTCTAGCCCAGTTAGTGTGACTCAGGCGTTGAGCATTGACCCACGCACCAAGAGGTCATAGTGTAACTCCTAATCAGGGCTTATATCCGGGTTGCAGGCTCCATCCCCAGTAGGGGCAAGCAGGAGGCAGCCAATCAATGTTTCTCTCTCATGGGTCTCTCTCTCTCTCTCATCAATAATTAAAAAAAAACATGTTAAGAAATCTTATATGCTCTAGTATCACCCTCAGTTTTACAGGTCCTTAAATTAAGTACATGTATTCTTTTTTTTTTTCATTTTTAAATATATCTTTATTGTTGAAAGTATTATGGATGTCCCTTTTTTGTTGTTATTCCTTTTGACCCTTTTCACCTCACATCCACTCCTCCCAGGTTTTCACCACACTACTGTCTTTGTCTATGGACTATGTTTGTGTGCGTATAAATGCCCTGGTTAGTCACTGTTCAAGAACATTAGAAAAATACCTTACTTGTGCTGAGTTGAAACACTGGATTGATTGTCATTCAAAGCCTTACAAAAATAAAATCTAAAACATGAAGCAAAAACTCCTTTATAATAGTTTCTTTATATCTTGATGCATCTTTGATCATTTAAAGCAAGACGATATTTGCTTTATTAAAACTGTTCAAACTTTTTCTGACATAACAAATAATTCAAATTTCTAGTTATCTCTTTTTGTATTTCATGATTGCTTATAATGCATTTTAGATGTCAGAAATGAATGAAATATTGCAGTCCTATCAAAGCACAATTAAACCCACTTGTATAAGTAAAATAGAATAATAAGGGTAGTCTATTGCTTTTGCAAAAAAATTCTAAAATTGTAATGTGGGTATCCCTGAAAGTTTCCAAGACACAATCAGGGAATCCATGAGATTCAAAATTATTTTTATAGTAATAGTAAGGCAATATTTGCCTTTTTACCCTCATTCTCTCATAAATTCAGGGTTTGAGTAGTCCAGGGGCTATGTGACATGTAATATTGCAAAAAATTAAATGTGAGAGTAGATATAAAAATGTGGCTGTGTGTTTTAAAGATACATATTTTTTTAAATTTACAAAAATGTAAACTAGTGCCATTAACCAATATTAAGCATATTGTCTTGAAATATAAAATTATTTTTCATAAAATATGTTGTTTATTTAAACATGTAATTGTGTTAAATTATTTTAAAATTATTATTTTATAAATATATAGATTTGAAATTAAAATACAGTAAATATCAGTAAAATAAACCATGTAAAGAAATTCTTTGGAATCCTCAATAATTTTGAATTTGTAAAGGTATACTGACATCAAAAAGGTAAGAACCCCTGGTTTTGATCAATATCACACACACAAAAAAAAGTCATCATGTAATTGTGACCATTTAGTATCAGGAAAATGTAACCCTTCAAGAAGATTCTGGTGTAAATACAGAGACAAAGAAAATGTTTTGTCATTCAAGTTAAATAGTAGGATGCTTTATTGTGTTTCTGATTAAATATTGATTTTTTAATATTCCCATCAACACCAATTTCTTAATAAGTTACTCCATCTTCAAACTTTGAATGTACCATAGTTTCTTAAAAGGTACAGATTTATTATTTAGGGTTTCAACTATTTGTGAGTAACTTCACAGTTTTGTTGCAGATAATAATTTATAATTATTCATAGCACACACTAGCACAAGAAAAGAGAAAATAGTCCATCGAATGTCATAGAAAGCACTGACTTTTAATACCATAATATCCACTGCTATCAAGTTTTGAGAGTTGGGCAAGTCTCTTGATATTCCTGAGCTCAATTTCCATGATGTAATAATAATAATGTCCTCCCCAAATGATATATGTGAAATATTTTCATATAAATATTTGAGTGATAAAAATTCTTTGAGTGATAAAAAGATTACTAGTGATATTCTAACTGACAAAAGCATATCCACTTTAATACTCATCTTTGAAAAGTGAAACAAGCTTGTACCAGTAATTTCCTAAACTTTTTATTCCATTTGTGGAATTAGTTATTAGAAACTGTATAAAGTGGACAGAGGTTAAATGACTGCATGGAATAAAAACTCCTAGAATGTTCCTATGTGGCTTCTGTTTGCAGTTGAACACCATCCCTCACATGATTAAATACAGAATTACTATATTTAAATTCATGCATGGGGGATGGGGGTGGGGAGGAGTGTCCCTCAGCCCAGCCTGTATCCTCTCCAATCTGGGACGCCTCGAGGGATTTCTGTCTGCCTGTTTAGGCCCGTGAATGGGCAGTCGGACATCCTTCTCACAATACAGGACTGCTGGCTCCAAACTGCTCACCTGCCTGCCTCCCTGATTGCTCCTAATCACTTTGGCCTGCCAGCCTCATCACCCCCTAACCACTACCCTGCCAGCCTAATTGATGTCTAACTGCTCCCCTGCCAGCCTGTTTTCTCCGATTTCCCTCCTCTGCTGGCCTGGTCACCCTAACTGCCCTCCCCTGATGGACTGATGGCCTACAACTGCCCTACCTTGCAGGGCCTGGAACCTCCCACTGTTCTCTCCTGCTGGTGCCATCTTGTGTCCACATGGGGGCAGGATCTTTGACCACATGAGGGCAGCCCTCTTGTGTGTTGGAGTAATGGTCAATCTGCTTATTACTCTTTTATTAGATAGGATTTTTCACAATAAAAGTCACTGTGTTCATCAAACAAAATTAATTAATGGTCAATTACATGTATTTTATTTATTTATTTTTGTTAATCCTCACCTGAGGATATATTTGAGGATTGTTTTTTTGCCTTTGATTTATAGATAGAGTGGAAGGGAGGGGAGAGAGAGAGAAACATCAGTGTCAGAGAAAGACATCACATTGATTAGTTGCCTCCACCATGTATCCTAATCAGACCTGGGGTGAAGCCTGCAACTGAAGGTATGAGGTATGTGCCCTTAACCAGATTTCAACCCAGGACCCTTCAGTCTAAAGACTGACACTTTATCCACTGAGCCAAATTGGCTAGGTTGAAATTTCTTTTTGTTTTATGTATTTTATGGACTTCAGAGAGAGGAAGAGAGAGGGAGAGAGAGAGACATCAATAAGAGAGTGAGACATCGATTGCCTCCTGCAGGGGTCTGAGCCAGCACCCCTTGCATGTGCCCTGATTGGGAATCGAACTAGTGACGTTCTTTAGCCTGGCTCAGTGGAATTTCTTACATCAGTTTCATGGATCTTTGTGACATCATTAAAAAAAAAAGAATGATCGTGAACTCTAGGGAGAATATCCCCAGAGCTATCCCATAAATTTCTACTAATGTAGCTATAGAATAAATTTAATCAAAACATTCATTGAGTAGCAAAATGGAGAATTCAAAAAACAAATATGGGAAGAAAGAGCTAATTAAAAATTCAGGAGGAGTTGAAATTTAACCCATAAATTTTAACTTTATTCAGTTGGGTTAGTTGATATCTGATTATTTTCAAAGTTTGAATTTATTTGTAAGGGTAAGATAATGCTTTTCAGAGATTAGAACTTTTTGAATGAGTGGATAAATGATAAAATTATTAATGATTTTAAAAGGAAAGGCATATTCTTTCCCTGAAAAACATTTTTGAGTTCCTATAATATTCAGGAGTACTTCTTTCCTCAGTATCTAGATGTACATATATATTTAACAAAAATAAAAAGAATAAATGATTTAGTTAGGAAGGAAGGCAGGACTCCTCAAAGGTTACAGTGCAGTCCAAGTTACGTGGTGTGGGAATTATATTCATGTTAATGATAAAAGATTAAGCCACAATAATTTTGAAACAATCAAACAAACAAACAAACAAACAACCCCCCACAGAAACCTATGAACACCATACTAAGGAGGTTGATTTTAAGTATCTGAAGGAAAGTGTTCATACTCACTTTTCCATAAGTTTCCAACATTATATAGAAAAGACCACAAGAGATTTGACTTAAGCTTCAAAATATTGCTGATAATTAACCTGTAGAAATCATATAAAAATCAGAAATAAAAAATAAAGAAATGAATATTGAATGAAATTACTAAGCATTACCTGTAGAGGAAATTAAAATTTATTAACCTAATATGTTTTGGATGAATAAATTTAGCTAGTTAAGAGCTAAGCTTTGATTAATTTTTGTTTTTCAGTATCCCAATATGTACTACTAATAAGCAAGATAATGTGTTAATTATCAGTAATAAGAATAAATATACAATAATCAATAGATATCATTATGCCAGCAATTAGTTATAAATAAATTAAAAATTTTTAAACATATGTACAATTGCGGATAAAAAAAAAACTATGAAATACAAAGGAATGAATATAAAGAGATAGTAATGAGACATATATAAATAAAACTATAAAATGTTGGGAATTTAAAGCAATAAAATGTGATAAATATATATCATTGCTTTTTCTCAATAAAAATACTCAAAATCATGCAATATGTTAATTGTTTTACAATTCATTGTTATTTAAGAGCCTCCACAGAATAGGGGAGAACATAAAAAACTTTACTTTCTATATAAAAACAATTGTTGTACTACTGCTACTTTTTTTAATAAGATAAACTAGTAGAACAGAGGTAACAAGCTAAATTCATCCCTTATTCTTTAGTATATTTGACCTATCAAGATAGGATCATTTGAAATAGCCAGTCTTTCCTTCCTACTGAAGCACTTTCTTTAATTAGCTTTGGAACAGGTTTCTCTTTATTTATTTATTTTTCTATTTTTGGCTGCTGCTCTATGACAGTCTTGTTTACTGGTTGCTCCTCATTTTCTTTCCAATAAGATATGAGAATGTCCTAGAACTTAGCCCCTCAAATTCTTCCTTTCCCCTCTTCCCTCAGGGTCTGTGATATAGTCTGGTCCTATGGATTAATATACTATTGATTCAATGATAACTCCTGAATATTCATTTGTATCTTGAACCTCGTTGTTAATTTCCTGATACATACATCCGACTGCCTACTTGACTTTTCCACTTACAGCCTCCTATGTAATAAAAGGATAATATGCAAATAGACCAAATGGCAAAATGATTAGTCTCTATGACACACAATGGCCACAAGGGGTCAAATGCTCAATGCAGGAGCTGCCTCCTGGTGGTCAGTGCATTGCCACAGGAGAAGCACTGCTCAGCCAGAAGCCCTGAGCCAGGCTCACAGCTGGTGAATGCAGCAGCTCCATGGCAGTTGGACATCCCCTTGAGGGCTCCTGTACTGCGAGAGGGCTCAGACTAGGCTGAGGGGACCCCGTGCCCCTTCAGTGCATGAATTTTGTACACCAAGCCTCTAGTCTTTAATAAGCTCAGTTTTTTTTTAAATTTAATTTAATTTTATTTTATCTTTATTGTTCAGTTTATTGATTACATTGTTCCCCCTTTTTTATCCCCTATAGCTCCTCTCCACCCTGTATCCATACCACCCTCTGCTCTCATCTCCCCACCACAATGTCCTCTCCCATTGTTGCAAGATTTTTGTCCAGTCTCTTGCTGCACTTCCCACACCCCCTTTCTCCCCAAGAATTGTCAGTCCATACCCTATCTATGTCCATGATTCTGTTATATTCACCAGTTTATCCTGTTCATCAGATTATTAATTCACTTGACTTTTAGATTCATTTGTTGATAGATGTGTATTTGTTGTTCATAATTTATATTTTTAGCTTTTTCTTCCTCCTTTTCTTAAAGAATATCTTTCAGCATTTCATATAATATTGGTTTGGTGGTGATGAACTCCTTTAGCTTTTTCTTATCTGCGAAGCACTTTATCTGACCTTCAATTCTGAATGATAGCTTTGCTGGATAGAGTAATCTTGGTTGTAGATTCTTGCTATTCATCACTTTGAATATTTCTTGCCACTCCCATCTGTCCTGCATCATTTCTGTTGAGAAATCCGCTGACAATCGTATGGGTGCTTCCTTATAGGTAACTAACTGTTTTTCTCTTGCTGCTTTTAATATTCTCTCTTTATCTTTTGCTCCTGGCATTTTAATTATGATATGTCTTGGTGTGGTCCCCTTTAGATTCCTATATTTTGGGGTTCTGTGTACTTCTTGGGCTTTTAAGTCAGTTTCTTTCACCAGGTGGGGAAAGTTTTTAGTCACTATTTCTTCAAGTAGAATTTCATTACCTTGCTCTCTCTCTTTTTCTGGCACCCCCATAATTCAGATGTTGACATGCTTGAGGTTGTCCCAGAAGCCCCTTACACTATCTTCAATTATCTGGATTCTTTTTGTTTCTTGCTTTTCCAGCTGAGTGGATTTTGCTTCTTTGTATTTCAAATCTTTGACTTGGTTCTTGTGGCCTTCTGAACTGCTTTTAGGACTTTGTGTAATATTTTTAATTTCAGTCAGTGTATGCTTAATTTCTAGTTGGTCCTTTTTCATATCCTTGAGGGTCTCGTTCATATCCTCATAGGTCTTGTTAATTTCCTCATAGTTATCATTAAATTCATCATCCTTTTCTAGGAGCCTCTTGAAAATCCTAATTACTGTGGTTTTGAACTCGTCTTTTTTCCTCCATTTCTTTCACACCTGATTTCTTTCCATTTCTCTGCATTGTGGCTGCTTTCCTGAGTTGGTCAATTAGCTTTGTGTGGTAGATGTCCTCTAAGGGACAGTGGCTCAGCCTCCCCAGTTACCTGAGGTGGACACTCTTACTGCAATCCTTTATGGGTTGTACATTATTGTTGGAGTTAAGCCCTGCTAACTGTTGTTAGCATTAGAAGGGTCTTACCTCCAGGCCAATTGGGTGTGAAGGTGAGCTGTGTTCAGGTTGCATGGGTGGAATCTCCAGGTTGAGCACACAGCGTCAGCTATGCCCTATGCGGGTCTCTGTTGGGTGGTAATGGCTACGCACCTCCAAGAGAAAGCCGCTGCTGGTCTTCACTCATTGCCAGACAGCTCTGCCTCTCCCCAGATGAGTCTGAACACCCAAAGTCTCGCCTAGAGTTGTAAAACAAAGCAGTCTGAACGAGGAACAAGTCACGTGTCCTCTCTGTGCTGTCGCGCACTTTATGTGCAAACTGCTGTTCCAACTACGCGCACTCTCCTCATACTCGGAGACCTCTGCCGCGCCTGGCTTTTAGCGTGCATACCCTGGATCTTGGACCTCGCCTGGCACTGGGGAATCAGTGCAGTGGGACGTCTCCACCCTCCTTGTTGGAGAAATGCAGCCAGGATTGCTGCTGCCTGCCCTACAGCTTGCACACACACACAGCTCCGAACCTCTCTACAGGGCGTATCTTCAAGGCTGCTCTCTGCTGCTCTTCTGAGTCTCAGTGCCCCACCTTTACTTTTATTTGTGGAATTTTCACTCAGCTAGCTTTCTGGTGATTCTGGATGATGTTTGTTTTGTTGGTATGTTGTAGTTTTGGAATTGTTGCGCGGGGCAGCACGATAGGTGTTTACCTATGCCGCCATCTTGGTTCCTTTTTAATAAGCTCAATTTTAACATGCCCCAAATAGATACTGATATTCCTTTTAAAATATCTATTGGCATAAAATTAACAACTGCCACTCCATTCTACCATTTGCCCAGGTCAGAAAGCTTGAAGCTATCCTGAATATTATCTTTTTCTTAAGTCTCACATTTATTACTTTAGTAACTTCTGTCAATTCTATATACAAAATACTTCCTAAATATAACCTAATGTAACTACTTTCATAGCTAGCACTGTGGTCTATGTCAGTGGTCAGCAAACTGCACCTCGTGAGCCACATGTGGCTTTTTGGCCCCTTGAGTGTGACTCTTCCACAAAATACCACGGCCTGGGAAAAGTCTATTTTGAAGAAGTGGCATTAGAAGAAGTTTAAGTTTAAAAAATTTGGCTCTAAAAGAAATTTCAATCATTGTACTGTTGTTTGGCTCTGTTGACTAATAAGTTTGCCAACCACCGGATGCCAGTCATCATTTCCTATGTATTACTTTTAGAACAAACTACTGGTTTCCTTGCTTATATCAATGACTGCCTAGAGCTATTATGCTAGAATTCGATTCATGGAGATAACTGAATGATTCATACTCTCCCAGTTTCCTAAGTTTTAGGAAAACTATTAGTTTTTTGAGAAATCCATATTTAAGATATTATTCAGCTATATATTTTCTACATATATTATGTATTCACTTATTTATTATTTACTTATTATTCGCCATCCTATCTCTTCCACTGTGGGTTCTATAAAGAATTTTGTCTTTATTTTTGTTCCCTACTGTTATATCTTCAGCTTCTAACCTATAGTCCAAGAAAGGAGGCGATAACTCTAAATGGAGAAGAAATCTTGAAATTCATGATGATGATTGATAATGATCTATAGATTCATGCTGCTGCTGATGATAATGAGTGAAGCTTCTGTTTACTGATCATTTATAAAATTAGGGTTCATGTTCAGTTATTTATATACAGTGCTTCACTAAACCCATAAAAATTTTAGGAAAAGAACAGGAGAAAAATTTTAAGAAGATAAGAAAATGCTTAAGTGTCAAGTGCTCCTGAGAGGTCACATAAAATTGATGAATGAAGGATGGATATGGCACCTTAAAGTTACTTAATTCTATTTCAATTTTATAAATTTTGAAATTGGATCTTACCAACATTAAAATGGAATTCCAGATAGAAAAGAGCAGAAATAATTTAGAAAACCAACACTCCTTATCTTTTATTTTATTTATTTCTCATTCATTCAATTCATATATTTATACATTTATTCTTTTCTCTCTGCATTCACCTCATACATATATGTTTTGTATCTCCTATTTGCCAAAAAATCTACAAGTTTTGAAAATATAAAATTGGGCAAGATAATGATGGCCCAGACTCACAGAGTGTACTTTTGTGTGGTTGATATACCCTCACAAGGTAAACATGTGAGTATGTTTTTATAATTCAATAAACAGATGCTACTGGGGACACAGAGGAGGGAATGTTTAACATAGTTTGAGAATTGTTTCCTGGAGGACTGAAGTCTAAAGATTAGTTAAAAGAGGAAAATTAACACAAAAGAGCACAGGCAAAAGCTTAGAAATGTTAAAGAGAACTCTGTAAAGAGGTGAAGTTGGAGAGGATAAAGAGTCAGACTTGAGAGTTTATAAGTCATGCTCAGGAGTCTTAAGGGAATTGGGAAACTAGTGGAGATTCTCAAAGCAGGAAAGTGATATTGAGATTTTACATTTTACAAAAATGGTTGGCTGTGGTGTGGAGAAAACATCGGAAGTAAGAAAGAATGGCTATATGAAGCAGTTTTGTAAATAGGGGAAAGTGAAAGGATTCAAAACATATTAAGGCTAAAATGAAAGAAATATTAAGATGAGGAGATTCAGAGAAAATTGCCTTACAAGCAAAGGAGCCGAAACCGGTTTGGCTCAGTGGATAGAGCTTCGGCCTGCAGACTGAAAGGTCCCAGGTTCAATTCCGGGCAAGGGCATGTACCTTGGCTGCTTGCACATCCCCAGTAGGGGCTGTGCAAGAGGCATTCGATTGATGTTTCTGACTTTCTATCCCTCTCCCTTCCTCTCTGTAAAAAATAAAATAAAAATAAAAAAATATACATATATATATATATATATATATATATATATATATATTTTATAGAGGCCAGGTGCACGGGGGGGGGGGGGGAGAGGGGGGGTTGGGGGGGGTCCCTCATCCAGAGGTTCCTCTCCTTCTCCCGCACAGCCTCTGAGGAGATGCTTGTCCTGGGGTCTCCTCAGGACCACAGCACACAAAGCCCTGTAGGGTATTTGGGGGCTTAGGCTTTCAGATCTGGCTTCCCTGCCTGGCATAGTGCACATGTGCTGCCTGCGACCTGTTCTCTCCCTGCAGGCAGAGGGTGAGGCAGGTGCTGGGTCGGCCTGGGGCGCAGACAACCTGCCCTTTCCCACCATGCTGGCCAGAGGTGCTGAAGGCCTCCCTCTCCCACTGCGCCAGCCAGTGGTGGTGAAGGCTGCCCTCACCTGCTGCAGGCCCGCCCTCTCCCTCCTTGCAGCGGAGTCAGCCGGGGGCACAGACAGCCTACCCTCTCCCTCCGCAGGCCCGCACTCTCCCGCCATGCCAGCTAGAGGCCCTGAGGGCCACCCTCTCCTGCTCCACTGGCCCCTGCTGAAGGCCATCCTCTCCTACCACAGGCCTACCCTCTCAAGCTGGGCTGGCCAGGGACTCAGATGGTCTGCCCTCTCCCGCCTCCCTTGGCAGAAGACAGTGGGCTGCCAGGTCAGCTGGGGGTGCAGAAAGCCCTCCCTTTCCTGCCATGCTGGCTAGGGACACTGAGGGCCACCCTCTCCTGCTGCACCAGCCAGGGGTGCCGAAGGCCACCCTCTCCCACCGCAAGCCCTCCCTCTCCCGCCACAGCCCTGTCCCCCGCCTTGCCCCTGCCCCCCACTCCTGATTGGCCAGCGCCCCGGGGGCTCCCTGCCTCCACCACCACCACCACTGCTGCTGATGCTGCTGCTTCCCCTCACAACCCAGGCACTGGGTGCTCGCTGCCACTGCCATTTCATCTCCACCCCTGGGGCTCTGTGCTCTGGCCACTTGGCCCTACCCCTGCTCCTAATTGGCTGGTAGCATAGCCAATCAGGAGCCAAGGTATGGTCACATTTGCATGTTACTCTTTTATTAGATAGGACATGTATATGTATATATAAGAAAAGGAAAATAATATCAAGAGATATTTAATCCTATCATTCCCCAGCTCTAAAAATTTAACAGTCACTGTTTAAAGAAAAAAAAATTAGTTATATTGATTGTATTTCCCCCAAATTAACATTCAGATATGTATTCAACATGGGCTTCATAATACATTCTCAAAAATTCCTGATTTTACTATGATTTTTTTTGTCTGTATACACTTATTTAGCTATTTTTACATTCTGACATTATCTCTAAATTATCCTCTGCTTATCAAAATTCCTCCCACATTTCAGGAAACATATCCAAAATGTTAATTTTGTGGTACATTATTTTTTCATGTCTTTATATCATTCTCATAACAATCATAGCATAGGATCATATTTCATTTATTATATTACCATTTTTAGAACATCATACAAAATCTTTATCTGAAAAGAATTGGTATCCAGTGAATATTTGAACACTGAGGTGAATAACATAGAGCACTTTATTTATTTGCTGATAATTAACAAAGAAAATAGGAGTATGAGATAAAGTGCCCAAAAGAAAGATAGAATAATCAATCTGAAGTAACATTTCAAGAAGCAAGTTAAAGAGGGATGATTTATATTTCAATATCAAAAATAAATATAAAAATTTGTTCTGGCTGGATGGCTCATTTGTTTAAGTGTTGCTCTGTACACCAAAAGGGTTTCAAGTTTGATTCCCGGTCAAGGCATATACCCAGGTTGTGAGTTTCATCCCAGGTCCTGGCACATAGGGAGGCAACTGATCGATGTTTCTCTTTCACATTGATGTCTTTTCTCTCTCTCTTTCACTCTCTGTCAAATCAATAAAAATATATCCTTGGGTGAGGATTTAAAATAATAATAAATAAATATGAAAATTAAAAATTAGTAATAAAACACTAAAATTACAACCTATTATTTTCATGGACAGTTTTTTTTTAATTTTTATGTCTTATTGATTTTTGTTGTTGATAATCTTCACCTGAGAATATTTTGCCTTTAATGATTAGAGTGGAAGGGAGAGGGAGAGACAGAGAGAAACATTGATTTGAGAGAGACACATCAACTTGTTGCCTCCTGCATGTACCCTTACCAGAACCAGGGAGCCTGTAACCAAGGTAAGTGCCCTCAACCAGAATCAAACCTGGGACCTTTCAGTCCCTGAGCTGATGGTTTATCCATTGAGCCAAACTGACAAGGGCATGGACAGTTTTTTTATTGCTCAATATGTGCCATGCTATGGACATTAAAATAAATTAAGCCCACTTTAACATCTTTATTTTCAATCACTGAAAATGTGTCGAAAAATCTTTTATTACACCACTTCACCCAGAAGAATTGTATATTGTGAACAGAATTGTATATTCTGTTCACAATATACAATTGAACATTCCTATCAGAAGTTGAAACTTTAATCTGGAAGAGGCCGTACTAAGAATTAAACATTTGATAAGTATTTATTTTCCATTCACACACAAAACTGAAAACATATGCTCTATACCTTTTGACTTTATCTAGAGTATTTCCTACATATAAAGTTGCATAACTATATTCACAATATATAGGACGATAATAATACCAACAGTCTCTGACTGATTTTTCTCTAATAAATCCCCCTCTCAATTTCTAAAAAACATGTATTTTCTTCTTATAACCCAGAGAAAGCAGGAAATTTATGCATATGACAAATTAAATAGTTTGATTTGGAAATCCTATTGATAACTAAAGTTAATACATAGCAGCATGCTAAATATATAATAATCTATCTTATATAATAAAAGGTTAATATGCAAATTGACCAAACAACTAAATGACCAGTCGCTATGACACACATTGACCACCAGTGGGCAGATGTTCAATGCAGGAGCTGCACTTCCACAGGGGAAGCTGTACTCAGCCATAAGCCAGGCTCACAGCTGGCAAGTGCAGCAGCAGCGGTGGGAACCTCTCTCACCTCTGTGGCAGCACTATGGATGTTTACTGATGGCTTAGGCCCAGTTCCCGCAGGGAGTGGGCCTAAGCCATTAGTCAGACATCCCCCAAGAGCTCCCTGACTGCAAGAGGGTCCAGAAGGCTGGGCTAAAAGATCCCCTCAAGCACATGAATTTAGTGCCCCAGGACCCTCCAGTATATATGTGTGGGTGTATATACACACCCACACATATATATACACACCCACATATATATATATACATATATATACACATATACATACATATATATTATATATAATATATATATATGTATGTATATATATTAGAGGTCTGATGCATGAAATTCATGCACAAGGGGGTGTTTTCCTCTGCCCAGTCTGCACCCTCTCCAATCTGGGACCCCTTGGGTGATGTCCATCTGCCAGTTTAGCCTGATCCTGGGGATTGGGCCTAAACTGGCAGTCAGACATCCTTCTCACAATCCTAGACCGCTGACTCCTAATGACTCAAGCTGCCTCCCTGCCTGATCAACCTTAACTGCTCTCCCCATGCTGGCCTGGTTGCCCCCAATTTCCCTCCTCTGACAGCCTGGTCGACCCCATTTGTTCCCCCACCTCCACTGGCCTAGTCATGACTCACTGCCCCCCCCCACCACCAGGCTAATCAACCCCAACTGCCCCCCCCCTGCCAGCCTAATCACCCACCAGCCCCCCTACTGGCCTGATTGTCCCCAACTGCCCCCCTCTGCTGACCAGGCTGGTCACCCCATGCAGCCTGCTGTTCAGTCATTTTGTCATCCCTCACTAACTGCCCTGCCAGCCTGGTCACTCATGCAGCCTGCTTAGTCAGTTGTTGGGTTTTCACTCACTAACTCCCCTGCCAGCCTGGTCATAGGCAGCCATCTTATGGAGGTGTGAGGGTCAATTTGCATATTACTTCTTTATTATATGCCTAAGTGACCGCAGGACTGAACACGCGAATGACTGGTCGACTGGTCGCTATGACACACACTGAACACCAGGGGGCAGATGTTCAACACAGGAGCTGCCACTGGGTGGTCAGTGCGCTCCCACAGCAAGAGTGCTGCTCAGTGAGCTTACTGAGAGGTGGCAGCTGCAGGAAAGCAGGGTTGGGATGAGTTAGAGCAGCATGGGGCCCAGCCCAGGCTCAGGCTCTTTCCCAGCTGCCCCCCACTTTACTAACCATTACATCCCTTGGGGGATGTCGGACCCCCCCAAACCAGCAGTCTGACATCCCCCATGGGTTTGTGGACTGCAAAAGGGCCCTGCAAATTTTTTTTTATTCAGAATTATGGATTTACTCAGCAAAACCTATGCAAGTTGTCTTTTTTTATAACCCTTAACTGTAAGTCCATGCCTCACCTTTATATTACATGCTTTTAACTTTAACAGTAAAAAAACATTATTTTATTGGCAAATGGATTTATTTAGGAGGAGTATTGAGTTATTATTCAGGATAATCTAGTTATGGGAAACTGTGGACATGTCTGAAGAACAAAGAGAAAGGTCTATTTATGGAGAACAAGAAGTAGTTGGGAGGAGCTATTATAAACTAAATTAGAGGCCTGGTGCACGAAATTCGTGCATGGGGGAGGGGGGGCGGGGAGGGGGCTGTTCCTTAGCCCAACCTGCATCCTCTCCAATCTGGGACCCCTGATAGGATCGGGCCTAAATGGGCAGTCAGACATCCTTCTCACAATCCAGGACTGCTGGTTCCAACTGCTCACCTGTCTGCCTCCCTGATTGCCCCTAACCGCTTCTGCCTGCCAGCCTGATCACCCCCTAACTACTACCCTGCCAGCCTAATTGATGTCTAACTGCTCCCCTGCCAGCCTATTTGCCCCCAACTTCCCTCCTGTGCTGGCTTGATCACCCCCAACTGCCCTCCTTTGCAGGTCTGGTCCCTCCCAACTGCCCTCCCTTGCAGGCCTGGTCCCTCCCAACTGTCCTTCCCTGCTGGCCTGATTGCACACAACTGTCCTCCCTTGAAGGGCCTAGAACCTCCAAATGGCCCTCCACTGCTGGCCATCTTGTGGTAGCCATCTTCTATCCACATGGGGGCAGGATCTTTCACTACATGGGGGCAGCTCTCTGTGTGTTGGAGTGATGGTCAATCTGCAAATTACTTTTATTAGATAGGATAGAGACCTGGGTGAGGGCCAGTTGGTTTGCCCTTAAGAGTGTCCCAGATCAGGGTGGGTGTTTCCTTGGGGTGCGGGACAGCCTGGGCCAGAGGCCTGTGGAGGTTTGCAGGCCGGCCACGCCCCCCAGTGACCCAAGTGGAGGCCCTGAGATCTGGGATTAATCTATGTCTACAATTGAAACTTTGTATCCTGGAGCGGAGCCAAACCTTCTACTCTGTTCCTGGTGGCAACCATTTCTGTTTGAAACATTGTAGCCTAGAGTGGAGGCCTAGGCAGGCAATGGCAGGCTAAAAGCTTGGCTTCCTCTGTTGCCAGGGAAACCAAAGCCTCTGTTCTTTCCAGCTCAGTGACTGCTGCCATTTCTGTATCTTTTATAACTGAAACTTTGTAACGTTGAGTGGAGGCTTAAGCAGGCAATGGCAGGTGGAAAGCTTGGCTTCCTCTGTTGCTGGGAAAACCCAAGCCTTCCTCCTGCTCTCAGTGGCTACAGCCATCTTGGTTGGGGTTTATTTGCATTATCTGCTCCTAATTGGCTCGTGGGTGTGGCTTGTGGGTGTGGGAAAGGTACGGTCAAATTTGCATATTACTCTTTTATTAGATAGAATGTCTTTTAGAGGAAAATGGGAGTTTGAAGTGTAATAGCGTCCTATTGGCTAAATGATGGCAGTTTCAAATGGGTTGGGTCTGTTGCTAGAGAAGGAGAAAATCTTCCTCCTGCTAAAGTAGTAAAATAGGCTCATTCCTGTCCACATATGTCTACAAGGTGAAGTGAGTAGTAAGTAGTGTGTGAGAGCTTCCCATTCAGGGCTTCTTAATTTATTCTAAATACATTTTTGTTTATTTTCACAAAGCCAAGATCTATTAGTATATCGCAGGAATATTACTGCAAATATAAGAATATTATTAAATAAATGTATAACTGCTTCTTATTTTGGATCAAGGACCCTGTCTGTCCTTACAAAGAATAAAGTTTTAAACTATTGTAAGTATATCTAGAAGTAGATAATGTTTTAGTGTTTTGAGACTTATTCTGACAGGGGCCATGTTTTATTTATCTTTACTTACTAATTAAATAGATAGTTGTTGAGTGTCTACTATGTACCAGATCCAGGTACAAGGGTTGTGGCCCAAAAGTCAACAGGGAAGTTCTTAGTCTTAAGGTACTTATACTCTGCCCTGGCTGGTATGGCTCAGTTGGTCATAGTCCCATACACTGAAAGGTTGTAGGTTTGATTCCTCATGGGGGCATGTGCTGCGGTTGCACGCTAAGTCCATGGAGGTGACCATGGTGGGGATTAGCTGATCAATGATTCACTCCGACATCAATGTTTTTCTTTCTCTCTCTTCTGCTCTCTCCCTCTAAAAATCATTAAAGAAAAAAAGATGCTTATACTCTGATATTCTCCCTGGAGGGAAGTGTTCAGTAAGTAAAGAAACATGCAGATGAGATTACATAGAGTAATAAGTATTCTAAGAGATTAATATGGTATATATAATATGAGTTGCTGAAGATACGGAGGTGAGAATGGAGCAATTTATGGTTAGTAAGTTCTCTCTGCAGATATTTTAGTGATAAAACTTTAGCTGGGATCTAAATGATAAAAAAGGGTTAGCCTTGTCAAGACCCAGGGATAGAGTCTTTCAGCTTAGGAAACATTAAAAAACTATCCTAAGATGTGAACTCAGGTGGCATTTTGGATAATCTGAAAGAAGATTCAGATGGCTGGAGTTAACTGTTTGTGGTGGCTTTGTTTTTAGAATAATTGTGTGAGTTAAAGAACTTAAATATTAACTAAATGTCTTTTTTACTCTTTTTAGCTTGTTGATGTTAAAATAATACTATATAGCAAAATTAATTTATAATCATATATTCTATTAAAAACTACTTGTTGCAGTTGTTGAGAATGGAGTATAACTTGACAGGTTAAATAATCTATTAACTCAATCATAAATTATATCTGTGAAATTTTCAATATACATTTACACGTTGGTCACATAAATGACCACCTGGTTACTAGAAGATAGTCTTCATTTAATGGATAAAGAAACTATAGCCTGAATATTAACTATCTGGCTTAAATCACACAGCACGCAGTGGTGGAGGAATGTAGACGTTTAGATCTGGATAGATAGAGTTCCAATCCAGCTATGGCTCATACAAATTATGTGGCTTTGAACAATATGGTTACCTCTTTTATTTTAATTTATTAAAGTTTCTGAAAGTATTAAAACAAATGATATACAGCACTTCTCTCTTATTTGTTTCTTGCAATATACATTATTTCCCCTAAGACAATATCCTTTAATAATGATGGGTAATATTAACTAACATTTACTGCATGTCATGTGCAATTCTATTCTAAAACTTTATATCCCCTAGATCTATTAATTCATTTCATCTTTATTATAACTCTATGAGGTAAACACTATTCCTAAAAGTAAAGTAAAATGTAATAATGAAATAAATTGAATTCTGCTCAAACAACATGTTTGGCAATAATGTTCCACCACAATCCAATATATGATGTATAGGAATCTGTAAAAATTGCTTCCTGCTGCGATAAGCCCAAGCCGGTGAATTGTATTTCTCCCATCTCTGTGGTGGAGCTCTCAGCACAGCAGTTAGTAAAAGCCTCCTTCCCTGCCCTGAAACTCTCTGAAGCCTGCTTCTCAGTCATAGCTCTGGTCTCCTGCTGCTATCTAGATCAAATTTAAACTCTGTGCCCTTAACATCAAAGTCATAACAGAATACTCTTACGTTTTCCCCTTCTCTTATATCCTGTCTCTCCTTGTATCCAACACCTGTTTAAAAGTTTGACTGATCTCCAAGAGGGCAAATTTACTCATTCTTTTCCATGCCATATTTTAGAGATCTCTAGATGATGTTCCAACTTTATCATAGGCTACATTCTAAAGTTGGAGTAAGAGTGTATTCTGTATTGAAATTGTGGTTTGTGGATGAGCAGCAATGACAGCAACCACCTGGGAGATTTTTAGAAATACAATTAGGATTTGCATTCTTTTTTTTTTTTTTTTTTTTTTTTTGAGAAAGTAGTAAGGAATTTTATTGTCAAAACAAGTAGATACGAGCTTAACAGAAGACACAATAAATTAAATTATTCTCATCCTTTGAGACGCCAGGGCCTCTCTGTGGAAGGCTCAGCCCAGCTCCCTCTGCAGACCCGGCCCCTCCAAAGCAAGCTCGGCCGGGACCCGACACAGCGCTCGGGACAAGGCCCGGCCGCCCGCGGGGAGGATGCGCAGGTGCTCTCCCTGGTTCCCGCCCGGGAGCTGTGCTCACACAGGCCTGAGGCTCGCTGGGGCAGTGGTCGCCTCGAGAACCTTTCCTCATCCTTCCCTGGGGCCCTTAGAAAAGGCTGCGGGTCCTGCCGACACCCGTTTCACGTGAATGTCCGGACTGGAATCACAGCTGGTCACCGCCATCTTTACGTTTAAAAACGCGAGCACCCCCAGCCTGGACCAAAGCAGCAGGCTGAACCTCCTCCCCCAGAAGCCTCTCTGCCCAACGAGTGGACGTGACCTCGCCGGAGAGGGCAGCGGAGGGCACGCGGGACTTGTGTTTGCCGACGTGAAGGGAAGCCCTGCCCAACAGGAAGAACTGGCTCTGCCCGGAAGCCACAGCGAGGGCTCCGTCCACGCAGGAGGGCCCCTGCCAAATCTGGCCTTTCTTCCTGCCCAGATCGCAAACGGGTCGCAGGTCCCCACTCCAAGGATGGCGCGCACAGCCCCAGCCGTCAAGAGGGCCAGTGGGCACCCCTGGTCCCCGACGTACCCGGGCCCTCACTGACCCTGGTCTTTAAAGGAACCGAGACGTCTTGGTTTGGGAACAAAGCAAGCGTTACCTCCTCGGAAGCAAGGCTCAAGGTCTCGTCTAGGCTAAAGAACGCAGACAGGTGCTCGGGCCACCGTCACCGCTGAGAGGCTGAGTCTGACTGTGACTGTGAGTGCCAGCAGCGCACATGCCTCCCCCACACGAGGACAGGCTTCGTGCTGATGTTTCTCAAAAACCAATCATGCCTCCAGTTCTAGCCTCAGGCGAAGGTTTCAAAACAAAACAAAACAAAAAAAAAACCATTCCTATGTCAGAGCCAGGGTAATGAGGAAGTGGGTGCAAGACACACGATTCAGTCCTTGGAAGAGAAAGCTCTAGAAGCCGGTGGGTGTGAGCACATTCAAGTCCCGGGGTTTGAGGTTGTGGGTCCGAGGCGGTGGTTTCTTCCCTTCCATCACCGGGAGGTCCATCCCGGGCGGCTGGAAGGCGGCCGGGTCCTCGGCCATGCGGGTCGCCTGCATGCGCATCACCTCCATGGGCGAGGGCTTCTGGGCCCCTCGGTAGGGCTGGGGGACGAGGCCCGCATCGGACTTCTGGACGGAGCGTGGCCCAAAGAAGCTCCATTTGTCCGCGGGGTTTCGGTCCCGGTCCCCGCTCCCCGCGTCCATGGCGCTGAAGTGCGGGCCGGGTAAGGCTGTGGCCGGGCCGGAGGAGAACCAGCCTCTCGGCTTCTGCTTAGGGGAGGAGTGGGGGGTGCTGCTGGGGGTGGACTGGGCGGAGGCCGGCTGCTTCTCCTCCCGCGTCCCCTCTCCGCTCTGCAGTTTGAGGTTGTGGAGCGCTTCTGCCACTCGGAGGTACTTGGTCTCCTCGGCGGTGAGGCCCTTGTGAGGGGTGTAGCCGGCGTCTCTCAGCCCTGCCTGCTGCTCGAAGCGCTGAATGCTCTCCTGGGTCTGTTTTGTGATCAGAGAACTCATGATGACACGGGTGGCTTTGGCCTTCACCACCGGGACCTTGTCCACATTGTCGGTGGCCGAAGACAGGGTCATGGCAGGGGAGGAGACAGTGGCCTCTCCTTCCTCCACCTTGGCGAGGTGCTGGTACTTGCGCTCCGGGATCACCGGCTTCCAGGGGACGGCGCCCATGTCCGCTGGCGGAGGCGTCATGGGCGTGGGGTCCTCCAGGGCATCGTCATAGCTGAATGCCCGGCGGCACATTCCGATCGGCAGGGACATCTTGCCCAGAGGCCCACTGGGCTCCAGAGCAGGTACTTCTGATGGTCTCGAAGCCATTGAAAGACTGGATCCGGGGACTTTTTCTATATAGATTTCAGAGCTCAGTCCCTGCCACCTGTGTTGCCGCCGCGGAGCTGCCCACAGCCCGTACCGCGGGACTAAACAGGCTCCGAGGACCCGCGTCTCTCTAGAGGTTGCGCCGCCGTCGGGATCCAGGCCATGGCGTGAACGTGGGGGTGTCAATCGCGACTTTACAGCCTCTGGAACCGACCAGGAAGGCTAAGATCAGGATTTGCATTCTTAAAAGGACCCCCCGAGTGATCATGTTCATGTTAATGATTGAGATGCACAATTCTAGAGGACTTTGGGATAAAATTCTAGATTCACAGACAGTGGGATCTCAGGAAAAGGAGTAAAGTCTTCCTACCCAGGCAGGAGATACCCATGATCCACATTTAAGAAGGGCCTACAATCATCGGATATGCATCATCTCAGCTTTTTCTTTTTTAATCC
The DNA here is from genome assembly GCA_027563665.1 of Antrozous pallidus. Classification (NCBI taxonomy): domain Eukaryota; kingdom Metazoa; phylum Chordata; class Mammalia; order Chiroptera; family Vespertilionidae; genus Antrozous; species Antrozous pallidus. The sequence continues at coordinate 51,909,885 of CM050520.1, read as the reverse complement.
TCACCCAAGGATATGTTTATTGATTTTCAGAGAGAGAAAGGAAGAGAGAGAGGGTAGAGAAACATTGATGCAAGAGAGAAATAACTATTCATTGCCTCCTGCACTTACCACGCAGGACTAGGTGAACAAATGGGTATGTGCCTTAACCAGGAATTGGATCCACAACCTTTTTAGTGTATGAGATGATGCTCCATCTGAGTCACCAGATCATGGCATCATCTTATTTGTGTGTGTGTGTGTGTGTGTGTGTGTGTGTGTGTGTGTGTGTGTGTGTATTGCTTTATTTTATTCTGAGCACAACTTTAAAGTTATCCTATCTAATAAAAGAGTAATTTGCAGATTGACCATCACTCCAACACACAAGAGGGCTGCCCCTTGTGATGAAAGATCCTGCCCCCATGTGGACACAAGATGGCCACCACAAGATGGCCAGCAGGGGAAGGCCATTGGGAGGTTCCAGGCTCTGCAAGGGAGGACAGTTGGGAGCGATCAAGCCAGCAGGGGAGGGCAGTTAGGGATGACCAGGCCAGCAGAGGAGGGAAGTTGGGGGTGGACAGCTTGACAGGGGAGCAATTAGACATCAATTAGGCTGGCAGGGTAGTGGTTAGTGGGTGATCAGGCTGGCAGGCAGAAGCAGTTAGGGGCAATCAGGGATGCAGGCAGGTGAGCAGTTTGGAGCCAGCAGTCCTGGATTGTTTGAAGGATGTCCGACTGCATATTTAGGCCCGATCCTGCCTGGGCCTAAACGGCAGTCAGACACCCTCGAGGGGTCTCAGATTGAAGAGTGTGAAGGCTGGCTGAGGGACATCCCCTGCTTCCCCCGCCCATGCACAAATTTTGTGCACTGGGCCTCCAATTTGATAATAATACATTATTAATGAAGATAAAAATATGGGACTGTTTAATAATAAAGATGAGGAACCTGAGACCCTGCAGGTTAAGTAACTTCCCTAAGGTCACACAATATAGATGATAGACTTGGATTCCAAACCAGGAGGGTTGGCTCTAAGCCCAAGTTCTTAATTATTATCCTACTAGGTGCCTGGTGCTCAAAATTCATGCACTGGGGGTGAGTGGTCCCTCAACATAACCTGCCCCCTCTCACATACTGGGAGCCCTCAGGGGATGTCCAACGGATGGCTCACCCGCACCCAGCCATCGCCCTGCTCAGCTCAGCCCTGGCTGCCTACAACCACCCAGCCCCGGGAGCTGGGCACTTGCCTCCACTTCCGCTCACAGCGCCCAGGGTCCGGGTGCTCCCTGCTGCTGCCACCACCACTGCTGCCCTGCTTCCCCTTACAGCGCCCGAGGGCTGGGCGCTCGCAGCCACTGCTGTTTCATTTCCACCCCGGGGCCCGGCACTCATGACACTTGGCCCTGCCTCTGCTTCTGATTGGCTGGTAGCATAGCCAATCAGGAGCTAAGGTACGGTCAATTTGCATGTTTCTCTTTTATTATATAGGATACTGCCTCTTTTTTAACAGCCTATTTCACTTCCATTGACTGGCACAGTTCCTCACCCTTAATAGGCAGGCATTCAATAATTGCATATGAATAAATTCCTACATGCAGGTAAATGAGTACAGTCTTCACTGGCACAGGTATACCTATGCTATTTATTTACTATAGTGTGTGAAGATGCAGACTGAGTAATAAGGAATCATGAAACTCATCAACATCTATCTTTTTTGCTATGTTCATTTCACCACCTCCATTTCTCACAGCCTTCTATCTACCTCTGAAGAAGGCAGTGTTCCTCGCTCTTAAGTGGGAATTACTGCCCACATCTTTAGCATACATTGAAATGAACTGAATTAATACTGGGTACCTACCCAGCTCTATATCAGATCTTTTAGATATGTTATTCGATTTAATACATACTGAAGGCGACATTATTCCCTCTGTGTTACAGATAATGAGATCAAATTTAGAAAGGTTGAGTAAAATTAGACAAGATTAGAGAATCATGTTTTAATTCCAGTTCTTTCTGATTACAGTAGAGTTTTTTTCACCATCCAAGATAAACACCTACTGCCTTTCCTGGTTGTTTGATGGAATCAATCTTGACTTCCATATTTCTGAGAGATCAGGGTTGTTTTGTTTCTTTGTTTTTTTTTTTGTTGTTTTTTGAAGTTTTTCTCATCTTAATCCACAACACGTATTTCTCAAACGTTAATCATCCAGAAAAATCTGGAATACTTGTTACAATACTGATTACTGGATCCCATCTCCAGAATTTCTCAGTTAGCAGGTCTGTGGTAGAGCCTGATGATTTTCATTTTCAGCAAGTTGTGGGATATGCTGATGATGCTGGCTTGAGGACCACATGTTGAGAACCACTGCAGAAAAATAAACCTCCCTGATTCTTTATGTGTCTTTAGAGATTTTCACAAACTCTGAAATAGATTCCAAGGTGGTGTCTACAGTAGAAGCACTAGACTGCATTAGATTGAAACCCATGCTCCACAAAGCCATAAAGTGGTCAGAGAGGGATATGGAAAGTGGTACAAAGTATAGTAGATACTCAAACAATGTTGATTTAATCAATTTTATTTCATTATAACATCGATGAGATGCTGTAGGAACTCATTCCTTATTGACATCAAGTAGCCCATGATAGAATTGGTTTCATTACACGTTGTTTCACTGGCATTCCAGGAACCTACTGATGATATTAAGTGAGGATTTATTTATTGTTCATACACAAGGGGACTGTATTTTAATAATATGACTCCTGTCATTTTCATTAACATTTTTACTGGAAGAAGTAATAAGACATAGCATTCCCAAAATATATAACCAAATACACATCCTTTTTATAGTTCTTCTAGAGGCCTGGTGAACGAATTCATCTCTTGGCCTGGCCTGCTCCCTCTCACAATTCGGGACCCATTAGGGCATGTTGGAGAGTCAGTTTTGCCACTATCTCTGCATCCAAGCCAACGGACTCTTCCCTCTGAGATTCATTAGTCTGTTATGTTTCCATGCCTATGGTTCCCATTCCTGAGTTGAAGAAACTAATCTGCCTTGGCTCAGGGGAGCCAGATGCACCCTTTCTGCCAACACACCCCATGCTGTGATGAGGGGAATGTATATATGTAGCATTTAAACTGCATTACAAAATGGTTTTCCCAGTCCCAGGTGCCAAGGAAGCATTCGATAAATTTTCTCAGAGTGTTTACTAGATATAGAAAAGTTCCTTCCCAGGAAAATAACTCTAACCATTCTGTCCCTAAATTAGCATATCAATTTGTATTATAAATGGGTATCAAACTTCTCATTTTTTTAAAAATATATTTTATTGATTTTTTACAGAGCAGAAGGGAGAGGGATAGAAAGTCAGAAACATCGATGAGAGAGAGACATCGATCAGCTGCCCCTTATACGCACCCTACTGGGGATGTGCCCGCAGCCAAGGTACATGCCCTTGCCGGAATCGAACCCGGGACCCTGCAGTCCGCAGTCCGACGCTCTATCCACTGAGCCAAACCAGTCTCCGCAAACTTCTCCTGTTTTTAAAGAAAAAAATTATTTCATGAACCCCTCTCAACAAGCCATTTTTTCTTTTGTCAAATAATAATTATACCACTTGCAATTAGCTAGTTATTAATAATAGGAAAGAAATAAAAGGAAGGCCAGATATTATAGCCATGTCATTTAGGCAGTTTTGTCAGAAAGCTACAATTTTATACTTCCCAACAATCAAACAAAGGAAATATAAACACATGTCCAGTGAATTTTGAAGGACTAGGTAAGGGGCTTGCTTTCAGTCATACCTGGGAACAGAAGTCATTGCCCAGAATAGGCATGGCCACTGCAAGACAATGACAATTTAGGATACTGTATAGCTCACCTTCTCATCTCCAAGTCATTGACACCACCTCTAAGAGTCTGCAATATCCAATTGTTTGAAATTGCAGCATCTCTTACCCCTTCCTCTGCTTTCCTTCTTCCTAAAAGGCACTTTCCAGCATGCTATGTAGTTTACTTCCTCATTGTGTTCATCCTCTTTCTCCCTGCAGTGAGAGGGCAAGCTGTCTTGTGCTCTTGGCTCTCTTGGGACTCATATGACTTTGGACTTGTGGAGATCTTTGGGTCCTGTTTCTCTGCATTCACCAGTAAGGCCCATGGCTATGTGGACCTTGCACACAATGGACTAATGGACTGCAGCTAGCTTGATGAGATATTGGATGTGGCTCTAACATGAAAAGAAACTCTGGACACTGGCTCTGGTTCTAGCATTATTGAAACCCCAGTTACATTTTTCTATGACTGGACCAAGGAAATTGTGACTTCAGAAAGACAGGGAATTAATTCCATGCAAATAGAAGTTATTCATGTGAGTCTCAGAAAATTGTTTTTGTTGGGATATGATAAGGACACCATACCCAGCAACACCCAGTGGGAAAGAGGACCCCCACTTCATTTGATATCAATAATACTAGCAGTTAACTTTATTGAATATAAAAAGTCCCTTTGCTTATGGACTTCTTGATGGATGATTGCTATATCTTATTTCATGTAACACACAGATCTTGTCAAATGGATACTATCGACATTTTAAAAGGTGACAATTTATGCTCCAAAATGTTACATAGCTTAATCACGTTTTTTAGCTAATAAATGACCTGGCTAAGTTCCCAGCTCAGATCTACCTACCTATCTGTATATAGATACTAGTATAGATAGATATAGATATAGATATAGATATAGATATAGATATAGATAGCTATAATATAGATATATAGATAGATATAGATGATACAGACATAGAAATAGATATAACTATGGATATTTAAATAAATTTCTCTTAACCAAAGCATGTTAATTTGAAAACTAGTTGTGTTACTTTTTGTGAGATAGTCCACAGAAGGAGAGTTCATAGGGAGAGGAGAATTAGGAAACAGAATGTATCCTTAGCCTTGAGAAATTCATAGGTATAGCAGGGTATAAAAAAGTATTTTTTCTACGCTTGGAATTCATTTAGCAAATATAATGAATATGTATCTATGCCTATGTATATAAAAATATACCACCAAACTCAGTAGCTTGAAAGAGTAATAGACTAAAGCTGACTGAGTAAAGCTGGGAAGTTCTGTTTTCCTTGCTGTTGGCTGGAGCTGCAGTGGTCTGGGAGACTCCAGCGACAGGAACCACCAAGATAGCTGCTTCATGGCAGCAATTAACTCAAGCATCTCAGTTCTCTTCCATGTGTCCTCCTTACATGGTTTGAGCTTCTTAGATCATGGAAGCTGGATTCCATAAGAGAGAATTAAAAATGGAAGCTGCAAATACTTTAAAATTAGTTTTAATTACAATTTACATTCAAACTTATTTTGAAGCTTCAGATTTCCTCAAAGTCCATCTAAAGTTTACTCTAGGAAGTTAGATAGAATCACTTTTGCTTTATTCTATTAATTATAGCGAGTCACAGGCCAACTCAGATGAAAGAAGTGGAATGGCAACAAATTTGGGCTAATTTTGGTCATAAGATACTTATATTTGTCTGAAAATCCTATCTAATAAAGAGGGAATATGCTAATTGACCGGTACACCCTCAAAGATGATGGCACCCATAGCCATACAATGGCAGTACCCAGTCCCCTCAGTCCCACTGGAGCATGCCTGCCTTTGGAGTCTCCTAGTCCCCAGTCCCCTTAGCCTCGCAGCTGCCTAGGGCAATCCTGACGTGCAGGTAACCATGGCTGGCCGAGGCTTGCACTGCCAGCAGTGGCAGCAGCAGAGGCATGATGGGAGCATAGTCTTCCCATGATTTCTGGGTCACCTCCTGCCCCTGAGAGTTCTCCAACTGTGAGAGGGGGAAGGCTGGGCTGAGGGACCCCCCATTTAGTAAGTTTTCATGCACCAGACCACTAGTGTAAAGTATAATAACCCCCTCTCTCAAGATTACCAAAATACTTATTCAATTATAGAGTTAAGTTCACTAAATATAAATATAAATATAAATATAAATAATATTTCTATCATAGCCTAGGTATAAATGAGGCACCTCAGAGTGGCCCTCACAGGTGTTTTTTGTTTGATTTTAATGTAGAGATTTGTGGCCTGAAAAGACAAGTTATTCTGCCCCAGCAAACACACAGCAATTTGGAGAGAGTTATAGAATCATTCTAATAGATACTCATTCCGAAAAGGTCCTAAATCCTTTTGTTTGCAGGGCAGAAAACATGTACTTTTTAGGAACCCAGTTTACCCACTTGCATAGTTCCCTGGGCTCTTAGTAGGCCTCTTGAATCATGCTATCTTTTCTGTAACAAATGGCCCATCTTTGCAGCTGAGAAACTTTGTCATCTTCTCTGTCCATATAAATATGTAGGACTAGAGTTACCTTTTTTATTTTGAATATTTTCTTTCACATTCAAGCTGTTTTTGCTTCTATTAGTGCAATGCCCTAACAACTGTGTATATAGTCTATGAGTGAATCATGAATTAATTAAAAAATAACTCATTTTTGCTTTTATTTCTGGATAGGGAAGAAGAAAATAGACGTATTTCTCTTGATACAACAGTCACTTTGCTAAGCAAGTAATACATATTTTATGTAATCCTGACAACAGTCCTGCAAGGTTCATGTCCACCTATTTATGGATGAAAGCAACTGAAATTAGCAGAAGAGCTAACTGTTCATTTTTCTATAACTTCTAACTATCAGATGCAAGATTAAAAACCAAGTATGTCTAAACCCAAATTCCAAGCATCTTTTATTATATTATGTTGTCTTTAATTCTAGGATTTTCTTGCTTATTTGTCAGTTGTCTACTTATTTATTCATAACCTGTTATGAAAATGAAGTCAGGCAGCAGAGCAGTTATAAAATGGATTTTTAAGACCATGTAATTTAGGCAATTTTTATCTAGCAAGCTCCTTTCTAAAATTTAAATTTTAAATTACTGAATTATTTTAAATTTTATTAACACACAAACATTCAGGAGTATAGTTACTGGGCAAAATGATGGACACCCTTTCTACCAGGTTGTAATATCTGCCAACTTGACTGCATATGCCTGATTAGATATGTAGGTTTAGCTAGAAAACTCAGCCAGTAACATAGTTTTCAATGAAATACTGTCATAAGGATAAATAATTCTGTAGTTATAAATTTATTAAAGAGACATTTCAAACAATTTTAATCAGTTTCTTTAGTGAAGTAATTCTTAAGAACTTTCAAGATACCAGTAGCTTTTATTTTTTAGACATAATATATTCTACTACTTGAAAATATATTTCATTTTGGAAATCCTGGAGGGAAATTTTATAAGAGGAGTACAACTTGGCATACATTTTTAAAAAGTATACCTCAGAAAAATCTGGAGATTTTTTTAAAACTGAGAGGATCTTTAAACAATATAGCTAATTACTATATGTTCATACCTAAACCTATGCTATTCCTGAAAGTATAAGATAATTTATTATATATAATATAGCTTTGAGAATTCAGGATACTTTATTTAATATTGTGTTTTATTTTATTTGTATTTCAACTTAAATGCTTATATTATTTTGGAAGATAATATACTTTTAAGATTCATTATTCACAACTAAAGTTGTGATTTGATTTATACACTTCAGCATAGATATTCATATAGTTTGTTTATGGTCTGAATCCAATCTCCAATCTGCTTGGTCCATAAACCAATAGATTGGTTAATGTTTCCATTTGGAACATTAACTTACTTTTTTTTTGGTATATCTTTTCACTGTTTCCTAAAATTGAGATAAGTAATTATGAATATGTATTGGTATAGTCTGATCTTTTTTTATTTCTAAAAGATTGCACTTTATATGCCCATACTACACACACACACACACACACACACACGGTTTTAATTGAGAATCTAGAGTTTTGAAGTTTTGTCCAAATATCAGTACATAGAAAGATTCTACCTTTTTTTTTTTTTTCAGATGAGCTCTGTATTACACTGTGTGAATGCCCTGGGTTTATTTAACTAGTTCTCTATTGAATTATAGAATTTTCAAATAGCTCAAAGGCAATAAAAGACATTTGTTTTGTGCATAATACTTTTTATTGTTGTCACTTTTATAAATTTACCCATCTCCACTCACTCCATTTTATCCTATTTTGTTGTTATTAAAAGAAATGCTGCAATGCAGTTTGTATATATGTCAAATATGGTGTATCTAAAAAATTAATTTTAAGAAGTGGAATTGGTAGATCAAATGAAAAAGGCATTTTTGATTTTAATAGATATTTGCAAATTGCCTTTTATAAGCTTCACTATTTTGAAGTCATATCAAGAATATATCAAAACTCAGTTTTTCCAGTTTTTGGGGTTTGTTGTCAAACTTAGATTTTTGCCAACATGATCAATGAAAAATAGTTTCTCATTGTGACTGTACTTTCTTTTCCTCTTAAAATAGGTGAAGTTAAGTATTTTTTTATGCTTAAGGGCTATTGTATTTCCTCATACTCCCAAGGTCTATTTATATGAACAATGATAGGAAATTACTTAAAGATCGATTTCAAATAAACAATAAAATATAGAAAATGATTAGAAGAAGACAATAGAGTAAAATAACCTATAAAGTATTAATAAGTGTTTTTAAAATAAAATAATATACAGTATATAGATGATTCAAATATAAAATTATAATTTATTTATATTAACAATGTTAAATATAAATGCAAAAGAAAATACAGACAATATCAAAAAACAAAACCTAAATAATTCCATAACAAAGAGACACTCTTGAGACAACATGATTCAGAAAAGTTACAAATGAAAGTGACTAAGAAAATTGTTTTTATCAGTTTTACTTATATCTATAGAGAATAAACATATAATTTTTTTTACTCATTAACTAATGAGGGTACCATTAATGTATTATAATCCTTACAAAGGATATTTTAAAAATTACATACACATATAGGCATAAAGAATATTGAAATTAATGTGTATGCAGATGCAAAACTGGTCAATATTTATAAAACAATCAATTGATATAAATGAACATGAGTTATCTTCATTTCTATGTAGATGTATTGTTTGCATTGTAAACATTTTTTTAATTATAGCATTTTCAAATAGCTCAAAGACAATGAAAGGCATGAATAGCAGGAATGAGTACACTTAACATGACATTTTATAACTTTACTTGGCCTATTTTTCTATACAAAAGAGTAAAAAATTATATAGTAGACAAATGCAAACAAAAATGAAAAAGAAACCAAGGCTTGCAACCTTAATATCAGGCAAGTTGGGTTAGGAATAAAAAGCATTTAATGAGAAAAACTCTAGGATATTTTGTCATTCTAAAGGGCATGTCACCATTGACAAATTTTTACATAATTGAGATTTTAGCAGCAACTTTCAGAAAATGGGAAATGCAGAAGATACAAAGCAAAATATACAAAACATCCTAAAAGTAGAAGACTTAAGTCAGCTCTTTCAGATCAGGTCAAATTATGATATTAATTTTCACTATTTGTACAGAAAAAGCTTCTAATTTTTTAGTTTTCTCTATTTCATATTTTCTGGAACTGCATCAGTCCTAGTGTTTATCACCAATTCATCATCACCCCCACTGACTTCTGTTCCTGTTAAGAAAAAATATCATACCTTACAGGAAATTCTAACAGATGCAAAATATTAGAGTAATACCTCAGAGAGTACCTGTCCCTATAAAATATTAAAATTAAAAGGTCAAGTTGAAAGGGAGAACTTCAGAAATAATTTTGAAGAAATTTGATCACCAATTGTTTTACATTATTATCAAATTCTACTTTGTTCAGTTATTATTTTTTGGTATTTTTAGTACCCATGGATTTTTATATCAATAAAGAATTAGAACAAAAAAGGGACATATATTTGGTCAATATATTATTTCTTATGTGTGTCTTTTCATCTTGCCTTATAAGTTCCAAAGTACTGTTGTACTTGATAATTCTTTTGGTTTTAGCATATACCCTATCTCATACAGAAACCTGTTGTATTTAATATAATCCCAAAATATTATTGAAGTGTTACCAAAAATGTATTAGTAAAATGTTTTAATGATAGGATTTCTTCAGAGCTCGGGCAGAAAGCTGAGTTTCTGATTGCTGACATTTTTATCAAAATGGGGTTTTGGTTTGGTACATTAAATAAAATATTTCTGTGAGAACTGACAACTGGCCACATATTAGATATAAAATATGCTGCATAGCTGAGCAAAGTAGAGAGTTTAAAATGGGTGTTAGCCCAGCTGGAATTGCTCAGTGGTTGAGCATCAACCTATGAACTGGGAGGTCACGGGGATCAATTCCCAGTGAGGGCACATGCCCAGTTTGTGGGCTCTATCTCAGTGTGGGGACATCGGATCAATGATTCTTTGGCCCTCAAATCAGATATTCCTGGGTTCCCATCCAACACTGCCACTCCTTTTTTTATATGACAAGTTACTCCCTTCTAAGGCTCAATTTCATTGAAAGTTGTAATTGTAATAATAGCTGCTTTGCAGGATTTTATAAATATAAAATAATATAATACATCGATTGTACACATAACTTGATATCAATCTGTTTCTCTCCTCCTAACACAGTGATTTTCTAATACTGAGAGAGACACTGTTACTCTTGTCTTGTCCCTTTTCTGCCAATAATCTCCTAAAGAAAGAAGAGAAAATTACCTTAAAAAAGAATTTGAGATGCTTATAGAATCTGATTATTTTTAAAGATGGTGAGATAATTATAGAAATGTTCATTGATTTTAATGGTCAGTGCATAACTATGTGCATAAGGATTTTTAACTCCTTATTTAACAAGTTTTTACTAAGGGTTTTCTTTCTATTTTTCTTAAGCCTGTAAAATGTGTTAACAAATTTTGATTTTATGATTACTTTTGACATTTTGCATATACAATCTAAAGATTTTTGCCCAGCTGGTGTTGCTCAGTAGTTGAGCATTGACTTATGAACCAGAGGTCAAGGTTCAATTCCCAGTCAGAGCATATGACTGGGTTTCGAGCTCAGCCTCCAGTGGGACATGCAAGAGACAGCCAGTCAATGATTCTCTCTCATCATTGATGTTTCCATCTCTCTCTCCTCCTTTCCTTTCTGAAGTGACAAAAATATATTAAGTAGTAATAATAACATTTTAGGTTTACCAAAGTCAAGACAAGTTGTTATAGACTGGGTGGATAATGTTAAAACACAAATTTTCCAATATGTCTTTCATTTTTTGAATTGTTCCTACTTGTTGGGAATTTCAGTAAAATTTGAGTATTGCAGTGGGCCAGGAAACAAGAACTGTATTCAGTTCTCAGTTGTGCCAATTTCTAGGTGTGTCACTGAAGTTGCTGTTGTCCAAGGGCTATATTATGCTTGACATTTCCTAAGCATATCATATTGGTTGAGCCATTGACCTCTCCAAATTTTATTTTTTGACCTAAAATAGAGGCAATAAAGTTACCTACTTTGATTAATGAGCTATTAAATGAAGGAGCTTAACTAAGTAAGTAGACATGAAAGTACTTTGAATATTGCAACTGCTTGTAAATATAAAGCACAATTATTATAAGTTAATGCATATTTGCTGGCCATGATTCTGCTTAATAAATAAAAGGAGTGAAATTATTAATTGAGAAAGAACAAGGGTAGCAACCTTTCTCATAGAAGATAATCCCAATTTATGTTGTCTAATGCTGTGGTTAATTGATTGGGTTTGGATCTGGTGAGTAATTAAGTTTAGAAACAGTCTGCCAATACAATTTCCTATTTCTTGTCACATTAAATCACTTACAATGAACTCATAGTTAAGGAGTTTATGAACTATTGTATGAACTATAGCTATCCAAAGGAAAAATACATGATAATTATTGAAAATGAATGAAAAATACAGATGTTGGAATCTGGCAAAATTTTAAAAACTTCAGAAAACAGTTCCTCTAGCCAAGATATCCAGTTCAAAGCTAATAATTATTTTTCTTTACTCAATGTGTAGAAGGAGCCTACTCACAATTTCTCCCATGCAAAACATAAAGGACATTACTCCTTCCTCTTCTTTTTCTCCCTATGTCATTGTTCCCACTTGGAGTTCTATTAGTCTCCACTTAGGAACTTGCCATAATGAACAACATGAACTGATGAACAAAAACAGATCCAGAGAGAGAAACATCGATCAGACAGTCAAACCTCAGAGGGAAGGTAGAGGAGGGTAGGGGTGAGGAGGAGAGATCAACCAAAGGATTGTATGCATGATCTAAGACTAAGCAATGGACACAGACAATAGGAGGGTGAGGACAGGAGTTGGGGCATGGGGGAGAACTGGGGGTAAGGGGATAAGGATATGTATGTAATACCTTAATCAATAAATAAACTAAAAATAATAAAAAAGAACTTGCTTATAAACTTTTAAATATAAAACTTGCTTATAAGACAGTTGGCCTAGGTTGCTTACTTCAGAAGTCATATATAAATATTGGATCAATAATAAAAAAAAAATCATAGCTCTTGAAGGAGAATGATGAAAGGTTTATAAATTTATTCAGAGTTTTAAAGAAATGAGTAGGATATTCAGTCACTTTTATGATAAAATAAATGCCAAGAAAATAGTAATGAGACACCTTTACTTTTCTTGACACACAGGCAAATATTAACACATTCCAGAAAAAGCAATGGTGACAGGGTTGTAGGGAAAGCAGCTCTCAGAAACATTGTTGGCAGAATTATGACTTGGTTCAACACCTTTGTAGCAGGGGGATAAGGTGTGACAATCTGATTGGAAAGGGACTTGTGGCTTTTATGTGGAAGCTATACTTGCCTGACAGCCATGATATTTTTACTTAAATTATATATGTTTGTGTGAAGGTTGGGGACAATGGAGAAAAAAGGACTTGTCTAGTAACCATTTGAACAGTAAACTTTAAAAAAGTAAACTGATACTCTATGTTTATTCAAAAGAAATTGGGGTGGGGAGAATGAGTAATGCCGAGTGTGAATTTTGGAATGGACTACCTGCAATACAGTTGTTTTAAAACTGTCACTGATTTGAGGATCATTTTTCAGTTTCTGTCAAATTTTAAAATACATAGATCTTTTAAACCAGCAACTTTACTTTGGGGACTCTGTCCTACAGATATGCACTCATTAATGTTCCCAAGATGCATAAAATATGCTTTTAGCAAGATTATTTATGACAATGAAAATCAGAAACTATCTAAAGCCCTAATAATTGGGTATGATTAAACAACATCATAATTCTAGAACACTAGGAAGCTCTTATGTAGTCCAAGTGGATCTAAATATAAAGGATAATTTTTAAGATAAAAAGACATATATAACCATCCACAAACAAAAACAAAATTAAGGTTCAGAACAAAATCCCTCTTATTTTTATATCATCACATACATGTATATATATTTATATATTCAAATATTGTCTTCTATGAGCTGCAAAGGGGGAAAGGTATAGAAAATAATTTGAAGGATATGAAAACCTATTAGTAGAAGTTTGGTTACCAGAGTGTGTGTGTGTGGGGGGGGATAATAAAGGGTAAAGGAGACTAAACCTAGGTGGCGGGAGATGACTTTAATTTGGGTGGTGGAAACACAATTCAAAATACAGACCATGTGTTCTGGAGGTGTGAGCTAGAAGCCTGTATGATCCTGTTGACCAATGTCAGCTAAACAAATTAATAAAAAACACAACAAAAGAAGTTTGTGGCAGAGGGTCTAAAGTGGAAGGAAATCTTACATTTTCTGCATACCATTTTGAAAGTTGCTTTTTTATTTATATATTTTTCTTTTTTTTAAGCCTCACCAGAGGATATGATTTTACTGGCAGAGAAAGAGAGAGAGAGAGAGAGGAGAGAGAGAGAGAGAGAGAGAGAGAGAGAGAGAGAGAGAGAGAGAGATGAGAGAGAAAAACATCTATTGGTTGCCTCTAGCACATGTCCCAATTAGGGATAAATCCACAACCCATGCAACTGAACCCACAATCATTTTAGTGTAAGGGAGGAAACTCCAACTAACTGAGCCACTGTGGCTGGGCTATTCTATATTTTAAAGGGTCATTTAATAAGCAGGTTTCAAACATTCAATTTACAAAGAAATGTGTAGGGGAGGGAGGAGGTAAGGGGAAGAGATCAACCAAAGGACTTGTATGCATGCATATAAGTCTAACCAATGGACAAGACAACAGGGGTGTGGGGGCATGAAATGAGGGCACATATGTAATACCTTAATAAAGAAATGTAAAAGATAAAATATAACTAAAAATAGAAAATCAAAGCAATATTCAACAAGTAGAAATGTATTAGTTTCTACATCACCACTCATCTTACTGTTGATAAATGTAATACAAATATGTATTGAAATCATACTATGTGTTGTTTGAATATTAGACTTAATCCTATTATAAAACAAACAAACAAACAAACAAACACATCTGTTTATAGTCCACTAACTTTAAAATAATAGACCTACAAGGTCAGATTTGAAGTCAATGAAATATTTCAAGAAAATTTGTGGTTCCATAAAGTTAAAGGTAATAAATATTTTTTAAAAAATATTTTTATTGACTAATCAAGCTAGTCTACAGATACATTTTAGGTTCAGTCTTACTTGTTTCCATATCAATATGTCAGTTCTCTCTATGTGCACTTTGAGAATCATGGAAGGCTAGTGGTTTACAAGTAATACAAATACAGATGGAAAAAATAGTTATCTAATTAAATTTGAAATCTGGTTGCTCTTTAAGGAGGAAAAACATGCTCTAGATGTTTTTCTATTCTCATTTCAACATGCAAAGTTGCCTTCAGTCAAATAAATTGATTTCACTAGGAAATGCTCATGGTTGCTTAGTTATACCCTGCTTTTTCTAGGGCAGCTGTTGTTTTTATATAAACTAACTATAAAGAGAAAATATGGGCCAAAAACAGTTTGGCTCAGTGGATAGAGCATCAGCTGTGGACTGAGAGTTCCCAGGTTCAATCCCAGTCAGGGGCATGTACCTTGGTTGCGGGCACATCCCCAGCAGGGGGTGTGCAGGAGACAGCTGGTCGATGTTTCTCACTCATCAATGTTTCTGACTTTCTGTCCCTCTCCCTTCCTTTCTGTAAAAAATCAATAAAATATATTTAAAAAAAGAGAAAATATGATACACAGATACTTTAAATGTAGAAAATTAGGAAATATTAATTTTTAATCTTATACTTGTAAATTTTTATGTTTATATTCATAAATGCATATGAACATATGAACATATAAACTACTTTTACATAATCATTTTTAAAGAATTAACATGAACTAAATTGAAAGCATCAAAGATATGGAACTTAAGATGGTGTGTTTACATAAAAAATACATGATCCATTTATTGATATATTGTTTTGTGTACATATTGCATTTAAAGTTTAATTCCAAATAGGGTTAAAATGTATCTTGTGCTGAAGCATTTTTAATCACAAATCATTTCTCACAGTTGACTAGATACTCCTGCTCTGATTTATTATAGCATCCTGGATGACGCCAAGAAACTAAATTACCTTCTCACGGTTGCACTTATAAGTGGGTAAAAACAGGGGTTTCTTAGAGTTAGATGTCAGTCTAAAATTAAAAAAAATATTTAAATATAACATGGTCCATATGTAAGAGTCAGCTCTGCAACACTTACAAATTTTTTTAAATTCAGTAATCACTTGAAAGAAGTGGTATAAAATTTTCTCACAGCAGGTTGTAAGCATGAGGAGGAAGTAGTTGTCCTAGAGTATACCAAATAGATTCCAAACAAAAGTAAACATGCACACATAGAATTGGTTGTTAGACAAGGTATAAGACAGTATTCTAATTATGTACATAAGAGTGACTGCCTGGGCTCCAGTCCCAATTTCCAATTTCTCATTCAGTAGGTCTGAGTTTGGGTAAAAGCATTGGTATCTCTAAGAAGTGGTGGTGAGGCTGCAGATCCAAACTACTGCTCTCAGATGTAACATTGCAAGTTGGAGTGAGTGTGTGCTGAATAATTTAAGTTAATCAAATAAGTTAATAACTTTTCTTCATATTTACATTCTTCTATGTCAATGGTTGCCAACAAGTACATCTATCTATCTATCTATCTATCTATCTATCTATCTATCTATCTATCTATCATCTGTATATAAGGCTAATATCCAAATCGACCAAACTGCAAAATGACCAGGTCACTCTGTCATGCACTGACCACCAGGGGGCAGACAATGCAAGAGCTGCCCCCTGATAGTGTGCTTCCATAGGGGGAATGCCACTCAGCCAAAAGCCGGGCTCACCACTGGTGAGTGCAGCAGCAGTGGTGGGACTCTCTCCTACCTCCGCAGCAGTGCTAAGGATGTCTGACTGATGGATATCTTAGGCCTCTAAGCTGTCAGTTGGATATCCCCCAAGGCTCCCAGATTGTGAGAGGGTACAGGTCAGGCCTAACTGCAGGCTTGATCAGTCCTTGCAGGCTTGCTCTCCCCCAACTCCTCTCCCTTGCAGGCCTGGTCCCTCCCAACTGCCTTCCCCTGCTGGCCATCTTGTGATAGCCATCTTGTGTCCACATGGGAGCAGGATCATTGACCACATAGAGGCAGTCATCTTGTGTGTTGGAGTGATAGTCAATTTGTTTATTACTCTTTTATTAGATAGGATAGAGGCCTGGTGCATGGGTAGGGGACAGTTGGTGCCACAGATCAGGTAGGGGTTGGGCATCGGGTGGCCTGGGCTAGGGGCTTGTGATGGTTTTCAGGCTGGCCATGCTCCCTAGTGACCCAAGTGGAGGCCCTGGTATCTGAGATTTATTTATCTTCCATAACTGAAACTTTGTGGCCTTGAGTGGAGGCCAAGGCAGGCCAGGGCTTCCAAAGCTTGGCTTCCACCATTGCTGGGGGGGAACTCAAGCCTCCTGCTCTCTCCAGCTCCATGGGTGCTGCCATTTGTGTTGGGATTTATTTATCTTCTATAATTGAATCTTTCTAGCCTTGAGTGAAGGCCTAGGCCCACCAGAGTATTAGAAAAGCTTGGCTTCCACCATTTCTAGGGAAACGCAAGCCTCCTGCTTGCTCTGTGGCTGCAGACATCTTGGTTGGGATTAATTTTCATACTCCCTGCTGATTGGCTGGTGAGCATGGCCTGTGGGTGTAGCAGAACGATGGTTACTTTGCATATTACTCTTTTATTAGATAGGATTATATGCTTACATATATCCTATCTAATAAAAGAGTAGTATGCAAATTGACCATACCTCTGATCATGCCATACCCACAAGCCACGCTCACCAGCCAAACAGGAGCAAATAAACCCAACAACAGATGGCTGTGGCCACTGAGCAGGAGGGAGGCTTGGATTTCCCCAACAGAGGAGACAAGCTTTATGCCTGCCCTTGCTGGCCTAGGCTTCCATGCAATGCTACAAAGTTTCAATTATAGAATATATTAGAGGCCTGGCACATGAAATTCATGCACAGGGGGTGAGGGATGTCCCTCAGCTCATCCTGCACTCTCTCCAATCTGGGACTGCTCCAGGGATTGCCTGTTTAGCCTAAACGTGCAGTAAGACAACCTTCTCACAATCCAGGGCTGTTGGCTCCAAATTTCCCACCTGCCTGCCTCCCCGATTGCCCTAACTGCTTCTGCCTGCCAGCCTCATCACCCCCTAACCACACCCTGCCAGCCTGTTTGCCCCCAACTTCCCTCCTCTGCCAGCCTGGTCACCCCTAACTGCCCTCCCCTGCTGGCCTGATCACCCACAAACTGCCCTGTCTTGCAGGCGAGACCGGTTTGGCTCAGTGGATAGAGTGTCGGACTGTGGACTGTGGGGTCCCGGTTTCGATTCCGGCAAGGGCATGTACCTTGGCTGCGGGCACATCCCCAGTAGGGGGCGTGCAAGAGGCAGCTGATTGATGTCTCTCTCTCATCGATGTTTCTGACTTTCTATCCCTCTCCCTTCCTCTCTGTAAAAAAATCAATAAAAATATATTTTTAAAAAAATACCTCCCAACAGCCTTCCCTTGCTGGCCATCTTGTGGTGGCCATCTTTTGTCCACATGGGACCAGGATCTTTGACCACATAGCCCTCTTGTTTGTATAGTGTTACAAACTCAATGAGGGAGAAACATAAATAAGCTGCCTACTGTATACTCCCTACTGGGGATGTGCCTGCAACCAAGGTACATGCCCTTGACAAGAATCAAACCTGGGGCTCTTCAGTCCACAGGCCAGCACTCTATCCTCTGAGTCAAACAGGTTAGGGAAATAGCTTTTAAAACTCTTTGACCCAGAGTTCTCTCATCCAAGTGCCTTCTATGTGTCAGATATTGTGCCAAGTGTTAGGAGTCTTTCAGGTACTCTTAATTAAGGAAAATATAGTGGCCAGTTATATACATCATGGGTCACTACTTAAGAGGTGAGTGCCTGTGGTTATCTTTCCTCTACTGTACCCTGATCTAACTTCCTTCGCCTTTCATAGCTAACAGAACCTTTCCCCCTCTATTGTGTTGTATGGATAATCAGTTCCATAACTACCACAATCTTATATATTCTCACTTTTCACTGGATATTTTTGATATCTTATATCTCAGCTAAAATGTTTTTCTTCTGTTTTAATAGAAGCTCATTATTTTATCATATTTAATGTACTTTGGTATTCCAAAATGAGTTCAGTCTTTTCCATTTCTCCCATTGCTCTGACAAATAACCACTCCTTGATAGGTATGTGAAAAGCCTGGCTTCATTGAAACATTGACATCACCACCTACCTTCTATCACATTCTTGTTAATTCCTGGCCATGCCTTTTATTCATTGAGGAAGTTAAGACCTTGGATTCTCCTCTCTACACTAAGTCCTATTATTTTGTGTCTTATTTCTCCTTATATATGACTTGTTTAACATTCTAACTCTGATCATGGCATTTGGTAGCCTAAATTATAATCTCTTATTTACTTTTCTATAAACTTATAAAAATAGGGAACCTCCTTTGAAAGTATATGTTTATCTCAGAACCAGCTAGCAATTGCTTTTTAGTGACATTTCACATTTGTTGAATAAATGTTTAAATAAAGCCGAGACCGGTTTGGCTCAGTGGATAGAGCGTCGGACTGCGGACTGAAGGGTCCCGGGTTCGATTCCGGCAAGGGCATGTGCCTTGGCTGCGGGCACATCCCCGGTAGGGGGCGTGCAAGAGGCAGCTGATCGATGTCTCTCTCTTGTCGATGTTTCTGACTTTCTATCCCTCTCCCTTCTGCTCTGTAAAAAATCAATAAAATATATTTTAAAAATAAATAAATAAATAAAGAGAAAATACCACATCGATAGTGAGGTATAATTATTGAATAAAGGGTATTTTGTATCTTTATTTATAATAGAAGGGAAAAAATTAAAAGTATAGAAAAAAAGAACCATTAAATAGGGAGAAATTTATGGGTGAGATTTCACAGAAGAAACCAGTGAATGGTCAATGGAGTATTAGGACCTCCAAATAAGTAAGATTGAAGTAGATGGTATGATAATGAGAGTAAAGAGAAAAAATAGCAGAACAAAGAATCTCTTTCCAAGGGGATACATGGGAAGGAAGTATAATATTTGGGAATAATATTTATATGTCCTAGAAAAGAGAACTTGAACCAGTCCAAACATTGTCAACAATTGGTGCACACACAAAAAATGATCTAAACTGTAGTGGGATAAAACAATAAAAATATGTATTATTTATTACAGTTTAAATAATGCGAGGATTTAATAACAGTTTAACTGAGTAATTCTGGATTATATTATTTTAAGAGGTTAAAGTGGAGATGTAGTCCAAAATTAAAGTGATATGAAGGCTTTTGGGGCTGTAGAATTCCACTCCCCAGGTACCTCACTCGCATAATTGACAAGTTGGAGCTGGGTGTTGTCAAGCTGCCTGGTTCCCATCTGTCTGATCCTCTTCACAGAGACTATTGACATTCTCCTAACATGGTGGCAAACTTCCACCAAAATGAGTATTTCCACAGGTCAAAGCAGAAGCTACATGTCTTTTAAGATTTAACCTTTGAAATTATACATCATCACTCTTCCATATTCTGTTGCTATGTTTTAAGGAAGAGAGTACATGAGTACCAGGAAGTATGAATCATTGAAGGTCATCAGAGTCTGGCTATCATTGTAAGATTAAACAAATTAAGGTTTGTACATCTGAAACCCTGTATCTGCAAGTTCTGTATATAAGTTTGTTCTTTTACATTACTTTATAATCATTATCATTTTTTGAGTTTTATAAAAACTTTTTGAAGTCAGTTAAACATAAATATTTTTTTTTTTACTTTTAAGATTAGTCTACTCAACTTTGGTGTCTTTGATAAACTCTAGAATAAAATCTGAATAAACCTCGTACCAATATCAAATCATAAAAAAATATTCTAATAGAAATAGTTACATGTTTCCAAATAGTAGTGCTCATTAACCAAAATGTGCTAAATATTGGGTTAATTATATAGATCAGCGATTTCTGACTTTTTTTTATGTCATGGTACACATAAACTAATTTGTGGCACACCAAAAATAATATTTATTGCCTAACAAAAGCATAGGTATAATTTTGATTTCACACCATGTGGTTATTATTGTGTTGGCTATTGTCATTTTTTTTTATTTGGAAATCTAAAGGATAATAGGTCAATGCCTCTGACTCAATAGTCACTTATTGCATGTTTTAAAAATTCTTTCTGTATTCAACGAGGCTCCAGTAATAAAAAGCCTTGGAGTAGAGATAGGAATTGTGTGTGTATTCTCAGGAAACTGATGTACTGGAATCATGACATCACCAGGCCATTTCATTCATATTTTCTGGAGAGAGCTCAAATAGTGCAGGAATGCTTAGACTGAGAACTGACTAACAGAAAAACTAATAATTTCTAGTCCCAGGCACTGTAACTTCAATAAGTGTTGATATATGAGAAGAATAAGATTAAAATTGATTAAATGAATGCTAGACTTTGCATGCCAAATGCTAGACTAATACTTGATATTTCAGAGGAATGAGGTAAAAAATAATATTTTTATAATTATTGATATTGTTGTTATTATGAATAGTATGACAACACAGAGGCTCTGAGGCATGGAGAGAAATTTACTTGATCCGAAAATGCCTCTGCCATCATGAATATTATGTTGATGAAAGCAGGACTAACTTTAGATCTTGGCCCACCGCCCACATAAAGCTGATGACTTAGGAACTCTTTGACTTTGTCTGGATTGCTGCCTGAACATCAGTTTCTTCAGCCAAGTATTTCTTATATTGGCATTTAGACAACAAAGGGAAATTATCATGTATAAAGCCAAAGGATGGAAAGACACAGGAGCCTACACTCAGGATATTACTTTATAACTGAAAATATGGCAGGGGAAAATATAACCATTCCATCAATTGGGAGTCTTCCTTTGCCATTCAGTGCAATGGTTTCAAAGGTCATTGAGCTGCTAAGATTGCAAACTTAAAAAAAATTAAGGTCTTGACTTATATTAAGATCACATGGTATTTTTCACAAGTACAAGGAGTTGGCCAACTGCCTACATAAAATTTAACTTAAGTAATTCCATTTTCTTTTTATTTTAAATCTCCTCTGGTATGAATATTGGTGCAAGAGATGTACAGCCAGAAACCTGGAGTGCAATCCATATTACACTGTACAATCACTTAATAATGACATTATCTTGATAAGAATCTCAGGGAAATGTCCATTTAGACTTCAGGTGTTCAGAAATATAACCTTAGGTGTGAGTGAGACTTAGGATGCCTTAGCTGGATAACTTTAAAACTCTTTAACTAGGGAAATCAGAATTGACAGTTTTCTTTTTTCCTTCCACCACTTCAGCTATTTCCCTTTGACTATAAATATGGAGTAATCTCTCTTCCCTAAATCAACAAATGGGAAAAAAAAATTAAGTGATTTCTCATATTGTTTTATTTTTGTTTCTTTATCATAGCAAAAAGTATCTTTGTAGGACTTGCTTGACAGTTTGAGATAATGATTCACTAATTACTTCAAAAGCAGGTTTTTTTTTAAATTATTGCAATTTCCAAAGGAGAATTATTAACTTCAAGGTAAATTAATTGCTTTGAATTACTAAGCTTTCAATTTCTCCTTAGTGAATATTAAATGATACTCATTTTATAGGAATATTTTAAATTTAATTTATTGGGATTACACTAGTCTATACAATTATATAGATTAAAGTGTACAATTCTGCAATACATCATTTGCACATTGTACTGTACATTCACCATCCAAAGTCATACACAACTTACAATAACATAGTGCTTACAGCATAAGAAGCATATTTACACAGAGCCTTATTTCTCACAAAAACAAAGTGAATTTTCTCACCCTGGATTCTTGTTTTATCTTTGAACTATTTTTTCATGACTAGATTAACTTCGTATGAAAAAAATGGGGAATAAAGAGACAAAGTAATTTTTCCAAGATCATAGAAATTTGTTGACTTGATTTCATATGTTCTGACTCCAAAGCCTATAAATGTGAAGCCTAGATCTGAAATTACTTGAATTTTAATTAAAAATGGGGGAACTATGCTTAATATTGCTAATCATATATATATATATGATTAATTAATTAAAGAGAAACAGAGAAACATGCAAATTGACATATCTCCACTATACCCATAAGCCACACCCAACAGCCAATCAGCAGCAAGTATGCAAATTAACCACAACCAAGATACATGCCCTTGACCAGGATCAAACCCGGGACCCTTCAGTCTGCAGGCCAACGCTCTATCCTGTGAAACAAACTGGTTTAGGCTTGGCCTGTTTCTTTTTCCACCTAAGTAAAACTTGCTTTCTAAATAAGTAAATAAATAAATAAACACTACCCTATATAATAAAAGCCTAATATTCAAATTGTCCCCTCAGGCAGTCATTCAACTGGGAGTTCAAATGGGAGACTGGGAATTCAACTGCTCACTATGATGTGCGCTGACCACCAGGGATGACATGGAACATGGCAGGTGTATGCAGCATACCCTCTTGACAGCTACCTGGAGGTGAGGGTGCAATGAGAATGCAGAGGGTCCACTGAGCTTGCTCTCCCCCTGCTACTCTCCCCAGTGTATTAGGACTCCAGTGCTGGGGAAGTTCCCATGCTCAGATCCTGACCTCCTGTGAGGAGGCTCCCCTCCACCTGTGTGGCCTGTTTCCAGGTGAGCCAAGCCACAGCCACTGGGCCTGGAGAGGCTGGTTGGGCTCCCAGTGGGTTTGAGAGTATACTGCCCACCTGGCTTCTGTGAAGCACCACTGAGCAGTCCAGAGGCCCATGCTGTGCCCTGGCCTGTAGCATTTGGTTGCACTTATCACATCTCCATATGGGGACTTGACGCTGTGACTCAGGTGGAGGGGCATGTGGGGGCTTGGGGTCCAGGTGCTTCCTAGAGCCCAGAGGTCAGCTGGGACCTGCCTTTCCAAGCCAGAAGCTAGCTTATTCCTTAATCACTGGCCAGGCCTAGGAACCATACCCATGCACCAATTTCATGTACCAGGCCTCTAGTTACTAATAATATTAGTATTTTACATTAAAAAAAATCAGTGTAAATTCTAAAATATAAAAACAAAGGCTCACTATACATCTTCAGACTTATCTAAAACTTCCTTTAAATTGAAATTCTTTATTTTACAACAACCAATTGGATAATAGGGCAAGGTAAATATAATTTTTATCTATAAATGTTTTACTCTAAGCTCATTGTCATATCAGTAAAAAATTATTCTGAATTTTACATTAATACTCAAATCTAGCTCTCCCTCAAACAAATATAAAACTTATGGTAGCCACTTTGGCATAAAAATAAATAAGTAAAAAAGACTATTTTTAAATCTTGATGGGAAAAAAAAGGAATAAGCTTAGATTTGCAGTTACACCTTTGAAAATGGGACAAATCCAAGGAATCTAATATAGGGCAATTAAATTTATCAAAATATAAAATTATTGCTTAGTTAAAGAAAAAAAAACAATCTTCTATATATGTAAAAGGAAAATATGCAAAGTGTACCTTTGGGAGTTCAGCCAGGAGTTCAATCGCTTGCTATGATGTGCTCTGACCACTATGGGGCAACATGAAATGAAGGAAGGGCTCAGCTAGCAGCTGGAAGTCTAGGAAAGGAGGCCCTGGCCAGTAGGTAAAAAGCCACAATTTGCCCTCATCACCGACCAGGCATAGGGATCTTAAACATGTCCAAATTTCATGGACCAGGCCTCTAGCATTATATATAACTAGAGGTCCAGTACACAAAATTTGTGCATGGGGGTGTGTGTCCCTCAGCCCAGCCTGCACGCTCTCATACCTGGGACCCCTGAAGATATTTTCAACTGCCGGTTTAGGCCCAATCCCCTAATGGCTTCTGGCTACCAGCCTGATCACCCCCTAATCATTCCCCTGCAGCCTGATTGATGCCTAATTGCTCCCCTGCCAATCTGTTTGCCCCTAACTACCCTCCCCTGCAGGCCTGGTCACCCCTAACATGCCTCACCTGCAGGCCTAGTCCCCTCCCAACTGCTCTTCCCTGCCGGCCTGGCTCCCCCTGAACTGCCCTTCTCTGCAGGCCTGGTTGCCCCCAACTTCCCTCCTCTGCCAGCCTGGTCACCCCTAACTGCGCTCCCCTGCAAGCTTGATTGCCCACAACTGCCTTCCCTTGCAGGCCTGGTCCCTCCCAAGTGCCTTCCCCTGCTGGACATCTTGTGGAGACCATCTTCTGTGCACATGGGAGCAGTCATTTTTGACCACATGGGGGAAACCATCTTGTATGTTGGAGTGATGGTCAATTTGCATATTATTTTTATTAGATAGGATTAGATAGGATAGAGACCACGTGCACGAGTGGGGCCCAGCTGGTTTACCCTGAAGGGTGTCCTGGATCAGGGTGATGGTTCCCTTGGGGTGTGGAGCAGCCTCAGTTAGGGGCCTATGGTGGTTTGCAGGCTGGTCATGCTCCCCCAGCAACCCAAGTGGAGGCCCTGGTATCTGGGATTTATTTATCTTCTATAATTTAAACTTTGTAGCCTTGAGCAGAGGCCAATGCAGGCCAGGGTAGGCAGAAAGCTTGGCTTCCTCCATTGCCGGGGAAACTCAAGCACCCTGCTCTTTCCCTGGCTGCAGCCATTTTGATTGGGTTAATTTGCATACTCTCTCCTGATTGGCTGGTGGGCTTGGTTTGTGGGTGTAGCAGTGGTGTGGTCAGTTTGCATATTACTCTTTTATTAGATAGTATGCTTTGATAGCACCTAAAGAGATAAGTGGATTTAATATGTTACTCTTATCTTTTTATGAGTAAACTATGTTTTTACAGTAAGTTGACAGTTAAAAATTTGGTACCTGCACAAAAAAGCCTATCTAATAAAAAGGCAATATGCAAATTAATCATCACTCTGTCACAAAGATAGCAGTGCTCATAGCCACAAGATGGCATTGCCAGTCCTCTCAACCCCACCAGAGTCCCCCAGTCCCAGGGTTGGGGAGCAACTGCTGAGAACAGGCATTGGGAGCGGCCTGGCAGAATGCTTGCTTTGTT
Organism: Antrozous pallidus; assembly: GCA_027563665.1. Classification (NCBI taxonomy): domain Eukaryota; kingdom Metazoa; phylum Chordata; class Mammalia; order Chiroptera; family Vespertilionidae; genus Antrozous; species Antrozous pallidus. The sequence continues at coordinate 51,884,354 of CM050520.1, read as the reverse complement.
GCCAAGGCTATGAGGCAAACATTCCACCACAGAGGGCCTCTGGGCAGCAGGCACAGAGTGCCTCCAGGCAGGGGCGGCGGGGTGCTTGTGTCATCACCCTGGTTATGAGACAAGTGTTCTGCGCCCAGCCACAGATGGGCCTTTGGGCCACGGAGAGCCTCTGGGCAGTGTGCATGGAGCAGCCAGGCCCCACAGAGAGCTACTGGTGCATGGATTCATGTGCAGGGCTACTAGTATTAATATAATACAAAAAATATAGTATATGCAAATACACATGTTGTACATTAATTTAGCTAAAATGCAATCCAAATTTTATGATATCCTACGAAGACACAAAGGAGGAATTAATACATCTAGAGGGAAGGAGGAATGCATTCATTGGGCTCTTGGGGACAAGGTGATACCTTAGAACTTCAGTGAATGAAAAATTATGCCATAGATTCTGTTCACTAACAGCCCTGGAAGACCTTTCCCAGAATTACAGTAGTTCTAGGGCTCAATCTTGTGTTCAGCTGGATAGTCCATCTTGAAACTTATGAAAATTTACTCTTGGAATGAATGGATGCAGACTGTACTTGTACTAGTAACTCAGAAAGCTTCTGAGAGGCTTCAAAATAAATACATGGAAAATATTTCATAGACTGGTCCATAAACATTATTGTGAATTGCTTTGTGATCTCAAGTAAGATCATCCAGAAGACATTTACTGTTAAACATCAAGTTCTTTTTTATTGTGAGTAAGCCTTTTATGAATTGCATTTTTGCATTCAAGCATATCCTGACCCTAGCAGAGAGTGTCCATTTTATGTGTAGCTTCCCATGCAAAATTAACCTAATTTGGCTTTGCATTTTGGGGAAAAACATTACATCTGTATCCATGTGTAAATAAGGTAATAATAAGGTAATAGCATTTGTCTTGTCAAAATCATCAATTGTTTTAAGTGTATTCAATGATGTTTAGTGTCTAGCACATTAAAAACAACAGCAATGATATCTGGATTAGTAACGTTGAAACCAAAGCTTAGCATGTAAAATATTTTCCCAAAGTTTTAAAATGGACATATTTTAATAAAATTATTTGTTTCACACTGATTTACATATATAGACATGCACATGCATATAAACACTCACTATGCATATTTCTATTTTAGGGAGGGAATTCAATAAATGAATTGCTATGCAAGATACTTTACGGCATGTCTTTACTACAAAAATACAGAAAATTAGTAATATCATGAATATTTTTCTAAATTATATGCCAGCCCTAAGGTCAGATTAAAGAATTTACTCAGTGGTTTCTCAGTGATTGGCATATAGTGAGTTCTCAAAACTATGTGTTGAGTAAAATGATGAGTAAATGAAAACATAATAATTATATAGAATACAAAGCTTGTGTCCATTTAAAAATGCTACTAAAGTAATTTTTATGGAAACTACTGACTCATAGTCTTTCTTTTCAATTTATCTCAATGCTCATCTGAAAAATAAAAAGATAAACAACTTTGAGAAGAAAAATCTTTAAAAAATATTATACTAAATTTTAGTAACCAAAAATGATCATAATAGGTAACTTAGAATATAAAAACAACTAAAACCGGAAACACAGATTTTTCGTATCACAATATAACTGTTTACTTTTAGTATTTAGATGTTTGTTTTTTCCCATGCATGTTCTTGTCTGTATTTTACATCTGTATACATTTATATCTATATTTAAAGTAATATCAATATTACGGCCTATTCTTTAGAATCGTTATCATTCTGTATAGTGTCCTATGCTCTCAAGATATATTTGGTATTCTTTTAAAGTTCAATTAATTGGGACAATTGAAGTTATACATAAATATTATAAATAAATGGAGACTAAATAGTCCCCCTACATATAGTGTAAGATAAGGTTTTATTACAGCACCTATTTATCATCCCTATAAGTCAGGTCAAAATTTGTACAAGAAGCTATTTTTCTTTAGGGAAGATTATTAAGTTTCTCAATAAAAAATGTAGATCTGATGATTGGCAATGTAAGAAATCTCCAAACCTGTAAATAACTTTTATACAAGTTTATTTGAACCTGACTGAGAATAAATGTCAAGAGCAAAACCTCAAATGCTCTGTATAAAGATAGTTTTACAGTTTTCTTAATGAATTTGAAATTAAGGAGAAGACAAAGGAAGATTACATGGAGGTGGAAGAAAGCAAGGTGGGGATTGGATTTTAGGATATCTGACAAGATCATGTGCTCTCTGGAGAGTGCTGCTGTTTTCAAGAGGTCCAGAAAAGAGGATTACTTCTGGCATTCCAAAGATGTATTAACCAGATGTATAAAAACAATGAATCTGGATTGCTTAAAGTTTTTACTACTTTTGAGGCCTGACCAAACACCTGGCCAGTTATATTACTTTCCATATAGCCCTGTTTGTCCTCAGTATGATTATACTGTATTTTATAGAGTTCTGGTAATAGGTGCAAATTTTGGTTATCACTTTTCTAAATGTAATATTTATACAAAATATAACATTCCCATTTCAAATTTCCTCTCCTTTGTCCTCTCCTTAATTTCATTCAAGGTTTTAAATAAGCTTAATTTAATTGATCAGACAAATGATTTGAGTAAAAATTTACTGAAATACACTAAAATATATTTTTAATCATTCAGTAATCCTTGGTTGATGAGTACCACTCTTATCCTGTGGACTGAGGAAATAATTATAAAATCTACAGTATATTAAATATGATCTGTATGTCAGGAACTAAATTATGTGGTTTTCTATCTTAATAGACTCCACAGTAGGCCCAAGAGTTAGAAGAATGTCATCCCTACTGCACAGATAAGAAAAAGGAAAGTTGTTAAGATCAAGAAAATTTCCTCAGCAATTTAGTTTTTATGAAATACAATTAGAATCAATAACAGCTATAAATGATTTCAACTCACACTAATTTCTTCTTAGAAAATAAAAGTAATTTAGCGACATCGTCTCTGAGGAAGCTGCCTGTGAGGAGCAAGGGGTCCCAGCCCCACACCAGAATCCCAGACCAGGGGCCTACAGCTGGAAAGAGAAGTCCCCAAAACTATGGGTGCAAAAACCAGGGCAGATTGGGACTCAGTGACACAGACATGGCTGGAGACCCAGTCCCTCTAAAAAGGCTGGTGCATGAATTATAAGCTCCTGATTCCTCCCACTTCCCCTGAGCTGCACAGCAGAGGTGAGGCTCTGGGGAACATAGAAACATTTTAAGAACAATCTACCTTCTAGGCATTGCATGACTGCTGCCACTCACGTTGATGGATTTAAAAAATGACAACTCTTCTTTAGAGTTGGCTGCTTAGTTTATAGAGCACACTCTATAATGATTCTTAGACTCTGGCCACGTAGCTGTATTCCAGTAAAGAGATGAGATATATACATGTGCTCAAAAGCTATAAAGCAAGACAGTAATCTCATGTTGTTTCTATTAATAATTAAAATCATAACAAAGTAAAAATTGAATAAAATCTGACATAGAGGTGGCAGTATTGTAGTTGCAGTATTGCTGCTTGAAGCTGGAGTTAAAAAATTACTTAATATTGTGTACCTCCCTTGCACAATGTGTGGGAGTTCAGGCTCTCTAGACAGCCGTGGGTTTAAACCCCAGCTCTGTCACTTAGGGCCTCTGTGCTTCTTTTTTCTATTCATAAATTTAGTTAGTATTAATAATTATTATTGTTGACAATGATAATACCTAATTATTGTTTTGTGTGTTTAAATGAGCTAAGCCACAAAAAAGAACTTAGGTGAGTGTGTTTTCTGCCCCGTACTTCTCACTTTTCAGTGAGAACAGCACATTTGGACAATGAGATGATGTACATTCAAAGGAGGTCATGGTAACTATGTCCGGAAAACAATGCATTCTGGGCTTGAGATAGCCTGCAACAGGCTGGGATGTGCAATAATGTCCTAACTAAACAAGACAAGGACTGCAGGCACTTTAGAATGTTGAGGGACTGTGTTCACATTGGTGAGCCAGTCAGACATGAGCAAGGCCTCTAGCTAGAGATAAAATGACTAGATAGGGCCTCAATCCCAGGAACAACTGAATTATTTTTAGTAATGTAAACAGTGTTGTGTTAGCATTTTTATATAAAATATAGATCTGAGGAACAGCTTTTATGCGTACCTCTGAGTAGCTTCCTGTTTCCCCAGAGGTAGAAATCCAAGATTTTTAACGTGACATACATGACACTTAATAATCAGGCTATGCCTTATCTCTTTAGCTGTATGCCCTATCACTTGATAAATACTTGAAGTCCTGATTTTTGCCTCCATAATAATAATTTATTTTATATCCTCTGTCACTCTCCCCCTTACTTGCCACTTACAATTATCATTTTCTTTTTACCCTACACTCACTTTCAAAATCAACGTCAGACATCCCTATTCTAGGAATCACCTTCATCTAGTTCTAGAATGGATTAGGTGTGTCTTTTCTTTCTTCCTGTAGTGCCCCCATATTCACTTCCTGCTTTGCTTAATGATCATCTGCTTATCCACTATATCAGCAGACCATGATTGTCTAACAGGGAGGGATCAGGTCTTCCCCAGTTAAATGGGCCTTGTAGGAATCTTCAAGTTCAAAATATAGGCTGGTTCTCATTGACTTTTTTTTTAAATACAGGAATGACAGCTTCTAATACATCCTTGAAAGGGCTATACCAGCTTTCTCTAGATGCCATTCCAGGTACATGGCAAGAGCGAGGGTTGGAGAAGATGCCTTACTCCTCTAGGCATCCAGGTTAAGATATAAAGATTCTATCTGGGAAGACACTTTATCTGAATTTTGTTTAGGGCAACAACATGATAAGGCAGATGCACTATACAGTATACAGAGTACCTAGAACTGGTACCTAGAGTACCATTGTTCTGGTGTATTTGCAGATGGGAACACATATTTTGTGGTCAAACTTGCATTCCAATGCATTCCTTCTATGGAGCTGCAGAACCTCCCAATAGCTTCATCCCCTGTTTTCCAAATTCAGTATTTTGAAAGAGAAAATAGAGAGCTTACTTGCAGAGTTTTCATGAGGTTAAACTAAATGCCTTTAGTAAACAGTGTAATAGGTATTTAAAACTTACTGCATTATCACATGTATAGTTTGTTATCAAAAGAGAAAACACCACCTGGGAAAATAGTTTCAACTTGCTTTTCCCCAGTTATCAAGCTCCAAAATCAAATCCCACCTGAAGTCTTTTCCTGAACCAACTTTTATTTTAAAACATATGTAACTTCATTTTTGCAATCAATGCCAATCCAAGGCCTATTTTTAAAACTCAAATATGCTAGTATTCAGTGTCAGTGTATTTGCCAAGTGTTCAAATTCATTTATTCCTCACCAGTATAAAAGCTTAATATTAATATTCACATTTTTATAGTCATTTGGGCAGTATTGAAACCTGAATTTGAAAAGGTCCAGATGGTTTGAATTTTATTGAAACTTTAGTTTAAAACAGCTCAGCTGCTTAAGGCAAAATTATAGGAGAGTGTAGAACCTGTTTCAGAAATGGTTAGTATCCTGCCCACAGACCTTCCCTGGAGTTCCATCTCTCCTCATCACAGATTTGTCTTTACCCAATCCTAGTGCCTATTTATCTCCTAGTGCACATAGTTTAAGTCACCCTGCCTGGAAGCATGTGCTTCATAAAAATACCTGCATGCTGCCTCCTCAGTCCTAATAGCTCACACATAATCCTGGCACCATCAGTGAATGCATATCTGTTGCATAGCTACTCGATGCAAGCACTAAGTTTGAAGGAGATCCCAAACATCTCTGTTCCTGGCTCCTCACTGCTTAGCCTGTGAACTAATCAACAGCTCATCTTTCCAACCACTAGCACCTCCAACAGCATCACCGCCCCCTTCAGCATTGCTGGTATTGCTATGTCTGCCACATGTGAAGTTCTCCACAAATTTTATTTTTACTATTTTAACCACTTTTTGCAATATGTTTTTATTGATTTTCAGAGAGAGAGGAAGGGAGAGGGATAGAGACACAGAAACATCAATGAGAGAAACATCATCAATTAGTTGCCTCCTATATAACCCTCTCTGGGGATAGAGTCAGGCATGTGCCCTGACCTGCAATTGAACCAGTGACCTCTTGTTTCCTGGGTCTATGCTCAACCCCTGAGCCACGCTAGCTGGACACACTTTTTTTTTTTAAAGATATCCCCACTTTACATTTTACTGGTTGATCTCTTTAAGCTTCAGTTTTCTCACTTGAAAAAAAAAAGTAATAATATTTTCTACCTCTTAGAGTTGTTTTGAGGATCAAATCACATAATATCAGTCAAGTTCTTAATAGTGCAAGGCTGGGATATGACAAGGCTGGTGTAAAAAGTATATATATATTATTTTTAAAATGCACCAACCAGTGCTCAAAGGCATGAAATAATTTTTCCAGGGTGATCCAGAGAATAGCAGAAATAAAGACTGAAGTTCATTTTGCCTTATGTCAAAATATGTTCTCTCTCTTTTGACTACCTTTTAGGGTTAGCTCTGTGGTTAGGAAGCTGCTCTTACTAGAGTCTACTAAGTTTTATGCTCTTCTTCCTTTTTCTAAAATGGATTAAATTACAAATGGGATTTTTTTAAATGTCCCATGGACTAAAGAGAGGACCCTGAGTTTCCTCTCAAAACCCAGAAGCCATGGGCAGTCCAGTAGAATTCAGGGTTGGTGAGAGAAATGTACTGGAAATAAACTCATTCCTGATGCTATAACTTTCTCGGTGCTGCTTTACCCCTGGACGTGTCCAATTTTCCTGCCCTTTAACTACTTTTTAAATTTTTTTAATGTATTTTTATTGATTGTTTACAGAAAGGAATAGAGAGTTAGAAACATTGATCAGCTGCCTCCTGCATGCCCCGTACTGGGGGTGTGCCTGGAACCAAGGTACATGCCCTTGACAGAAATCGAACCTGGGACCTTTCAGTCTACAGGCTGATGATCTATCCACTGAGGCAAACTGGTTAGGGCCCTTTAACTACTTTTGACCTCTGTTACCCTTGACCTCAGTTATCTGAGAATTAGTTATTTCACCCAAAGTCAGAAAACCCATATAAGGTTTTCAATATGTCCACCAAACAATAGTGATACTTTCAGGAATTTGGCAGGGAACTCAGGGATTGATTCTACAATACCTGTGTTCCCAGAGGTTTCTGAAAAACAATAGAAGAAAAAAGTATTTTGTTTAGCTGGCATGCAAAGCGTGTGGTTTCTTCATCAAATAGAAAGCTCAGAGCCAACCTGAAAACAAGAAAAACTTGGCTTTGAAATGTGAGTTTCTTCCTAAAATCTGCTTTAATTAGAACAGGATATAAAGGAAAGAAAGAAAAGAGAACAAACCTATTTAAAGAAAAACTCTTTTCTGACAAGGGCTAGTGGCTTTTGAACAAAACTCCTTTATGTCATTGCAGTTTCCCCAGTGTGTGGATAAATCTAAAAATAGGGGCTCAAGCTTTTATTAACTGGACAGATACCGAATGTCCTGCTGGGGTAGGATTTGTTTTGATTATTGATTCTGGGAGCAGGCTATGTGCCTCTGTCCACCCCAGGGACATGTAGTGAATTGGTGTTCTAAATTAACCACCTAATCTCAGAAGTACATTGTTAGTTATTTCTCTTTTTAGAGCATCAATACTTTTATTGAAAATACCTCACGCAAGCACAAATATTCCTGGAAAATGAAAGCCAAACCATTGTATTTTAAAACTGTCTTATTATCCTGGACACAAACAAGGGAAAGACCCATTCTTCAAGGTCTTCTGCCTATTGTTCAGAGTAGTTTGTGGGAATGCAAACTGCCCATATCATGTCCTTTACTGAGGGATTCCTCTCTACATGGTAGACTGATAATTAAACATGCGGAAACAAATCCTTCTGTACCTGTTCATGCCAAAAGCCTGCATAGCACATGAGGAGCCACATGTATGTTCGTTCAATTTTCTTCCATCCCTTTGAGTGCAGAGACCAGCACTTGCTCAAATTTGTGTTCTTGTTTTGCCTGGTATATAGTAAGTGCCCAATAAATGCTTTGGGGATTGGTTATAGTGAGTGATTTCTGAGGAAAAACAAAAATCAATCCTTAGTCAATTCCAGTTATGTCAATTACTTGGACATGCTTAGTTAGGCAAGGTCTCAGCATGACTGAGTAAAGAATCAGACACCAACAGCAGAATCTGTTCTAGCATTGCACAAGAGTATTCCTTTAAATCATTTTTAGGTTTCTTTCTTCATTTCTTTGTATTTTAGGAAAGACTAACAGTAGTGAGAATTTAAAACCATCTGCTTGAATATGAAATGTAAGACAGAATGCATTAAAACTCAAGTGATTATGTGGATATTGAGTTACAAATTTACCAAAATCTGATCAATTGTAATCTTGCTTCTTTTTCCATGGACTCTTAGATAAGGTCTTGATAAGCATATATTATTATAGGCCTCTTATTTTTCTAAATGTATATGATTCAGATATGAGTGAAGCAAAATCATTATTTTTAATGAGGGAAATACTATGTCATTTCAAGAAATAAAATGTGATAAGAGGACATATAGAAAGGTCAACATTATTCTATCAAGAATCTAAAGAGGATTCTTGAAGGAGAAGTGCACAGGTACAAAGAAAAGGCAAACAGTGATTATGTATTAGTATATATGTAAGAGTATGTATTTATGTATGAGTATGTGTGTAAAAGATAGTGAATGGTATTATAATGTGTAATGCAGCTGACATGAAATAAGAAGTACTGGGGGGAAAAATCAATGCCTTCTTGGTATAATAATAGAAATTCAGATATGAAAAGGACTCTGCATTCTCTCCTAAGTCTAGCAGATAACTACCCTGCCAGCTTTCTCTGGGCTTTAAGGATGCTTTCACTGAATATTCCACTTTTGATATGGATTATAATAATCCTGCAAAGTCACATTTCATTAATGCATATTTGAAATACTGGAAGAAAATTGCATAATGATCAGTTTTGTTTAGGCGTCTTGTTAATGAATTCCATCACACTATTTCCTTCTTTGATCAACCTGCCATCGGGGTGACATCTGTCTAAGAAAGACAAATCTGTCTCCTTTAAAACTGTCAGCAGGGGATCTGAAAGTTGTTCCTTAAGAAATGTACTTGAGCTTGCCTGGTGTGGCTCAGTGGTTAAGTGTTGACTTAGGAACCAAGAAGTCATGGTTGGATTCCTGGTCAGGGCACATGCTTGGATTAAGGGCTTAATCCCCAGGGTGGGGTATGCAGGAGGCAGCCACCAATGATTATCTCTCATTATTGATGTTTCTATCTCTCCTTCTCTTTTCCTCTCTGAAAACAATAAAATATATTTTTAAAAAATAAATGCACTTGTGTCAAAATATGTAAGATTTGATGAATGCCAGGCAATGATCAATTCTAAATAGATGTGTGTGTGTGTGTGTGTGTGTGTGTGTGTGTGTGTGTGTGTATTAGCTGACCAGTTACTAAAACACACACTGACCACGAGGGGTATACAGAGATGGTGATCAGTGCATTTAAAACAGCCAACCTCCCATGGCCAGCCAACTTCCCCCAGTTCTTCCACCGAGCCAGAACCTTCTGTCTGGCAGACCCTGTCTGGCAGCCAGCAGCTGGCAGACCTGGGGCAGCCCAGCCTTGATCAGGACTAGGAGAGATGGCCTCGATTGGCCCTGACTGCCAGGCAGGCCTAGGAACCCCACCTGTTCATGAATTTCATGGATTGGGCCTCTAATTGTATTATAATGTTACAATAATGTATTCACTGAGTTTATTAATATCCTCAAATATACATACATCAACAAGGCCATCATTTCCATTTGGATTAAGCAAAAGATTTATATTTAATTGTTAAAAAAATATTATGAGGTAGACTAAACCATAAGAATAATAAATTAAAAATGGATACTTGAACTCTATCAGCGTCCCCTAAACATTGATGCTATTTTCTCCAAGATAGCTCTGTTAAAACTACATTTACTTTTGTGAAAAATAGCCTACCTAAATATTTCCAATAATTTTTGTATAAATGTGAGCAACTTGTATTATCTTCAAGGTATTTTAAGGGAATTTACACTTGACCTGCCTGTCCATCCACAAAAGTCTCAGTAAAAGTCATGCATTTGTTCATTTATTTGATAAGCCATCTGTGAGGATTGCATGCACTGAGTACCAAGCTAGACATTTGCAGTTCCCAGAAGGGAGGATAAGCCAGCCTTGAGAGGCCTCTCACTTAATGAGGGAAATAGAAATGTGAACAAATAAGACTTAAGACTATAATAAATGATAAGTGCTATCTTTGTGAAAGTATATGTAATTTGTTGGGCAGAGCAAGAAATTTTGCCTGGAAGCTTGAGAGAAAGTTTCATAGGTGAAATAGTGAAAAAAGCAGGCCTTGAGAATGTGTAGACTTTTGCCAAGAAGCGAAATCTTTGATGACCTTTCCAGCCAAAATATCTGGTAAGACAAGGAGAAATGAAAATCATTAACACTAAGCAAGATTCATAGGAGTTTCATATTGATAAAACTCCAGCTCCATAATTTAACGCATAAAAATCTTAGCCCCATTCCACAAATCTCTTCAGAACTTGTTACTTATCACATCAGAGTATAATAGTTGCTACACCTGTGTCTCTTTCCCATTAGATGGTGAGTGCCTTTGATACTGAGCTCTACCACATTCCAGTGTCACTAGCATCTGATATAGTTTCCAAAGAATGTCAAATGTTCAATAAGCATTAGCCGAACAAGTGAATGAGTCCATTCATCAAAAACGAATGACTGGTTTTATAGTCCCGTGGTTATATGGCTTTCTCCCTTACTGGAGTGAGAGCCTCAGGAGAGGAGGGGCCATTTTGGTATTGGTTAGGAGGCCTTTCAGCAGAATTGTTTATGAATTTTAAAGGAGTTCAAACAAGAAATCCTGAATTAAAAAAATAATGTTATCAATTATTTTATGTGTTTTTTTTCCCTTTTGTCTTGAGAAGCAGCTTAATTATGGAACTGCTTCTATCTCCCAACTGTTCACTTAGGACAGTGATTATCAACCTTTTTCATCTCATAGCATACATAAATTAATTACTAAAAGGCTGTGGCACACCAAAAAATATATCTTGCTGATATGACAAAAATGGTATAATTTTGATTTATTCACACTGAATGGCTATTATTGTATTGGCTGTCATTTTTTCTTTTTAATTTGACAACCTAAGGAAAAAGAGGTCTATGCCCTTGACTAAATAGTCCGGCATTGCATGTCCTAAAAATTCTTGTAGCGCATCAGTTGAAAATTGCTGACTTAGGGGGAATGGTATATTCTCAATATTTTTTTCAATAGCTCTAGGAAGCTTCAGTTTACTAGTAAAGGTTTTGACCAAAGTAAATTAAATAAAGTGCGGCTCACTTAGCAAGAATAAGCATACTACTTATGCTGCAAACATTACTTCAAAATGGAAGAGGGATAGTTGAGACAAGCAACATCACCAATATTGACAGTTATTGATTTCAAGCATTCACTATTAACTAGTTCCCATCTTTTGCCTCCTTGCAGAAGAGTCCAGATACCAAAGTCAAGATGAGGGAGCAGAAATGTGTGCTGAGATGTGTGAAATGTTTGTCTCAGACCATTCATCCATAGAAGGGTATATCAACATATCTTACTTAAAATTCTATTACTTTCTCCACAGTCCTACTGATAATAAGGTACTAAGAGGAGGAGGCAAGAGTGTGTATAAGGAATTCTTTCCCAGATATCTCAGTGTCTTTTGGGGCTTACCTCAACATGAAGAATTGCCACTCTAGGTGGTTTGAGATAAAAAGACCTGCTATTAGACTGCCGGTGACATTACTGGCTCTGCAATGTACAGGTCTTCGAGCTGATTTGCAGAAGTGCTCCCTTGTGGGATGATGGAACGGGGCATTGCCTTGGCAAGATTTCCACCCCACTTGCTTGCCTCTGCTGGGGCTCCTTAGGGCAGGGCATAGCCTAAACATTCATTTTTAAGAAGATCTTTGTTAAAAATATCCATTATCCATCACCTTCAAATGTTCATGATCATGAGAATTTTACCACGGAGGTTGATAGGAACACTAAACACTATGTAACTTCATACCTGGTTGTCATAGCCATGGACATTTCAGGTGATGACTCCTTATAAAGAATATCTGACTTTTTTTTGTAGGTGGCATTTAGAAAAATACCTAATATGCTAAACCAGGTAGTGCTTTCATTCCCTTTCAGGATAACGTTTGCAGATTCTCCTGGCAGAGAGTCATATGGACACACAGCATCACAACTTTGGAAATGGCTATACAGATGGCAATAATACAGTTCTCCATTTTGATCTCAGTGCCTGGTTGATAGTATGGTAAAGTTTTGTTGTTGTTGTGGTTTGTTCATTTTACTACTCAACCTTTATAACATGTTCTACTTCTCATCCATCTCAGCCACAATAGAATGCAATACTATTCTCAAAATTCTATAGTCTCTGGTGCAGCCACAGTTGCCTGCTCTGAATCCTGTGAAATGCAGGGAAAGTCATTGGCAGTTAAAAAAAAATCCTAGTTTTTCTTCTCTTACCTTCACATTTTTCTTGCAGGCTTGACATTAACTTCCCTATTCTCTACAATTTTTTTTTTTTTGCAGTGGTGACAGCTAATTCTGACTTCTGGGCATGTAGAGAGGAATTTTTTCCCCCATCAACACATATATCTTCTTTTCTGTGCTGCTTTGGAGTCATACTGGGTCCTCTACTCAGCTGTCAGCTCTCTACACCATGACTAATTACCAGGATGCTACATGTGTTTTGTGGATAAACACGATTTCTAGTTTAGTTGCATAATCTAATTGTGTCAAACCCAGGTTTCTAAATAGCCAATTACTTTGAAATGAAAAAACACTGATTTGCTTTTGTTCAGAGACTCCCTAAGTAAAGTCATTTTCTGCCTGTCATCTCATTTCCACTGTACTTGGAGGACAGAACTCAGGAGCGGAACTATAGCACACACTCCCATTGGGACTGACTCCGAAATGGCATCAAGCAACCCAACCATGAAGAGTTAATTTGGAGAACGTTTTGGGTATGTGGTCAATGCAGATGGGAGATTAGATTTGTCTCTTAATATCAAATCTGACTCAGATAAATTGTGGCTGATTGGTGAAGGGGCTGCAAACAATAATCTTGAGATTTTATGTTTTCTGTGACATTTCTCAGCACAGCAGATAAAAAGCACTTCACATAGTCGTCCCCGAGCAATTAGTGCCATTAACGCCTTCAACAAGCATATGGTCACAGTGGAGAAGAAATTAGCCCCATGCCACATCTCCATTGCTGTTTGTGTACTTTTGGACACAGTTCATTAGTGTGTCTTTCCTTCAGATCTATCTCCCTTAAAGAGGTTGTGCTGTATGTTAACTTAATAGTCAATTATTTAGTAACCCCCAGCGACTACCTTTCCAAGGATGATTGCCCTCCTGTATATTTCCCCCTTTAATACTTACAATGTATAATTATCATGTCCCTAGATGCACTACTGGCCTCTCATCCTCAACCAATCTAAAAACAGAACTCCTACTTTATAGAAAATGTCACAAAATATGTCTTTATTTTATTTTTATTATATTTCCAGAAAATTTTACTACAAAGTTAACGAAGAGTACGTTTTTAGACCTAGCACTTACTTACTTCATAGGTCTCTTTCTAGGCTTGTTATCTTGATAACAAGCACATCCTATATAATAAAAGCCTAATATGCTAAGTGTCCAGTTGTCTGGTTGGCTGTTCACCCAATGAAAGCATAATATGCCACTGATATGCTAAGTCCACTCAACTACTTGCTATGATGTGCACTGACCAACGGAGGACAGAGAGTCAACTGGTCATCCAGTCATGCACTGACCACCAGGGGGCAGATGCTCCAACCCATAGATTAGCTTGCTGCTGAGATCTGGTTTATCTGGACTGAGCAAGACAGGCTGGACATGCCCTGCTTCCTTCCCTGGCCCTGATTGTGTACCAGGTCCCTTGGCCTTGCCTGTGCTTTCTTGAAATCTGGGACCCCTTGAGGGATGACAGAGAGCCAGTTTCAGCCTGATCCCACAGGCCAGGCTGAGGGATCCCACTGGTTCACAAATTCGTGCACTGGACCTCTATTAGTTAATAACATATATATAAATAAACTTGTTTCAATACAGTTTCTTGAATAGCCTCTCTCTTTCTACTCCATATTCCTTTCTGTAATACTTCCTTTCTTGGCAGATGGTATTAAAATAACCAAGAAAAATTTTGGGATGTGTTATGGTAGAGTTAGAAATTCATTCACTTTGTGTATAGTGGGATATGCTTATATAGTTTGCAGTCACTTTCATAGGTAAAATTATTGAGATCCCTTGCAGTGCCAGAAAACTTTCCAGGAATACTCCTACTGCCTTCAAGGTAGAATTAAAGGAAAAGAGATTAAATATCCAAGCCATCTTCTTCTTCTTCTTCTTTGTTTTTTTTTTCTTTTACACAAAATACTTTTATGAATAACAATAACAGTATATCTGTCACTGTTATTGTTTTTAACTTTTAATTTCTGAATTTTATACCAAGTCCTCACAATTCAACCTGCTAAGAAATGTTTACATCTGTATCCTTTCTTTCTTCATATCCATGGCTCATTTGCTCACATTTGGAACTTTTTGATATCCTATTAAAGTAATTCCCTACCATTAGTTTTTTGTTTGTTTTAAGTTTGGTTCTTATCATGCCACTTCAAAATCCTCCTGTAATTTCAAATTGCCTACTGGTAACAGTCTACATCCTTTAGTGTTGCATGTAAGACTTTATGCAAATTTAAATTTCCCCAGAACCCTCCCTTTTACCACCACCTCCAAAGGACTTGTCATTTCTCAGTATTGGTGAGTTCTCTCAGGCTTGTAATCGGTTTCCATTTGTTTCCTCTGTACTTGGTACTTCTTCACCTTACTCATAGATATTAAAATGACTCTTCTTTCACAAATTCCTCTACGTACTACCCCATCTACTACTCATACCTCTATATTAGGAAGTGATTTATTCTCCTCACAGTTTTTGTCCTGACTTTTGCCTATAAAACTTACTATGTTTTACTGTTTATTATTCTTTTTTTGTATGCACAATTGGTTTTTCTTTTTTAATTTTTAATTTCTCTATGGTAAAGTGCATAATAGTCACATTGTATAGCTTTAGCTTTATACTAATTATAGATGCCCAGGAATTGTCTTCAGAGGAAAAACATATCTCTTAATCAATTGGATATATACTCTATAACAACTTAGCACATTGTGTACCTCTCAGGAGTTTTCTCGTTTTTTACTCACCATCTGTTAAGGACCTTAGATGTCAACACACTGTCTTGTTCACATCAAATGAAGTGATCTCATTGGTGGAAACCATGCAGGTCAGTCTATGTAAAACTATATAATTGCACGAACCCATAAAGCATTGCAGTTACATTGTATTTTGTTCATTCAAATAGTCTTCATCTTCAAGTTCCTGGCCTTTTAGAAATGCCCTCTCTCAAAATAAGGAAGGAAACCAATGAAACTGATACACTTCTGGAAGTATTTAATGATAATTTATCAGATGTTCCTAGTGAGATCGAAGGTGCGGATGACTGTTTTGAGGATTCTACTGACAGTGAAATTATTAGACCTGGGAAGCGCAAGGTGGCGGTGCTTTCAAGTGATTCCGACACTGATGAAGCTTCTGATAATTGTTGGTTTGAAATTGACACACCACCACACTTACAAATGTTTGAAGATCATATTGGGGTCAATACATTTCCATCTCAGTGTGACTCTGTACCCTCTGTGACCAATCTCTTTTATAGTGATGAATTGTTTGAGATGTTGTGCAAAGAGCTGTCCTTCTATAATGATCAAACTGCAATGAAACACAAAACACCATCTGGAACACTAAAGTGGTCTCCGGTTACACAGAAGGCCATCGAGAAATCCTTTGGCCTAATTATTCTGAGGGGTCAAACAAGAAAAGATAGCTTGAAAGACTGTTAGTCAACAGATCCTTTGATATATACCCCTATATTTCCACAGACAATGAGTTGCCATAGATTTGAACAAATATGGACATTCTGGCACTTCAATGACAACGCCAAAATAGACAGTCGCTCGGGGAGACTGTTCAAGATCCAACCTGTGCTGGATTGTTTCCTGCATAAATTTCGGACAATATACAAACCAAAGCAACAGTTGTCTTTGGACGAGGGAATGATTCCATGGAGAGGACGTTTAAAATTTATCACGTACATCCCAGTGAAAATAACAAAATACGGTTACTTGTTCGGATGGTGTGTGAGAGTGACACTGGCTATATCTGCAATATGAAGATATACACTGCTGAAGGAAAGGAATTGCAAGAAACTGTTCTTTCAGTCCTTGGACCCTATCTTGGCATATGACACCATATTTACCAGGATAATTATTACAATGCTACACCTACTGCTGAATTGCTGCTACAGAACAAAACTAGAGTCTGTGGGACTATTAGGGAGAGTAGTGGTTTACCACCAAATTTGAAAATGAAAACATCAAGAATGAAGAAAGGTAACATAATATTTTCTAGAAAAGGTGATATTCTTCTCCTGGCATGGAAAGACAAGCGGGTTGTCCGAATGATATCAATGATCCATGACACTTCTGTCTCAACAACAGGATAAAAAAAATAGAAAAACGGAAGAGAATATTGTGAAACCTACTTGCATCAAGGACAATGCCCACATGAAAGGCGTTGACCGTGCGGATTAATTCCTTTCGTGTTGTTCTATTCTAAGGAAAATGATGAAATGGACAAAAAAAGTAGTGCTATACCTTATAAACTTTGGAGTTTTCAATTCATTTAGAGTGTACAATGTCCTCAATCCACAAGCAAAAATGAAGTATAAACAGATTCTGCTATCAGTGGCGAGAGACTGGATAAGGGATAACAATAATGAAGGCTCTCGGGAACCAGAGAAAAATCTGTCCAGCCCTTCCCCTGGGTGTGCAAGGAGAGCACCTCTTAAAGATCCACCCAAGTGGTCGTCAGGTGATATGAAGCAGCATGAACCTACGTGTATTCCAGCAAGTGGAAAGAAAAAAATTCCTACAAGAGCCTGCAGAGTTTGTGTTGCCCGTGAAAAAGGAGTGAATCTAGATACTTATGTAAATTTTGTTTGGTCCCTTTTCATAAAGGAAAATGTTTTACAGAGTACCATATGTTAAAAAAGTACTAGGAACTTTAATTGTTTAATTGTTTAATTGTTTTTGTAAATAAAATGATATAATTATTGAAAAACAACACCTAAAGTGCATTATGATCTGTAGTTATGATGATTTGAATAATGTGCAGTTTGCCCAAAAATGTGCGGTCCCTGGCATATGTCTTAGAGAGATTTCTATGTGATATCCAATGTGTTAGTATGAAAATTACCAAAAAGAAAAATACTGTCATTTTTTAATCCCATAGGAGGTGACTTCCTCCCACCCTCAGTGTTATTGAATTATAACTGACAAATTAACATTGGAATTTCCACCCAGCCACACTGAGGTAGAATTGACACATTATTATATATACTAGGGGCCGGGTGCACAAAATTCATGCACTTGGGGGGAGGGGGTCCCCTCATCCCAGCCTGCCCCCTCTCACATACTGGGAGACCTCAGAGGATGTCCTACTGATGGCTTAGGCCCATTCCCTATGGGGAGGAGGCCTAAACCACAGTCTGGACTCTCTTTATGGAAGGCAACTGGGCTGATCAGGGAAAGGCACCAGCCCCATCACCCCACTGCTGCAGCCACTGCCAGTCACTTCAGCCACCAAGATGTTTTCATCAACCCAGACTCTGGTCCCTTCACCATGAAAAAATGACAACTATCTTTAGGCATTTTCAAGATGTGTCTTTCATAGGATATAACATTTCTTTCTTTTTTTCTTTTCTTTTTTCTTTTATCCTCACCTGAGGATATGTTTCCATTGGTTTTTAGAAAGTGTGGAAGAGAAAGGGAAAGACAGAGAGCAACATCAAAGTGAGAAGAATACTTTGATTGGTTATCTCCGGCATGAGCCCTGACCTGGGCCCTACCCAGGGAGGAGCCTGCAATCCAGGTACATGCCCTTGATCAGAATATAACCCGGACCCTGCAATTGGAAAACCTAGACATTATCCACTGAGCCAAACTGCCTAGGGAAAAGATATGATATTTCTTAGTCCTCCAGCAGCAGACCTTTGTTTTTCTTTTTTTTTCTCTAGGAGTGTGGTAGAAAACCCTAGATTACTGTTTTGGATTCTTATACCCAAGTTACTAAGAATATTACCAGTGAGGTACAGGGAGCTTAGCCAATGAGCAGTCAGAAAAAGTGTTTCCTCTACAGTTCACATCTATCTTCTCTGATCTCTGGCTCCATCCCTGCCAAGGCCTAAAGCCTCTAGCCCTGGGTAGGGGACCCCAGTTAGCTGCGATTGCCCTGCTCCACTCCAGCCAAGGCCCCAAGCCTCTGGCCAAGGATCCAAGGCTCAGGTCTCGGGCAGGGGACCCCCAGCATGCTTGATCATCTTGCTCTGCCCCCAGCCAAGACCCCAAGCCTCTGGCCAAGGATCCAAGGCTCCGGTCTAGAGCAGGGGACACCCAGTGCGCTTGATTGCTCTGCTCCAAGGATGGGGCCCTGGGCGGTTGACCCCCAGCATGTGTGATTGCCCTGTTGCCTCTGTTTGAGGCTTGAACCCTGGGCGGGGGACCCCCAGCATGGGCGATCACCCTATTCCACCCCAGGCCAAAGCACAAGTGTCTGGCTGATGCTCTGAGGCTGGGGCCCTGGGCAGTTGATCCCCAGCAGGCATGATTACCCTGCTGCCTCTGTTTGAGGCTCGGTCCCTGGGCAGTTGACCTCCAGCGAGGGAGTGCGCCCCTCTGCCCTCCATGCCGCCTTGCCCTCCCGCCTGCCTCGCTGCCCCAACCCCCGCTCCTGATTGGCTGGTACCATAGGGAAGGTGTGGTAATTTTCATGTTTTCCTTTTATTAGATAGGATTAGAGGCCTGGTGTACTGGTTCATGCACATTGCGAGTAAATTAATTAGAGGGTGGCCAGTGGGGCAGGACTGGGTGAGACGGACCAGACACACTTTGGAAACAATCTCCAGCAGTCTCTCCTTGGGCAACAGCACCTGGTTGGCACCAGGGCTCAAAGGGCATCTTCAGAGTAAGCAGGTCCCTCTGGCAGGTGGGGTCTCTTGGCCTGGCCTGCAAGGATCAGGCAGAAACTGACATCCTCCAAGGGGTCCCAGAGTGCAAGAGGGCACTCTGTAAAGTTGCTGTTGATTGAGAGCTCCTGTGTTGAGTGACTGCCCCTGGTGGTCAGTGCGCATCATAGCTACTAGCTGGTCGGCTGGTCAGCGGGTTGGCCAGTTGCTTAGGCTTTTGTATATATAGATATGTTAGGATGTAAAATGTGATAATTTAATATATATTGTGAAATTATTACCAGCATTAATTTAATTAACACATCCATCATTTTACAGTTATCTCTTTTTGTATATACTTAATATACAATGTCTTAGCCAATTTCAAGAGTACAGTACAACATTATAAACTACTAGAAGCCCAATGCATAAACTCGTGCACCAGTGGGGATTAGGCTGAAATAGGCAGTCTGACATTCCCCCAAGGGATGTAGTGGTGTGTAAAGCAGCAGGCGAACAGGGAGGAGCTCAAGCTTGGGCCAGGATGCCACACAGCTCCTGCTCATTCCAGCTCCACTGCACCTGCTGCTGTTGCTGCTCAGTAGCACTGGTGCAGCAACTGGTCAACTGGTCATTCAGTTGTTCATTCTCCCAGTCGTTCAGTTGCTTAGGCTTTTATATATGTATAGATCATTACTGTGCTGTACATTTGATCCCTGAACTTACTCCTTTTGTAACTGAAGGTTTTTACTCTGTGATCAATATTCCCCATCCTCCCAGTTCCTGGTGACCATTGTTCTATTCTCTGCTTCTATTAGTGTGACTCTTTTTACATCCCAAATATCAATGAGAACATACAGTATTTGTCATTCTATGTCTATATCACTTAAATATGTCCTCTAGTTTCATCCATGTTGTTCCAACTGACAGAATTTTCTTTTTTTAAGGCAAAATAATATTCCACATTAGATTCATGTGTGTGTGTGTGTGTGTGTGCGCGCGCGTGCACACTTGTGGGTGTCTGAGAGAGAATACATATATCACATTTACTTTATTCATTCATCTGTTGATCAATACTTACGTTGTTCCCATGTTTTGGATAATGTGACTAGTGCTTCAATGATAGTGCAGATATCACTTAGAGATACTGGTTTAATTTGTTTTAGATACATGGAAGAAATGGAATTGTTAATTCATGTAAAAACTATTAGACATTGAATAAATCAATTGAAAAATACACACATAATTAGAAAGTACTCCGTGTTCATGAATTGGAAGAGT
Source organism: Antrozous pallidus (assembly GCA_027563665.1). Classification (NCBI taxonomy): domain Eukaryota; kingdom Metazoa; phylum Chordata; class Mammalia; order Chiroptera; family Vespertilionidae; genus Antrozous; species Antrozous pallidus. The sequence goes on along the minus strand of CM050520.1, from coordinate 51,863,841 downwards.
GGATATTATTAAAATGTTCATACAATCAAAAAGATTCAGTGATGTCTGAATCTAATTTCTAATCTAATTTCTAATTTCATAGAAATAGGAACAAATAATCCTAAAATTTGCATGGAATCACAAAACCCTGAACCCTTAGCAATCTTAAGAAAGAAGAACAAAATGGGAGAAATCACACTTTTTGCTTCCAAACCATTTTACAAACCTATAATAATTAAGATAGCATAGTACTGGCACAAAAAGAAAAACATAGAGGGATGGAACAAATAGCCCAGAAATCAATCTTTGCATATGAAGTCAACTGATCTTTTAGAAGAATGCTAAGAATATACACTATGAAAAGATAGTTTCTTAAATAAATGGTGTTGAGGAAAATGGATATCCACATTCCAAAGAACAAAATCATATTATCATAACACACAAAAATTGACTCATAACATATTAAACTTAAATGTAAAATTAAATGAAAGAATAAAAGTGTTAGAAAAAAATATAGAGGAGAATCTCCTTGACATGAATCTTAGCAATGATTTTGGTTAGGACAACAAAATTACAGGCAACAAAAATAAACAACTGAGACTATATCCTACTGAATGAATAGCTTCCTTAACTCAATCAAAGTTTATATCAAAACAGCAAAAAAAGGCAACAAAATGAAAATGCAGCCTATGGAGTAGGATACAATATTTTCAAAATGCACATCTCATCTGATATTGGCTTAATATCCAAAATATATATGGAGCATGTCCAATTCAATAGCGGAAAACCCTAAATAACCCAATTAATAAATGGGCAAATGGTTTTAGACATTTTCCCAAAGAAGACATATAATTAGCCAACAGGCATAGGAAAGGTGCTCAATATCACTACTCATCAGAAAAATGCAAATCAAAACCAAAGGATATCACCTCACATGTGTTAGGATGGCTATTATCAAGAAGAGACAACAAATATTGGCCAGGTTGTGGTGAAAAAGGGAATCCTTGTACTCCAATGGTGGGAAGATTAATTGGTATGGCCTCCAAGAGTCTAATGTGTTGAAGTAATTTTCAATTTTATATATGGAAGGTTTAAAGATTTAACGAATATCAAAGAAATAGTAAGAATCAGTGAGGGTCCAAAATATCCATCTTCTGGCATAAAATCCAGGTTTCTTTTACTTCAGCACAATTCCCATTATCATCAGAATTCTCTTTGGGACATTTTTATGTAAAACAATTCTTTATTTTCTTCCTTCCTCTAATTATCCTTATAATTCCTAGTAATTTGCAAAGTACTCACACATTCAGTACATTTAATCCTATAATGACCCTGTGTGAAGGAATTTTATGCTGAAGAAATCATTTCCTTGATTTTAGGCAGTGTGGGTAAGGACACTCATGAGGATTGTGATTTCTCCGTGGATCTGGATCTCTTAACTTTAAATAACATGCTGTTTATACCAAATTCATTGTCACTTTCAAGACCTTACTAAGGTAGAAAAATAACTCTTTAATCCATTCCTTCAGTAAGTATTTATGATCAACCATGAACACGACACTATGATGGATGTGAAATTTATATGAATATAGATATAGGTTCACAAATGTAAAAGCTTTTTCCGTAAATGGAAGTGAGCTAAAAAGAAATGTTAAAATACATAAAATATAGATTAAAAAGTAGAAGTTACAGAACAGAAATTTAAGTGCATTTTAATAATAATGTAAAAATATAAACAATATATAATTTAATATTCAAATTTTGAATTTGAAAAGCCTGGATAAAATAGAAAATAATTTCAAATTTGAAAGGCTAGATAAAAAGAATAAATTAAAATATATATATTTAGAAAACATAACTTAAATATATATACATATATAAAATTATAAAACTGACACAGATACAAATTCAAAACTTGAATATATCAATAACTATAAAAAACTTAAAAAATATCATGAACCATCTCAAGAAACCCCACCTTAAAGGAAAATAAAAGACAGTTTCAGTAGCATCATATGAGTGTTCTCAGAAAAATTTTAAAAGAGATAATTTTATTCAATAAGTTTCATAATATAAAGATTATGGAAAGTCCATTTTTATTCATCTAGTATTAGATTGGTTCCAAAATAAAAGGAGTATACAAAGAAATATATGATTTCAGTTTATTTAAATATTACATTAGTTTTGTTCTCCAGAAGTACAAGATAATTTATTTTTTTATTTTTTTAAAATTATCTTTATTGTTCAGTTTATTAATTACATTGTTCCCTTTTTTCCCCCTATAGCTCCCCTCCTCCCGGTACCCATCCCACCCTCGGCCCTCCCCCGGTCCCCCACTGTCCTCTCCCACAGTTGCATGATTTTTGTCCAGTCTCTTGCTGCACTTCCCACACCCCTTTTCTCCCCAAGAATTGTCAGTCCATTCCCTCTCTATGTCCATGATTTTGTTACATTCACCAGTTTATCCTGTTTATCAGCTTATCAATTCACTTGCTTTTTAGATTCATTTGTTGATAGATGTGTATTTGTTGTTCATAATTTACACTTTTATCTTTTTCTTCTTCCTCTTCTTAAAGAATATCTTTCAGCATTTCATATAATATTGGTTTGGTGGTGATGAACTCCTTTAGCTTTTTCTTATCTACGAAGCACTTTATCTGACCTTCAATTCTGAAAGATAGCTTTGCTGGATAGAGTAATCTTGGTTGTAGATTCTTGCTATTCATCACTTTGAATATTTCTTGCCACTCCCATCTGGCCTGCATCATTTCTGTTGAGAAATCCGCTGACAATCATATGGGTGCTCCCTTATAGGTAACCATCTGTTTTTCTCTTGCTGCTTTTAATATTCTCTCTTTGTCTTTTGCTCTTGGCATTTTAATTATGATGTGCCTTGTGGTCCTCTTAGGGTTCCTATATATTGGGGTTCGGTGCGCTTCTTGAACTCCTAAGTCTATTTCTTTCACCAGGTATGGGAAGTTTTCGGTCACTATTTCTTCAAATAGGTTTTCATTGTCTTGGTCTCTCTCTTTTTCTGGCACCCCTATAATTCGGATGTTGGTACGCTTGAGGTTGTCCCAGAGGCCCCTTACACTATCTTCAATTTTTTGTATTCTTTTGGTTTCTTGCTTTTTCAGCTGAGTGGATTTTACCTCTTTGTATTTCAAATCTTAAACTTGGTTCTTGGGGTGCTCTAGAATACTTTTAGGTCTTTGTATAATATTTTTTATTTCAGTCAGTGTATGCTTAATTTCTGGTTGGTTCTTTTTCATATACTTGAGAGTTTCCTTCATATCCTTGAGTGTCTCGTTCATTTCCTTGCTGGTCTTATTTCCTTATAGGTCTCGACCTTTTCTAGGAACCTCTTTAAAAGCCCTATAACCGTGGTTTTTAATTCCATGTCCAGTCGTTTTTTTTTCCCTCCATTTCTTTCTAATCTGATTTCTTTCCATGTCTCTGCATGGTGGCTGCTTCCCTGAGTTGGTCAATTAGCTTTGTGTGGTAGATGTCCTACAAGAGACAGTGGCTCAGCCTACCCAGTTACCTGAGGTGGATATGGGTTGCACAGTCTTGTTGAAGTTAAGCACAGGTTAATCGTTGTTAGCACTTGGAGGGTTTGACCTCCAGGCCAATTGTCTGTCAAGTTCAGCTGTGCTCAGGTTGGATGGGCGGAGTCTCTGGGCCAAGCAGACAGCATTAGCTCTGCCCTATGTGGCCCCAGGGACTCTGTGCCATGGGTAATGGTTGCCAGCACCTCTGAGAAAGAGCCGCTGCCAAGCTCCACTGGCTACTGGGGAATTCAGACTCTCTCCAAATGAGTCTGAAACCAAGACCCAAGGTCTCACCCAGGGTCGTAAAACAAAACAGTCTGATGGTTTCCCGAATGAGAGAGCAAGTCGCGATTGCTCAGTACGTGGTCAGGGTCACGCACCTGCGCTGTTCCCAAGTTCACGTGAAATCCGCACAAGCTTGCCTTCTCTGCAAGCCGGCAGACCCCTGCAGCACCCGAGCTTCAGTGTGCCCTCCCACTGTCCAGTTTTTACCCCGTATGATAGTGGGTTCCCTGGACTTTACCCAGAGCTGGAGAATCAGTCCAGTGGGACATCTTTGTCTCCCCGTTTGAGAAAACTGGCTGGTTTTCAGCCGCCCGCCTTATCCGCTGGCGCTCGCACTCCAAACCTCTCTCCACGCGTCTTTTTAACGCTGTCCTCAGCTGCTCCTCTGAGTCACAGTGTCTTATCTTCACTTTTATTTGTGGAATTTTCACTCGGCCAGCTTTCTGGTGATTCTGGAAGGTGTTTGTTCTTTCGTTAAGTTGTAGTTTTAAAATTGCTGAGTATGATGACAAGATAGGTGTTTTACCTATGCTGCCATCTTGGTCCTCTTCCCAGAAGTACAAGATATTTTAATAGCACAAAATCTATCAACATGAATAACCATTTTAATTAAGTAAAAGAATTATCATGAAAATAGCAATAGATATAGCAAAATATTTGATTCAGTTTACTACCTGTTTATATGAAAAATGCTTTTACTGCTGATAAAAGGGGATAGCTTCCTTAACTCAACCAAGGTTATCTATGAAAACATACAGTAAATATCAAATTCAATAAGTAAAGTTTGACTCATTCCCTTTAATACTGTGATGGAGGGAAGAAGCCTGCTATCAGTGCCAGAAATTTTCATCACTGTAATAAGAAAAGGCATAAGGATGGGTGGTAAAGATAAAACCTCTATTGTAGAAAATATTATCATTTGTTTAAAAAAATAAAACAGAATCTACTCAAAATCACTAACACTAATAAGAGGGTTTAATGAAGATATCCAAATACAAGGTACATTAAAAAAAAGAATGTGTTTTTCTTCTCCAAATATAAACAATTTAAAACAAATATGTAAGAGAGAAAAATATATAGCTCATAATACCAAGAAAACTTTAAATTATCTGGCAAAGACTGCATATTTGGAGTAATAATTAGGTGAAGATAATCTAGTTGTCTTGCTTTGAGGGAAGGGATAAGTGTGGAAGAGATTCACTATGTAATTATATGATAACAGTAAGAAACTATGAACTAGAGAGACACATAGTTACACAGTGTTGAGACAAACAAAAGCAACAAAATGAAATATAGCAAAATGCTCTTTATATAATGAAAAAAATCTAAAATATAAAATTATCCAAAATCATATATTAAATTTATTTGATTAGATAACTAGAATAGAGATAGTAGGAACAGGAGTGAATATTAAAGATTTTAGGAAAGAGAGAAACCAAGACACAAACAAAAAATAAATAATTAAACTTGTATAAATGAATTTAATGGTTAACTCGATTCACTGCATCTGAGTTTAAAAAAAAGAAAAGCAACAAATCCTGGAAAGTATCTCTCCATGTTTTATGGCTAGAACTTTATACGGAACATCACAGCTCATCAAATATACCATCTTCTTATTTAACAGATGAGAGGATTTCACCCAAGAGGGGCTCAATCAATTGTCAAAGCCATGCATCATTAATGGTTGGCTGTCCAGTTCCCAGCTGTGATCTCTTGTCTGCGTTGTGTAACCTTTCTGCTTGAGAAAATCCTGTTTTCCTAAGCCTTTCCCATGAAAATTTCATCTCTTGGTACTTTTAATGAATTTACACATTTACATTTTCAACTTCATTAAATAAAATGCCACCCACCAGAGAAGGATTACTGAGTTAGCTGATCCTTTCATTGCTCTTCAGAGGATTCAGTTAAAAAGTGCAATTTTTAATAATGTCTGAGACAAAGAGAATGCCTGAGAAAGCAAGTGAAGGACCAGTTACTTATTGAAAACAACTGTTTTAATCACTTGAATGGGAACAATTAAAATTTTGAAAATGAGTTATCTTTCTCTGAATTGAGTCTCAAGGTGGAGTGGTTTTACTCTGTGCAGGACCTTGGCAGCCAAATCCCAATAGATTTTGAATTAAAATCCTTTTTTCTTTCTTTATTTTATTGTTGACACTATTACAGATATCTCCATTCCACCCCTCTTTGCATGCCTACAATCAGCCCTGCCCTGCACTTCCCTCTGGCCATCACCACCCAGTTGTCTATGTGCTATGGCTTATGCACATATGCACTTTGCCTAATTCCTTCACCTCCTTTCATCCAGTCCCTCTTCTACTGTTCCTTCTGATAGCTGTCAGCGTGTTCCATGTATCCATGCCTCTGTTTCACTTTATTTTGTTCATTAGATTCCACATATTAGTGAGATCATATAGTATTTCTTTCTCTGACTGGCATATTTCATTTAGCATAATGATCTCCACATCCATCCAGGAATACTCCATGTGTCTTGAGGCCAGTATGTAGATTATCATCTCATCTTGTTATCTATTATAGTTTCTTAACCATTATTGTCTACCTGCTTTCACTGAGACAAATCAAAAAAGTATTAATTACTCACTGATTAGAAGAGGCTATTATAATTAATGTTAATGAGAGCTACTAGTTATGCAGCACTTAGGCTGTCTCAGGCATTTTACCAGACATGACATGCATTTATACTAACCATAGGACAAATCAGAAAAATGAGCCTCAGGGCAGTTGAGTAACTTGTCCATCACCAGATAAATTAGTGATGGAGTTAGAACACCAAAAAGAAACCCAAAGCTGTATTCTATAACACACTAGAATATGTATTTTAATATTGTCCAGTTACTTTAAGATGCATATACAACATGTCTAGCTTTTTCTTCTGCAGTATGGGAAGTACAGCCTCTAGATATGAAGAATCTGTTTAAAAATGGGACTCAATTCACCCGAGAGAAAGAGAGAGAGAGAAGTGCAATGCTATACTGCCATTTTGTAAACTGGTGGACACAAAGTTGCTGATCTGTGTGAAATGATGCTCTAATGTTTCTAGCACCAGTGGGATAGTATAAGATATTCAAAAGGCAATAATAATGATTAAAAAGGTACCAGGAAACTTCTTATGAGTCCTAAGGGATGACATTTATCTAAGAGAATATGAAGGGACATAAACTTAAGGTCAAAGCTGAAATATTCAAGCCAGTGGAATACATGGCCAAAAAAAGAGAGCTGGTTCCACTGCAAACAGACATCAATCAAGTAGAAAAACAAATGGACGTTTTGTGAAGAGAGCCTGATGGATAGTGTCTGGTTCACCTTGGTGCTTTTCACGTCTTTCAGCTTTCTGTCATTGGGGCTGGCAGAGGCCATTTTAAAAAGATGCTGCAATGAAAATTATTTTCAGTGTTTGGAGATCATACAAAGCCATAGACTTTGTATTCCAGCTCAGTCGTTTCATAATTGTTAGACTCTAGGAGATGTGAGGTTTTCAAAAAATTCTCTAAACCTTAGTTTTCTCATCAGTAAAAATTAAATAATAATTAATACTTTTTAATTTCATAGTGCCATGCATCTGAAATGAAGCAATGAATGTAAACTTTTATGATTGCATTTTAAAGTTACCCTCTGTTATTATTGGTAGTATCACTAATGCTGATATGATATGATAATGAGGGAATAGAAAGGATAAAAAATAAGGCAAAACGTTCAAACAGAATAAACTTTAGGAAATTCAGTGTGAAATTGACAACACTATATATTTTTTGAAGCAGCAGAAACTGGTGAAGAAAGCTTTGTGAACTAGATTACATGGTATATTATCTAATAAAGAAGGAATATGCAAATTGACTGTAACTCCACAACAAAGATGTTGGTGGCCACAACCAATAAGGAGAGAATAAGCAAATTGAAGGTCACTCCACTACAAAGATGGTGGCAGTCGGGTGGGGAGGGCCTCTGGGCCCTGCCTTGCCCACTCTGGGCCAGTGGGCAGCATGTGCAGGCATCCTGCCCCACCTAGGCTGCTCTGGGCCTGTGGGCAGCGTATGCAGAGAGCTTATGGGTGGGGAGGTGGGCTGGCAGAGGGTGACCTGTACTACCCACATGGTGGAGGTGGCAGCCATGAGCATGCCAGCGAAGCTTGCGGACTGAGCTAAAGTAGTGCCTGCAGGCCATCAGTGCTGAGGAGTGGCTGTGCAAGTCCCATTTCCTTGCCTAGAAGTGTGCGATCGCAGGGACAGCCAACTTGGTGGGCCAGATTGATTTCCTCCTGGCCATGCCACAGAGGTTTTCAGATCTGCACAGCTGCAGGACTTTGGTGCATGCACCCTCTCTTTCCACCCTGGTGTGCAAATGTCCTCTAGCGAGCTGTCACCCATGTGCTCCTATAACAGTCTTGGACCATGCATGCACAAGTTCCCCTCCACCCTTCTGCCACACTTCCATCAACCCCAGCATGCATGGAGAGTGTCTGGGTGTTGAGGGTGGGTTCCTGTGAGATGACAGTGAGAGGGTGAAGTGGTGATGCCCTGTTCCCTGCAGAGGGCAGTGCAGTGATGATATCACCTCTGTAGGGCTATTGCAAGTGCTGAGGCAGAAACAGGTGTGAACAAACACACCTGCTGGGTGCAGGTGGCCCTTGCTGAGTTGACTTTGGTTAGTGTTCAAAATCGGGAACCTAGAGGAAGTGAGGAGTTCCATCTTCTCAGTGAAATGGCGGGGCAATTCCAGAGGAGGAATGTGCACTTTGGGTGCCGGCACCCATGAATGAAGGCTGTTCTGATTGAGCCTTGCTCGCTTGGGGCCTAGCTCACTCCTGTTGGGCACCAGGTGACAGGATGTACTTTTCTGAGTTAATGAGAGAAAACATTAATTCTCCTGCTGCCTCCAAAGGGGGGAAGTGGGGAAGACATGCAGGAGTGAGCCAGGTTCCCTGTCTAGGGGTTCCAAATCTGTTGTTGGTTCCTTTCCCCACTGACTAGAGATATACAGAGTGTTCCCCCAAGAAGTATACATGCTTTTAATAACTACTAATTCCAATGGGTTTAAGCATGAAAAGAAAGAAACAACAATGGGGGTGTCATCTGTTAAAAGTGCAGGTACAATCTGTACTTTTGGAGAGGGTTGGAGAGGGTTCAGGCTGGACTGAGGGGCTCCCTCCTTTACCCATACATGAATTTTGTGCACCAGGTCTTAGTAATTAATAATGATAACAGCATATCTTGACTGAAATGGAGGTTAAGTTCTTCTAAGTTGGCATATCAATTTGGCCTTTAATGTGACCACCTTTCTAATAGTCAAAATATTTTCTAGAAAATTAACTCATAAACATTTAGGGGGTACTTGAATGGGTTCTGGGTGACTAATGGGAAAGCATTTTGACCATGTCTAAAAGTATAATGGAAATATGTACTGCTATGTTGGATACATGGGAGAGGCACATGGCTGAAGGGCCACTAACTAAAATCACCTCCTGAAAGGTAGAAATTCAAGTACTTAGGACCTGGGAGTCAGAGATAAAAGGTGAGATCAGACAATTTTTCCATCTGGACACTGTCCTAACATTCTCTCCATTGAGGAAGAATTGCATGTCCAGGGGTGAAAGTCTGTAGATTCATAAAAACCACCAATGGGCCTTGAACCATTGCTGTGAGTTGAGAGTAGATAATGAATAAAAAATAGATTAACACTGCCCACTTCTGTGGGATAGATGAGAGTAGGTAGCACTGTCTGCTTCTGAGGATCTCTAGAGGGAAGATGACCTTATCCATTAGCTTTCTCAGAAGAGCCTCAGTTTTCATGTTCTACTGCTATATCATCTGAAAAGAGCCCCCTCTTACTCTCAAATGTGTCTACGTTTCCCCTAGCTCCATGGTCAGCAAACTGTGGCTTGTGAGCCACATGGGGATCTTTGGCCCCTTAAGTGTGGCTCTTCCACAAAATACCATGGCCTGGGCGAGTCTATTTTGAAGAACCTTTAGAAGAAGTTTAAGTTTAAAAATTTTGGCTCTCAAAAGAAATTTCAATTGTATTACTGTTGATATTTGGCTCTATTGACTGATAAGATTGCCAACTACTACAGTCAATTTGGCTTAGTGGGCCATAGACTGAAGCAACTGTGATCAGTTCTGGGCATGCGTACTTAACTCAGTTGCAGGCTCAATCTCCGGCCCTGGGAGACAACCTATCAATGTGTCTCTCTCATATTGGTGTTTCTATCTCTTTGTCACTACCCTTCCCTTCCACGCTCTCTAAAAATCAATGGAAAAATATCCTTGGGTGAGCATTAACATAAAATTAACAAAATAAAAAGTGTCCAAGTATAAGTGATATATTACAGAGTGTCTACATCAAAAGAAAAATTATCTGGCACAAGATGTTTAAAGTAAAAGAACTTAAGGAACATTAGAGATCAAAAGTTCGTGGGTTTTTTTTTTTTTTTTGGTGTTTGCAAATCTCAGCAATAGTTGATCAGAAGGTATGTGGGCAATTATTATAAACATGATTTATGAACAATTAGGTGAGACCTGGGATGTCTAAGTTATAAGCGCTATAGATATCCAGAGAGAAAGAATTATTAAGTGTGCAATGTTGTCTTCAAAGAAAGGTTTAGCCAAGGTTGGGCAAAGCTTAATCATTTGGGCAGACTCAAGAAAGTAATTGTGGAAAGGGAGCTGATAAGGAAATATACTGTATTTGAAGATAGAACAGAAGATGATTCTCAATCCTGAAACTCTAGGAAATATCTCTTATTCTATTCCAGTCTCAGGACCCTTCAGAATGTGGACAGCCAATAGTTGATGTGAAGTAGTATATGTTTCCCTCATCTCCACTTTATGGTCCATTCAGCACTGAGTGAAAAAGCATTTAATTGCATTACTTCTGGGTATACTGAACTAAGCATACTATTCCTAAATTATTTGTTTCCAACTCTAAGATCTCTAGTTATGAAAATATATGAATACCAGGACTTAACATTTTGTAATTTTGAAGCATCACAGAAATTTCTTTCTAATTGAAGGTCAAGTAATTAAACAAATATTAAGATGATTTCTTAACTATTATGTGAAATCATTGTGGTAGAGCTGGCTATGGCAGACTGATTAAACTATTGACTGGCATTATTATATTTTGATTTATTGATTCACAAAAATCATGTTAATTTTGGCTCGGTATTTACTCATGTACATAAAATGAACAGCTTTGTTTTTTTAAAAAAATATATAGATATATTCCCTTCATATTCCACTGTCATTTTGGGTGTAATTTTGATTGTGATTTTTATTTTATATTTTCTAATTGGTTTTACTAATTTTAGGAAAGCTATGGATATTAAATCTAACTGCATTGCTAAAAATAATCAATATGTACTAAATTCAGTTTTCCTTCATGACAAATCTTCCATACTCTGTGGTTCATGAAGTATCAGAGGATTAGGAAAAGGTATTATTACTTGAGTGGAGTTAGATAGACAGGTTTTCATCAAGCTCCACTGTTCTCTGTGGTGTTTGACATTCATTCAGGGTCTCTCCACCTTGATTTCTCTGTATCTTCTGAGAATATGATTTGGGAGAAATAAATCATATATTTATAATAACCCACACAATAATAGCATATAGTAAGCATTCAATAAATGGGTTAGAGCATGTTTCCATTACATTGATTAATATAAATTCAGATGGATAAATATGGATCGCCTTGTATTCTACATCCATTCATAAGAAAAAAGGAAATAATATTATATCACCTTGTGACTTAGCATCAACTGTTGCATATAATATCACCAAGTCCCCTGGGCTGGTTGAAGGAGTCACTGAGGTTTAATGCTCTAATTCCACTGGAGATGTCTGTGCCAGGTGCATTGTTCATGGCTAACACTCATGAAATTGCTTGCATTCAGATAGAAACCAATGGATTCTTTATTTGTAAGAACTTCAAAATATTAAAATATGTAATGGCTTTTAGCAAGACTGGTGATTTTTAATAATATGAATATGGGCATAGAATAAAAATATTGATAAAGATAATAGGAAAGAAATGTTTTAATGCCAACTGTTTATCCTTGAAAATGTAATTGGGATGACAATTTAGGTGAAAGCAGGCCTTCAGATTTGGTTATAATACTCTTTTTTAAAATATATATATATATATATTTATTGATTTTTTTTACAGAGAGAAAGGGAGAGATATAGTTAGAAACATTCATGTGAGAGACATTGATCAGCTGCCTCTTGCACACCCCCTACTGGGGATGTGCTCCCGGCCAAGGTATGTGCCTTTGAACTAGAAGCAAACCTGGGAATTTTCAGTCTGCAGGCCGATGCTCTATCCACTTAGCCAAAATGATTTCGGCTGGTTATAATATTCTTAATCTACCATTTGAGGCAGGTTCATTTGCTGATGGAAGCAATCAGCATTTCTATATAAATATTATCTTCAGTTGCATACATATATCAATTTACCATTTACAAAGTGTATTACTCCCTTGATCCTTTACACATCCTCTTGGTAGGAAAACTCAGAATAATAGGCCCCCATTTTTAGAAGAAGAAACTGACCCAATAGTGAAATTAAATTACAATTACTTAGTGTACAATTTATATGACCCTGAAACCCTTGGTGACAAGTAATAATAATAAAACCAATATTATTATTTGGAGAAGTTCTTTAAATCAGGCAACAAATGTGTCCAGTATATGATCAATACATGTTTTATTCTACTTCACAACATAAGTGAATTTCAAGCATCAAAGATAGGCTTAAAGGAGTCACAATTTGAACAAGTTTTTATCCTGGAACTTTTCAATGAGATATTAAAATGCTTTCTCCCTGGTAAAGACAACCCTATTTGTTATAATAGAATCCTTGGTATCTTTCTTTTTAAATGGATTTTTTTTTCTGAAGGAGTCCTGCCAAGTGTCCTTTTGCATAGCTGACAAAACTGTGGGTTTTTTTAGGAATGTCTTTGTATTGATTTGAAGTGGCTCTTGGGTACAATTAAGAAGGTATTAAATTTAGAAAGAGAGCTCCAGTCCCTAATATCTAAACTATCAGAAGCTTAATGTGTGCTTTAGATAGAGAGCTCCAAATCTGCAATACTCAACTTTTGCCTGTGAGTACCCACTTCTGCATCACCAAATACCTAATTAGAATATTTTCTTCAGTCTAGTGAGGAGTATGGAGAAAGTAGCCCAGACAGACTGAAGAGTTTTAACTAGGTGTTCTAAGGAAAAGGTTAAACAAGAGAGGATGAAATAGCCAACATAGTCAAAGTAGTGTACAGGTACCTATCAATTTATATATTTATACTTATTTATTTAATTTTGTAGTATTTTCTAGGAAAAACTAGGATTTTTGTTTGACTGAGTAGGGAGTTAGATGACATGATTAAAATTTCTTTTCTGTTCTTCAGTATTTTCTGATGACTAGATAGGTCAAATCATTAGTCATGGATTGAAACTGTCAATCTGAAATAAGAATAATAATACTAAATGTCACAGACCATTTTATATCTGTATCTGTAAGTTTCTACAACTATGTCTGTCACATAGAAAGCTCCAAGTGAGTTTTTGTGTGAATAAAATAATCAGTGAGTCAATGGCAGACATAATTAATTAATCCCTGGATGAACAGATGAATAATTGAATGCCTTTTTTACTGTCTTTATGATAGGGTTGTGAAGATGATATAAGACAATACTTGGTAAAAGGATGCCTTAAATTAATAGGTGCAGGTTTCACATAAGTCTTTTTAACACTAGGGTAGCTTTAAATGCTCATTGAGGACAGATAAAGTACTAACTTGGTTTGGTATAAGACCCAGCATTGTTTCCCCTTAAGGTTTGGCTACATATGCAGCAAAAGGACAAGTGTCCTAAAGTTTGCTAACAATAAATCTAATGACAAAAAAAGACCCAGCATTGTGCCTGACAGACTTGATATGGTCTCCTTATTTTTTCTAATTTCTACCCAATCTTCAGGATCTTCCAGATCATTTCCATTCCCGTAACGCTATTCTCTAAATCCCTATTTAGTGTTTGTCCCATGTTATTTAGTGTTGTTCTTAGTTTTGTGACAGTAAATAATGGAAAAGTTCATAAATGCATAATACAAATAGGCTCTAAAACCAGCACAGTTTATACCTTTAAATGATTTAATTGATAATGTTTTCAATATAATTGTTTTTATTATTTAACTTCTCTACTACACAACAGAAATACATGAAGGTCTGCCTTGCAGAAAGAAATACCAGAGGTGAATGTTGACTCTGGCACTCCCTACCCATGTGACTTTGGACAAAGAGTATCTTTTGCTTATTAATATGTTTCTAATCTTGTTTATAAATAATAAAAGTAATGATACAAACTTATGGGGTTCTGAATATTAACTGAGAATGTATGTATAGCAACTAGTATATGCTAATACCTTAAATATGTTTGTTCCCTTTTCTTATCTTATCCACTGATTAACTACTCTACACTGAGTGGCCAGATTATTATTTATTATGATCTGTGAATGCATAGTAATATAATCATAATATATATATATATATATATATATATATATATATATATATATATATATTAGAGGCCTGATGCATGAATTTGTGTGTGGGTGAGGGTCCGGCCTGCCTTGCCAGGGGGAGGGTAGATGGGCGGTTGGCCAGACTACCTGCTGGTCGAGCTCCTGGTTGAAGGGACAATTTGCATATTAGCCTTTTATTATATAGGACATAGTCTGAGTGGCCAGATTATTAAGCATTCAGAGATCATAATAATCTGGCCACTCAGTGTTTTCATAAGCCTTACTATTTGCCAGTGATGCAAATATTTTTTGAGTATATACTATACAATAGACAGTATAGCAGATATTATAAAGTTCAGTAATGGATTAGTGAAGAGTCTCTCAGTGGACCTCAGAGTTAAGTGAGAAGTGGTAAACATATGAATAACTTATTGAAATGTAAAGCATAAGAATTACAAGCAAAGGGATATGATCAGTGCTGTGAAATGTAGAAAAAAGGAGCTATTAACTCTGCCTTGTGTAATTAGGAAGCTTTTGTGAAAGACATTGCATTTAAATTGGACCTTAAAGAGGATAAACATCTTTTTGATAGAATGAATGGGAAGAAACATTTGAGACAGAAAGAATATCATAAAACAAAAAAATGTAAAAGTTATAAATATTTTAAAGAAATGGTGGTTGGTTTGCTTTGGCTGGGATATAGAGTTCTGTAAAATATATTTTACAAAGTAAGGGCAACTTGTAATGTGAAAAAAATATGTATAGAAAGCTCATATCACATTTCTGGGAATTTATGCTCACAATAACCTGCTATATAGATAAATTGATGCATTACTTTTGTCACTCTCCCCAACAATTTGCTGGTAAATACATTGTCATTCTACCCAATAATTTGACTATGATAGGGCTCAAAAAGTTCACAAAAGTTTTGGAGTATCCAGCTTTGGAAGTCCTTTTTATCCCTTTTTATAAGACCCATTGGAGTTACCATGAAGCCACATTTCTCTTAGATGCCTCTTCGATCTCTCAGTCTGTTAGTTTTAAAAGAGGCCATGAGCAGAATACATTAAGGACATTCTAGTCTTCTGTCTCATGGTAACAGCTTCTTCCTAAGAATATACTATGATTATTGCAGAAGATCACCCAACTTAATACCTAGAATACATAAAGGATACTTTTTCTAATTAAATCTCTGGCATTCTTCTATCTAGTCATCTTGGGGCAGCTAATTATTTACGAGTAAATAGATCTCTACCATATTGCCTATAGCAAAACAATTTCATAATTTAGAATATCAAGTACATACTAAAAGGAAAATGTATTTTCTTTTAAATTGTAAATTTCAAGGATGTCACCTACAAAACTAAGAACAATTAATAAGTGGTCTATATACTACATTTTTCATCTATGACATATAAAAAAGTTTATATGTGTCAAAAAATAATATAACCATCTCAATAGTATGCAAAAAAGAACAGGAATAATAAAGAAAGACATTGAAACTAATAATAAAAGTGTGAAAATCTACATCACTAATAATCAAATGAATTAAAAAAACAAAAAGTTAAGATGAAATAATTTTCCCTCAAATGGGAAACTATTTTTAAGTGATGATATCCAACATTGTTTATGAATGTATATTAAGCCATTACTATTGGGAATATATTTCATTACAATCCTTTGGAGGACATTTGCCAATGTATATCTGAGCCTTTATTTTATTCATACACTTATAACTGGTAGTTCATAGTTAAAGAACTAATTCTTAACTTATGTAGAACTCAACAATAAGGGAAGATGCACATCATAACAAGGAAAAATTGACAAAATATTAATCCTATATAATAAAAGAGAAACATGCAAATTTGACCATACCTTAGCTCCTGATTGGCTATGCTACCAGCCAAGCAGGAATGGGGGCAGGGCCAAGTGGCCTAGCACCAGGCCCGGGGTTGGAGATGAAAGGCGGTGGTGGCGAGGACCCAGTGCCCTGGGCGCTGTGAGGGGAAGTGGTGGCAGCAGCAGCGATGGTGGTGTGGCAGTGGCAGGGAGCACCCAGGCCCTGGGTGCTGTGAACAGAAGTGGTGGTGAGTGCCCAGCCCCCGGGGCCAGGTTCTCGCAGGCAGCCGGGGCTGAGCTGAGCAGGGCGATGGCTGGGTGTCCAAGGCCTAAAGCCTCACCTTTAGGCCTTGGGCAGGCTGGGGGTGAGCCATCAGTTGGACATCCCCTGAGGGCTCCCAGTATGTGAGAGGGGGCAGGTTGGGTTGAGGGACCACCCACCCCCAGTGCATGAATTTTCATGCACCAGGCTTCTAATCTTTATATATAAGAGATGTGTATAAATATGCTAGAATATACTTTTATTTAGTATGAAATACTGTGCAGTTCTTTAAAAAAGATGTCACTATAAGACTATATCATAATATATTAAAACCATTTTATTAGGCAAAAACAGCTTATAAAACAAATTATATTATTATGCTAAATATAATATATGCAACCATACACACACACACACACACACACACACACGACAACACAAAGGGAAAAAATAGTGAAAGTAGATACAATAACATTTTATCTTTATATTTTGAAATTATTTTTGCTAATGTTACTTCTCCATATATTTCAAATTTTAATAATAATTACAATATATATTGTAATAAGAAAAGGACCTTAAAGTTTATCTTTGCATTTAAATACCAATTACTACAACATAATGCTTTGTGTAAAAAAATACTATGCATTCTTTTTTTAATATATTTTTTATTTTTTTGCAGTCTAACTTATATTTAATAGTAGTACATATGTTTTCCTTTTCCCCCCTCATTATCCTCCCCCCAGCCTCCCTTACCCCCGAGCAGATGTCCCCACCTGCCCCCCTCCCCACCCCAGTCAGTGTCTTTCATTCATTGCTTTGCCACTCAATATAGAGTTTCCTATACCACTTGTCTTCCTTGAGATGAGGACTTAGAGCACAATATCAGTATCCTTGGCTTCAAAAATTACCTGGAAAAGCATGTGAATTCTTGGAGATGTTTTTTATTTGTGATTTACTAAAATTATATATAAGTAGGGAAATGATTGCCTGTTTAATGAATTGTTTTTAGGTAACTCGTTACTTCTGGTTCCATGCCCCAGACACTCAGTCAGGCTTCCAGAGTGCTAGCCACTTAGGGGAAATAGGTTCAACATATTAAGGGGCAAGATAGAAAAGGAGAAAAAAAATACCTGATTTTCTAATTAACTAGAGTCCTGATGCATGAGATTCATGCACTTGGAAGAGGGGGGGTTCCCTCAGCCTGTCCTATGCTCTCTCACAGTCCAGGAGCCCTCATGGGATGTTCAACTGATAGAGCAAGCCTAACCCATCAACTGACATCTTTAGCGCGGCCGTGGAGGCAAGAGAGGCTCACACTACCGTCACTGTGCTTGCAAACTGTGAGTCCAGCTTCTGTGGGAGCACACTAACCACCAGGCAGCAACTCCTATGTTGAGCATATGCCCCCTGGTGGTCAGTGCATGTCATAGTGACTGGTCGTTTCACCATTCAGGCAATTTGCATATTACCCTTTTATTATATAGAACTAGAGTCTTGGTGCATGAATTTGTGTGTGCCAGTGTGGTCCCTTGGTCTGGCTGGTGGGATTGGGCTGAAACTACCTCCTCGAGGGGTCCCAAATTGTCAGAGGGAACAGGCCAGGCTGATGGACTCCACTGGTGTATAATCAGGATTGGGTGGGGGGTGGGGGTAGTGTATGGGAGGTTGGCCAGCAGGGGAGGGACCACAAGAGGGTTCCAGGGCATGTTCAACCCATCTTGCTCATTCCCAATCAGCCAGACCCCAACAGCAAGCTAACCTACCAATCAGAGTGTCTATCCCCTGGGGTCAGTGCCCTCATAGCAATTGGTTAACTGGTTGACTGCCCCTGGTGGTCAGTGCACGTCATAGCAAGTGGTTGAGAGGCCCTAGCATATCATTAACATGTTACAGTTTCTTTGAACGGACTACTGGTTGATTGGACACTTAGCATATTAGACCTTTATTATATAGGATAATAAATACTGCCTAGACAGTACACAGGCTGATATATTAGGTCACATGATAGCAGTAGGTATTTTGAGTCCCAATCATTAACAATGGAATTATATGGAGCAAAGCACAAAGTTCAGATGATAATGTGTGGGTGATAACGAATTTGAGGAGATTAGCCAATATTATTTTCTAAAACAACATTGAATGGTTCTCTGTTAAACAGCACAATAAATAGATAGTCTAAGGTCAGTACTCATTGTCTGAAAAGCTCACGTTCAGCCTTCCATAATGGATCACATAGATTAATGTAGTATGGTATGTATAGATCAAAAACATAACAATTTCTTTTTAAGACACTGTTCTATATGCCAGGAATAGAATAGTGTAAAAACATAAAACTAGAGTGAGAGAAAAACCTTTCCTATTTTATTTTTTAAAATAAAATAGATGATTATGTGTTCTAAAGAGAAAAACAAAGTCATCAAGATCTATAAGGTGAGTCAAGGTGAGTGCCCCATTTTGAATGTGGTTACTGAAAAGCTGGCATTTGAGTAGAAAGCTGAAGGAGGGGCAGAAGTCATGCAAATATCTCAGGAACAGCACTTTGGGGAAAATAGGAGGACAGATTCTTTAAACATGGGTAGGCCTGTTGTATTTGATGAACAGCAAGGACTTCAATGTAATTATAGGCAAGTGAGCAGGAGAAAGGCAGCAGAAAATCAGGTCTGAGGGTAGAGAGGATCATGCAAGTTTTTTGTAGGAATCTGCCTGCTACTCTGAATACTATGGGAAGTCACTGGACTTCCAGTGAAAATTTGACAGGATGTGACAGGAAAGCTCTGACTGCTGTACTTTAAACAGCAGGGGTCAGGGACAAAGACAGAAGCAAAACATTCTGAAAGATTATTACAATAATACAAGTAAGAGAAATGGTTGCTTCAAGCAGAATGTTAACAACAGAGATAGGAAAAAGTGGAATTATACAACTTATGTGACTTTTTTATGTCTAGCTCCTTTCACTTTGCATAATGTTTGTAAGGTTTATCCACATTGCAACATGTGTCAGACTTCATTACCTTTAAGACGGAATAATTTGTTATTGTCAAGAACCTACCAAACTCACTTATCCATTAATTCATTAATGGATATTTGGGTTTACACTTTTTGAGTATTGCAAATAATGCTGCTATGAATGCTTTCTGTATTGATTAACGTATTACATAGTGTAAGCATTTATAGGAATGACTGTTTGCAGTTCTTTTGGGTGTATGCCTACTAATTTAAGCTTGAGAATCAATTTTGTCCTTTGTATCTTACCTAAATGTGATGTGAGCTGTGGAGTTTTAAATCAGAGAAGTGTCTTCTGAAGATATCTAACAAAAGCTTTAAGGAACTGAGTGCTTCCATCATTAGTAAATTTGAGCCTAGGAAGGATTGCTTTTAAAAGACACGGTCACACCTCAGCCCCTACTCTTCTGATGCAGAGCCTCTCTTGTGTCCAGCATGTCACTGTCAGGGCAGAACATGGAGAAACAGAATATTTTCTTATAGACAAAGGTGTCAGACATGGTGCATTATATCTCCCTACTAGTTTCATCTCTATGCAGAACATATCATACTAAAAACTGGGCTAGACTCAGTGGGAAGAGAAATAAAAGTTGGTTGAAGAAATATAAAACATTAACATATTCAGATGACACCATCTTTCTGGCAGGACTGCATTTGAACATCAAGGAGACAAAATACATGGCCAGAGGACAAATACACAACTTAGATCAACCAAAGCACTTGTATGCAGGCATATAAGCCTAACCAGTGCACACAGACACCAAAGGGGTGAGCACATGAGTTGGGGCATGGGGAGGCAATGTGGGGGATAAAGACACCTATGTAATATGTTAATCAATACAGAAAAAAATCAAAATTGTTAAAGATTTTGCTTAACTTGGTTCAGTGATCAATTTAAATGGAGAGTGCAGCCAAGAAATCAAGTAATGGTTATGATTCAGAAGGATAGCAATGAAAGTAGGAAATATCACTAAGAGCAAAGTGGTGTCATTATAGACCAAGGCTGAGATCCTCCACACCCTTGCATTCCCACATTCCCAACTTCTATGTATCAATGTGAAAGTTAGATAGTGACAAAAGCTTATATGGGGGCAAAAGACAATTAATTTGAAATGTCCTGTTGGAGGGAATTCTTCTGGATATCCTGAACCACCAAAATCAATAAGTGAGCCTTACAGCAAATTAAGCCCAAAACAACATTAAAGGCAAAAGTGACAACAAACAAACAAAAACACACAACTGAACCAGTCCTACTTCAGCACACTATGAGAAGGTAGTATCCTTTGAAAAGACAATCACACTGGGAAAAATAGAAGGAGGTGGCAGAAAAAAAGAAAAAACATATATGAGATAGATTGACTCCACCAAAGTAGTCATAGATATGAGTCTACAGGAGCTGAGCAGGGCAGTTAAGGACATTACCTTGTGGACAAGACTCACCCATAATCTTTTTTAAAATATATTTTATTGATTTTTTTTATAGAGAGGAAAGGAGCAGGATAGAGAGAAACATCAATCAGCTGCCTCCTACACATCCCCTACTGGGGACGTGCCTGCAACCAAGGTACATGCCCTTGACTGGAATGGAAACTGGGACCCTTCAGTCTGCAGGTTGATACTCTATCCACTGAGCCAAATGTGTTGGGGCCTTATCTGTAATCTTGACGGGACTTGGAGCCCACTCAAAGGCACATGATACCCAGGAATAAAAGTCAGGCAATCAGTTTTTGTTGTTGTTATCAAGCAAGGTGAAGCTTTATTCTCGCTCGAGACTAGATATATAATAACCTAAACAAATTCAAAGCTTATTTCTGGAGAAATTGTATAAAAACCATTTGTATGCAATCATAGGGCCATCAAAATTTTAGCTTCAGTCCCTGACCCACCTTTAAAATTTTGTCAATGTTGTGTGACAGGCAAGTAGGAATTGTACTAGATACCTCATTGGCTATATATTTAAAGTTTCCCCATCAATTAGTTTAAAATCACATCCGATTTATCTCTGCTGTAGTGGTAGGATGAACAGAATATTTCTAGCTTATTTATTATGTTACCTGGCAGAATTAGAATGGAGGCAAGTGCAATATTCTCTGTGGTATAGAGTTAATTAATAAGGTCTTAGTTAATGACTAGCGGGAATGAGAACATTACAAATAGTAAAAACTTTCACAGCCTTTTTATTTATTCCATAAATTATGCTGATTGTTCTGGCTGAAGAGTGAGAAAATCTAGACACAATGTCAATTTGGAAAAAATTATTGTATCAGGTTTTATACTTAAGAATGATAATGTTTTTTTTAAATGTAATGATTATTGAGTCATATTTTATTATACTTTATTAACCTAGAAGTATTGAATTGGTCTTTTGATGTGCAACATATTACTTTATTCAATGTTTGTAAATAAAAAAGAGCCCTCACAACACTTTCAAATGATAAATATTAGAAAATGACAAATAAATCCTAATTATTTCTATTGTTTTTTCTTTTATAAGTAAAAAGGTAATCTTTGTATTGCCAAAGATAGTTTAGGCATGAAACACATAGTAACCATATTATTATTTTGAGTTTGGCCTTTCTCAAAGGAGACAAGACCGTTAGTATTCAAATGCAAAATATAATTGCAGGCAATATTTTAAAAAATAGACAGCATTGAGAAAATGTGATCAGTAGGTACTTTTAATGTTCTTAGAGTAATATTTTTGATGTTACTTTTAGAATGATTCAGGACTGTGCCAAAAATACAGAAACATAATATGATACAGTGTGTGGTATTTCTGTAATCTAAGTAAAAAAAAAATTGTCATTATATAGAAAAGAAAATCTAATTTTATTCCATTTGAATATTATCTATTTAACAATATAGAACAAGACATTCATTAGTATATTTTAAATGTACATATTCAGATGACTATGGACCAAATTGCAAATCCCTCTGCCCCCACTAATATATCAAAACCCTAATCACCAATGTGACTGTATGTGGAGTAAGGAAGTGATTAAGGTTAAATGGGTTAAAAGGAGGAGGGGCTAATATGATAGGATTTGTGTCTCTATAAAAGGAGACATAAGAATACTGATTTCCTTTTTCCACCATGTAGGCAGTGGTATTCAAGCCAAGTAAAGAGCTGTAGTCAGAAACTGAACCCTGTAGGAACCTCCATTGTATTTTTCCTAGACTCCTGAAGTGTGAGGAAATAACTTTCTGTTGTTTACTCCATGTAGTCTATGGTGCTTTGTTATGGCATCCCCAGCAGACTAATATGCTAAGATGACTACTATGCAATTACCCACACACATATACACACAAACACACACCTATACATGTATATACACATGTATATGAATGGATGACATATTTAAAACTTTAAACTTTAGAATTAAAATTAATTGTATCAGCATACCAAATAAAAAAACACAAATATTTAATTTACCATTTTACTTTTTTATTTTACCATTTTAATAAATCATAACAATTCTCTTAATACATAAATGGACAGATCATATGTATTATTTTGTACTTTCATTTACTATTTTACAGGGTTTTGATTTAGTCATTTATATTAATTACCACCTTTAAATCATGAAATGCCTATATAGTATATTAACTAAAAGATTTTGCTAATCCAATTTGTATATCTTAGTTTCCAAACCAAACTAAATCACTCTAATTGGTTAACAAATTAATTTATTGTCAGAAAATAACGTAAACTCTTTGAATCACATAAACTCTCTTCAATATAATTTATAACTTTTGTATTCATAAACCAAATTTTAAAATATTCTTAAAATAATATCCAAGAACTCTAAGCTTCTAGCTTTTCTTCTTATTCAGTAGCTGGGAACAAAGTTTATTATTCAAATTTATAGTCAAAAATTGTTTTCTGAGTTATCGTTTTTTGGTGGTATACTATCACTGTAAAAGGTTCATTTTCTTCCTTCTGTAGGTAAATGAAGAAACTTGAATGTAGGAAAATACATCTTAACACACGAGAGAGAGAGAGAGAGAGAGAGAGAGAGAGAGAGAGAGAGAGAGAGATTCTAGGGCTGGTTTAAATAACTTAATCCCTTGGTTAGTATATTAAGTCATTAAGTCAACAAGCTGATATTGATTAATTCCTGCAGTATGTAAATGAAAGAGGGTGGTATGACATATTATATAAATATTTGGCTGACCAGACAGTGGATCTCTACATGAAATTTTCTAAATTTTTAAAATTTTTTGTATCAAGTATGACTCAAATGAATAATCTCATTTATGCAAAAAAAGTCCAAATTGGTCATGGTAATTCCAAAAGTACAAATGAATACTTGAAAGAAGCAGGTATATGGACTGAACTGGATGCAGTTGATAAAGTGTGAGAGGATCCCATGAGAACTGATCCTATATCTCTAGGATCAGGCAATAAGCCAATCATTATTACTAACTGCTGGACTTATTCACCTCAATGGCTTCAGCATCTACCCCGTTTATCATAAGATTTTTAATGTATAGAGAACTGGAGATAAGGCACACACAAACACTTCCTAATTGCTGTGGACCAGAATTGATACACATAAATTTTGTGTATGTTCTCTTAGCAAGAAGTTGATGGCCCTTCCTCAATTCAAAGATCATCAAGAATATAGTTCTTTACTGGACAGCTGCTTCTTAGAAGAAAAAAATCTGTACTCTGTGGAAGGGAACACAGATCTTTGATGGATAGTTTGTTATTTTTATCAAGATCTGTCCCTCTAATTATCAAATTTCCTTGTGCACCCTTTTTCTTAAGCATATATTGTGGAGCAAACACAAGTGAATGAACACTGGAGTCCAGACCAAATTAAAATTTAGGGAGCCTTTATTAGCCACATAGTGATTGCTCTGCCTTTATCCATGCAGAGAGTCCAGAGAGCAGCCCAACTCTGTGCAGGATTGCTTTTAAGCACATTTACCACATCTTGTTTTTGCAGAGCAAGCAATTTAAGACAAAACAGTTCTTAATGTCAGGGTCATGTTATTGATGACAATGTTATTTACAGGGACATCTTTTCAGAAAGCTGACAGTGTTCTATCTTGCAAGGCTATTTTGTGAGATGCAGCTGGGATTCAAGCTAAGTCGACTAGTAGGAAGCATGTTCAAAAATTTCTACTCTCTAATACATAGAAAGTATTCATTACCCCTTTTCACACAAGCTCCATCAACAATCAGAAGAAGAGGAAGAAGAAGGAGAAGAAGGTGGTGGTGGGCCTTAAGGAAACAGACCATTTTGTAAAGATGCAGAATTCTGTTTTGCTGTAACAAAATACTTGGAAAAATAATGTGCCTACTGTTACTATGCTTTTAGAGAAAATGGTTATATTAAGTCAGAATGCTGCTTCTGTAGCTACTATTGGCTGTTCAAAGTATTCTAAAAATAAATAAACTCAAGCAAAATCTGAAAGATTTTTTAAGCAGAGATCAAAGGAATTAGAGAAATTCTAGAGAATAAGGGCATTAAATACTTTGAAAGTTTACTACACAAGATCTAATTTTGTAAAAAAAAAAAAAACAAAAACCTTGTGCTACAATAACTAAATGTCTTCTAACTAAATAAAGTGCCCACGTTCTGTTGCAAGTACATAAAGAGCAGTACAACCCATTTAGGTACATTGTTTTAATAATTCAAAATAGCTACTTACTATTAAATTTAGAGATAGAGAAATGTGGAAGAGAAAGTAAAGAAACAAAGTAGATTTTTCTAGGAAACAACTTCAGATGTGATCATTGGCCCATAGAATGGATTAAAACACGTAGTTATTTCAAAACATTTTAAATTTGAGCAAATTGCATTTACTAAAGATATCATAGCCCAGATTTAAAATATCTTCTAACATTCAATTTTAAAAATAGCATGTGCTTTTCTAAGCCTCCACAGGCATAGAGTAGGCTGTGAAAATTTCAGCTATGCCATGCAAGATAACAGAAGACAAAGAAACTCTGAGACAGTGAATCCAGGAACAGTTCAGAACAATAGGTAAATTAACTGTTCCCAAGAACAGTATCACTGTTTAATCAAGGAATTATTTTAACCACAGTACAGGATTTCTGGAGGATCTCTTTTGGCTATAGACTAGTGACTATTACGTGTCTCTTACTCCTTTCTTTTCCAAATGGAAATCTTTCATTTAGTTATTCTGTCCCTGATTTTGTATTATACATTGGATGATGAATAAACAGAAAATTTGTCTTCAGGTTCATAATTTTACAAATTGTGAAGAGTTCAGTCTGCCCTGATGGAGAGGACTGGGGTTATCAGAGATTTAGTCTTTGAGATGCATAGAGAATTTAGGTCATTGTTGTTGTTGTTTTGTTGTAGTAGTAGTTGTTTTTGTTTTCTTTACAAAATGGTCTGTTTCCTTAAGGCCCACCACCTAGCCACTGAGCAAAACACCATATATTTAAGGTTGTTGAGGTAGTATTTCTTCTCACATTACAGTTAGGCTAGTTAGAGAAAAATAAAACTACTATTATAACTTCAAAGTTTAACATGATGAAATGTTTTCTTATAGAGTGCTTCAGAAATTGTAATGTTCATTTAATTCCATCTTGATATTGGGGAGGTAGGACTTGCAGTTCTTATTTGGGCAGGTCAATTCCAGAACATCTCTATGAAATGGAAGAGGCATATGAATCTTTGGGGTCAGTTAGCCATTTCTGTTCTATGTAATCATTCAATAATCCAGAATAATGGAAGTTATACTATCTTACTTTGCAAACAGTGGTTTTGAAGGTTGACAATGGCATTGATATTAGGCTCACAGAAAGACAGATAAAATGTAGAGAAAATCAGATCTGCATCTTAAACACCTACGCCTGGCAGAGACATACATCACTTCCATTCACAGTCTATTAGCTAAAAAAAAAGTGTAATGTTTACGTAATCCCACTTTAAAATAAAGGAGGTAGGAACTGCAGTTCTTATTTGAGCAGGTAAATCCCAGAACATCTCCACACTATAAAAAAGGAGCATGGATCTTTGGGGTCAGTTAGCCATATCTGCTCCCAATATTAATTTAAAAACTAGGTTTATTGTTAGCTTAAGGTGGTAATTCATTTCATTTAATTCTTATAATAAAGTTTAATATAGGCACAATAAATTTTACCTCCTCTATTTAATCAAATTGAGGCTTAGAAATATTAAGTTATTAAATACAATAACCTTGGAAATATTGGGGTCAGAATGCTCAACAATGAGCCAATGAATTTTATTGTTTACTTTTATTATTGACATCTTAGAAGAATGGCAGTTTTAATTATTTAAATGATATTTTATTTAAAAAATTGTTAATTCCTGAATGGTTAAAAAATTCTCCTAAATTTTATAGCCACAATTATAATTCACATACTATATTAATATAGGGCCTACATTATCCCAGGCACTGTGCCACTGATAGTCCTTAAGGCATATATTACTAGATACAACTTATCTTAAGATATAAAAATCAAGGAATTCATCTCTGAAAAGAGACTGCTACATTGAAGAAGGTCAGCTAGACCAAGATACCTAAGTATGGTCTCATGGAGTTCTTCCAGCTCAGGATTCTTCTGGAGTGTCACAGAAGTTAAGCCTTTCCATTTTGGAGTCATATAGCCCAAGGTTCATTTTAAGGCTGAGATAATCTGTATCTTTCAAAATGTTATTACCAAAAATTTGAGAGTAAATATTTGGGAATATTGGAAAAAAAATGAGAGAAAATAATTTTCATACACTTATATATTTGTGTTTCCTATCATGTTTACAATTGTTTCCAATGCTCATTGAGACCTTAACTTTCCACCTGAACTCAAAAAAAAAAAAAAAAAAGGAGGTAAACTGCATTTTCAGGTTTCTTCACTTCCTAGTATGACATTATCTCCCCAAGACTAGCAAAGTGTTGACAAAATCAGCACAGGCCACACCCTCAAGAGTTCTGATTAGTACTCTTGGCTGTTCCAGAGTCCTGTCTAAAAGGGGGAGGAAAAGGGAGAAGGAGTCAGAGAGAGACTTAATTTTTAATCTACTTGGGCCCTTCAGTTCTGTTCTTTCTAGTCATAGAGACCATCATTTGCTTCAATAGGTTCTAAGCCCAATCTCACCTTGCAGCTTCAAAAAACATTTGTTTGCACAGTATTAGCTCAATTCTGATAGCTCCCTCAATATAACAATAGCTTAATGCTCTACCAAACAATAAAAATACAGAGACATTATTTTACAGGAGTTATCTCTCTGAAATTTTCTGTTCATCTTTCTACTAATTTCCTCTTATATTAACTCATTGATTAACATGCCAAATCACTCATTGATAGGTATTGAATGTGCATCTGTAAAAATTTAAATGTTTAAACCTAATTCTCCAGTGCATTGATATTTGGAAATGCTATCTTTTGGAAGATGATGTGGTTTGGATGGGGTAAAGAGAATGGAGCCCCCATGATGGGATTGGAGCCATTATAAGAATATAAATAGTGTGGAAAGACACAGTAAGAAAATTGCTGTCTATAAATGAAGAAGCAGGCTCTCACTAGATACCAATTCTATTGGCTCATTAATCTCAGACTTCCCACCCTCTAAAATGGTGAGAAATAAATGTACCTTACTTAAGCCACCAAGTCTATATTTGCATAGAAGCCCGGACAGAAGAAGACACCATATATTAAGATCACTCTGTGGTGTATTTATCACAGGAAGATGATCAAAACAAAATATCCACAAAAATCTTGTAATCTACTGGGGAAGTAGACTTATAGAGCATAATTATAATGCTAGATGGAAGTGGTTATAGCTAAAGGTTAAAAAGAAAGAGCACACTGACTTGTCTGAGTTCAGGCTTCCTAAAAAAGGAACTGAGAAGCCCTAGCACATGAATAGAGAGAGAATAATCCAGGGCAGGAGAGCAACAATTATGAATGTATGAGGATGTGAACCAGAATGACATATTAACTAAAATGAATTAACTCTTAATATCTGGGGTATTATGTAGTAAAAAAAAAAAAGACCGAAAGACATGAGAGTTTATAGAACGGGCAGAGATAGAAAATCATGTTTTAAAAAGAAATTTTGACATTATCCAAAAGGCAATTGTGAGGATGGATAAGGGTATCAATTATTCTAGCTTAGTGTCTGTTAAAACATGTTAGAGGGTAATTAGAAGTTTTCCCTACATTCATATTCAACTTATATATTAGATGTACCCAATCTTGTATATAAAACAGCAATCTATGAAGGATTAATGGTTTAATGGATTCATATTCATGACCAAGACTCATGAATATAGTATGTCATAATAGGAAATAACTAATTCCATTAATTCACAATCTTAAAAAAAAAATCCTGATGGTTTTTTTGTTTGTTTGTTTTGTCTATTAATTCTCACTTAAGGAATTTTTCCCCATGGGTTTTTAGAGAGAGGATAAGGAAGAGAGAGAGAGGGAGAGAAATATCTATGTGAGAGAGACAGATCTATTGGTGCCTCCGCACATGCCACAACCAGGGCAGAGGATTGAGTCTGCAACTCAGGAACATGCTCTGGACCAGAATCTAACCCTTTTTCTGCAGAAAGAAAATGAGAGCAATATTTGAGGAAGAGGTAAATATATGTAGAAATAAATGATATGATATTACATTTGTTAATTAGAGTTCTATAACAAAGTTCCACAGACTAGTTGACTTAGAAGAAGAGGCATTTATTGTCTCACAATTCTGCAGATCAAATATGAGGTCAAGATCATGGCAGGACTGATGCCTTTGGATGGCTGCAAGGAAGAATTTGTTCCATGCTTCTCCCCTTGCTTCTGGTGGTTGGCTGGCAATTTGTGGTGTCCCCTGGCTTGTAGAAGCATCACCTGATCTCTGCTTTTGTCTTCAATCACTGTTCTCCCTTGTACATTTCTGTCTCCAAATTTCATCTTTTTATAAGGACACCAGTCATATTGGATTAGGGCCCACCCTAATGACATTTAGCTTAATTACTCCTGCAATTACTCTATCTCCAAATAGGCTCACATAATGAGGTACTGGTGGAGGAAGGTTTAACATGAACTTACAGATTTTAGGGAGACACAATTCAACCTATAACAAATATGTTTAGAGAATCCCATATCGTAAGTTGCTATGGCTAAACTGTAGGATAGTTTTTAGGTTGGATCCAGATGATGAAGGGCTTTAATTCAAAATCCAAAGAGTAAATACCGCTAATTGGTGTCATACCAGAGAGGTTTCTAGTGGTAGGTGGCAAGGTTCTAGCCTTAAATCTAGTTTCTAACATCTATTAAGGATTAACTATGGGCTTAGAGGCAGTGTTAAATCTTATATGTGCTAAATACCAGGATGGACCTTGGAAGTAGACAATTTATAGATGAACTATAGCAGAGGAATTGGAGGTTCAGTAACTGCTAAAGGAACAGAGCTGGTAAGAGAAAGATTCAGATTTTAAACACAGAAAGCCTTATTCTAAGAACTCATGATAAAGGAAGAGAGCTAGTAAGAGAAAGATTCAGAATTTAAACCTAGAAAGCCTTATTCATGCTCTCACCTTACATTTTATATTGTCGCTCCCTCCCCAATTTACTATGCTATCTCCCCTCCTTCCAGCCCATTTTTTCAATAATCTGCTCTAAACTTGAGAGTTTTGAGGCTTAAATTAGCTTAAGGCAGGCAAAGTGCTTAGTCTGGTATTAATATAATATTCATATTATTGTTATATAATAAAACAATGTATGGTATATAGTATTAATATTATTGTTAAGCCGAAAGTAAATAGGAGCAAATGAGAGGGCAAAGATGGTCAGATGGATAGATCTTAGTACAATGGGTCAATGTTTCATGAAAACAGAATTGGGTAGACACCAGACATATGAGTTCAGTTGACTCACAACTCTCGATTAATGTCACTTGCTTATTTATACAGTTCTATGGACACACAATAATAGTTAAATAATAGGTGTGCAATGACCTACAATCCTTTAATCTTCATCTGCACAAAGCTTTTAAAAGACTCTTTTCCAAACACAGCAGGATCTTCTGACTTCATAAGCAGCATCGTAGCAAAAGCTTGCCCCTAATTCAATGGCGAGGAATTTTCTATTGTGCTAACCCTGTCAACCTTCACTTTGACTAGCGTTTGGATTAATAGTCATTTAAGTGCTGAACAATTATGGCAGGTGATTAATTAGTCTCAAGGAGCAGCCATTTGTGTTGCTATTAGTCAGCTCATCACCAGACTGAAAGAAAAGTAAAGCAATCTGTTTTTGTTACAAAATGGGCTAGGCAGGCATTACTCAGGCAATAGTAAAAGGTCATTGTAGCAAGGAAAGCCAAAGAAGCAGGTTTTGTGAGATTGATGAGAGAGAATTATTTTCTGTATATATTATGACCAAAAAAAGGGTTATTTAGCACGGGTGGCCATAGAAACATAATGCATGGAGAATGGATTCCTCCAGATGTGCAAAGTACTTAACTTATACACCACAGGCATAAATGAGTATTTCTGAGGTGTAATGTAAGGTGAGGTGTTGACATTTCTCATCAATTCTGAAAATATCATGATGATGACAATTGCTACATTTGAAAATTAAGTGGAATTTGTGCTTAATGATTCATGCCAGAAACTTGTGTGTCACCTCCCATTTCTCTTTTATTTTTATAGTCTACAGTCTATCCTCAATTTGACCACTTTTCCACCAGCCAAATCTGTTCTGCTCCATTCTTCCTAACATTATCATAATTATAGGCCTCAGCAGCTCTTTCCTGGACCATTAAAATACCTTTTCCTTGGCTAGTGTTTCATATCTTTGTATATTTTTTCTCCTAAAGTAAAATTGGATGGTGGTGTTTTTCTGATTAAACCCACAAATTGGATCTTGTCAAAGCCTTGACATGACTAGCAAGCCTCCTCCTCCACACTCAGGCTTGTGGTTGAGAAAACTGCTCTGAAATAATCTCCAAGGCTCCAATTATGCTTATTTTTCTTACTGACTGTATCATCTTGGGCAAGTCATGGAATCATCAGTTAGCTCATCTGTAAACATGAAGATAATAGAAACTCTAAATAACAAGGAGCAGGTGAATTTTAAATGGATTGGACATATAAAGTGCTTAGAATTGAGTCTGGAAGGCACAAATAAATGTTATTGCTTCTAGCTATGTGCCTACCTCTTTCGAACACAATCAAATTGTCAAGTAAATTCATACCTTCATATCTCTGATCTTTCTATTTTCTTGTCAAGAAAGAACACTCATATGCACTCCTTTTCCTATTTAAGTCACCTTTTTCCTCTAAGATGTCTTTTCAAATTCTGTTCCTATAGAAATGAATACCCCCATCACCTGTTGCTTTCCTTTTCACGTCCTGCGTGTCCAGGGTTCCCATGTCAGGGTTCAGAGTCTGGAGAAAGCCACACACAAATGAATAGAGACTCGAAAAGCTTTAATTTTGGGGAATCATGGGGGCTAGGCAGGAGCCCATCTCTAGTGGAGGGACTGCCACTGCTCTGGTTTAACTATCCCCTTTTTTAGGGCCAAGTGATACATCCAGGTCCTTTAGGTCAGGAAATTCCAACAATGAAATCAACCAGCAAGAATTAACATAAGACAAAAGGTGTGGAAGCTTTTACAATTACCAATGTGTCACCTAAACAATATGTGAATAGTTCATACTTAACATAAGAATAAAGGAGGGGCAACTAAAGTCTCACCTAAACAATGAGTAAACAGTTCATACTTAACATAAGACTAAAGGAGGGGCAACTAAAGTCTCACATAAACGTTGGGTAAACAGATCCATTAAGCTTTGACCAGGTTTCCAGTTTGTTCTATTTACATCTCTATTGGCGAGGCAATGTCTGGCTTCCCGCAATCACCCTCCTCTCTCTTGTGTCACACTGTTTTATTTCTTTCAATCACCTGTCACATTTGATTGCATTCAACATCCTTGCTCATAGAGATTTAATTTCTTGTGATGAGGAAGGAATTGTCCATGACAATACAGTAGGAATTTAATCAACATTCTTGAATGAATGAATGAATGAATATTGCAGGAAATATTGACTGTGCAAGTTCATGAAGATACTGACCTTATCAGGAAAACATACACTAAGATGATCATACCTGAACAAACTAGAAGTAGAGCAAGGAGTAGGTACACTGACTGAATCATATGCTTAAATTATTAACTCTCCAAGGCATTGCTGTGATTGGGCCTTGGAGAGCATACTCGGGACTGAAACAATTAGTGACTTGAGGCAAATCCTGTGGATCACACTCTGTGAAAATGCCCATCCTGTGGGGAATTTGATGAAAAATAAATAGATGTGGTTTCTCCTAATGAATTGTCAGACGATGTTGATGATTGTCAGACTTTCTCTTTCTGAGGCACCAAGATACCAGTGATCTATAGCAGAACAGTCTTGAGGTTTCCATTTCACCTGACCAAAGTACAGAGCCCTTCTTAGTAAACACACCATTAAAAATATCTGGGTACCATCCTAATCTCTCTGTATATTAAGAAGCTCCTCCTCAGTTGGGAGTAACATCTGTGTGCGGGGGGGGGGGGGGGGGGGGGAGGATGAAGGCGCTTGCAAGCCTTATTTTCCACATTAATCATAATTTATATAGCAAGCACTTGAGGTGTCACGAGTACACTTATGATTTCAGGTGGGTAATAAACAGCAGAGACAGATCAACTTTATAAAAAACAAAGACGCTATTTTCATGTGGTTGAATATATCCTTCCCTGTGTTGATGGGTTTCAGTATATCAGAATCTACTTTTGCAAAGCACCTGAGGAGGTACTTAAACTTAATTGTACTCTGAGCTCCTTAATGATCTGGAGCAAGCTAGGGCAAACAGCTTTTGAATTTGCTCCCATTGGAACACTCTGTCCCAGGGTCCCATTATCAAGCTGAACTCTATTTTTTAAAAATATATTTTTATTGATTTCAGAGATGAAGGGACAGGATGAGAGAGATAGAAACATCCATGATGAGAGAGAATCATTGATCAACTGCCTCTGTTCACCCCACACTGGGGACTGAGCCCACAACTCTGGCATGCGCTCTGACTGGAATCGAGCCATGACCTCCCGGTTCATAAGTGGACGCTCAACCACTGAGCCATGCCAGACAGCAAGCTGAACTCTATTTTTGACTAGGCAGAGTATTAAAAATTAATGTTAAAAATGTTTTAATAGTGATTAATTCATAGAAATAGCCCAAGCCTTGGGTCAAATAATTACCTTATGTTAAGACTACTTTATAGAGGACCCCATTTAATTAACTGAACCAAAAAAAAATATTAGAAAAGGAAGAAGAAAGAATGAACAGGAGAACACAATAAGATAGGCATCTATGAAATAAATATAGGAAATTGCTCATCTGTGTACTAGAAGGTCACGACATACTCTTCCTGTCCACTACAAATTAAGGAGGAAGATAGGTTTTAGTGTTTGCAGATACAATTTGAACTTAATGTCACTAGTTTTGTAACCTTAGGTTAATAACTTAGCCTCTCTGAGTCTTTTATTCTTCTACACAATGAGTATAATAAAGCTCACTCTACATGGGTTGTCAGAAACCCCAAATGGGGAAACAGAAGACGTGGTACTATAAGCCTCGTAGGTACTGTTTTCATCTCCTGCGTAGGTTTGACAAAGCTTACCTGGACGTGGTTTTGTTAGTCACAATAAGAATGGATTTTAGCTGATAAGAACACAGAATCCAGTGTATAGCTACCATTGCAATATTTCAAACAGAGTTAAAACTGCTTTTCTCTAGCATTATTAAAACAACAGCCATGTGCCACTTAACAAGGGATATAGGTTCTGAGAAATTCGACATTACATGATTTTGTCATTGTGTGAACTTCATAGAATGTACTTAAATAAACGTAGAAGGTATAGGTAATTGCATGTGCTTCACTTTCATAGGACTGGCAGCAGTCTGTTTGCACCAGCATCATCACTAACGCCTGAGTAATGGGTTGCATTAGGACATTGA
This sequence comes from Antrozous pallidus, assembly GCA_027563665.1. Classification (NCBI taxonomy): domain Eukaryota; kingdom Metazoa; phylum Chordata; class Mammalia; order Chiroptera; family Vespertilionidae; genus Antrozous; species Antrozous pallidus. The sequence continues at coordinate 51,829,401 of CM050520.1, read as the reverse complement.
CATTAAAATGGCTACAGCGTCACTAGGCAACAGGAACTGTTCAGCTCCATTGTAATTTCTCGAGACCACCTTCATATATGCAATCTGTTGTTAATGGAACACCATTACCATTACGCACCCTGTGACTGTCTTTTACTGATAAAGAAATTGAGACAAAGAAAACATTTGGTATCTAACACCACAAAACTAGCTTCAGAGTGCATCAGCTTTTTTCAACATCATTTGAAGGAAAAGGTTAATACAGTCTTTAACCCAAGAGGTCATCAGAAGGTAAGTATTTTGCAAAAGAATAAATAAACCTGAAGGAAAAAAAAAGATTATCCAAAAATAACATAACTGGTTTTTGAGATATAACCTTGTTTGAAAGAGAGGGAACTAACAATATTTGAGAGTCTCTTAATTCCTTACCCTGCAAAATGGGTATTGATATTTTCATATTACGATGAGTAAACTGAGGCTCAGAGGTTATGCAGCTTTCCTAGTCAGTCATCCAGTAAATGGTGGGGCAGAGGGTAATATTCAGAGCTGTCTGGTATATTTGATATAATATAATATAATTATAATACTATTAGTTGGGTTGTGTTTCATTAGAATAACTGGTGCCTCAAATCACTTAATTATTCTGATTTTGGCTAAGGTGCTTCCTGATACATTTGAAAGGGAGGTAGGGCACATCTAAGCCTATATAATGATATATATTCCCTCTCTAAAACATAGGACATAGGGTAGGGGCAAATGAAAGGTTTATTTTGAAACATGGACTCATGGAGTTAGCAGCTGAACTCAGTTAAGGAGTTAGGTACCTGAATATGTGGTAAATCTGTTTGTCAATTGGCAGGTGCGTTTGATTCTTGGCACTGCCATAGTATGAACAGTTGTGAAGTAAACAATACAACTTCATCTTAAATTTCTAGAATCAAACATACAGAGACCCTGAGTACTATGAAATCTCCTTGCTTCTCTTCTACTCATACTCCTAGCAGGTCCCATGGTTGTACTGATTGGTTCTCTGAAGCTCAGATTTCTAGAGTACTTTACAGACTATTAAAAGGCAACAACAACATGAGTCCTTAACTTTTTTATGTGGCAGATTCCTTCGGTAATCTTGAGGAGTTTATGGGCTCTTTCTCAGAATTTTCTAAATGTCTTCAAATTCATAATATGCAGACATGCACTGATTATATTCTAATGTATTTCTCCAAATATTTTTCTAAAAATTTATTATTATAGCAATGTATTTTTTCTTTTAAATTTATTAAAGGATAAGATATGGCAGCAGGTCTATATCATAATTTCAAAATAGTGATTATTACAAATACTATTTCAATATATTTTTATACCTGCAATGTAATATGAAAATATCTGTAATCTCTATTAATAACTAAGTCACAGGAACTGCTAAGACTATTGTTTGTTACCTATATTATCTATATTTATAATGAAAGAAAATGCTAAATTTCAGTTGGTAGTAGTAAAAATAAAGATGCATTTTTTCTATGTAAGTTTACAAGCACTCCAAATTCTACCCACAGACCACCAGAGATCTAAAAACCCCTGAAGTCTTTTATCTTGGCCTTGAGAGGCATCTTAAGTTGTCTCCAATTCTTATAACATTGTATAAAATAGGATTTAGTAACCTTCCTTTTACAGATGAAGATGTTGAATCTCAGAGAAGGAAAGTGACTCATTATGGGTAAATCCATGATTAATGAGGCAGGTATTTCAACCAAATATCTAGTCATCCCAGTCTACTTTCAACACTACTTCCAAAGCAGCCCTGTTGTAATAATTATTCTCCACCTCACACTATCCATATTATGAAAATCCTTTAGTACCTAAAATCCTTAGGTAGTAACATAAGTCACACTCCATATTCCATTTAGAAGTCAGTCTGATAAACCCCTGTTGTATTTGGATTCAAGTTGGAGACAAGACTTGAGTGAAGAAGCCTTCATGCATAGGTGAGCCCTCTAGAGAAGGAATAGATAGGACTGTAGAGTGAAAGCAACTTAAAATTCATAGATGTGAGATACTGAGATTGCAAAACAAAGGCTCCCAGCAGTGCTACAGTATAATCCAGGGGAGTCTTGCTGACAAAGAAAAGCACTATAAAAACTTCCCAGGAATTTTAAAAGGACATTAATGAGGATTTCTTTTCTCTCATATAATACCCAGAAGGTATTCTATGAAGATGTTACTGAAAGTTACTAGGACACTAGAGAATGGTTGGCTGGACATATGTCTGACTCTGGGATGAGGGTGCACTCTAATCCTACCTTTGTCACTTACTAGTTATACTGCATTGGAGAGGTCACGTAACTCTCCTGACTCTCCTGTGCCACAGTTTTCTCATCAGAAGTAGGATAATAAGAGTTCTCATTGTATGGTGGTGTTAGTGGTGGTTGTGGAGTTGATTGTGGTGTGTGTATGTGCATGTACTAGTATGTGAATTAAATGAGTTAATGTATGTAACTTTTCTATGCCTCAATTTCTTCATTTAAAACAATGGGGATCATTAGTATGTACCTCATAGAGTTGTTATGAGGGATACATACTTAGAAAGGCCTAAGAACATCTAATGCATAAAAGAACAATATATGTTTTTTAAGTGTAGATTTAGATGAACTATGTGATCTTAACTTTTATGAAACATGCAGTTATCTGACCCTCAGTTGTGTTTTTTTTATTTGCAAAGTGAGCATACTTTATTTTTTATTTTTTTTATTTCTTTATTGATTAAGGTACTACATGTGTCAATATCCCCTCATTACCCCCCAATTCCCCCACTCATGCCCTCACCCTCCTGTTGTCTGTGTCCATTGCTTAGGCTTATATGCATGCATAAAAGTCCTTTGGTTGATCTCTCCCCCTTACTCCCACCCTCCACCACGTTCCCTCTGTTTGACATTCTGGTCAATATTTCTCTGTCTCTGGATCTATTTTTGTTCATCAGTTTATGTTGTTCATTATATTCCATAAATGAGTGAGATCATGTGATAATTTATCTTTCTCTGGCTGGCTTATTTTACTTAGCGCACTTTCTACTTCATTTGATGTCTACATTAAAAAGAGTAAGAGCAGCAATTATATTTGAATCTATGCCTCTTATTCAAAAAGTTAAGCCCTTCATATGACGTCATTCTGCAAAAATCTCTACATGCCATCTTTAGTTGCATGTTCTATATCATAGGTGCATTGCATAGTTTGGGAGTTGGCCTTTATCAAAATCTCTATGGTTTTTGGCATTATTTCTAATAATCCTCTTCTTTTGAGAGTTACTCTGTTTTCTAGAGATGTTTATCTGAAGTATCCTATGTTTACTGTGTTGTTGTTTTTTTCCTTAAAGGCATACGATTTTTCAGTGATACATTAGCTGATTTTGTCTGTTAACTTGTCACCTGATCAATGCCAATCTATAAACTCATGGATTTCTACATGAGAGCAGCTTTGGCCTTTAATACATATTACCTTCAGCAATTAGAGTTAAAAAGAAAACAAGAAATCACAAAGGTACTAAGTGGCAAATGCCTTATTAAGGAAATCTATTGTTTTACTATATCTGTAAACTTAGATTTTATTGGGTAGAAAAGTGGCTAGATTTAATATTTGGATATATGGATTATACCTGTCTAGTCAATATACTTATTGGTTATTTGGAATTTTCTGCTAACATTTTTAGAACATTTTCCCCTTCAATTCACTATATGTTCCCTTAAAAACCTTATTTATTGTATGCCCATTTTGTGCTGAGTTTGGAAGTTTTATAACTTTGATTCAAACCCTCTTTAAGCTATCAGTTTTCATGAGATAAGATCCAACAATATGATTCATATAGAGGATAGAATGTTGTTCTGGTTGGCCCACATACTGGCACCTGAAAAACTTCCTTTGTCCCCTTCTTGCCATATAACTCAATTCATTCTACTAACTGCCACTATTACTATCTGAAAAATAAAGAAGCAAACAAACAAAAACCCTAAAAACTGCCTATGTTTTCTATTTTAATTCAAAGTCCTTGACATGACATTGAAGGGCATAAAGGAGTGGGCCAAAGCCTACTCTACCTCATTGAACTTGGCACCTCTACTCATATTTTCATGGCATCTTTTTTTTTTTTACATAGATAATGATAATGTGTTCTTATCAATGTAAAGAACACTCATTCCCTTATATCTCTTGACATCCCATGCCTTGAGAACAGTTATCACTGGTTCTTTACCACTAAACAGATATAATTTTTTCCCTCCAAAATCCATTTTTCTCCCCTAACCTATGAGCTATATTCTTCTGTATCATTGGAGCACTTGCATAGTGTCAACATTTTCTTTTTATTTCAGCAATCTTCTTCAGAATCAGGACTGTTTTTAACATCTTTATCTTTCTCAGTCAAGAGCATGCCTGGACTATAGTAAATACAGAATGAAAATATAGATCAATGAATGAATGAATCCTATCTAATAAAAGAGTAATATGCAAATTAACCATCATTCAAAGACACAAGATGGCCACCACCACATGGTCAAAGATGGCTGCCCTATTGTGGACACAAGAGGGCCACCACAAGATCGTCTGCAGGAGAAGGCAGTTAGGGGTGACCAGGCCAGCAGAGGAGGGCAGTTGGGGGGAACCAGGCCTGCAGGAGAGGGTAGTTGGGGTGGGGCAGCAAGGGAGGGCAGTTGGGAGGGACCAGGCCTGAAGGGGAGGGCAGTTGGGGAGGCAAGCATGCAGGGGGGGGGGGGGGCAGTTGGAAGCAACTAGACTGGCAGAGGAGGGCAGTTAGGAGTGACCTGGATGGCAGGGGAAGGCAGTTAGGGGCAATTGGGCTGGCCAGGTAGCAGTTAGGTGTTGATCAAGCTGGCAAGGGAGTGGTTAGGGAGTGATCAGGCTGGCAGGAAGAAGCAGTTAGGGGCAATCAGGAGACCCAGGTGAGTGCTGGGAGCCAGCAGTCCCAGATTGGAGAGGGCTCAGGCTGGACTGAGGGAACAACCCTCCCACCCTGGTGCATGAATTTTGTGCACCAGGCCTCTAGTATATGAATAAGTTAACAATCAAATGGATACTTTTTTGTAAAGCCCAGCTGAAATGTAATCTCTGAGAAATCTTTCTTTCTCTAGAGTTAATCTCTTTTTCTAGGTTTGTATAGGCCTTTATGATATACAAGTCAGGTCACAGTTGAATTTTTCATGTCTGTTACACTTGGTATACTATGAGTTCCTTTGAACTGTCCATGCCTTATCTATTCAATCTCAGGTTTGCTAGCCCATGGTATATGGTTTTAAAAAAAATAAATAAATGACTGATTGATCTGTGTCCTACCCATTTTTTATGTCTATGAATGATTTATGAAGTCTTGAAATTGCTCCAGAGGAGAAGAGTAATTGATCTTTTCAGATTGAATGTTATCAAGTGAGTCACAGTCTATTTCATCTGTTTGCTGTTTCACTCTTCTGAAATAGAGAGTGTTGGTTTTTACCAGCTGTATATTCTCCTGCAAACACAAAATATATTCTCTTCAGTAAAAAGAATAGTAGGTTGAGCAGTTACTAAATTGTATGCAAGGGAGAGATATCAACAGGTTACGAATTAGTGCTACAAGTAATATGTGTTTATCCTTGAAGCTTCCAGTTGGGAATGGTTCTCCTTGCATTGAGCAGGATATAGATTTGTATGGAGTGCAGCTTCAGTCTAATTTGGAGAAACCTAGAGTACTATTTGTTCACAAAATGTTAAAAGTTCTCATACAGAAAAATAAGTAGGTATCTTTGGGGCATGCGTGTCAGAGATCAGAAGTTTGACTGGATGACTATGAAGGTATATTCATCCATGTTTGAATTCCCTGAGTGTTTGCTTGCTTTGTAATTCCCCAGCTCTGTATTATTGCCTCCAGTGCTAGAGAACCACAGCGTAAGGTAGCTGTCCCATTTTCAGAGAGCTTCCCATATAGTGAACTTAAATTTGTCTCCACTGACCTTAAAACCAATCCACTGCTTCAGGATGCCATTTCAGAAATGTGGGAACTAATCCTCACTCAGGCTAAATGACTATAGTTTTATCAGCTTCTTTTCTTATAGGTTGAATCCCTCAGAAAGTTATGTAAATTATTTTCTCTTCTAATTGTTAATCAAACTTTGAAAAAATTTCCTTTAATGTCTGTGGCATCAACCCCTTCCAACATACAGCTACAATATTTGTTGCTTAATAAGAATCCATCATTTACTATTGAATAAATTATTCTTATCATTAATAATAAGAGTTATTGTTTTCATATTAATTATCATTATCATTTGCACATAAATCTTATGGTAAAAAATAAACACAAATAGCTGTCACTATATCCTTTGTCCTATGAAAAAGTGGTATTTTTTATCTTATCCTGTATAATAGTTAATATGCTAATTAGACCAGGCGGCCAAATGACCTTCCAGAATGACATTTCAGAACGACCCTCCATAATGATCAGTGGGGGGGTGGGGCTGTGAGGCAGCCGCTTGAGGAAACAGGGCAGGTGAGGCAGCCAAGGCAACTAGGGTTGGGAGGGCCTACCCTTGCAGAATCTCCTGCATCAGGCTTCTGGTGTTATATATAATGCTTTCTAACTGTATATTTCCAGTAGATTCTCATTTGAGTTAATTATGAGATATAATTATTAGCACATTGCCATTGGATATGCAGTGTGAAAAAGCCAGGCTTGCTGAAACCTGTTTGGCTCAGCAGATAGAGCATCGGCCTGCAGACTGAAAGGTCCCAGGTTCGATTCTGGTCAAGGGCATGTACCTTGGCTGTGGGCACATCCCCAGAGGCAGCTGATGGATGTTTCTCATCAAAATTCTGACTTTCTATCCCTCTCCCTTCCTCTTTGTAAAAAATCAATAAAATATATTTTTTAAAAAGCCAGGCTTGGTGATAAGAATCATTTTCAGGTTAATTTTTTAGGCATTTGTGAGAGTGGCAAAGTCATTTACAAATTTGTGGAGAACAAGATGATGGATGGGAATATACATAATAAATTAAATTTTATACAATAAACCAAGAAATAGATTGGGGTATTCTTATAGATATAGTCTCTTGGAAATATGGGTACAATGCCTATCACAAGCATGGGGAGCATTACTGAGATTTATCCTTGTGTTATAAATTTGGGAAAGTTAAGGTTAAATATGGTAGTTGAAGTTGTGAAAGTTGATAAAATCCTCCAAAAAGAAAATATAGAGCAGAAAATCAAAAGGGCCTTCTAATAAATTTTGAGAAATCAAGCTTTATGATATAGGCAAAAGAATAATAATCTCCAAAAGTGTACAAAATCCTATATAATAAAGAGGCAATATGTAAATTGACCATCACTCCAACACACAAGATGGCCACCCCCATGTGGTCAAAAATGGCTGCCCCCACGTGGACACAAGAGGATCACCACAAGATGGCTGGCAGAGGAGAGCAGTTGTGGGTGATCAGGCCAGCAGGGGAGGGCAGTTAAGAGGGACCAGACCTGAAAAGGAGGGCAGTTGGGGGCAATCAGGCCTGCTGGGAGGGCAGTTTAGGATGACCAGACCTGCAGGGGAGGGCAGTTACAAGCAATCAGAAGAGCAGTTAGGCATAGATCAGGCCTAATCAGCAGGTGATCAGTCTGTCAGGCAGAAGCAATTAGGGGTAATCAGGCAGGCAGTCAGGTGAGTGGTTGGGAGCCAGCAGTCCTGGATCATGAGAGGAATGTTTGACTGCACTTGGATTGGGCCTAAACAGACAGTTGGACATCCCTCGAGGTCCCAGATTGGAGAGGGTGCAGTCTGGGCTGAGGGACACCCCTCTCCCCAGTGTGCACCGGGAATCTAATAGTCAATAATTAGGAACCTTCTCCTCAGGTAAGATATATTTTCTTAATGATCAGTCCCACATATGGCAACAGTAATTCTTTAACCTTAATTCTTCCTATTTCTTATGAGCCAGGCAGTATTCTTCTACTCCTTTCTGCCCATGCAAACTATTTTAACCTTCAGAACTTAGCATAGGCTCCATGAGAGACATTACTGCTTCTTAGAGCCCTACTGATTACTTGAATCCCTGAGGAGCTCCTCCAGCACATTCACAGTCTGGATTGTGAAATTTGATACTCAGAGCTCCTCTTTGTTTTAATCTTATTTTACAACTTAAGTTGTGCATCTCATATCTTTGATTTTTTCCCCTCTGACCCACTGTGATCCAGGCACATTCCGGTTGCTAGATAAGCAGAGAGCTGTGGACAACAGGATAAAGGAGGGAGTGGGGAGAAATGTCAAACATATTTATTGAATGATCCTCTACACTACTCCCTTAAAATAAGGATAGCATCTAAATTAGCAAAAATAAGCACATAGTACCTGTGTTCAATATTTTATAATGACTAAGCTGAGTAATCATAAAATCAATTTATTTTCTGTGCATCCCCTGTGAAGCAATATTGTAGGTAATAATTTATTGATCTATAGATTAAGGTGCTTAAAATGTTTGCTTGATGATATCAGCCTATTCAGCCACTAAAATATTGTGCTTGAGATGGTACAAACCTCATTCAGTTATTTTAGCCCTGGAAGTTGTTACATGGGTGGCAATAAAATTTTAATGTTTTAATGAAATTTCCTGCTTATAGTCATTTTCTGGGACAAGACCATGGTTTGTCTCTTTCACTAAGTTTCTCATTGTATGATCTGGATGCATTTCAATGACACAACTGAGGAGAACAAGAAAACATCCTTTTCTAGGTTCCAAGTTAGAAATGTTTTCCTTTAAAACATTTGAAACATAGCATAGAGGACATTTTTACTTGTCATCCTATACTCCCTGCTGTTCTAGTAAAAATCCAGAGAAGGGAGTATGGGGACACTGCAGAAGCTGCTTTCATGAAGCTTCATTGACCAACTAATTCATTTCTTCTGGGAGAAGCTGTGTCCTTACAGGATAGGCCACATTAGTGTGGGTTTACGTTATCACAGAGAAAAATCCATACTTTATTTCCTTCTTTACTTTAAAAAATAGTTTTATTTTGCCAAATGATGAAGAATGTTCTTCCCTTTTTCTAAAAATAAGTTTTCCGAATATTTTTTATTTTATATTCTGATTCACCATAGCTATGCATAAGACTTCCCAAACAGCGGTGCATACATTCATAAAGAATGTTCATAGCAGCGTAATTTGCAATAGCTTAGATCTGGAAACAGCCCAGGTGCCCAGTAGTAGATGAGTGGATAAAACAGCTGTGGTGCATTCCCACCATGGAATGCTATGCAGCAGTAAAAAAGAAGGATCTCTTACCTTTGACACAGCATGAAGGAACCTGGAGATTATTATGCTAAGTGAAATAAGCCAGTCAGAGAACAACAAGTATCACATGATCTCACTCATATGTGGTATCTAAAGAACAAAATAGATCCAGAAACATAGAAACATGGAACAGACTGATGAATCTCAGAGGGAAGGAGAGGGTGAGTAGGTGGGAAGAGATTCAGCAAGTAACTTAAATGCAAATATGCATAACCCATGGACACAGGGTGGTGAAGTTCTGGGGTAGGAGGAGGGGGCAGATAAAAGGGATCAGTGGGGGAAAATAGGGTACATCTATATAACTTTGAACAATAAATATATATTATAAAACAAACAAAACTTCTCAAGTAGGATTTCAGTTCTGATTGTTCATCTTTAGTTTCAGCATTTTCTTATATATAACTTTGAACAATAAATATATATTATAAAACAAACAAAACTTCTCAAGTAGGATTTCAGTTCTGATTGTTCATCTTTAGTTTCAGCATTTTCTTCAGGGTGTGTTACAGCTATATCAACCTAAAATGTCATTTAAAGTCTTGTATTTGCTCCCCTAAACCTGTCCTCCTCCTGTATTTGCTTTCTCAATGGGTGATATTTGGAGCTACTCAAGCCAAAAATTTTGGAGACCTTCTTGATTCTTTCTCTTTCTCAGTTCACTCTGTCCTGTATTTGAAACATGCACATAGTCCTGCTTATTTTATCTCATAAATATTAATTGAATTTCTTCTATAACCTACATGCTAAAACTCATTGCCCTAACTTAGTCATACAATTTCTTAATTAGAATTCTGTAACAGCTGCTGATCTCTCATTGTGACCAAATGTATATAAAAGATTTTTTTTTCTGGTTGTTTCAGGCCTGAGCTGAAGCCTAAATGCATTCTAAATTCCAAAGACGAAGAGTAGTTAGTTACCTACACTTGAGGACATCCACTAATTTATATTCTATTACAAAACTACCATTTCCATTTCTCAATTATAATAAAAAAAGACTTCAAAGAATGGGTATTGATCTTGTCCAAATACAATGTTTCTCTCTCCAAATCCAACTGAGATGGCCTCTAAAAGCACCAGTCATGCACCAATTATAAGTTTGAAAATACACATGTGCAGTACATTGATATCACAGCTTCAGGATGTATCCCTATGAAGCCTGTGTGTTTGCTCCTCTGAAATAGGTATATCTGGGAATGAGGGGAGGGCAAAGGAAATAGAAATAATGGGGCAGAACAGTGAGAGAAGACATCAGTGTATCATGTTGCACTCCCACCATTGGATCTGACAAGGACATAGAAGAGATGAATTTCTCTTAGTTCTAGTATTTAGCAAAGGTATGCTCTCCAGGCAGAGACAACCCCAGAAGAAAAGGGCTGTAGGATAGATTTCTGGTGGGGACACAAGAACGTGGAAAGTGGGTCTCCCATGCCATATAATTGTGACCTGTGTAAGCTTCACAGTCTCTAAAAAACTCCTCAGGAGAGCCAAATTTGTTTGTTTACTATTGGGAGCACAACTCTCATTCAGCATTGCCACAGAACAGACAGCAAACCAAAGGAAGGGACTTCTGTTTTCTCTCTTCTACTTCTACTCTGATCATTCCCTCTTCCCATTATAACTGTTGCCCTCAATTCGACTATATTTTATGTGTATTATATTATATTTTTGTTTTTAACATATTCAAAATCATAGTATATTTTCTATTTAGTGACTTCTATTTTTAATGATACATTGTGGACATCTTCCTATAAATAGATGTCTATACTTTTTAAAACTAAAACAGCATAACATTTTTGTAATTACCAAATGTAATTTAGCTAGCTAGCTTATGTTTTAGTTTGTATTGCAAAGATATGCATATGGAACAAAACCTTTAAAACAACACAAATGAATATAACATGAAAAAACAAATTCACCCCTCTATTTAGTTTTGTTGCAATAATTAGCATTATAACTCAACATAATCTAATTTTTCAGTTTTAAAAATTATGAATCACCCTCTTTACTATCATTTATCTTTCCCTCCAGCTCATTCTTAAAATTTGGTGATACTATGATGTTTAGATTCAATTTTATTATTATTAATAGGTTTCACTTGAATGGTTATGGTTTCTTTATTTTTTTTCAGCCCTGTTAGGATTTTATTCTTCTTGTTCTTATTGGATAATACCTTCTAGTGGTCAGTGAGATGCTACTATAAATGAAAGGCCAAACTGGGTGCTGAGTTACCATTTTAAACCAGAAGTCCTATAAATAACTCTAGTAATTGGGCAGAGAGGAGATGTTCTCTCTTTTCTACTAAATTAATGATACCAATAGCAAGTTTGAAAGATAATTTTACTTTCCAAATGGAATAGTTGGGTGTTTAAAGTAAAGAACACAAAGAACACTTAAAATAGGCCCCAAAATGTTTATGCATTAAATTCCTTTTGGAAACAAGCAAACAAACAAACATAATAATAATAAAAAAAAAGACTGTGCCTAGGAAGATTATTTCAAAAGTACATTATAATGGGAATTACTTTTTGTTTGCTTCCTATCTTTGATCTTCTTCCCCTTGAAATGGCCTGAAATGCACTTTTTGGAAATAATAAAGGGCATGTTTGTTTTGTTTGTTTCTGTTTGTGTGTGTGTTTTGCTATAAAAGCTCCTGGCTTTGCCTGCAATTTGCAAAGAATAATGACATTTAGGTAATGTGCTATAAATGGATTGTGGCCTATAACCTTCCCCAGCTAGGATTCATCATTTGAGTAGTGTTTGTGAATATTCAAGACATGGCCTAGAAAGTTTCAAGCTGCTGAGATGGTAGAATGAGCTTCTCATAATTTAAAATGAGATGGAGAGAAGCAAACCCATTGCTTCAGAGTGAATTATTTCTGTCCATAAACACAGAACCTGCTGTGTGATATTTGCAAGCAGCAATTTTGTTCATAAAACCAACATAAACCTTTTATGTGTCGGATGCTCATTTCTTAACTGTTTCTTGCTGAATATGTCTCATATACCAATGATGCTAGGAGAGAAAGATATGCTCTATGCTAATATCATTTCCCGCCACTTGCCCAGTTGCTATCATAGATCAAATAGGGCTATTTATCTAATAAAATTCATTGTGGCTGGACCATAGTTGTCTGTAGCTGATGTTCTTGCTGTTGTTGCTATTGCTGCACAGCATGTACAGTGTTCTTGTGTTTGCAATTCCTGTGTGCTTTCTATAATACATATGGTAAGCCTAGGGAGTCTCTACCACTTCCTGTTTCCTTTTAGCATCTTCCAGTCAATGGTGTCTACAGGGGTCCATCCGGAGAGGAAGAACATTTCTTTTCTAAGTCTGGATAGTCTATTGCACTTCTTTTTTATGTCATGGAATTAAAAGGGAAAAGAGAGACTCTGAGCTTAAAACTTTACCAACATTTGATTGCAATCACTGTATCGAAAGTTACTGAATCAGTCAGGTAGGAGACTAACTGTGCATCTGGACTGTTCATCTGTGTTTGGAGATTGGGCTTCAGATGGCCCTCAACCCAGAATATAGGTTGGCTTCAGTAGCTGAAATCTGCTTTTATTTTATCTTTGGTTGATCTGTTTCTGGCTTCCTCTTCTCCTCCTCCTCCTCCTCCTCCTCCTCCTCCTCCTCCTCCTCCTCCTCCTCCTCCTCTTCTTCCTGTTCATTTTTTTGTTAATCCTTACCCGATAATATTTTCCCATTGTTTTTTAGAGAGAGTGGAAGGGAGAGGGAGAGACAGAGAAACATCAAAGTGAGAGACACACATAAATTGCTTGTCTTCTGCATCCCCTAACCAGGACCAGGAAGAGGCTTGCAAACAAGGTACAATGCCCTTGACTGGAATCAAACCTGGGACCCTTCAGTTCCTGGACCAATGCTCTAACCACTGAATAAACTGGTTAGGGCCATTCCTGTTTTTATTAGGGAATGGTCTTTTTCTAGCAATTTATATTACTAGAAATAGCACAATCTTTGGATTGTAACTCTGCCATTTTCTATAATGTGCAAGTTGCTCATTCATTCTGATTGCTCTCACACTCCCCAATTTTTGTTGACCTTCCCAATTCTGTATTGCCTTTAAAAAATTATATATATATATATATGTATATAATTTATTTATTTTTTGCAGTATACCTTAGATTTAATAGTAGTACATATGTTTCCCTTTTTTCCCCCACTGTCCTCCCCCCAGCCTCCCCTACCCCCCAGCAAATGTCCCCACCTGTACCCCCCCCACCCCAGTGTCTTGCATCCACTGGTCAAGCCCACAGGCATGCATACAAGTCCTTCAGTTGATCTCCCACAGCACCCACCCCCCACCCTCCCCAGCCTTCCCCCTGTAGCTTGACAGCCTATTCAATGCCACCCTGCCTCTATATCAATCACTCTCCCCTGTTTCTTTTCTTCAAAAATATCTTGCATATGCATACTAGAAATAAATGTATAAGAACAAAAAATGTTTGAGTCTCAGTTTCAATGTCCAACTGTTCTGAGCCCCAGTTTCAATGTCAAATGGTTCTTTATGTGTACATGTCAGCAATGGTATACAGATGGTGTACACATGGTGTCAATGCAAGTTCCATTCTCTCTGATTTGGTCCTGGGCCGCCTGCAGCAATGCACAGCTGCCGACTGCTAGCATGGCAAGGTGTGATCAGTGCCCCCCATCTCTGGACCATCCTCATGGTTGGAACAGACCTGTTCTATCCTCACTGTCGCAGGAACCCACATGGTCTTGGAGTTGTTCTCTGAAAACACACAAACCCATTCTCGACTGAAAGTCAACAAAGGGATCCTCTCTGCAAATTAGTCTTGGGATTCTTTTTATTTTTGCCCAAATGATTTTCCTTTGGCTTATTTTGACCCCATGTGTGTATTTCACGGGTGTCCTGCTGTTAGCATTACGAATGGAAGTTATGTTTCTCGAGTAATAATTTTCTAGATGTATTTTACTTAGAGGATATTTTTCCTTACATGTATTGCCTTTTATATCTCTGCTTAGTTCTTTTCTTTTTACAGGAAGTCCTGGCTGCTTCTAAACATTCAAATCGACAATCTCTTTTATAATCATTTAAAATAGATTGTGTATACTTACTATAGTCTTGAGTATTCTATACTCTGTTGTATTTGTCAGTTACTTTTATCTTGCCAGTCCCCTGTGCCCTTTAAAAACTGTAACTCTGTCTTGATTGTTATTTTGCCACTGTGTTTTGCAGAGTGCCTAAACATTTTAGTGATTAATGTAGGTTTATTAAGTAAGAGTAGAATCAGTATAAATATATACCAAGACACTCAGGTTGTGGCAAATGACTAATTTCTGTATTTTCCTCTACATATAATTATGCATTTTTCACATTTGGGAATCTAACCTTGGTTATTTAGGGATAAGGGAAAGATCATTCCCCTGGGATCATACAGAGAAATTAAAGAAGTGCCCAATGGTTTTAAATTAATCATAGATGTTAATATTTGGGCTCTCTGAGTCACATAGCCATTGAAAGGTGTGTTGTTCTACTCTACCCATGCTGGGCATAAAGATACCTGATGAATTATAGTCTTCAAAAACATCCAAAAATTGATTTGCCTCAAATTTTCACTTCTTCTGGAGTTCAGTATACCAGCAATTCCTAGAGAGCACCTCTAGGACCAATAACACTCAATATTCCAGGTCATGAGGAGCCAACCCTTCAGCAACTGGTTGGGTGCAACCCAGTCCTTCCCAAACTACCAGCAATAACCCAGCTAACCAGAGACTTAGGCCATGTGGAGCATGGAATTAATGGTCTTTAGAGTGCTCTATCAAGATTTTAATCAATTTCTTAACCCTACCCTTTTAAAAAACCTGGAATGTCATTGAGGCAAGAAAAGTAAATGAGGGGAATCTTTTTGTTATTCTTACAGCAACTAGAAAAAGACAAAAATTAAATTTCAAAACTTATCTTACCATGACTGAATAAACTAAATGTGTTAATCAGTGAAGTTGAATGTCCCACATCATAAAATTATGATGATTAAATATGATAGGTATCCTCTGTTCTCACTTTTCCAAAGGAAATTATGGTACACAGTATTCTGATTGTGCACAATATCTGTTTCATCATATGGCAACCCTTACTTCATTGTTTGTGTGCACTCTACCAAATATTTAGCATCTTAATCAAACTCTACTTAATGGCCTCAATTTCCTGAAACATAAAGTTCTCCTCAGGAATGTTTTAATCATATTCTACCTGCATTTCTGTAAGCCACAAGGATATTCCTTTTTTGTCATAATTTTTTTTCTTTATTGATTGAAGTATTACATATGTTCTTATTCCCCCTTGGCCCCCACCCTCCCACTCATACCCTCACCCCCCTGGTGTCTGTGTCCGTTGGTTAGGCTTATATGCATGCATACAAGTCCTTTGGTTGATCTCTCCCTCATACCCTTTTATTCCACTACCTTCCCTCTGATGTTTGATGGTCTGATCAATGCTTCTCTCTCTCTCTCTGGATCTGTTTTTTTTTTTTTTTTTTTTGTCAGTTTATGTTGTTCATTATATTCCACAAATGAGTGAGATCATGTGATATTTATCTTTGTCTGACTGGGTTATTTTGCTTAGCATAATTTCTTTTACAACATTAATCTTGCTACTTTCAGTGACAGTCTGGAATCTTATTGTCCACAGGGGGATAGACAGCATGGCAAACCACTGACAGCTTTGGCTTAGGCTTCATACCCGGTTCTCATCCTACCTTCATCACCCTCTAAAGTTGATTGATAACTCATCAACCTCTCTAAGATTCAGTTTTCTTACCTCTAAGATGAAAGTAATTGCAGTACCTACCTCATAGAACTGTAATAATGATAATATACATGAGATCATTCATGTATAGCTATTAGCACATTGCCTCAAACATAATAAATATTACATTTATTTATAAAGATTAAAAATAATTACTATGTTGAAAGTATTACATATTTCCCCTTTTTTCCCCATTGACCCATCCCACCTTCCTTCCTACCACTCCCCCAAGCCTTCAAGCCTTCACTGCCCTATTTTCTGTGTCTATGAGTTATGCACATATACATATGAATTCATTGGTTGATCTCTCCCTGCCCGCCCCCCCCCCCACACACACACTTACTTCCCCTGCCTTCCCTCTGAGGTTTGACAATTTTTTTAATGTTTCCATCTCTCTTTGTCTGTTTTTGTTCATCCATTTATATTGTTCATCAGGTTCCACATATGAGTGAGATCTTGTGATACTTATCTTTCTTTGATTGGCTTATTTTGCTTAGCATAATGCTCTCTTGGTCCATCCATGCAGTTGCAAATGGTAAGAGTTCTTTCTTTTTTATTAAGAAAATGGAAAGTTGTTTTCTTTTCTATAAAGATAACTTAGTTCATATATATATATCTGTGGCCCTGTCCTTTTCACTTAGTAGTGCTACTGTATATAAGAGAAATTTACATATCTATGTTGATATCTCCCTAGTTTATTCATCACATAGTTCCTGACTGTCCATCATATGAGAAATTTGGTGCTAGGCTACATCACCTTCAGTTCAAAGGGGTTTCTAATGGACAAAAAGAAACAATGAAGTCATGACAATAAATTGAGAAAAATATTCTTTAGGCATTTTAAGAAATATATATTGAGTAATGACTCTCTGGTAGATATGGCTCTAGGCTGGCAGGCTTGCTTTTGAGAATATGAAGCCTGAATCAATAATAATAATAATAATAATAAACTTTCCCTGTGGTATGAATCTTTGTTCAGTCTTGAGAAATGAGTATGCTGTAAAGAGAGTGAGAAACAAGTACAGACACAAATTGAAAGACTGCAGGGAACATGAGTGACTCTGAGTAGTAGAGACTGTCTGACAATGAGCTGGAAAATGTGTGTGAGAGCCAGGTAATCAAAAGGCTTTTAGAAGATGCCAGGGAAGGTGAGTTTTATTTTAGTAAAATGTAGATATCTTCAAAGGTGCACAATGACTTAAGAATTTGTCTGACTTATGAGAAATGTGCTCTGACATTGTTCTGGGGGCCTACAAAACTGGCTTTTTCTTCAGCATGAGTGAATATGACCCATACACAGCCTTGGATAGAGCACAGAAACTGAGTCTCATAAAGACAATATTATGGGTAGCTGAACAAAAATTAAAAATTTAGTTTCTTTTCTTTAGAAGGTAATGATTGGTTATAAAGTTAGAAGATATCTGAATGATGTAATTTCCACATCACATAACTAAATACAGGATGAGGCAAAAGTAGGTTTACAATTGTCTATAAGGAAAATAATATAATAACAAATAAACTATAAGAATAATCTGTTTTACATATGTATAACTGTAGACCTACTTTTGCCCCACCCTGTATAATTTGAAATAAGTTACGTTTTTTTTTCCAATTTCCACATTTTATTTATTTATTTATTTATTTATTTATTTATTTATTTATGAGAACAAAATTTATATGGGGCAGCAGAGGCTTAACAAGTTTTTAAATGATAAAACAGAATGATGTTTTGACAAGCTGGCCTCTGCAATCAATTGAATGTTTAGCTCTTACACTGTACACTGTATATCACCTACATTCCCTGATGAAGAGACTTAAAAATAGTATGAAGCTCAGTCTCTGCCCTCTAGAATATTGAAAGTATATTCTCAATTTTATATAATTTTTATTGTTTAAAGTATTATGAACAGTAGTACATATGTTTCCTTTTCCCACCCCACTGATCTCCCCAGCCTGCTTTGCCCCCCCCCCCGCAGTGTCTTGAATCCATTGGTTATGCTTATATGCATGCATACAAGTCCTTCAGTTTATCTCTTAAAGCCCCTGCCCCCCACCTTCGCCTGCCTTCCCACTGTAGTTGACAGTCTGTTCATTGCTTCTTTGCCTCTGTATCTATCCTCCCCACCCCGTTTCTTTTCTTTAAAAAAATCTTGCATCTGCATCCTAGAAATAAACATATAAGAACAAAAAATGTTTGAGTCTCAGTTTCAATGTCCAACAGTTCTGAGTCCCAGTTTCAGTGTCAAATAATTCTTTGTGTGTACATGTCAGCAATGGTATCTGGATGGTGGACATATGGTGGCAATGCAGGTTCCACCCTCTCTGGTTTGTTCCTGGGCAACCTGTAGTGATGCACAGCTGCTGACTGCCAGCATGGTAAGGTGTCATCAGCGTCTTCCGTCTCTGGACTGTCTCTGTGTTTGGAGCAGACCTGTCAGTTCCTCTTTGTTGCAGGAATCCACATGGTCTTAGAGTTGTTTTCTGAAAATATACAAACATATTCTCGACCAAAACTTAATAAAGGAATTTTTTCTGTAAATTAGACTTGGGATTCTTTTTATTGTTGCCCAAATGATTTTCCTGTGGTTTATTTTGATGCTATGTGTGTTTTTCATGGGTGTCCTGCTGTTAGCATTACAAATGGAAATTAATTTTCGAAGTAAGAATTTTCTAGATATAATTTACTTCCTTATGTGATATTACCCCACTACCCCCCCTTTTTTATTAATGGAGGCTTTTGGAGATTTTATAATGCAGTCTTGGTAACTTTAAATTTTAATTTTTACATAAAAATATGACTGCTTTAGGTTCTTTGCATGTTAGGTAATTTTACAATGAGATGAACTACTAATATAAATTTTAGTTAGTATTTTAGGAACAGCTTTTTGTCCAGTACATTTAAATTTTCTTGAGTGTTCATTTATTTTAATTGGCCAAATTTAAATTAATCTGAAGACTTGATTACTATTTTACTGTCAAATTTAATACTCAAACAATAATCTTAGTTTTCTTTGTAAATATTAGTGGAAAGGATTATTTGCATTCTTGAGTAGGCCCTGAGCATCCCTGGTGCCAGACTTAATTTAGATATAGGGCAGATGTTGCTGGCCAATTCTCTATCTGTAGCCTGGGTCCCGATCTGGGCTGGGCATGGGAGACGAAGCAGCCATGGGGGCAGGAGACCTCCCTCCGAATGGGTGAGAGTTCAGGCCCCTGCAAGGTTAGGGGGTTGAGGTTCTGTGCCCCACCTCTGTTGATCTTCAAGTTCTCTTCTGATGGTCCCTCTGCAACTGTGCCTGTCTTAGGTTGTTCCTTCCCTGAGGAATCTTACCTGTCTCTGGCTACCCAGCCATCCTCCAGGGCCAACCAGGGTGATGTGAGGTTCAATTCTGTCTCCTTGGTAGTCTATGTCCCTGTGGCCTCCACACCCAGCACCTGGCTTGGGATCCCCTCACCTGGTGGTGGGGTCCCAGTATTGATCAGATATCTTGGGGGACTCTGTTTTTTTCTCTAGGGAGGGCCCAGCACACACCATTAGGCGAGATACAGATCCATGTGCCAGCCACCCCAGAGGCTTAAACCTCAGCTTGAACTGAGTCCCTTGGCAAAAAGGGCAAGAGGGGCCAATATAGAATGCTCAAGTGCCTTTCCAGTGCCTTAATTCCTTCCTGAAAGGGATTAATTCCTTTCCTGTCATTTTTTTAAGTTGCTGCCAAATATTCAAAGAATTAGTTTATAAGTTTCTTTGGGATAATTATACAATATGCTGTTGAAAAATATCAAAAATTATAATGATGTTGTAGAATAATATCATGTAAGGATAGTCTTTGGTCTAGGGATAATTTCCACATCACATAACTAAATAAAGGGTGGGGCAAAAGTAGGTTTACAATTGTTTATAAGGCAAATAATACAATAATTAACAAATAAATTATAAGAATAATCTGTTTTGCATATGTACAACTGTAGACCTACTTTTGCCCTACCCTGTATAATATGAAATAAATTAAGTTTTTTATATTAAGTATCTACTATATACCAGGCATTATAGGTATTTTATACTTATTTTACCACTTAATATCCAACCATTCTACCCTGTTCTATGATGTTATCTTAAAGCAAAAAATAAAATTTGGGGCTTGCCCACATATATAGGAATAAGGGAAGCCAGAGGTGAGTCTAGGTTTTTCTGGATCCATGCCCTTCTCTTCACCACTCACTCACAAGTGAAATAATGACCTTATTGTCTCACCACTAGAAATTCCTGTGACTTTCGGGAGGAGTGTTAAAAAAATAAAACAAACAAACAAAAAACTAAAGTAGTAGAATATAGCATGGCAGGAAAGGATGAGGACGCATGCTCTTGGGGAGGTAGAAATTGTCCCTGTAGTGAAATATCACCACTGTTGCAGAGGTTGCCTGACAGGTGCAGGCACTATGAACTTACCAAGGAAAGATGAGCATGTGATGATTAGATGTGAGAGAAGCTGAGTGGTGCAGACCAAGTAACTTCCTACATCTGAGTTTCAATCTTGGTTCTCAGGGCAAACAACTGAATTAACAGTTCTCATTCATCAGAAAAAGGCGACACTCAGAGTGTGTCCAAACAATGACTCAAACTGCAGTTTCTCAGAGTACAGGCATGTTCAGAAGAGATATATTAACCATATTTACTCAGTTCTTATAAAAGCAGATAATAAACAAAAGAAAAATGAAATAATCCCCCTTCAAGTTTCATTTAATTTTATAGAGGGCTCAGTCTGGCAAATACTCTTAAGAGAAAGTTACATTTTTTCTGACTTGCAAAAAAAACCTCTATTTTTTTGCCAATTCATAGTGAATACCTTTTTTTGGTGTGGTTTCCCTACATGCTTTCTCACTGTCCCTTTGGTATTACAAGGCATAATTTGTCCTGTGAGTGTTTCTATCATTTTTCATTCTTATTTCATATCATTTTGAGCTCCTATTTGATATGGACACGACATCCCATTTCATTAAGACAGCAAAGCTGGCCCAGCCTGCCATTGCCTGGTTATTTCTCCTGATTGCCGGCATATTGGATTAAACTGAAAGCAAGAGGCACTTTGGTTAGCCTTAATTAGGGCTGGCGGCACATATGCTTTGTTCCAAATGAGACGACCTAATGAAAAAAGTGGCAGGAAGTCATTAGACAACAAATAAATAAGGGACTATGAAAGTTGGAAAAGTGCCACAATACTTAGAAATCAGATTATGTTTTCAATGGGAAAACAATCATTCTAAATAATTTGTGAGCCTCATCTTCACCATCGGAGCAGCTACTTGACACTTTCTATTTTTGTTCACAGGTAAAAAATTATTTTGATATGTAATTAATTTCTTGTTCAAAAGTAACAGATCATGACAGCATTTAATTTACAAATTTGGTTGTCTTATAAAGTAATTAAGGCTTCCATTTATGAATACTTGGTTACTTGGTAAGCACCAAGCTGTATTTCAGAGTGAGCATTTAACAATACTTTCACAGGTTGTTCTCATAGATATGTTGCAAGGAATTAATATTATGCCATTATGCAGATCAGAAAATTGGGACTTAGAGCTATGTATCTGCAGTCCTGAATAACCAAAGCATTCACATTTCAGAGATGTCAGAAGGAGTAAATTGCAGGTATTTTCCTGTGGGTACTTCCAAGATTCACAGATTATTCATCCTTTATATTTCTGACTTTTAATTATTACTTTCATATAAGAATTTGCAATAGGCACTAACAAGAAGTATTTGGCAAATATGTGACATATAGCACTTGTTAAATATAAGTAGCTGTGCAAGGGCAACAAAGTTTGTAGAGTTTTAATATATCGTATATAATATCAGTGCCCACCTTTTCTCCCAATGAGCAGGATGAAGGGAAAAGTCTAGGTGTGGAATTGGAGTTGGGATGTTTGCTGTAATATTGACACACTTCAAAGGATCTGCCCTCTACTTGGTCAACACGAGGTCTCGGGTTCCTTTATTCAAAAAGATAGTTAGGCATAGTGGTGTGGCTCAGTTGATTGAGCATCATCTCATGTACCAAAAAAATTGCCAGTTTGATTCCCAGTCAGAGCACATGCCCAGGTTGCAGGCTCCATACCTGTAGGGGGCATGCAGGAAGCAGCCAACTAATGTGTTTCTCTCTCACATTGATGTTTTTCTCCCTCTCACTTTGTCTCTCTCTAAAAAAAAAATAAATAAACAACATATTTTTCAAGAGAGGTGATATTCATGAAATTTCTCAGGAGTAATTAAAGTAATGAACACACAGCAGATTATACAAAGTATTGATTCTATATTGCATATATAGTCTTTTTTTCATTTTATGGACTGACGAGTGATTTTATTATCCATGTAGGTATTTAACTTTTCAAGTTCTAGTGAATCATTTGGATTATGTAACATATTGGGAATTGACACTGTGATATATTTTCATCCCAGTTGTGTTTTTAATAACTTTGTGTTTCACTGGCAATTGGTAAATTCTTATTTATGTGATACATTCAACAGTTTTATAACCTTGAATATTCACCCAAGTAAATGTTATTATTCTATTTTTTCTAAATATACGAGCCAATTTATTTCAAGGAGGATGCCTTTTCTAAAGTATAATTGAATAAGAAAATTATTCAATGCAGAAATATTTACTTATTTGTGTTTTCAATTTTGGAATAAGTATTCCTTATATAAATGATAAACCAGATTCCCCAATTTGGGAATAATTCTATCTTTGACCTGGTAGTTTGAAACTCAGAATATTCTTTATTGCTCCCTTGAAAAAATGAGTTAGTGTGTGTATTCCTGATGGATCTAGATTCATAAACTCGAATTGCCTTTCCATTAACAACTCCCATAGGTTAGAAATTCTTGGTCACTGATTTAGAGTATATGCCACAGCCTTGAGTACATTAGCTCAGGGTTGTATGGCATTGCCACCCAGGTCTGTAATTAAATTTCCCAAAAGCCATTTCACCATTCTGTTACACCAGCTGGTTTGAGTTGTTGGTGAACTTGGTAACATAAGTAAATTGTATGAAAATTAGCTTGTCACCATATTTGTTCACTGTAAAATGAGTTAATGATCAAAAGTAATGGTTTATGGAATACCATGATAGTAAAGCATTCCGTATTGTAAACAGATGGTAATCTTAACCAATTCAGTGGATAGGGAAAGTAAATCTGTATCCAGCATAAGTGTCCTCCAGTGAGAATAAAGCGCTTTTCTTTCTTGATTGAAATGACCTTACTTAATCAACTTTCTATATGGTGGATGATCCCAAAAAGAAATGATGCCATGTGCCAAAGAGGGTTCTTAGAGTTGGTCTCTTCTGTTGCTTGGTTGAGCAATCAACAGAAACTGTAACCAGATTATAATTGGTGATGGGATGATCAATTTAGTAAGATCACACATAACTATTGTTCTTGCTGTCTTAAGCCTACTGTGGGGAGGGATGCTGGAGTAGTTGAGTAAAGAGAATGCCTAATGCTTTACGGTTTACTCTCTACCTGATTATTAAGATTCTCCTCCCCTGAGGCTGTCCTTTGGTGTGCATCTACATGGGGTTACGGATAGTTTCATACTTTGTGTCCATTCAGAGAAGTCTGTCCACATGCTACTGCTTCCTTGTCACCATTTTTCTAATAATTCCTTTCCAAGACCTTGACCATCTAGTAAAACCTGCTGCCTACGATCACACACACACACACACACACACACACACACACACACACACATACCTCTGGCACAATGAACCACAAGGATTCTCTTTGAATTTTTACACATTGGAAGATGCTTTGTCAACTTCTGTTCTTCATGGCTTCCCAAAAATGTGTTTACATTAGGCTATAGAGCTTTGTGATGCTGCAGCTACACACTTTTCAGTTACCATCATATTTTACAGAATCATCTGTAAACCAAACCTGGTTATGGTTTATTTCTCAGCCAACTGCCAATAGGAAACCTCCCATAAGGTCATACATACATCTCAGGAAGAAGCAACAGAACAGGAATGCAGGCCATGAACATCTATGATATGTGTTAATCTAGCTTACATGTCTCTTCAAGATGTGCCTGAGCACAATCTAGTATATAAAATTTATATTTGGTGATGAAATGCTCTGCATATGCAACTTTATAGATTGGTAGATCAATCAATAGCCAATTTATGATGAGCAGTTCAGGTTACATGGTAACTTAGTAGCTCATTGTCAAGCATTCAGACTGTATTAAGGTTCAGCATATAACTTTCCAAAGACTAAGGGTATGCAGTGTGATTCACCTATGAGAGCCTGCAGGATGTATAATTTTTTTTTATCTTTCATGAACACTACCAATATGACTGGAACCCTGATTCATATAGCTCAAGAGCAGAATAGCTTGCACTGTAGTTTTTATATATATATATATATATATATATATATATATATATATATATATATATATAAAGGAAATGAGAGGGACAGAAAGCTAGAAACATCGATGAGAGAGAAACATTGATCAGCCGCCCCCTGCACACCCCCTACTGGGGATGTGCCCACAACCAAGGTACATGCCCTTGACCGGAATTGAACCCGGGACCTCTGAGTTGGCAGGCCAACGCTCTATCCACTGAGCAAACCAGTTTCGGCTACACTGTAGTCTTAACTTCTGTATAGAGTGTTTTCTTTGTCTGATCCCCCCTCAAAACTGATCACTTTGCTGATTACTAAGTAAATAAATCAAAACACCCTGTCAAACAGATATTTGTGCCCTCCAAAATACAAAGTGACATATTAGGGATCATGCTTCTCTCTCAGTAGTATGAAGGTTCAGATGCAGCAATTATTTTTACCTCAGAAATTATATCTGAACATGCTGATAAACCATTGTGACCCTATAAATTTCACCTAGTTGGTAGGTCCCTGAATTTTTGTGAAAGTATTTTCTCTACATTCTGTGACACACACCTTAAATGCATCTTCAGTAGCAATCACATCCTTCTCACCAAGTTTATTCAGTATGATATAATCAGTGTAAAGGATCAGCATGGTATCCTGTGGAAGGAAGAGATAATCATGTCTCTAAAGACTAAATTATGAAATAAAGATGGTGAGTTGACATGGACCCAAAGTGTAACAGTAAAGACATACTGTTGGTCCTTTCAGCTGGAACTAAACTGCTTTGAAGATCTATACTAACAACCACAGAAGCAGGCAGAGAATATATAGGAGGGAACATAAAGATCAATATCTGATATCAGGTACCAGAGGATCCATTGATTTACTCTAACAATGAAATCACACCTGGAAGAGCAGCTGCAATTGGAGTCACTGCAAATTAACTTTATGGTAAACCACTGTAGTTCTCCAAGATCTCTGTGTTCAGGAAGAGTTGAAAGGCAATGGAGGAAGAATCAGTCCTTTTTTTTTTCCAAGTCATGCATATTGTCTCACTAATCTCTGTAAATATGGAGGATATTGCTTTTGATATACTATTTTGGTAGACAGAGGCAGTTCAAGAGTTTTCCTCTTGGATCTCCCTACTGTAAGAAACCTGGCATAGATCAAATAACCAATGTGGAAATTATCAAGTCCCTGTGTATATCTACTCCAATATAATATTTCAGATCTTGGAGAAAACTATAGTATGGCTTCAGAGGCTCTATGTGTCCACTTGTACACAGACCCAATCTCGGGATGCTTGCTTCATTGTCACAGCAACTCTCTGGCTGTGGAGGGTCTTGGGGGAAGGGGAGGCCATCCTGCAGCCTCCACAATCAAGTGCAGGCCTGGAGAGAATATGCCAGGCCCACCTCCCATGGAAGCAGTGCAGCTTGCTTCTGCCTCCCATGAAAGCAACACAGCTCCTAGCTGCTCACTGTAGTTCCCGCCCACAGAAGTGGCAGGCAGCCTACTGCATGCAATATCATGTGATGGGCTACTAGTCCTATCTAATAAAAAGGGAATATACTAATTGACCCTCACACTCTCGCAAAAGATGGTAGCACCCCCAGCCAATAAGGAAGGAATACGCTAATGGACTGCCCCATCCTCAAAGATGGTGGCACCCATAGCCACAAGACGGTGGAGCCCAGTCCCCTCAGCCCCGCCAGGGCAGCAGGCGCAGCAAGGCCAGGCCCACCCTCAGTCCTGGCTGCTCTGCATGCTGGCCTCCAGAGTCCCCCAGTCCCTTCAGTCCCTTAGCCACCCAAGGCTGGCCTGAGGTGCAAGCAAGCCTGGGATGGTAGCTGCCCAGCCATCCAGGGCAGCCCAAGGCTCAGGTAACCAGGGCTGGCCCAGGCTTGTGCTGCCGGAAAAGGCAGCAGCAGAGGTGTGATGGGAAACCACCTTCCCCTGATTACTGAGTCACTTCCCACCCCTGAGGGCTCCTGGACTGTGAGAGGGGGCAGGCCAGGCTGAGGTACCCTCCTCCAGTACATGAATTTTCATGCACTGGGTCTCTAGTATAAATATAAATTGCATAAAGAGAGCAAGCCATTGTGTCATCAAGTTCTTGTGAATATAATTTTTTTCCATAGAAATAAACATAATTGTGTTGATATTTTGTTCCTAAGCGCTTTGGGGAACTTTAGAGGGAAATGATGACCTTGGGGCTTTAAATTTCTAGCTAAATTTTCACATAAGGGGTATAAAATATTCTATGATGGCCCTAAAATAAACTCTCATATCTATAGCTGTAGAACCAAGATTTTTGAAAAACAAATTAAGTCTAATCTTCTAGGTATTTACATTATAAGCCAGACTGAATTTCTTAAATTATAAGCCAGACACTCTTACAATGTCTAATGTTACAGTTAGGCCATTAACTGGGATGCAGTGTGATTCTGAAAAGTGAGATGGACAAAGTTTCATAAGCCTGTGAACAGTGAACACGAAGTTCTGTTGAGCCTCATTTGTTAGTTTTGTCTGAGAAGGTTAGTCAACTCTTCCTCGTGAACCTGGAATGGCTTTCCTTGAAGTACTTAGCTTGCAAGGGACTGCTGATCTTTCTCAGGACATATCACTACTATGCCTCGCTATTTCAAGTTCTAAGACCAGACTAAAGACTATACAGTCTTCTGATGGTGAGTCTGACTCACCATCAGTTCAAAGTTTGACTCCTAAGAAGTTATTAATCAAGGCAAAGTAAATCTATGACTTTGACAGTTTTTATAGACAGAAATTGGGATGACATGTGGAAAATGACCCTTTGGTAGCAGGACTGTGGTGGAAGAAATAGAAAATTAGACTAGGTCAAATTAATTTGGGTTAGACCATACTGTATTATGGGTTCACTAAGCAGTTATTTGGATTTGGTTTATTAGCCTACAAGTATAGGAGTGGCTTTAACAGTTATCTGGTTGCTAAAATAAAAGCTGAATCAAAGAGTCACCCATCCTAAATTAAGTTGAAATTCAGTTTTTTGTGTATATGGAGAGAGAGAGAGAGAGAGAGAGAGAGAGAGAGAGAGAGAGAGAGAGAGAGAGAGAATACTTCTTTGATGTATAGAGGAAGATACTCAGGGAAACTGGAATACTATAATGTACTTATATACGATCCTCTCATTTACCCTTTAAACATATGTCTTGGATGAGTCCAAAGGAGTTTTCCATTATCATGACTGTGAGAAATGTATTTGTGAGGGTGTTTTCATCACCCATAAACAGTCAAGAGATATTATTCTTTGTAAGCAAGGAATGACAGCAAAAACTGCTGCCATTGATACAAGCTCCCTAAATTTAAGGCATCCTGGAATGGCACAAGCCAAGTCAGCAGTTTGTTGCCATGGCCAGTATGGTAAACAAAAGGTTAACATAGTTGAAGTACTATAGTAAACTGTGCCCCAGAGATGTCTGGCATTGACTAATTATATTGCTCCTACAACTGAAATAGATGGTTAGCTATCTAAAGTATTTCTTTATTTGTATAGGCAGAATAGCTCTAGGTATGAATTTATAATGGAGAATTAATATCAGATAACCATAGCTCAAACATGAGCCACTTCTTGGACACATATCCCCTTGAATGAAGGACAGGCAAATTCCCCTTGAGGAAGGATTCTGCTATACAACCAAAATGTATGCTGTAAATCTTCCTCCTAAATTTATCCTAAGGAAAGTTGTTGTTATTTATTAGGAGACTACAGTGAAGAAAGCAAAACAATCAATCAGACAGATAATGGCTATGAACTGGTATAAATCCCTACAAATCAAACCTCATGTGGTTGCACCAGGTAGAATAGAGACTTATGGAGATAAGGTCATTCCCCCAGGACTTGGGGACTCTGGCGAGACTGGGGGGAATAGGAGCTGCCATCTTGTGGCTATGGGCACCACCATCTTTGTAATGGAATAATGGTTAATTTGCATATTATTCTTTTATTAGATAGGATTTATTGATTTCAGAGAGGAAGAGAGAGGGAGAAAGAGATAGAAACATCAATGATGAGAGACAGTCATTGAAAAGCTGCCTTCTGCACATCCTCTACTGGAATGAGCTCACAACCTGGGTATGTGCTCTGATCAAAAATTGAACCATGACCTTCTGGTTTATAAGTCGACATTCAACCACTGAGCTATGCCATTCAGGCTCTATGAAGTTTTTATAGGGGTTTACAAATAACATTTAAGTAGGTATTTTACCGTGGTTACTACTGGAAAGGGTCTAAATGAATTTAATCAGATCAGGGAACCAACTCTAGAGAACACAGATCTAATTCAGGGAAACCATTATTAAAGTTCTGTTCCTCTAGAATCATGTTCAATATCAAATTTTATATTATTTAAGGTTAAATAAGAAAAGCAGAAGCACAGGATGCTTTTGAATAAATGGATAGATGAATGAATGGATAGATGGGTAAATGGATGAATGTGTATATATCTACATATTTGTGTACATGTGTGTATATATGTGTGTATATATAATCACACACACACACACCTATATCCATCCACCTCTGTATTTATGTGTACACATAGATATAAACTTGTGCTTGAGTACATAAAAATACATATATCAATACACATAAACATATGTACTAATTATGTAAAGATATACTATAAGGATTTGACATTAGACAACTTTGATATTAGACATTAGAAAGATATATATATATATATATATATATATATATATATATATATATACTAGAGGCCTGATGCACGAAATTTGTACAAGAATAGGCCTTCCTTCTCTCCGCTGCCAGCACCGGCTTCCCTCTGGCACCAGGGACCTGGGCTTTGTCTGGAAGGTCATCCAGTCTAATTAGCATATATTACACTCTTATTATGATAGATATATCCAAATACATATATACATATACATGTATATAAACTGTTTCATATTTAGCATTGAAATCTGAAATCAGTAGGGCAAGCAGTATGCACATGAAGTAGTGGAAACACGAACAGCTGGAAGCTTTAAGATTGAGCTGGAATGTACATGGTTGAATTGAAACTTCTGGTTTCCTCACCAGCTCAAAAGCTCCAATTTTAACATTGGGACTATCCTGGAAAAAAAAATGTATAAAAGTCCCAGAAGTCAGGAAATATGAGGTGCTTTATTCCTGATAAATTTGGTTCCACCTTAGCTATGATGACACACTACAAATCTTCCAAGTCATTGTTGATGCCAAAGTCCATTTTATAACCACTGTTAAGTGTAGCTATATTGATATTCCAAAGATTCTAAAAGAGTGATAGGACCTGAATAGCTATAGTTATTCAAACATCCCTGATTATCCTGATGCCAAGCCAGGTTTGGGATCCAGTGCCATAGGGGATGACTTCCTTGAGACTAGGTAACATAATAATGCCAGTTGTTGTTATTTTATTAATACCTGGAATCTTTCATGGTTATATAATATTTATTATTTATGATTCTCAGAATATTTTACCTGTCAAATCCGTTGATCTTTTTAATAGCTTCTCAATGCAAGACATTTGGCTATGTTTTTTGTGTGTGTCACCTTTTGTGTGACTGTTTTTCTTTTTTAAGTTGAGAGATAATTGACATTCAATATTGTATAAGTTTAAGGTATATGTGTTCATTTGATACATTTATATATTGCAATATAATTATCATTGTCGCATTAACTAACACCTCCAGAATGTAATTATCATTTCTTTTTTTTGTGGTGAGAAAAATTAAGATCTAGTTGCTTAGCAACTTTAAAGTTTTAATACAGTATTGTTGACTACAATTTATAGGCTGCACATCAAATTTTCAAAACTTATTTAACTACTACTTACACGTTTATCAGTAATTTTAATTAATGTTAATATAAATATATAATAGATGAATTTAAAAACCTTCTGCATGATGTGCAAAGGCACAGAATTTCCAATGGAAGGTTCAGCAGCATAATTCACTGTGCAGCATAATTCACACCATGTATTTGTCATAGTGAGTAATTTTCATCACTGTTAGAAAGCATGGCCTCATGTGAGAGAGCAATGGCTTGGAATCACAAAGACCTGAACCTGTATGTGACCTTTCCTATTACTGGCTGTTGGTTTGAGGGAGTTACAAACTTCTGAGTTCTCCTCTGCTTATTTGATATCAGAAAGAAATTATGATATGTCAAATCAATAATCCAAAGATTATTGTGATGACTACAGAAAACAATGTATAAGGAAACTTATAGCAATTATACCTTCTAGAAATTGGGAAATTGTTGTTACCCCCTGCTTTCATGGTGATTTAATGAGGAATAGTGTTGTGTGAACACATGACTGAAAGGGAAAATGATGTTGTAAAAATACACGCAGTGATTGTAATCAGCTTTATTCTTGGGATTTCTTTTATATCTCTGAAAATATGAAGTGAATCAAGCATGGACTGTGGAGTCAGAAAAAAATGCATATAAATTCCAAATCTGCCAGTTTCTTACTATTTGGTTTTGACAAAGTCATTTTACTTAAGTCTCATCCATAATTAAGTTGGTTTAATAATGTGGTACATGTAGGATTATTTTAAGAATGAGATTAATTAGGATGCAAAGTTTATGTTGAACATATAGCACATTGTGGATGCTGTTTATTGTCTTTTCCATTCTTAAAATTTTACGTCTGTCTAAAATTAATGGGTTGGCAATTTTAAAATTGATAAGCCACCAATTAAGGCATTGAGTCCACATTAACAGAGAAACATGTGGACAATTAATGAAGACAGGTTAAATTGTATTATCTGAAAAATGATGCCCCCACAGTTTTAACATTGTATAAAAACCATTTTCATATGTGCATAATATGCTTTATTGCAAAATGAACTGATAATCCAACTAGTTCTGTATGAAATTTGGAGACTGAGTATGGCCTCAAAATATATGCAGAATTGATAAACAGAAATAAAGCTTCACTTATCCTAGTTAATAAGTGCAGGTGAGACTACAGTAGGGAGACACACTATCTATATAGATTGTTCATTCATGGAGCATGAACCCTGTGCCTACCCCAGAATATGTTCAAAGATAATAGAAGACAAGGTCCTGCATTTAGGTGCTAACGTTAAGCACAAATGTATAAAGAGACAACTTGAAAAATATCAATGTGAAAAATTATAAGATCCAGATATATAGAGTTTACTCTTGGCATCATTAATTGTATGTTTATTAAATACTATAATTCCAGTCTTTAGAAATTGAAATATGATGATCACCTGGTGTTTCCCTTGAAATTATAATATTACAGGAATAATTATATAGAGACTCAAAATCCTTATAATTTAAAATCAAAAGATAAAAATTACTCGAGAAGAGTTCAGATGAAGATCCTTAAGAGGAGGTAGACAGCATTTCCTCTTTAGAGTCATTGAGAGTCTTTCTTATTAAGCAGGCTGAGGAATGGCTTAAATGAGGAGATGGAGTTTGTGATAAATCTGAAAGGATTGAGAGGATTTTTGTATTTGGAGAGTTGAGTAGGATACTGACATGTGGATAGAGGGTAAGAGTAGGGAGGGCACATTTTAGGTTAGAGCATAGAAGCTGAATTGTTTGAAGTATATATTAATTAAAATTATATGGAACTGCCATTCTGATGGTTCAACAATGGTCTCATTCTGACAATCCTATCTAATAAAAGAGTAATATGCAAATTTGACCATACTTTCACTATGCTACCAGCCAATCAGAAGCAGGGGGCTGGGCCGAGGCGCACATGGGAGCCAAGCAAGAGATGGGGCTGTGGCGCAAGAGAGGCCAGTGGAGGGCGGGGCCACAACATGCACTAGGCCTGCATGGGGTGGGGCTATGGCCCGTGGTGCGCGGGAAGTGAGGCTGTCCTAGAGTGGTCAAAGGCGCGCTCACACGCAGGATGGGAGCCCAGCATGTACGGCTGCAGAGTGTGGGGTTCCCCAGGGACCAGGCAGTGGCCACGGGGGCTAAGGCCTGGGCTGGGGGTGGGGGGTAGGGCAGAGCAGAGGCATCTGGCGAGCCCAGGGCCCCTGGGGCTCAGCAGTCGCCAGGTGGTTGCCAGTGGCCAGGACTAAGGCCAGCACCAGGTGGGCAGGCAGAGGCAGCTGAGGCAGAGCTAGCCATCAGCCCCATTGCAGGGTGATGGCTGGGTGCCCAAGGCCTAAAGCTTCGGCCAGGGGTGAGGGGTCAGTAGGACATCCCCTGAGGGCTCCAAGTATGTGTGAGGGGTCAGGTTGGGCTGAGGGATCACCCACCCTCAGTGCATGAATTTTGTGCACCAGGCCCCTAGTTTTATATAATTAAATATATCATAAAAATAATATATTTTTGGTTCCAATGAAGGAGTGTGGCAAGACATGTGGGAGCCTTATCCATTTGACAGTCTCCTTTGACTGTTACATGTATGTGTATGCTCTGAAGAGACTACAGTGCTGTACGGATTGTGGCCTTCAGAATCAGACACATACAGGTTTGAACCCTGACCTATCCTTTACCTTGCTCCAATCACTTAAACCTTTTAGCCTCTGTTTATTTAATGATAAATGGGAATAATTGTTCTATATTCAGTTTTGAGCGATTAAATGAGATAATCACATATACAATCTCTGTCATGGGTCAGGTCTTCAGAAAATGTGAGCTATAGCACTGCAGAAGTTTGATCTTAATCAAAAAAGGTCTTAATAGAGAAATTGCACAAGTCTCCAAGAAAACATCTGTAATGCCTTCACTTGCACATTTATTTTCTTCTCAAACTCTCAGCCCTGATTTCTTTTCTTCTCATCCCCCCAACAGTAGGATGTCTCTCTGCTAGCTGTTAGAGATTTCAAGTGCCAGGAAGTCAGGCTGCTCACATATGTTTGAATTGCTACTTTTCTACTTAACCTGATTGCCAGAAAATTAGCAAATTCAACCTCTTCTTTAAATTGCCAAGCATTTTGCACTCTGAATTGAGTTCTAAAATGTGCAAGGGTCTTTGTAGATTGTTTCCTTGGCATAGTCATCATTTATGCAATTATTTGTAGTACACACATTAACAGTTCTGTATCTGTGGCAATTGTAGAAATAATTCATGAGGGTGAATAGGAACCACTTGGGATTTTCATAATATTTTTCTTTCCAAGTTGTGTGATTATGCACTACAAATGAGATTAGTGTTTGGGGAAGAGACAGATGCCTGCACCCTGAGTGCAACAAAATCTAGAAAGTTTAGCTTCAATATTTATCATATTACTTTATAGCTAATAAATCTTACACATGCATACTATTTTCCTGTATAAAAAGGCTTTCTTTTGCATTACCTCATTTGAAGTAACATATTACAGTTCTTTTGAAGTAACATGTTACAGTTGTACAATTTAAAGATAAGGAAAACAGTTAATAATAATTTCTTGTTGCATATAGGTAAACTGGGGCTCAACAACATTAAATAGAGTTGCTAAAGGCAACACCACTAGAAAATAAATTGAATCTCTATTTTAGAATATTCTTTCACATGAAAAGTTCATTCTTTGTGCCCCTCAACTTTAGGTATACATATATGAAGATATCTACCTATACACACATATATACATAAACATAATTTATAGACTACACATTGTACTCTCAGAGTATTTTGTTATGTTTTATTCTGCCTCTGGGTATCTCTACACCAGAAATAGGTAGCTGCCATGTCACTGTGTTCATTACTCATGTTCATAAATAGTGCTCAACATCTTTAGATCGGTGAATTTTTATATAAAAGTGAAGCAGACAGAAGATTAGTTCTATTATAACTTTATGGAAGTTTATACAGAGGTGGAGCAAGTATTGTTCAGAGGCAAAGGCTTCATGTGAACTCTGTGTTTTTAGATTTTTTTTTGTCTCTGATTAATGTTTCTTTATTAGATTGTTTATCTACTACTAGGAGACACCTGGTCTTAGTTTGGCCAATATCTTGTACTTTCCTTCAGTCGGTGTCCATGGCTTCTTTTTGAATCATCATCTTGGTTATTCCTCATCAAATCTTGCCTCTCTTGCTCTTCAAAACTGAACTGAAAACTGAGATGCAATCTACTAACCTTTGAGCCCTTATCATTGACATTAGCAATCTTAAGTTGCTGATAAAATTCAAGGAGACTTTTCCAAATATTTTTTTAGAAAAATTTTTATTAATC
The DNA here is from genome assembly GCA_027563665.1 of Antrozous pallidus. Classification (NCBI taxonomy): domain Eukaryota; kingdom Metazoa; phylum Chordata; class Mammalia; order Chiroptera; family Vespertilionidae; genus Antrozous; species Antrozous pallidus. Next base: position 51,794,760 of record CM050520.1, on the reverse strand, counting down.
ATTCTGGCTAAGATTTGTTAGGACTTTTAGTATCTGAATATTCTACCACCCACCTATCTTTAAGTTCTAGGCCAACAAATTATCTTCATACAAATAAAAGCCAGATAGCCAGATGAGAAATGGATTACTACTGATATTAGTAAAATACATTAGTAGATAAGCTTATGAATAGAAGGTTAAATGAAAATTTTTCTTTCTGATCTATTGAATCTAAAAGGCTGAAGTGATGGTATTGACTCAAGGTTTATTTCCATGATTATGATGTTAACAAATAATCACTGAGAGAACTCAATGGCCAGGCACTTTTCAAACTCTTTGTGTGTATTAGCTAATTCAGTCTTCACAACCACCCTACAAGTCAGTCATAGTCCACAGCAGGTCAATCATTGGCAGGCTATTGAGCTTTCCTATTTTCAAGTAGAAAAAACTGGTGAGCAATAGTTGGTCACACCACTAGGGAATCATTGCCTTGGGTGTGTTTGCCCCAGTGGATAAGGAGCTATAATAAAGCAGACATCTCTAAGTGTACAGAAAGAAGGAAGATGAGTATAGCCAATCTTGTAAAGCTACATAATCAGCTCAATTAATTAGACATGATCTGTGGCTATCTCAGCCTCTACCCAATACTTTGCCCATGGTTGTGGACTACCAGAGCAAGAATCAGAAGAACCCTAAAAAGGACTGTAGAGGTTATAAAGTTAAAAATATATGCCTCCATCACAAGCTTATTATTTTTCCCTGGCCATGTGGCTGCATTTGGTTGTAGTGTGATCTCATATACCAAAAGGTTTCAAGTTCCATTTCCGGTCAGGGCACATATGTATCCTGCAGATTCAATGCTGGTTTGGGGTACCTAAGGTGGCAATCTATTGATGTTTCTCTCTCTCCTCTCCTTTGTCTCTAAAAATCAATAGAAAATATATTTAAAATTAATAAAAAAAAAAAAAACCTCAGCTAAGAATTTAAAAAAGGCTTATGATTTTTACAACTAAGTAATTTAGTGGGTACTTCGAGGAGAAATGATATGACAATCTAAAGTTTTAATCATCCAGTTATGACTGCTAGCCATCCTTACAGACAGCTAATAGGGAAGAGGCAGAAATACTTTTTGGTGCACATTACAGCTTTGTTTCATTTTCAGCATATTGCTTGGAGGTAGACAGATAAGAAACACAAAGACTTGAGAAGATTCACAATTGTTAACTCAATCCCTGGCTATCTAAGGCTCACCATGAAAGAGTATGGAGATAAAATAATGTAACTTCCTTCTTGAAGAAGAAACAAGATGAACACAGAATGCTTCCCTTTGAAAGAAGATCCACTTTGTGGAAAGGAAATGAGGCAATGGCTTAGATATTTACTTATCTCAATGTAATGCACTAAATTACCTCCAAAATATTTAAAATAGCAGTGGTTTATAATAATGTTGATCTGGTTTTGTTAAACTAAAGTGTAAGTCACAAGGCACATCTAATTCTCCAAAGCCTGTTTTTTCTCTCCAGCTTCACTATTAAATGGTTTTATGATACCAGAAGTCCACAAAGATAAGAGCTATTTCTATTAAGTATAGATACTTTATTTATCTACTTTATAATACAAATCAGAAACTGTCTTTATGATTATGTCTATACTAGAGGCCTGGTGCATAAAATCCGTGCATGTGGCGGGGGGGGGGGGGGTGGTAATCCCTCAACCTAGCCTGCAACCTCTCCAATCTGGGACACCTCAAGGGATGTCTGACTGCCCAGATCAGGCCTAAATGGGCAGTCAGACATCCTTCTCACAATCCAGGACTACTAACTTCAAACTGCTTTCCTGCCTGCTTCCCTAATTGCCCCTAACTACTTCTGCCTGCCAGCCTGATCACCCCCCTAAGCATTACCATGCCAGCCTAATTGATGTCTAACTGCTCCCCTGCCAGCCTGTTTGTCCCCAACTTCCCTCCTCTGCTGGCATGGTCACCCCAAACTGCCCTCCTCTGCAGGCTTCATCGCCCCCAACTGCCCTCCCTTGTAGGCCTGGTCCCTCCCAACTGCCCTCCCCTGCTGGCCATCTTGTGATGGCCATCTTGTGTCTTCATGGGGGCAGGATCTTTGACCACATGGGGGCAGCCCTCTTGTGTGTTGGAGTGATGGTCAATCTGTGTATTACTCTTTTATTAGATAGGATAGAGGCCTGGTACATGGGTGGGGACCAGCTGGTTTGCCCTGAAGGGTTTCCTGGATCAGGGTGGGGATTCCCTTAGGGTGTGGAGTAGCCTGGGTAAGGGGCCTATGGTGGTTTGCAGGCTGGCCACACTCCCCAGCGACCCAAGAGGAGGCCATCGATCTGGGATTAATTTATGTTCTACAATTAAAACTTTTTAGCCTAGAGTGGGGGCCTAGGCTAGGGCTGCATAAGTTTGGCTTCTTCCATTGCCCTGGCAACCCTAAGCCTCTTCTCTCTTGCTCCATGGCACCGCCATTTCTGTTGGGATTATGTATCTTCTATAATTAAAACTTTGTAGCATTGAATGGAGGCCTAGGCCAGCAATGGCAGGAGGAAAGCTTGGCTTCCTCCATTGCCAGGGTAACCCAAGCCTCCCTCCTACTCTCAGTGGCCACAGCCATTTTGGTTGGGGTTTATTTGCATAATTTGCTCCTGATTGGCTGGTGAGCGTGGCTGTGAGTGTGGCTTGATCAGAGGTACAGTCAATTTGCATGTTACTCTTTTATTAGATAGGATCATTTATTCTGTTATAGAAAACAATGTGGTATGTTTAGCTTAGGAAACAATGGTAGTAAAAGTTGTAGATATCATTAGTCACATTAGATGTAAAGGAGCTTGATTAAATAAATGTACCTAAAATGAATACTTTCCTTTTTAGTGTTAAATGCTTTCTGCTACACACTAAGGGGTTTGAAATAACAATTGTTGTTTGTATGCTGCAGCTCCTTAGGATAACATTAGAAGAAAATGACAGTTTTAACAGTTGCTGAGTGTAAGTACAATAGAAAACTCAATTTCCTCCACAAAAGTTCTAGATCTCCAGCTTGCAGAACTAGCTGCCAAAAATGGTTTAAAGAGTAGCAATGAATCTATAGTATAATCTCTTCAGTGGTCTCTTTCGAAGTCATTATTCCTCAACAAGAGGTTTAAACAACTTTTTATGTCATTCTTTTCACTTTTGCCTCCAGCAATAAAGTAAACTTCACATAAAAGTAAAAAAAAAAGAAAATAGTATTAATTCTAAGACATATTTTCTCCAATTTTATATCACTGAAATTTGATGTCTTAGAAAGAAATGAAAACCAGCACACTTAAATCAGCAGTGTTTTGTTTTTCTTTCTTAATGTTACATAAAATAATGGTTCTTAGAACTTGTAACATCTTAGATTTATTAAAATAGAATATTTCTTTCAGTATGGATGTCTGACCCAATAGATTAGTGACACCCATTTTGTAGTGTACACCTGGTAGGGAGAATATTCAGAAAAACACCTAATTCAATTTATAACCAAATATAATCCCAACTTGCAAATATTTTCAGGCAAGAATACATGATTTGGAATCTATACAATTTGCTAGTTGTGCTATTTATTTTTAACTTGCTCCTATTCCTACCTATTATTTTTATAACCAAGGTCACTTAAGTTTCACTTCATATTGCTCAACAGATCAGTCATAAATGGTAAAAATGGAAAATAAGTGAAAATATAATCAGGTGTAGCATTTAGGGGATATGCTGGCTTTTTTAATTCATTAATCAAGGAAAGATCACTTTTGAATTATAGTACTAGTAAGTTTTCCAAGATGGTTCATTAAAGTTAAAATCTTATTATATTAAATGCTTTATGCTTTTCACACAAACTTATTATACTGCTCAGAGAAGGTGATCTCTAAAAGCACATTAGACTAATGTTCCTGAAACACTGGCTTATGTAAGTTTTATTGGATTGCTGTAACCAAAAAAGGTCACCTAATGATTTCCTCCAATAACAATTTACTAAACTGGAAATACAATTAATTATGATTAAATATTTGACCTTGAAACAACTTGTTATTTGCTGAGATTTGTAATGTAATATTACTACAAACAGAAAACAGAGAATCATCTTACATTATTTTTCTTTTTCATATTTTATCTAGTCTAATGAGAGCCATCATTTATTGAATGCTTATAATGCCAAGTACTATGGCACACCTTAACTCATCACTAAAACATTTGATTTATACAAAAACTCTTGGAAGTCATTATTAGTATCCTGATTTTCAGATGAAGGAGTTGGGACTTGGAGAGGTAAAGTGATTTAGCAAAAATCACTCAACTGTTTAGTGGCAAAGGCCAAGTTTGTTTAAACCCAGGTATAATGAAAACCTCTCATGCTATACGTGCATTTGTCTTGATTCCTCAAGGCAAATAATTATTTACTGATGAAAATACTGATCGGGTTTGCATTTCCAAATCCTCACAGTACTTTAAGTAATCTTTGCAGCATATTTTGGAGCAGTGATATTATGAAATGGGGTCAACTAATCAAGACTTTACTTGGACTTTACTAGTTCAAAGCCCCACTCGACCTCTTGCTACCAGTGGCTTTGAACCAGTTGTTTAAACTCTTCAAAACTTACTTTCTCCTTTTGTGAATATGGATGCCTCTCTGGATTTTGCTTGAAAATGAGAAAACTGAAAAATGTTCAGAGAGAGCTTTGTTTAAGTGTACTATTTGAAAGTTAAAATAGATTAATTGTGAGCCAAAAGTTTCCAAATTTCCACATGCATTTTATGGAATACGAGGGAGAATGTGTGCTTCAAATAAAAGTTCCTATCTGTTTATATTTCTTGCTGAGTAACATACACATACACACACACACACACACACACACACACACACACACACATACACACACACACACACACACGCACACTAGAGGACCGATGCATGAAGATTTGGAAGATTTGTGAAAGAATGTGCCTTCCTTCCCCTGGCTGCTGGCAATACCTTCGGTCTGGCCCAGAACTGCCTTTCTGCTCTGGCTGGAGACGCCTTTCCACCTTCCCATGCGCCCCAGAGGCCCCGAGTGGCTGGGGTGGTGTGGAACACCTGTGTTGTTGCATGGCAACAACACAAGCATCCTGCCCCTGGCCCCTCAGCACCACATATGCAAATTAACCTGCCATAGTGTTTTGTTAATTTGCATACTCACTCCTGATTAGCTGGTGGGCATTGCAAAGGTATAGTCAATTAGTATGTTTGCAAATTTGACCCAAACAGCGGAACCGTCAGTCGCTATAACATGCACTGACCACCAGGGGGCATTTGCAAATTATGGTTTTATTATATAGGACTAGAGGCACGGAGGACAAGAGGGGGTTTCCCTTAGCTCAGCCTGCACCCACTCCAATCTAGGACCCCTCTAACAATTCAGGACTGCTAGCTCCCAACTGCTTGTCTGCCTGGCTTCCTGATTGCCCCTAACCACTTCTGCCTGCCAGCCTGATCACCCCCTAACCACTCCCCTGCCAGCCTGATTGATGCCTAACTCTCCCCTGCCAGCCTGTTTGTCCCTAACTGTCCTCCCCTGCAGACCTGATCACCCCTATCTGCCCTCCCCTGCAGGCCTTGTCTCTCCAACTGCTATCCCCTACAGGCCTGGATTGCCCCCAACTGCCCTTCCCTACATGCCCTGTCACCCCCAACTTATCTCCTCTGTTGGCGTGGTCACACCTAACTGCCCTCCCCTGCAGGCCTGGACCCTTCCAATTGTCCTCCTTTGCTGGCCTGATTGCACACAACTACCCTCCCTTGCAGGTTCAGTCCCTCCCAACTGTCCTCCCTGCTAGCAATTTTGTGGTGGTCAGATTGTGTTCACATGGGGGAATCCATCTTGTGTGTTGGAGTGATGGTCAGTCTGCATATTACTCTTTTATTAGATAGGATATAGGCCTGGTGCTTGGGTGAGGGCTTGCTGGTTTGCACTGAAGGAGTCCCACATCAAGTTAGGGGTTCCCTTGGGGTATGAAGTGGCCTGGACCAGGGGCCTGTGGTTGTTTGCAGGCCAGCCATGCTCCCCAGCAATCCAAGTGGAGGTCCTGATATCTGTGATTTATTTATCTTCTACAATTGAAACTTTGTAGCCTTGAGCAAAGCCAAGCCTCCTTCTTGCTCTGTGGTGGCAGCCGTTTCTATTGGGATTTATTTATCTTCTATAATTGAAACTTTGTAGCCCTAGTGGAGGCCTGGGCCAGCTGGGACAGTTGGAAAGCTTGGCTTCCTCCTTCACTGGGTGCAACTCAAGCCACCTGCTCTCTCCATCTCTGTGGCTGCTATAATTTTTGTTGGGATTTATTTATCTTCTATCATTGAAACTTTGTAGCACTGAGTGGAGGCCTGAGCTTGCAAGGGCAGGTGGAAAGCTTGGCTTCCTCTGTTGCCAGGGAAACTCAAGCCTTCCTTCTGCTCTCCGTGGCCTTAGCCATCTTGGTTGGGTTTATTTGCTTATTTGTTCTTATTGGCTGGTGGGTGTAATGGAAGTATGGTCAATTTGCATATTACTCTTTTATTAGATAGGATAACATGGTACCATCAAGGATTTGAACATCCTGCATCATCTTTGCTGTGCAAAAGCAATTTCTTAGATACTTCAGATAACATGCTTGCTTTCTGCTTTAGATTATATTCCTTCAGGTAATAAATAATGAGCTAGATATTTGCTTGAAGTAGAAAATTTTGTTGTTGATGTTTAAAAAAAAAAATTGAGGGAGATTGCACAGTGGAGGGGGATGGAGGTTATGTCTAACTGATACCACACAAGTGAGGAAGTAAGGGAAGCAGGACTGGTTGGATGGAAAAATTGCAACAGATATTTTAACAAGTCCCAGGGGGTGATATGGTGCTGGTCTTGACTTGAAAGGAAAATTGGAATCAAAGAGAGGAGACATGAACTTTATTACATCTCATCAACTAGTCTTTAGATTCAGGCTGCCTTCACATCATACACACAATGAGGTGGGGGATATAGCACAGTTGGTTGGGCATCTTCCCATGCACCAAGGTTGCTGGTTAGATTCCTGGTCAAGGCACATGCCCCAGCTTGTGGCTTGATCCATGGTAGGGAGCATGTAGGAAGCAGCCTATAAATGTTTCCCTTTTACATTTATATTTCTCCCTCTCACTCTTTCTACCTCTTCTTCCCTTTCTCTCTAAAAATCAAAAATCTTAAAAGTTAATTAATGAATTAAAAACACGAGTGTTAAACATTTCAACAATTTTTAATCTTTGGTTTCTTATTCTGTTTTTAAAAAGACAGTGTAAGTTCTCCTTTTAAAATGCCTGTTCTTAAAGTTTATATTGATTTTCATAGAATACAGATCTTTTTAATTTTAAATTTTAGAATTCAATTTTTTACCTTTTCCTCTCAAATAAAGCCTTTGACAGTGACCTGGTGAACAAAGTTTGTGCACATTAAAAGAGAATTAATTAGATGAAATATTTTAACATTGTTACTCATCCTTTATAATAGAAGTGTCAGAGATGAAAGAAAATTAGTAAAATGGATATGAAAATCTCCCTCCTCTTAGCGTTTGGGGCACACCACGGGAATCAGAGTCAAGTTCCCACCCACCACCCAGACACATTTCAAAAATGCAGGATACCCAGACAAGGCTGGACCCCACCCCCATTGGTTGAGACCCAGACCCAGCCGGCCGCACCCTCATCAAGCCTCTCCAGGATGGGGGTGTAGCATCAGGTCCCCAAACCAGCACCAGCAGGAGATACAGCCTCAGGTCACCCAACCTGGTGCTAAGTGGGGTTGCAGCTTCAGGTCCCCTGTCAAGCCCCACTGGGCATGGGGCATGGCCTGAAGTCCCCCATCAAGCCCTGCCAGGAAGAGTGTGCAACCTGGAGTCCCCTGGCCTGGCGCTGGGGTGGGAGTGTGGCCTCATGTCTCCCAACTTGGTGCTAGGGCATGGGCCATGGCCTGAGGTCCCACATCAAACCTTGCCAGGCCAGAGGTCAGGGCCTGAGGTCCCCTGGCTTGGTACTGGGGTGGGAGGTGTGGACTGAGGTCCCCCATCAAGCCATACCAGGCAGGGGGCACAGCCTGAGGTCCTCTGGCCTGTGCTAGGGCTAGGGGCATGGCCTGAAGTCTCCTGGCCTGGCACCATGGCAGGAGGCATGGCCTGAGGTCTCCCATCCCAGCCAGGTGCCATGCAGATTCAGGTTCCTGCTGTTTGGTCATTATGTTATGGCATCCAGGCCAATATACATATTCCTCCTTTATTAGTATATAGGACCAGGCCTAAACCAGCAGTCAGACATCCCTCTCACAATCTGGGACTGCTGGATCCTAACTGTTCATCTGCCTGCCTGCCTGATTGCCCCTAACTGCCCCCTCTGCCAGCCTGATCACTCCTAACCACCTCTGCCTGCCAGCCTGACCGCCCCTCCTGATGGAATGGTAGCCCCCAACAGGCCCCCCTGCTGGCCTGGTTGGCCCTAACTCCCCTCCCCCAACTGTCCTGGTAGCCCCACACAGCCTGCTGTTCAGTTGTTTGGTAATCCCTCACTAACCCCCCTGCCTGCCTGGTTACCCCATGCAGTCTGATATTCAGTCATTTGGTCATCCATCACTAACCCCCTCTGTTGGCCTGGTTGCCCCTAACTGCCCACCCCTGGCTTGGTCATCCCATGAAGCCTGCTCTTCAGTTGTTTGGTTGTTCCTCACTAACCCCCACGCTGGCCTGGTCACCCCACACAGCCTGTTTGTTGTTCAGTCATTCATTTGGTTGTTTTGGTCGTGATGGTCTCTGAATTTTTATATATTAGGATATTTTAATTTTCCAACAGATAGTGTCTGAGGATTACTTTTAAATATTCTACTCAAGCCTTTAATTCTTAGCAAATCCTGTCTCACTCAACATCTGGAAGACCATTAGCTATGTATAACTACCAAACATATTTATCTGGTGTGTGCTTCTGCTAGACTGAAGTGGAATCAGCTCTCATTTCTTATGGCTTTCTTTCTCTGTCATTCAAAACCACCACCACAACCACCAACAGTGTTTTGATTTTAATTGCCTAATTGCCTCTCTCACCCAATCTTCCTTCCTCCCTTTCATTCTTCCTTCCTCCCTTCCTTCCTCCCTTCCTTCCTCCCTTTTTCTTTCTTTCTTTCTTTCTTTCTTTCTTTCTTTCTTTCTTTCTTTCTTTCTTTCTTTCTTTCTTTCTTTCTCTTTTCTTTTTCTTACTGTTTTTTGTTTGTTTGTTTTATTAATCCTCACCCGAGGATATTTTTTCATTGATTTGTAGGGAGACTATAAGGGAGGGAAAGACTGAGAAAGAACTATCAATGTGAGAGAAACACACTGATTGGTTGCATCCTGCACAAGTCCCGTCAAGGGCCTGATAGGAACCTGCAACAAGGTATGTGCACTTGACCAGAATCAAACCTGGGACCCTTTGGTCAGCAGTCTAACACACTATTTGCTAAGCCAAACTGACTAGGGCAGGCTTAATTTCTTTCATGAAGCAAAGTATAAGTAGATAGTCATATTTTAAAATTCATGTTACCCTATTCCTAATTTTGCCATTTTATATTAGACTAGATATGAGGGGGATTGCCCATCAGTCCAGCCTGCATCCTCTCCAATCTGGGACCCCTCGGGGATGTCCAACTGCCAGATTAGGGATTGGGGCCTAAACTGCTGCAGGCCTGACCCCCATAACTGCTCTCCCTTTCCAGCTTGATTCCCTTAACTATTCTCCCCTGCCAGCCTGATATCCCTAACTGCTCTCTTTTGCTGACTGATCCCCCTAATCATCTCTGCCTCAGCCCTGCAACCATGGCTTTGTCCAGAAGGATGCCCAGAAGGTCATCCAGAAGACTTCTAGTCTAATTAGCATATTACCTTTTTATTAGCATAGATGCAAAACAATTGCTTTTTCATCAAATAGCCTGAAACCTATAGTCACAGGTACCTACTAATTCTAAGAAGAAATCACTCTCAAGATAGATAAAATGAATTAAAAGGCAATTCAGGGTAAAAACTGAAGTAGGAGGTAAGAACACCCTTTTCTTATTGTGGTATTCAGTTGATTTTTTACAAGTCATCTCTTATTTTCATGGTTCAATTTCTTAGGCTCAGCTGTTAAGTTGCATTTATGTTTTAGTTGTTTGAACCTAAGTAGCATTTTTTATTCTTTTATTTGCACATAATAAAGTTCAGGGGAAAACTATATATATATATATATAGTGTTAGATATTTTGCAAAGGCGGGTTGTACAGAAAACTCATACAATGTTAATAGCTGTTATCTGTTGAGTAAGAGAATTGTACATGTCCTATAATTCTAATCAGGCCTTCTAAATACAACATGTTGCCAAGCTATGATCATAACAAGTACAAATTGTATTGAGAGAAACCAATAGATCTTCATTTATTTCTTTAATGCTTTATTCTATAAGATGATTTACTTAACTACTTTATTAAAGTAGCTGCATTTTTCTTTTAGGAGAAAAATATTCATATGTATAATTTTCTTTTAATTATGTCTATAACTTAAAATAGAGTCTCATCAAAACCATTTTGGCTCAGTGGATAGAGCATTGGCCTGTGGGCTGAAAGGTCCCAGGTTCCATTCCGGTCGGGGGCATGTACCTTGGCTGCAGGTGCATTCCCAATGGGGGTTGTGCAGGAGGCAGCTGATTGATGTTTCCCTCTCATCGATGTTTCTGACTTTCTGTCCCTCCCTGTCTGTGAAAGATTAATAAAATATATTAAAAACAAACAAAGAAACAAATAAACAGAAAAAAACAAAGTCTTCTCTGACTGTACTAACTATTGGCCCAAGGTACATACATTCTCATTATACATTTGAAATTGAATAGCGCACAATTATTGATTCACTTAATAATTCAAGTATTGATTAAGTTCACACTGTGTCCCTGCCCAATATTAGCCTCAGAAGATACAAAAATAAAAAGATGCAGCTTCTTGCTCTGGCCAGAGTGGCTTATTTGGTTGAAGCATGTCCCATGCACTAGAATGTCATGGGTATGTTTCCCAGTCAAGGCACATAACTAGGCTGCAGGTTCAATCTCTGGTAAGGTTGCAATGGAAGGCAAGTACTGATGTAGCTCTCTCACATTAATGTTTCTCTTTCTCACCCCCCTTCCTCTCTAAAATAATTTAAACAAACAAACAAACAAACAAAAAACCCAACCAAATGCAACTTCTGTTCTCAAGGAGCCCAAAAGCTAAAGGGAAAAACAGAAAACAATTAAGGTATCTCTCATATGGTGTAGTAAGTTCAATATGTGTAAATAGGAAGAATGAAAAATCTTCCTGGAGTTTAAGGCAGGCTTTTATTTATGATTAGAGACCTGGTACATGAAAATTCATGCACTGGAGGGGGTCCCTCAGCCTGGCCTCCCCATCTCACAGTCTGGGAGCAGGAAGGACTCAGCAATTAGGGGAAGGCAACACCCCCATCACACCTCTGCTGCTGCCAGTACCGGCAGTGCAAGCCTTGGCTGGCCTTGGTTACCTGAGCCTCGAGTGGCCATGGGCAGCTGGGCAGCTGCCATTCAAGGCTTGCCTACACTTTAGGCTATCCCTGGGAGGCTGGGGGACTGAGGGGACTGGAGGAATCCAGAGGCAGATGCTTGGCAAGGCAAGGCCTGCTGCCCCAGCATAGCTGAGGGGCCTGGAAACGGCCATCTTTTGGCTGTGGGTGCCACCATCTTTAAGGGTGGGACGGTTGATTAGCATATTCCCTCTTGATTGGCTGTGGGTACCACCATCTTTGCAACAGCATGAGGGTCAATTAGCATATTCCCTCTTTATTACATAGAATGATGTTACATGCATCTTGAAGTGTGAAGGGAAATTGTAAATATAAAAGTCAGTTGGCAGGTTGGATGAAGATCATTCAAGCTAAAGGGAATACACAGTTATGACATAATAGGATACATTCTAAGAACTACAAATAGTTTATGGTAGAACACTGAAAGAGTAGAAAGACCACTCAAGACCTAGTATACCATTTTAGGGAATAGGAATTTTTAAAAACATAAATAAATGTTAACTGAATGTTTTTTTAATTGGAAAAGAAGCAGTTCTGGTCAAAACATTCAAAGCTATCTATGACATCCAATTTTTATATACAAATAATTATTTTTCCTAATCTCTTCACCCTATATTTCATGCCTCTAACTAGCAACTTTGTGGTCTGATATGCATGTTTGGATACATCAATACAATGCCAATTTTTACCCAAAAAGATCATATTCTGACTTCATGAAGATTGTTTACAAAAATATGAACTCATTCCTTAATCACCTCGTTATACTATGAGCTTCTTGAAGGCAAATCATGTGTTTGACACACATTTTTTATCCCCAAAACCAACACATTACCTTAAATATAGTGATTAGCAAATATCTGAATGTATGAATAAGAAAACATAAAATACAATAAGTATCATTTAGCAATCTATAAAAAGTTTGTTTCAGCAATTTGCTTTTATCCTGTGTTTTATTTCACATTCGTTGGAAAGCTCTGTCCCTTCTGTTAACACAGCATTTGTTTTTGTCACATGGTTTATCAATGTGGGTAATAAGATGCTGATTAGTGGCCAATTTTTTGTGCAATTTACAAGGAAAAGGCAGTGGACTGTTCTAAGGAGTATGCATCAATGATCTTGCCTATTTATTTTATATGTCCATGATTCTGTAATAAAGAAATATTATACATAAAGTTATCACAGGCTCATTGAGTATGGCTATGAATTGATTATGACTTCATTAAAAATGACTAGTGTAGTTTTAAATAAGAATTCTTCTCTTTTATAAAGGCAGAGTATATGTCAAGAAGGTCTTAAATTAGCATGTCACTGAATATAATGGGGAAAAAACATCCCCATATGCACTATTGTGCCCTCAATCATTGTTTGCATCTGTTTATTTGCTAATTGTATGATATGTCTAATTATTTGCCATTTATGATCTTATGTGTAAAATGGGAATAATATTCACCTCTGACAGTTTTTGGTGATGATAAGCTAAACATAACACAATTAAAGCTTTAACAGAAGACTTGCATATTTAATTTTTTGTTTTAATTTTGGCTTCTTATTCTTCCCCTCCTATAAGATGAGTCCTATTGTATTTTCTTGAATCATGTACTTGATTCTCTGATTTATCTCATACTATAAGGCTGGTACAAAAAATTTGTGCATGGTGGGGTGGGGAGGTGGAGGTTCTCTTAGGCCAGCCTATTCCCTCTCTAACCTGGGACCCCTCGAGGGAAGTCCAACTGCCAGTTTAGGCCTCAGATCAGGTCTAAACGGGCAGTCGGACATCCCTCTCATAACCCTGGACTGCTGGCTCCTAAATCACTCACTTGTTTGCCAGCCTGGTCATCCCCCACTAACCCTCCTGGTGGCCTGGTCACCCCACGCAGCCTGCTTATTGAGGTTTTTGGTTGTCCCTCACTAACCCCCCTGCCAGCCTGATGATAGGCTACCATCTTGTGAGGGTGTGAGGGCTAATTTGCATATCACTTCTTTATTCTATAGGATTATTATATAAGTATGACCTATTTTTCTCATGTTTAGTCTCATGTTTATCCATGCAAATAAAGTTTATGATATACCTGCATATTCCTAACTTTTTTTCTAAATTTTATGATTCTAATTTATCCTATTTATTTTGGGAAACTCTGTCTTACTAAAATTGTCCTTCTTTTGCAATCAAAATACATGTCACACAGTTTAGCTGTCTAATGCACACTTACTGTAATTTAATGGTTTACTGCAGTCTGAAGTAAATTTTAAATTCTTGCAGTGAGAGACCAATTTTATTAGAGCTTCTTTCTCTTCTTACCAAATTGCTCGATAGCTTTAAATTGCCTAAATATTGTGATTATTTATTTAGAATACTGATTGAACTTAAAGTAGACTGAGGCAGAGATGATAAAGCTTGTGAAATACTCCATTGTCACTATACATTTCCAAGTGCCTTTTATTTTGACTTGTCCACTTGACTATTTTGGCTAATGAACTAAGGAATGGGTATTGTGTGTCGTTTCTGGCTCCAGGCAGTGACATATCCAATTTTGGATATTCGGTCTCTTCCTTTTCCTATCTTGATAATGGTAAAAGCTACAAGTTCCTGATGGTATAGCTACAGAGTGGTAGAATCTTAGTCTGGTTCCCTTAAAATGATGGACCAGAACTCCCATTCTCATTCCCCCAGTTAGTTCCTCCTCACCCTCAATGTAGTGTCTGTGAGTGATCCGGGGATATTTATTGTAGTACATCACTGGGACTTGGGATCTCTCTCTCTTTTTTTTTCCTCTGTCATAATTTAGTCTTTTCAAATTAGTACCTTTCTAAAACATACTTTTCCTGTAGGATAAACTTACTTCACTATCATTTCTGACAAATATATTGAAATAAAAAATGGATAACCTAGTATTTATTGAATAATAAAGATTTTGATAAATACATAAAGATGTTAGCAGAACGATCTCCAAAAATAATCTTTATGTGGTTGTAAGGTAAAAAGTGAGAGCATATTTGTCTTTGATTTCAAATCTCCTGCAGTATTTTAATATTCACTGTGATATTTTCCAGTCAGGTTATCATAATAGTCACTTGAGGTTATTTCTTAAAATATATTATATCCTGGGTTCTATGTCAGCCCTAAATAATGGAAATTTCTAGGAGAGACATAATATGGCTTTCTAAAAAGCACCTGATATTAGTATTATGATAAGAAAAGTGTGAAAAATATTGTGTTACTGAGGGGTGGAGTGTGAGCATTGAGATTTGATGAATGGTTGCTAAAACAAAAGAACTTTGTTCACCACACTATAAAGACAGTGCCAATTGTGGTTTTAAAAGAAAAGTTAGTTAAGGAGATACTCATCAATTCATAAATCTTGGGTATGAAAAAATATTATAACACTAATTTACAAGCATACAATTAATATTTTAAAGTTTAAAATGCACTTTCACATATATTCTCTCATTTCATAGTAGGGGCCCAGTGCATGAAATTCATGAACTGAGGGTTGGGGAGAGGTCCCCTCAGCCCAGCCTGCCCCCTATCACATACTGGGAGCCCACAGGGAATGTCCTACTGATGGCTTAGGCCTGTTCCCCACGGGGAGTTGGTCTAAGCCACAGTCTGGCCTCCCTTTGTGGGAGGCAACTGGGCTGATCAGGGAAAGGCACCAGCCCCATCACCCCACTGCTGCAGCCACTGCCAGTCACCACAGCCACCAAGGTGTTTTCATCAACCCAGACTCTGGTCCCTTCACCATGAAAAAATGACAACTATCTTTAGTCATTTTCAAGATGTGTCTTTCATAGGATATAACATTTCTTTATTTTATTTTTTTTGTCCTCACCTGAGGATATTTCCATTGATTTTTAGAGAGTGTGGAAGAGAAAGGGAAAGAGAAAGAGAAACATCAAAGTGAGAGGAACACTTTGATTGGTTACCTCCCGCATGAGCCCTGACCTGGGCCCTAGCCAGGGAGGAGCCTGCAACCTAGGTACATGCCCTTGATCAAAATATAACCTGGACCCTGCAGTTGGCAAACCTAGGCATTATCTACTGCAAACTGCCTAGGGAAAAGATATATTTCTTAGCCCTCCAGCAGCAGACTTTTTTTTTTTTTTTTTTGTCTAGGAGTGTGGTGGAAGAACCCTAAATTACTTTTTTGGATTCTTATACCCAAGTTACTAAGAATATTACAAGTGGTTTACAGGGAGCTTAGCCAATGAGTGGTCAGAAAAGGTGTTTCCTCTACAGTTCACACCTATCTCCTCTGATCTCCGGCTCCACCCTTGCCAAGGCCTAAAGCCTCTGGCCCTGGGCAGGGGACCCCCATTTAGCTGTGATTGCCCTGCTCTGTCCCTGGCCAAGGCCCCAAGCCTCTGGCCAAGGATCCAAGGCTCGGGTCTAGTACTGGGGACCCCCAGCGTGCTTGATCGCTCTGCTCTGAGGATGGGGCCCTGGGCGGGAGACCCCCAGCATGTGCAATAGCCCTGCTCTGCCCCCGGCCAAAGTTTCAAGCCTCTGTTTGAGGCTCGGGCCCTGGGCAGAAAACCCCCAGCTTGTAGGATCTCCCTGCTCTGCCCAGGGCCAAGGCTACAAGCCTCTAGCTGATGCTCTGAGGCTGGGGTCCTGGACGGTTGAACCCCCAGCAGATGTGATCACCCTGCTGTCTCTGTTTGAGGCTCTGGCCCTGGGCGGTAGACCTCCATTGCAGGCAAACGTCCCATCGCCCACCACTCCAACCCGCTCTCCCGCCCCCTTGCTCCCCTCCCACACGTCGCCCCACCCCACCCTCCTGTCTTCTAGCGGGCCTCGATGCCCATCCCCCGCTCCTGATTGGCTGGTAGCATAGTGAAGGTATGGTAATTTGCATGTTTCTCTTTTATTAGACAGTACTAGAGGCATCAGTGCACGGAATTTGTCTACAGGGGGGTGGACGATGTCCCTTAGCCCAGTTTGTACCCTCTTCCATCTGGGACCCCTTGAGGGATGTCCACTGCCTATTAGTGGACATCCTTCTCAAAATCTAGGACTGCTGGCTCCAACTGCTCACCTGCCTGCCTCCCTGATTGCCCCTAACCGCTTCTTCCTACCAGACTGATCACTCGCTAACCACTACCCTGCCAGCCTAAATGATGTCTAACTGCTCCCTTGCCAGCCTGTATGCCCCCAACTTCCCTCCTCTGCCAGCCTGGTCACCCCTAACTGCCCTCCCTTACAGGCCTGGTCCCTCCCAACTGCCATCCCCTGATGGCCCGATTGCCCACAACTGCCCTCCCTTGCAGGGCCTGGAACCTCCCAATGGTCATTCCCTGCTGGCCATCTTGTGGTGGCCATCTTGTGTCCACATCAGGGAAGGATCTTTGACCACATGGGGGCAGCCCTCTTGTGTGTTGGAGTCATGGTCAATCTGCAAATTAGTCTTTTATAGATAGGATAGAGGCTTGGTGCATGAGAGGGGGCAGCTGGTTTGCCCTGAAAAGTGTCCCAGATCAGGGTGGGGTTCCCTTGGGGAGAGGGGCGGCCTGGGTAAGGGGTCTGTGAAGATTTGCAGGCCAGCCATGCCCCCCAGCAACCCAAGTGGAGGCCCTGGAATCTGGGATTAATTTATGTTTACAATTGAAACTTTGTAGCCTGGAGTGGAGCCAAGCCTTCTGCTTGCTCTCTGGTGACAGCCATTTCTTTCTTCCTTCCTTTCTTTCTTTCTTTCTTTCTTTCTTTCTTTCTTTCTTTCTTTCTTTCTTTCTTTCTTTCATTCTTTCTTTCTTTCTTTTTAGAAGGTCGCCGGCTACACTCCCTTTGAGTCAGGGCACTGGAAAAGCTCGTATTTATTTTTATTTGTTTCATTTTATTTTAAAATATATTTTATTGATGTTTTATAGAGAGGAAGTGAGAGGAATAGAGAGATAGAAACATTGATGAGAGAGAAACATCCATCAGCTGCCTCCTACACACTCCCTACTGATGATGTTCCTGCAACCAAGGTACATGCCCTTGACTGGAATCAAACCCAGGACCCTTCAGTCTGCATGCCGATGCTCTATTCACTGAGCTAAACCAGTTTTGGCAACATCAAGCATTTCTGTTTGAAACTTTGTAGCCTGGAGTGGAGGCCTAGGCCAGCAAAGGCAGATGGAAAGTGTGGCTTTCTCCATTGCCTGGGAAACCCAAGCCTCTGTTCTCTCCAGCTCAGTGGCTGCCGCAATTTCTGTATCTTTTATAATTTAAACTTTGTAGCATTGAGTGGAGGCCTAGGAGAGCAATGGCAGGCAGAAAGCTTGGCTTCCTCTGTTGCTGAGGAAACCCAAGCCTTCTTGCTGCTCTCAGTGGTGGCTGCCATCTTGGTTGGGGTTTATTTACATAATCTGCTCCTGATTGGCTAATGGGCGTAGCTGTGGTTTGTGGATGTAGCGAAGGTACAGTCAAATTTGCATATTACTCTTTTATTAGATAGGATGATTTCTCTATGGTGAAATAATAATCTATCCAGTTTATACATGAGGAAACCTAGGCTTTGATATACTTTTGCTTCAAGTTTATAGAGTTAAATTGTCTTTTCAATAAAGTGATATTTCAATAGAAATTAAAAATAAGCAGGCTTTGAAGTGATACAAACGGTCAGATTTGTGGAATAAAGTTATCCTGGTGTCTAAATATTTACTTATGAACTTGGGAATATTTGAGGGTAATCACTTGTACTCTTTTCCCAAGTTTGGACATTTTCTTTGTTTTGATCAAAGCTAAGAATTCTTCAGGTGGTTTTTGAGAACTGCTAACATTTTATGAAAGCAGTTTGTGGAGTGAAGATCATGGGCTCTAGAGACACATTATCTGAGCTCAATTTTTTGGTACTATTCCTTAGTGGTTGTGTGGTTTTGGCGTTGTTGCTTAATCTCAGTATTATGTAAAATGGTAATAATGGTGATTTTTATCACCATTTTACATAATACTGAGGATTAATCCTTAAATCATACTGAAGATTAATCCTTTATAATAAAAGCCAAATATTCTAAATGTCCGGTTGTCCAGTTTTTGGTTCAGCCAATCAAAGCCTAATATGCTAATGGCATGCTAAGGCTGATCAACTGCTTGCTATGATGTGCACTGACCACCAGGGGGCAGACAGTCCACCAGTTGACTAGTCATTATGACATGCACTGACCAACAGGGTGCAGACACTCTTACTAGTAGGTTAGCTTGCTGCTGGAGTCTGGCCAATAGGGACTGAGCAAGATGGGCCAGTTATGCCCTGGAGCCCTCTGTCAGTCCCTTCCTGGATGGCCTACCTCCCACATCCCACCCCAGCCCTGATTGTGCACCAGTTGGGGTTCTTCAGCCTGACCTGCATCCTCTTGCAACCTGGAACCCCTCAGGGGATGTCAGAGAGTCAATTTTGGCCCAATCCTGCAAGCCAGGATGAGGGACCTCACTGGTTTATGAATTCATGCACTGGGTCTCTAGTTGAGTAATAAATGTAAAGCACTCAGAAGAGTGACTGACATGTAGTAAATATTTAATAAGTGTAGATTCTTTTATGGCTGGGAACATTATAACGTTCTAGAAATCTCTTCTATTTAACAGGAAACAAGAGGCACAGTTATGTATCCTATACTATGAACTCATCCCTAATGCCCTGTTGATAGTAGTTGAGATTGTGATGAGTCATGAAAAGTCATTAGGGATGAATAGATTCCAACTTGACTGTGATTCAGCATTACCTGGAGGCCTTGTTGAATCACAGATTGCTGAGCTCTATCCCCACAGTTTCTGATTCTGTAAGTCTGAGTGTTACTAATATTGCTGGTTTGGGATGACATTATTGTCAAGTCAGATTATGGAAGACCTTGGAAAGAAGTTTAAGGAAGATGGGATTTCTATTGAAGAGTTAGGTAGTAAAAGAAGGCAAAGAAATTAAATGAACACTCCCATTCTATCAGTATTTTTTCATATGGTAAATATAAGTTTGATTTTGGCATCCAGATTTCTAATGATGTATTTTCTAAGCTTCTCTGTTATCTTTTATCTCCTCAGACAACGATTATCCTAAATTGTCATCTTTTTAGAGCCCTGTTTGACTATTGTGTGACTTGGTATGTCTGTATCTTGAAGACAATGACTTTTAGGCTTTGGTGAGCAATGGTTAAATGCAGAGTCCTATGCCTCACTGACACATCTGACCCATTAGACCTACCAGAGACACAGGATCCCACCTTTTCTATTACATCCACTTTGATTTAATTCAAGAGATTTATTAACAACACATGAGAAGTGCCTTAAGTTTTTGCTCAGATTCCACCTGCTCTTGCAGCAAAATTCACTGTTTCTTTTTTTTTCCAATTTTATAAATGTAATTTTTATTTTCAGGTGACCTTTCAGTCCCATTTGTTACATTTCATTAAAGTCTGCTTGGTCGACTTCTTTTTCCAATTTCAGCATTTGGTATTAGGCATTTATAGAAGAGTGACGCAAAAGCAATTTAGCCACAAGCTCAGCCAAATTAATTTACGGAGAGTTTAGCAAACAGCCTTTGCTTTCTGTACTTAAGTGATCAATTTCAACACCTGCTTTTCATGCCAGATGGAGTTAATTAACATTAAAATTATTGCCTATAAGAGGGACTTTTTTTTTTTTACAATGCACAGCCCTCCAGCTGCATCCAGGTTTCTACATTTCTGAAAAGTAAAACAACAATAGTAATCTTTATGAGAAGCACACATATCATTGTACTATTCAGAGATATGCACATAAGTAATACCTTGGAGGAAAAAAATACTGATATGTTTGAAGTACATATTGTGTACTTCAAACGTTTTCACGTGTAAGGTCTAGCACATCCTCACAGCTATCTCATGAGTGGTTTTATTTTACCACCTATGTTACATATAAAAAAGCTAAACATTAGAAAAGTCTGTCCCATTTTGGATGTTCCATAGTTAGTAAGTGGTAGAGCCAGAATGTAAACAACTATTTAACAAATATTATACTCTTTCTATTACACTAGTGTTGTTTGGCAAACTGGTCCTCACTCAAAAAGAGTCCAAAGAGATAGCCCAATGACTCCAGATTTGTATGTGGAGGTTTTCATAAGCAAGATAACTGATATACTATGACTTATTCTTGGAGGTTGAAAGACAAGGATGTCTCTGCACCTACCTCCCAGAATCTTATAGGATTTAATCCGTATACAGTCCAGATGGTCTCAGCAAAACATTTGTTTTTCAAGGTTATGTCTTTAAAATGACTCCAACTGTGGGAACAGTGGTTGGAACATACATTCCAAAAATAGGGGACAAGGTAAGAAGTCTCCAGTTTACAGGTCCAGCTTCTGATTCAACTGGAAGTCATGCCCTCTTGATGACCTCCTCAAGCAACTAATCTTGGCTAAAACTGAGGGGAAGATTCAAAAATTTTAAAAAGAAATTCCTGGTAGTATAAGGTAATACACTTGGTTTGGGGTCATTTATACTGAGACTAGAGGCCCAGCAAACAATTAAATCATGCCCATGTAGGGAGCCTGAGGCCTAGCCTGCCATCAGGGCCATGTCTGCTGCCCTGCAATGCCTTGCATGCTCCATGGATGCTGCTGGCTCCCTGTGATGCTCTGCAAATGCTGCCAGTGCCCCACGAAGCTTCTGGGGTACTGCTGGTGCCCCATGATGCTCTGCCAAAGCTGCCAGCACCCTGGAGGACAGTGGGACCCCAGACCTCACCACTGCCACCCCAGGCCTCGTGTACTCATTTGTGCCTGGCTGCTCCCCATTCCTCTCTCCTCAGTGTTGAGTGTTGAGTGGTTGGCTGCTCCTAACCATTTGGCTTTTTCCCTTAGTAACAGCTTTTACCTTCTGCCTCAGTTCCTCTCCCAGCTCCTGCCCTTACTCCCATGTGCCAGCACCCCCTGCCCCTGCCCCCACCATTGGCCCCATGCACTCCCACACCTCCCACTGTAGCAGGAGCACTTCTGCTCACTGCCTGGGGACTCGTGCCATGCTCCCTGCCCTGCCTGCCCATCCCCCATGCTCTCTTTGCTGTGCCTATCCCCATGCCCTCTTTGCCTTGTGGCCTTGCCCACCCACCCACTGCCTGCCTTCTGCGATTGGAGCCTGTGGGTCACAGGATGGAGAGATACTTTATGCACCTCCTGGTGACCAGTCTTTGGTTGTTACTGCATTACGACCACTGGGCTTTTATTATATAGATCAACACAATGTTTAAAATATTAAAAAATTACACACACACATATACATGCATATAAAATACATGTGAAGCCCGAGAAGACTGTAGAGACACTAAAATGTTCCATAATTATAGTTTACTATGTTCCTTGAGATCTTAAGTGTCAGATGTTTGACTAGGGGTCAAGGAGAGGTCAAAAGGAAAAAAAGGTAAAATGATCATTTTGATAGAGTATAATTACAGTAATTAAATATATAGAATATAATGTGAGTTCTGAAAAGAGATAATTCAGTGAGGAATTGGTAACTCTAGGGGTAAACAGTTGTCCCTGATACTTCTCATTAAATCTTTCCATAATCCTCATTTTAATGATATGCCTGACTTGGAAATATTTTTTGATAAGTATTTTTTTTAATCACAAACACTTTCTCCCCTTTATTAATGGCCTTTACATTAATGTGCCCCAGCCAAAAGGGCACAAGGCAAAGCTTTCACCCGGGTCAGAAAGTTGTGGAACCCTTCCAGTGCCTGTGAGTGTGCCATGGGGTTCAGCACCAGGTGTTGGAAGAGATTGACAGGCTCGACATTCCGAAATTTCTTAGGGATCGGGATGGACAGGGGCAGGAAGTTGTTACCAGTGAGGAAATGATAGAGGGGCCTTTGCTGGAGGCCATGACCCAACAACCAGAGGATGTCCTGGAGCTGCTGGGAGAGCATGCTGTGCTGCCAGTCCGTGAGGGGCAGCCAGAGCAACAAGTGCATGAGGGCTGTTTTGAAGTGGTAAGAGGTAAGAATGGGACAGGATTCTCCCTGGGGTAAACTCTGAGGATCCTGGAGACTTAAAATGATCTGGAGGCACTTGAGGTGGCAGGTATTCTCTGGAGCAAAACTCCCTACCAGCTTCAGGAACAAGTGCTCACAGGCTGCAAAGGACTCGGGCCAGTCCACACTAGTGAGAGGTTAATGGTCAGGGGCCCGACTCACCAGGTAGACCAATGTTACCCCCAGGACCAAAGGATTAAGAGAAAGCAGCCTGAGCGATAGTCCAGCCTGAGCTTGCAGGATGTGGTGGATGGTGGGAGGCTGAGCTGAAAGTCATACTTGTGGGCCACGAGGGCCCAGGGGTTCCTCACCATGTTCCAGAACCACTGTACGGTCTTGCACACATGCAGGTGGGAGCCGGTGCAGGGGTTTGCTTTGATGGAGCTGTTGCACTTGCCCAAGAGGGCCGAGTGCTCCCTGTGGTGGTGCACCAGGCACAGCACATCGCCTGGTGATGAATGGTTAAAAAAAGAGAAAAAGTGGTACATTTATACAATGGAATACTACTGTCATAAAAAAGGAAATCTTACCCATTTTGACAACATGGCTACATGTAAAGGGTGTTATGATAAGTGAAATAAGCCAATCATAGAAAGACACATACATAATATCACTTACATATGGAAGCTAATGAACAAAATAAACAAACAGAAATAGAAACAGAGACATAGATACACACAATAGATCAACAGCTGTCAAAAGGGGCTGGATGAAAAACTGAAGGGATTAAGAAGATACACACACACACACACACACACACACGTACAGCAACAATATGATGACTACCAGAAGGGAAGGGGTAGGGAAAAGTGGAAGAGAGCAAAGGGGATACATGACGAGGGAAAAGACTTGACGTTGGGTGATTAGTTAATGATGCAGTATGCAGATGATGTATTATAGAGTTGTGCACTTTAAACCTCTGTGGTTTAATTAACCAATATCATCCTAATAAACTCCATTTTTAAAAGAGAGGAAGAGTGCTCTGATATAGTCAATGATATTTCTGAAACTCACTATGGCTTGAAATCCCATTTAAACTTTTTAGCACTTACCAAACTCTCTGAGGTATTTTGTAACTTAAAGAAGAAAGAATTAAGTAACTCTTTGGTATTCTGTTTTGTATAATTTGATCTGTGTCTCAACTCTCAATCTGTTCTCAGTCTCAAAGCATTTTTTTGAGAGTGTGAGTTGATAACAGTTATTTTATTTTGTTTTAGTCAATATGCAAAGAAAATACATTAAGGATATTCAATGCCTAGTATATCACTGAGCTACTGCTATGCAGCAAAGCATCCCCAAAGTTCATAATTGAATAAAAAAAACTGTTTATTCTTACTCATGCCTTAACATTGGTTAAGGTTCCTCTAGGCTCAGGTGAGCAGCTCTCCTTCAGGGGCATGTAACCAGGCTGTTCTGCTTCTGGGAGCAGTTGGGATGGTCAGCAGAAGTGGCTCTGTCCCACAAAGCTCTCATCTTCTGGGCAATCCAAGGCTAGGACCGGTGTGCAAATGGAAAAGCATAAATACTCAAAGTCTCTCTCTTACAGACTAGGCTTGGAATCGTCACAGTCACTTCTTCCTTTTCTGCAGGCCAAAATAAGACATAGGGCTCAGCGCAAAATTAAGGAATATAGTTCCACTCTTTAGAAGAAGCAATTGCAAAATGATAGGTCAAAGGGTTTCATTGCAGGGAAGAAGGAAAGACTAGAGACATTAATTTAATGGCCTGCACCTGATACTGTTTGACACCAAACTGAAACTAAGTATGTCTTAACCAATGTAATACTTTCTCTCTTTTTCCCTCCCTAGCCTTTTTATCTATCTCTTTTAATTATGTTTAGTTGCCAATTATGTAATGTGGATCCTAAGGACTAGAGGATCAAAGTAAATTGTTAAAAGTTACTCAGGAAAGGCAAGATCTAGCATTCACAAGACTTCAGACCTGAACTCTTAACCACCATACTAGTTTGTTGAAGGAGATGCCTACTGCATTGTAGGGCCTCAAATCAACCCCAAATTTGGCTTTCTTCAAAGCTCATCATGCCATGCAGCATCTATAGGTCAAGAGATAATTATTTATTGTCCATTAGTTTATTCTCTGTTCACTGCTGTATCTTAACAAACAGCAAGAAGTGTGTCTGGAACATAGCAAGCCATCTATAAACATTTTTAGAATGAATAAATGAAGGAATGAATAAACACTCACTGAGGCAGGGTCTCTATAGTGAATAATCTTTGAAAAGAGACCAATGGGATTTTATAATGAATGCAGGATCTACAAATCATTACTTTTATAACTTGGAGAAAATGAATGTTTAAGAGCCTCAGTTTTCTCTGAAAAAAGGAGATGATTGTCAAGGTCTCACAAAACAACTTTCACTTTTGTCAGTTTCATGGTTAATTGGAATTCCATCATCTGGTCTCTGGAGTGTAGCCAAAAACTGGTAACATACCAATAGGCAGACAATGCATAGGTTCTGACCACATGAATTCCAACTGCATTTTCTGGATCCATTTATAACTTCTCTAAAAATGGAGGCCATTCACAATGAGCCATCCTCCTTCCCCTCCACCTGCAACAATTACTTCTCTAATTGCTAGTAGTCACTGTACCTGGTGGAAGCAGGAGGGGGTGAGTTGGCTTTTAGGTAGATGTCAGGCAACAGAGAAAGTGTTTTGCTGCTACCATTCCTTGATTGATATTATAAGTGGTCATGGAGGAGGTGTGTCTTAGTTTTCTAGGTCTGCCACAGCAAAGTACCATACATTGGCTAGATTAAACAAAATAAATTTATTTTCTCTTAGTTTCTCAAGGTGTTGGCAGGGTTGATTTTTTCTGAAGCCTCTCCTTGTCTTGTGGATGTCTGTGTTATCCCTGCAAATTCACATGGTCTTTATTCTGTGTGTGCTCCTGATGTCTCTGATTTTTTTTAAAATCAGGACATCAATCATCTTGCTATAGGGTTCACTCTAATAGCATCATTTAACATTAATTACCTCTATAAAGGCCCTAACTCCAAATGCATTCTGAGGTACTAGGGATTAGGAGTTCAACATATTAATTTTAAAGGGAAACATTGAGCCCATAACTGGGAATCATATGAACAAGAAATTCACTTTTTATGTTTATAAAAGACTAGAGACCTGGTGCATGAAATTTGTGCACTTGGGGGTGGGGTCCCCTCACCCTGGCCTGTGCCCTCTTGCAGTCCAGGAGCCCTGGGGGGAAGTCTGACTAATGGCTTAGTGGGCCTAAGCTGTGAATCGGGCATCCTTAGCATTGCCATGGAGGCGGGAGAGGCTCCCACCACTGCCGCTGTGCTCGCCAGCCATGAGTCCAGCTTCTGGCTGAGTGGTGCTCCCCGTGTGGGAGCACACTGATCACCATGAAGCAGCTCCTGCATTGAGTGTCTGGCCCTTGGTGGTCAGTGTGCATGTGCATCATAATGACTGGTCATTCCACCATTCCATCATTTGCATATTAGCCTTTTATTATACAGGATATGCTGTATCCTATATAATAAAACCATAAGAACCATAAGATATACAAAAAAATTCACTGTTAATTCATTCTAGAATTACCCCCCACTCAAAATCAAATTTCCCCCCTGTAAGGCATGTGCTGAACCACTGGGATTGACACTTCTCTCTGATCTTCACTTCTGAATACATATGCATATACCATTGGAATCGTAATCTCTTCTCTGCCTACCTCACTGGTTTGTCATGAGGAGGTTCTGAGCTAATAAACCTAGAAATTTTTCATCAATTAAGTGACATCTAAATGGGAAGGAATTGTTATTTTTAAGCTCATGGGTACCCTTGCAGGCCACAGGTGCTGATTAGGGGAGGAGGACATGATTGTTTCCTGCGACTGTAGCTATGGAAGCTTTGCAGAGGGTTCCGCAGGCTTCAGAGGAACCTTGTAGAGGTGGTCATCTCTGGAGGCGCTGGTGGGAGACAGGGTGTTAGAAGGGCACTAAGGGAAGGGGAGGCTGAGGAGGAGTAACTGTCAAACCTTCCTGCTTGGCACCATTCTTTAAATTGTACCTGTCTGTACCTGCTCAAGGCAGGGCTCCAAACTCCTGGAGCGGGATGAGGGCTGGCCAGGGCAGAGCCAAGCGAGCTAGGCCTGGGGGGGGGGGGGGGCATATTTAGTGTGCTTCTATTGCGGATATGGCACTGCTGCTGTTGGGGAGGTGGGGAGAATGGTGTGACCCTGGGGGTCGCTCACCCTGCCTTCACTGGTGTCTGGAGCAGTAGAGAGGAGAGGCATGCCTGGTCCCAGTAGAGGGTGATCAGCAGCAGTGGGCTGCGGGCTGCAGGTCCTGAGTTCCTGGGGGCACTGACGGTGGTTGCCGTCATTCTATTGTTGTGGGTGCCCTGGCAGGGGTGGCAGGGGAAGAGATCGGGAGTCAGATGGCTAGCCTCGAGGCTGAGTCTTTTCCCTGTCCAATCAGCCTCCTTATCCCCACCGGCAGTACAGGGTGTCTTTGCAGGGGGATTGGATGAGCTCCCCATGGCCACTTCCTCTTCCTTCTTTTCAGTCCAGACTCCTGTCAGGCACTCTCCTCAGACCCCCAGGAGCTTGGCTCTGACCACCTACCCCCTGCTGTGTGCACAGCCTCCTGCTAGTCTGTCATATGCAAATTGGTCATTACTGGGACACCATAATGGACAATTAGCATATTATTTCTTTATATCTATAGATGCTTCCTTAATACTTCTTTGCTCTGACAAATAGAGCATTTCTTTGTGCAAAAAGGTAAAGTTACCAGAATAAGCAAACCATTCAAATTGGAAAATGTCCACTTAGAGTGAGTGTGTGGTGGTGTGGGTAGCTGTTGAAATACACGTTGAGGTCTACCATTTGGCGCCACTTTCAAAAATTCAAAAGTGAGAAAGTAACAGTTATAACTGAAATAATGGCAATAATTCTTGTTAGCAATCCCTTCTGTCACAAATGCAGTTGTTTCTCCCCTACATAATCTGTTTCCCAATGTTGAGTTGATCTCATGTTTGCCAAAAGAGTACAATTCCTATTTTTCTGGGTAGCTGAGTTGTTGACAGTTCATTCTGTCTCCTTGTTTCTAGTAACATCATGTATTTATTAACTAATGATCACATAATGAACCTATGCAGGCAAGCTCTCACTCCTGCCCTCCAGACTGACAATAGGTCCTTCTCTGCAGCAGTCCTGTCTACTCTTATCCTTTCAACTCATTTCCCAGGGTTTAGAAAACTGGCCTGATGAATCTCTCTGGCTAATTCCAAGCTGTGGTTTTTCCTCATTTAGTATTTCAACTCTCTGATCTATAAATAAAAGTCAGTCTCCAGGAATCTTGCTGTGACTTAGCATATTTTTAAGCATGCATCAAAATCAAATATTTGGCTTCATTCTCTTAAATATATGATATTTCCTAGGTACTATGTAATATTGATCTTTAATGTACAACTTTTTTTTAATACTTGTAATGACTCTGAGTTTCATCTATCATAATTCCAAGATGAGAACTCCACAGGTCTTTATAGGGTGATTTTAATTGCATAATTTATTCTGAAGCTAAAGGCACAAATTATTCAGTCCCTCACTGTGATTATATCTATCTCATTGTCTTCCAGGTGTTAGGATTGAAACTCTCAGTATATTAATCAGGAGTCAGCAAATAGTAGTCTGGGCCAAATCTTTACCAGCCTGCTGATTTTTGTCAATAAAGTTTAATAGGAGCACAGCTACATCTATTTGTTAAAATAGAATGGAATAGTTGAGAAAGAGACTGCATGCTTATAACCCTAAAATATTTACTCTATTAGAGTCTTTAGAGAAGTTTGCCAGTCCTCATGTTATTAAAAAAGGCTACAACAAATGTGACCATCTCTATTTTTATCATATCTATCTAAATAACTAAGTAAGCATAACTGGAACTATTTTTATCCTTAATGCATTTTAACCATAGTTGATGCCTTTAAAGAATTTACTTCCTTGCCATAAGCTTTTAAGATCCATTTGTACAGATTTATTGTTGTCACTGAAATGCATTTGTCGAAATGCCACGTATTTAAATAGAAGCTGTGTCAAAGTAGCTTCAACTATATGATTTCTATATTTACTATGAAATACTCAGTGTTTATATATTCTTTTATATTTTAATTATTTTTTTATTCTTTCAGTGTCAATTTTGTTTGGAGGTGGATACTAAGATGTCAGGTGACTGGTAAGTGACACTATATTTCTTAATATGATACATTTTAATTAATTAACTTTGAAGAATTAATTAATTAATTAATTGAAGAATTTTTTTGAGCCAAAACGTTGACAATTGCTAGGATTCAGTATCTCAATGGATTGGGAAAATGCTCCAAATAATTGAAGTTTCTCATCTATTTTTATACATTGCAGTCAAAGGAAGGGACATAGGTGGGTTATATGAATTATGACACATTTTAAAAAGCAGGTACTCTGGCTCCCTGGTCCTCAAACTATGACTTATAGGGATTTGAAGTATTGAATTCTCTTCCTGCATGTTAAGTAACTGGAGAAATACTTTATCTTTTATATTCCTTCACTGAATGACATGAAAGGTGAAATGACTCGATCTGCAAAGTGGAAAAATAAGGAAATTAAATTATTTGGAGAATACTTTATGTTTGTACTGCCATGAGTTCCATCTTGAAGGAAAATAAGGGTCTATATAAATAAAGGAAAGAAAGAGGGAAACTAACTTATAGGACCTAAGAATTGTTAAGTTTTATAAAGAGTGTATTTTCTTAGATTTTATATATATTTTTTAAATTCCCCAGACTTCATGAAAAGTATGCAACATTTCTGAAATTCTTTATTTTCAAATATGGCTTAGAAATATGAAAATAAGTGATTCAGTTTTGTTATAGAATTAGAATGGAATCAATATTTAATTTATTTCATACATAAAATAATAAACTTTTGTCAGAAATGTTAGAATTCCCAATATTGTGGCATGCACATTTAATAATAAAGTTTAATTTTAACTGGATGTTAATTTAAAACTAAGTATTTTTGAGAGTTTATTTAATAATTTCTGCTGATATTCATGTAGTATCCAAGATGAAATAACCATAATTTCAAAGTCACATCATAAACCATTGGAAGTTTAGTTTCTTTACTAATATATAATTTAGAAGTTATGAAAACGTATACTCCTTATGGATATATGTAACTTAGCTGAGAAACAGTACAATAGGAAGAATTTTATTCTTGACTTAATAAATTAGATGCTCCCAGCCAGGGTCCACCTATGAACCAGGAGGTTATGGTTCATTCAATTGCTGGTCAGGACACATGCCCAGATTTTGGGCTCCATTCCCAGTGGGGGATGTACAAGAGACAGCCAATCAGTGACTTATATCTCCCTCTTCCTTCTTCTCTGAAATCAATAGAAATGTATTTAAAAAATAAAAATAAATTAGATGGGTTATTAAAGAGGAATTGCTGGTGTCTGCATCTCTTTATTACTTCAATGAGTAGCATGAGATATATTGGGAGAGTTATTAAAAAGACAGTTACATATAATTTTAATTGTGATTTAGAAATTGGAATTTATTTTAATGTCTATATATTATATTTTTCTCATAGATATTTTAATACATTTTTCTTTATTGATTAAGTTTTACATATGTGTCCTTATCCCCTCATTGCCCCCCACCACCCCACTCATGCCCTCACACGCCTGGTGTCTGTGTTCATTGGTTAGCTTATATGCATGCATATAAGTCCTTTGGTTGATCTCTCCCTTACCCCGGCCCTCCCCTACCTTCTCTCTGAGGTTTGAGCATCTGATCAATGCTTCTCTGTCTCTGGATATTTTTGTTCATCAGTTTATGTTGTTCATTATATTCCACAAATGAGTGAGATCATGTGATATTTATCTTTATTTGACTGGCTTATTTTGCTTAACATAATGCTCTCCAGTTCCACCCATGCTGTTCCAAATAGTAAGAATTCCTTCTTTTTTACCACAGCTTAGTATTTCATTGGTGTAGATGTACCACAGTTTTTTAATCCACTCATCTGCTGATGGACACTTAGGCTGTTTCCAAATCTTAGCTATGATAAATTGTGCCACTATGAACATAGGGGTGCATATATCCTTTCTGTTTGGTGTTTCTAGTTTCTTGGGATATATTCCTAGAAGTGGGATCACTGGGTCAAATGGGAGTTCCATTTTTAGTTTTTTGAGGAAACTCTATACTGTTCTCCACAGTGGCTATAACATTCTGCATTCCCACCAGCAGTGGATGAGGGTTCTTTTTTCTGCATCCTCACCAGCACTTGCCATTTGTTGATTTGTTGATGATAGCCATTCTGACAGATGTGAGATGGTAGTGCATTGTCGTTTTTGATTTGTATCTTTTGGATGATTAATGCTTTTGAGCATGTTTTCATATGTTTCTTGGCTTACATTTTTAATCACCTTCTTTGAGAATATGAGAGAAAACCTGAGTTAAAATAGAATACTGAATATTCTATAGAACTTACTTCTTGTCACCATTTTACAATAAAGTTTATTTGTTCCCATAGCAGTTCTCTTTTAACTGTTCATTTTGCAAGTGAGACAATGCTGTCTGATATCACTGTGGGCAAATATGATAATGTTGAGCAATTATAACCTACATTCTAAGTATCAGTTGAGAACATATTGCAATAAAGTACTCCTGAGTTTGTTTTTAAAGGCCCATGAAAACCTAAAAAAATAAATAGAATGAGCAGAAGGGGAGAAAAAAACAAAACAAAAAATCAATAAATGGAAAATACAGGAATTGCAAAGTGAGAGACTAAGCCATTGTGTCAAACAGGAGCATTTTTACGTGAACATACTATCTGTATAGTGGAAAGTCAGGGCATCTGATGACAGGTTTAGCTGTTTGATATATCTTAATATTAACGTTATTTTATATTAAGTATGATGTATAATAAGGCAATGTTTTTGAAAATATTTGACACTTGTGTTTGTTACCTTAACTAGGCATTCTCTGATTGGTAGTCATATGAGAGAAAACCATAATATAGGAGACTGCAGAAAAATGCTATAAAAGATCTTTGGAAATTTAGTCTTGGAAGAACTACATATTAACTAGCCATGTAGGTGAAATCAGAGTGCCATTTAATGGGTCCAAATAAGCAGCTTCATATTTTAATACTTTCACCTCTCACCCCTCAAAAGGACAACCATTTTAGTATTAGTATGTCTGTATTTCAGTTACAACCACAATAAGGAATTCATAAGGAATATATAAATCTATACAGTAAATCAGGAGTAAAGTAATGGCTCATTTGTGGTACTGAACTGGAAACATGAGAAAGCAACTGACATATATGCTTCAAATATGGATGGTGTACATTTTACTTTTATAGGTAAGCAGATATTTCCCAAACAGTTATAACACAAATTCAGATTTCAAGAATTGTCGCAAAGGCTTGCTCCAGGGTCTAAAATGACTCCCTCTTGCAATGTAAGAATTTCTAACTGGTTTGGATATTCTTTCTGATATATAAACCCCAATGAACAAGAAAATCATTTGCTAAAGTAATTTGTTAAAATTTCCCAGCCATACAACTCTTATAGAAAAATATTTTCTTGATAATGCTACATATGAATAAAAAAGCCCCAAAAGATATGAATTCACCAAAATAATCAGCACTGTTTCAGATTTACATATATAATTAAAATGTATGACTAGAGACATGATTTTGATGTTGCTACCTACTGTAAAGGAGTTAAAGTTTATTTATAAGTGACATTTTGTAGCTAAATAATCTCTTGTGACTATAAGGTTTACTACTGATTCTGGAGCAAACAGAATGCATTCAGAAAACATCATTCCTTAACAAATATTTGTTGATTTAATAAATTAATCAGTTATATACTTAAGATTAAGACTAGGCAAATAGCATTGTAGTTGTCATTCAGTTAGAACATAAACAAAATGATCAATTATTATTTTCATTATTGTACTGCTAGAAATCAAATCTGTCTTCTCTGCTTATGGGATTTGTATTATAGTAGAAGAGACAGCTATAAACAACACTAATTCTAATGTAAGATCTGATCATTTATGAAATAAAATAGAAAAATATTAGAGGGTACTTAATAAGTGGAAATTTTGAATTATTTTATGAAGAAGATGGTTCTGAATTATTTCACATTATTGTAAAATTTCTCATATGCATTTCAGCATCATAAAATGGCAAGAATGGTGTTCTGTGGAAGATGGAAAGTGAGAATAATCAACAAAACAGTATTTGCCCTAAATGACTTTTAAAATTAATTTCCCAAATAAATATCCGTGTGTGTGTGTGTGTGTGTGTGTGTGTGTGTGTGTGTGTGTATTTAACCTCTATATGCCTTTCCCTGCTAATATTTCCTCTTTAACTTGGCTTTCAAGGCCATTCAATGTCTTGAACCCACCTCTTCTATCTTACCTGCCAACATTCTCCACCTACCAGTCCAATTTTACTTTATGCTCCAGCCATTTTTTTTCTCTTTTCCTGAACACAGCTATAGTTTTATACATTTTCCATCTACTTTAAAGGCTTATATCTATTCCTGCTCAGGACACAGTTCTAGTCCTCTACAAAATTCCTTTTAAAAAATCACAGCTTTTTGTGACTTTCTGTGCCATTTCAAGTTTCATAGGTAGAGATCACACACACACACACACACACACACACTCACACACACTACAATACAAGTTGATAAAATCTAAATATATTTAATCAAAGATAGAGAATCTTATTAGAGTGATTTTGGCCAACCAGAACCAGAACAGATGCAGTGTATTTCAGTGTGGATTCCCTTGGTCTCCAAATCCCTAAGGGGTAAGAGCTGGTAGGAGTCTGCCAGTCATGCTGTCTGTATACAATAGAATATTGTTGATTTTGGAAGCTTCATTTCTTACTGGGCCATGATCCTTACTAACTGGTGTTTTTAATATGATCCACCAAAAATTAAACGTATAATTTATGTTTCCATTTAAGGGAAACATTGATTCCTGAATTCTGAACTGATTTAAGTATTACTGAAGGGTTTTTTGTCAACTGGGGAAAACAGGAGTATGGTTCTGAGGAGTACGTGCATTGAGAGTTCCAGTACAGCATAAGAGTCATTTTTCAGATGCCTCTAGCATACAAAATTAGATTGTTCATCTTATAGCTCCCAAAGCATTTCCTTTCTTCTGTGAGTCGAGCTCCAAGCTGGGGGCTGCAGAACAGTAGATAAGATATAGCCTTTTCTTCACAGATATCATGGTACAGTAGGCAACACAGATCAATAGCTCATTTGAATGCTAGTATGTGTCACTATAGAGGAAAATACTGTGTCCTCTAAAAGTATGTAAATAGAGAGAGGGAACCAAGATGGCGGCATAGATAAACACCTATCTTGCTGCTATACATAGCAATTTCAAAACTACAACTTAACAAAAGAACAAACACCATCCAGAATCACCAGAAAGCTGGCTGACTGAAAATTCCACAAATAAAAGTGAAGATAGGACACAGTGACTCAGAGGAGTGCCTGTGTACAGCATTGAAGATACACACAGAGAGAGGTTTGGAGCAGTGTGCGTGCCAGTGGATAGGGCGGGCGGCAGAAAACCCAGCCAGTTTTCTCATACGGGGGAGACAAAGACGTCCCACTGCAGTGATCCCCCAGCTCCAGGCGAAGTCCAGGGAACCCTCAATTGTATGGGGTAAAAATTGGACAGTGGGAGGACACGCTGAAGCTCGGATGCTGCAGGGTCTGTGGGCATGTGGAGAGGGCAAGCTTATGCGGAGTGTGCGTGAACTTGGGAACAGCGCAGCTGTGTGACTTTCTCTCTCATTCGGGAAACCATCAGACTGCATTGTTTTGCGACCCTGAGTGAGACGTTCGGTGTGCAGACTCATCTGGGGAGAGGGTGAATTCTCCGGCAGCTGGTGGAGATCGACAGCGGCTCTCTTTCTGAGGTGCTGGTGGCCGTTGCCACCTGACACAGAGACCCTGGGGCCGCATAGGGTGGATCGGACACTGCCTGCTTGGCCCGGGGACTCCACCCATCCAACCTGAGCACAGCTGAACATCAGAGACAGTTGGCCTGGAGGTCAACCCCTCCAAGTGCTAACAACAATTAATCTAGGCTTAACTTCATCAAGACTGTGCAACCCATATCCACCTCAGGTAATTGGGGAGGTTGAGCCAATGTCCCTTAGAGGACATCTACCACACAAAGCTAATTGACCAACTCAGGAAAGCAGCCACCATGCAGAGACATGGAAAGAAATCAGATGTGAAAGAAATGGAGGAAAAAAACAAAACAAAACCAAAAAACGACTGGACATAGAATTCAAAATCATAGTTATAAGTCTTTTCAAGAGGCTCCTAGAAAAGGCCGAGACCTACAAGGAAATAAACAAGACCTATGAGGAAATGAACAAAATCTATGAGGAAATGAACAAGACCCTCAAGGATATGAAAAAGGACCAACCAGAAATTAAGCATACACTGACTGAAATAAAAAATATTATACAAAGACCTAAAAGTACTCTAGAGGACCACAAAAACGAAGTAAAAGATTTGAAATACAAAGAGGTAAAATCCACTCAGCTGAAAAAGCAAGAAACTAAAAGAATCCAAAAAATTGAAGATAGTGTAAGGGGCCTCTGGGACAACCTCAAGCATACCAACATTCGAATTATAGGGGTGCCAGAAAAAGAGAGAGACTGCAAGACAATGAAAACCTATTTGAAGAAATAGTGACCAAAAACTTCCCACACCTGGTGAAAGAAATAGACTTAGGAGTCCAAGAAGCGCACCGAACCCCAATATATAGGAACCCTAAGAGGACCACACCAAGGCACATCATAATTAAAATGCCAAGAGTAAAAGACAAAGAGAGAATATTAAAAGCAGCAAGAGAAAAACAGTTAGTTACCAATAAGGGAGCACCCATATGATTGTCAGCGGATTTCTCAACAGAAACAATGCAGGCCAGGCGGGAGCGGCAAGAAATATTCAAAGTGATGAATAGCAAGAATCTACAACCAAGAATACTCTATCTAGCAAAGCTTAAATTCAGAATTGAAGGTCAGACAAAGTGCTTTGCAGATAAGAAAAAGCTAAAGGAGTTCATCACCACCAAACCAATATTATATGAAATGCTGAAAGATATTCTTTAAGAAAAGGAAGAAGAAAAAGGTAAAAATATAAATTATGAACAACAAATACACATCTATCAATAAATGAATTTAAAAATCAAGTGAATTAATAATCTGATGAACAGGATAAACTGGTGAATATAACAGAATCATGGGCATAGAGAGGGAATGGACTGACAATTCTTGGGGAGAAAAGGGGTGTGGGAAGTGCAGCGAGAGACTGGACAAAAATCATGTAACTATGGGAGAGGACAGTGGGGGCGAGGTGAGAGTGGAGGGTGGGTGGGTACCAGGTGGAGGGGAGCTATAGGGGGAAAAAGGGGGGAATAATGTAATTAATAAACTGAACAATAAAGATTTAAAAATAATAATAAAAGTATGTAAATAGAACATACAATAATTCATTGTATGGAGATGAGAGGTCCTTGGAAATGTGTTGATATGAGTTAACTTGGTAAAGGGATCAGAGAGAGCATTCTAGTCAGATGGAATACCATGTTAAAAGGCCCGTAAGCCCAGTTGGTGTGGTTTAGTGCAGTGGTCAGCAAACTCATTAGTCAATAGAGCCAAGTATCAACAATACAATGATTGAAATTTATTTTGAGTGTCGAAATCTGACTTCTCTGCATGGGCCACAAAGTTTTGGCACGTGATATTTTGTGGAAGAGCTACACTCAAGGGGTCAAAGAGCTGCATGTGGCTCACTAGCTGCAGTTTGCTGACCACTGCATGGTTTAGTGGCTGAGTGATGACCTATGAACCAGGAGTTTATGGTTTTATTCTAGGTCAGGGCACATGTCCTGGTTGCTTGCTGGCTCAATCCCCAGTAGGGCACATGCAGGAGGCAGCTGATTGATTATTCTCATCATTGATGTGCCCGCAACCAAGGTACATGCCCTTGATCGAAATCAGACCTGGAACCCTTCAGTCCATAGACCGACACTCTATCCACTGAGCCCAACCAGTTAGGGCTCAGGGGATGTTTCTTGATGAATTACTTACTATGGCCCAATCACTGTGCTGGATGTACCATCCAAGTATGAATATGTTAATCCCCTGAAAATGTTTTACTTAGAAACACATGTATTTTGTCAGTATGTGTGTCTGTTAGAGGATAGGTAGGTTGGTAGGTAGATAGACAGACAGACAAATGGAAAGACAGGAGACATAGAGGCATTTAGGCATCTGCTAAATCTTTATCTCTAGGGATAATCTTGCCTTGTGTTCACATTGATTTTTTTCCCTTTATTTTACATTGATTTTTTGTGTGTGTGTTTTCACAATCTGCACATTTCTGAAAGACTTTCATTTGAGAAATGCCATTTTTATTGGTGACATTTGAGTGATTATCTTATTGACTTATAGCACATTGATTTATGTGAAATGCTTTTTTTAGGCACTCAATAAGTGCCTGTTGACTGACTGACTTGTGCAAACATTTAAGATAAGAATGATGAATATAGTGAAGTCATTTTGCCAACAGGAAACAAATGTCAAGATTTGTATGCAGTGTAAATCATAAGGACATGAATGTCTTGCGACTGCCTGGAGGAAGCACACAGATGCACTTTTCTAAGCAACAGATTCACTTTTCTGCCGCTTAGGCTGAGAAAAAGGCCTCAGGCAAGACCAAACTAACTGTCCTTGAAACTAACAATCGAAGAAATCCAGACTGTGTTTTCTGTATTGTTATAGTATCACAGTGTGTGCCAGGAAGCAGTGTCCACATAAAGGAGAAATAACATATAAGAGCACACACTTTGGAATTAAATAGCCTCGGCTGGAGTTGAAACCCAGCTTTTATAAAAGTATTCATCTGTGTAGCTGCAAACATGCCTTTTACTATCTATAATTACTGTCTTATAGAGTAGGCTATATAATTTCCACCCTCCTCAACAAGATGCCCATACCCTGATTTCTGAAGTCCATGAATAAGTTGTCTCGCATGCTACAGTGATTTTACAGATGTGATCAAGCTAAGGTTCTTGAGACAGGGTGTTATTCTTTATAATCTGCATGATCCCTTATAAAGTCCTTATAAAAGGGAGGAAACAGGGTGAGGGCTGGAATTTAGTGATGGGAGCAGAAACACACCATTAGGTGCTACAGTAGGTAACAGAGAACAGTTGATGTCTTCTAGTCTTATCACGTAGCCATCATTGGTCCTGAAAAAATAAATCCAAATTTCCCCTTACTCTGTGGTTGAAACAGGACAAAAATAGGAGAAATTATTTGTTCAAGTTCATATACCTTATTCAGATATACCTTTGTTTCCAGCCTTGTTGATCTGTCTTCTCTCATGTGTTTGTTATAAAGGAAACCAGTACCTACCTGCTCAGCTTCTCTGGAGGAAGCAGTTTTAATTCTAAAATGATTAGGACTTATTAAACCACATTTTTTTTCAAGGTCTCATTTGCCATGAGTATCCCTTTTTCTCTGGGTAAAATCTTTCCTTTTAGCCAAAAGGTCAGACTTGCCTTTGGATTTGGAATATTACTCATTTAGAATCCTTATAACCATCTTGATATTCATTTTTTTTTTTAAGATCCCACATTGCTCTTGATATTTTGGCTGAGTAAGCAATAATTTGCATTCATGTATTTAACAAATATTCATTTTATATCTATTATGTGCCAGAGACTGTTAAGCTTCTGGAAACTATGATAAATACCATGGCGGGGAGGGTGGGTGGGCCTGAAGAAATCAACCAAAGGACTCTATGCATATATGTATAACCCATTGACACAGACAATAGGGTGGTGAAGGCATGGGGTGGAGTGTGGGAATGGGTTACAAAAGGTTAATGAGAGGAAAAAGGGAACATATGTAATACTTTCAATAATAAAAATTTTTTAAAAGATAAAGAAAAACAAAGAGATAATTCAAGAACTCAAAAATTCTGAAGTTTAATGAGGTATGTATACAAGTAAACAGGAAGTAAAAATAAACACTAATAAGTGTTATGATAGGGGCAAGAGCAGGGTAAGATGGGAGAGAGGGGAAGAAAGCTAACTAGTATTGCTGGAAGGGAGGATGTAAAGTTGATCAGAAAAAGTGTTGGGCTAGTTGACATTTGAGTCAAGTCCTAACCCTAAAGGAAACCAAGAAGTTGAAGGGGCCATCATAAGGGAAAGATGTACAAACAGAAGCATTGAATAAGCAGTGTTCATATAGGTATATAATGAAGGCAGAGCTAAAGCATGTTTCACATGCCTGGAGCATAGAATGACATTTGGGGATTTGGAGTAAATATAATTGAGAGTGAAAAGAGATAAGACTGGAAAAAAAAAAGAGAATAGGATCCTGAAGCTAAGATCTGGCCAGACATGGAGAGGAATTTAGACTTTTTCTGGGGAATGCCAAGTTTTATAATTTAAGGGAGGAACATAATCAAAATTCTATTTTTGGAAATAACTCTTTGACTATAAAGTAGGCACTGAATTGGAGAAGGTTGAGCCTAAGTCAGAAAGACCAAATTTTTGACTCTTTAGCCTAATTAAGTATGTTATGAATTAATTCTTTTTAAGTTGTTAATTTCAGTATATTTGCTTTCAAAATTTATAAGCAAAAACTGAAAATAGGATGAATCTTAAAAGGACATAATTTACATATGTCATCAGTTTGAATTTAAGTAATATGGATAAATATATTTATATATATATTTATATGCTTGCTGTGCACCAGAATATATGTGAGGTAGGGTATCATGATATTTTAGAATTTTTATATTCTTGCTCTTAGATCATTCTATCAAGGGAAAAATAAGTATGATGTCTAACTTTGTTACCACTTCATAAATACAATAGAAATGTGTCTGATAGGAGGAATAATTTATTCTTCATAGAAGATTTTGAGGAAATCTCTACAGAAGAAGTAACAGAGTTTGATCTTGAAATGTTTTGTCTAAAAGATAAAGAACAATATGAGCAAAAATGAACTAAAACAAATGCATGAATATTTTTCATATATAATAAATTGCAAATAAACAGGTATAGTAGTGCAGGTGCATAGGATGCAAGAAAGAGAGCCTGAGATAAAAGAGATCCCAAAGCACTTTGTGCAACAGACTAAAGAGATATGACATTTTCCTGTAAAATATAGGAAGACATCAGATCTATATATACACTTGAGAGAACAAAATATATAATGAATGAAAAAGCTGAGAACCAATAGTCAAGTGGTTTATGTCAGTGGTTTCTAACTTTTTAAGTTGAAAGACTATTACATTTAAAATGTAATGTTTTTTTTTCACTCACACTTGGATAGAGTTGTATTTGTCTTTATAAAAACTACAGAAAGTTTTATGTACACATCTATCTCCGGAGGCCTCATTTATCACTGAGACACCTCAGTCCCTCACCATCCATGACTTGGCACTGAGAGAGTCAAAGACGTGCCCCTGAATTAGGAAAATGACAATAAAGATGTAATTAGGGATAATTCAGAAAGTAGAATTTGCAGAAATTAGTATCCCATGAGATAGGGAGAGGATTTTGGAGAGAATATGGAAAAAGGAAAGTAGGAAGAACAGTGGGGAGTTAGAGCAGTAGTCTAGGTATGAGGTACCGAGGCTTGGTTTAAGATGGCATTACAGATCCACTTAGCAAGAATCAAATTGGAGGTATATATTGCAAGGTAGAACAAAGAGAATTTTTGGTTGGATTTGAGCCATAAATGATTCTGATGTTTGAAAACTGAACAACTTGATACGTGGTGGGTCTGTGTATTATATTGTGGATCACTGGGTGTAAAAGGAGCATGTCAGGCATAGGAACCCAGAATTGATTATGGCAGATACTATGCTATTGTTTGTTTCATTGCCTGTGTATTATAAGTTTTATTGTTTGTTTCCCCACCATATGGACAAAGACATACTCATTGCTCTGCTTCTAATGACTAATGAATACCAAGAATCATTGAAGTTACTAAACAACTATTTGCTGAATGAATAAGATTATGAGAGCCTGTCTGCTTCATCTGTTTTATAAGTTGGATCGTTTTAGGAAAAAGGCCTTTGAAACAAACTGTCTGGTTTCAAAATTTAGTTTCTTAATTCACTTACTATTTAACTCTGGATCACTTCATCTCTCTCAGCTTCAGTATTTTTGTTTTGGGTTTTTAAATCTATAATATTAAAAAATAAAAGCCCAACTTCATACAGTTCTGATGGTGAAATAAATTAGTAAATTGAAAGAAATTATAATAATTCCTAGTAAGGTATAATAATACCTAATTCAGCGATTGTTGCTTATGAACATTATTTGAAGAAAACCATGGATATACCCATGCAGAAAGATGGTTTCTTTGTTAAGTAATAATTGCAAAAGCATTTTGCACTTAAGACACTTTTACATAGATTAATTATCATTTTTAGATATTTGGATACTGAGCTGTGTTAAAAGCAGAAATAATAAGCTATAGCAGCAGCCTGTGCTAAATCTTACTTCTGAGATTTATGAATGTGTGGATACAGACAAATTAGTGGTGAGTGAAGGTGTGGAGAACATAGAAGTGATTTATATAGAGGCCATCTCTGGTGGATTTTCAATAATGTGATTGAAAGGTATTCTAGATGGGTTTCTGGTTAACTTAAATACAATCTCCTGTAGGAGGCTTACCTTCTGTTTTGTTCAGAACAATTTGACTGTCAGAGATTTCTAGATTATGAGAAAGACACTACCTGGACCCAGGGGCTCTAAGGGGAATATTTATATATGGTTATACATTCCACACTACATACTCTATGCCTCCCTCTCCAGGAATACCAGCCTTTAGAAGAGGCTTTGCCCCCCTGAGAAATTGTATGACACACCTGCTATGGCTAGAAAATGAAACTCTTGATATAAATGTGTGATGTGCTTTCATCTTCTTCACAGTCCTCCCTCCTCTAAATATGCATTGGTAGGAAATCTGTCAAGCAGAAAGGTGAGGCACCTTACAAAGCCAGGGACTGCAAGGACAATTATTTTTTCTTTGCCTGCAAGTCATTTATTATGGATGAAAGATAAATCAGCCTCACCCCATAACCAGACTCTATGCTATTAACAGGAAGGGCTTTGAAGTTGGTTTTTGTGTGAATGCTGAAAATTCCTGTGACCAGTGTGTGAAATTTTGTGACTCTGAGCAACTTTACCTCTCCTTGCAAATATTTAAGTCATTCTGGTAACCTAGGACGAGTTCCCAGAATGTTGGCTCTTAGAAATATAATGATATTTCAAAATAATTTTAACTGATTCAAAAATAATAGCAATGACATTTAATATCTGCCATGTAACCATTATAATTCCTGTTTTAAAAATACATTTTTATTGATTTCAGAGATGAAGGGACATGGAGAGAGGGATAGAAACATCAATGATGAGAGAGAATCATTGATTGGCTGCCTCCTGCATGCCCCACACTGTTTGTGCAACCTGGCAAATGCCCTGACTGGGAATCAAACCATAACTTCCTGGTTCACAGGTCAATATTCAACTCCTGAGCTATGCCAGCCAGGTATAATTCAAGCTTTAAAGTTAAAATAACTAGAGCCAAGAGTGGTTAAACATCTTGCCCAAAGTCAGAAAGCCAACTTTAGATCTTGATCTAAAACTCTGGAACAACTTCACTACACTTAGGCTTTTGTTACTTCCTCTAGTCACCTGCCAAATTGTGTTAGACCAGAGGCCAAATGCATGAAATTCATGTAAGAGTAGGCCTTCCTTCCCCTGGCTACCGGCACTGGCTTTTCTCTGGGCACCTGGGACCCGGTCTTCCCTCCAGCCCTGGCTTTGCCCAGAAGGACGTCAGGTCTAATTAGTACATTATGCTTTTATCATTATAGCTGGGGCATGTCAGTCTCAGAAACTGTGTGGATTCTGAACATCCTCCCTGGACTGCCAGTGTGCCAATGCAGATGCAGAAAAACATTAGACTTGTGTCTTTGGCATCTAGACTCTCTCTCTCTCTCTCTCTCTCTCTCTCTCTCTCTCTCTCTCTCTCTCTCTCTCTCATGCTGTAGATTTCACACTGGGTGCTTAGTAAATATTATGATTATCAAAGAGAAAAGGGTTTCTATAGACTGGTGGTCCAATTGATGTAGCTAACATTTATATATTTTATAAATGCTAACATTTAATGTTGGTAGCAGTTCTATTAGTTAGTCTTTATTGTCAGGATACAAAAACCTAGACACTGAGATGTTCCATAAATGGTCAAACTGGCATAAGCCTGTAGGCATCCTGACTCCAGAGTTTCTTAAGATAAATTAGAAATTGGAAAAATACTTATTAATTATTGTTTTGTTCAACCTTTCTTTTGAATGATGGTAATTGAGCACTTTGTGTGCCCAAAGCAATATGCAAGGGACCTGGTGGGATATAGACCTGGATAAGTAAAACCCTTACCTACAAAGTGCACATCATCTACTTGTATAAATGTAGTAATTATTATGAGTTTGAGGAATATAATTGTTGGAATGAAACCCAAAGAAAAGAACCATAAGTCCATCAGGGAAGGTGAAGATTCATTCTGAATGGGGAATATGGGAGACCTTTACATGGAAAGATACTTTGAAACCTTGGTAAGAGAAACATAAAGTGGCTACTAAGACTGAAGGGGGCATTGAGAAAAAATAACATGGAGAAATGAACCTCCCAGTGTGTTTGAAAAGTACTGAATAATCTGAGAGTGAATAAATTGAAACAACCACCCCTCCCCGGACTCACTGCTTCTGGCTATACTTTTGAATTCTTAATCAAGCATGCTCCTTAAAATCATTGGGGAGCTCTTTCCAAGCAGGCACAGCCTAGCTCCATGCCCTAGAGAATCTATTTTCAAATGCTAAAGTTTAGAGTTTGGAAATGTGTTTATTGTGCTCTATTATTAAAAAACCTCAGCTATTAGTTAATTGTCAAAGGATTGTATTATATTTACTGTCTCCTCTGGAATATCCTTGGGGCTTCCCCATTTTTTCTCTTCTTATTCTTTTATGTACACTTTTGAGACATTCAGGTGTAATCCCTCAAATGGAGAGTAGAAAGAATAGGGAAAATATATTTATCACAAATAGTTGTAGTTCTTACATTCAGCTCTTTAAAAGAATACATCCAAGATCTTACTGTTTTGTTTGTTTATTTTTTGCTATGTATTTTGAAATAATCCAACATGTATTCCTTTAAGTTATGTTCTTTATCACACAACGCTGAAGACAAAGAAAACAATCTTAAAGGAAAACTAGAGCGCTGGCCAGTTTGGCTCAGTAGAGTGTTGGCCCACAGAATGAAGAGTCCTGGGTTTCATTTTCATCAAGGGTATGTTCCTTTGTTGAAGAATTGATTCTTCGCCCTGGTTGAGGCATGCAGAAAGTAACCATTCAAGGTGTCTCTCTCACATTAAT
Organism: Antrozous pallidus; assembly: GCA_027563665.1. Classification (NCBI taxonomy): domain Eukaryota; kingdom Metazoa; phylum Chordata; class Mammalia; order Chiroptera; family Vespertilionidae; genus Antrozous; species Antrozous pallidus. The sequence goes on along the minus strand of CM050520.1, from coordinate 51,750,666 downwards.
GTTTCTCTCTGTCTTTTCCCATCCCTTCCACTTTCTATAGGGAAAAAAATCAATAAAAAAGTATCCCCGAGTGAGGATTAACAACAACAACAACAAAAAGAAAAACTAGAAATATAAATCATACAAGAGGTAGTTTTTCATAATTGAGATATGATTGATGCATGCCATTATTTTCAAGTATATAACATAATGGTTTGATGTGTGTATGTATATGTTGCAAATTATCATTACAATAAGTTTTGTTAACATCCATCACCACATAGTTAACAAAATGTTTTTCCATTAGAACTTTTAAGATATTTTCTCTTAACAACTTTATAGTACAGCTTTGTTAATTACTAGGCCCTATGCACAAAATTTGTGCATGGGGGCAGAGGGTGTCTCTCAGCCTGGCCTGCAACCTCTCTAATCTGGGACCCCTCGGGCGATGTCTGACTGCTGGTTTAGGGACGTTTACTCTAGCCATTGGAAAATCACACAAAATGTCTTTAACGTACAGTGTGGTTTTATGAGTTGTTTTAATAATAATGGCCATTCCTTTAAATAATATCTGCTTACATAAAAAACAGTTGCTACTACGTGAATTCAGAATGTTAATATCACAAAATCATAGAAGGTTGTAGTGGAAAAAACTTGAATGGTCTAGTCCAAACTTTTATAAATATTGGAATTCCCTTTTCAAACATTTTGAATGCTTTTTGTCTTAAGAAACTTAACCAACTTTTGAGGCAACCTATTTTCTGTGAAAGGACTGGGAGACTCCAGCAGCAGGCATATGGTATGGCCAGATCCACCCCCTGGAACTGGGGGACTCTGGCAGGGCTGAAGAGATTGGGTGCTGCCATCTTGTGGCTATGGACACCACCATCTTTGCGACAGTGTGATGGTCAATTTGCATCTTCCCTCTTTATTAGATAGCATAGTGTTGTGCTGTTCATTATATCCCTAAGATTTACCTATTTAGAGATTTGTACCCTTTGACCTTGACTCATTTTACTCACTTTCCAACTTCAGTCTTGGCAACCACCAGTCTACACTCTGTAGCTATGAGTTTGTTGTTTTGGTTTGTTTTAGATTCCACCTATAAGTGAAATCATTCTGTATTTCCTTTCTTCTGACTTATTTCACTTAGCAGAATACCAACAAGTTTTAACAATGCTGACACAAGTAGCAAGATGCCCTTCCTTTTTTATGCCTGAAAAATATAGAAACATATAATATACTTCTCCACATTTTTTTACCCATTTATCCAGTAGCAGGCACTTAGGTTGTTTCCATGCCCTATTGTAACTAATGCCACTATTAGCATGGGAGTGCAGATATCTTTTCAAGTTAGTGTTTTCGTTTTCTTCAGATAAATTCCTAGATTTGAAATAAGGTAGTTGTTTAGTCTACATATACCTATGTACAAATAAAGAATCATTAGAAAACAGATAGGAATTTTTTTTTTACCCACGTCTCTACTTTTATGTTTTAAACCTATGAGTATAGCTTGGTCCCTTGTCACTCACCTCTGGTATGAGAACCTCTCTTAATAATTTCTAGGTGGGCTCTCCAGAGCTTTCTTCTGACACAATCCTGTAGCCCTTCAGCTTCACAACACAGCACCTATTCTCCTTAGCAAAATTATTTGTCCAGATGTGAGGTATTTTAAAGTCCTCATGGTTTTTGAGTAACGATACAAGGAGGTACACACAAGCACATGTATGTCTGTGTGCTTGAGCATGCATATGTATTAAATAATAATTCACTTGCTTATTGCACCTCCCTATTCTTACTCTCTTTTTCTCAGGTAGAATTACCATTCAACACTTCTATTTTAGTACATCCTTTCTTTCATCCATCCCATCTACTAAGATGAAATTGCTGTGTGATATAGAGTTTTTCAGAGAAGCTCAGCTAGGACTTTGCTTACAATCTCCTACAAAATCATAAAGGCACATGTCCTTGGATGACTTGAGGTATTTTTCTTTAGATATGAAATCATAATGATAACATAACAATAGTTATAATTTATTATGTGACTGACAATGTGCCTTAACACAATAATAGCGTTATATCTATTAATACATTATTTAATTTTATCTTTATAGTAGCCCTTTGAGGTAAATATTAAAAGCATTAGGAGATGAGAATACAAAGGCTTATTTAAAGCATGATGTCAAGGCTTATAGACCTAGAAAGTCATCATGACAAGATTTGAATCTAAATGTGTTTGAGTCCCTCACCCACTCCCTTCACACGTACATATTTAGATATATGCAAAGACTGAGAGTCCTTTAGATTTGATTAATTTAATGAGCTACTAACTGCAGTTGGTATGCCATATTCTGGACTAGCTGTTACGATATAATGATTGGCAGAAACATTTCTGTTCCTTATTGAGATTACAGGCAAGGAGGGGAGGAAAATATTAAATTATCAAAAAATGTAGAATTATACTTTCAGTAAGTATGAAAAGGAAGACATATATTCATGTTTTGGTGGAGGTTATATGGATAGGAAAATCAACTTATGTATTGATGAAGAAATACCTTATAAACTTAGATAGGCCCCAATTTAAAAGTTAACTTATACTTTTTCTACTTCATCATGATGTAAAAGTGACACATATTCAGTAGAAATTGTACCTCCAATTTTGAATTTTTTATCTTATTCCAGACTAACAATATGCATATGAATACTCTTTTATGATGATAGGCTAATGTTTATATCCTAAGCATGTTTCAGATAGGTTAGGTGTATTAAATGCCTTTAGACTTGATATTTGTAAGTTATATTGGATTTATCAGAACATAACCTCATCATAAGAAGTATATAAAAATGTATAGAAGATTTATAGGTAATGAAAGATGCGAAAAGTACTTCAAGAAGAAGAAACAACATTTGCAAAGATTGTAAAACTTGAAGGGGTATAAATATATGAAATAGTGTATTCAAAGCTCCAATATTAACTCCCTTTGGAGTTAATATTGGAGATATAAGACTCAGGAAGATCATGCATGTTAATGATTTTTATATTTTATTGATTTAAGAGAGGAAGGGAGAGGGAGAGATAGGAGAAAAAGAAACATCAATGATGAGAGAGAATCACTAATCATCTGCCTTCTGCACACCCCGCAACTGGGAAGTGAGCCCAAAACCCAGGCATATGTCCTGACTGGAATCAAACTGGTGACCTCTTCATTCCTGGATCTATGCTCAACTGTTAAACCACACCCAGCTGGACTTATCTTTACATAAGAATGATGGGAAGCCAATGGAGGACTTTAGTCAGTGAGATGCTTAACAAGACTGTGTTTAGAAAAAGATGCCTCTAGCTACATTGTGGAGGAGATTGGTGGAAGGATGAAGTAAATATAGGAGATTAGTCAGTCCTGTTGACAGTCTTGTTGAGAGATGATGGAGACTGACACAAAGATTAAATGATGAGTGTAGAGATTTGACAGGTTTGACATCTTTTCCAGAGGAAAAATCAATGGGAATTAATGTTGGATTGGATTTCATAAATAGGAATAGGAATCAAAGATATCTCTTATTTTTGATTCATGTAAATAGAAGAGAAGAATAGTAGTGGAAGAATATATGATTTCATAATTCTATCAAAGATCAACTACTTTATGAAAAATGTAATACATATAATTAAGTATCAGACATTGCATTGTCAGGTATATCTTAGATAACTGCTAAAAGCTGAGGGTTGCAAAAATGTAAAAATATGCTTCAAAATCTTTAAATATTTATTGGGACACCAGGGAATCTAGAAATCACTATTGAGTTCATGTATCAAGTTCTTCACTGATAAAGTCAAGGTGATTATATCTATTTATAGATCATTTTAATGTGGTTTTTAGTAGATGCTCAATAAAATAGTTGTTGAGTGAATGAATTGTAACTCTAAGTAGCAAACTATTCATAATTTTCTGATTAATACATTCAACAAATATTTAATTAATTTAATAATTTAGTTCAAAATAAAGTACAAAACCAAATTATTTTTAAAATGGGATAGAATCACAAAGATAGATTTTACTTTAAACTCAGAATGTGTTACTATAGCTTTCAGAAATTCAGTGTTGTTATCCCTCCATTTTTTCCCCTATATTACACATGTCTTTAGAATCCAAAGAAAAGGTTAATTTATTGTTAATGAAGACCACATAAAGACAGACCACATATCCACCAAGGAGTCTTAAAAGATGTAAAATGAAGATGTGTTTTCTCCTACAACTTGAGTTATTCAGACCACCAGATGTCACTAAAGATCAAGCAATGGTGAAAGCCTTCCCACAGTGTAAATTCTACAGAGGTTTCTGACAAGTTAAGCAAACACAGGAGGTTTAATTTAATTTTTAAAGAAGAGTAACTGGGCGGTTTATTTTACTTTTTTCTTCCTGTCTTCAATGCATCAGAATAATAAAAAAAATTTAAAAAGGAATGCCTATATTGCAAATACTATCAAAATTCACATCACTTTTGCCTCATACCCTAATAAAAAAGAATTGATGTTACAGTTCAGCAGAGCATAGTTTTTGTTTCAGCAATTTGTTTGATTGTGAGCAATATTTGTCAAGCTCCATTTTTCTCTGCCTTAATAAAGGGAGACTATCCCAGCTCACTCTGTTAATGACCCTTTACCTAGTACCTTGCTTGTAAGGGGTGCAGCACAGGCTGAATATGTTCCCATTATAACGGCCATCTACAATGGGTAGTTAATGGTGAAGAAAGTTCATTAGCTGAATGTCTTCAGAAGCCTGTGTTGTTTGGCAAACAGACAGGAGATAGCCAGTTTGAGTTTTAATTTCTTCAAGGAGCTCTTGTAAAATTTCTCTATTTTCTACGAAATTGGGCAGAGAAATAACAGCAGGACAAAAACAGCTAGTGGAACCTGATGAGAGGCCTTGATTAGAAGAGCATTTGTTTTGTGGGTTTTTTTCTTTTAGAAGTTTTCACAAATTCCTCATCAGAAGAAAAAGTTATATTATTGCACTCTCTGAATTTTGTTTTAAATTATGAATAACTAAGGAAACCGAAGCAGGCCTAGTCTTTGAGCAAGACAAACATTTTGGTTTGTATCAATCAGAATTATTTTGTAGATCAACTTCAGTTCAAAAGTATTGACAGAATACTGGATACCTCATATATTGATTCAATATTTATGTAACAAATCATGTTTGAGAACCTGGGGTGTATTGGGTACTTTCCCAGCTGCTGGGGATGCACCAGTGGAGAAAATGGAAACTGGCTGTCATGAAGCTTTCCTTCCATCACAGCCCGGCAGGGGGTATGGAGGCATAGAGAGAGAAAACAAGCCAATCAGCAATAAGTCATTTCATACATGTTATAGAAAACAGAGGCAGTACTATGGAGGTCAACTGAAAATACTGGGAAATAATGAGTAGGATCTAACCATATTAGGTTTCAAGCTCTGATGAGAGAAACACAAAGGTTTTCTTTCACAACTTTGACTTCCTAGCCTGAGGAAGAGTTGAAAAAGGCAAATGACTTCTAGTTAGGTTAGAGCCACATTCAAGTGGGTAGAGGGGGAGTTTCCATTGGAATAAGGACAGTGCAGGGCAGATGAAACAATAGGTGTTTACTGAAGGTTAAATGTCAGTTTCACTAGATTTGGGGGGGCATGTACATGCTTCACTGCTGGTACAGTGAACCTGTGAACATCTTTTGAAAGTCATTTCAAGACCCAAGGAAATGTCCACACCCTCTTAGATCTGTCAGTGCGTTCTCATAATATACACTATATATTTTGATGAACATACATTTCATAAAGATGCTTATTAACGTATCATTTTCATAATGAAAAATAAAAAGCAGCCTGCCTGTTCACCAATATTTGAGAGGTTGTACATTTATGGTACACCAATCAGCATGATCAGATGATAATTACTCATCACAAGTGATAATGAAGAGGATTATAAAATAAAATATTGTTAAAATAAAACATGGCTTGAATATATCAGTGGTTTATGAGTTAATGTTAAACGTGTATATTCATGTGGGTAAAAAAAATTCAAAAGGGAAAATAGAAAAGGAGGCTAGTTTATTTGATATATTCAATTATGCAATAAATATCCTTGAAGACTCACAGTAGTTAGCCATATTTGAGAGTACAAAGATGAATAAGTTAAGGCTATCTCATCAAGCTATTGATGGTAAAGAGGTCAATATGTATATATATGGAAAAACATGAGTTTCATTGTTTTTTGTTTGTTTGTTTGTTTGTTAAGGGCTCATAGGGGCTTGGAGAAAGAAGAAAAATATGAGAGAAAATATTTTGGGGGCATGTATTGTGTGTTAGACCTTTTCTAGGGACTTTTACCTATGCATCTTGTTAAGTCTTCAAGAAAAAACTATAGATTTTATTTTATCTTGCCTGATTTATTTGTAGATAAACTGAAACTAAGAACAGTTAAATGGTTTGCGTAAGGTCACTGTTGTAATAAGTAGTAAATCCATAATTTAAACATTTGGCTTTAGATCGCCCAATGCATTCTATACTTCCTCCTTGAAAATATTGAATCCAAATGGTGAGGGGGAACTGGGAAAGGGAGAAGTATTTCCTCTCAGATCATTCACAGGGGAAAGGTATTTGCATTGGCAAATGTAGTTGAGAGCCTGTTGTTGAGACATTGTTCCAAGTTTTGGAAACTGCATGTGCAAAGGCCGTGAGACCTGAAATGGCACCACGGCTCTTTGCATTTTCTATGTGATTGCTAGAGCCAGAAAGGGGAGGAGGAACATGAGATCAAGAGAGAAGAGGAAGAGCATGAGATCAAGAAGTTTGATGGAGATCAAAGGGGCCGAAATGTGAAGGCTTCGTAGGGTATAGTTAGAAGGTTGAGGTGACAGAAAGCTAAAGACTCTTCAGATCTGTAAAGAGAGTGTTCTTGTTTCTTTGTTTGGCTGTATCATGTCCAAATGCATAATCCAAAGACAGATATAAAAGTAGAGCATCCACTTACACCTCGAGAGTAATTATGCCAAATAATATAGGTACTACTAATCACAGAATTATAGAAATTAACAGCAGAGCAATTTGGAACCAGCTCTGTGTCTGACAGTGCAGTGTTTCTTTGTTCAAGCCTGCATTTGGCTGAATGGGGATTTGCTTATGGATATCGCCATTCCTTGTTATTGTAGGAGGTGTTCCTGTTATTTTTAGTTCATTGTCATCAAAGGAATCAGTGTATAAATAAAATCTTTGTTAAAATTTTGTTAGCTATTTTGCTACCCAGATGTTTATTTCTAAGATTTTAAACGTAAGCCCATGAACTTTTGTATTTCCAAATGGACTAATTTTCTGAGGAGTTTTTTTTTTTTTTATGTAATATGTAATTCTAGCACCATTTTATCTATTCTGGGCCGCTCAACCAGAAATTGTGTGTGTCTGTGTGTGTGTGTGTGTGTGTGTGTGTGCGTATATATATATATATATATATATATATATATATATATATGTTTACATGTTTATATACATATATGCATATACACTCAAACATATATGCACATATATATTTTAATTTTTCATGTACATCATATAGTAAAAAGGACATATGTTTATATGTGTGTGTATACACACACACACACACACACACACACACATCTTAAGAAAATGTTGACTATGTTTAAAGATATACAGCAGGCCTTTGAATAACATCATTCAGTTTAAAATTTCATTATAACATTGATGGAATATCATAGGAATTTAATTTTTATTTACATCAGTTAACTTCTGGTAAAACTCATTTTCTTATACATTGTTTTGATACAGTTTCAAGCATCTATTAACAACATTAAGCCAGTACTTACTATATTGGGAATTTCAGATCTATATAATTATTGAGCAACAGAGTCTAAATCTCCATAACTTATTTATAGATGTAACAGCAATAACAATAAAGATGTAGCCCAAAGTAGGTTTATCAATCTCTAATGAATATTTCTCCCTGTAGACTTTTATCATCTTTTGAAAGAAGTATTTTAACATCTGTAGAAATCACTATATGCCTTCTTATGGAGGATAAGCTGCATTCTCAATAAGACATATGCAAATATCCTTGGTTATAAAGAGAGAATCTAAGAAAGACAAACAAAAATAATTTGCAACATGAATAGAACTATGCTTTAAGGCAACAACTTTCTAGGTTGTCCATGAGCTATTATTTTTTCTGAGATCCTTACCTTTGGATAATCACAGTAACAACAGTGTTTCCAGCCTCCCTCACCACAACTTCAAATTGAAATGAAATAGAATAAAGAATGAAGTCTTAAACAAACAAAAATACTTCAATATTGATAATGGTTAAATTATTTTGTTGAGAAAGTTGTAGCTAAAAATGTAAGGACCGATCTTTCTCCTTAATATTAAAAATAATTTGAAAATACTGAATGTTACAATAGTAATAGAACATTAATAGACCAAAGATAGATAAATAAATATATATTACATAAACACTAATATTTTTAGGAAGTATTTTTCTGTAAATGTACATTAGAAAAAAATAATTCGATTAAAACAATAGTAAGGCTCCATTTTACTATTAAATTTTGCATATGAATAGGATGAGAAGATACATATATGGGATATAATTTTTATATTAAAATGAATAATTTACTATATTTTTAAGATAATGGTTGCTTTAATTAAGAAAATGAAGTAGTTTGGTAGAGTGTTTTTTTTTTAAATATATATTTTATTGATTTTTTACAGAGCAGAAGGGAGAGGGATAGAAAGTCAGAAACATCGATGAGAGAGAGACATCGATCAGCTGCCTCTTGCACGCCTCCTACTGGGGATGTGCCCGCAGCCAAGGTACATGCCCTTGCCGGAATCGAACCCGGGACCCTTCAGTCCGCAGTCCGACGCTCTATCCACTGAGCCAAACCGGTCTCGGCGGTAGAGTGTTATTTTATACCCAGAAATATCTTGTGTGTCAACATCTCATAATAAAAGAATACACTATTTTTTTTTTTTTAGAATTGAAAGTGTAAATTAAGGGAATGGATAAAACTATGTAGCTTAGCCATACTAAATGTATGAGAAAAAATATTAGATTTTAGGGCTATTTTATATCTTATGGGATAATTACTAATATGCCAATAGACTGCAGTGACTTAAGGTATTCTACATATTCAGACAGACCTGAGTTCAAATTTCTTTAACTTCTGCTTACAAGTTTTGTAACAGGCCTATAGTTTAACATCTCTGGACCTTAGAATGTTTTTCTATAAAGTTTAAATACTAGTAGAATTATGTAGACCAAGTGACTCATTGGATTTCTCTACCAGTTTTATTAAAATAAAATAAAAAACCTAACATTAAAGCAAAGCTCAAATTCTGTGATTTTGAAACTTTAGCATATCCAATCTAGAACCTAACTGCTTAACTATCCTGACAATATCATTTAGTATTTTTGAGCTACTAGAGCTAAGGATTTTATTAAAGTTTCTCTACACAAAGTGCCAAAACATAATAGACTAGAGGCCCAGTGACAAAATTTGTGAATGGAGGGGTGGCATCCCTCAGCCCAGCCTGTACCCTCTTCAATTTGCGACCCTTGGAGGGATGTCCAACTGCCCATTTGGGCCTGATCCCACCCACCAGGATCGGGCCTAAATGGGCAGTCAGACATCCCTCTCACAGTCCAGGACTGCTGGCTCCAACTGCTCCCCTACTTGCCTTCCTGATTGTCCCTAACCACTTCTGCCTTCCAGCTTGATCACTCTCTAACCACTCCCCTGCCAGCCTGACTGATATCTAACTGTTCCCCTGCCAGCCTGTTTTTCCCCAACTTCCCTCCTCTGCCAACCTGGTCACCCTAACTGCCCTCCCCTACAGGCTTGATTGCCCCCAACTGCCCTCCCTTGCAGGCCTGGTCCTGCCCAACTGCCCTCCCCTGCTGGCCATCTTGTGGTGGCCATCTTGTGTCCACATGGAGGCAGGATCTTTGACCACATGGGGGCAGCCATCTTATATGTTGGAGTGATGGTCAATTTGCATATTACTTTTTTATTAAATAGGATAGAGGCATGGTGCATGGGTGGGGGCCAGATGATTTGCCCTGAAGGGTGTCCTGGATCAGGGTTGGGGTTTCCTTGGGGCATGGGGTGGCCTGGGCAAGGGGCCTGTGGTGGTTTGCATGACAACCACACCCCGCAATGATCCAAGAGGAGGCCCTGGTATCTGGGATTTATTTATGTTCTACAATTGAAACTTTGTAGCCTGGAGCAGAGCCAAACCAACTGCTCACTTCGTGGCAACAGCCATTTCTATTTGGGTTTATTTACCTTCTATAATTGAAACTTTGTAGCCTATAATGGAGGCCTAGGCCAGCCAGAGCTCCAGAAACTTGGCTTCCTCTATCCCCGGGTCAACCCTAGCCTCTACTCTCTCCAACTCCGTGACTGAGCCATTTCTCTTGGGATATATGTTATCTTCTGTAATTGAAACTTTGTAGCATTGAGTGGAGGACTAGGCTGGCAAGGGCAGGCAGAAAGGTTGGCTTCCTCCATCACCAGGGAAACCCAATGCTCCCTCCTGGTCTCAGTGGCTGCAGCCATCTTGGTTGGGGTTTATTTGCATATTTGCCTCTGGCTTCTGATATGCCAGCCAGAGCTCCAGAAGCTTGGCTTCCTCTATCGCTGGTGCAATCCTAGCCTCTGCTCTCTCCAGCTCCATTGTTGCGCCATTTCTCTTGGGATACATGTATCTTCTGTAATTGAAACTATGTAGCATTGAGTGGAGGACTAGGCTGACAAGGGCAGGCAGAAAGGTTGGCTTCCTCCATGGCCAGGGAAACCCAAGGCAGGATCCCTCCTGGTCTCAGTGGCTGCAGCCATCTTGGTTGGGGTTTATTTGCATATTTGCTTCTGATTGGCTTGTGATCATGGCTTGTGGGTATAGCGGAGATGCAGTCAATTTGCATATTACTTTTTTGTTAGATAGGATACTACTAAGAAAATGTTTGAACTTTTTTCTAGTGTTTTCTTTCTACTTAGAATAGGATAGGCTGTGCAGCAGTAATAACTTCTTAAATATCAGTGGTTTAAGTATATGAAAATTTAGTTATTGCCCATGCAAAATTTAGTGTCTATTGAGTGTCTCTCATTTTAGGCTCTCCTCTAAGCAGTGATGAAAATTTATTTTTAGCTCTGTCAACCTTGTGGCACTACCATTTGTGGTTGTTGTAGGGTACACAGGATGGAGAAACTTGTGATGATTCTAAGAACTATGTCTGAGAGTGAATTAAAACACTTCTGCCCAAATTGTATTATACAGATTCAGTCATGTATTTACAAAATACCTCTCAAAAGGGTAATAAATGTAGCCTTGTCATATATCCTTGAAGAAGAAATGACATGGTGAACATACAGCATAATCTCTGTCACAGTGTGTAAGAAATAGACTTTTCTGTAAAGCTTTTCCTAACCAGCTGATTCAACTGGTAATTTTATTTTATCTGCTAAGATTGGCACAATACTTTTCATATGGTGAAGTAAATATTTATTTTATGTAGAAAATTAGATAACTTTTAAAAATATATTTTTATTGATTTCAGAGAGTAATAGAGAGGGAGAGAGAGATAGAAACATCAATGATGAGAGACTCATGATCAGCTACCTCCTGAATACCCCTCACTGGGGATTGAACCTACAACCCTGGCATGTGCTCTGATTGGGAATTTAACTGTGACCTCCTGGTTCATAGATTTGGCATTCAGTCATTGAGCAACTTTGGCAGGGCTAGATAACTTTTTGTTATTATGATTATTCTTTGAAAACATACCTGATACAGATCTCTAAGCATAGTTTTTAGTTTTTAGTTTCTGAAAACATGGCTTTCAGAAGACATTTGGCATAAGATATGGCTTCAGATATTTGATAGACCACCATGCAGAGGAAATGACTTATGCTTTGTGATATTAGATGAGAAAACTCTAGGCTATGAATAGATGTTGAAGAAATATAGGTTTAAACTCAATCTATAAAATGTCCTCCCAAGAGAATAAGTTAATTTGATCATAGTGTCTTTTCAGTGGCTAGATATATTTTAACAGTTCTTAACAGCCACAGACAGTAGAAGTAGATTGTCTTGGAATTAGACTCTTCTGGGATTAAACTTAAGTTCCACGAGCTACTAAAAGCTAGCTATTGACAGTGTAGACTTGTCAAGTTAACTAAATTCATAGAGCTTCCCATTTTTCATGTATTCCATGGAGTTTCATCTGTCATATTTCTTACTTAAGAAATAAAAATCAACTGTAGTTGATTCAAGTATAAAATGAATTAATGGAGGCTCCTGAATAATTCACAGAATTAACAGAAACTCAACAGAATTAAACAAAGAGACCAGACAGAAAACTAAGATTGAATAGGCCTTAGAACTATAGCCAAAATAATGCTTTGAACCATCTGGTGCCAATGTTAATGAACACCTTGGCATTGATGATACTGTCATCATTGTTGATCCTCCAACTCTGAAAATTGATTCATAGTTGTCATTGAAATAAATTCTTTTCTTACTGGACTGCTTTGTGTCATTCTGACCACTTTCAAATTCTTATGCCAGAACTTTTCATTGCTTGAGTCTCATGTATGTGTGATATCTGTACTATCAAAGAGAAGGGAGAATTAGTATCTGGCTTGTCTCTCCAAGACTTATACAGTGGGAAAATTCCCCAGGCGGAAGGATCTAATTACTAGACATGTAAATGTCATTTGTAAAATATATCAATTACAACATCTTTGGCTTAATGTGAGAATTGCTAAAAGTATATTTTAAAAGGTATAATATCTCACAATTTATGCTGATCTAGTTTTGAAGTCATGGCTAAAAACTGTCATTGCTACTTCATGGACAGCTAAATCCTGATTCCCAACTACTTCCCCATCAGGAGTTCCCAAACTAGAGGGCAGCAAATTTTTTTGAAGAAATAATTGCTGAAAATTTTAAAATTAAAATCACTTATGTGGGAGCTCAACAAACATCTGAGCACAAGGAACATGAAGAAAATTAAATCAAGGGATATTATTATAAAATAGTTTTAAGCAATGTTCAAAAAAATAAGCCACAAAAACATCCTGGAAAAAAATAAAATCCATATTATGTATGGAGCAACAAAGAAAAGACTGATATCAGATTTTTCTTAGTAAAAAACAAAATTGGGAAAACAGTAGGGTGCCATCTATAAATTACTGAAAGATAAGCTGTCCATATAGAATTTATACCTAGCAAAATTATCTTTCTGAAACAAATATAAAATAGAAAAAAAGGAATCTAGCATTAAATAAAATCAATCATAAATTCTTAGTAAAACCTCACACCTATCTATGGATAGATAAGAATTTCCTTAACCCAGTAAAAGTTTTAAAACCTATGGGTAACTTTATACTTAAAAGAAAAGACTTCCTCTTGAAATAATTCTCAACACTTCTATGTAATGGTGTATTGGTGGGTTTTTATTTTAATTTAAATTTTATTTTTTAATTACAGCTCACATAGTATTATTTTGTATTAGTTTCAAGTACATATTGTAGTGATTAGATAATCATATATTTTACAAAATAGTTCTCTCAATATTCCCAGTTCCAACATATATACAGTTATTACAATATTATTGACTATATTTCCCATGATTTATTTTACATTCCCATGACTATTTTGTAACTGTCAGTTTATACTTGTTAATCCCTTCACATTTTTCACCCAGTGCTTCTAATTTCTTCTCTTCTATCAACTATCAGTCTGTTCTCTGTGTCTATGAATTAGTTTCTATTTTGTTCACTCATTTTTTTTAGGTTTCACATACAAGTGAAATCATATGGTATTTTTCTTTCTCTAAGTGACATGTCACTTAACATTACACCCTCTAGATCCCATGTATGCTATCACCAATTTTAACAGTTCTTCCACTCCATCAACACAGGAAAGCAGCATAATGTGGAGACAAAGAAATATGTCACGAATGAAAGAAATAGAGGAAAGCAGATTACCAGACATAGACTTTAGAACCACATTTATAAGGTTATTCAAGGATCTTCTTAAAACCACTGAGAAACTTGAGATCTCTGAGGAGCTCAGTGAGACCTTCAAGGAACTTAATGAAAATGCCAAGAAAATGGAAAAGGACTAGATAGAAATTAAGCATACACTATCTGAAATAAATTATATACAGAAATCCAATGGTAGATCAAAGGACTCCAAGAATCAAACAAAAGATCTGAAATATAAGGAGACAAAAACACCCAACCAGAAAAACAAAAAGAAAAAAGAATCCAAAAATATGAAGATAGTGTAAGGAGCCTCTGGGACAACATTAAGCATACCAACATCAGAATTATAGGGGTGCCAGAAGAAGAAAGAGAGTAAAATATTGAAAACCTATTAGAAGAAATAATGACAGAAAACTTTCCCTACCTGGTGGAAGAAATAGACTTACAAGACCAAGAAGTGCAGAGAACCCCAAACAAGAGGAATCCAAAGAGGACCACAACAAGACACATCATAATTAAAATGCCAAGGGCAAAAGACAGAGAGGATCTTGAAAGCACCATGAGAAAAATAGTTGGTTACCTACCAGGGAGTACCAATACAACTTTCAGCTGATTTATCAACAGAAACTATGCAGGCCAGATGGGATTGGCAAGAAATATTCAAAGTGTTGAACATCAAGAACCTACAACCAAGATTATTCTACCCAGCAAGCCTATCACTCAGAATTGAAGATCAGATAAAGAGCTTTGCAGACAAGCAAAAGCTAAAGGAGTTCATCACCACCAAGCCAGGGTTATATGAAATGCTGAAGAGTGTTCTTTAAGAATAGGAAGAAGAAGAAAAAGGTAAAGATAAAAACTATGAACAACAAAATGACAACAAATACATACCTACCAACAGGTGAATTCTAAAAATCAAGTGAATGAAAAATCTAATGAACTGAATGGACTGATGAATATAATAGAATCAGAGACATAGAAAGGTAGTGAACTGACAATTCTCATGGGGAAGAGGGTGTGAGGGGTGCAGGAAGAGTTTGGACAAAAATCTTAGACCTATGGATGAAGACAGTGGTGGGGGTAAGGTCATGCGGTTGGGTGATTGGGTGGTGGGGAGCCATGGGGGGGGGAAGAGGAATAGTCTAAACAATAAAGATTTATTTAAAAAATAAAAAAGACTTCATTCACTTTATGGCTGAGTAATATTCCATTTATGTATGAACCATGAACCATTTTATTTTATTTTTTTTACCCACTTGTCTATTCATGGGCACTTGCATTGCTTCCATATTTTGGTTAATGTAAATAACACTGAAATGATCATAGGAGTGGGGTATATATTATTTCAAATTATTGTTTTGGCTTTCTTTGAATATATACCCAGAAGTATAATAACTAGATCATAAGACAGTTCCATTTTAATTTTTGGAGGGAATACCATGTTTTTTTTTTTTATAGTGGCTACACCCATCTGCATAACCACTAACAGTGCTCAGGGGTTCCTTTACATGAGGTTTTATTCAATGCAGTGAGAAAATAAAAATAAATAAAAGGCATAAAATTTTAAGAAGATAAAATTATTATACTTATTATACTTATAGACAATATCTATATACCTGAGTGGCCAGATTATTATGATCTCTCGATGCATAATAATCTGGCCACTCATTGCATATCCTATATAATAAAAGGCTAATATCCAAATTGTCTCCTCGACCAAGAGTTAGACCAGCAGGCAGACTGGCCAACCACCCATGTCCCCTTTCCCTGGCCAGGCTGGCTTGGCCCCACACATGTACAAATTCATGCACCAGGCCTCTGTAATATAATCTGGCTACTCAATGTATATAAAAGCCTAAGTGACTGTTAAGACTGAAAAACTAAACAGTCAACTGAATGACCAGTTGACTGGTTGCTATCAGGCACACTAAACACCAGGGTGGGAGATGCTCAATGAAGGACCTTCCCCCTGGTGGTTGTGTGCTTCCACAGACAAGCTCCCATGGCTGGCCTTCCACAGTCCCTACCCCCAGCCACCCCACACACTGGGCAAGATTGCCCCAATTGGCCCTGATTACCAGCCAGACTGAGGAATCCCACCTGTGCATGAATTCATGCACTGGACCTCTAGTGTCTGTATAAAAATTCAGTATAATTAACAGAAAAAAATAACAT
Source organism: Antrozous pallidus (assembly GCA_027563665.1). NCBI lineage: Eukaryota > Metazoa > Chordata > Mammalia > Chiroptera > Vespertilionidae > Antrozous > Antrozous pallidus. The sequence goes on along the minus strand of CM050520.1, from coordinate 51,734,481 downwards.
TGTAGAAATAATAAATTAAATTAAAATGTTGCAGGGCATGTGACCCATGTACAAAACTGAGTGTATTTCTATATACTAGAAATCAAAATTAAAAATCAGTCCTATATAATAAAAAGCCAGTCACTATAAGCATAATGACCAGAATGACCAGAGACCAGAATTAACACGACCCCCACCAGGCTAACCCCACCCCCAAGCAAGCAGTTAGGGTTGATTAGGTAGACAGGCAGAGTTCTTCGGAGTGATCAGGCAGGCAGACCAGTGGTTAGGGATGATCAGGTAGACAGGCAAGTAGTTAGGGCAATCAGGGAGGCAGGCCAGCAGTTAGGGATGATCACGTAGGCAGACAGCCCCTTGCAGGGCTGGCCCTGTCTCTGAGCAAGCAGTTAGGAGTGATCAGGTAGGCAGGCAAGTGGTTAGGGGTGGACAGGTAGGCACATGGTCTCACCCCCAGCAAAGAAAGAGGGAGGCCCAGGCCACCAGCAGCAGCTCTGTGGCAACTGTATAGCTGGAGCAATCACCCTGCAGAGGAAGATCACCAATGGCAGGGGAAAGGGGGGCATCACTGCAGAGAGGGAAAGCAGTGGCATCCATGGGGGTGTAAATAGCTGACTGCAGCCAGGAGAAGGAAAGCCCCAATAGGCCCTGATCTCAGGGCAGGACTAGGGACCCTACCCGAGGGGTCCCAGATTGTGAGAGAGTGCAGGCCAGGCTGAGGGACTCTCCTTCCCTCCTCCCCCGAGTGCAGGAATTTTTGTGCATCTGGCCTCTATACTATGTATATAGTATCAAAGATATGAAAAATTTATAATACTGACAAAATATGTCACTAAAAATTGAAATATATAAAGAGAAATGAAGTCAGATTAAGTAACTGGAAATATATATTGTATAAAACATAATGTTTCTTCTGATGTTAATTCTCCATAAATGGCTCTATAAATTTAATGTAATCCTAACCAAGATCTCAGTCAGATTTTGGGTCAACATTAAAAAACTAACTCTAAATGTAATGTAGAAATTCAAAGTATCTTATCAGCCCTGGCTGGTTTGACTCAGTTGACAGAGCTTCGGCCAATGGACTGAAATGTCATGGCTTTGAATATGGTCAACAGCATGTACCTCTGTTGCAGACTTCATCCCTGAGCTCATGTGGGAGGCAACCAATCATTGATGTGTATGTCTCATATTGATGTTTCTCTCTCTGTGTCTCACTCCTTCCCTTCCACTCTCTCTATAACAATCAATAGAAAAATATCCTCAGGTGAGGATTAATACGAAAATCAAAATAAGAATATCAGATCAAATTTGAAAAAGAACAAGTTGGAGGGCTAATACTACTATATTTCAATACATTTTAGAGAGACAGTAATTAAGAGAATGTATATTGGCATTACAATAGATTAATGGCACAGAACCAAGTCCAAAAGTATAATATCAAATAATTTTTGAAATATTGAATACTTATTTGCAAAACAAAATAGAAGTCAATTAATAAAATTATATTATCTATCCCTCATATCATATGTATAAAGTATTTATATTATTAGAATCACAGACCTAAGTGTAAAACATGAAACTATTGCATGTTTAGAATTAAAAAAAAAATGAAGTTCTTTGTGACCTTGGGTTAGGCAACATTTTCTGAGACAAAAAAGAAAAAGAAAAAAAAAGTTTGATCCATAAAATAACAAGCTATTAAATTATATTTCAACAAAATTAAAAGCTTCAGTGTCTTCAAAAGTTATTGTTAATAAAATAATACCAGACACAGACTGTGTAAACATTTGGAAAAAAATGTTTCGGATAAAGGACTTATGTCAGATTATATAAAAATCCATCAAAACACAGAAAGAAAACAAATAACTAAAAAAAACCTGAAAATTTGGATAGGCAGTTATATATATGGAAGGCAAAGAAGCACATGAAAAGATGTTCAACATAATTAATCATTAGGAAAATGCAATATTGCTCTGTATTCCTATTAGAAAGATTAGAAAGATTACAACTTAAAAGACTCACAAATACAATCCTAATATATAAAAACCCAGGGTCCATAACATTGACAAGACCAAAGGCTCAACCGACCAGAAGTCAGTGCTGGGTTGCCATGGTGACGCAGCACTGACTGCCTGCTGCTGTAGGATCTACCACCGAGCATTTACTGTGAGGGGACTGTGGATCAGGCCCTAAAAGGGCCTGGAGAGAGAAGCAGGGTCTGATCAGTAGCATTGATCAGCCCTTGCCTCTCTCTTTCTCTTTGGTCCTGGCCAGCAGTTGTTCCTCTCTTTCTCTTGGGCCTCTACAGGGACTTCAGATCAGCCCTACCTCTTTGATTAGGCCTATTGATACAACCAGAGATGCTGACTGGAGTAGAAACCAATCAATCATAACCTAATCTGGGTGAAGTGCAAGGAACCAATGGCTGCCTAGAAGGTGGAACTTTTGACACTGACTGGCATAGAAACTGACCAATCAGAACATAATCTGGGTGAACTGCAAAGGCAGAACCTACAGTGGGGGCTGAAAAGGGGTTTTAAGGGCAACAGCTGTTTGGTGTAAGGTGTTCAAAAAACAGTTCAATTTTTTAATTACCAGTTTGGCAGTATAGTGCATATGGCTGACTATCAATCCAGATATAGGGATTATATATTTTTGTCTGCCAAGACCATCTCCTCCTAATGAAAAAGGATCCCCTCCACCATTTAAGCAATCTTATTCTATATAATCTGTCTATACTAATAAAATGGTAATATGCTCATTAGACCAGATCGACTGGCCATTTTCTGGAAGTCCAACTTCCTTCCAGACAAAGCCTTGGTTGTGGGGACTAAGGCAGAGGCTGTTAGGGGCAATCAGGCCAATATAGGAGGGAAGTTGGGGGCAACCAGGCCTGCAGGGGAGGGCAGTTGGTGGTGATTGGGCTGGCAGGAGAGTAGTTAAGTATCAATCAGGCCAGCAGGGGAGTGGTTAATGGGTGATCAGGCTGGCAGGCAGAACTGGTTAGGGGGGAATGAGGCAGGCAGACAGGCTAGAAGCCAGCAGTCCTGGATTGTGAGAGGGACATTCAACATACGATTTCAACTAGGTCTAAATTGGTGGTCGGACATTCCCCAAGGGGTCTCTGATTAGAGGGCCTCCATTCATGAATTTCATGCACCAGACCACTAATTCAAATCTATAAATTGGTAAACTATCTTTGGATAAAAATTTCTGAAAAAGTACAAGATACATCTACCATATGAGGTAGCAATTCTACTCCTTGTTATTTTTCCACAATAAATAAAAGCATATATCCATATAAATAGTTGATATGAATGTTCATAACATCTCTTCTTATTATAATATCTAAAAATCAGGAATAACCCTGATGTCCATCAATAAGATAGTGGGTAAGTAAACTGAGGCACATTTAGACACATAGAATACTATCTGGCAACAAAAATGGATTAACTGTTGCTATATGTGATAACATAAATGAATCTCAAAATAATATACTGATTGAGAGAAATGACAAAAAATGCTGTATAACTTTATTTATATAGAATTTTAGAAAATACAAGACAATGTAATAACAGAAAGGAGATCAATGGTTGATGGGATGGAGTGCAACTGAGACTGGTTAAAAAGAGATATTACATTGAGGAAACTTTGTAATCTTCATATATGTCAAATCTTATCATATTGTACTTTCTAAAAATGTTTGGTTTATTGTGTCAGTTATACCTCAACAAAGATTTAACAAACTTATAAAGAAAGAAGGCTCACTAATAATTAGTAAGTCATGTAATTTCCATAGAGGATCAATAAAAATATATATATGTTTGTGGCTCGGAGAATTAGCACTTAGTGCAGTGAGAGGCTTAAGGGATGGATGAACAAAATCAAGGATGGCTTTGCTGAACTGAATTTTAAAGGACAAGAAGTAGGTGAATCCACAAGGGATATGTTCCAATAAAAGAGTCTTCATACACAAAGGCATGAGAGATGAGAGAGTGTGGTATGCTTCCAAAACTACAAGTTAGGTCTGTCCTTAGTCACTGAATATTGTGTTTGATCCCCAGCCCAGTTTCTTGTTTTCTGTGAATACTACATCTGTTTTACAATGGCACATTTTGAAGCTGAGGATTTCATTAGAGGCAGATGTGTGGGGTTATAGAGAAGGGTGTTTTATCAAAACTATTTTAACAAGAGCAAGTCTTCTTAATCATTTTATGTATTAACTAGTGGCCTGGTGCACAAAATTAGCTCATGAGGGAAGTAATATTATTTCCCCCCATAATCCCCCACCCTCCACTTATGCCTCACCCCCCTGTTGTCTTTTTCTATTGATTAGGCTCATATGCATGCACACAAGTCCCTTGGTTGGATAATATTATTTTTAATTTCTAGAACAAGGTGCTTAGGATCTGGAAAAATAAGTTACTTCCTTGTATTACTAAGTTAGAATTTGAATGTCTGTCTGACTTGCAGAATCACTCTTTTTACATAATCAAATTATTCTGCTGTGAAAATAATAATACAACAATTTTTCCTTATCTTATAAAAATACTTTCCCATAAAAATAGGGAATATTGACATTGGGAGATATTTTTGTTTGTTCCTAAATATAAAGACACTATAGTAGATTTTTTTTAAGATATCATATGCTATCTGCCTCCCTCCCTGATATTTTGAGGGTGATTTAATTGGCATCTGTATATAGCATCCTGAACACTAACAGATATTCTGGTTGAAACAGCATGACACTGTCAGCCTTGAAATAGGCATGTAAAAGCCTTTTCATTTCATCAAGCTTTCATTGTAACATGTGGATTTATGATTATACTTTGATACAACGATTAAAATTCCTATAAATAACATTCTCCATGTTTAGCATTTTAACCTTTCTTTGTTGATAGCCCAATGCATTCTGAATATTTCCTGAATTCTGCATAAATAAACTATAACTTCAATAAATGTACATAATGCTATTTATACCTAGTATATGAGCAGTCTTAAAAATGCTTTTGTGCAAATATATCCACTGCATGAAGAAAAATAAGTTTAGTTATTTAATTTGTGTATATATTTAGTGCTAATTAAGTCAATTTAATGTAAATTTGTATAAACAAGAAAGAACAGAAATAAATTGAGGAAAACGTTAATATTTATTTATTTATTTGTTTGTTTAATTGTTTTTTAGAGAGAAGAAGGGAAGAAAGGAGGGAGAGAGAGAAAGCAGTGTGAATTTTCTACATATTTATAAATATCCAACATATATCTGAGAATATCAACATGTTTTCTCCTATACACACCCCAACTAGGAATTGAATCTGTAACTTGGGTACATGCCCTGACTGAAAAACAAACCCACCACCTTTTGGTGTATGGGACAACACCCCAACCAAATGAGCAACCAACCAGGGCCTCAGTATTTGTCTATAATAATAAAAATGTAATATGCTAATTAGACCGGACCTCCTTCCACACAACATTTCCGGTGAAGCCAGGGCTGCTAGGGCTGAGGCAGCTGTCATGGAGGCGCAGGGGCTGAGGCAGAGGCTCTTGGCTGTCATGGTGGGCCGGGCTGAGGCAGAGGCAGTGGCTGTGGTGGTGGGGGCCAAGCCCCTTGCATGAATTTTATGCACTGGCCTCTAGTTTTAAATAATTTTTCTTTTCTATTTTTTCAAACATATTAACATTATTATGAGAGTTTTAGAGATAATAGTAAATTTGACTTTAAAATGTTATGCCAGTTTTAATTTATAAAATATTCTAATTTCTGATTTTAAATATTACCCTGAAATGTGAAAAGATAACTGTTATTTATCCCAAATTATTCATTTTTATTCATTCAGATGTGTTGCTTTTCTAAAAATTTATAAATATCTAACATATATCTGGCACTGTTAGAGTGATTGATGATATAATAGTGAAAGACAGAAAAAGTCCTTGTTCTTCCTAAGCAAGTATTATAGTCATGGAAGAGAATCAACAAACATGCACACAGGTGCACACACACACCAGGAGCAAAAACTTCACATGGAATAAGTGCTATGAAGTAAAACAAGATAATGTGCTAGATAAAAATCTTTAAAAGTGTTTTAAAAGAATATGGCTCTGAATATTTCCAAAAATGAGGAAGAAATCTGTGAGCATAAACATGATCATTGAGTTGATCTTTACTAACAATACAAATAAATAGAAAAAAACACTCTGGTGCATGAATGATTAAATTTTCTATATAATAATCAATACTAATATTATCAGCAAATTATTTTGATTTGAAATAAACCACAAACAAGTTAATGTGAAGAGTTTGATTAACATCTTAATTTATATATAGGAAATATGTAACGGTCAATGTGCATAAAAGTATACATTTGAATATTAGGATTAGAAAAATGCATAATGAGTGATGCTTTACTGTTGCTCGTTTTATTTGTGTCATAGTCTTAATTGAGTTTAATTTTTAGAAAATTAATTTAAAAATCAAAAGACCTTTTTAACCCCAGCCAGTTTGGCTTAGTGGATTGAGCCTCGGCTTGAGGACTGAAGGGTCCCAAGTTCGATTCCGCTCAAGGGCACCAGCCTGGGTTCCAGCCTGATCCCCAGTAGGGGGTGTGCAGGTGCCAACCAGTGATTCTCTCTCAGCATTGATCTTTCTCTTGCTCTCTCTCTCTTTCCCATCCTCTCTGAAATCAATCAAAATATATATTTTAAAAAGACCTTATCTCAATGATTTTGCCTACTCTAGGTACCTCATATAAATAAAATCATACATAATTATTTTTTGTGTGTGACTGGCTTATTTTCCTAGACATAATGTTCTTAAGTTTACTTCTTCTGATAGCATATGTCAGAATTTGCTTCCTTTGTTTAACATAGACTTTATATTTTAGGGCAGTTTGTGGTTCACAGCAAAATTGAGCAAACGATACAAAGATTTCTTATATATCTCCGGCCTCCACACATACATGGCCTTTCCTATTATATACATCCCCAATCATACTGGTACATTTGTTACAATTGATGAACCTATCTTGACACAGAATCACCTACAGTTCATAGTTTACATTAGGGTGCACTCTTGACATTGTATTTTCGTTGGGTTTGAACAAATATTTCATGAGAATATGCACACAGGTGCACACACACACCAGGAGCAAAAACTCTATATGTATCCACTATTGTAGTATCATATAGAATTGTTTTAGGAATGAGGCAACTGGGGGCCTGGAAAAATACATAACTTCCTTGTATTATTAACAATTTTATTGATAAATGGATTTGTTCTGCCATTTATATTAGAAGTATTTAAAATATTTTAGGTCAATTTAAATTTAAAAAATAAGATAATATTAAAAAACAGTTAATATATAGAAATTTTACTTATAATAACACCAATAATTTTAGTTATAGGTAACTCTTTTGCAATTTCAGACTGTACATGAAATTTCACTATACCAGTGGTTCCCTTTAGTTTTAGGTAAGAAATCCTATTAGCACATTGTGAGTAGATCACAAGTATTCTTGTGTTTTCATATTACACAGTGTTTTACATAAATGTTAAAGGCATTCCTTAAAATTATCCATTGCATTTTGAAGTTATTTATTACGTTCTTACAAGCTAATATCTTTTTGAAGTATGATACTTTGTAAAACATTTTTGTACTCGTTCAATAGAAACTTATCTGGCCAATGGGTAAAGCTAGAAATAAAACTTCTGGTGCACAATGTGTTGACATACAAATTATACAATGATCCTATGTAACAAAAGGGTTATATCCAACTTGACCCTAACAGCGGAACAACCTGGAATGACAGGTCACTATGATGTGCACTGTCATCAGGGGGCAGATGCTCAATGCAGGAGCTGCCCTCTGGTGGTCAGTGCGCTCCCACAGGGGGAGCTCTGCTCAGCCACAAGCCAGGCTGATGGCTGCCAGTACAGCGGTGGTGGTGGGAGCCTCTCCCGCCTCCTCAGCAGCACTAAGGATGTCCAACTGCAGCTTAGGCCTGCTCCCCACAGGGAGCGGCTCTAAGCAGCAGTTGGACATCCCTCAAGGGCTCCTAAACTGCCAAAGTGATGCCTGACTGCCAGCTTAAGCCCAGTCTCCTGGGAGTGGGCCTAAGCCAGCAGGTGGACATCCTCCAAGCATTTTTGGAGTGTGAAAGAGAACAGACCGGGCTGAGGAATCCCCCTCCCCCGAGTGCACAAATTTTCATGTACTGGGCTTCTAATATTCTTATACCATGCCATTTACCTAATCCTAGAACAATTCTCTGGAATAGGTATTATCAATTGTATCCATTTAAAGATTTAGGGAAAGAGGTTTAGAAAAGGTAAGAGTTATTAATTGGTATATCCAGGTTTTTAACCCAGTTTTATGGCTCTGAGTTCTACTGGTCCCACATAGCTACCAGCTTTAAAGAATTCTCAGCCTTGTAGAGTAAAAAAAGGCCATGCAACATAAGGTTGACTTGCTAAACTACAGTTATAAACAAACTAGTTCAGGAATGTAGAAGTCAATCATGTTGGGGCTAACTGAGAGTGTTAGAAGAGGGCCCATAAAAGAAATATTTAATCTAAATCATGACTGATTAGCATATTTTGGGAGAGTTCATTCAGTACTTTCTATGCAAGTGTGCCATTTGCTATGACATCTTAGGGAATATCAGTCCTGTTTTGTTTCTAAAGCACTTGCAAATGTCTTACCTTTGTCCAAGGCCATGGAACTGCATGAACCCCAATGCACCATCCCTACATTATTACTGCAGAGGGTACTCCTCACTTAGGGAACGGTAAGAAAAATGCCTCCTAGAGTTGCACTGCATGGAGACACTGTTCTCTTTGACATCTTTCCTGGCTGGTCTTGCAACTCTCTTTCACTCCGTTTCCCTTTTACTCAGTGAGCATTAGCCATCAAGTGGCAGGCTGCAGTGGAGTACGTTATATCCCTTTGCATGTACTTTCAGTGGTGTTAAGAAAAAGAATAGAAGAAAATTACATATCACTATATGACCAGCATGATTCTTGTTATGAATTAGAAAAATAAAGTAACAAAATTGAATGCATATAGTAAAAATTAATTATAACACCACCACTGTTTAATTTTTACATATTACTATAATCAGTGGTAATTGATTTGTTTCCATAACCTTATTCCATTGGTCAGAAGTTCAGAGGATATATATATATAATTTTTATTTTGAAAGTGAGGATTGAAGAGAATTATATAGCAAGCTACAGTTGTTTAAATATATTAACTTTATTAAATAACTGTTTTAACACTAGAGATATTGTGATATACTTTGAAACTTGTTCTCTATGTCATCAACAGGATATTTGCATACTCTTAGAGCCATAATTTTGTTGCTTTAAATATGTGGATAATCATAACATAGATTTTGGATTGTATGGCTTATGAAATCTACATCTAAAGTGAATAGCACAATAGTAGGCACTCAATAAAACATAAAAATATATTATTGTTATAATTAACAATAACACAAAACAATCATAATATACATCTACTTTCTAGTCAGAGAGTCATTTGCTTGCCAGAAAGACTTTAGGCAGGGTATTCTGATTCCAGTTTGTGTCCCTCTGCCCCTTCCAATCCTGGTTTGCTCACTTGTAACAACTGACCCATCGGCAGAGCTTTGATAAACCTGTACACCCTTTCCTGATTTGCCTTTCTTGGATGCTGTCTTATATCTGCTTATATATTAATCACCTCAATCACCCCTTTTGACTGCCCTTCCCTCCCCACTATGTCCTTGAGATCATGCTTCAAAGGTACCTCATAATTGACAGAAAAGATAAGGCAATTGCCTTGACTACAGGTGCTTGCTACTACTGTTGATTTGTTCTGACTTTCTCATTTTGAAATGTGAGTTATCACAGGGAAATTGAGATAAGCCACTGTGAACTTTATTTGATCCTTTAGAAAACTATGGTGTTTGGAGAAGAAAGTCACCACAATGATTCAAACCCTTATGGCAGGTGAAGAGAAAATAGAGATGATTTGTAAATGCTAAAACATCCACTGGGGAGAAAGGTATCAAGAGATTCAAGGAAGGTCATTTTGGGAACCATCTCTGCTTGTCTTCATAAACATTTCAGAGAAGGACATAAATTGGGTTTTAATTGTGTAACCTGTACAGACTAAATTGAAACAGACAACATGAGTGGTGAGGGGGAATTATGAACAATGTGGTCTGGGAGAAGAAAAGACATATTAAAGCTTAATGTAACTGAAAGCTCAGGGATATTGTGTACTATTATTCAGAAACACAAGGCACAAATCATTATTTCCTCATGTTGTTTTGCACCTTGGTTACCTCGCCTTTATTTCTTTATAGTTATTTTATAAGAACTAAAATGTGTTAGGTTAAAGGCTCCTCATGATGAGGAGCTTTTGCTTGGCATCTTTGTTTTATTATTGTACTCGGTCAGCTTCTTAATTTCCTTGGGCCAGGTCTGGGCATAAAAGGGGATAGTAATAGGCAAACACTTATAGTCCCTGTGCAAACTATTTTTTTCTTTTATTGCATTTTTTCTTGATGACATTCATTTTTTGTTCATAAATACAATTTAAGTAAGTCTATTAACAATACCTTTCATTAAAAAATAAATACTTAAAATACCCTTTCTCAAGGATCTCACAATCTTGTTTTAGAGATTAAAATGAATGCATCTAGTCTTGCCTGTGTGGTCAGTGGTTGAGAATCAACCTTTGAACCAGAAGGTCATGGTTCAATTCCAAGTCAGGGCACATGTCCAGGCTGTGGACTCTATTTCCAGTGTGAAGCATGCAGGAGGAAACTGATCAATGATTCTCTCTCATCATTGATGTTTCTATCTTTCTCTCCCTCTTGTTTCTTCTTTAAAATCAATAAAAATATATTTTTAGAATATATCTTTACATTTTTCCATCACCATGCATCCTCTATATACTCAAATAAATAAAATATTTATTGACATAAATATCAACAACTAGTATTAAGTATCCAAGGTAGTTTGAATTCTCAAAGTTCAATATATAAAGCATCATATTGGTTTCTCCTCATTTTTCTGAGAGTTAGGTAGGAAAAAAAAAAGATATATCAGAAAACTGCTTTTCTGGGAGGCTATGGATTATACATGGACCTCAAATAGAAACATAGATCAGCTCTCCTATGATCTCTCCACATTGCCCAGTTCCTCTCGCTGGGCTGTTTCATGTGCTCATGACAAGTGTTGCTCCTAATTTAAACACATAAAAATGGCTCAATTGCCATTCAGACTGACTAGGCTTTCCCAAAGTCTTTAATTGGCCATGTCTATCAATCTTAACTTCTGAGGCTAATGAAGGTGATTGTTTACAACTCCTGGGCATGGTTAATTTTTTTAAATAACTATTATTAACGAAAATAAAACCACATATGTTTCTGTTTCATTTGTACCTCAATTATGCTATTTTAAGGTGCCATTCAATGGTGTGCAGAACACTTAACCTGATGATTTTTTTTTCTGTCACTTCCCCCTTTTAGATTCATTAAGTCATGAGGTATGGCCATATTGTCTTCCTTAAAAAAAAAGATTAAGAACAAATCCTAAAAATTCTTTGAAAGTTTGAGGCATTCACTTGAAATGTCAGAAACACCAAACATCAGCCTGTACTTCTTATAACTCAGATGACCCTTATTTGCTCAATTAATTACCTGAAAACTCAGTAAAGTTCAACTTTTCAATAGAAAGCTACTGAGTCTTAGACCCTCCTTATATGACAACTTATTCAAAGAATGATATTTATTAAAAAAAAAAAAAAGAAAATAAAAGAAGACCTAGTTTGAGGATATACACTGCTGCTACTCATTGCAGTGTTATTTGTCATATTTAAAGATGATAAAAAATGCATTTGGTTTGATATTTAAGCAACTGTTCTACTGACAGTTGTATCTTCTTTTGCTATCCTTTGGCCACTGAGAATTGGAATGTTTTAAGTAATTTTGTTACACATTAATTTGTCTCTAAATATATTGCATTTTCATAACTTCCAGGACACTCACAAATATCTTCAGAAATGAGTTCTAGTCTCAAAGTGCTTCCTAGCTATGAAGAAATATGCAAAAACAAATAATATGTGTACTTTTAAAATGAACACCATGTGACTCTTCACTAATTTAAAAACAAACAAACAAGCATTTACTGATTACAAACTGCATATACAGAATGATTCTTGGGGTGACTGATATTTAAATGCACCTCTGGGTTGTCTGCATATCTCATAAACACAGTGAATGTAGCAAATTTGCCATCAAAATCAAAACCAGTCCTTGTAGAGATAGGTAATTGGGGCCAAAGAGTCCATAAGCCATTAACAGCTTCTATTGTGTAACCACATCTCAGCATTACAGAGAATTAACCAAAAAAAATATGTTGGTTATTAAAATGACAAATGTTACAAAATCAGCACTGGTTTTGTATCTGTTTAAACTAAGGTGGAATACCTTTTTTCGTGCTTCCTTGACCTCATGCCTCTAAAGGAATCTAATGGATTTTAATAAAACATAGGGTTATAAAATTACTGAATTAATGTGTTCAGATGCTGTACATTTCTTCCCTTAGTAAAGCATATTAACCTGTAAGTGTATATTCTGCCCATTTGTTTTGAGAGATACAAAATGAGTCAATATTGCATCAATAATTCAAGGGATAATTTAGCAGCATAATTGTATTTTATTGCATTAATGTATTCAGCTGCTTTAGTCTAAAGCATGTCTGTTGTGATGTACCAATGTGCTAGAGCTCTTCTTTATGCAAAGCTTTATAATTATTATTTTGAAATCACTAGAAATATAACAAATATAGAAAAAAGAGTACTATAGAATGTACAGACCAAATGGTTAATTTAAAATAAACTTTAAAAACGGATGTGAGATTTTTCCCCTTTTATACATAACACAGATACCATTATGCTGGACATACTTGCAATTCTATATACATTAAATATACTTAATTTTGAGCCCTTGATATTGAAGTAGTGACCTCACCAGCTTAGAGTAAATTTGAAATCATTGTCATCCCAAGAATTATAAATATAGATTAGAGATGTAAGATTTTCAGTGCTTTTGCATTTATTATCCTCTAGCTCTTTGCATTAATCCTATGCTTCTGAGGGTATAGTTAATTCCATTTTAGAGATGAGGAGGGTGAGGCACAGAGATGCTATTCTTTTTGCCCTAAATGATAAGCCATCAAATGGGGGACCTCAATTTAAAGAGAGATATTCTGACTTTATACCCTTAGATTCTTTTGTTTGCACCTGTCCAAGTTGGTATTCTATGGCTCTAATTACAAAGCACATTTGGCTTTTGACTTCCTATGACTATTTGATACAGGCACTGTGAAAATCCTATGAGGATATTTCGTTTTGTAAAGGGCCAGTGAGTTCATGGAGCTCTCCCCTGAACTATTTATATGTGGTACCTCATTTCATTATGCCTGGTAACCTTTTTTTTATTTCATTAAAATATAGCCCCATTTAGGGCAGAATGTCTTTCCTAAAACCTCTTCCTTGGTTTATTTGACTAGTGTGGATCTGAGTATTATACTTACAGACTTGATATTGATTTATTATCTAGCTTTTGCCTTTTCACTCTATGCACTAATTTTTTCTTGCCTCTTAAGCTACATGAATCATCCAAAATATCAAAGTATTTAATTGAGTACAGAATATATCTCAAAGGCTTACCATTTTGGACAAGTTGTGTGCCTCAATTGTCTGCTTTATTATAACATCCTTTGGGAAATTAATGAAGATGTAAAAAGCTTTTACTAGAGCTTAAGATGTGAATATCATATGTTATCTTACTATGGGGTTGCAATAGTGTTATATTCATTCTAAAAGGTAACACTGGTCATTGACATATATGAGACATGTTGGGGGGAGAGAAAGAACCAACAATAGAACGCATGCTAAAACCTAAGGTTTATAGTTCTCTTTAATTTTGATGCACCATAAATCCTTTATCCATTAAGTGTGCAGTGCAAGCCTGTTATGTAAGAGGCACTATGTTTGAGACACAGCAGAAAATAAAATAAGCATGATCCAGACCCAAATGAATTTAAAATCTAGCAATGAATGATTTAATGAGTATATCACTAAGCAAATAGAGAGGTCACCATAAAATATAGCTTCTCTCTACATATTCTAATACTTGAGAATTTGATAATCAAAGATAATTTATACATATCATTGCCAATATCAGATCTGGGTAAACTATTTTCCATTTCTCAGTAGCTATTATTTGCCTTATATTTCTAATCTTTGCAATAAACCTCTTGGACACATAATAAGTAACTTATTTGCTTATTGTTTTGTTTTAATATTTTAGAGTCTAAAAAGAAATTAATTTTCAAGTGTACAAATTTGTTTTCTTATTTCTTGAAAACAAAGAATGGGGAAGTTTTTAAATTCTGAAAATTAATTCCTATTAACACTGGAATATACTTAGAAAAGCTAACGTAAGTCTAAGGTGCACAAATAAAGGGAATTGTTAAATCTACAACATTTACAGAATAAGGTTAGTTATATGAAAAACATGACAAGAAACTATCAAGTCTTTCAGAACAAAGTATAGGTCTGGATCATTTGATCATTTGAAACTTTCTGACATAACAGAGCACCTAATAGATACTCATTCTATAGTTGATTTAAAAAAAATTAGGAGAATATTATCACAATATAAAGAAGAAAAGTGGAATTGAAGTTATTTTTAAATGCTGTCTCCTTACTTTGATGATAAAGCTTAAAAGTCCTAACTTAAAGGTGAAAAAACTGGGTTTCTATCTACATGCATCTAAAGTCTATGATTTTGCTAACATACTACATACCTTGAAGTACTGAACAGGATTTCTGTCTCATTCTGTGGTGGATACTGTGTTGTTCTCCACAGATCCCTCAGAATAATCAAGGTGTTATCCCCCCTTGATAAAAAGGGGGACTGCAGGGAATACTGCCTGCTAAAATCTGATGTCTAAGTCTCCAAGAATTGCCTTCAGCAGAAGTGAGTCATCTCAACAGATCATGTCATACTTAATAACTGGTTGATATGGGAAATACAAAAGTCTGTCATCCCATGCCTTAATTCAAGATAACTTTGAAGGGCTATTCTGGCTCAAGTGTTTCCCATAGAATATTCTGAGAATTCTGTTAGAGCTACATTTCAGTTCAATTTCTTGTTTCTGCCAAACCTGCTTTTGCAACTCTCAATTGGATATATATCCCCAAACATTCTCCAATAAACCTCCTGCACATAAATATCTGCCCAGTAGTATTTTTCCTGGAAAATATACTTTAGAATGTTGGTACTGCAATGGTTCTAGGAATCAGACTCTAAATGGGATTTTTTTAGTTGGTTGCCCCTCCAGAAAGTCAGCAGTACCGTGACAGAGTGCTTATAGCCCATGGCATTGTGAAAACTCTCCGGTAAAGAATGGATGGGATCCCATGAAAGGTGATGTACTGACTGGTACAATAGCTTAGACCTTTAGAAAGTTGGAGGGAGTAGTAATCTTGCAAGGATATACTAGTATTAATAGATTAGAAAAAGGTAATGATGGCTTGCCAGCATGGCTCAATGGTTGAGTGTGAACCTATGAACCAGGAGGTCATGGCTCCATTCCCAGTCAGGATATATGCCTGGGTTGTAGGCTCAATCCCCAGTGTGGGATGTGCAGGAGGCAGCC
This sequence comes from Antrozous pallidus, assembly GCA_027563665.1. Taxonomy (NCBI): domain Eukaryota; kingdom Metazoa; phylum Chordata; class Mammalia; order Chiroptera; family Vespertilionidae; genus Antrozous; species Antrozous pallidus. Next base: position 51,718,760 of record CM050520.1, on the reverse strand, counting down.
AATCAGTGATTCTGTCTCATCATTGATCTTTCTATCTATTTCTCCTTCTCCTTTCTTCTCTGAAATCAATTAAAATATATTTAAAATAAAGAATATATAATGAAAGACCAGAGATTTTAAATTACTAACTGAAGGAAATTGTCAAAGCCAGCGGCCTTCTTGATGAATATAAACAGAATCTCATCACTTGTACTTGAAAGGCAGAAAAAGTTGATGATCATTCCCAGGACTCAATTATATGAGCCATACAGCTCCAAAAATAATTAAATTCTCAAACTCAGCAAATCTACTATGCCAAGGTAAGGACTTAAATAGCAAGATGGGTCACTCTGAAATTTATAGTGAAAACATCTGGATTAATACACTTGAAAAGTTAAGATTTCCGTATTACAATGAAACTTCCATTAAAGGCCAACCCTTCCCATTAAAGGCCAGTAGTGTCTCATTGCTTGAAGATAATGTAGATATGTTTGCCTTGAAAAACAATAAGCACACGCTTCAATATATACCCCTGCCTGTACTCAGGGCTACCAAACCAACAACTAGGATAAAATTACATTATAAACTGACAGGATAGATGCTGATTCTATCAGAAAAATATCATTTGCCTAAAGAAACCAAATGTCTAACCAACATGTACTAGCAGGAACTAGAAGACTGTGGCTTCTCAAATTTTATGCCCAGGAAAGCATGAAATACTACCTTAGATAGGGGAAAGCTTACCTTCAAATATTTATAAACTGGAGGCCTAATGCATGAAATTCATGCACTGGGGGGAATGGGATGTCACTCAGCCCAGCCTGTACCCTCTCCAATCTGGGAACCCTTGGGGGATGTCTGACTGTCAGACATCCCTCTCACAATACAGGATTGCTGGCACCTAACAACTCATTTGTCTGAAGACCTGATTGCACTTAACTGCCCCCCCTTCTGGCCCGGTCACCCCTAACTGCACTCTCTGCCAACCTGGTTGTCCCCAACTGACCCCCTTGCCAGCCTGGTCACTGCCAACTGCCCCCTCTGCTAGCCTGGCCACCCCCAAATGCCTCCCCCTGCTGGCCTGGTTAACCCTCACTTTCCCCCTCTGCTGACCTGGGTGCCCCTCATTGCCCCCTCTGCCAGCCTGGTCACCCTGTCCCTCTCTGCCAGCCTAGTCACCACTCACTGCCCCCTTCCCGCCAGCATGATGGTCCCACACAGCCTGCTGCTCAGTCATTTGTTTGCCCCTCACTAATACTCCTGCTGGCCTGGTTGCCCCATGCAGCCTGATGTTCAATTGCTTGGTCATCCTTCACTAATCCCCCTTGCCAGCCTGGTCTCCCCATGCAGCCTGCTACTCAGTTGTTTGGTTGTCCCTCACTAACCACTCCTGCTGCCCTTGTTGCCCCAGTCAGCCTGTTTGGTCATCCATTTGGTTGTTTCGGATGTGACAGCTCCTGGCTCTTTATATATATAGACTAGGGGCCCAGTGCACGAAATTCATGCACTGGGAATGGATGTTCCCTCAGCCCAACCTGCTCACTCTCACATAAGGGGAGCCCTGAGGGGATGTCCTACTGATGGCTCACCCTTGGCCTGCCCAAGGCCTCTAGCCTCTAGCATAGGCTTTCTGTCCTTGAGCAGGGGACCTGGGCCAAGTGATCACCCAGCCAGTGATCACTCTGCAATGGGACCGATCACTGGCTGGCTCCACCCCAGCTCCAGCTTGTCCAAGGCCAATCCTTGAGCAGGGGACCTTGGCCATGGGACCCCAACTAGCAATTGCCCTGTGATCAGGCTGAATGCTGGCTGGCTCCGCCACAGCCTGCCCTGGCCTGCCCAAGGCCAGAAAAAGCCTCTTGGCCAGGCTTTTCCCAGCCTTGTGCACCAAGCAATTGCCCTGCCATGGGGCCGATCACTGGCTGGCTCCACCCCAGCCCTGGCCTGCCATGGGCAGCAGCCATATTGGTTGGGCGTTAATTTGCATATGCCCCTGATTGGCTGGTGGGCATGGCTTATTTGGTGTAGTGAATGTACAGTCAATTTCCATATTGCTCTTTTATTAGATAGGATTCCTCCTAGACCATTTATTTTAAACATCTCATTTGTACTGCATTCTTAATCTTTTGTTTTTAAACTAATTGTAAGAGCACTATTAAAACATTTAAAGCAAAAATATCAAATACTTTCTAATATAATCTAAATGAATTTTTTCTTTTCTCTCATATATATTTTAATATAGCCATATTCATTGGTAAAACATTGAAATCAATTTTCTAAGCATTTACTCATGTGTATTTTTTCATTTACTTGTGTTGTTTTTCACCTGGTTAGTTTTTAGCCCTTTCTAGGTAGTTATGGTCATGCTGAGTGTCATGAGGGTGGCAAGGATTTAGCTACTTAAAGGTTATCTCAAGTCTAATTTTAAACAAATTATAGTTAATCACAGTGGAAAAATAACATATTTTGGAGTTAGGTAGATATGACAACTGGCATCATTGTTATAAAAAAGACTAATCAATTACTTTGCTAAGCAGAGACAAAAGGCGCTGATTGGGCAGCACAGGCACCACCTCATGGAGGCTGGTATGAAGCTTTCCTTCCCACAGGCATCTTCTCTGTAGAATGCCTGGCTTTCCCTAGTTCTCACCATTGTAAGCTCTGATGCATTTGATTTAGGCTTCGTAATATGTCATAGTTATTATTTTTAAAATAATACAAGGGAAATTCAGAATTTTTTTATTGTTGTTTTCTGGTAGGATAGATTTCAGGGGAATGTAGCAATAAAAAGTTTGATTTTAGAAGTTTAAGTTTCAGGCACTTAATAGCCACTGAGGAACATGAAGAAGTGATGTTTGGAATGATAGATATTAGAGAAGACATGATTCATGAATAAGACTGTATCTTACACTGGATGTTGTCTCTCTCACAGAGCCTGATCCTGCTTAGTTTATTGTAGTTGCACAAAGCTTATTGGCAGGTTGACTATAAATATAGTGAGATAATGAACAATTCAGTGGTTCTAAAGACTCCTTAAATATATATATTTATACTAGAGGCCCGTTGCATGAAGATTCATGTAATAGGCTTTCCTTCCCCTGGCTGCCAGGACCAGTTTTCCTCTGGAACCTGGGACACAGGCCTTCCCTCTGGCTGTTGCCTTTCGTTTTCTCTTTGGCCAGCTGGAGGCTTCACTCCAACCAGAGCCTTCAGTCTTCTCTGCTCTGGCTGGAGTGCCAAGCTGCCGCCACCTCATCTCCGCCCCCGAGGGTGGGCGTTCGCTGCCACCACTGCCCCTGCCTCCTCATCTCCAAGCCTGGGGGGCCAGGTGCTTTCCACCACAGTTGCTGCAGCTTTGTCTCCGCCCCTAGGGCTGGGTGCTCACCCCTCTTGGCCCTGCCCCCTGCTCCTGATTGGCTAGTAGCATAGCCAATCAGGAGCCAATATATGGCCACATTTGCATATTACTCTTTTATTAGATAGGATATATGTATACACACACACACACACACACAAACACACACACATACACACACATATACTAAATTGCCTTGTTCTGATAGATTAAAATAGGATAGGAAACAGATACAAAGGCCAAGACTTCATTATGTCTGCACCCCTGCTTATATAACCACTACTCATATGTTTAGGGGTTCTTATAGGTAGAAATAAATCATGATCGACTTTTAGATCAGCCTTGGCACATAGGTGAATGTTCTGTTAGTTTCTGTGAGTTGTGATGTTATGTGCCATGATTGGATATCCCCAGATGGCTCTGATTTTGAGAATATTATTGTATTTATATGTGTTTGATCTTGCACCTTGGTTTTTATAATAGGAAATATAATAACCCCAAATCAGAGACCAAAAGAGACCTCAAAAATCATGTAATTTACTCTCCTCATTGAATTTTCAAATTAAGTTCAAGACTGATGAACTGAGATACCCAATATAAAATAGTAAATTATTGAGTTTAAATAGAAATTAAATTTTAACAACTCATTAAAGGACTATGTGGATTATAGTAATGGAATATATAATAAAAATACTACATAGACCTAGTCTCAAGGTACTCATGCTAAGTATTCTTAACACAGTAAGGAAAAAAGTGTCTGCTTGATAAGACTAAACAGATACTAAGGAACAAACGAAAGACTGAATGAATTGATGGAGGCTTGTACAGTTTGGAAGATGGTAAAAGTCTATTGAAGCTGGGGTACAACCTATCTTAAATATCAGTTAGACCAGTGCTTCTCATACTTTGATGTGTATGTTAATCACCTGGAATTTTGTTAAAATTATAGTTTTTAATTTCATAGGTTTAAGATCAGGCCAGATATTTCTCATTTCTTATGTTTCAAAGTGGCATTAATGCACAGGTTGATGGACATAAAAGAAATCCATGTAGTGAAAAGTTAGGTGGCTTAAGTGTCTAATGAGTAATGAATATTTTTCTAACACTTTTTTAATGGGATGATCAGTGAAATACTTCATTCTTCTTTTTGACAACATTTAACATATACCCATTTCATAGACTCAGAAGCCATGTGAAAAAAGTCATATACTGTAGTATTTAAAGCAAAGATCCTGCAATTCTTGACTTCTTATGTTTTATCCACAAGATTAAATTACTTCTCAATTTCATGCTGTGTGAATAATAACTCAAAGCCATAAATTTTCTTTAATTCTCTAGTTACATTTTCTTTAAAATTCTCTTCATGTAGCCCATATCCTTATATTTGTAATTTGATCACATTCCAATATTTGATATACAAAAGTTCATAATTACTTCTGCAGACCCTTTTTTAATATTAATTAATAGGTCAAAATTAATTTTAATTTTATATGCCAGAAACTGTGATCCATGTTGAGGAATATGTACTCATATTACATATGCAATTTGTCTTCAAGAGATTTAAAGTCCAATTGGAAAAAAGAGACCAAAAGGTATAAAACAAATCTTAATTCAATTTTATGCTATGGCAAAGAACAAGTATTAGACACAAAGTTAAAATATGTTTAGTCAAGCAAATTCCGATCGTATAAGGTTACTAGACATGAAATTTCAAAGTCAATTGCCTAATGTTTTTGAATCTCTGTTTCCTCATTGGCTAACAAAAGATAGTACTAATAGCATTATTGAATTTTTATAGAGAATAATTACTGATGCAGTATGGAATAATGGTTAAAGGCATGGACTTTGGCATTAGATTGACTTCATATCCCTCATTCTGGTATTATTATCTCTGTTATTCTAGATGAGTTCCATAACCTCAGTTTTCCCATTTAGAACATGACAATAGTAATAATAGTTCCATGTAGGTACAAAGAGAAGTTAAATGTATAATTTATATATATAAATATGTTATATATAATATATATAACAAAATATTTATTATTCATACATATATTATAGATGTATATGTAATGAAATATAATAATATGCTATATAATATACATTATAAAACATATTATAAGTATCTATTACATTTGTACATAAATATAGATACTAGAAGATAAAAAATAGTATCAGGTACATAATAAGCCCCATATGAGTATTTACTATCATGTTTATCAGCTCAGAATTCAGTACAACTGAAAAAAAGAGAAGTTTGAAGAAGAGTGAGATCAGAGTAAGCTCAGTAAAAGCAAAGACTTAAAACAAAAGGGCTTGCTTTAATGATCACAAAATCAAACAGACTATAAGGATATATTTATTGAAAGTCAGAAGCCATAAAGAACTCTAGGAACTCTATTTGAAATATCGAATAGAATGATATTTCAGTCTGATAGGGGGTTAAATATCAAAGCAAATATAGTTTGTTCAATGTTACCAATATTCTGTCAGAAATAAATGTAAAATAAAGTGACAGCCAGCAAGAAAAGGTAATGGGGGGAATAAGGACACATGCAAAACCTTAACCAATTAAAAAAACAAAGTGTTATCCTAAGGAGTCAAGGATCCCTTCACACTAATGGTCCTGTACTATACGGGGTCTGGAGAATAGAAAAATAAGAAAACTCCCTTCCACATAGTTTATATTCAAAAGACTGTTGCTATGAGTATGTCGAAAGTTATAGCTAATTTTTTAAGAGTTTATTGGAGCCAAATTGATGGCAATACCAGGAAGCAAGATCTCAAATGCTCCAGAAAATGCCAGTTTTGGTTTCCTTGATGCATTTGGAATTAAGGAGAGAGAAAGTATGGAAGATTACATGAATGTAGGAGAAAGCAAGGTGGGAATTGGATTACAGCATAGTTAACAGAATTACATGTTCTTTTGAGGGGTTGTTAGGTTTGTCCATGGGTCTGGAAAAGAGAATTCCTCTGGGCCATTCAAAAGTGTCTTAACCCAGATCAGTGGTAGGCAAACTGGGGCTCATGAGCCACATGGAGCTTGTGAGCCGCAGTTTGCCACTCTGTTGACTAATGAGTTTGCTGACCACTGAGATGAACAAGAACAATGATAGGGCTTGCTTAAACCTTTCACTAAAGAAGTTATAGTCCTGGGGTGTGACTACACACCATGACCTGCTCTGTTAGGAATTTATGATCAGATCACCTTGTGAGGTTACTTTCATATTGAACTTGTACATACCCCCGTCCCCACTTTTTGTCCACAAGATAATAGTAACAGTTGAGTCTTAAAGAATGAGTTCAGATGAAAGTACAGAGCCTGTTAGTTGCTTTACAGTATGACAGAGGACTACCTACTTGCCAAAACCTCTGAGCAAAGAAATTTCAAGACTAGGACTAGTTGCAAAAGTCAAATGATCTTGCGATATTTTCTTACAACACTCCACTGTGGTCAAAGACCAAAGAAAGGAAAAGATTAAAGTGGGCTGCCTCTGAATCACTGAGCACTTTGATACAGTTAGCCTTCAAACTCCTGCACGTCATCTAGAGGGCAAAAGGACTTTAAAACCATCGTTTGCCTTCTGCTACTCTGTTTTAGAGGGGGAAAATATTCTTCATAATGACCCTGATGTTTATCCAATATGCCAATGCTGAACATGCGTTTTAGCAAAAATTTAACTCAGTTTGTATTGGTGATCCATTAATGCAGGGCATCAGGGCAAGTTGGGGAAGTTTGAGCTCAGTCCAACTAGAGTTGTTTAGTAGGAAGTTAGCAAGACCAATCTTAGGCCCTCCTGCAAACTTTTTCTACTTGGATAATCCTTAGAGTAGGTTGCAGACCAGGCCTCCTGCTGGCTGTTGAAGACATGCCTGCTGTTCTTTCCCACTGAGTCATCAAGAGAGATTTTGATTGATATTACATATGCATCAAGGAAATGTGCTGTAGTAAGAAATCTTAGTTATCCCATTTCTGACCAAACTGTGATTCACCCTTCTTCCTAGTAGGACGTGATTAAAATGGTCCTTAGCTAGAGAGAGCTATTATGAGATCTACTTTTTTTTTTGAAAATGTATGTAGGTATAGAATATTTAAGAGGGAGCTACAGAAAGTATTCATTCTTGCCTGGAAAATCCTACCTCAATCAGTGATTGAAATTGGATAGAAAATAGTATTTGGAAGCAGCACACTTGGTTTTTTAATCCTGTCCATCATTTATTGTGAAAAACTCTCTTTCACCTCTCTGCTCCCCAGTTGCCTCATCAGTAACATGGTGCCAACTTCCTTTCAGAAGTGAAAGGTTAAAATGGAATAAAAATATCTGAAGTTATTAGCACTGAAGCTGGAATAAAATGGGTAGCTATGATAAAGTAGCCCCCTTTTCCCTTGAAATATACCCTGCTTAATTTACATATTTATTCTTTCTTCCTAAAAATGTAGTTGACATTTCTACATCAAGAAAATTATTTTTTATTCAACATACATTTATTGAGTACACATATATTCTAGACACTTTATAAGCCACCAGAAAGAAAAGAATGTTGCTGCTTTTAATTTCTCAGAATGCACTTCCTTCTGGGAAGAGATAGAGAAGAGAATGACCTTCACAGTATGGTGCTCACTGTGAGTTCTATTGCAGAGCTCACCTGGAAGAGGTCTATTATTAGGTAGCACCTGCCTTTAGTATTTGGATATTTTCCAGAGTCAACATTATCACTTCATGAGCTTTAAAAAAACTCTGTGGATTAAGAAAGGTGAGGAAGATGACCTCATTTTAGGGAGGTAAACCAAAGGTTAAAATGGCTTAATCAAAGTAATATGATTCTCTCATGTTCATAACCTGGACTTAGACTCCAAGCTCAAGTGTCTTTTGCATTTGCTTTTTCTTCTTAAATATCTAACTTTTGGCATAATTTTATTAATTAACCAATGCTGTTCAGCTTACAAATTTTTTTCTCTTTCTAAGCATGATCAATCATCCTTTGGTACTGATCTTGTTTTATTTACCTAGAATATACTTGGGGCTTTAAAAACTGGGAATCCCCAAAATAAAGGAATTCTATCTCAATGATAGTTGGACTATTTCTTACATCTCCCTAGTCTTTCATTGGTTGTAATTCACAGTTCACCAAGTTGTAGATTATTATATGATAAAGGCAAGAGTGATCCTTTGGCATTTAGTCTAACAGAAATATACATACACATATATATTTCTATATATATATATAGTGTGTGTGTATATATATATATATATATATATATATATATATATATACTAGAGGCCTGGTGTGCGAATTAGTGCATGGGTGGGGTCCCTTGGGATGGGCTACGGTGATCAGGCCCCAGATCTTGTTCCCAGCCTCCCAGCCTGCAGTCCCACCTGGCACTCTGCTGTGGCCACTCACTTGCTCCACCATCCCATCTGCAGAGCAATCAATTCAGGCCATGCTCCCTGACCAGCTACCTCAGCATCTAGGAGCCAGCAGGAGGCCCTGCCCCTTGCCACTGCTGCTGGTTGCTATCTGCCGGATGATCAGTGGGGTGATTGGTCCCCCTACTTGCACCTGCTTTGGCCTGATGCCACCTGCCTGCTCCACCATCCAGTTGAGGTCCCACTCTTATTGGGGCCCATCAGGGCCCATTGGGTCTGGCAACACCTCCACTGCCACCAGCTGTCAGCACCATGTTGCCAAGGCCCACCATATTCCACACTGCTCCCTGTTGGTCAGCACGTGTCATAGTGAGTGATTGAACACTCAGTCTCCTCATTGAATGACTGCCTGAAGGGACAATTTTCATATTAAGCTTTTATTATATAGGATATATTTTCTCAGAATTACAGAAAATTATTTTGTTAACTGACCATCATGAGGCAAGAGAGACAGAAAATCTAAAAGATTGAATGTTTAAAATAATAAAAAAAGTTTTAAGTTACCTATTTGTAATATATTTAGGCCATGAAAAATGAATAAATTTCTATATGAATCTATACGTCAGACACTGTTTAATTTGTTGAGGATACAGTAGCAAATCAACTTTGTTTCTTTTGTTATAGGATTTACTAGTCAGTGTAAAATCCAGATGAGTAAATTCACCATGAAGTAAGTAGTCTGTTATGTACTGATTATGGAAAATGCAGGATAATGTAAGGATATCGTAAAAAAAATAACATACTAGATTTGGTTTGGTCAAGAAAGTTTTTCTGAGAGATTCATGGCTAAGCTAAAAGCTAAGGGACAAATAGAAATTTTCCCCCTCTCCCCGGCGGACAGAAAAGCATGTATAAAGACATAAGGAAAGTATGCTTATAGTGAAATCAAAGACCTGAAATAAGTTTAGTATAGTGTGAATTACTATGAAGGCTGATGATGTAGATAGACATTCTTAAACAAATAATGCGGAATTCTTTTAAAGACATTCAGTTTGATTCTGACATAACTGGAAGACATTGGGGAGTTATAAATAAGGAAATAGTATGATTATATTTGTACTAAGTATGGGCACCCTGACTTTAGGGTCTGTTACAGAGCTGGTTGGGATAGAAGCAACAAGCAACTTAGTAAGTCGTCTCCAGTATTTCAATCAAGAAGCAGTGTTATTCAGGTCCAGAGTAGTTACTGTGGAGCTGCTCAGAGAGTAGATGGTTTGTGCAAATATTCTGGGAGGTAGCACCAACAAAAATTGATTGTGGAAGGATTTAAAGGAATACAAAGTTCAGAGATGCACCCAGATTTCTGGTTTGGGCACCAATTGGGATACAAGTGCCATTCATCTTTGTGAGTAATATGGGAGGAAGAACATGTTGACAGGGTATGGAGATGGTGCTATATAAGTTTGGCCTTAATAATACCCAGGGGCAACTCATTCTGGTCAATTTTGAGCAAGGACATTCTTTACAACAGTCAGCTTCATCCCTGCATAGGTTTAACTGTCTTCCAGAGAAGAAATACCTGTCTTCCAGAGAGGAAACACACATCTCCTCAGCTTTCACCCTTACTCTGGGATATTTTAAAACAAACAAGCAAACCAAACCAAACAAACAACCAAAAACCAAAACACACACACACACACACAAAACCCCCCCAAAAATAAAAAACAACCACCCACTAATCTAATTCTTTCATTCCTTTTCCCAACTTTCTTCTCTTCTAATTCTCAGTTTCTTTCAATAACCATTAGTAACATATCTAAGCCAAATTTTCTTCCATTTCCTGGTGCAGCTGTAACTTTCCTTTAAATAAATTTGTACTTTCCCCCCGTCAGAAACATTAATGTTTCTAGGAATAATGGTTACCTAATAGATCTTCAAAGTGTTTTTAATATCCAATGATAGCCAAGGCTTTATTGTCAGTATGACATCAGGAAAATGTGTGAATGAGAGTTTAAAATAGTAGGTTAGTAATGTCATTATTGGATCCAATTCATGACTTTAAATGGTAATTCTCTACAAACTTTATCACAGACACATTATAACAAACGAGGGGCCCGGTACATGAAGATTTATGCACAGGGGTTGAGTCCCTCAGCCTGACCTGCACCCTCTCCAATCTGGGAGCTCTTAGGGGAGCCCTCTCCAATACAGGAGTCTCTGTCTTTCTTTGCAATCATATGAGTGAATTGTCTGAGGCCCCAATCCAGTTTGGTTTGTTGCTCACAGAATAATAGAGGAATTATTTTTTGCTTCATTGGTGGATATTTCCTGGAAGTTTTAGGATATCTTCCCTTTAGTTTTTCCTAGACACTCTGATTTTACTTATGTCTCTCACTTTGATTTCCCTCTATCCTCCAATGCAATAGTAACTTGCACCAGGCTCACTTTACTCTAATGTCTAGGAGATCTGTCTGCCACCAGAGCTATGATTCCAAGCATTTTTGGTGCTCCCTGTGCTCTGGTTTTTCCCTTTCTGCTCTGTTTCCCTCCCATGGCCTCCCACTCTGCCAAGTCCTCCAAGCCACCAGCTCTCCCTCTCTGCTCTTTATCTGGCTCTTCTGCTATGCTCTTCACTGACTCTATCACTCTTCACTGACTCTCCTGCTATGCTCTCTGCCTTGTGCTTGTGTATGCAAATTAATCCTCTATCTTGATCTGATTAATTTGCATACTCACTCTTGATTGACTGTTGAGCATAGTGGAGATATGGTCAATTTACATGTTTCTCTTTTATTATATAGGATAAGTTCAGGCTAAAGGATTTGAACCACTAGATGGTACCAAAACTATGAACAGTTGGATAACATCAAATCAAATAAACACACCATGCTAAATGCACTGAGGGGTTGGGAAGCATTTAACATAGCTTTAAACCATAACTCACTGCTATCTCTAAGTCAGAGGGAAGGTTATCCCAGAGCTCAGAAGAACATGTTTGGTCCCCTTTAGAATAAGTCAAAGCAAATGTGTTGGACAGTGGGTGGTTTATAAGTGTTATCATTGTCTGAGCTTAGACTTTTAAAGTGTATTATTTTATCCCTGAAATGCAAAGTCCTAATAAAAGTATATTGCTCAGGCGTGTACACAGAGAGTCTTAGTTCTTTCTTCCTTAAAAGTGTTAGTTTTTAAAGCCTATTACCTGAGGCAGGAAAAGTTTTATGTATTTGAATTATTGCCAAAATATCTGGAAATTTTCTCTAGGAGTCAGGGTTTTCAATTTGAGGTCAAAATACCAGTAATGTAATTACTTGAACTTTTCCTGAACTTGGCTGCAATTTTGCTTTCCAGTTCTATTTGTTTTAGAAAAGACTTGCATTCAGGGAGATATTTAGGGGAGTGAGAACACTAATAAAGAGAAAGAGGAAAAAGTAGAATTTTGAACCCTTTCAGGTACTCAAGAAGAGAATTAGCCTGGCTGACGTGGTGTACTTGGTTGAGTGTTGTCCCAAGCACTGAAAGGTCAGTTTGGTTCCCAGTCAGGGTACATGCTCCAACCCGTGGGGAGAGTGTAGGAGGCAGCAGATCAATGATTCTCTCTCATCACTGATGTTTTTATCCCTCACTCCATCTCCCTTCCTCTCTCTGAAATCAATGAAAACATATTTTTTTAAATAAGAGAATTAGGTATTTCCCATTCATTGTCTTACTTGCTATGTCTAAAAATGGTATATGAATTTAGTCTCACTTTATTGATTAAGAACTCAGAGCCAAAGAAATTTAGTCTCTTTCCATTTCACACACTACTGAGAGGAAGCTTTGAGCTTTGAATAAAGTTCTATCTAGTTTTGAATAAAATGTTCTTTTGGATACTGATAACTATGGATATTTTATGCCTTGCAAGAACATGGTCAAATACCAAAAGGCCATATTAATTTACATATTGGAACATAACTAAAGTGCTCTCCTTTTCTCTTTTAAAATAGTATGTCACTATGTTAGGTTAAAATGGAGCAAAGAGCAGTATTTGCAACCCTATATATTCTTCAATTAAGCCAACACTATCCATAACCCTAGGGTTTTCTATCCATAGAAATAGCTTATTAAGGTCATTGATTTAGTAGGGTTTTCAAATGCTTAACACTCCATTCACTCTGTCTTTTCTAAATGTGTAAAAACTAATTTTCATATTCAGAAAGCCTTTTATTGATAACATAAACAGACAACTAAGTTATTGCTGGTGTTCACTACACAGATGCCTTGTAGGGATCTAATAGTGTTGACTGGAGAGAAAAACCTTTGAACATAATTTCATATGACATGTTTATTCACTCACACACAAAATATATGTTAGATTAGAGGCCCAGGGCACAAATTCATGCACTGTGGGATCCCTTGGCCTAACCTGCTGGGATCGGGCTGAAACCAGGTCTCTGACATCTCCTGAGGAGTCCTGGATTGCCAGAGGGCACAAACCAGGTCTAGATACCCCACCAGTGCATGATTAGGGATGGAGAGACACCATGGGAGGGCTCCAGGGCATGTATGGCCCACCTTGCCCAGTCCTGATTGGCCATACCCCAGCAGCAAGCTAACCTACCGGTTGTAGCATCTGCCCCTTGATGGTCAGTATGCATAATAGCACCTGGTCAAACAGTCACAGTAGAATGCATATTAAGCTTTTATTATATAATATAATTATGTGTTGGGTGAGAATAATAAGAAAGCACAAGCATTTTATAAATTATTCAAATCCAAGGTATTTTACATAATGTTGGCCATAAGTGTATTTATTAATATTGTCTACAAATACATGATTAGAAATCAAGATTCTTAGCAAGAGTTTGTGCCCAAATGACTCTGGATGTCCTCATTCATTTCTTTTTTCATTCTCAGTTTTAAGCTACTAAAAATCACCTCCTAATTGACCTCCCTGCCTCAATCTCTTTAAAACCCTACAATCTTTAAGACCTTACCAAACTATTTTCATCATGGCTCTGATCACATCTCATTTAGAAGCCTCTAATTTTTAGGTTCAGAAAAAAAAATTCAGACTTGTTTTTATATCATCCAGAGCCTTTTGTGATCCATTTACTACTTACTCTTACTTACCTGCCATCCTTAAATAAGTAGCTAATGTCTAAGCCACACTTTGCTACTTTTAAATAGTTTTTCCAACACATGAAAAATGTGTTTGCCTCAATATCTTTGCTCAAGGTCTTTCCTTACTCCCTTTTGTCCAGTTGGGAAAGTTTTCATCTACCTTGAAGACCAAGTGCAATTGTCATTACTTTTTCATCATCGTTGTTGTTGTTTTCTTGGACTCCCCCAGCTAAACTAAACTGTTCTATCTTCTTTGCCTCTAAAGTATTGCACATATACTCCTATTACAACACCTATCACATTGTTAACACAAAGCTATAATGCATGCCATTTTGTCCCAGTAAACCAGAAGCTCATTTGTCTTTGTCTCATTCATCTTTGTATTTTTGTAGCCTCACACAATTCTTCATCCAGAGTAGATACATAATAAATGTTTGCTGAATTGCTAAATTAAATTTTGATCCATTGCATTTTTAAGGTTTCCATATGATTGGGGTTCTTATTTTGTCCTGAGCATATATTTATAGCATAGGAAGGAGGAAGTGATTCCCACAGTGACTATTTCACTGTCCAGTTATTAATATAATCTTTGCTGACTCTTACAAAGTAGCTTTCTTTGTTTCTTCTTCATTTTTTTTATTTCTATGCTTTTCTGCTTTGTGTTCTAATCTTTTCTATTTTTGTGATTAGCATATTGTATTAACATTGGCATCCACCATTATTTCTGTGATTTCCTGAGTAATGGCTTTATGAATTTTCTCCTTAGTCCATATTTTCATGCTGAATTTTTTTTTTTTTGCTACAGTCTCTTTTATAAAACCCTTGTACTCAGTAACTATAAGACAGACTTTGTTCATTTAGAAAATTCTATGGAGAGTTCAAGCATTAGCCTCTTCATTCTTTAATTAATTAATTGAACATATATTCTCTAAGAATTTACTAAGGGCATGGCTCTAATGGGAGAAAACAATGTGTCAATTATGGTCCAAACCATCAAGGTCTGTATTGTTTTGCTGAATAGTTTATGAACAAATGTCAATCTGCTCTTAAATAACACCAATAAATTATTTAATCTGTGGCTATTGGTAAGAATCAGTTTCCTAGTGATTTTAAGAACTGTTTTCACCAGGCAGCTTCTTTCACCAGGACTGTAAGGATAACCACTAGGATTAACTAGAGAGATTTGTAGTAGGGACTAAGATGTCACACTTAGCATCTGAGATGCTGAAACAATTAAGGAGCCAAGTGCTAAAGTGCTCACATGTGGGTAAAACCAAGTCCTTAATTTATTTTGTTTTGTTTTTGCTATATCTACATATAAAGGCTCTCACCAAATGTCCCTCATAACTAAATCCTGTTCATTAGGTTATATGAACTATGGAGTTGGTCCAAGACATGTACAACTGGTATCTTCATTTGACCAATGGGTGTCGTTATTTTGGTTCTCTGAGATTTAGTAACTTTTACACCTTTGTTCAACCATGTGTGCTGAACTTCTTTCTTCTCTGTTGTTCAGGAACCCACTTTTAATCTTCTAAAAATAGCCATGATAAAGCATCTTCATAGAAGTGTCCCATGAATCCACAAGTTGATTTATATATCTTTCCATTGGGTGGTATTATTATCTTATGTATACTTCCATTGTGGAGCTGACCACACTGAGCTTTATATGTTATTTACCTATTTTTTCTTTTTCACTATCCTGTTAGAAACTTCATTACCTCCTACCTTCCATTCCCTTTTACCTACAAGGTCCCTCTTTTCCCTCTTTCTTTCCTTCTTTTTTCTTCTCATTCTTCACTATACATTGCTTTAATGCCTATTCCTTGGAACTCAAGGTCAAGGAATATACAAGTAGAAGTAGAAGGATAATAGTTTTGTACATTACTCTAGTGCAGGTGAGTCAGGGGATAGTCAAGATGAATCTACAGAAAATATTTTATGAGAATAAAGTAAGTTAATTCATTTGAAATGTTTGTTGGAATATATCCTGCTCAATAAATGATAGCTATTATTGGATTTCTAAGACTTGCTGTCTTTATTTGCAAAATGAAGATTATCTATCCATCGTTGTTATTATGAGACTCATTTAAATAAATATGAGATTTATTTAAGTCATGTAGCAAGTTCTTATTACATTGTAACTGCATAACAATGTAATACTAGCACTTAATATTCTAAATTAGCCCTTGAGGAATAAGCAAAATTAAAAGAAAGAGAAATCTGAAAAAGGGACATATTTACTGATATCCTCTGGTCATTGGCCCATGCCAATTAAGCAGGGATAATTTATTTTAGGGTTTCATCTCTGAAGCTAAGTTGAGGAGTCTCATGGAGGATATATTTTTAAAAATCAAGATTAGTCTGTGATTTAGTTTAGAAGTCTTGCTGTGTAGAAAGACTTTCTGGCAACAGTCTTATTTTTTTGGTGCCAAAATATCTGCACCTGCAGCACCTGTGTGATAGAAAAACACTGTTAGCACAAAGGGTGATAATGACAGAGAACTTGGAAAAATCTTTATACTGTATTCCTAATTGTAAGAAAGATATTAGACAATAAAGTTGACATGTGGTATTGCATATAATCAGGTTCCTGGGTACCTTTTTGTTTTTAACTAAGTTACTTTTCTGTTTTTTTGGACATCTATCTGGCTAGTCTTCCCAAATCCATCTTTTTTCCCACTTGTCTTTCTTTTACCAACTTCTCAATGTGCATTGAGCTAGAATGCAGTTGCATCTTGTATTTTTCCTACAAAATTAAGGGGTAATTGCAGAAAAAACACTTAATCATGAATCTATCAATAAACCATGTCCCAGGCACACTTTAGCATGACATAGGAGGGACTCTGCAATGTTACTGTAACTAAGCTTTCAATACTCATTACTGTAGGTCTGCCTGGACACTTCTGCTGTCCTTATGCAGTTCTAATAACTATTACCTCAAAACTGCCCTGATTGCCCAACCAGTGTCTCAGTGATTAAGTGTTAACCTATAAACCAGGAGATCACAGTTAGATTCCTGGTTAGGACATATGCCTGGGTTGCGGGCTTGATCCCCAATAGGGAGCATGCAAGAGGCAGCCAATCAATGATTCTCTCTCATAATTGACTTTTCTATCTCTCTACCTCTCCCTTCTTCTCTGAAATTAGTAAAAACAAACACACACACACAAACAAAAGAAACAAACAAACAAAACAGGCCTTATTTCTCCATGAGTTGGCATATATTTTGTATTTGTAATGGTTTATCCTTTACCTTTTTTATTGTACAATTTCTGGGGTGTAAAGGTTCAGACAATGAACCTTGAAGTCACAAACAAATTTGTATTAAAATTGACTGGATTATGACCTAGTAAAGTTAATGTGACTTGTATTAAGAACAAAATATGTATTAATAGTAAATATATTTCACTGGGTTGTTATTACCATCTAAGATCATAACTAAAATATTCTCATCTATCTATTCATTAAGCACATGCATACTGAATGCTTACTATGTACCTTACATTGAGTCAGCTGGTGAAGATGTACATCTCACTATTCCCCATACAAAACTCAAAAACAACACATTCTTCCATAATATGTGGAAAGGGCTAATATATAGAAAGCACATAGTAACTGGAAACTTCCATATTTTTTTAGTCCTTTTTAAGAGTCACCCAAGATATAATTTATTGTGTGAGGCCTTCCTGTATTCTCCAGGGTCTTGATAGCGAACCTATGACATGCGTGTCAGCACTGACACACATAGCCATTTTCGATGACACACAGCTGCATGCAGTTGCATACAGAGAAGTATGGGGCCACATGCTGAGAAGGACATTTCATCCTCAGCTACTGCATGGCCAGGTGCAGTAGCCTAGGATGAAACATTTGCTGTAGTGTAGTGTAGACACTCTGGGTCGGAGGTCTGTAGGCCAAAACAACAGAACTCCGACACAGAGCGTCTAGTTCTGAGACTTCCAGTTAGGCCATTAGGGGATCTTTGACCTCACTTCCAGCTGGTCTAACAGGGAGTAGTGGAAATCCTCAGGGGACGCATCTCTGGGGGCCCTGTGATCGTCATTACCAGCAATCACATAACCATAGCAATCATCATCCAATCTACTGTTCTGGGATGTTGTAGATTTCTAATTGACCATCATTACTGAGATAAGCAAGGGGGAGGCTGGGAGAGGCAAGGGCCTGTGTTATGGGTGCCATTTCCTGCCAATAGAAATATTGCCAGCCATCTTAATATATATAAGGAACATCATTTTGCAGCATAGTGCAAACCCCATTTCACCATTATTACTGTTGTGCATCCTTATTAACCCCTATTTCTGCTTATTAACCCTGTCTGTTACTAAAAGACAGTTACATGTGCCATCTTGTGGTCAATTAGGCTAGTTAACCCGTAATTGTCTGCAGAGCTAATAGGCTATCTATAATTCTATCTTCTGTCCCTGCCCTCCCATGGAGATCCCAACAAACAAACAAACAAACAAACAAACACAAAAACCAAGGTTAAGAAAAGGAAGTGGTAGTAACAGTAGCTGATCCTTTCAAGAGACATGTACCTAGATGTATGGCATTATAGAAAAAAATGGGAGATCATTTTGCATTCTATGTACTGAAACATTAGTAAGCAGAATGTGGAATATAAATAGACATTTTGAAACTAATCATTCCCAGCTCTTGAAAAAAAGTGAGGATGAGTGGATGAATACATTTCCAGGCAGCTACATCTTTAAAAGAGCCAATCTAATTCCATCTTTAAATCTATAAAAGGCTCTACAGATTTAACATCTGCAAGTTTGAGCTTTGCTCACTCCATAGCTCAGCATGGAAAAGCACTCCGTGAGGGAGAATTTATTAAAGAAAGTCTCCTAAGATGTGCACCAGTTCTATTTCATGGTATGTAGAATAAAGATGCAATTATTAAGAGAATACCTAAGTTACCACTCAGTAGAAATATAAAAGACCGAATAATAAGACTGAACACAAACGTACAACATCAATTAAAGAGAGACCTAAGTAATTGTAAATATTTTTCTTACTCTTTTGATGAAAGTACTGATGTCAGGTCACATGCTCAGTTGGCCATTATTGGTCAATCATCTGATGGTCTCATAATGAGCGAAAAGTTAATAAAGTTAGTATCAGTGCCAACAAGTACATCAGGAAGCAAAATATGTAAGGTTGTTATACAAACATTCCATGACCTAAGCATTGATATCTATAAAGTTATGTCAGTGACAACAGATGGGGCACCAAACATGGTGGGGGGGAAAGTCAGATTTGTCAAATTGTTTATAGAAGCTATTGGACATCCCATTGTGCCTTTTCATTGTGTTATCCATCAGGAGGTTTTATGTGTCAAGGCAGGATTCACTGACTTAAATGGCTTAATGTCAATTGTTACAAAAATAGTTAATTTAATAGCTGCTTGCCCTTTTCACAAGCAAGAATTTTCTGCACTTTTACTGGAGGTTGATTCCACCTACAGTGGACTGCTGATGTACAATGATGTAAGATGGCTAAGCCGGGGCAAAGTTCTTGAGCGCTTTGTGGAGTGCTTTGAAGAAATTAAGGTATTTCTTGAGGAAAAGGATCTGGGAAAGTTTTCTCAGCTCAATGATGATAAGTGGGTCAACACCCTGATATTATTTACAGATCTCTCTGTTCATATTAGTGAACTGAACTTAAATTACAAGGTTTTGGCAAAAGTATCGATGTTATGTTTGGATACATAAAGCTTTTGAAAGTAAACTTAAAATTTTCAAGGGAGATGTAGAAACTAAAACTTATAACTATTTTCCTCAAGTAACAAAGAATTTTGAGAAGGCCAGTGCAGCTGTACAAAATGAAATGGAACCCTTGCATATATAGTACCAGCATGTTTTAACTTGTTACTTGACCAGTTCAGTGATAGATTTAATCAATTTAGAAGCCTAGAACAGACCATAAAAATAATTAAGTATCCTGATATAATAGTCTACAGTAGTTTGGAATTAAATGGTTTCCAATGGATGCAAATTGATAATTTGGAGATGCAACTTGCAGAATTTCAAGACAGCATCTGGGCTCAGGTGTTTGTCAACTTGAGATCAAAGCTTGAGAATCTGGAAAGGTGCCACTTGGAGAAGCAAGAGGAGTGCCACTATGAACAGGAAATTTGGAGGGCCAGGAACTGATTACCAGACACTTTTAGCACCCTGAAAAATATAGCAATGGCTTCACTCACAATTTTTCCCTCTACGTACTTTTGTGAAACCTTATTCTCAGTGTTAAATAATATAAAATCCAACAAAAGAAACAGATTGGCAGATGCAATTAGTAGCGCTTGCTTGGGCTTGAAGTGTACAAAATTCCAACCTTCAACTGAAGGTTTAGCCAATGAATTTCAGCAACAAAAATGTCACTAATAGGCAGGTTAGTTAAAGAATTCCCCCTCCTCCTCACTTATGTTAGTTCACGGCTCCCCACATAAGTTAAATAATATAAAGACCAACAAAAGAAACCGACTGACAGATGAACAAAGAAGCCACTAAGTAGGTAAGTTAAATAATTAGTTTTTGGTTTATTGAATACAGTTATATATTAAAATTATACATTTTTGTTATTTAAACTATAAATATCATGACATTATGTTTGTTTGTTTTTCTCGAAGTGACCCACCACCCGAGTTATGCTTGTTTTTTTGACGTATTTTAACACACCAAGCTCAAAAGGTTGCCCATTACTGCTCTGGGGTATAGTTCATTCACATTTCCTTTTAATTACAACAACCTACACCTGCTAATTAAGACAGGGCATTGTTAGGGTTTTGTCTCTCCTGTAAGACCTGAAAACTCACACAATATGCTATTCATTTTTGAAGCTCAAAAACAAGGGTCACAAACTCAGCACCATTGGCCTCCGTGGGTGGATAATTCTTTGTTTGGGGAGCTGTGCCATGCATTATAAAATGTTTACAAGTATCCATCATTCTAGTTATCAAATACATTAGCACCATTTTACCAAGAAAATTGTCTCCAGAAATTGCTAAATATTCTTTGGGAGTGGAAACTATCCTCAGTTGGGAACCTCTGTGGTTCTAGACTGACAACGTGGAATTTATGGATTAGTCAATGATGAAACAAACAAACAAACAAACAAAAAAGCAACAAAAGTAGAAAGTGTTGAAGAGAAAATATTCAAGAAAAAATGAAAAGAAGGAGGTAAAGAGGGAAAGCAGGGAAAAGGAAGGAACAGGAAAAAAGCTAAAGTTCTTATTTTGCTGAACTTGGCAGGCACCATGTTAAGTGCTGCAATCACACTATCTCCATAATTCTTATCACAATAAAATAATATTAGAGCTTTTTTTTTATTCTAGTTTTTGAGATAAGGAGCCTGAAGCACAGAAATACCAAAGACTAATCCAAGGGCATGGGAATAACATGGAGGAAGTCAGAATTTGAACTTAGGATGTCTGATTCTGGGTGGTAGGAGTGGGGAAAGAGAGAGGAAATGAAAAGGAAAGAAGGACAAAGAGGAACACAGAGATATAGGGAGACTGAGAATAAAGGAGAGGAAATGAAATCAGCATGATTCCCAAGTTACATCAGGGGTTAGAATTTTCCACAGGGGTGGCAGAACATGGAATGCAGAGACTTCAATGAGAACTGATCTTGGAACTGGTCTTTAAACCAGGACAAGGGTTCCCCTTTCTAGATAACTGACCTTAACAGATAGCTCCTTATATGATGCAGACCCATGGAGTCAGGCATGATTAGATGGAGCCTATGATTCCCCCTGGGATATGTATGCTCTGGATACTTGGGACCCCAGAATACACTGTCTAAATTTTTTCATGGCCTTCCTCTGTATAGTTTTGATGGACACATCTTAGGCCTATGTGATCACAGGATGCTTGTGTGTGGGCTATGGGTGGAGCTTGGATATATGGGCAGGAAATCCACATGTGAACCAAGGTCCTTCTCATTGTCATATGAGTCACAGGTAGCAGAGGATTGGAGCTGAAGTTTAGGGACTGGGGACTATGAATTAGGAGAGCTATCTTTTAGCACTACCACATTTTGCTCAGAATTCTAAGAAGTGCAATAGTTCTAAATCCAAATGTGACCTTCAGAATAGAAAATAGAATACCTTTGACCATTATTATTAGATTTAAAACTTAATTATTTAGGTATATTCTATGTGGCCCTCCATCTGTATCTTTTCCTTGGGCCTCCTAGAAAAATAGAATACATGCTAAAGATGAGATACAGAAGACTCACACAAAACCAAAAATGTTTGAATATTTATTCAGCAACTTTATAAAACAGATGCCCAAATTCAGCAAACAATTTTCATTTTTCCTAAAATAATCAGGTTCCCTCTTCATCCCAGGATAATTTCAGGTGTGACTGGCAAACATGTTTCATTAGAAAATGTGTTGACTTTAAAACAGATGAAAAATATAGAATATTTTTTTCTAATTTTGTGTCTTTGACCAAGTCTAATCCTTAGCTTCTCATCTCTTTATTACATGCAGGGACATTCACCCTCACAGTCAGTATGAAAATTGGATTTGCTCAGGGTCCATCACAGAGCAATCCACATCTTATGCTAGGTGCTCAAGAGATGGCAGGGGCTGTCAGGGGTTCCATCCTGCTGGTAGGTACCCACAGTAGCTTGATTGTATCAGATGTATTTTAAAAAAGCATTTAGAACACAGAGAGGAGACTGAATTTTCTTTGGATGAATATTTATCAAGATGTAAATGACTGTAACAGAAAAAGTTCTGTTCAGAAATAAAAGAGGATTATACCTGAGAAAATGATCTAATAAAGGATCTTTATAATTTATCAGGGAATTATACCCAAGAAAAGGAAGGGCAGGGATGTCCAAAAGGAAGATCATGGGTACAGAAATTGCTTTACAATTTTGCGCATGAGCCTCCATTTACAAAGGTTTATATCCAGGATAAATATATACCGGAAGGAGAAAGGAAGGTAGAAAAAGAGAAAAAGAATATATACTGCTGGACTCATCATTGCATGGGTCTCCTAGTAGTTATTCACATCACCAGCTGCCCATGGAGCACTCTGCTATGCAGTTTGGTATTCACCATCTCATTTTATCCTCATAACCTCCCCATGAGAACTAAGTTTAAAATATGCAGACAATATATGCTACAGAACTTTATCCAAATCTGCTTCCTCTAGAAGCACATTCTTTAGAATATTGCTATAGACCCGGTGCACAAAATTTGTGCACGGGGGTCCCCTCACTCTAGCCTGCACCCTCACCAATCCAAGACCCCTCGGTGGATTTCTGACTGCTAGAATAGGCCTGGCAGGTAGATATCCCCCCTCACAATCCTGGACCACTGGCTTCTAATTGCTCACCTGCCTGCCTGGTCACCTCTAACTATCTCCCCCCCCCCCCATTGCTGGCCTGATAACCCTTTGCTGCCTCTGTGTGCTGGTCTTATCACCCCTAACTGCCCCCTCCCCCACCCCGCCGCTAGCCTGTCACCCCTTACTGCCCTCCCACACCAGCCTAATTGCCTCTTACTGCACACCCTGCTGGCCTGGTTACCCCCTACTATTCCTCTCTGATGACTTGGTCACCCCTAACTGGCCCCCCTGCTGGCCTGGTTGCCCCCAACTACTCCGCTTGCCAGCCTGGTCACCCCATGCAGCCTACTGTTCAGTCATCCCTTATTGGTCATCCCTTATTAACCCCCCCGCTGGCCTGGTCATAGGCAGCCATCTTGTGAGGGCATGAGATAGGATAGGATAATATTACACTTTAGTGGTGTCTTTCCAGTTCCTTTAAAAAGGATTTTGTTTCAAAACAAAAACACTTGCATGTGTGTACACTTGCATGTGTGTGCACATGCATATGCATACGCTCACACACCCACAGAGAGACAAGAGAGAGTGTGCTTATGAGCACACACTAGAGAGATATAATTGTGATGATCTGTTGAATTTATAAAATAAAGTGCAATTAAGTAATAAGACTACAACAGGGGTCATTTGAGCCATTTTACTTCAAAATTTAGTGCAATATACTACATTAGCATAGGTTTCATAAGTTTTTGCTTTACAGCATTGGCCTCTCTTCACTACTTAAAAGCATCAGAAAAAATATTGGTCATCACCATCCCTGACAGCTGGAGAATAAGCAAGTCAAGATGGATACCTTGAGAGTTTGCATTAATAAAGGTACAATTATAGTAGACATGAAGAAGAGACATGCAGAGCAGCTTTCTGTATTTAAATGAAGTGTTTTGTAATGCAAATTAGTACACTCTGCTCTAATGAAGTGAATTCTTTAACTGGCTGAGTCATTTCTGGTTATCATTAAGCCATAGAAACCCCATGAAAAGAATTTACAACTGAAGATGGTGAATAAAATAAGATGATGAATAAAACAAAACCATTATAAGTTCACTAAAATAATGTAATTCAGCTATTGAAAAGTAAACTCCTTGCTAGGTTTTTCAGAGTCCGTATTGTAACAAGTAAGTAAAGAAAATGGTCTTGGCTTGTGAAGAAACACCTAACAACTAATGCTCTGAATCATACTGAAACCAACTACATTTACTATTAAAAGCCACTGAAGTACATCATTGCTTATCAGTAATAATCCATTGAATGTCTGTGTGCTACACACTAGAATGCACACTTCAAATACAACTCAATCCATGTGTACAATCCTCAAGGACAAAGTCTAATATGAAAATAGATATGGAAGTCAGCCATCTTGCTTTTTTTTTTTAGGATGAAGTGCTTCTGCAAGGTCCATGGGAGAAGATATAGCTAATTCTATCTAGGAGTAAAGGAAGTTTCACTTTGGGGGTAGTTTTACTCTCAGTCTTATAACATGCCAAGTTGAAAGTGTGTGGGATTTCAGCATTTTGGTATTGAAGACACAGAATTGTGATTAAAACAAGTCAGCGGACCAGGGGGTCCCCAGAGGCTTGATTAGAGAAAGAGAGAGAAGTAAATCAGGGGCTGGAGAAGCTGGCAAGAAGTCACCATGATTACAGTGGACAGTGGATGTTGCATTACAGGAATTTAATCTTCTTGCTGAAGGAGCTGGGGACTACTAAGAGGTACTAAGCAGGAGAGAAATAAACCACATTTTCCCCCAAAGTCTCACCTGTGAGAAGAGGTTACAAGGGGCTATGGCTTGGAGGAGAAAGAGTTATAGGAGGCTGTCTTCATTGTTCTGGTGAAATTATGTACCCTCACCGAGTCATGTTAGTGGGAATGAAATTGGGGGTGGGTGCTGGTAATGTTCTGGGAATGCTGGGATGAACTTCTATTTCTCTTTTGAAACGCTACACTTAAAACATGACCCTCAGTATTCAAAAGAGGAATGCTTCAGAAGTCACCTCAAATACATATGGCAATCATAGGTTATTACCAGAAAATGATGGATTTATAAGTCTATAGATTGCTTCTGTCTGCACTGTAACCTTTCTGTAACTGAATTATGCTATCACCTGTATTAATTGGGGTTCTTCAGAGAAACAGAGCTAATATGATAGAGTTTAAGGAATTTGATCATATGATTGAGGGCTGCCAGGTCTAAAATATTTAGGGTAATCTAGCAGACCAGAGATCAGGTAAGAGTAAGGTTGTAGAAGCCAATTTATTTTTTATTTTTTGAAAGCTTTTCTTTTAAGGCTTTCAACTGATTAGATAAGGCCCACCTAAATTATTCAAGCTAATCCACTTAAAGTTAATAGATGATAAGTGTTAATTATATAGAAAATATCTTATAGTGACATTTAGACTAGTGCTTTACCAAACAACTACCCAATTTGATACATAAAACTAACTGATGTATCATCTTAAAGATTCAGCCTATATTTGAAATTTATAAAATTGTTTGTGTCCTTAAATATAAGTTTATTGTACTAAAACATTTAGATTTTACTTTATTCTCATTTTTTAAAAAAATCACAGTTGTTACAAACCAGGTAGTTTTAACTAGCTCTATCATATTGTTCAGAATCATATCAGTTGCTTATACACCGATGATAGTTTATTTTGAAATTACATCATTCTCATATTTCTTTAGCTTTTTTTGGTATGAATCCTCACCCAAGGATATTTTTTTCCATTGGCTTTTAGAGAGAGTGGAAGAGTCAGAGTGAGAAATATCATCAAGAGACAGAGTAAGAGACACATCAATTGGTTGTACCCCGTTCACTCCCCTTGCTTCTCCTTCCCACCCAACTGGCAACAGGGATTGAGCCTGCAACCAAGGTATAGGCTCTTCAACTGGAATTAAACCTGAAATCTTTCAGTCCATAGGCCGATGCTCTAACCACTTTGCAATATCAGCTAGGGCTTCTTTAGCTTTATAATCATTCCCTTTATCAAAATCTATGGGTGAGTGTTTATAATTTCTCTTTAGGTTTACTATGTCTGACTAATTTGTCAGATTTTTTTAAATGGCATTAGTAAGTACTTCAATATTATTTATTCCAAGTTTATTGAATTTTGTCAAGTTGCCAAACATTAGGTTAGGCACTGGAGAGAGAGAGAAAAGGAAGACACTGGCTCTACTCTCCAGGAGCTCTTTTCCCTCTGTTGCTATTAGAGAACAGTGTAGAACAGTACATGTTGACTACAAAAAGCCCTTTCTAATACCACGACCCTTTCATGCAGTTCCTCATGTTGTGGTGACCCCCAATCATAAATTATTTTTGTTTCTACTTCATAACTATAATTTTGCTACTGTTTTGAATCATAATGTAAATACCTGTGTTTTCTGATGGTCTTTTCGCACCCCACAGGTTGAGAACCACTGCTGTAGAGCCCAAGACCATAGAAAAACACAGATATTTATATTGTGATTCATTAACAGTAGCAAAATTACAGTTATGAAGTAGCAACGAAAATAATTTTATGGTTGGGAGAGAGAAACTGTATTAAAGGGTCACAGCATTAGAAAGGTTGAGAATCACTGACTTAGGATGCGGGAGGGATTTCCCATAAAGAAAAGTCTCTCTGTTCTAAAGAGAATGTGGTGACTTGCCTGTTCTACAGCAGGCAAAACAAGTACAGCTTCCACTGCCATGCTACCCCATCAATAGATAGGTCACCGATTCCTTTCAAACAAACCTACTACAGGAAGTAGAGAGAACTTCCTTTTTCTCAACCAAAGGTTACATGTGTTTCTGATATTGTGGTGCATGAAGACTGGAGGATGGTTAAGAATAAAGACACCAAGTATTGAAGTTCAAAAGCACCTGCAGCAATGTTAGAGATACCATTAAATAGGAAAATAGTGTCTTTGGGTGATATTATTACTTTTTACACATGAGAGTTTGGAATGAGATGCTATAATGCTTGGGCACTTTCAGAAGTTGTTAGTAAATAATAATTGATACTCATAAATGATTTGTAATTGAGAGTAGAGGATAATGACCACCAACATCTTGACTGCTCTTCAAACTTTCTCAGAAAAGATGGTGCCTGGATTATACTAACGTGTTTTTTTGTTTTGTTTCAATCTCCATGTCTCATAATGAAGAAATAAATTGTTCTTCAATTTGAGAAGTTCATTTTCTCAGGTTCAGATAATAAATTGGCAATGAGCACAGGGAGCTTGTGTCATGATGAAATGCTGAAACATAGTCATCTCCATTTTTCCTGATAGCATAGCTCTCTCACACCTGTGCACTGCTGTTCACACCAAAGGCATATCAATTTTATCCTAATTTCATTAGAACGTGAAAACTCCCACATTGCTAAATGATTTCCTTCCATTATAACAGCTACTTTGACATTTATCCTCTTAAGAGTCAAGTAAAGACTAATGATATTCTTTAGGAAAGAAAATATCTTATGAAATTCTGACATGTTTGAAAATGTTTTCTTATAAGTAAAATGAGTTGTTCAATAGATTTATGGAACATTATCACAGAAAAAGAACTTAAGTTCATCTCAAGCTTTTGTGTCTATAGAAATATAAGCTCAGAAAATCTCACAATTTGGACAAGGATGGTCAGAGTGACATTTTATGTCTTCCCTAAGTCTCAATGACTTCCTCATGTTCTGGTTGCCTGTTTCTCTGGAAGCCTCTTCACAAAGTCTTTGCTGGTGCTTAGTGCTGCAATCCATGTGTCAATGCAAAGTAAAGTTTGGTCATCCTGTCACTATGCTTTTGGCAATCATAGCACTTAACATATTGCATAAGTTCTCTAATTGTATGTCTGACTCACTAGTCTGGTCATGATTTAATTCAGGAAACAAAATAAATTCTAGGTACTTAAAGCAGAAAGACTGAATACAGGAAAGCAAAAGGTACTTATCAAATCATTGACTTGTAAGTTCAGACACCCCACAGTAGTTGTGATCCAGAGCACAAGAATCTGCTACCTCTCCCCCTGGCTGTTTCCACAACAGCCTCTCACAGTCTGGGAGTTCAACACTGGCTTTTAGCCATGAGTTTCCTCCATAAGACTCTAAGCTCCATACTAGTAGAGATCATAGCTGCTATGTTCGCAAGTGCATTCCTAGTACCTAGTATGTCATCTGGTATTTAATAGGCATTCAAATGATTATTTTTTTTTGCCCTAGCCAGTTTGCTTGCTCAGTAGACAGAGCATCAGCCTGCTGACTGAAGGGGCCTGGGTCCTATTCCAGTCAAGAACACATACTTCATACCCAGGCTCAATCCCTGACCCTGGGCGGTGTGTGGGAGGCAACTAATCAATATGTCTCTCTCACATTGATATTTCTCTCTCTCTGCCTCTCCCTCTCCCTGCACTGTCTCTAAAAATCAATGAAAAAATATCCCTGGGTGAGGATTAACAAAAAATGGAATAAAATGATTATTTGTTGAAGTAATTAATAAAGTAATAAATGTATACATGAGAAAAATTAACTTCACATAGATTATATAAAATATTAAAGACCACATTTGACTGTAACTAACTCACTGTATTTGACTGCAAAGTCTGAGAATCTTCCAAAACACCCCATGCCTTTTTTAGACTCATTTCTTGTTGCTGTATTTAGACACACAGTAAATGCTGTCAAGTACCAAACTGCACACCTCTGGATATTTGCTCTCAATGATCCCTTTCTACGTGTTGCTCTTCTTTGCTCACTTAACAAATCTTGACTATCCTTCTGGGAAATCTGCCACCAAGTTCTAACAACAGAATATGTTACTTAACCTGGTTATAATGCTAGTCTTTTGAGAGTTGAAATGGAATAGGAGTTTTGAATTAAGAAGTTGCCATAGTTAAGGAATCAGACAGATTTAAAGTTGGATCCTGGTACTTCCATCTGCAACTTTAAGACCTTGAACAAGTTAGTTTGCACTTCCATACTTCACTTCCTTCTAAAAAAAATGATGATGAGAATCACCTAAAAGGTCACCATATGTCTGCAATAAACTAAGCATGAGTGCCGGCATGTGATAGATGTTTGCTGAATAGGAATCTTCTAGTCAATAGTTTTTCTTTTTTTATCTCCCCATTCTTTTCCTTCTTAATATTCTTATTTGAAAACCAAATAGTACTACGCTTAACTTTCTCTTTTTCTAGCTCTTCTTGTTCTTATTCCACGACTGCTCATTTAATTTTTCCTTACATTTTGTCAAGGCCATCTATCTCGTGGCTGCCCAAAATTGCTTCATAATGACAACCCACATATATACTGCCCACCCCCTATCTTGTGTTTCAGAATGCCCTGGTATCTATCTGAAAATGACTTGGTATATTTCCTTTGCATTTAACATTTAACAGATAATATGCTCTCCTTTGATATTAAGATCAGAGGAATATTCCCATGAAGTGAATAATTGATGTCACCATATGGTGACCTTCAAGCCAGATTTTTAGGAGCTGAGAATGCTTTTGCTGCTGTAATTAGCTGCCAACATGGGACAAAATGACCTATATTCACAATATAGCCATGGCTTCTTCAAATAATCAATGGATTTTGAAGAGTTCAGGAACATTTCCAAAGTGTTCCAAATCCATGGGTTATTTAGAGATTTCAAATAGATCTGTATTCTGAGATAAGGTTGTAATCATAAATCACAATTAAGTCAAATTTTAATTGAGTAGGGTTAGGTATTTAAGTTGTTCTCTCTTTCCATATACTGTATTTCAGCAGAAAAGGCAAACCAAAGAAATATTTTTTAAAAATATATTTAAGACAAAACTAGATAGCACCTTGAATCTGGAATAGGTACAGCATATTCAATAACCATATTTGATTTACTGAAGCTAAATTTGAACATGGAAATGTGTGTAATTACCATAAAAATGAATTCACCATATCTATCTATATAAAACCCTAATGTGCAAGTTGACCAAACAGCAGAATGACCAGTTGCTATGACACACTGACCACCAGGGGACAGATGGTCAACACAAGAGCTGCCCCCCCAGCCCACAGGCCCTGACCAGTGACAGCAGTGGGGGGCATGGCTGGCGAGCAGGTTCCAAGCCAGCCAAGGGGGGTACAAGCGGGGGGACAGTTGCCCCACAGATCAGTTCTGATTGCCTGCCAGGCCTAGGGACCTTACCCATGCATGAACTTCATGCACCAGGCCTCTAGTATCATATATTTTGCCTGAAACTAATGGATGAAAAATAACAATGAAACATCAGTGTAATAATAAGTCCAAAGTTATCTGTTATTTTAACTTTTTAAAATGTATATAACTTTTAAATATAATCAAAAAAGTGCATGCACGCTTAAAATATGAGTAGTAATAAACCATCTAAAATAATAAACATTACCTCAATTGATTTATATACAGGTATTTGGGTCTATAAACCCTAAATTAATATTTTCATAAATCTATATAAAATAGCATATCTTGTTGAGAGAGTACAAATAAATAAACCATATGTGTCACTTTAACTGAAATTTTCTTGTGCTGAAATGACCATATCCCACCATGGACTATATCTATAATTCTTTCTTTCTGCTGCCATTCATCTGTGAAAAGTACATTTATACATTATTCATATTACTGAAATTTCCTAAAGAGAGTGGGCTGTTTTAAATTTCACTGTGATTCCTTATCTGTCCTGCTCTTACAGGAGTGTTTCTGAGCTGTGTTGTTTTATTCTTTTGAAGTATATTCTAAGCAAGCATGTGTTTGAGGGATTCCTTTTTAACCCTAACTGAGCATTATAGCACAAGGCGTTTGTCAGATTGTAAGTATGTACATAGTCTGAAGAGCTAACTTTCATGAGCATATGTAGTACCATTTGTGATTTGACTTACACATGATATTAAAATTTATCATGTGATAAAAGTATAGAGGTTTTAGGATAGTGAAATTACTCTGTATGATAATATAATGATGGATACATGCCATTATGAATTTGTTTAAATCCATGGAATGTATAACACAAAGAGTGAACCTTAGTGTAGACTGTGACCTTTGGGTGATAATGCTGTGTCAATGTAGGTTAATCAATTGTAACTAATGTACCACTGTGCTGGGCAATGCTGATGATATGCATGTGTGCTTCAGGGAGTATATAGGAACATTTCTGTAACTTTGGCTCAATTTAAAAACTGTTCTAAAAATAATACTTAAAAATTAGCTTGTGATTAGTGTAAGTTATATATGTGGCATTTGTGTTCCTTCCCAAACATCCTTGTCACTAGAGGTATATATTTGAAATGCCATGGTAACATATGATGCCTATTTTATCACATGTTGCTGTTGCCTATAACAGTTTTATGAAAACATTCAGAGGTATCAATGTACGAAAATAAAATCAGATGAGAGTAAGGAATACAAACTCTAGTCTGGACTCTATACGTGTTGCATATAAGATCTTAATCATATCAATGAAAATTTTAGGAGCTCAATTTCTTCATTTACAAAATGAAGATGATGCTATCTTTATCTAATCTTATGAGGTCACCTGAGTCTTATAGGAATTAAATTTTTAAAGCATAGTGGTAAGAAGGTGGAAGGGATTAAGCAAAATAAAGGAAGGAAGAAAGGAAGGAAGGAAGGAAGGAAGGAAGGAAGGAAGGAAGGAAGGAAGGAAGGAAGGAAGGAAGGAGGAAAGAAGGAATAAAGACACAGACAATATGGTGATTGCTAGAGAGAAGGGAGTGGGGAAGGTACAAGAGGGTAAAGAGAGGATGACTTAGGGTTGATAAACACACAATACAATATGCAGATGATGTATTGTAGACTTGTGTACCTGAAACCTGTATAATTTTATTAACCCATGTCACCCAAATAAATGCAATAAAAATAAAATAAAATAATGCACAAACACTATGTGGTGGCAACAGTTGTCAGCATTTTTGTAAATAGATACTTTCATTTGGGACAAATTAGCTAAATACTGTTTATGAGCAAAAAAAAAATCACAACAAAACAAAGCAAAATACAAGCAAACAAAACCCACAAAGCAGTGTCTATTTAAGCTAGTCTACCATTTTAAAATAAAAATAAAAGTTTTGTAAAGTTCTCATCTTTTATATTATTTACTGGATAGAATTGAAACTTATTAGATATTAAGTGACAGCACAGGTTAGATTTTAAATTTGCAGTATCATTTTAATGATATGTTAATATGTAAAAGCTATACCAAGCCTCCGTTAGAGTATGTGTTTGAAAAAGAGAAGTAGTTTATTCTCCCAATGTTGCTTAGGTCCACAGCTCTGGAGCTGAGGTTGGGTTTAGAGACTGGCTTTAGCACTTAGCCTTGAGACCTCAGGCAGGAAGTCTGCTTGGCTCTCCCCCTGGGAGTCAGCAGACAAGAATTACTCCCTGGCTGAGTGGCCTTTATATGAATGGAAGAGAGGGGAGGGGAGGGGAGATAGAGGAGATCAACTTGAAAGGGAATATGATGATTTCAGATTGGTGAATATTCTTAAAAAAAAACTGTTTTACAGCTGAATCAATTTTCTTTTATGTTCTTTAATTCACTCTCTCTTGGATTTCAAACTAATTGAGCAATATGCTTGATGAACACCATACAGAAATAGATTGCATGGTGACACAGACGACACAAATGATTTTTGGAGAAGTATAAAACGTCATTACAGAAAGAGAAGATAATGTCAGATCATCTTTATCCTACCTCCCAGTCAATCATTTCTACATTGCTTCTCAGAGATGTTTGCCCATTTATTTTTTGCTTTATGTACTTAATATAGATACTTTTAAAATATATCCTGTGAGATATAAGGATCCAAGCTGTAATTTTAAAATAAATGATCAATCTCATGTAAGTTTCTCCTAAAAAAGCAGGTGTTGCAAGTGCTTGGTTGTGTATAGACTTTATATTTACCAGAGAGAGGCTTTCCTGAGCTTGTCATTTTATTTAAAGAATCACATTCAGTTAATTGCTTCTTAAGATTTAAAGGCATCTCAGACTCATGATTATTAAGACAATTTTTCTTCATTTGGTCAGCACCAGACTAAATCACATGAATAACCATTTAGAAATACAAGTGCAGTGAAGTTTTAATAAAATGTGCCAGTTGCGAGTGGCTGTTAAAGGTGGACGTTTCTGTAATTCTAAAACATTTTTGCTGCTTTCATATTTGACTCATATTTACATCCCTTACCTTAGATTGCCCCCACATGCCCCAAATCAACTTTAGACACTTTTCATAATTATTTGCATTTTTAATGAATCTCAGCCAGATTTATCTGTTCATTTTATTGGACTTCAAAAGCAAGTTCAAGGTCAGAATGAAGATTTTCGTTCGTTTACCCTTAAACTGTGGAAGTTTCATATATAGGTATGTTGAGATTATAAGTATCTTGGGAATCATATAATTTTAAGATAAACTTTATTTACTTACCTCAATTAGAAAGGGTCATATATTCTTTCAAGTTTTAGTTGCAGCTATGATAATGCCATGTCAGAAGAGCAATCCATTCAGGCAAACATTCAATTGTCCCTCATGTATATCTCAGCCCCTTACTTCTTATGTACTCAGGCATGGCTTCCTAAGACTCTGAGGAATTTTATTCCCAATTTGTTCCCCTCTTCTAACAATTAACTCAAAAATATCCAGTCTTCTCTACCTACCATCAAGCTTCTCCTTTCTCTTCCCAACCCTCAAATGCCTGCATTTCGTTTGTGTGTTTTTTAGAGGTACAGTTTCAAGTTTTTTTATTGATATAAATGATCAAAAAACTTCATAAAATTATAATTTTATAATACATTCAGAAAAATCAAGACTATAAGCATATTCAATGACAAAGCATTTCCTAAAATACAGACAATAGTTTGTGACACACGATCTATTTGACTAGTTGGTCCATGTATGCACAGAATGTTTCTTATTACTTGTCAGTAAGCCTGTTAGTGTGTTTATATATCCAATGCTGGTGAATCTGTCCCATCCTCTTTGTCCTTATTCTTAATGTTATTTCATTTCCTGGTCACATTTTACTAATTTCAACAATGTAACCTTCTTCTAGAATTAACTCTATATTTCCAATTTCTATAAAGTCTCTGGAGAGATCTTTTAAAAATGGAATTTATCCATGCCATTTCATTGTTTTAAATCTTTCAACAGTCCCCAAATTCCTGTGTCTCTAATTCAGACAACCCAAACTATTAAGTTATGTTATGGGTCTCCAGTATCTCAGTGGGAAGTATATTTTATAAATACATTTGCCTTGACATAAGCATTTGAATTTGTGTAGAGTTTCCAAGATTTGGGAAGATACAATAACTTGCAGCACTCTGAGAAGTCATATAATTATGTACAGGTATTTATTAATTTTTCTGAGGGGTACAGGGTCACAACTGAAGGTACATTTGAGGCACTGGAGACATTGTTAAACACAGCTTACAAATAAGAAAATGATATTTTAGAGAAGGGGGTTAAGGGGAATAGGTGAAAAAAGGGAAAGAATTAAAATGTATATGTTTCACTCAGCTGGTGTGGCTCAGTGACTGAGCATCAATCTATGAACCAGGAGGTCAAAGGTTTGATTCCCAGTCAAGACACATGCTTGGGTTTCAGGCTTGCTCCCCAGTGGAGGGCATGCAGGAGGCATCCAATCAATCTTTCTTTCTCATCATTGATGTTTCTATATACCTCTCCCTTTCCCTTCCTCTCTGAAATCAATAAAAATATTTAAAAATAAATAAATAAATAAATAGAATTTATAAGTTTCAAGTTATAAAATGTCTAAGTTTCAAGTTATATTAAGTTTCAAGTTCCTGGGATACAGCATAGGGAATATAGTCAATAATAGTATAATAGCTACGTATGGTGTTATATGGGTACTAGACTTATTGGGGTGAATCACTTTATAAGTTACATATATTTCTAATCACTCTGTTGTATACCTGAAACTAATATAATATCATATATCAACTGTAATTGAAAAACAGTATTTTTCTTTTAAAATAATAAAAAATAAAAATGAAGATATTTTAGCAAGTTACCAGATTGATAACATTTAATAATTCTTAATTTTCATTAAGAATATATCCAGCCTGGATGGCATGGCTCAGTGGTCGAGCATCCACCTATGAACCAGGAGGTCATGGTTCAGCACCAGGTCGGGGCACATGCCTGGGTTGCAGGCAGGCTCAATCCCTAGTGTGGAGTATGCAGGAGGCAGCCCATTGATGCCTCTCTTTCATCACTTATATTTCTAGCTCTCTCTCTCTCTCTCCCTATCCTTTCCTTTCTGAAATAAAATTAAAAAATAATATGTGCAATTTGTAGTTCAATTTTGAGCTGATATTTTCGTGACACTTATATTTGTATGATGTTTGAGAGTTTATTAGCACTTCCTACTCTGTTATGCATTTCAAGCCTGATTACCATTTGTTAAATTATATATTTTCCTTATTTTGTAAATGGAGAAAATTCTAAGTGAGAAAGATAAGGTAAATTGCCCAAGTCAAGCATGGATTCAAAATTTAATCAAGGTTTTCCTTTGGTCCATGAGTAGAAAGACTTTTCTACCAAGGTATATTTGGTACACACAACTATATAAACATACCTTTGAACCCTGTGACGAGCATAAAAAATTCACATTTTCAGCCTCCGGCTCAGTTCTCACAATCACTATTACCTCAGGTCTGCTACTTTTCTTAGAAACTTTGAAATAGGATGATAGGGTGGTAGTCAAAAGAGGGACTTCACAGATATAAGGTATGGAACTGCTATGACAAAAGTTTATAAACCTACTTTCAGTAATTCTCTACAAAATTATTAAAATTATGTACATATTACTGTTTTCAAATATATTTATTGAACATGGACAACACAGCTTAGTGTTTGAGCATTGAAGTATGAACCAGGAGGTCATGGTTTAATTCCTAGTCAGGGCAGATGCCCATGTTTTGGACTCGATCCACAGTGTGGGGCTTGCAGGTGGCATCCAATCAATGATTCTCTCTCATCATCGATGTTTCTCTCTTTCTCCCTCTCCTTTCCTCTATGAAATCAATAAAAATATAAAACAGAACAAAACACATTTATTTAACATACAATTATTATGATATAAACTCTTACCTGTAACTTATTTAACATTGATATATAATATTACATAGCTAATATTACATATACAGGATTATATTTAACATTGGCTGAGCTATTTCCATATTCTAGGTAATGAGCACATAGTTTTAAGTGCACTGTGCTATGTAATCCTTAGCACAAATCTTGAGATGAATATTATTATTCCCAAGGCAGATGTAGGAAATGAGTAACTTGCAGGTAGGTTTAATAGTTTAATATGTTTATTGATTATAGAGCACATTGATGGCCCAACTAAGAAAAAAATAAGTTGTATCATTAATGTTTATTAGAAAGTGTGCTGTGAGGTTCAAGCCACACATTTCACAGCAGTGTGTTATTTTCTATGTTTAGACCTTCCCAGTACAAAATTAAAATGCACAGCCTTTTGTTAAAAAAAAATTAAGAATTTCAAGATGGAGATAGCAGAGCAATAAGCCAAGAGTACAGACCTCATGGGTCATGGTGCCCACTGCAGCTGCACAAACTGCATGTCTATGAACCCAGATCCTGAACTATGTTTATACACCCAAGAATCTGTGCCTTCTGTGCTAGATTTAAATGAATGAATAAATAAATAAATAAATAAATAAATAAATAAATAAATAAATAAATAATAAAAGTGTTCTCATGTAGCAAGACATAGTGAGGAGCTATATGCCATTCTCTCTACAGTTCCGTTGTACTGTTTGACTCATGAGTGAAAAACACATTAACAAAAAGATAAGATAAAGCTTTCAGTTTTCATCATCATTATCATCATCACCATCAACATCAATTCCAACCCTATCATTATAATCATTACTATTATTAACCATCCATTATCTGATTACTAGAGTTCCATTGAAAAAAAATCTTGCATGGGGTGGATTACCCTCAGCTCAGCCTGGACCCTCTCTAATCTGATACCCCTCAGGGGATATCTGACTGCCTGTTTAGGCCAGATCCCCCATACAATCTGGAACTCCTGGCTCCTAACTGCTCACCTGCCTGCCTGCCTGATTGCCTCTAACTGCTCCCCCCACGCCAATGTATCACCCCTCACTGCCTCTGCCTTCCAGCCTGATCACCACTAACTTTCCCTCTTGCTGGCCTGGTCACCCCCAACTGTCCCTCAACCCTTCGGCCTGGGTGCCCCTAACTTCCCCCTGCTGGCCTGGTTGCCCCACACAGCCTGCTGTTTAGTCATTTGCTGGTCCCTCATTAACCCCCCCCACCCCCCGCTGGCCTGGTCGCCCTGTGCAGCTTACTGTTTAGTCATTTGGCCATCCCTCACTAATCCCCTGCCAGCCTTGTTGCTCCATGCAGCCTGTGTTCGGTCCCTTGTCTGGTTGTTGTGGTTGTGACAGCTCCTGGCTTTTTATATATTAAGATATTCTATCACCTGGAAATATACTATAAGCAAGATATCACCATGTAATTTAATCCTTCATAAAATACCTATAAAGTTCAATAGGTATGTCATTTGCTAATCTACCATACATTTTGCTAATAATAAAGCAGGGGTTTCAAATATCATGTGTCATTGCAACAAAACATTATCCCCTAGAAGAGAGTGTTAGCAAGCAGATTTGAACTTCATGTTTATAATCAGATTATCCAAACATTCATTTTTAAGCAATAGAAGCTTAGCCATCAGAAATGTATTTCTGTTGTTTTTCTTAGGAATTTTTTCTCTTTTCTTAAGAAATATATAATCTATCAAAAAGATTTAGGAACAGGCATCAAGAAATAGCAAGGCTTAAAAGTCTACAAGAGAATATCTGCTTCGTTGCTCTATATGAGTAGAGAAAGAAATCAAACATACTTTGGGGAAGAGGGTTGATTATTTGTTGTTGTTGTTGTTGTTTTGTTTATTTTTTTATTTTAGAATGCTGTTCCAGAACTCACCTCACTATCGAGGTTTGTTACCAGTCAGGTAATTTTATTTAAAACATACATGATAGTCATTAGAATTTCTGCTTTAAAGGTTAAAAACTGTATATGGATTATCCTTCAACAAATATTGAAAAATTTCCTAATTTACATTTCCATAAAATTGATTAGTTTATAAGAGTTAAGTTTAAAGTTTATTCTCTTTTATTTATTTATTCTTATTTCTCAGGATAGAGAGAGAAGAGAAAAAGAGAGGAGAAAAATATTGATCTGTTGTCTCTGATATGTTCCCAGAGGGAGATCCAACATGCAACCTTTTGGAGTATGGGAAAACCCTCTAACCAACTGAGCCACTTGGCCAGGGATTCTCTTTTATCTTTCAAGAAGATGGTCTAATGTATTTGATTATATTAATTTTGTTTACTTCATTAATATACTTTTTCTATATTAAAATCTAAATGTGGCCCTAGCCAGTTTTGCTCAGTGGATAGAATGTTGGCCCAGAGACTGAAGGGTCCCAGGTTTGACTGTGGTCAAGGACATGTACCTGAGTTTTGCACTCACTACCCTGCCCTGGTCAGATGTGTGTAGGAGGCAACTAAACTATATGTCTCTCTCACATTGATGTTTCTCTCTCTCTTTCTCTCACCCTCTTTTCCATTCTCTTTAAAAATCAATGGAAAAATACTTTCTGGTGGGGATTAACAACAAAAAAAGGGGGAAAGAAATCGAAATGTGTGATTTTTAAATTATGTTATACAAAGATTGAATGGAAATATCATTTTTAATAATATTAATAAATGTTAATATAAATATTTTTTTAAATTGACAAACCCATGGAGGAGAAGAAGTTAGATATTAACTACAAGTATAGTTTGTTCTCAAAAATTTAATATAGAAAAACATAAATAAAATATAAAGTAAAACAAAATGCTATTTTATAAAACTTTCTAAAAATAAGAAAAGTTTTCCTGTTAATATCAAAAAGATTGGCCTGAAGACTTCACTGCTCTATCTTGATACCATTTATTTGTATATTGATCTCTATAGTATTTACCTTAAAATGTGTCAGGTAATAACTTCTTTGGATCAAAGACTTTTGAATCTGGAATAAAAGATCTTTTGGTAAGCTTGACCTTGGGCAAGTTACATAACTTCTAATTTATGTTTTCTTAGGATTAATCAAAAAGAACATGAGACATTTTTTCTCTTATATTTTTTCTCATTAACAAAGTATTTATGACTTTGTTTACTTGCATATGTAACTATTAAGATGAATAAATATAAAATTATTATATCAACAAAAGACATGGTATAGGAAAGTTTATTTTCTTGTGTTTGTTCATTGGTTTTAATAACTTTTAAAAGTTTAAGACATTAACTCTGTAGGAATAATTCCTGAAAGTCATGTATAAAATTTCAAGATCTTTTGTTTTCTTTATTATTTTGATGAAATTAGAGGAAAGCCCTAGAAATACCACTGGTTTAAATTAGAATACTGTCCTTCCTTACCTATCCTTTGTTTTCTTAACCAGAAAACAAAATAAAACTTTAATATAAAATTTTTCTTAGTGCCGGGCAAAAGAGATACATAAAATATTCCTTATATAGCTAATAATATAGTGACAATAAGAAATCTGAAAATGATCCTATGTAATAAAAGCCTAATATGCTAAGTGTCTGATCATCTGGTCTTCTGTTCAACCAATCAAAGCATAATATACTAATTATATGCTAAGGCTGCTCAACTGCTCACTATGGTGTACACTGACCACCAGAGGGCAAATAGTTGACTGATTGACCAGTTGCTATGATGTGCACTGACAACCAGGAGCAGATGCTCCGACTGGTAGGTTAGCTTGCTGCTTAGATCCAGCTGATCAGGACTGAGCACACCCTGGAGTCCTCCTGTGGTCCCTCCCTGACTGGCCAACTTCCTACATCCCCCCTCAACTCTGATTCTACACTGGTGGGTCCCTCAGCCTTGCCTTCATACTTGGGACCCCTCAGGGGATATCAGAGATCCAGTTTTGGCCCAGTCTCACAGGCCAAGCAGAGGGATCCCACTGGTGCATGAATTCATGCACCAGATTTCTAGTTTATAATAATATGTA
This sequence comes from Antrozous pallidus, assembly GCA_027563665.1. Taxonomy (NCBI): domain Eukaryota; kingdom Metazoa; phylum Chordata; class Mammalia; order Chiroptera; family Vespertilionidae; genus Antrozous; species Antrozous pallidus. Next base: position 51,678,469 of record CM050520.1, on the reverse strand, counting down.
TATGGGAGTATATTATATGTGTTTTGTTACTAAAATTTTGTAAGTAGTGCCTACTAAGAACAGATGCACTTTCTAATGATCTCGATAATTAAGTGCCTCAGATTCTAGGAAATAGCATTTGGCATACTTTAGAGAGAAAGGTGACTGAATTGATTGTGCAATTTGATTATAACTTTTATGCTATCTTCTATTGTGCTTTGACATGTAATACCAACACTGTTCTGTCACCTACAATTTGCATCCCTGAAAGTTATAATCAGAAGAAATCATCAGTGCCCCTATATGTGCAATGCTGCTGAGGCATGGCTACAGATCAAGTCTATAACACAGAATAAGAATTGAATCTACCCTATTCATTTAGTTTAAAAGCCTTAATGCTAAGGAAAGTGTTTTCATATCCATAATCTCTGTTAATGCTCACAGCAAGCCTAGAGATAAGTAAGACAACAGTCTCAAGCTTCATTTGACATTAAGCAAGGTAAAGTTCACAAAAGCTATGTGTCTTGTATGAGGTGACAAACTGGAAAGCAGCAGGGTTGAGACTTAAAATCCAGCCATTTCTAATCTAGTTTAATGCTTTTCCAAGGTCACGAGAGAAAGGCTTGTACATTGATTTACTCCTTTCTTCAGCATGGTAACATAGAAGTTCAGAGTTCTGTTTTTGAAAAATAATTATAATACTTGAAAATATATTTTTTAAAGATTTTTTTCTTAAAAAATGGCTTGTATTTTTAAAAATATCTCACTAATATTTGAAGTGCCTATCTCAATGTTCTTTGTATTAAATATCTATTCAAATCTTAACTCAAACAGACTTTAACAAAGAAAAAAAACAGTAAGATGTATATATGGAGAGATTTGATGCAGGACATAGGTGTGAGTAGTTATAGGACCTGGCTAGGCAAATCTGACATCAGTAGAGCAGGCTAACAGGAAGGACAAGCTGGAACTCTAGGGCATGAGCTGAAGCTATTGTATAGTGGAATTTCTTCCTCTTCCAAGGCCTGTTCTGCTTTTCTATTGATTGAATTAGGCCAACCAAGATTATCTAGGTCAATCTTTCTTAACTAAAACCAACTGATTATGGACTGTAATCACATCTACAAAATATATTTACAGCAATACCTAGCTTACTAAATTAGTGTCTGATTGCATATCTAGTACTGTTACCTAGCCAGGATGACACATCAAAAACCCCATTACAATGTGGAAGTAAAATTCATGTAGAGTTCAGAAGCAACATTGATTTAGGGATCAGAAATATCTTAGTTTAGCAGTTCTCACATTGATTTACTAATTATATTTTTTCAAGCCTTTCTTACTCTTTTGTAACTATAAGATGGGCATGATATTAAGCTATTTGACATTATTACTAAGATTAAATGAGATGATTATTCACCTGCAAAGCCTCCTCCAGAATTCTAATCTAATTTGTATCCCATATTATATTCCTACGTAGCACTATTGCCTGTGGAAACTAGATTCTTTCTCCATATTGCAGGAAAATCATTTTTGGAATAAATACATAGGAGGAAGGGTATTGTGACAAGATCTATTGGAGTGAAAACAAAGGACTGCCCCCAGGTGCTTGCTGTCTCATCCATGACCAGGTGGCTCAGTTCCTTCTTTCTGTGTAAGAAATCCAGCTTCTGGGGCCTCAGACCTGCACCCATGCCTATTGGGCCAAGGAGGGCCAACGCTCAGTGATGCAGAAATTCACTGTCTCATTTCTACACATATGCCACCAAGGCCTGATGGCACCAGGGCTGAGACAGGTGCTATGCTTGGGCCCACATGGCTGCCAGGACCACATCTTGCTATGGAGAGAGAGCGTGCAAACAAATGAGCAAATGAATCTCAGACCCCTACTTAATTAATCAGGATTAATATCAAATTCCATTTGCTCCCTTTCTTTGTTGATAACTAATTAGCTAATACCCACTGTAATAGCACCAGTTATTTTTCTTCTAATTAATTCAGTGTGTAAGTATTTCTATACTGTGTATTTATTTTGAACTCTCTTGACAGATTATATGCTTTAGGATCACATTTCTTTTTGCTCATCATTGCATCTTTGTGAATTTTCTCTCAGTTATATAACTCTCTAAGAAGTTTAGTCTCTGATATCAAAATTTTAGTCACACAGATATATGAAAAGGTCTTGAAGTGCTAAGAATTTAAGAAACAAAGTTATCAACAAAGCAACATGTTCCTCTGACTTGAAGTTAATTTGCTTTTGTGGAGGCTGCTAACTATTACAAAATAGACTAAAATCTCTGCTTTGAGCTTTAATAGTGTAGAATATGACAGTTTATCCAATTGGTACAAATGCTAGGTAAATGTAGAATAACTGAGCTCCGTTTCTCTCTTCTCAGAACCAGGAAATACAATTTAGAATTTGCACTTTCAAATTAAAATCAGGAAAAAAAAAGGAGGAAACAAACCAGGAACGGGGGAGCTGTTCTCCCACCTGCAGTCTGAAATCTGGGCCAGCCTGAGTCTTCTGACAGCTGTCATTACAAATCAAATGCCCTGCGGAGCAGAACCGCCTATTGCAGCTGTGCTGTCATGGTTCAGAGGTTATGTCTGATAATAGACATTCAAAGAATGACACCTTCGTTACCTCCGGGTCCTCATTTCACCTGAGTTCCAAAAGGACTGGTTCTGTGCTGGAGATGGGATTTAGTGTATGCACTTTACTCAAAAAAACCCTTCCTGACTCAAGGTTATGTACATCAACACTTCAACCCTATTCAATTCTGGAACGTTAAGAAAACCATCCCCAAGGAGGTATAAAACATGACTGAATTTGCTCAAGGTCATATCAGTAGTTGACATGGGCATTGGATACAAGGACTCCATTCCTCAGTCCCCTGTACTAGTCAGGGGCATCTTCTCCATCTGGTAGTGGGGCAGTAGCCCTGGGGCAGCATTCCAGGGCTAAACAACTATGATGTCCTCTCTCTTTTGCAAGCCATCAACCTTATTTTCTAGAAAAAAATGCACAGTTTTAAAATACATTCAGGACAGAAGAATAACGATCATATGATTTCTGAAATGGAGAAATCTAGGAAAAATAAAAAAGGGGGAAATATTAAGGTAAATATTAATGAAAAAATGTTTTAATTAAATAAGTGTCACAAAAGTTTTTTTTTAATTTTAATTTTATTTTAGGTTTCCTTTTAATAATAAGATCTCTTCATTGTATTTATAATATGATTTACCAAAATATTTTAATAAGTATTAAGAGACATATTTCTTGTCTAAAGTAAAGTACAAAAATATGGGAAAGTGTCAGAAAAAAATAATCAGATTCCAGAGACAGGGCCGTCACTATTGGATGTATTTTTTTTTCATGTTTGATCCTTCCTGGCTATACTTACAGATAATTGATTCTATTGTGGTATAGTAGTGAATGCATTCTCCTAGGAAGTAGATGACTCACACAGAATTCTAACTTTATGATGTTAGCTATTTTGACTCCCTTTTCCAAGCTATTAATTAGAGATCACAATGCAGGTTAACACCTTACTATGCAGTTTTGAGATAATGCATATGAACGTGCTTTAAGAACTGTCTCCAATACGTTATTTATGTATTTCAACAATTTATTTTCATAAACTTTGGCTTAAGATCTAATTTTACTTTCTCTCTTGTTAAACATCCAGTATTTAATTTCCTTGTGTATATGCTGCACTCTTCTTTCCCTTCATGTCAAGTAGCCAATTCAGGGGTGACTCCCTGTGGTTCTTTGCTGAGCTGACTTGTTCAGTTGCTTAACACGTTCTGTTTTCCTTTTCTGTGTCCTCGTGTTTATGCAGCTCGCAGTGCTCTAAATTGGATGTCATTTTCCAAACACATATTCTTAGATTTGCACGGAGAGAACCAATATTATCTCCCTCTTCAAACTCAGTATAAATTGCCTTTGTCTTCTTGATAGGATGTTATGTTGTAAAGTTACACCCAGTTGCTGTGTTTAGAATGCCAAGTGGGTCTGGCTTGGATAAGGACTTAGAGTTCTGGGTTCTACTCCTGACTTTGTCACTAACTCTCTTGTGACTTTGTCCAGTGCTTGAGAACTTTGTCATTAACCATTCATTTAGACAGATGTGTGGTAAGTGCTTCCTATGACAATGCAAAAAAATAATAAAACACAGTTTCTATCCTCTTTGAATTCACAGTCTATTGGCAACAAATAAATCAGCATAGTACCCAATGATAACTGAAATTTGTGCAAAGCAGGTGAGAGCATTGGACAGATCATGGTGCGTTCTGCCTACAGATTTGTCAGAGCAGGAGGTATTTTTTAAACTGGATTTTATAATCTGCATTATGTTTTCAGAAAAAGAACTGGGGAGTATACTTAAGTAGGAGTGCATAAAGATTTTGTGGAGCAAAGTGGAGAAAGGATAGAGATGAGACTGGAGAATTGGAAAGGTGTGACTTAATACGAAGCTGGAGCCTATAGCTCAAGTGTGTATAGCACTGTCACCTATGTTCCCTCCCTTGTCCCTCTCACCTGAATGGCATTGCCTCCTTAGTGAACGCTATTAACAAATGACTTTATTTCCCTCTCTTGCAGCACCAACTTTAGAACTACTCTTTTTCTTATTTTCACTAAGCAAAATTTTTAAATTACATATTTATGTGTTTTGCCATAGTGTGTGTTTCTCTCTAGATATATTCCATTAGGTCAGAAATCATGTGTATGATTATTGTATATCCAACATCTTTCATACAGGATAGGTATGAATAAATCAAACATATATAGCAGAAACATATTATTCTTCCATGCAAAAGGTTAGCATGATCCTACTTCTGTTATTTGTGCTTTAAATGACCATAGCAAACAGTAAAACATAAAGTGAAGGAGAAAGACAAAAGGCATGATTAGCAAATGCCAAAACAGTCATTTAACTTATGCATACAATTAATAAATATTTTCCCCATAAACTTGCTAGTAAAGATGCATACTAAAAATAATACCAATGATCAGGCAGCTGGGAATTTGGTTCCAGTTTCCTGTTTGGGTGCTCTGTCACCAATTTTAATTTGTCTGGATGCCAAGTTTTTTACCTGTTAAAGCTCTCTCTCTCTCTCTCTCTCTCTCTCTCTCTCTCTCTCTCTCTCTCTATATATATATATATATATATATATATATATATATATGCAAACCCCTACAGTGTGGGCAAATGCATTAGTCAACAGAGCCAAATATCAACAGTACAACAATTAAATTTCTTTGGGAGCCAATTTTTTAAAATTAAACTTCTTCTAACACCACTTCTTTAAAATAGACTCACTCAGGCCGTGGTATGTTGTGGAAGAGCCACATTCAAGGGACCAAAGGGCCGCATGTGGCTCACGAGCTGCAGTTTGCAGACCAGGGCCCTAGGGAGTTCAACTGACCAGGAGTTTGATCACTTGCTTTGATGAGTGCTGACTGCCAGGGATTGGTGGGGAGTGAAGGGAGGCCCCAGCCAGCAGCTGCTAGCTGGGGAAGGGAGGCCCTGGCTGGCACTGGCAGCCTCTAGAGAACCTACCAGTGCACATATTTCATACACTGTACCTCTACTAGTTAATAAAATTTAATTATCTCTTGTCCTGGCCAGGATGGCTCAGTTGGTTGGGTGTCATCTTGTGCACCAAAAGGTTGCCAATTCAATTCCCAGTTTCAGGCTCAAACCCCATTAGGGTATGCAGGAGGCAGCCAATCAATGTTTCACTCTCACATTAATGTTTACCTTTCTTTCTCTTTGTCTCTCCTTCTCTTTCTCTTTATCTCCCCATCTTCCTTCTTCTCTCTCCATAAATGAATAAAAACATATTTTAAAAAACATAATGATTTCAAAATCCCTGTGTACTCTTAACATTCCATGTGACAAAATAGTTAACCAATTTACATAAAATAAATATAAATGGAAATCAATTCAGAAGAAATATACAACCTTATATAATAACATGTATTTCTCAGATACATAACTTCTGTCTATTACTTGATCTTGAATTACCGGATTACCTTATTTTCTTTCTTAAACCATACTATATTTGTGTCTGGGCATAGTTCTGTGAGGATTTTGTTTTGATTCTTTTGTTTTTAAACATGGGACATCAGATGTTAAGTGTCCATATGTCTTCTGCTTTCTCACAGGCGTCCCTGTCATATGTGAGTGTTTGAGCTGTGCACTGTATACCTCAGGTTGATGCCATTCACATCTTAGCCATGGAGATTCTGGCCTTTCAGGCCAAGTTGTGGAATAGCAAGAAACAGTCCCTGAGTAAACCTACCTTGCAGCCATATATGTTCAACCTCGCCCTTGAATCATCAATATTTCAGGAACACATTTAGGTTTCCTCTACCTACCCTTAGTTTCTTAGGCTTAATTCTTTATCTGTATCCAGTTCTGCAACTGACAGTCATCTGACCGGAGTGGGGGCCAGAATATGTTCTGGAGTAATGCCATGTGTGTGCTTAAAGTGTCTGGGGTGAGGGATGTGTGAGGCTAAATTTGGGGCATATGTGTGCTGCTATTAGATTCTGAGAAGTTTTTCTAAGTATAACTGTTGAAGATATGAAAATAATATAATATCTTAAAATTTCCCTACAGAAAATATGCCCTTTCCTAACTTGTACCAAAATATCTTTTGGTTCACAGAAATGATCCTCTCTCCTTAAATAAATGTTCTCTTCAGTGTAGCCGGCATTTAGCTCTCATTTGAGCCACTCTGTTCATCTATAACTATGTTTTTTACTATGTCGTGTGGATGTGTCACCACTGACTTTTTACCATCTTTCTATAACGAGCACATCAAAAGGGTTCAACTGTTTCCTAAGTCATTCTACAGTTAAGGTAGAATTATGTGCTATTTGCTATAGGGTATTGTGAATAATATTGGGCATAAGGCAAGCAGAGTTTCCAAAATTATAGAGTATCAAAGTACTACCATCATTTTTGAGGAAAGTTGATGCTTCCAAAATAGACATTTAAAAACATGTTTCAGGCAGATTTTGATAATTGGTTAAATTGCTTACTCTGTCTATGACCACAGAGACAATCAACAGATGGTTTATAAAAAGAGCTGATTCATTAAGAGCATTCAGCATTAGGCAAGGCATTTATTGAGAGCTACTTTGTTAACCAGTCAACACTTCCAATAAAATATTAACCTGTTTGCACAATGAATAAATTAATAAAGAAAATGTGGTATGTGAATGTGTGTATAAAATGCTTGCCATGTATATACAAGCACACTGGTATATCATTCAATTGTAAAAATAATAAACTGAAATGTTGCCATTTGCAACCTCATGGGTGGACCTTAAGTACGTTATGTAAAATGAAATAAGCAAGAGAAAGACAAATACCAAATGATGCAATGTAAAAACAAAAGCAAACAAGTTCAGAGATGCAAATAATAGACTGATGGCTGCCAGAGGTGGGGGCTAGGGAATGGATGAAGTGGGCGAAGGGTGTCAGAGGCATAGATAGATATCTTTTCATAAAATAAGTAAATCATAGGTATGTAATGTATAGTCTTGTGATCATAGTTAATAATACTGTTTTGCATATTTAAAGTTGCTAAGAGTAAATCTTAAAAGTCCTCATAACAAGAAAAATATATAACTGTTTAAGGTAATAGCTATTAATTAGACATATTGTGATGCTCATTTTGCAATATATACAAACACTGAAGTATTATATTTTACAACTGAAACTAATATGCCATGTTAATTACACATCAAGAAAAATAAATATAATAAAATAAAATATATGCACTAATTCTAATTGACTGATAAAGTACCCTTGCTACTGCTTAGGACCTGAAGTTATGTTAAAGAACAAAAATATTTATTCATTTCCTCATTAAACCTCTGAAGAATATTTAAAGTAAAGATTATTGATAAATTTTAAGTATATTTAAATATGAATTAGCTATGGTATGCTTGCTTATAAAGCTCATCATCCAAGGATCAACACTGGTGTAAATACATCTTTCCTTTTAAATGCCTAAGCTATGTTTTCTGAAGATAAATGTCATTATCTACTGTTTCCTCAAGGTACCCAAAGGCTTGTTTTTTCATTTGTTTACTATACCAATAGAAACAGGTGAATATAACGATGTCATTAGAACCACACAGTGTACTTATGAAAAAATGCTGAATTATTTTTACATAAGAAAAGAAGATAAAATTAATCATTTGTTGAACACTAGCACTATGCCAGGCACGAGTTAAGTGGATTACATGAATGAGTGGATTTACTGTTTACAAGAACTCTATGAAGTAAGAAATAATGATAACCTTGTTTTAAAAATGAGGAAATTGTGCATCACAGGGATTAAGTCACTGACATAAAATAAATTGTCATTGAGGATAGATGACTCCAAAGTGCTCATTCCATGTGCTGTCTCTGACAATGCACTGCATTTAGAGGAAGGAAAGTATCATGTTTGAGAAAATACAGTCTCTCAGGGACCCTCAATCATAGGCAAGGCTATACATTCTGTGAGGAGCTTGAGAGAGGGTCATAGAGAGAAAGGTGGGCATTCTATTATCTATGATCTGGGCAGATGGCAGCAGTCCTTGCTCATATAGTCAGAATGCCCCTATTCTTATCTGTCTGGCATCTAGGTCTGAAGGAAGCAACTGGACGGTGATATGAAAGGGTATGCATTGATTGTTCCATCCTCAGGTCTTAGATGTCACGCTTTTATAAGGCAGGATCTATGAATCCAGAGGGACATACTTCAGGCATCAGGGGACTCTAAATCCTACCAGGAGACAATAATACCTACACATCAACTTCTATTTCCATCCTGCCATAGGAACCTTTGGACCACTTTACCATATCTGGGCATAGGATACATTCAAACACACTGCCTACTCAGACTAACTAATCCAGATATAGTGATGGTCTGGGGCGATCAAACAGACCTCTTGGGATAGACAACAGCTACAATGAGCCAATTAAAACAAACTTGTAGAGAGGGATTAAAAGTGTAAACCAACTGGGAAACAAGGATAGTTCTAGAGTTTTTATTTTAGGAACACCCATCAGGCAGGCACACTATCTGTTTCAGCCCTATGTACTCCACCAGACTGACAACTGTGAACACACTGGGTCCTAACATACCAGTCTCCTGGGAAGAGAAAGGGGTGTAACTGACATCACATGATCATCTTCCATGTATTCTATTTAGTTTTTTAAGAGTAATTTATTTCAAGATAATGTTGAATGTAGATTTCATGTGATTAACCAATAATCAAGCAAGTACTAGTATGTGGTATATACACACACACACACACACACACAAAATGAAACACTCTTGTTAGCAGGTGGATGTTTACTTTTATGTTTTACAAAGTGCTTAGGCTACAGGGCACTGATTGAAAGACAGAATGAGACTTGAAAGATTATAGTGTAGCACTTCATATCTGATGAAGAAAATGTCATTGATCATATAAAAAAAAAACAGCAGAAGATGGGGCATTAATGTTGGGGGATGTAGGAGAAGAGTGACTAAACACCGTTCGTACATCTTGCCAATGCCCTTCCTGCACTTAATTTATACATTTTTTAGAATTTTAAATTATAATAGCATTTAAGCTATTTTTAAGCAGTATTGTTTAGTATCTTTCATACAGTCTGGCTTCAATAAAAATTGATTATTTTATGCAGACTTTTATTCAGTCATAGTTATAAATTGTTTTCATAAATATCTCATTTATTATTATATACACAATGAGATTAATATCTCTTTTTAGCAAAAAATACAGCATAAATTTTAAATTCCACAACTAAAGCAGTAACACACCCTATTATCTTCACCTAAAAATATTCCCCAAATCAGAGCAAATCTCACCATCCTCTGATTCATAGAAAAAGCCACAATTCCATTTGTCTTTTACAAGAGCAAGCAATGTAGCTGCATACTGACCTCCTTTCTCCCTCCTTCCCTAAGAACAACCAGAAGGATTTTTTAAAAACATAAATTAAACCATATTCCTCACTACTCAAAACTCAACAATGGATTCCCAAAATATTTATATAATAGTCTATACTATTACGTTAGAACCCTACCATCTTCTGAATTTTATTTCCTACTCTATTCTCTCTAGCTCCCCACAACTGGGACACACAGGCTTTTACTTCTGCTATTCCCTGACTGCTATAGTATTTTCCTGAACTTAGGCTTGGCTCACTCTTTGCCTCCATATGAATCTTTTCTCAAGGGTCCCTTCAGGAGAGAAATCTTCAAATGGCCTATTGGAACATCTCCTCTTTATCCCTTTACCCTATTTTATTTTTATATTTTAGTATGTTTGTCATTTTTTATGTAATTGTATTTTACTAATGACATCTATGTGGAATAATAATATAAATATAAATATTTTCTTTATAATACTTACTAGAGGCCTGGTGCACAAATTTGTGCACCAGTGGGGTCCCTTGGCCTGGCCTGCAGGATTGGGCCAAAACAGGTTCTCCGACATCCACAAAGGAGTCCTGGATTGTGAGATTGTAAAGGCCAGAACAAGGGATCCCACTGGTGCATGATCAGGGCTGGGGAGGAATGCAGGAGATTGGCCAGCCAGGGTGGAACAGTGGAAGGACTCCAGAACGTGCCCAGGCAATCTCACTCAATCCCAATCTGCTAGACCCCAGCAGTAAGCTCACCTAAGGTTCAGAGCATCAAGTGGTCAGTGCACATCATAGTGACTGTTTGACTGGTCGACTGTCTGCCCCCTGGTGGTCAGTGCACATCAGAGTGAGCGATTGAGTGGCCTTAGCATATCATTACTATATTATGCTTTGATTGGTTGAACAGCCGACTGGATGACAGGACACTTAGCATATTAGGCTTTTATTGTATAGGATTACTGAAATTATTTTGTGATTTGTTGTTGTTTATTTGTTAACTATTTAATTTCTGTGTGATTTAGGAGGGAGGAGGACAAAACCTTTCAGAGCTATAACCCAGTCTATTCAATTATTATTGAACTAGAGGCCCAGTGCATGAATATTCATGCACTGGAGGGGGAGTCCCTCAGCCTGGCCTGCCCCCTCTCATAGTCTGGGAGTCCTCAGGTGCAGGAGGTGACCCGGTGATCAGGGAAAGGTGATGTCTCCATCACACCTCTGCTGCTGCCACTGTTGGCAGCATAAGCCTTGGCCAGCCCTGACCCTCAGGCAGCCCTGGGCAGCTAGGCAGCCACCATCTCTAATGTATAAAATTTGGGGGAGGAAGGCACCAATACTTTGATATGGAATTTATTATAAGTGAGCATGCACCTCAGGCCAACCTTTGGCAGCTGGGCTGATGCCATCTTAGCCTTGCCTGCACCTTGGGCTGGCCCTGGGAAGCTGGACAGGAACCATTGGAGGCTTTCCTGTGTCTTGGGCCAGCTCTAGGAGGCTGAGGGGACTGTGTGACTCTGGAGACAGGCAAACGGCTGAAGGGACTGGGTACCACCATCTTTTGGCTGTGAGCATTGCCATATTTGAGGACATGGCAGTCAATTAGCATATTCCTTCATTATTGGCTATGGGTGCCACCCTCTTTGTTAGGGTGTGACAGTCAATTAGCATAGTCCCTCTTTATTAGATAGGATGAGTTAACAAATGAATTATAAAATGAAGTATTTGTTACTATTTTAGTAATGAATTAAGATGAATTGGAATGCTGAGCTAGTGTTATCCAGTATTTTACACTAGGTAGAGATGTTAAAGTTCAGTGTGATGAAAGCTGAGATAATGATAAAGTTCACCAGGAGAGAGTCATTCTACCTGGGGAAAGAATGGGGAGCAGCACAGAAGCCATAGTGATGATGACAGAGCTGACATTGATAATGATGCCAGTTACCATGCAGTGGACACTTTCCATGTGTCAGGCACTGTGCTAGTTGTCTTAAACTACATTAGCTTATTTGGCCTTTACAACATTTATATGTAGTAGATAATAATACATCATTTTCCAGATAAGGAAACTAAAGTTCAAGAGGTTAAATCTTTTCCCTGTAAGGACTTGATATCATTTAGTTTGAACACTAAAGGCCAGTCTAAATGAGTCCAAAGCATATGCTTGTTACCTTTCAAGTGTATTTTATGAGTTTTAGTTTGTCATGGGATGATCTTGACATAAATATAAGTAGAGCTGTATCCTGAGAATAGTATGTTTTATATTTAGGTAGACACATTGCTTCTAAGTCAGCTTTACTGGTTTTTACTAACTAAAGAACAGATGAATCATTTATTTTCTGCAAGTTTCAATTTTCTCATGTATAAAGCAGAGTAACTTGTCAATATCTTGTGAATATTAAATTAAATAATCCACTTGATACAATTCCTATAATGTAGTAATCACTCCCTATAAAATCCTTGACTCCCCTCAACCCAGCCTTGAAGCTATTAATTCAATTATGATACACATTTCTTATTGGATGCTTACGGAACATTTGTCAGTGAAGGCAGTTTTCTCCTCAAATTCTGTGCTTCTATAGACAGTTGTATATAGTTCCCCATGAGTTGAAACAGAGATGAACAAATATTTAAAAGAGCTTTGTAAATTTAAGAGCACTTACAATAACAATATGCTTTTAATTTGGCCCAGAATTAAACTATCATTTTATTCCAAAGACTACTTGAGTAATTACAAGTCCTTCAATATTTAAAAGAGTTAGCACTCCAATGCTGTCTTCTACTAAATTATGAACATAGAAGGTATGTCTGTTATATAGAAATGTTTATCAGTTTTATTTATATCATACTTGATTTTTGTTGCTGTTTTTGCAACCAGTCGTCCCCTTGATATGTTAATAGAAGTCATCTGGCTCTCAGAAGAGGAAACCTTCAGTCTCCTTTGCTAATATCAGTTTTTTCTTTCTTTTTTTTTGCTGCTGTGAACATTTCCCCAGAAGAGCATATGGCTTTTATTTCTGTTAGTATGATTGGTGTTGATCTATATTTAATATAAGCATTTTTTTCCATCCCTCTGCACTTCATGAAGTTATAAGATTCAAAACATCAAGATTTTGCATGGTGTATTTTCTGTGTTTTTTTTCTTTTTTTCCTCAATGCTAGTCTTATTTCTTATGTATACCTGTGCTCTAAAGCACTGAAACTTATTAGAAAACCGCTTTAGAAATAAACACAAACATTTCAACTATTGTATTTCTTTCACTATGTGCCATTTCCTGTTTTTATGTTTGCTTTTGGCAGTAGTAAATCTTATCTTATCTAATAAAAGAGTAATATGCAAATTGACCATACCTTCACTACACCCACAAGCCATGGCCACCAGTCAATCAGAAGTAATATGCAAATTAACACCCAACCAAGATGGCTGCTGCCCAAGGCCTGAAAAAGCCTCAGCCAGGGGCTGGGGCAGAGCCAGAGAGCGATTGGCCAGATCACAGGGCAATCACTGGCTGGGGTCCCCTGGCTGAGGTCCCCTACCCAAAGATGAAAGCTTCGGCCAGAGGCTTTCGGCCTTGGGAAGGCCAGGGGTCAGCCATCAGTAGGACATCCCCTGAGGGCTCCCAGTATGTGAGAGGAGGCAGGTTGGGCTGAGGGACCACCCATCTCCAGTGCACAAATTTCCTGCACCAGGCCCCTAGTATTATGATAAATTACAGAATATCATTCATATAAATTCTCTCCAGTTCTAAAGCACAATGTCACATACACCTATTTTTTGCTCCATTAATTCAATTAAAATGTATTGATTGATGTTAATCACAGAAATTCTAGACTAAAAAGAGTCTATCATCTTGTTCATTTAATTATATAAGGCAGAGGTCAGAAAAGCTTTTCTGTTAAATTACATAATAAAATTTTAGGCTTATGGGTCTTATTGTATTTGTTATAATTACTCAACTCTGTCTTTGTAATATGAAAGCCATTATAGATGATACATCAATGAAAGATTATAGCTGATATAATCATGTCAAAGGGGTTATTCTTAAATTGTAAGCATCTATCTTTATGGAAGTATTGCTAGACATAATAAAATGCCAAAATGTCAAAAAAATAAGCAGTAAACAAATACAACAATAGAATCATGATGCAATTTGATATTACATAAAGAAATTATGTTGGTAGTAGGCTGATATATTTTTCTAGGTTGTACATGAATTAAACATGGTACATATGTTTGAAATAGTGAAGATCACAATAGAAATCAAGTCTTAGAATTATTAGAGAATAAAAGTAGGTATAATTATGGTATCTACTTATTAAATGGGTCATTTCTAGACATAGCTATTTCATTTTTGTTAATAAAACTAAAAGTTATTTGCTTACAAGCAATAATTGAATAATTATTTAAACAAGTTTATACTCTGATGGCTTAATTAAATATTTCTGTAGTCCTTGGATTTGTTTCCTAAAATGGGATGAAATAATTAGTATTACTCAGAGGCAATTAAAATAAGACCTTATGTTGTAGTATACCATTTTCACCCACATTTTTAATGTCTTCCTGATTTCTCAACCTATTTTCTCTTATAATTGATTTAGTTTTAATCAACAGTACAAATCTTGAATCTCTAAGGATTTGATAAGAGTGAATAAATGGTTATTAATCTTAAACTAAAGTTTTGAAAAAAAAATTGAATATTATGCATTTAGAAGTTGCTTCTGAAAAAAAGTGTTTACACTGGGATGAAGCAGAGAAAATGTACAGTTGGCTTTGTTCTATCTATTATTTCAATCCAACATGCACATTTTGTGACAGAGCTGTGCAAATAAATAGTCTATTTAATAAAGAATGACAACTTAAACCTGTACTATTCTACTTAATCAAGAGACAGTTCATTGCCTGGCAAGTCATTTTTATTCAAACATTACTTTACTGAAAGCAGAATAAGTTGTTGATTATTTTAATAATTACAGCAGGTCCTCAGGTTACATTGGAGATCTGTTCCTATGGTGCAATGTAATGTGGTTTTCGTAGTAAGACCCACTTACATAAGCACCTCTGTTACTCACATGGAGCACATACACAGAAGTAATGAAGTGACAGAATAAAAAAAAATAAAAGATAACAATTCTTGACCTTTACTTGTGGTAAATAAATAATAAAAAACATAAAACACATTATGTGCATACATCAAAATGACAGAACTTTATATATATATATATATATATATATATATATATATATATATATAATAAATTAATGGGAGATGGTGACATAACCACAAAACAACATACGTCGAGTCTGACATAATCCAAGGACTGCATGTATTTTAATTGGATGATACATTTTATTTGCTGAGACTTATGTAATGTTACAAAACGACCTAAATCCGTAAGGTACTTGGAAAGTATAATGGTGTTTTGAGAGTAGGTTTTAGCCTGCACTTTTTAGGAAAATAAAAATAAGAATAGTTCATTAAAGAATGGAAGGTCCTGCCGAGACCGGTTTGGCTCAGTGGATAGAGCGTCGGACTGCGCACTGAAGGGTCCCGGGTTCGATTCTGGCAAGGGCATGTACCTTGGCTGCGGGTACATCCCCAGTAGGGGGCGTGCAAGAGGCAGCTGATCGATGTCTCTCTCTCATCAATGTTTCTAACTTTCTATCCCTCTCCCTTCTGCTCTGTAAAAAATCAATAAAATATATTAAAAAAAAAAAAGAATGGAAGGTCCTAAAAAGTCTACTTTTTAAAAGGCATTCTTTACCCTCTGTTTCCTGCTTTATACTCTTCAATGCCAATATATTTTTTTCTGTATTTTATCCACCCATTTTGTATGCGTGCCCCCGGTGTCATAGATTGGTTTATCAGTTTAAGAAAGGTAATCCCTGGAACTGGGCAGGTCTGGTTAAATCTGTGGGTGCTGGGTCCTGGGTAAACTAATCCTCTACATTATCATTACCTGCACAAACATATTCAAGAAAGGAGCACTTTTTCTGACTACTGAGGTTAAATTTTAATATATTATCCTGGAGATGTCTAAGAATCTCTGTGTGTGTGTCTGTCTCTCTGTCTTATGATATGTAAAATGTATCACTATGAAAGCAGTGATATTCAACAGTTACTAAGCCTGTAATAAAATACATTGGTGTGACAGCACAACTCTAGAAGTTTTGAGAATCGGTAGGACTGTTCCTAAATATTCTGGCCCCCTTTTTCCAAACAAATGGTGGGATTGCTCTCCTTCACCTTTTTTCAAATTAGGTATAACCTTGTGATTTAAGCCACGTCTGTACAGAACCCTCGTTAACCAAAGAGTGATGTGCTATATTTTCCTGTGGGAAAACATGTAAAAATTCAGTGGGGTTTCTAAGTTATTCTGAAAATACCCTCCTGCTCGCCCAAAATGGGTCATGTAGTTTAAGAGAAATAACATTTTAAACCACACACATTTGGGATCATTTTTTTTGTTAATCACAATAAAACTCAGTTAATTCTGACTAATAAATTGGTTGTATTTTTTTTTTTTATCGGTTCTTTTGAACCAGTACCTAAAGGTTTGGTCCATAATAGTACTTTCTGAATTACTGTAAGTTGCAATGATTCAGCTGTTTTACATTTTGTTCAATGAAACACATGTGCATGTTAGTTAATAAATAACAGTTGCCAGATAACATTTCATATAGGCAAATACCTATACATTAGAAATATTTTTGTTATATTGAAAAATTGAAGACATTTCAAATGATTTAAACAAAAGGAGATAGCTAGCTAAATTGTGGTTTTGAGAAGAGCCTAGCCTAGAAGATGTAAAACTTATATCTTAGTCCTACTTTTTAAAATTACTGGCTGCAGTACCTTGGATAAGTTATTTAAAACCCAAAATTGTTTTCACATTTTAAATTACAAAATATAAAATAGGCTCATATTGCAAACTTATTTTTTTAATTTTTTAATTATTTTTTTATTTACAATATAAATTATATTTAATAGTAGTACATATGTTTTTCCTACCCCCCCAGCACATGTCCCCACCTGCCCCCCTCCCCGTCCCAGTGTCTTTCATTCATTGGTTATGCTCATATGTATGCATACAAGTCCTTCGGTTGATCTCCCCCAGCATCTGCCTCCCATCCACTCCAGCCTTCCCCCTGTAGCTTGACAGCCTGTTCGAGGCCACCCTGCCTCTATATCAATCACTTCCCCCTGTTTCTTTTCTTGAAAAATATCTTGCCTCTGCATACTAGAAACAAACGTATAAGAGCAAAAAAAGTTTGAGTGTCAGTTTCAATGTCCAACTGTTCTGAGTCCCAGTTTCAATGTCAAATAGTTCTTCATGTGTACATGTCAGCAATGGTATCCAGATGGTGGACAAATCGTGGCAATGCAACATCCATCCTCTCTGGTTTGGTCCTGGGCCACCTGCAGCCATGCACAGCTGCCGACTGCTAGCATGGCAAGGTGTCATCAGTGTCCACCATCTCTGGACCCTCCTCGTGGCTGGAACAGACCCGTCAGTTCCTCACTGTCGCAGGAACCCACATGGTCTTGGAGTTGTTCTCTGCAAACACACAAACACATTCTGGACCAAAAGTTAACAAAGGGATCCTCTCTGCAAAATAGACTTGGGATTCTTTTTATTTTTGCCTAAATGATTTTCCTTTGGCTTATTTTGACACCATGTGTGTTTTCTCATGGGTGTCCTGCAGTTGGTTTTACAAATGGAATTTTCTTTTCTGGAGTAAGAATTTTCTACATGTATTTTACTTATAGGATATTTTTCCTTACATGACATTACTCCACTGTCCCCCCCCCCCACCCCCTTTTGGTTAATAAGGGCTTTTGGAAATTTTATCTTGCAGTCTTGGTAATTTTAAATTTTAATTTTTGCACACAAATATGACTGCTTTAGGTTCTTTGGATGTTAGACAATTTTACAGTGAGAAGAACTACTAACAGATAATTTAGTTAATGTTTTAGGAAAAGCTTTTTGTCCAGTACACTTAGATTTTCTTGAGTATTCACTTATTTCACATGGCCAATTTAAATTAATCTGAAAACTTGATTACTATTTTACTGTCAATTTTAATACTCAAGCAGAAATCTTAGTTTACCCAGTAAATACTCGTGGAAAGGAATGTTTGCATTTTTGAGTAGGTCCTCAGCATTCCTGGTAATAAACCAAATTTAGATATAGGGTAGCTATTGCTGGCCAAGTCTCTGTCTACCACCTGGGTCCCGGTGTGAGTTGTGCGTGGGAGGCGTAGCAGCCTTGGGGGTAGGAGACCTTCCTCAGGGGGGTGATAATTCAAGCCTCTGCAAGGTTTGTGAGTGAGGGTCTGTGCCCCACCTCTGTTGACCGTTAAGTTATCTCCTGTTGGCCCCTCTGCGACTGTGCCTGTCTTAGGTTGTTCCTTCCCTGAGGAATCTTACCCATCTCTGGCTAACCAGCCATCCTCCGGGGCCAAACAGGGTGATGTGAGGTTCAGTCCTGTCTCCTTTGTAGTCTATGCCCCCATGGCCTCCACGTCCAGCACCTGCCTTGGGGTCCCCTCGCCTGCTGGCGTGGTCCCGGTACTGATCACATATTTCGGGTGACCAAGGTTTCTTCTCCAGAGAGGGCCCAGCTCATGCCATTGGTCAAGAGACAGATCCATGGTGCCAGCTGCCCAGAGGCTTCAGCCACAGCTTGAACTGAAAGTTCAAGCATCAGCTGTGTGTATTTGGATAATAAGAAGAGTGTCCTTCTTGGCAAAAGTGCTTAGCTTCATAGAAGGAGTTTGGAAGTGTTACATCCTCTTGAATTTTCTGGAATAGTCTGAGGAGTATAGGTTTTAGTTCTTCCTTGAATGTTTGGTAAAACTCCCCTGTGAAACCGTCTGTCCCTGGGCTTTTGTTTGCTGGAAGCTTTATGAACACTGCTTCAATTTCTTCCACAGTTATTGGTCTATTGAGTTGAGTAGATTCTTCCTGATTGAGTTTTGGGAGGTTATATTTTTCTAGAAATATATCCATTTCCTCCAGGTTGTCCAGTTTCTTGGAGTAGAGTTGTTCATAGTATTTTTTAACAATCCTTTGTATTTCAATGGGGTCTGTTGTTATTTCACCTCTTTCATTTCTGATTTTATTTATTAGGGTCCTCTCTCTTTGCTTCTTGGTGAGTCTGGCTAGAGGTTCATCAATCTTGTTTAATCTTTCAAAGAACCAGCTTTTGGTTTTGTTGATCTTCTGTATTATTTCTTTGGTCTCTATGTCATTTATTTCTGCTCTGATCTTTACTATTTCCTTCCTTCTGCTTACACTGGGCTTTTCTTGTTGTTTTCTTTCTAACTCTTTGAGTTGTTGGGTTAGATAATTTATTGCCGCTGTTCCTAGTTTTTTTGCAGTAGGATTGTAGAGCTATGAACTTCCCTCTCAGAACTGCTTTTACTGTGTCCCATAGATTTTGGATTGTTGTGCTGTCGTTGTCATTTGTTTCCATGATGTTTCCTATCTCTTCCTTGATCTCTCTAGTAACCCAGTCATAGTTTAATAGCATGCTGTTTAGTCTCCATGTGTTTGATTTCTTTGGATTGTTTCTATTGTAGTTGATTTCCAGCTTTATGCCACTGTGATCTGAGAATATGTTTGATATGATTTATATCTTCTTGAATTTGGAGAGACTTTGCCTATGACCCAACACATGGTCTATCTTTGAGAATGACCCATGGGCACTTGAAAAGAATGTATATTCTGTGGCTTTGGGGTGAAATGATCTGAAGATGTCAATTAATTCCTTCTGGTCTAGTGATTCATTGAGGATTGATGTTTCTTTACTGATTTTTTGTTTAGAGGATTTGTCCAATGGTGATAGTGGGGTATTAAAGTCTCCTCCTATGATTGTATTGCTGTCTATCTCTCCCTTGATATCGCCTAGGAGTTTTAGTATGTATTTGGGTGCTCCTGTATTGGGTGCGTATATGTTTACCAGAGTTATTTCTTCTTGTTGGATTGCTCCCTTTAGTATTGTGTAGTGGCCTTCTTTATCTCTTGTTACATCCTTCACTTTGAGATCTAATTTGTTGAATATAAGTATTGCTACCCCAGCTTTTTTTCCATTTCCATTCGCCTGAAGAACCTTTTTCTATCCTTTCACCCTCAGCCTGTGTGCGTCTTTTTTTTGGAGGTGGGTTTCTTGTAAACAGCGGATATATGGTTCGTGTTTTCTTATCCAGTCTATTACCCTATGTCTTTTGATTGGGGCATTTAAACCATTTACATTTAAAGTTATTATTGATAGATAGTTATTTGTAGCCATTTTTCTTCTTTGCCCCTATGTTCTTTCATGGCTTGCATTGCTGGTTTGGTGGTAA
The DNA here is from genome assembly GCA_027563665.1 of Antrozous pallidus. NCBI lineage: Eukaryota > Metazoa > Chordata > Mammalia > Chiroptera > Vespertilionidae > Antrozous > Antrozous pallidus. The sequence continues at coordinate 51,658,201 of CM050520.1, read as the reverse complement.
TGTATTCCCTTAGACCTTTTATGTCTGTGAAGCTCCTGATTTGACCTTCAATTTTGATTGATAGCCTTGCTGGGTACAGTATTCTAGGAATCAGACCCTTTCTTTGCATAACGTTGTATATTTCATTCCAATCCCTTCTGGCCTGATAAGTTTCTGTTGAGAAATTACTTGATAATCTGATGGGGGTTCTTTTGTAGGTGACTTTCTGTCTCTCTCTGGCAGCTTTTAGGATCTCACTTTGTCGTTGATGTTTGCCAATTTAATTATAACATGCCTTGATGCAGGTCTTTTAGGGTTTAATTTGCTTGGAACTCTGTGAGCTTCTTGGATTTGTGTGGGTTTTTTCTTTCTTTTATCAGGGAAGTTTTCTGTCATTATTTCTTCCAACAGGTTTTCTGTTCCTTGCTCAGTTTCCTGTCCCTCTGGAAGCCTTATTATGCGGATGTTGTTTTGTTTCATGTTGTCCCAAAGTTCCCTTAGGCTCTCCTCCTGCTTTTTAAATTTTTTTTTCTAGAAGCTGCTCTACTTGGGTGTTTTTTCCTACCTTGTCTTCCAGCTCACTGATGCGGTCCTCTGCTTCATCTAGTCTACTACTGATACTTTCTATGGAGTTCTTTACCTCAGCAATGTCACTTTTCATTTCTTCTTGGGTCTTCTTCATTTCTTCCTGGCTCTTCTTCATTTACTCTTGATTCCTCTTCAATTCCTCATGGTTCTTACTCATATTGGCTTCTTTTCTCTTCATCCACCCTATGATCATTTCTCTGAACTCTCTCTCTGACAGGTTGCTTGCTTTCATTTCGTTGGTGAGGCTTGTTTTTCTTTCATTGGTGGGCTATTTCTTTGTCTCCCCATGGTCTTTCTTCTCTGTGTGTCTTGTTATGTAGTTCTCACTCTCCTGTGTTGATTTAAAGGCTCAGACTACAACACAACCAGGTGCAGCACACAAGGCACTGAAGAAGAATGTATTCACAGTATTGGTAACTCCAAAATTAAAAGTGATTGCCAGAGGAAGGTAAATTAGGTGATAGGTGGGGTAAAAGGGAGTAAGAGAAAACACACTCACACACACAAAATAAATAAAGGAAGGAAGGAAGGAAGGAAGGAAGGAAGGAAGGAAGGAAGGAAGGAAGAAAGAAAGAAAGAAAAGAAGAAAGAAAGAAAGAAAGAAAGAGAGAAAGAAAGAAAGAAAGAAAGGAAGGAAGAAAGGAAGAAAGGAAGAATAAAAAAAGGGAATGCCAAAATAAAATTGGGAAAAGGGGAAGGAGTAAAAAGAAAGGAAAAGGGAGTAAACTATAAATATGGGTTGGAAACTCCCAAAGGACCACCACTAATCCCAGCAAAAGCCAGCAACGAGTACCTGGAGATTGATACAAACTACATACAACAACTAATAATAAGGGAGGTTAGAGAACACAGAAGCTTAAATCTATCAAAAAAACAATGTAAACGTCACCAAAACACAAAACAAGGGCAACCCCCACCCCACAAAACAAATTAAAAGAAAATAATAACCAAACCAATATCACAAATATGCATAAAATATAAACAACATCAGCAGGACCGAGAGAAAAACATTTTAGGATAGTGAAGTCGGAGAAGCATTAGGTGTATATGGACTTGGAGCAGGTGGTTGGAGATTGGATATAAAAGTGGGGTGAAATTTTAACAGGGAGTAAAAAGAGAGAATAAGGAAAATCTAAACCAGAAAAAGTGTAAGGAAAATAAGGCACTAACTAGGGCAAGGTTAGCAAGAGAGTGCTGGCATAAGGGTGAAGTTGAAGTAGAGTAAAGTGATACTAAATGTTAGATGAAAAAAGACTATATAACACTAATCTCTGAGTAGAATAAAGATGGAATAAAATGGCACTTAAAAATTTAAATAGTAGTAGAAATAAAATTGATTCCTTAATTTGTGTTACACAAGAGACAATTTGTGATTCAGCCCCTAGGTGGCAGTGTTTCTGAATTGACCTCCGGGTCTATTGGTCCTCTCTAGCCTGATCTAAAATCCTGCTATGTCTATGGTATTTACTACTGATTTGTGGAAATAGGCTACCCCAGAGCTGCCTCTCTAATGGTGAGGACCTGTTCTGATCCCCATGGTCAGAAAAACAGCTCGCCCCTGTGGTCTCCCAGGTTATCCCCCACCAGGGGATCCCCCATTCCTCGTTCAGCGCTGAGAAATTCGGATTTAGAGAGGACAAATGCAGTCGCGCAAATTCACGTCCTGCTCGTATGTTTGCCCAAAACCCCTTCTCCCCTTGGGTTTGGCAGCCCCCTCCCTCCCAAAACTGCCAGGCTGGCCTTCTCCTTCAGGTTCAAATGGGTTGCCCTCTATGTATCCCCCCGTCACCAGCTCCGAGGACCCTCTTCCACTTTTGCTGGCCCCAACAGCCACAGACTTTTCCTCTTTTTTTCCCCCAGGTGAGAAACTCCCTGTGTTACCAGCTCCCTTAACCCCTGGAGAAACCTGACCTTTCCGTGGCGGAGCACAGGTTTCCTGGGAATCTGCTTCTTCACCAACTAGGAACCGATGTTGGAGGGGAAGGTGGGGTTCTCAGACGCCCAGTAGGTACCGCAACTGTAAAATCTTCAGGCTCTTTCCCTTTAAGATGGCGCAGCTGCCTCTGAGCCAGGCTCCGGGAGAGAACCCAGCCACACAGAGCCACTCCTTTGAGGGAGGCTAATCTAAGCAGTCGCCCTCCTTCTCCCAAAGCCCTGCTGTCCCCCCACTTGCCAACAAACACTCCCCGCGCAACCCTCAGCTGCTCCCTCCGTCTACCCCAGTACACAAATGATTACGCGTCCTTCTGTTCAGCCGCCATCTTTTGCAAACTTATTTTTAAAAATTGCATGGTCAGCCGAGACTGGTTTGGCTCAGTGGATAGAGCATTGGACTGCGGACTGAAGGGTCCCGGGTTCGATTCTGGTCAAGGGCATGTACCTTGGCTGCGGGGAACATCCCTAGTAGGGGGCGTGCAAGAGGCAGCTGATCCATGTCTCTCTCTCATCGATATTTCTGACTTTCTATCCCTCTCCCTTCTGCTCTGTAAAAAAATCAATAAAATATATTTAAAAAAATAAAAATAAAAATTGCATGGTCAGTGTGGCTCAGTGGTTGAGCATTGACCCATCAACCCAGAGGACACTAGTTCAATTCCAGGTCAGGGCACATGTCCAGGTTGAAGATTTGATCCCCAGTAGGGGGCAATGCAGGAGGCAGCAAATTGATATTTCTCTCTCATTGATCTTTCTATTTCTCTATCTCTTTCCCTCCCTCTCATTAAAATAAATAAAAACATGATTTAAAAAAATAAAAAAACAGATGATGTTTAAAAAATAATGAGAAGCAACAACAATAAAATGGCAATTGGCAGGTCATACATTTCTCAGTTCCAAACATATATGCTATCTCCTCTCAAAAATGACTTCCCTGTTTGAAAGAGTAAGAAAAATAAAATAAGATAAAATAAACAAATAATATATTTGCTGTTGGTTAAAAATGAACACAAACTTGTAAATACAACTTTTCATTAATATATTAGATATAATAAATGACATACACTGAGATATGTCAGATATTTAGTTATATAGTGAGGATATTAATGCAAAAATATATTTGAAATTTTTTCAATAAGAAAACTCAACACTGAAAAACTTCACATTTGCATTTTTTTAAATTATGTTTTTATTTATTTGAGAGAGAGAGGAAGGGAGAGAGATAGGTAGGTAGAAACGTTGATTGGCTGCCTCCTGCAGGGGATCAAGCCCATAACTTAAGCATGTGCCCTGATCTCTTGGTTCACGGGTCAATACTCAATCATTTGGCAACATAGGCTGGGCATACACATTTACATTTTTATTTAAATATTCAATCATTTCAGCTTTCAAAGTAAAATCGAAAGACTTAAAAATTAAAAATGCCAAGAAATATTTTTAATATATCACCAGCTTTAAAACAATAAAGAGCATATCATTATTTGGAAAAAAAGTTCAGACAAAAAAAATTATTTCAAAACATCATTTCAAATAAGTGTAAATTTCCTATTATTAAACTCATCAGATTACCATTGGGTGGGGGGAGAGGCATATCTCTATGTTGCACAATAAACTTTGATTAAAATGCTAAATGAAAATTGAAACAATAAAACTTCTAGAAGAAAACATATAGTTGAGTATTTCCATAGTCTTAGACTAGAGAAAGACTTTACATGACTCCAAAGTAGGGGAGATTTTTATGGATATAGTTAGATGAAAGTTTATAACTCCTGCATGAATGTGAAAGGCCATACATCATTAAATTTGAAAAAAAAATGGCGATATATATGAATAGAAACAGGTTGTTACTTTTAACATATAAACATATTTTGCAATACAATAAAAACAAAACGAAAACTCTTTATTAAACTGAGTAAAGGACAGTATCAGAGAATTCATAAATGAAGACTTTCACACATGGCTGACAGATATATACTTGGTACATTTAGGGGAAAGTGAGTCTTCCATCACATATTAAAAGGCGTAAAATATGCTATTAACCTAGAAATTCCAGTGATATCAAAGTGTATAAAAATTACTGCAAGTTGTTTAAGGCAGTTTAAGAATAATGGTTAATAATGTTTGACCAGTTGTGATATGCCATTTATTTGCTTATTTAATTCCCTCACTCAGTCCTTTGAAGAGGTATTATTATTATCCGCCCTCCCCCCACCTTTTTTAATGAGAAGTCTGAGGTCCAAATTAGTCTTAAAACCCATTATAAAGTTTAGGCATTTTTTTGTAATATCAAAACAAAATATTAGGTAAAGCCTAAGAATTGAGGATTGATTTATTATACTTCTTCAATGCATAAAAAGTTATTCATGGAGCCATTAAGATAATATTGAAGAAGGGTTAATGATATGGGAAAAATGTTCGTGGTACATTGTTAAGTGAAAAAATCTAGTTTCCTAATAATATAGAGTTTATGACCCCACTGAAAACAAACAAACAAAGAAACATAAGACATAGACATGTGCTTAGTATGCATACTAGAACCAACTGCCATCAGTAGTTATTCTGGCTGTTTTGAGTATGGGTCAATTTTCATTTGAATCTTGTGACTTCTCTCTTTAAATTTTCTATAGCAAATAATAATCTCTTAAAATAAAACATTTTAATAAAGATATATTTTGATAATTTGTATACAGAAAGCATGGGGGCATTCTAATTGTCACTATATGTGTACCCAATAGGATAAGGGAAGGGCTTTCTCAAAGTCTAAATTTAGATTATACCTAATTTATCTGTCACTATTCTTAATTCTTTAATATTTTGAATTCTTCAGTAAAAATATATTCTTCAAAACCTCTGGTATATAGGTATAATAGTTATGAAAACAGATTTATTGATAAAGAAGGTGGAATTTTATATCAATAGCTTTTGGATCTTTCCTCCTCATCCCACTCTCCTTCTCTAATTTCATTACTTATGCTTAATTTGAATATCACTCCATTTTCCGTTTTCAAGATTCTAAATATGACTCATAGACCAATTGTAATTGGACGGTTGGTACTTGAAATGATCTCAGACTAGCACCCACTAAATTCAAACAATATGCTAAGCTGTATTCATAGGCACACTTTGATTGTCATGGAGTTTAAGTGGAGAGAAATATTATAAGCATATGGACAATTACGTAACAATAACTTTGTGTAAAAGTAAATGCAAACATAGGAAAGGCATCGGGATGTTAAATGATTTCCAATTATCTAGATTCGTGGTTGGCAAACTGTTGCTCACAGGCCACATGCGGTTCTTTGGCCACTTGAGTGTGGCTCTTCCACAAAATACCATGGCCTGGGCGAGTCTATTTTGAAGAAGTGGCACTAGAAGAACTTTAAGTTTAAAAAATTTGGCTCTCAAAAGAAATTTCAATTGTTGTACTATTGATGTTTAGCTCTGTTGACTATGAGTTTGCCAACCACTGACCTAGATGATCATTACTTATTTTAGAATGTAAAGTGTTCTCTGTGGATTTGAGTCCTTTTACAGGACTTCATGTGTTAAGAGGGATCTTAACTATAAAATGCTGCACAGGCATTGAACAGATGAAGGAAAAAGCCTTGTCAGTGAAGGTAGAGGGATGACAGCAGCCTTACTCAGCCAGGAACATTGACTAGGTATCTCCACACTGCTGCTTTGCACTTAGCTCAAGATAATTTACTTCTGGAAATCAACACACACTGAAACTCCTCTATGCCTATCAGTCTTTACAGATCACCTCCAACATCAAACAAATCACATTATGTTGCAAATGTTAACTTTTTCTCTGCTTCTGGTTAATAAGATGAGTGTTCCTTGAGGGCAAGATACCTCTTCTTTTTTAATCCCATTGTATCACCTAGGATCACAAATTGTGGAATACAGAAAAATTTAAGAGTCTCCTTCCCCTTCAATAATATGGCAATCTAAAATCATGTGTTTGTTTTTTTTTCCATCCCAAGCACCTATCGTCTGGCACATTGTGCTGTACAATGAACATAAAAATAAAAATAAATAAATGGAAATGTATAGCATCGGCATAGTTATTAAATGACAAGAGGTGACCTATTCACTGAATGTCATAGCTTCTGATCCAGCAGAGGACAGCAAAGCACACATGTAGTCAAAAGTACAGAGGATGATGTATGTGTCATACACGACTTAATTAGATTTAGATGAATATAGTGCAAACCAGACAGACAAGTGATCAAAATGAGTGATTGAAATGAAAAGTCAAAGCAAACTCCCAACTGTACGTCAGAGCATATTTCAAGCTGTACATTTTGGAAAGGGTGGGTGACAGAAAGAGGTGTTGTCTAAGGAGACAAAAATATGCCTTTAAATTGTGGTGAGAATATTAAAAACATGTGATTCAGCTTGTTGCCGGTCCCCGCTATCCAAATTTTAATTTCTTCCATATGGGCTAACATATTGCCACTCTTGCTCTCATTTGGATCTTCACCAAAAGACTGAGTTAAGAACATGCCATTATTATTGCTATTATACAAAAGAGAAAGCTGAGGCACCACAAGGTTGCATTGCCTTGGGTTTTGAGGAGACTAGCTCATGGCCTATGTTCTTTTTAGTCTATGGAGTCCCCTTTTTATTTATAGGCCCATGTTGGCTATCGGAAGCGCCAGGCTCGTTCTCTTTCCTCTGTTCCTGCCTCCAGCTGCTCTGAAAGTTATAGGTTTCTGGACAGGAGGCAGCTACATTAAGTGTGGCCTCTCGGTGGGCTGGGCTATTAAAAGTGCCATTTCTGTATTTATCCTGGGTTTTAGGGAGGCTGGAAGGGAAACGCCTCCTCAGTTCTTTCTAAGGAAGTCTCCGAGTCAGCACTTTAGGACGCACAGTACAATATTTTAATAGAGAGGGGCCCAGAGACCATTCTCCAGAAGTTGCTAAATGTCAGGACCATAGAGGCAGGCTTTATGGATTTCTTTAAAGAGCGTCATTAACTTAACTAATTGGAAAGAGGAGATTTGCAGGCTTGTCTGCTTGCAGGGGTGAGAAGACAAAGTCAATAGGATGTCTGTGCAGGAAACAGGGCTGTGATAAGCCACTAACCACTCCTGGCAAATGGACAATGCGTTTGCATTTGGCCCGTTGTAAACAAGGATGATAACTGAAGCTGCAGCATCTAGCAAGAAAAGACACAGTTTAGAGACACCCTGAAATGGATAAAAATCCCACTTCAATTATCAACCTTGATAATAGAGAATAACTACTTACCTTCTGTGAGTTTAAATTTTAAATCTGTAAAATAGGGAATATTCCACTTCTACATGCTGTTGTGATAATTCCTAATAATGAACTCTGGGTAGGGATAATGGAGTGACAATGCTTTCACCTTTATTCCCTAAATGAGAATAAAGAATGGTTTAACCTGCATAAACCCACAGAGGAAATCAGCAAGGAGTGTAGGTAAAAGCAATATCAGGACCTGTGAAGTTGATAGACAGCTGGTAATTGAGCTGATCCTAAACTAGTAGTCAGAAAAACTAAAAAGCCCTTGATATGTAATGCATATTAAACTTTCTAAAAAAATATGGGGACAGGAAGTGAGTTACCTCTGGGAATAGGGATAAAGGTGAAAAAAATGAGGACTGGTGAGTGTCTATGAAAGAAACTGTGTTACTCACACATAATCTCTCCTACCATGTCCTCCAGCTTTTAGAAGTTTAAAAAGGATAAAATAGGGAGTTTCTGGTCAGAAGGCACCAACCGTTGTTGTTGGAGCAACATTATATTGAAAAAACAGGGGCTGAGTATGTATTTAGACACTGAATGCTGAGACCTACAGAACTCTCCCCTCCTGCAATATCCAGTCTCCAACAAGATTGGGAAATTCCTCTCAGGGGAAACTGACTGACCCAGGAGGAAAAACATCAAGGAAACAAATTAGCCAGATAACCTTATAATTAGACCCATGGTCTTCAAGTCATATACATTGGCTCAAACTCCCAAATAGATTTTTAGGTCTCGACTCATAAATATAAGCAGATAACTAAAAATTACAGGCAACAGAAGAATGCCTCTAATATGAAAGATTAATAACAAACCAACAACAACAACAATAAAAACAATTGTGGATAAACAAAAACTATTAAAAGAAAAATTTTAACATTTTGTTAACAATATTAGAGGACTAAGAGAAGATATTACTTATATTACACAAGACTAGGATTCTATGATAGGGTACATTAGAAAGCAAGAATTATTTGTAATTATATGTGATAATTTTATATTTATATATCCATATATAATTTTATGTGCTAATGCATGCATATATATATATATTTATATGCGTATATACACATAGATATATCATATATATGATATCAGAACAAAACCATTAAATGCTTAAAATTTGAAGTTGAAAAATCTTGGCTTGCATTGTTAAATACCCCATCATCAATCTTAGCACAGAATTATTTGGCCTCCCTATCTTCTTTACTTGAACAGAAAAAAAAAATGTTAGCAATGGGTAATGTCTGAAATGTGTAGGATGTCAAGATAGCCATTCAACTCTGAAGGGATGGGATGGAACTCCAGTAGGGCTTGTGGTTGAACATGCTTCCATCCCAATGGGATGATGACTTCAAAATAAAAATTAGATAGACATTGATAAATTCAAAACTTGTGACTTTCTTATCCTCATGTAGAGAGTAAAGCTCCTATAAATGGAATATTTTACCCATTTGATGTCATGGGAATAAAAATAATTTTAGTCCCACTAGAAATTTTGATTTCCACATTCACAATTTAAAAGAGTAAGTGTATACTGAATATGAATGGCTCAGGGGCTATAATAAAATACAAGGCATAACCTACACTGGAATAAAACCTATGCATCTAAAAATATACTGATATCTCTCCATTCTAAGAACTCATTGCATGTGAGACGGACAGTTCATTTAATAACAGCTTTTCATTGGGGGAAAACAAGAACTATAATTAGTTTAGCTGAGCATACTAGTTCTAATACATATCCTGTCTTGAATTTTAGTTTAATAAACTGTGTCATAAAGTAAAGAAAATGTAAGAATTGACAATATGAGGAGTTATTGATAAGAGGCATTTGAATAGATAATAAATGACTTACAGAATGAGAAACAGATGGAAAAAGGGTGTATATTCTCTGGTGAATGAAGAGACCACTGTATAAGTAAAGACATTCTCACTATGTGAAAAAAAACAATGTGATGATACACATACCTTTGACTGTAGCCTGGGAGATAAACCCCACCAACATTCATGCCTTTGTTTCTCAGAGCTGGAGATGAGCTTAATTTTTCTTCAGCCCATTCTTTAAGAGATCACAAATGGGCCTGCTTTTGTAGATAAAGGCACTTTCTTTGGTACCCAAAGTACCTTTGAACGAATGGAATTGTCAACCTTTAGAAAACATGTGATTTTTCATTAAAAAAAAATATATCTCACCTCTGGCAGCAGTAGGCCATCATTGCTACCAGATAATGTCAGAGAATGTGAGAATATTATCCAGTTCAGACTGGGCATGTGCTATCTGATTAACCACAGTCACAGCTCTGCTGCTTTTCTCATTTAGGTTTCCAACCTGGTCCCTGTAGGTATGTTTATTTGCTCCCTAAACTCTAAATGAAGGCTTCATTATACTATTCTGCACAATAGAAAATGCATGCTTAATGGATTTTTTATTCACTTATTTTCATTTGGCATTTGTTAGGCACTCAATCCCTAACATTACCCATGTTGGGGATTGAGTGTGCCTTGAGGTCAAATGTCAGGGCCAAAAAATCCATCACTGTGTACTGTTATCTATATTTATAGGAAAAGCATACTATCTCGCTGCTCATCACTCATTTGCATGTCTCATTGATTTTTTGTTTGTTTGTTTTCAGGGCAAACTTTAAATTTGCACTGTTTTTTAAACTGCTAAAGTGTTTGCAGTAAGTCCTCCAAATGTATTTTCATATCCATGGTCTATGACTAGCATCTGGCATTCAGTTGGTACCTTCTAAAACTTGTAGAAAGAATGAATGAATGAATGTATGAATGTATGAATAAATACCATTCTCTAGCTCCTGGAGATTGACTCCTGCTACAGACAGCAGTGACTCAAGTGTCTACTGAGCAACCCTGGAGTAATCTTTAACACCCCACTCTCTTTCCCATAGCCAGATCATGACATCTACAGGGTACTGTGTTTACAGACCTGCAAATGAACTCTCAGTGCTTTCAACAACCTGTTAGGGTCTCATACATACTCAGGGAAAGCAAGAGACAATTTGTGAGACATTTAAAGTAACTCCTAGGAAAGAGATGAAAACATAGTTCAAAGTGACTTTTACCCACAATGACGCAGCTATCTATACATTGCACTAGAACAATGGTCGGCAAGCTCATTAGTCAACAGAGTGGCAAACTGCGGCTATGTGGCTTGCGAGGTGCAGTGTGCCAACCACTGCACTAGAACATAGGAATAGTACTCATTAAATATGAAAATAAAGTAATATTTTACTTCCCTAAAGAAAATGTGAAAAGGACAAGTAGAAGCTTTACAAATATTGGGAAAGAGGTAGAAATTTTTTAAAAAAAGTTTTCATAGATCGAATTGGACAAGCTTCTATAGACTCAATACATTTTATAAAAAACTAGGGGGTTGGTGCGTGAAATTTGTGCACTGGGGGTGATTGATCCCTCAGCCCAACCTGCCCCCTCACACATACTGGGAACCCTCTGGCTGAGGCTTTAGGCCTTGGGCACCCAGCCATTGCCCTGTAATGGGGCAAATGGCTGGCTCCATCCCAGTTCCACCTACCTCTCCAACCAGGGACTTAGCCCCAGGCAGCTCACCCCTGGCTAGCATGGGGTTTGGCCCCACCCGTTCAGGTCCGGGCCACCTTGGACAGGCCCTCCTAGGCCCCCCCAGGCCCAGGCTGCCTCAGCCACACCTTCCCCACCCCCGTGACCCGGGCTCCATCGGCCACACCCCACACAGCCCAGGCCACCTCAGACACTCTCCCTTAGGGGCCCCCCCCCCACCCCCGCAAGGCCCAGGCAGCCTCAGACATGCCCCCCAGGCCTGGGCCACCTTGACCACACCCCCCAGGCCTGGACCGCCTAGGTCACACTCCCATGCTCCTGATTGGCTGGTGGGCATGGCTTGTAGGTGTAGAAGGTACAGTCAAATTTGCATGTTACTCTTTTATTAGATAGGTTTATACCTTGTATTTCAAATGCAGTTAGAAATTACTCATTTGTGTTTATCAATTTGATATTCAAGCCAATCCTTAGGAGGACTTCTGTTTCTGATGAGATAACTAAGGTTTAGGGTTTAAAATCCCAAACTTTACTACATATTAGAAACATTTCTGTGAAAAATATATATTCATTTCATATTAAATGGAGTTGGCTGAGTACCTTTCTAGCAGCTGTTCCATGACATATTACGCAAAATGTTTCAAATACTGTATTTATGAGGTAGAATATTCTAGATTTCAAGAACTTGGGCCTTCTCAACTTTACCTAATTCCTATAAATCTTAACTTTAAATCTCCTTGACATGTAATACAAGGTGTAATTTCAGATGTTCAGATTCTCACTCTGGCTTTTCATTTCGAGGCTGTGGCATAACCTTCATAAGCAGCTCCACCATTAACATTTATGGTAACCTTCATCAGTTCCCCTTTCAAAGACAGATTGCTTTTCATTTCACCTGCATCTATCTTGATCTGCATAACCTTTATTGGTGCTTAGTTTACAACCTTTGGGAATTCATTTATTAAAGAGATTGGTTTACTGCAACTTTGAAAAACAAGGAAATATTCCCATCAGGGATGTCTGGGACATGAACATTAGTAGAACAAACCAGCATTTTCCCTTAATGGATGGTAGCTACTTACATGACCACAGTTGGAGCACTATTCTGTATCAAGGTTTCCCCTGCTATAATATCATTGCAAAATATATCCTGTTGTTCCATAAAAATACCACCCAATATTCCTCCATAACCATGCCCACTTCTCTTTTAAGTACTTATTCAATCTCTTATAAGCTTCTTAATAAAAGAGACAGTAGTTGCTTTAATCACCACTTCTCAGTGCCCTTTAGATACTGCTTCATAGCAAACACAATAAATACAAAGTATCTGGGGGACTGTGTCTTTAGTCTCTGTGGAAAATTCAAAATTCACATTTATAATAATAAAAGTGTAATATGCTAATTAGACTGGATGTCCTTCAGGATGATCTTCTGGACAAAGTTGGAGTTGCGATGGTAGCCTGGGTCCCAGGTTCCTACTGGTGGCTAGAGGGAAACTGGGAAGCCAGGGTTCCAGGTGCCAGAAGGAAGCCAGTGCCAGCAGCTGGGAAAAGGAAGCCTACTCTTGCATGCATTGGGCCTCTAGTTTATTTATAAAGAGCATTGGAATTCCTCCAGTCTAGAAGCCTTTATCTTCAATGGATTTCCACTGTATTCTGCATGCCTCCTCCTTTCCAAGATTTCTAATAAAAATGTCAAACATACATAAAATCTGAAATAATCTTGCAAAAAGCACCCATATAACTATCATTTAGATTATAAAATAACATTTTACTACACTCTTTTTTACTAAATATTCAGCAATCCCTCAATTTACTAACCATTATATTGCTTTTTGCTTTCTTTTATATTTTGAGCAAAAAAGAAAAAAAAGGGATAGAGAATTAGTGGACATGGACAACAGTGAGATAATTGGGAATGGTAGTGGAGGGAGATGGAGGTGGAGGTGGTAGAGGGCATAAAGAGGATAAAAGTTTGTAGAAAAAAATACATCAATTTTTAAAAAAAAATAAAGTAAATTGAAGACATGTGCCCTCAATTACTTCAGCATGCATATCAATGAGAGTTCAACATTTGTTTGTTATTTTTTATTGTTTAAGGTGTATTTTACATTTAAGGAAATGAACAAGTCTTTGCAGTGTTCATTCAATGAGTGAGACACGCATATACTTATATAAACGAATCCTCTATCAAAAATGAAACATAATTTTAAATGCGTCCCCTTTATACCCCCTCACAAAAGCCCACCTCTACCCAGCCACAGGTAACTACCAATCTCATTTTTCCCCACTTGTTTTGCCTGTTCTAATACTTCATAGAAGCGTGCATTCTTTTGTATGAGGAGCTTTTATTTTTCTCAGCACTAAGTTTCTAGGATTCATCAATGTAGCTGTTTGTTTTGTATTTAATGAAACCCAAGTGCCTTCCGAGGACTTTGTAGTTCTAGTATATACTCTAGCTCTGCCTAACCCTGAGTCCTCAGTTCTTTTTCTTCTCTCCATATTATATTCTCATCTTTCTAAAACTCTCTCTCTCTCTCTCTCTCTCTCTCTCTCTCTCTCTCTCTCTCTCTCTCTCTCTCTCATCTCTATCTCTGTATGTATCTCTCATTGCTTTTGCTTGCACTGGCTGTTCCTTCCTTCTGAAAATAGCTTCACCTGGTTCTGTATGGGACAGCTACCTTTGCAGCCTTTAGGTCTCTACTCAGATATCATCTCAGAGAATTCTTTCTGACAACCTTATCTGGAGTATCCCTCTTGTCCCTGATTGTTTGCTATCATAGCATTTTATTTATTACCTTTTATCACAAGCTATAGTTATCTTGTTTGTTTGCTGGTCTTTTAAATCCCTTTCTTCCCCTATGAGAATGCAAGACCATTAAGACTAACCCTGGGTTTTCTTTGTTCATCTTTGAATCTTCAGAATAAGCACAATTATGGGCATGTGGTATTTTATCACAATTTGCTGTTGAAATATATTGACTTTGAGGGTTTTGCTGATAAATAATATGCTTTTATAGTCTTAACACCCCTTGAATCCTATGGTCTACAGAACAAAAGTTGGTTTTGATTACTACTAGAAGGCAAGTACCCATGAGAAAGATAATGCCTAAAGCTTTCTGGTGTTTTGTGTATATGAGTTTATATTTTTTTCTAAAGGTATATGTTGGTAAAAATAGCATTCACTATCTTATGACCTGTCTTCCTAATGCCCTATGATATAGTGTCCCATGTATCCTTAAGCCTGGAGAGTTATATGTTATTATTACAGACATTATACAGAAGAGAACAAACATACATCAGAACAAAGAATGACTTGGCCAAGATGACATGTCTGGTAAAAAGTGCAGCCAAGTTCCCATTTCAAAGTCTGGGTCCCTCTCTACTATTTCATGCAGAAAGACATTAAAGCCCTCAGGGAAAATAGTAAATAAATACTACAAATTGCAAACATGGGGCAATGAGCTTTACAAATGCCAATTTATCCAATCTATTTAATATCCTGTTCAAGAACTAGTGATGTACCCACTTTATTTTTTCAGCTTTATTGAGGTACAATTGACAAAATTTCATATATATATATATATATATATATATATATATATATTAAAGCTGTACAACATGATTTTGGATATATAAATTGTGAAATGATTACCATAACCAAGATAATTAACATATCCATCATTTCTCATAGTTGTCTTATTTTATTTTCTTTTTTATTTTTGGAGGGGGTAAGAGAACATTTAAAATCTATTGCCTTAGCAAATTTGAAGTATAAAATACAATATTATTGATTATGGCCACCAAGCTGTACATTAGATCTCATGATTTATTCTTCTTGAATAATGTACACTTTGTAACCTTTGGCCATTATCTAAACCTTGGCAACTACCATTGTATTTTCGGTTTTTATGAATTTGACTTTTTATATATATCACATATAAATGAGAGCTTATAGTATTTGTCTTTCTATGCCTGGCTTATTTAACATAACTGTCACATTGACTTCCAGAAGTGAGATCCCCATTTTATAAGAAAACATTCATGACAAACCCTACAATATGAACTGATCATTAAAAGGGGCTTATAGGATATGCTTTCCATGAGTAAAACCATACATACAAACATGTGTAAATCAATCTTATAGATGAGGAAGGAATTCTTTAAATGAGGTCTGCTTTGGGCATTCTGGATATCCTGTTAAACATACAGTTTTATCTGTGTTTAGACCATGGACTGGCAGACTGACCAAGGACTACATTTGATTTTGGGAATGCAAGACAAGAAAACACACAGTTCCTGTCTTTGTTAAGAGTATATTTAAAAATGAAATAGAGTAAAACACATACAAAGTATGCCCTATAAAAGGTCCATGATACAGGTGTATAGACTGTAAAAGAACAGTAAGGAATATATAATTTACATTAGTACGTCTGAGATGGTCTGGCTTAAGCTCACATTAAAGTTTAAATACAAAGACCATTATAAGTTAATTAGATGAAGAGAGAGAAATTTTAGGCAAATAAAGTCATAGAAACAAAGGCCCTAAGATAATAGGACCTAAAGTTTCCACATAACTGATTTGCCTAGGCTGCAATATAGTGATCATGGAAGAGGCAAGACATATAGAGAGGGACCAGATTAACAGGGCATTTCCATGACAATGAGATTTGAATTAATCATATCTGTAATAAGAAATCACTGAAGATAGGTCAATAAAGAACTGTAATAAAGAACGTGGGTTCTTACCTTGGCTAAATTACCATAACTACTCTAATAAGGCTTAATTTCCTCATTTGTAAAATTGGGGTGATATTTGAGCCTATTACATCTCATTGTTAAAAGAAATAAACAAAACAACAAGAAAATGTTTATAGAATCATATTTACCATATAACAATTATAATTATTTTGCTATTTGACAATGATATGTTATTTTATAATTAGTTAAGAGCTTTAATCTTGATGATAAATGATAAACAAGAGTAAGTAAAATATAAAATAGCAAGGTTGATCCCAGAACTCAGGTGTGAGAATCACCCAGAGAGAGGGATGGACCAAGTCCCACCCCCCCACACACACTCCATTTGTGAAGTGTATGTGTGTGTGTGTGTGTGTGTGTGTGTGTGTGTGTGTGTGTTAAATCATTCGTTATAATCTATACTAGAGGCCCGGTGCATGAACTTCATGCACTGGAGGAACTGAAGGAGTGTCCCTCACCTCAGCCTGCACCCTTTCCAATCTGGGACCCCTTGGGGGATGTCCTACTGTTGGTTTACCAGCAGTCAGATATCCCTTTCACAATCTGGGACTGCTGGCTCCTAACACTCACCTGCCTGCCTGCCTGATTGCCACCTATCCACTCCCCTGTTGGCCTGATTGATGCCTAACTGCTCCCCTGCCAGCCATGTTCTAGCAACCATCTTGTGGAGGCCATCTTGTGGTGATTGTCTTATGGTGGCCATCTTGTGATGATGTGGGGGGTGGCCATCTTCTGATGATGTGGAGACAGCCATCTTATGGTAGCCATCTTGTGACAATGTGAGGTTGGCCATTTTGTGATCACGTGAGGGCACAAGGGCCACCTAAGCTCTTATTAGTATAGATGGCAATTCATTGTATATATGCTTGCAATTCAGACAAGTGATTTGAACTGGAGATCTAAATTTGAGAATCATTGGAGATATAAATTTTAGATTTAAATTTGATATTTAGAAGTTTGGTGATATTATCTATGGAGGGAATGTACAATGAGACATAGATAGAACCAGAACTGAACCCCAGAACATCACCAAAATTAGGGGTTTACTGGAAAAAGAAGATATTGTAAGAAGACTGAGATAACAGGTTGAAAGGACAAAGAAAATGATTGTCTGGAGCCACAGAAGTCAAGATAAGAGAATTTTCCAAGAAGCTAGAAATGATCAGCAAGAATAAATGATAGCAAATGAGTTCTGAAAAAATAGTCTGCTGGATTCAACATGAGGTGCTTATCGGTGACATTAGGAAAAATAAGTTCACAAAAGTGTGAGAGCAAAAGAGATGGGAAGGAGTAGATAGTGAATGGGAGAGGGCCAGAGAGAGGCAGCTTATACAAAAATATTGTTTGATAATCTTGGTTGTGGATATTAAAGAATAGGGTAGTGTTGAAGAGGAATCTGAGATAAAGAAATATCGAATACAGAAATATTTAAAATATTTTCTTTTTTATTTAATTTATTAGGGTGACACTGGTCAAAATTATGCATATTTCAGGTGTACAATTCCAGAACACATCATCTGTACTCTGTATTGTATGCGAATTACCCCAGTCAAGACTTTGTCCATCACCATTTATGCCCCCCAAAAAATAATTTCAAACTACAAGCTTAATATCCACCTACTTGTAACAAAGTAACACAACAAAATAAGAGAATAAAGCTGGACCTATTCCCTCTATTTGTTCTCAGTCTTCACTCATCCACAAAAATAACCAAACCAACTTTAACAGTAGGCCATGCATGTTTTCCCTAGCTCAAACAGACATTTGCAAGAGTTTATATCCAATTTACTTAGAGAAAATATTACACTTGGTTTTTTACCTAAGTGGAATTATATCATCTATGGAGTGTCTAAAAATATATACACAGTTTGAATAATTATTAATTTCCATGATTCTTTTTTCAGATTTAACTCATTTGAAGTAGTAATTATTCAAAATGTGTATATATTTTGGGGGACCCCCAGTATATTTGTTTCCAATTTATTTGAAAACAATATGCCATCTCTGTGATTGAATAAACATGAACCTCTTTTTTCTAATTTGTTTATACTTATATATAAACATATATTTTGTTTTATATATAAAACATCATATCCACATACAGAGATTTCTCATTTTTGTGCAGTTTTTGTTTTAGTTGTTGCTTCCTCCTTCCCTGAGCCCCTATCCCCTCTTTCTACAAAGCCCTCACTCCCAGCTTTTTCAGGCTTGTTAACAATTGGCTGATTAATATTTCACACTCTTCATGCTCAAATAATCTCTTCTATTTTTTATGTTTCTGTCTTTTCTATAAGACAACATGCATGTATTCAAATAATAAAATAAATCACAATGGCCTTGATAACTCTTTTATTTTTAGATTCCCATATTCACCTTCATCCTTAAGTGACTAAAAACAGAATTAGGAAGAAAAAAAAAGGAGGTCTGCATACCTTTAATAAATAAATATGTGGAGTACAAAAATATATGCTACTTAATATTCTTAGAAATATATCTGAATATCTTCAAAATGCTTTATAGTTGCTAATTAAACCTCTTCATGCCAAGCAGTTTAACTAACGAATATATAGTAACTTCACAGAGGGATCATTTCATTTGACTCAAGTGTTCTCCTCCAGAGTAGAATAAAATAGCTATGTGATAACCCGGAGTAACACTGAACTGCATCTTAAGATGGAAAATGAATGGTCCTATTAGAGCCAAATGAATCTGCCAAGGGAGTTTATACAGAATGTATTTTAGATTTAGAATTTGCATGGCATGCTAGTTTTTATCGCTATTAATATGCTATTATGAAGCTGGGTGCTTGGTGTTTTAAAGTGCCTCCTGATCATAAATTAGTCAACACATAAAATGCTTCTGAAGTAGCATCCCAATTTTCCAGTTGAAATCTCTGCAACCCAAGGTGATTAAATGACTCTCATCAGGTATTTCAATTTCTGTACTTTACCCCTGTGCCACTTTTTTCATAAGGGCATGTATATTTTGGAGTATCTACTACATTGCAAGGCCTGAATTAAATAGGTGCTTTGGATATCATCACATTTACTTCTTATAATCATGTTGAGGTGGCTATGCTTTTCCTCCATTTTGAAGGCAAGGAGACTAGAGTTTAAATGATTTGCCAAGAGTGGAAAAGGGAAATAATTTTCACCCACTGGAAGACATGGCAAGTCACATTTGGCAGAATGGATAGCTTTGAACTATGTAATCTGCCATATTTCCAAAGACAGCTAAATCTCAGCATCTCTGGTTGAATTTCAAAACCTCTATAATCTGAATGTATCCTATCAATTCAACTGTATATACCACCACTGTGCCTGACCAGTGTGGCTCAGGGTTTGAGTGTTGACCTATGAACCAGGAGGAAATAGTTGATTCCAGGTCAGGCCACATGCCTGGGTTGCAGGCTCAATCCCGGGTGTGCAGGAGTCAGCCAATCAGTGGTTCTGTCTCATCATTGATGTTTCTATCTTTTCTGCTCCCTTCCTCTCTGAAATTAATAAAAATATATTGATTATATATTTTATAAAAATAAAATTATCATCTGCTTAGCTCCTGCCACATTGTTATCCACTCCTGATTGTTTATGGTTTTGTTCCACCTGATATATTGTCTTCCTTTATTTCCTACTATAACTACACTTAAACTTCCTTAACTCTGGCTCACTTAGTTACATCAAGATATGTGACTGAACTTTGGCAATGGGAGACAGGAGGTGTTTTCCACCTGCAAGCCAGGCCATAAAATATCCTGCATGATTTGATGTTAAAAACAGGAGGTGGGCAAGGGGGGAAGAAATGAGGGATATCTGCAATAATGTCAACCATAAAGCTTAAATGAAAAACAAAGACAAAAACAACAATGTTCTAAGAGAAGAAACCTAGATTCTTGCTTACCATTTGGATAAATTCTGGTAAGGAGAGTAGCCTGACCAAAGCAAATTACCAACATACCCACCATTACTGCCCCCCCCCCTGCCCCCTGCAACTGCCAAGCTAAAGAGCTAGTAAAAAGCCAATAAAGGAGACCGACCACACACACACACACACACACACAAACACACACAAACACACACAAACACAAACACACACACACACACACACACACACACACACACACACACACATGAAAATAGAAACAAATTTTAAAATACTGTGGTAATTTCTTGTGGAGAAGGAAAAAAATCTCGGTTTCAGTAACATGTGTAATACTTTACTATTCTGTAAAAGGTGATAGCACATTGTCTAAGAATGTCAACTTTGGAGATGGATTGCTTGCTTAGGTTCAAAAGCCAGTTTTTCCATGCATTACCTTTAGCCAAATTATTTAACCTCTCTGTGCTTATTATATTTTTATTAATGTATTTTTGCCTCATTTTCATCTTTTTTCTTTAAAATAGAGGTTGTTATAGACTCAAATGTATTTCCTTAATATTCATATGATAAGTCCTAACTCTCAATATGATAACATTTGTATGTGGGCTACTGACTCATTCTCTGCCACCTGAGGGCACAGCTAGAGACAGCCATCTGCAGGCCAGGAAAAGGTTTTCCACCAGAACCTGACCACGCAGCACTCTGGTCTCAATTCCCAGCCTCCACGTCTGTGACAAAATAAATACCCATTATTTAAACTGCCCAGCCTGCAGTATTTTCATGGTGGTCCAAGCTGACTAATACAAGAATAATAAAAAAGTCCAGCTCACAAACATATTAAAACACATCTAATATTGGCATAAATATGCTTTATAAGCAATAGCTATGATGTTAAGTGGCCTGAAGCCATAAAGAAAGAAATAAATGAATGATGAGTACATGGATGTTTTAATAATAGCTTTAGTTTGCTGTAACCTTGAAGTGTATAATATCTTTAAAAAAAGAATACAAAAACATTACTCGGTTTTGAGGTAATATAGATTTGAGGTGGACAAGAGTACTACAGGTGACCAGTTAGAAGGCTATTTTATTAATGCTGATGAGCTATCATCAAGGCTCCTTTGACAGAGCTGCAGAAAACAAAAAGAGGAAATAACTGAAGGAGGGCTTTGGAGATAAATTACAGAGGGGAAGGAGGAAAGGACGACACTTAGACCCAGATACCTGTGTGGAAAGTGGTGTATTACCTAAAATAGGTCCTTTTCACACCAAGATTATTCAGGAAGAGGTCACATTTTGCTTTTTACCATTTTCATTCTAAGCTCACAATTAAGAAGGATCAGAAACAATACATCTATTACATCCTGTGATTTTGGTTTTGCTATTTAACTTTGAACACCACAAGAGCAAGTTATCAAAATGCAAATGAGCGACACATTCACAAATGGGACAGAAGCTCCTGGTTCAGAGAAATGGGAGCTCATGAAAAGTTTCAGAGGGTGGCAAAGTTTTACAAGGAGATGAAGCTTTTGGCTTTTGAGAAAGACAGTGGTCTTCTCAGTACAGATGAAAACCATTAAAATCACTGTGTACAGGTGGTATTTAGTCTAAGTTTGTCAGTTAAGTTTTCCTAAATCATAGCAGTAGACAGTCCTTGAGTAGCTCCCATCACATAAATTAGAAGAATACCCTAGTGGGAACATTTGCCCAATGTGCTCCTAATCCCATCTAATAAAAGAGTAATATGCAAATATGACCATACCTTCACCACACCCACAAGCCATGCCCACCAACCAATCAGGAGCAAATTATGCAAATAAACCCCAAACAAGATGGCTGCCACCACTGAAAGGAGGAGGGAGGCTTGGGTTACCCGGTAACGGAGGAAGCCAAGCTTTCTGCCTGCCTTTGCCAGCTGAGGCCTCAATGGTACAAAGTTTCAATTACAAAAGATACATAATCCTAAGGCAGCCAGGAGCTGGAGAGAGAAGAGTCTAGGGTTGCCAGGGCTATGGAAGAAGCTAAACTTCTGCAGCCCTAGCACCTAGCCCTCCACTCTAGGCTACAAAGTTTCAAACAGAAATGGCTGTTGCCATGGAGTGAGCAGAAGGCTTGGCTGGGATCTAGGCTACAAAGTTTCAATTGTAGAATATAAATTAATTTCAGATCCCAAGGCCTCCGTTTGGGTTGCTGGGGTCATGGAAGGCCTGCAAACCACCGTAAGCCCCTCACCCAGGCCCCCCCCCACTCCCTAAGGGAACCTCCACCCTGATTCAGAACACCCTTCAGGGCAAACCAACCAGCCCCCACCCTTGCACCAGGCCTCTGTCCTATCTAATAAAAGAGTAATACACAGATTGACTATCAGCTCAACACACAAGAAGGCTGCCCCCATGTGATCAAAGATCCTGCCCCATGTGGACACAGATGGCCAACACAAGATGCAGGGGAGGGCTGTTGGAGGTTCCAGGCCTGCAAGAGAGGGCAGTTGTGGGTCAACAGGCCATAAGGAGAGGGCAGTTGGGAGGGACCAGGCCTGCAAAGGAGGGCAGTTGGAGGCTATCAATCCTGCAGGGGAGGGCAGTTAGGGGTGACCAGGCTGGCAGAGGAGGGTAGTTGGGGACAAACAGGCTGGTAGTTAGGGACAAACAAGGGAGAAGTTAGACATCAATCAGCTGGCAGGTAGTGGTTAGGGGGTGATCAGGCTGGCAGGCAAAAGCAGTTAGGGGCAATCCGGGTGGCAGGCAGGCGAGCAGTTTGGAGCCATCAGTCCTGCATTGTAAGAAGAATGTCTTACTGCCCGTTTAGGCCCGATCCCAATCGGGCCTAAATGGGCAGTTGGACATCCCTCAAGGGGTCCCAGATTGGAGAGGCTGCAAGCTGGGCTAAGGGACATCCCCCACTCCCCAAGCACGAATTTTGTGCACCGGGCCTCTCGTCTACACTAATAAAATAGAAAGATGTAAATTGACCACCACCCTGCTATGCTATCAGTCAATAGGAGTGAGTATGCAAATTACACAACAAAGATGGTGACATCCATAGTATCCAGGCCCCTGGCACCATGGTGGCCAGCATCCCCTAGCCCCAAACCCAGCCATGGCAGCACTGGAGCTGAGAAGGCCGTATCAGGGACACAAACCTGCAAGGAGGCTGATACCCTACAGCCACAAGACCCTCTATGGATACACTGGGACTGTGGGGGGCTGGATTGGGGACACAAAGGCGGCTGGCTCCCAGCAACCTTAAGGCCCACAGCCAAGGCACTGGGGCTGCTGAGGGGGAGGGAGGGCAGCAGAGACACAAACCTGCAGGAAACCTATGGAAAGTGAGATAATCTATCATAACTTTATCTCCCTTTTCACAAGATGAGAAAACTGACCCTGGTTTATTTAGTGATGTGGCCCACACCTTTCAACAAGCACAGGGTAATGTTATGACCACTCCCAGGAAGGTCTGGTTAGAATACAGTCTCCAGGGAATAACACTACTGTGGCAAATCATCTAAGAGAGAAACAAGCTTTTGTTGGGTTTATTCTGAAGGCCAAAGAACATGCCACCCCAATATATGCTGTGTTGTTATATTGATGATCTTGAGCTGCAAATACTTGAAAAAAAAAAAACAACAGCAAATGCATGCAGAGGCTTTCACTGAAGTCTCCTGATCTGCCTAAAATCGGAACCCCCTAAAGGAGCTTAAATGTTATAAGTCCCTTTGACAGGAGAAGTGTCATCAGGCAGAGAAGAATGACTCCTGTCACAGGATAGTAGAGTAGAAGATGACATCACACTCAAACTTTGTTACAAATTATTTGCACCCACCCCCATTTATCTTTCCTAAAAATAATTTACTCTTCTTTAAGAGGCCTACATCTCCCATCCCCTTTCCCTGGGAAGAAGATATTTAAATCTGCGTTTTAAGCCACCTTGGGGAGTTACTCATTTTTCCCTGTGATCTTCTACAGATACAAGAGGTACACATGTTAATGAACTTTTGTTTTTCTCTTGGTGATCTATCTTTCATTACAAGGGACTCAATTAAAAACTCAGAAAGGTAGAGGAAAACCATTTTTCCTCCTCCATAATTCTATCTCAGGAAATCAAGTCACCAGCTGAACCATGAGGTTGGCTCAAGTACCAAGCAATCCCAACTGACAGGAGGGAAGCTTCTAGGGAGAAAGAAATCAATGATATTAGCATCAAACTGGGAATGGAGGGCACCGGCATGGTTGCTGGTGGGAGTTTAAAGTGTTTCAACATTTTTTGAGGATGATTTGGCAAATTACATAGAAATGTTCAAGGTACATTCAAGAGTCTTCTACTAGGAATTGCATCTGCTAAAGTCTGGTTAGAATACAGCGCATAAGCCCTCGTCAGAATCCAGGATGCTACTGTGGGCTCCCCTTCCATGATAAGAAAACCTGGGAACAACCTGCATTTTTAGGACAAGGTGGCATCAATACCAATAAAATTGTAATATGCTAATTAGATTGAACAACTTCCAGACAACCTTCCAGATGTACTTCTAGATGTCCTTCCCAACAAAGCTATGTTGGCGAGGCCAAGGCAGAGGAAGTTAGAGAAGATCGGGCATGCAGGGGAGAGCAGTTAGGGAGAATCAGGTCAGAATGGGAGATAAGTTAGGGGGATCAGGCTGGCTGGGAGGTGAGCAGTTAGGAGCCATAAGTCCTGAAGGATCCCAGATTGGAGAGAATGCAGGCTGAGTTGAAGGGACCTTCTTCCCATGCACACATTTTGTACACTGGGCCTCTAGTATCTATATTAAATGAAAATTAATTATGAGGAATTTTTGTATTTACCTAAATGCCTTTTAATTTTCAAATCCTATATAATAAAATAGAAACATGCAAAGGTGACCATACCTTCCCTACCCTACCAGCCAATCAGGATTGGGGTGTGTGGCCACAAGGCATTGGGCATGAGACAGGAGGCTGGCGGGGGGCTGGGTGCACAAAATACGGAATGCTTCATGAATTTGCATGTTATCCTTGTGCAGGGGCCAAGCATGATGTGAGCTCTGCCCACACAGTATTTAAGGGCCGGCAAGATCCCTCCTTTTCAGTCATGGTGACTGAGTCGTGTCCTTTTGCAGTTACCTCATCAGGACAGGTTGATGCCTCAGGATCTCCTCACCAGGCTCCCAAGTTGGTTGCTTGATAGTTAGGCTGCGACTGAGCTGTGGGGTTTACCTGTCACTTGGGACATGCAAATGAGCGCCCAGACCACCTTGGGTAATGAGCGCAAGGTGGGCTGTGAGTCATCAGGCCCAGGCGCTGAGTGGCCAGTGGCAGTTTGTATCCACACCCCTAGCCCAGTGCCCATGACAGGGTTGGCTGCTGGCCTCTGGAGCATGCGGAGACCCTGGTGTCTGCTGCCGTGTGCGGTCCAAGGGTCCTTACATGCCCTCTAGCCCGATGCCCACAACAGGGCTGACTGCTGGCCTCCAGAGACAGGGAAATTCCAGCCCCCATCCCAGCCGCTTGCAAGTGGTGCTTTGGATTCACTCCCCTAGCCCAACACCCACAACAGGGCTGGCTGCTGGCCTCTGGAGCATGTGGAGACCCTGGTGGCCACTGCTGTGTGTGACTGAGTGGTCCCTGCATGCCCCCCAGCCTGGCGTTCTACTGATACTCTGAGTGGAAGGTGTCCCAGAACACCCCCAGCCATTGTAGGATTATGAGTACAGCAACCAAGCTGCTGGGGGTGGGCTCTGAAGCCAAGCAGCAGTTTGGGTCTATGCCCCCAGCCCAGCGCCCACACAGGGTTGGCTGCTGGCCTCTGAAGCATGTGGAGACCATGGTGGCCACTGCCGTGTGTGGCTCAGGGTCCCTGCATGCCCTCAGCCCAGTGGCCATGACAGGACTGACTACTGGCCTTTGGAGACAAGGATGTTCCTGCCCCAACCCTAGCTGCTTGTGCATGCTCTGGCATAACATGTATCAGCCACCTCCTGTACACTCCCCATTGGGGATGTGCCTCCAACCAAGGTATATGCCCTTAACAGGAATCAATCCTGGGACCCTTTAGTCTGCAGGCCCACGGTTTATCCACTGAGCCAAACCAGTTCCACTGGTTGGCTAAACTCCTGTACGCCGCCACTTGCAGTGTTCTTGGTAGCTTGGATTATAAGGATCTAAGAAGGTGATCTAGGTTTTTCCACCACACTCCTGAAGGAAAAACAAAGGTCTGCTGCTGGAGGGGCTAAGAAGTGTCATATCCTGCCCTAGCTACTTTGGTTCATGGATAGAGCCTCTGCCTGCTGAGCACAGGGTGTGGATTCGATTCTGATCAAGGGCATGTACCTAGGTTACAGGCTTCTCCCTGGCTGGGGCCCAGGACAGGGCTCATGCAGGAGGCAACCAATCAAAGTGTCCCTCTCACATTGATGTTTCTCTCTGTCTCTCCCTCTCTCTTCGACATTCTATAAAAATCAATAGAAACATATCCTCAGGTGAGGATAAAAAACAAGAAGGAAAGAAATGTCATATCCTATGGAAGACACATCTTGAAAATTCCTAAAGAAAGTTGTCATTTTTTCACAGTGAAGGGACTAGAGTCCATGTTGATGAAAACACCTTGGCGGCTGCAGCGGCTGGCAGTGGCTGCAGCAACAGGGTAATGGGGCTGGCGCTTTCCCTTGATCAGCCCAGTCACCTCCCACAGAGGGTGGGCAGACTAATGGGGAGCAGGCCTCAGCCAACAGTAGGACATCTCCTGAGGGCTCTCAGTCTGTGAGAGAGGGCAGACTGGGCTGAGGGAACCCCCCACCATGCAAGAATTTAGTCTCTGATACTTCTATTATAGAGAAAAAGCAAATAGCAATATTAAATTATTTCCTCTAATTAATACCCTTTTAATGTGTGCAAATTTCATGCACTGAGCCACTAGTTTATAATACATAGTTAATGGAAAAAATTTAATATTATGAAAGTTAGTGTAACTATTTGCTTGGCCCTACCAGAGTTTAGAATGACTCATTGTGTAAGGAAGAAACTAAGAAATAAAAAAGTAATTCAGACAAGGGACTGGAATCATCACCCTTAAGAAAGAGAGGAAATCATAATTGCATCCTTATTGATTAACTTCGGCTTATCTTTTGTAATTTTAAAGTGTCTTGGACAGCCCTGACCAGTGTGGCTCAGTGGCTAGAGCATTGGCCTGCACACGCAAGGGTCTCAGGTTTGATTCTGGTCCAGGGCATGTACCTTAGTTGTGAGCACATCCCTAGTAGGAGGTGTTCAGGAGGCAGCTGGTCAATGTTTCTCTCTCATTGATGCTTTTGACTCTCTATCCCTCTCCCTTCCTCTCTGTAATAACAACAACAACAACAATAAAATGTATAAAATATCTTAAATATTTTTAAAATAACATCAGCACATGCATTCTAAATACTATTAGTGAAAAAGAATTTTTATAAAATATATTATTTTATTATCTTTGTTTTATGGTCATCAACTAATTTGGAAAGTCTTACTTTTTAAATTATTATTTTTATAAATAAATTACTTAGAGTCTTAAGTCTATAAGAAACTACCAATTTCACCAACTGTTAGGTTATAATTTTTTCTGTGTTTTTTTTTTTAAGCCCAATTTTATTTCTATTTAAAAATGCTCAAAAGACTTTAAAAAGGCCTAAAGGCTCAAAAGCCCAAAGGCATCCAGGTTTAATTTAAGATCATCTTGACTTGGTGTCCTTCCATTTCTCCTTTTGTGAGACATCGATTTGATCCTTGTTAATGAGACAACTCAGCAATTCTAGTTGGATCGTGGTGATATCTTGTGACTCCCAGTATCTGTCATAAGTGGCCATCAGATTATGAACAATGAGAAATGTAATACCAGAAATAATCACAAGATGTCTGCAGATTTTACTTGAGTATCCTTTCTGAATTATTAGTCACAACCAGGTCCAGTGATGGTCAAATTGAGTAGGGGAGTTCATAGTGTTTTTCACTTGCAAAGACTGGTGCTACATGCAGTTCTTTCAGAAAGAAACCAGCAAACACCCTTCAAGATGAAACACCCAAGTTATTATAATTTTTAACCATGATTAAAGGCTTGAAAGCCAAGTTTGGTCATTATTAAGTTATTAGTCTGGCATTAAAATTTACTACATAGTTAATTTTTATTATGAAATCTCATAAAAATAAATATCCTTTACATAATGGATGTTTTAGTGTTGGAAACATTTTATTGATTCTCCCTTCTTTGTTATAAGAAAATCACAAATGTGTATCATGCTCATCAGAGAATTCTAATTTAATTTCTAAGCTTCATAATTTTATTTTTTATAATATTTATTACATTGGCTCAATTTATGGTTAAAATTAAATGTCCCTACCTATATATATTTAATGGCATTGGCATCCCATGGATTGTTCTATTCACTTGGAGCAAGACTAACCTTGTATATAAGCAGAAGAGATGGCCACTGTCATAACAGTTTCAATAATGTCAGGGATTGTACAGCCTCCCCACCCCATAGAGCCATCTGACAGGCTCTAATAATATCACCAAAATCTGTATATAATTCTTATTTAATTACCCATTTACACATATATTTAAGTTATATGAACTCTAAAACATAATACTGTGGAAGTATTGGGAAGGTAAGGAATGAAACCTAATAAGTTAACTCAAAAGCATAGTCCATCAACCAGAGAGCCAAGACTCTAATCTAATTTGAAACCAGGATACATAGCTTCATCTTTTAATTTCAGATTCTGTGTTTTCTATTTTAAATCTTATGAAAGTTTTTCAGAGGAACTCTCTTGTTCCTCATCCCAGCCAATCTAGGACCCCTTGAGGGACG
Organism: Antrozous pallidus; assembly: GCA_027563665.1. Lineage (NCBI taxonomy): Eukaryota > Metazoa > Chordata > Mammalia > Chiroptera > Vespertilionidae > Antrozous > Antrozous pallidus. The sequence goes on along the minus strand of CM050520.1, from coordinate 51,629,399 downwards.
TCCGACTGCTTGTTTAGGCCCAATCCCACTGGGCCTAGGACTGTTGGCTTCCAACTGCTCACCTTGCTGCCTGCCTGATTGTCCCTAACTGCTTCTTCCTGCCAGCCTGATTAGCTCCTAACCAATTCCCTGCCAAACTGCTCCACTGCTAGCCCAATTGCACCTAACTGTCCTCCTCTGCTAGCCTGATCACCCCTAACTGCCCTCCCCTGCCAACCTCGTCATCCCTAACTTACCTCCCCTGCAAGCCAGGTCCCCCAACTGCCCTACCCTAAAAGCCTGATAACCCCAATTGCCCTCCTCTGCCAACCTGGTCACTCCTAACTGCCCTCCCCTATAGGTCTGGTCCCAGCAACTTGCTTACTCTGCAGGCCTGGTCCCTCCCAACTTCTCTCCTCTGCTAGCCTGATCACCCCTAACTGCCCTCCCCTGCCAACCTCGTCATCCTTAACTTACCTCCCCTGCAAGCCAGGTCCCCCAACTGCCCTACCCTAAAAGCCTGATAACCCCAATTGCCCTCCTCTGCCAACCTGGTCACTCCTAACTGCCCTCCCCTATAGGTCTGGTCCCAGCAACTTGCTTACTCTGCAGGCCTGGTCCCTCCCAACTTCTCTCCTCTGCCAGTCTGGTAACCCCTAACTGCCCTCCCTTGCCAGTTTAGTCACCCCTAACTCTACTGCCCTGCTGGACTAATTGCCCACAACTGCCCTTCCCTGCTGACCATCTTGTGGTGGCCATCTTATGTCCACATGGGGATAGCCATCTTTGACCATATGGAGGTGGCCATTTGTGTGTTGAGGTGATGGTCAACTTGCATTTTATTAGATAGGATGTCCTATCTAATAAAAGGCTAATATGCATATTGTCCTCTCGACCAGGAGTTCAACCTGGAGTTCAACCAGGAGGGGAACTGGCATACCGGCCAACCACCCACAGCCCCTCAGCCCAGCAGCTCCATGCAGTGCACAAATTCATGCACTGGGCCTCTAGTAGCAATATAATTATATATAACTTTATTATATAAGAAATTCATAGGCTGAAGAAAAACAAATTTTAAATTAAAAATCCTAATTTAAATTCTTAGCATTAAGGGAAGCATTTAGTTAGCTGAACAAGTAATCTTGCAAGAAATTAAACATACTAATTAATATATGAGTAAAACTGAAGTTTACACATATTTGGAAAAAGATGTTTTTAAGAAAGATAGATACACTGGTATATTTCTGAGAGAATTGAATTTTGGCAAAATGTTTAGAAAACAGTTAGTAATATTTGTGTGTTGACAGCATCTTCAAATAACTTCTGCTCAAATCATCCAAATATAGGTAAAATTCATGTTTATGATCATGCATTGCTATTAGCAATGGTTAGATAATGCAAGTAATCACAACATTCAACAACTAAAATATATTAAGTTAAATGATTTCTAATCTATGAAGTAATATGCTTTCATTTAAATGATAATCATGATATAGTTATACACCACTTAAGGATGGGAATATGTTCTGATAAATGTGTTGTTAGGGGAATTCATCATTGTGCAAACATCATGGATTGCTGGGAACCAATTTCAACATGTCATAATTCCAAGAGTTACATCAAAAGGTTGGTGAAGCTTGAGGGGCTCAACAATATGTAGTTTACCTGTTGGAATGTCTTGAAAGGCACTTCTCCCAAACCTGAATAGGATTGTTAACTGCCAGACAGCTTAGGGCATCTTAATCTGCATGTTATTGCCTCTTGTAGGACAAACATCTGAACAGCTGTAGACTATTCCCCAATCTGACAATGCTTCTATAAGCCCTCCTCTTTGAAGCCCTCCCCTTTGAAATATATTAATCTCCATCTTGCCTTAGGACAAATTGTAGTAATAAAAGTAAAGGTACTGAGTCAAGGGAACATCTTTAGCTCCTTTAGCTGAAACTCCTCTGACCCACAATGCCTTTCAAAACTATCTTCCATCTTTAGACTTCTTACTGAATCTATGCACAGCTCCTTTCTCCAGATTGCTGAAAACCCTTCGTTATGCTGGGAAAGAACCTTGGCATTAATGGACGCCCACCCAGGGGCACCAATATTAATGGAGCTTGAGCAGGGATGCAAATAATGGATGCAATTACACAAACCTAGATGGTGCAGCCTATACTCCTCCCTAGGCTGCATGGTATAGCTTACTGCTCCCAGGCTATAAGTTTGTTCAGCATGCTACTGTACAAAACAGCAGATTAAGCCGAGCACAAGAGAAAATAATGCAATCAGGACACATGCTGAGCAGGTGATATATGAAGTTGCTGCTGGACTAACGTAACTTAATTGTTTTTCAGCAATCTTCTGTTTATAAGTAGAGAAAGTGGGCTCTGAAATAAAAATAAAAGTATTTTATAGTTAATACAGAAAACAGTAGCATAGTCATTTGTTGTCATTGTCATGCATTGTGTACTGTACATAATTGTATGCACTCTGATTTGGTAAGATTGGAAGCGCAGTAGGTTTATACCAGCATCACCACAAACACATGAGTGATGCATTGTGTGGTGACATTATTGTTGGCGGTGGATGTAGGGTTCTTGCGGTATTGTGAGGAAGAGCATTTTCTGGGACCCACAAGAGAGGATGATTTATTCGAGAAGCAAAATTAAAGGAGTCAACAATGTTCCATCTCTGTCTAGCCATGGAAAGTCGGGGCCAGAAATAGATTCAATGTCCAGAGGTTCTGTGCCATGATAAAGCTTAGTTCATTTCAACATCAGGCCAGCTTAGCTGGTGTTCCACCCACAGCCTATTGCATTGCTGCTGTACCCAGACTCCTTCCTGTCACCTGTGTTTGGAGCTCCAGGGGCCATTGGCTACAGGGTGCCACGGCCATATGGCTAGAGAGAGAGAATGCGTGAACACATGGGGTGAATGCGGGTCACCAAGGGAGAGAGAGCTTTTTGTGGTTTTGACACGGAGTTTTTTGTTTTGTTTTGTTTTGTTTTGTTTTGTTTTGTTTTTTCAAAATAACTAGTTTACTTCCAAAGATTGTTCAGGCTTGTATTGGGCTCCAACTCCTAGTGAACAATCTTTTCCGAGTTTAGACTGGAAGGCCCCTGTGTTCTACAACCTCTCCTTGTGTTATTTTGACTTCACTGAAATAAGTCCTTATTTCCCCCTGCTCCTCCTCCAACACACACAATCTGGTACAGGAGTTGGGGAGGGAGGGGCATCAATCCTCTTGGAGAGACAATGCAGCTTCCTGGTAAAGCACAGGCCTCTGCTTCCCAGCTGAATATGCTCATATGCTCAATAATGTAGGAATCTCCTTTTGCTTTATTCCTTTCAATAACTAGCTGAAGAAGGTGACATTATGACTGCTATGACATCAGTAAGGCATAAGAAATTCTTGATCCATTGTAATCTTATGGGGCCACCATTGTATATGTGGTCTGTTGTTGATTAAAAGGCCATTATGAAGTGCATGCCTGTATCATGAAACAGCAGAAAAGTGTTTATTAAATCATGTAAATAGGTTAAAAACAAACAAACAAACAAAAAACAGATGTCATGTTCATTAGGACTGCCACATGGCAAAATTACTAGTATATACAAGCATGCTATTGAAATATAGGAAGAATAATAGTATTTCTGTTAAAGTAGATGAGGGTTATACCTATTAGTATTTCTGTTAAGATAGTTGAAGATTTTCCACACTTTTATATTATTAAATAATATTTAAAGATAGATAGAATATTAACCTACATTACAATGAACATAAAAATGGAGTTTCCTCTTTGACACTGCTCTCTCTTTACTGCCAGTATCAAAACATCATTAAGTTTGGACACTCCTGCCTCATACAAATCTCCCCAATTTATCTATTGGGTTCCATTTCTTTTGCCACCTTCTTAGAGCAGACTACCAACATTAATATAACATGTTTTCCCACTATTTTTGTTTGCTCTTTTTCCAAGGTTAATTCTTTCTCCCTTTTGTATTTTTTGCCTTCCTTCCATAGAGAAAAAAAAAAAAAACAACCTAAAGTTAATAGATATGGTACCTTTGTATGTTGCCATGCAATTAAAGATTTTTAAATCTTTTGGCAAAGCTATGTATCAACTGTTGACTACATTGATAATGCTAAAAAAGCTCTTTAGAGCCAAAATTTGTTGAAGTCTTTGAATGCTTCCTAATTCTCATGGAAAAATATATAAAAAGACTGTGACCACCTTCCCCCAAAATAGGTTCTCCTTACCACATCCTCCAGTTTTCCTTGATTATAACATGCACTTCATTTTTTAAAATCTATCATTTTCTCTTACCAAATAATAGCTTACTATTTATTATAAATGGGATATTTTTATAATTTAGTCTGAATGGGAGACTTCAAAATGCTGAATTGCAAAAATTGAAGTGATAAGAAGTTTCTACAGGTCAGAGTAATGAATCTTAAAATTTCTTAACTTCCTACTTTCAAGTGTTTGTCCCTTTTGTCCAAATCCAGTGATTCATTTTCATCATTGGCTGATTTTAAGCTTAAATTATTTGAATATAATTTTATTTGGAAAGAGAAATTAACCATGAAATTTTAGCATATTAGATAGGATACTTTATATATAAATTACAATAAATGGGTCCTAATTAAAGACCATTTTATTAAATGACTTTTATAAAAGAAAACCTATACATAGTTAAATTTAATATTCTGATATCAAATAAGTTGTGCAATTTTGGAGAAATATCTTTAAATTAATATGCTTTAAGTTTTCAGAATTGTATCAATTTGCTTAACTGCATTAATGAATTACATTACTAAGGAAATTTATCACAGGCCCAAATGAACTATTAGAACATATCTTTGCACTCTTTATTGCAGAAAAAAGCAAGTAGGTAATAAAAGAATTCCATTTCACTGTCATGGCAGTGAAAACACTTTACTGTAAGTCATATTATTTGGTGTCTGCAGAAACTGAATTGCCACTGAAAATTCAGTATACTCAATAAAAGTTTGAGTTCGGCAATAATAATCCTATATTAAAAAAGCCTAATATGCAAATTGACCAAGTGCAGAACCACCAGTGTAACAATTGGTTGCTATGATGTGCACTGACCACCAGGAGGCAGATACTCAATGCAGGAGCTTCCCACAGTCCACAGTCCCCAGGCCAGCCCAGGTGGGTGCCAGTGGGGGCCCCCAATTGCCCTGAAATGGGAAGTGACTGGCAGCAGCAGTGGGGGTGGGACTGGTAAGCAGGCAATGTCAGGTCAGCCAAGGTTGGTGTCAGCAGGGTCCCCCTGATTGCCACACCCTTGCCTACCTGATTGGCCCTGATCACTGGCCAGGCCTAGGTACCCTGCCCAAGCAGGAATTTCATGCACTGGGCCTCTAGTGATAATAAGAATATATATATTTTTTGTCTCAAGAAAAACAAGGAGTTGAATAGAAGAGTTCATAAATTTCCATGAATAAGAAATATCTCCATACTGAATTAAACCCGATTCAAGACTTAAACCCAATAACCAATTGGATTAGGAGGAAGGCAACTCATGAGCTCCCTCTGTCTTGATCTTTGCCATGGAGGACTTCACCTGTCCCTGATCAGAATGTGACCAGGCATGGCCATGCACTAGGTCAAAGCCAAATTTTGTCTACTTTGCTTTACCATGACACTGTCATGTTAAAACAAATGGTCAGCAGTTGTTTTCTTTTCTGCTTCTTTGACATGTCTTTACCACATTATTGTACTTAATATTATAAAGAAAGTTCTCAGTACATAGTCATTTTTGTTAGTATCAATTCAAAATCATATTTCCCACCTTTTCTGAGAATCTCAAAGGCTCCTGTAACACAGTAGCCATTTAGTAAGTGCTGAGATAAAGAGAATTTCTTTACTTGAGTCCTTATACTTGTAGAGAAAGGGAAAAAACAACAACAATAAACACATTTAAATTCCATATATTAAAAGTAGTTTGAGAAGAGCTTATTGCATATTACCTTATAATACAAAAATGTATGTTGTACAAGTTAAAATGTAGGACAGATAAACTCAGTTCCTTTGGACTTCAAGGTAAAATGTACATGTCCCTCTTTATATAGTAGACTAAACATGCTTCTCTCTGCTTCCAGGCAGTAAAACAATCAGCATTTATTTTTTAAATATTCTGGACTAAACTTTGCTAGGCAGAATTTAGGGCAGATTTTATTCTAATGAAGTTAGGATGCAGGATTATATTTCAGTTAATTGTGACTTGACTTGCTTTTTACTTGTGTTCCCCAAATTCATATGTTGAAGTTCTAACCCCCTGAGTATATTTGGAGTCAGGGACTTTTGGTGTGTAAATATGTTAAATCCTATATAATAAAGAGGAAATATGCAAATTGACCATTACACCATCACAAGATGGTGGCACTCACAGAAGTGGGGGTAGGGCTGGCTGCTCTGTGCGCCTGCCACTAGGGTCCTCTCAGCACCATCAGGGGCCTCGGGTGCATCCTCCTGCACCTCCCACTGACTGGGGCTCAGACAAGCAGGGCCGGCTGAGGTGCAGGTAAGTCTCAGATGGCAGCTGCCAAGATGCCCAGGGGTGGCCCGAGGCTCAGGAAATCAAGGCCAGCAGAGGCTTGTGCTGTCAGCAGTGGCAGTGTGATGAGTACATCACCTTTCCTTGATTGCCTGGGTTGTCTTCAGCCTCTGAGGGCTCCCAAACCATGAGACGGGGCAGGCTGGACTGAAGGCCCCCCCCCCCCACTCCAGTGCATGGTGGTTATTTTCATGCATGGGCCTCTAGTAGTGTTATAAGGGTAGGTCCTTATTCTGATAGGGCTGGCACTCTTTCAAGAAGAGGAAGAGACTCCAGGGATTTGTCTGCAATGTGTGCACAGAGCAAAGACCATGTGAGGACACAATGAAAAGCTGGCCATCTGAACACCAGTAAGGGAACCTTCACCAGAAGCCAGATTGGCAGGTGTCTTGGTCTGGGGCTTCCAGCCTCTAGAATGACGATAAAGTAAATTTCTGTTGTTTAAGCAGCCCATCTGCAGTACATTGTTATGGCAGCCTGAGTGGGCACTTTGTCTTTAAGCTTAGCTACAATATAACCCAAACACCTCACAAAAGAGCTCTCTTTATTTTATCTAAATTAAAATTTTATTTATAAGGCTTATAAATAAATGCAAGCTGACTCAGATAACCTTGCACTCATTCACAGGAATGGAAGCCCTTCCCATAGTTGGATTTCCTTCCATTTGTAAGGACATCTGGAAGAACATCTGGGGAGGGGGGCAGCAGCCCTCCACTGTCAGCTCCTTTGGGACTGCCTTGTCCACAGAGAGCTACCAGATTCAAGGTCAAGCCCTTTACTGGCATGACCAGGAAACATTGACATTGAGGGATTAATCAGTCTAGTAGTATAAAGGCCTCATCATCTCAGCCCATCTTGGGACAGTTCACAGGGGCTGTTCTAGCTTCAGAGCCTACCATGGGCTGGACAGAGACTGAAGTTGGCCAAATTGCAGCTTGGCTTCTCCCTGTGCCAAATTCTGGCTCCCACCTGTCCCTTCCACAGGTGGGGTGGCATTCGCAAGGGTACGTGTAAATAAGTAACTGTATGCCACATTTCATCTTAGAGTTTGTTTCCCGAGTTTGTTTCTAGCCTGTGGTAGATAAGGGGTAGAAAAGTAACAGTAATATTTGCAGGTGCTGTAATTGCATTCCTGCCTGATTGCTTTGCTCAAAACAGCCCCCAGCGGAAACCTAGGCTCTTTATGCCAAGACATTTGGCTCACAAAATCAGACAGACAACATTTGTACACAGGGCCATCTTCGGCTACATTTTCACTTTCTAACTGTGCAAAGCATATACGAATTTAATGATAAATACCTTATTTCTTAAAAAAACTGATTTATTATTTTATTTTTTATAGATTATTCTTATTGAAAATTGTGCAGTATGTTCAAAGCTAGATACATAGGGGAGGGTGGGGGTAAGGGGAAGAGATCAATCAAAGGACTTGTATGCATGCATATAAGCCTAACCAATAGACACAGACAGCAGGGGGTGAGGGGATGAGTTGTGGGGTGGGAGGGCAATGAGAGAGATAAAGACACATCTATAATATCTTAATAAACATATTTTTAAAAAATCATATATATATATATATATATATATATGAAATCAAATTCTAATTGCTGTTGGGACTTTTTCAAATAGGTGTCATATTCACAAAGTACATAATCCCATTCATTTATACTCTCTCTTAGAATCCTTGTGATCAGTTTTCCTTATTTATCATTGTTCTTTTCCTTTTCTCTCCCAATATCAGCTCCTCCAACCTGACCCTGCCCAGTCACTGTTCTTCCCATATTTGCCATGTCTTCAAATCCATGTTCTGACTCTTTTCTACTTTATATATCAAGAAAGTTGTTTAATTTATCTAAGCCTTACTCTCCTTTCTGTAAAAAGGGAAAACAATTTAACTAGTATAGCTGTGGTATAATTTTTTTCTCTGTTTCTTCCTGGGTTGGAAGGAGGGAGGTGCTATGAGAAAATACAGTAAGATAGGAAAGATTCTAGGACCCATTGCAAGGAAATGGTAGATGCACTGAGGTAGGGACCAATCTTTATTTTTTCACTAAACTCCTGTTTATAGGATACTTGCTGCATGCTAAGTATATAATTCTGGACAAGATAAAGTCTCTTAATTCAGTGAATTTACCACTTAGGAAGATACAGATAAGAAAATTGCAACATAGGAGAGGCTGGAATGATAACTACATGTATTAAAAGAATGAGACAGGACAGTGCTTTTCTTTATTTATGGCATAAAAACAAATGAACAGACAAAACAAAAACAATCACCCTTAGAAGAGCTAGACTGCCACCTGCCACCCTTGGATTCACATGAAGAAAAAGTTGACTGTAGGCCTGAGATTGGCTTCTAGACCAGGGGTACATTTCCATCACTAACACAGAGGCTCAACCAAGGAGAATTGCAAAATATCTCTAACCTTTAAGCACATCCTCTGGCTAAGAACCCTGGCATTTCCAATCCTAACACGTGTCTTCTTTGTAGTGCTACTAATGATGGATAAATGACGACAATAAGACATGGATCTAATTGGTAGCCTTGAGGAAATAAGAATTATTGCAAATTGAGGGCATAGGGAGTGCTCATCTCTATGAACTATTATTCCAAACATAAACACTGTGTGTAGTAAATGCAAAGGAAACTCCAACTGTGGCTCCTCACCCCAACCCCAACATAAAGAACTTTGCTTTCTCAAGAAAGCATCCCTGATTCAACAGCAATGCAATTGTATGGTATGGTACACAGTGTTATTTCTATAAGGAAAAATAACTTAGAAGATAGTACTGCCAGCTTGTAACAGAGTAACACTCTTTAGAATTCAATATAGCACACAGGTCACAAAAGTAAGAGCTTCTTTGACTTATTGCCAGGAATAAAAGAGAAAATTTACCAAACCAAATAAAAAAAGAGAGAGAGGGGTGGGTAGAAGGGATTTTGTTAGAAGCCTGCAAGCAATACATTCATTAAAAAAAACATAAAGGAAAGACAAAAACAAAGGCAAGATATTAAATATGTGCTTAGCACTTTATAGTGCTTCTTCTATTTACTTAAAACAATATTTTATAGGTAAACAACCTGAGACTCAGAGAACTTAAGCTCCCTGCTCAAACTGACCTAGCTAGTAAAGATTTGGGTTTGAGCCAAAACCTGGCACAATTCAAAGATCATGCTTATTCTTTTTATAAATCCCAGATTTTGGACAACCTCTACTTGTTTGTTAAGAAAATGGGTAAGAACTCTTCTATTCATTACCCTGAAGCAAATCCATTATATGCTGCAACTTGAGTATCTGTGGCTTCAATGTTTAGGCTAAAGGCATCACCATGGGGTGAGAAGCTTAATGTTAAAGAAGGAAAGAAATTTGATAAAGCCCAGCTTGATGCTCTAATTAAAATCAGAGCTGATCTTCCTAGACACAAAACCTTCCTCTGTTGCCAGATTTTAATGTCAGAAGATGTCTTCATGCTGCTCTCTTAGGTCAAATTGTCTGGAATACACTATTCTTTCCTCAAACACGAGGCATCCTTCCCAATCCCAGGGCTTTTGCTTGTGCTGTTTCTTCGGCCTGAAACATTTCTTTTTTTTTTTCCTTCTGAACACTCCTCTTTGCCAGCACATGAATTCCAGCAGTTATTTTGCATCACCATTCTTTCATCACTTCCAATGAAAGACATAGCCAAATCTTTTCTTTCCATCATAGGAAATTTGAAATACTAAAGAGCTCATTTTAAAAAGCCACTTTTAACACAGTTACAATTTTGCATTTATTCACGTAGATTTTTACTTGGGCCCGCTTCTCATAAAACTCCAAAAAGGAGGGGCTATATTTTTGTGTTATTTTGAACCTTACTAGGATGTAGCTTTGTTATCTATTGGTGGAAGTGAAGTTCTTGCAACATTGCAAAGAAAAGAATTTCCCAAGTCTCCTAGGCGAGGGTGAGTAATATTTATTGGGATGGAAAAAAAAAACAAAACAGGGATTTCCAATCTCCATTTTCCTCTGTCCCACCAACAAAAAATTCCAGACATGTCTTTGCTAGGGTCAGAATAAAGTCCACTGCCCATAGATTCTGTTTCATATTACAGTCAAGTCCAGTCCAGCATCCTGCATATGGAGTCCACATGGCCGTGGACCATGAGGCTGCCATGCCATATGGAGAAACAATGCACAAACATGAGGGAAAGTATGATTTGGATCACAGAGCAAGAAAGTGCAAGAGAGGGGCAACTCTTTGTCTGGATTTTTTAACCAGGAGTTTTTGTGTTTTTCTTTCTTTTTTTTTTTCAAACTAACAAACTAACCAATTAATCTCTAAGATATATCCCTACCAGTGGTCGGCAAACTGTGGCTCAGGAGCCACATACAGCTCTTTGGCCCCTTGAGTGTGGCTCTTTCACAAAATACTATGGCATGAACGAGTCTATTTTGAAGAAGTAGCATTAGAATAAGATAAATTTTAAAAAAATTTGGTTCTCAAAAGAAATATCAATAGTTGTACTGTTGATATTTGGCTCTGTTGACTAATGAATTTGCTAAATACTGCCCTAGGCAATCTATTGTTCCCCAGGCTAGACTGACAGGCAAGCACCTCCCCTGCACCACCCTGACTGACTTCTGCTGTGCAGGTGCCTACCTTCTCGTTCTCTGCACAGATCTGGTGATGAGGATGGCAGGGTGTTAATCCCCTTGCAGCAAAGTGTAGCTTCCTGGTGCAGCTTCCCAGGTGACCATGCTGACAATGTCTGACTTCCCTTTGACTAACTCATTAAGATGGCAACAGCTTTCCTAAAAGCTTAAGTGAAATAACAGTAGTTTCAAAAATTATTCTTTCTTTCCTACGAACACACTACCATGGGAAAACTATCTTCCATTCCTTTTAGTAACTTTGGGTAAACTTGTGTATGTTGCAAAGACCATGAATTTTGGCATACTCCCTGATTTGAATCCTAGCTTTGCATTTGTGGAATGTATTTAGTTCTTGAGACCTGTGATTTCTCCTTAATTAAAATAAATATAAATTCATGTCCCATCGGGTGGTTCCAACTCTTAATGAGACATTGATCGTATGCAATTGGCAAGTAGGAGTTCCCTAACACTACACCTATGCTTTCCTTTCACAAATAATGCTCTTGGATATGCAAGCACTTGAGTTGATGGTGCACTTCCTGCCAGCAGAGCATGACCCAGCCTCCAGATGTTCAATTTAACTTATGTGAATCCAGACTGAAGCCATGTAAAACTTCTTCCTGAGGTCATTATTAGGTAAACTTGATTGCTAGTTTCATCACTGTCTGAGTTTTTTGTTTGTTTGTTTTGTTTCATTGTTAGGACACATGATTTAGAGTTGTTAAACTGTATTTTTATTTCATCTAAATTGTTTAAAATATGTGTATTGTTCTTTTTCGTTCAATTAACAAGGAGCTCTTTGTGAGGAGATACAAGGTGAGGTTGGCACAAATTTTATTCACCTTCAGTTTGGCATGAGCAAAAATTAAATTAACATAGTAGCAAGACAGTATTACTAAGTAATTGTAAAAGTCCTTTGTGTGCCACGAATCCTATGTATCAGACACGGTGTAGACACCAATGGTGGATATATTCCAGGAAAAAAATGCCAAGACATGTAAATGTAAGAGGCAATGGTGTATACTGGCCTAGCTGCCAAGTGCAAGGTGATGGAGGACTGTGGGGATATGGAAGAGATGAGGAGATTGAGACTGAGTAGAATTGGAGAGATGAACTAGATTACTGGGATTTTGCCAATCATTCTATAAAATCTCTGTTTTATCCTAAAAGCAACATGGATATGTCAAAAGACTTTTAGCAGGAAAATGACAGGATCTCATGCCTACTTAAGTAAAGCTAAGCTTGCTTTACAAATATTGTCTTTCTCTCAAAATTGTGTTTTTAATTAAGGCAGGGGTCACATTCTTCCCTTTTGCACATTTTCCTAGTCATTTATGAATTGATAGGTAGAGAATAGTCCTTGACACATTATACATATGTGGTATAGTCTACAAACTAACTTAATTCCCAGTATGACTTACAAACTATTAGAAATAAAGGAACAAGTACATTTCTACAGGCTTAGGGAGCTTTTATATAGATTGTACCACTTGTTTTATGATAATCCTCTAGATGGGATGGGAAAGGAGGAAAGCAAACATTAAGTATGTATTTTCTGATTTTGGTAGAGTCCATAGCTATGACCAACATTGCTGCAAGAACCCTTACATCGGGGCTATATGGAAACCAGAGGCCTTTAAGGAATCTATAAGTCTTGTTCTGTACAGTCATATTTTTATAATTTCACATTCATATGATCTTGGCAATAAGATGAATGGCAATATAATGGCACCCTGCCCTAAAGAGAGTACCCAAACATCCACACAATTGATACATTTTAATCAGAATAACAACCATATAATAAAAACAAATAAAACAAGAGTCTGATAGCAGACTATGTTTTACTGGTTCTGTTATGTAGTCATTCAGTAATTTTGCCATTTTATTTTAAAGGAACTGAAGAAATGAAAGGGGCATTTGGAGACAAGATGCTCCTGTTTTGTTGTATACATCTTAAATTAGAAAAGGACAATGTGAAAAATTGGCATCTTTCCACCCCTCCTCTCTTTTCTCCTCTCTTTTCTCCTCCTCCTCCTCCTCTCTTTTCTGCTCCTCCTCCTCCTTCTTCTTCTTTTCCTCCTCCTCCTTCTTTCTCTTTCTCCTCCTCCTCCTCCTCCTCCTCCTCCTCCTCCTCCTCCTCCTCCTCCTCCTCCTCCTTCTTCTTCTTCTTCTCCTTCTCCTCCTCCTTCTTCTCCTTCTCCTCCTTCTCCTCCTCCTCCTCCTCCTCCTCCTCCTCCTCCTCCTCCTCCTCCTCCTCCTCCTCCTCCTCCTCCTTCTTCTTCTTCTTCTTCTTTTTCTTTCTCTCTCTCTCTATCCCCCTCCCTCTCACACTCTTTTTCTCTCTCTCTCTGTCTCTCCTTTCCTCTCTTTTGCTTGCACTGTTTCTCTTCTTTCAATACATCACACACCCATAAACAGACATGGAGGCTATTAATATTTCCTCTAACAAATAATAAACATTATTATGCGAAAGCCATTGTGACCAGCACTAGGGATAGAAAAGAGAAATTATACTGAGTTATGAAGAGAAATTTGGTATATATTTTTTCTTTGTGCCCAAAGAACCTGTCAGGTCATAAGTTTGATAAAATGAAAAGTATAAATACTAGAAAATGTTAGTAAGAATAAAATTCATAAGTTGAGTGTTTGCTCCATGTCATGGTTTTAAAACTGTGGCCCCTGGACTGGCAGTGTCAGCATCAGCTCGGAACATGTGAGGAGCTGCTCTCCAGATTAACTGAGTCAGAAATTCTTAGGGTGGCCCCTGGATGGTGTTTTCTAATAAACCCTCAAGTGATAATGTTGGACACCATAGTTTGGGAACCACTTTTCTATATTAAATAGTTTATATGAGTCATCTCATTTAATCCTCATAAACCTTAAAAGTCAAATACTTTTCTATCTTAATAATAGTTCTCTATTGCTGACCAGCCAATTATCCTAAAATTAGTGTCTAAAAAGAACAATCATTTTATCATCACCTCTCATGATTCTGGGGTTAAGTAAACTGCACTATGTTGTCACTCAGGGTCTCTAAGATTATTGAAGTCAGAGATGAGGCTGGAGTGATCCAAGGGCTGCTCATACCCATGTCTGTGGCCGGTTCTGGAAAGACTTAAGTAGTGGAAGAGGGAAAGCTGTAATTATTGAGGCATCTCCTTCTATTTCTATATAGTCTCTTTATTGCGTCAGCTTTAAATTAGCTAGGCTTCTTCTATCCCAAGTAAGAAGGAAGAGAGGGAGGGAAGGAGGGAGAAGGGGAGGGAGGGAGGGAGACAGACAGAGGAGAGAGAGAGAGAGAGAGGGAGAGAGAGAGAGAGAGAGAGAGAGAGAGAGAGAGAGAGAGAGAGAGAGAGAGAGAGGTCTAGATGCTGTATTAACTGTTAGGACCTAGTCTTGAAAGTCACATGGCTTCACTTTCCATTCCCACTATTCAGGCAGCCACAAAGGCCCACCCAGGCTGATAGGGAGGCCATGCATTCCAGCTCTTTCTGAGGGATGTGGCAACTTTTAAGGAATCTCATACTACAAATATTCTTGGTCTTAACTTTCTAAAATATAATCTGCTACAATCTCAGTTTTTTATCTGAGAAAATGGAGCTGGAGGGAGGTTAACTAATTTTTCCAGGATTTCACTTAATAGTAGAATTGAGATTTAAGCATAAAGCTCGTAATCTTTATCAACATGCAATACTCTTTCATCTCAACCAAGTTTCTATAGAAGATATTACACACATTATTTGTTGTTGTTGTTTTGTATCCTAAAGCCAATAAGATTTATACCATTATTATTTTGCAGATGGGACATCTGAGGCTTACAGAAATTAAGTAACCTCCAAATTTGTATGCCTAATAATTTGTGGCTCCAGTATTTGAATGTAAGGTGGTATTACTATCATTGGATAATTCTGTGGATTTCTCTTCTCCTTTGCTAGTGGAATGGGGTTCTTGGGACACCCCGGGAATAAAAATTTTTGGAGTTCCGAATGGGAGGGTGAGATGTGGTAGAAAACTTTATTTGCATGGAACTCCCATTACTTTACTTCTAAACTCCCATTTCCTTTGTTAAAACATTTCTGAAAGATGTACAGCAGGGGATTCAGCAGAACTAGAAGTAAAGTCAGTGTCCTAAGTTTCTGTTCCATGGTAGAGTTGAGCTAAGGAGAGTATCAGGCTAGCTCCAATCCATCAGTCCATTGTGTGGGGGTCACTTGGCTGTGGGCCATATGGGCAAATGCAGGGGAGCCAGGAGAGGGTGCCTCCTGAACCAGAGTCCCAAAGTCCTGCACAAACTAAGAGATAGAACTCCTTTGTTTTAGAAATGGAACTGATATATCTCAAATCTTCCTTTGCTTGTAGTGGCCATGCCTACACTGGCCAATAACCTGTTTCCAGGTATGACTGACAGACAAGAACCTTCCTTCCTTCATCCAGACCTTACTGGGCATGTGTTTATATTAAAGTTTTCTGGAAAAGCACCCCAAATGGCATGCTTAAAATATTTGGCCTTTTGTTCCTTTCTGATTACTAAAATAACTAGGTTTATTATAATGATATCATTACCACAAAGAATAAATATAAGCATAGATTTTTTATATTGCTGCTATCTTTTATTAATTACTAGGGGCCCAGTGCACTAACTGATGCACCTTGAAAGGAACTGTGGGCTACAAGGCTGCAGTAGGCACAGGGTGGGTCTTGGCCCCTCCTCCTCAGCCCCATGTCCCCTGTCTGACTGTAGCCACACTCTTGCCCCCCACACACACACACACTCCCAGGCGCTGATGTCACCAGCCCTGCTTGCACCCGCTGATGGCATGGAGCAATTGGGGCCAGCAACAGCAGCAGGTGCAATTAGGGCTGGCACCATCAGCAGGTGTGATTGATGGCTGCTGTGATGGCAGCTGACTGGATTGCCCCTCAGGAGCAGAGGGAGGTGGAGAAGTCCTCAGGGACAATCAGGGCTGGCAGCCACTCTCACTCCTGCTGATGGCACCCAGTGATCGGGACCAGTGCCTGGCACCAGCAGCGGGTACAAGTGGGGAGAGCACTGGCAGTGGGTGTGAGCAGTGGCTCTGACACTGGCAGAGTGTGCAAGCAGGGCTGGCACCAGCAGCAAGTTTAAGCATCAGGAAGGACTGCAACACTTGGGAACAAAGAATTTTCAGTAACCATCAGAGGCTCACCCCGATGACAGTGACCAGCCATCACCTTGGTCTGACACCCCTGCTCGCCTTCTCCACCATCTCTCTGCAACCAAATCCCACCATGTTCCGCACATGCCCCTGGTGGTCAGTGCATGTCATAGCAACTAGTTCAGTTGTTCAGGTTGTTCCACTGTTCAGTCTATTTGTATATTACCTTTTATTATATAGGAGTATCATTCATATCATGCATACATATGCATTTTAGTCAGCTATAATGGTTTAGTTTTTTCTCTCTGTATTTTTTGCCTTTCTCATGTTCTAAAATAATTGCTTATCCTATCTAATCAAAGATTAATATGCAAATTGACCATACCTCTGCTATACCCACCAGCCAATCAGGAGCAAATATACAAATAACCTCACCAAGATGGCTGCTGACCATAGAGAGCAGGAGGGAAGCTTGGGTTTCCCTGGCAATGGAGGAAGCCGAACTTTCCACCTGTCCTTGCCAGTCTAGGCCTCTGCTCAATGCTACAAAGTTCCAATGATAGAAGATATATAAAAATGATGGCAACCACGAAGCTGGAGTGAGAAAGAGGCTTGAGTTGCCCCCAGAGATGGAGGAAGCCAAGATTTCCACCTGCCCTGGCCAGGCCTAGGTTCCACTTAAGGCTACAAAGTTTCAATTATAGAAGGTAGATAAATGGCTGCCTCCATGGAGCAAACCTTGGCTCTGTTCCAGGTTACAAAAATTCAATTGTAGAAAAAAAAATCCCAGAGACCAGGGCCTCTGCTTGGGTCACCAGGGGCATATGGCCAGCCTGTAAACCATCACAGGCCTCTCCCCCAGGCCACCCCACAACCCAAGGGAATCCCCAGCCTGATCCAAGACACCCTTCAGGGCAAACCAGCTAGCCCCCACCCATGCACCTGGTCTCTATCCTATCTAATAAAACGGCTTTATGCAGATTGACCATCACTTCAACACACAAGAGGACTGCCCCCATGTGAACACAAGATGGCCAGCAGGGGAGGGCAGTTGGGAGGGATCAGGCCTGCAAGGGAGGGCAATTGGGGGCAATCAAGCCTGCAGGGGAGGGCAGTTAGAGGTGATCAGGCTAGTAGAGCAGGGAAATTGAGGGTGACCAGGCCTTCAGGAAAAGGCAGTTTGGGGGGGGGGGCAGGCATGCAGGGGAGAGCAGTTAGGGGCGCATAGGCTAGCAGGGGAGCAGTTAGGCATCAATCAGGCTGGCAGGGGAGTGGTTACAGGGTTATCAAACTGGCAGGCAGAGTGGTTAGGGCCAATCAGGAAGGCAGGAATGTGAGCAGTTGGGAGCCAGCAGACCTGGATTGTGAGAGGGATATCCCACTGTCCACTTAGGCCTGATACTACTGGGATTGGTTCTAAACGGGCAGTCAGACATCCCTCAACAGGTCCCAGATTGGAGAGGGTGCAGGCTGGGCTGAGGGACACTCCATCCCCCTTGCATGAATTTAATGCACCAGGCCTCTAGTTATTTCTATAATATAAAATAATTAAGCTCTCCTTTAAAACGTACAGCTTTGCTCTGAGTTAGAGATAGTACCACCTGCTCTAGAAATTATACTGAAAAATTAATGTGATGGCTTAGTATATGAAGAAGAGCAGAAAAATGGCTAAGACAGTGAGGATAACAGAGATAACTGGGCATGTTTTTGTTGAAAGAATAGGAGATTAATAGAGGATAAAATTCATGTCTAAATTATGTGAAAGTTAGTCATGGGGCTGGATCTAAAAGTATTCTCTGAAGTAATCAAGGCAAGGTGAATATGACTAATAGACATTTCAGATAGCAGGTCTCTATCCATTGCCAAGCCCTTTATCATGAGGACCCCCTGGCCATGTGGTGTACTCTTCGGGGAGAAATGCATTTACTGTGCCTGAAATTGTTAGAGAGGTAAGTCACCAGAGAGTGGTTGAAATTATAAAAAGGTACTTTTCCCATTAAGCAAACTGCCAAGGGTGATGACATGTAAGATTGCTTATTGTCCTAATATTCTAAGATCTTCAGGGAATTTATCAGGGGTAAAAACTGATGCCCTCCCCCTGGAAAGTACAAGAACACTCACCAGGTGCCCTCTCAGGTTTAAGTGAGCCTCAGACCCTGAAGATTACACTAGGCCACACTAGGAGTCTATTAAGAAGGCACGAGGAATGACAACTTCAGATCCAAGAAGACAAGGTTGGTAAGGCTGCTCTGGCTTAGAAGCTTCATATCCCAGAAGGGTCAATAGCTTTCCTAACACTCCATAGGAATAGCATCCAGAGTCACCATGTAGGACATAATCATAACAAGCATGTGCTACACAACACTCAGAGCATCCTGAAGCATAGCACACTCATCATGTATTTATAGTTCTTCCTAGTGCAGATGTAGAAAATGCTCAGGGATTTTTTTTTTACTATTAGCTGTGTTGCCTAGAAACAAGGTGACTTTCTGAGTCTTATCAGGTTTTGCAAGTGAACAGAGTCAGAGAATTAACTTAAGGTCAGGTTCACATACAGAGGCATTCTGTTGACACTCTGCCTACAGCAGCATTCAGAAATGTAACATAATAGTAACTAATGTTTTAAAGGACTTGTAAGATTTCGCTTAATTTTCAAATAATAACTATGTTCCAGCTACTATTTTTATTTCCATGTTATAGATAAGAAAACTAAGTCTTGGAGAATAAGGAACTTAGCAAGGTCACACAGGTAACTAATAAGTGTAGGAGTCAGAATTTGAATCTGGTTTTGTATATACCCAGAGTCTGAAATCTTAACTCTTTCTTTATTCATTGACTATGCATTGACCTCTAACTCTGTTCTGAGAACTTTGTTAGAGGCTAGGGGCAAAGAATTGAACAAGACACATAAGAAACATATATATTACATGTAACAAAATCTATGCTGTGTATTTCCAGATTGAAAATGTCAGAGTACTAAATTATATTAAAGTTAAGTGTCACTGATGCTGGGGGTGGGAGCAATGAACTTAGAAGCTCATTAACTTTCCAAATAAAATGACTTGATGTGAACAGGAGCAGCCCGTAGACACTGCTTCTTCCCTAGAATTGATCAAATAAAAGGGACAAATGAAGGCCTGATTTACCACTGCTTTTGGCTAATATACTGTTGCCAGGTAATTTGGGGAGCTAATTTTTGAAATAAATGATTAGAAAGAATCATTGGTAAGTTTAATTATTGAAAGAGATAATATGAGAAAGTTCAAAAAAATACAATTAGGATTAAGAAAAGAGGCATAACTAAAAATACAGAAGTTTAAATAGTTTTTTTAGAACAATGTAAATAAAAATAGATGTGAACAGATTTATATAATTATTTTTAATACTGAGTAAATAGACACAGTCTTAATATCCAATTAGTAATGGAGTAAATAGCTTTTGAAATTCATATTATAAAATATTACACAAAAGTTTAAAAATAGATATATATCTTTGGCTTGCTGGGGATTAACTTTTCTTTCTTATAAGAGATAATTGGCTTGCTATTTCTTTTTTAGTTAATGTAATAATGTGTGTATGTGTTTTCTATGTATACTAGTCATTTTTCTTTTGATTGTATCTCACCCTCATTCATTTGTGCAAGTTCAATCCTTTATCTCTTCCCTTTTTGGTTTTTTGTTGTCACAAGATATCTCTACTTGTGCTGTGTTTATTTTCAAATTAAGGTAACTATTGCTTTCTCTTTTCTAAAAGTAAAATTTAATTTAAAAAATCTTTATTGTTGAATGTATTATATATGCCCCTTTTTTTCCTGTTGACTCTTCTAGTCCCCCTTCTTCCCACCCCCACCCCACACCCAGGCCTTCACCACCCTATTATCAATGTCCATGGGTTATGCATATATGCATACAAGGTCTTTGGTAGAAGACCCCCTCATTGTTTTCTTTTTTAAATGCTTTCACTTCACAGTAACCTTTATGTTTTTCTTAAATGGTCAATGCCCTATTCTGAACAAGAGTTGCCGTTTTATGCTTCCGTCTGTCTATCTGTCACCTTACAGTCTGCATCCTTCTGCTCTGATGCAGGTGGGAGAGTGTTTTTAAACATTTCCTGTATTGCAGGAATGTGGTGATAAATTTCTTTAACTTCTATGTGTCTGAAAGGCCTTTATTTCCCTTTCATATCTAAATGAAAACTTTACTGGATATGTTATTCTTGGATAGTGGTTTATGTCTTTTGATATTTTGAATATTTGGTTCCACTGTCTCCTAACTTGTCAGGATTCTGCTGAAAAAATCCAAAGATAATAATCTAATGGGGTTTCCTTTATAGGTCCTCATCATTCCTTCCCTGGATGCCTCGAGAATTCTGTCTTTGTCATTACCTCTTTAGAACTTTCCCATAATGTGCCTTGGAGAAGGTCATTTTTCTTTGAATTATTAAGGTGATATAGTAGTTTCTTGGATTTCAAGGCCCAGCTCTTTCTATAGGGTTGGTAAGTTATCCTCAATTACCTGTTTAAACACCTTGTCTCTTTTCTTCTATCTTTCTTTTCAGTAATCCCCACTATTCTTAGATTGTTCTTTCTAATAATGTCAGATAGTTTTTGTAGAGTTCTTTCATTTTTTTAAAACTCAATTTTCTCTCCTCTTCTTACCTGAGTCATTTCTAGTTTTCTATCTCTAATGTCACTAATTATTACCTCTATCTGGCCTGCTCTATTTCTAAACTCTCTAATGTATTCTTCCCCTCATTTATTGAATTATTTAGCTCCAGAATTATATTTGGTTCTTTTAAAATATAATTTCACTCTCTTTAGGAAAGTATTCCATTTGTTCATTGGTTTTATTTCTGAGCTCATTAAACAGGCTTTCTGGGATTTCATTGAGTCTTTTTCAGAACTAAAATCTTGAATTCTTTGTGTTGAATTCTTAGTCTTCCACTTCATTAAGTTTATTTTCTAGAGATTTTTAATTTTCTCTCTGAACAACCTTATTGTTAACTTGGCTATTCATGGTACTCAATGGATTATTTCTCTGCTTGGGCATTTGAGGCAATAAAATTGTGATATTTTAAGTTCTGTCTTTTTAAACCATTTACCAAGGTTCATAAGTAGAAGTTTTTTTTTTTTGTTTTGTTTTCCATAGAGGGTTATTATAATACATTTTACTTCTGGAACTTCCAGGGGTCAGTGTCACCTGGGCGATGGGAAAATGCCCTGGATCCTAAGGAGGTGTGTATCCATTTACCACCTGATCGTCTCTGTCTCAGGGCACACACCTGGACTGGTATGTGGCGGTCTATGGGTCTCTTGACCTTGTGCTCCCAGCACCACTTTCTTACAACCAGAAGCGGCCATTTATGGTCTGGCCCTGAACTTTCTCTGTCCTCCTTTTGGGCCAGTCTTC
This sequence comes from Antrozous pallidus, assembly GCA_027563665.1. Classification (NCBI taxonomy): domain Eukaryota; kingdom Metazoa; phylum Chordata; class Mammalia; order Chiroptera; family Vespertilionidae; genus Antrozous; species Antrozous pallidus. The sequence goes on along the minus strand of CM050520.1, from coordinate 51,607,664 downwards.
TTCCTGCTAGTCACACTGATTTCTTATAGCAGCTTCTGTCCCGAGAGTCCATGCCCTTCTTCCAATGTCTAACAGTCTCCCCACTGCTGTTCGAAGTTGGCTTCTTCTCAGCTTGTAGATCTTAGGGCAGGTGGCACACCCTCCGAAAGACTGTCTTGGCCTTTCTACATAAAGAAATTATCTCTAGTTTTTGTTCATCTCCCTGCTTCATTTCTTCCAAGCTCTTATCACAGTTTGCCATGTTTGTTGACTGAATTATTTTTACCCTGAACACTAGGCGGTGAGGCCAACCTGGGAGGAGCTGTGTCTCTGTGTCCTTTGGGGATAGCCAGCCTCCTTTGAAATGACTAATGGACAGTTAGTATTCCTTTATTTGAAGAAAAATAACAGAATAAAACAATAACCACAAACTGCAAATAGCTAAAATCAGGAACCCCCAATTCAAAGCCTTCTTTATCATATAATAGTTTCAGAAGACTTCAAAATATACATATTCATACATGTGCTAATCATGATATTAAGCTACTTAGGGCTCCAATCTCCATCACCTCAGATCACCTATGTGTGTTTTGGCAGTCAGTATTTGCTGTAAGACAGTTTGCCAGGATCTTTCCTTGCTTTTAAAATGAATGGCCTTGTCATCCCAGGAGGGGCCTGAGGCTGTTGTGGAGGTACACAGAGGTCTCCACTTGCTAAACTGAATATACTTACCTACCTCATCAAGTCCTGGAAGGGTTTGATTTCCTGCAGGAAATGTTTGCCTTTGAAAACCCCAGTGGGGAAATAACTTTTTCACCTTAGTCCAAGAAAATGAGTTTAACATTGTCTGAAGATGAGATTCATCCCCAGGAGGAGGTCCCCACCATCTAATGAGCCCAGGAACAAATCAGAAAGACAGCAGGGGGTATATTTCAGCCCAGTCTTTACCTTGGTTCCATAAAAGTGTGTTTTAGATGTTTGCATGAGTGAACTACCCATTTGCGCTAAGTTTTGTCTGTGTGCTCTATTAGATAATTTATAATTCTAATGTGGTAGCCACATTATACATTGTGAAAAGTAAATGATTTTGCTTCTTGGGTGCTTTATATTTAAATACTCATTAATGCACAAACTACGAGGTATGTATTTGTTTCATATCTAGTATGAGCACTGTTCCTGGCACTTTAAGCCAAAGCAATTTATAAACTTGCATCCATGCTTTTACTTCTCCCTCCCCACCTTTACACACACACACCACAGGCATACATATATCCATTGAAACAATGGCTGCCCAAAAGTTATTCTCAACAAGTACTTTTTTTGACCTTGGATGGAACTTATTTCCTGGTTAGTACCTCCTCTTTCTCCCATTAGGATTTCCTCCCAGCTCAATTAAGCATTCAACACTGGATTTCTTGATATGTTTTATCCTTCTGTTTGATTCTCAGTTCTTCTTAATAGCTTATCACTTGTCTTCTTCCTCTTTTGCTGCAGTTTTTTCTACCTATGGTCCATGCCCCACTGTACATTTCCCCTGTTAAAAGACAGGTACCAATGGTAGACCTTTGGCTAGTGATTTAACTCTCTCAGCTCAAAGAAGTGAGTGAGTTGAAAACATAAATTGTTTTAAGCATTATTTACATATGTTAAGAAAGAATATGTGTAATACAAATAAAAAATTGGGCAGGAAAACTTTTAACAGAACAAGTTAACCCCCTAGAGTCCCAATGATTTGACAGTGATAGAAAGGAAAGGACAAAGGACGCAAAGAGAGAGAACACCATATACAGTTGAGATGAGCTGTGTTTTGTTTTACTTTACAATTAAGTAAAGGATTAAATCCCTTCTATTATAAAGGAAACAAAAAAAATGTGGGTGGTTTAAGTTCGATTTCTTATCTCTCGAAAATCTAAGAATGAAATTGGGGACAAAAACTACTAATGGAACCAAAGTTTATTAGGACAAGTCAGTCTTGGAAAAGGTGCAGCAGGAGTTCTGGGAGCAGGCCAATGTCTGGAGCTTCCTTTCCATGTTACAGTAGGGAGTAGGTTAGTATCCATATACAAGTTACTTAAAGTCTAATAGTCCATGTGTCTGGAGGCCCCTGGGCACAGGGAATGTGCTCCCAGCAATAGGAATGTCAGCTTTTCATTGTGCTTTGGGGAGTGGGGAAGGGAGCAGCACATGCTTTTTTGAATATGTGCTTGCCTCACTGCCTTGTGATTGGCTATCTGCACTCTGTCTGTCTTAGTAATATCCATACACTAAAGGCCCAGTGCATGAAGTTTGTGCATGGTGGGCAGGAGGTGTCCCTCTGCCTAGCCTGTACCCTCTCCAATCTGGGACCCCTCAAGGGATGTCTGATTGCCTGTTTAGGCCCGATTCCAGTAGGATCAAGCTAAATGGCAGTCAGATATCCCTCTCATAATCCAGGACTGCTGGCTCCTAACTTCTCACCTGCCTGCCTGCCTGATTGCCTCTAACTGCTTCTGCCTGCCATCCTGATCAACCCCTAACCACTCTCCTACCAGCCTGATTGATGCTTAATTGCTCCCCTGCCAGCATATTTGCCCCTAAGTGCCTTCCCCTGCCCTGCAAGCTTGATCACCCCCAACTGCACTCCCTCCCAGACCTGTTCCTTCTCAACTGCCCTCCCTTGCTGGCCTGATTGCCCACAACTGTCCTCCCTTGTAGGACCGGAATGTCCCAATGGCCCTCCCCTGCTGGTCATCTTGTGGTGGCCATCTTGTGTCCACATGGGGGCAGGATCTTTGACCACATGGGGGCAGTCCTCTTGTATGTTGAAGTGATGGTCAATCTGTATATTATTCTTTTATTAGATAGGATAGAGGCCTGGTGTATGGGTGAGGGCTTGCTGGTTTGCCCTGAGGGTTTCCCAGATCAGGGTGGGGGTTCCCTTGGGGTATGAGGCAGCCTGGGCGAGGGAACTGTGGTAGTTTGCAGGTTGGCCACACCCCCCAGGTGACTCAAGTGGAGGCCCTGGTATCTGGAATTTATTTATGTTCTACAATTGAAGCTTTGTAGTCTGCAGTGGAGCCAAGCCTCCTCCTCACTCCATGGCTGCAGCTATTTCTCTTGGAATATTTACTTTCTATAACTGAAACTTTGTAGCTTTAAGCAGAGGCCAAGGCAGGCCAGGGCTAAGGAAAGCTTGGCTTTCTCCATAACCAGGGGCAACCCTAGCCTCTGCTTCTCTGCTGCCATTTCTGTTGGATTTATGTGTCTTCAATAATTGAAACTTTGTAGCATTGAGTGGAGGGCTAAGCCTGCCAGGGTTTGCGGAAAGCTTGGCTTCCTCCATTGTTGCTGGGGAAACCCAATCCTCCCTCCTGCTTCTGTGGCCACAGCCATCTTGGTTGGGGGGTTAATTTGCATATCACTCCTGATTGGCTGGTTGGTATGGTGAAGGTATTGTCAATTTGCATATTACTCTTTTATTAGATAAGACTAGAGGCCCAGTGCACATAATTTGTGCAAGGGGCCCCACCCTCAGCTGCCCCATGGTACCCTGCCCACTGGTTGTTCCAGAATGTCATTCTGCTGTCTGATCTAATTAGAATATTAGCTCTTTATTATATAGGATTATAAAGTTCATGCCTCTGAAACATGGGGTTCAGGGTGTAGACTTTTGGTGGGTCCTTGTCCAGTGAAGTTGAAGAATAAATTTGAGGACAAGCAGTTTTCTTAAAAATGTAGAAGTTTATTTGAAGCATATTCAAACTCCATCTGGGTAGGAGTATCCCCAAAGGGGACTCCCTGAGGAGGGGTCCCCAAAAAGAAAAAGCCTCATTTCTCACTCTCTCTCTCTCTCAAAATCTACATAAAAAATCTCAAATCTGTCTCATGTCCCTTTTTCTCTGGTTTATGTAGGCTATAGTTCTTTGTCTGACCTTGACCCTTTCTAATCGAACCTTCCTTAACACATTAAGCACCTAGCTTGTTTGGTCTTCCAGATGGAAAGTATAGTGTCAGTCACTGGTGATGACATGGTGCTTAACGTGTTAACTTAGGATCCCCATGTTTTCCTCATTGGTTACTCTGCTACATGGTTTCAGTTTCAATGCTCAATAGTGGTGCCCCCCCACCCCATCTCTCCCCTTTACCCTTTATCTTGCAACATTCCTCTATCCTCTGTTAAAATGTTTCCTTCTTCTAGACTTTTCTTTATCCTCTGTGAATGTATACCTTCCTCCCCTCCCCCGCCCACCCCATATCCTGTGGCATTTTTCTGTTCTCCTTGAATGTAGGCCTTCTGGCAGCTCCAAGCCCTCATCTATGCATTCCTCCCTCAGGGACCCTCTTTATTCCCTAAACCTGTTTTGTCTCTAAAATTTCTTTCACCTCTAGAGTGCAACTTTCCTTCCCACTCCACCTACCTGGGTTCCTGGTTTCACTTTCTCCTCCCATGGTCCCGCCCCTATCTACCTAACTTTTTCCTGTCTCATTAAGACACACAAAAAACATGTTTGTTTGTTTTTTGATTACCCTCCCCAAAATAAGGACAAAGAATAGTGTTGCATATGCATATTAAAAATCTCCTAAATATTTTAAAGTATGATATTTCTCATAACCAGTGAGTGACTATCAAGTGCCCTAATCCTAGCCACCATTATCATGTCCTGGGTTATTGCAGCAGCCTCCTTACTAGTGTCTTTGCTTCTGCCCTTGTCTCCCTTGTCACTTCTCTAAAAACAAAAATGAAACCTCCAAAGTTTCTTACTCAAGGTAAAAGCCAGCATTTTTATTGTAACCTATACTTTTCTACATGATTTGCCCCCAATTCAATTTCTGATATCAACTCTTGCCATTCTCTTCTCTCAGTTTTTCTGCATTAGTTTTGCTATTGTTTCTTTTTTTTTATATGTTTATTGATTTCAGAGAGGAAGGGTGCAGAAAAGAGAGATAGAAACCTCAATTATGATATAAAACCATTGATCAGCTGCCTCCTGCACATCTCACACCAGGAATGGAGCCCTGGCCCAGAATCAAACAGTGGCCTCCTGGTTCATAGGTCAATACTCAACCACTGATCTATGAGGGTTGAGCTATCATTGTTTCTTAAAACTTCCAGGAACACAAATATCTTAGATCCATTCTACTAGTTGCTGTTACTATTCTTAGAAATCGTTTTCTCCAGCTATGTACATAATTAGCACCCTCATTTTCTCCATGTCTTTACTCAGAAGTGAACTTATAAGGACTTTGCTTTGGGACATTATTTATTATTATATGTTAATTATTCTTAGGATTTAAAGGAAAACACATATACATCGAGGAAATAAATAAAAGGTATAAAATAGAACCAAGTGGAACTTCTAGTTTTACAATTATAATATGTAAAGTAGAAATAAAAGGTGAAGGAATTAAGTAAAAAATAAATAAACTCATAGACAGAAAAAATAAATACATAAATAAAATTTTAAAAAGGAACACAAAAATACAAGCTATCAACAGGAGGAAATGTTTGCAGTAAATATTATTAAAAAGGGCTTATGTCAAAAATATATAAAGAGGTCACCAATTAAAAATACGAAATAAATCAATGAAAAAATGGGCATACTCAGTATGTGCACTTGCGTGCGCACACGCGCGCGCGCACACACCCACCCACCCACACACACACACACACACACACACACACAGGTGGATAAGGCACACCTTAAATTATACTCACCATCATTCATCTTCAGGGAAATTCAAATCACAACCAACTCAATGAAACACTGGCAACAGAATGAGTTGGTGAAGATGACAAACAATTGGATCTTGTATGCATGGTTGGTGAGAGATTATATCATTGAAGTCATTTTAGAAAATAGGTTGGTACATTTCTCTATAAAGTTAAACAAACACCTGCTATATGCTCCAACAATCCTTCTCCTATATATTTACTGAGAGAAATGAGAACATTTGGCCAGTGATAGATGTGGATCCAAATGGCAGTGCGCGTCAGAGCAACCAGTCATTCCAGTTGTTCCGGTCACTTGGCTTTTGTATATATGTGGACTAATGGCCTAATATATGAAATTCATGCATGAGTAAGCCTTTGCAGCTGCAGTGGCTGCCTGGATCCATCCCTCACAGTGGCTGCAGCTATCTCCATCCCACAGCTGCAGCCAGAAGGACGTCCGGAAGGCTGTCAAGTCTAATTAGTATATTATTCTTTTATTATTATAGATTGTTAAGTTCCAAGATCCTTCATCTTCTATGGTTCTTAAGACAGGAGAGGAAGACTGGGATATTTAATCTTCCTTGTGCTGGAAAAGAAATTAATGGGGACTAATACATGTCACATTATCTCCACTACACAAATTTCAAGGGCTTGATACAGTTTCTATATTTCCTGAGTATTTAGAGACTGGGATAACATTTAATGTTTTAATTATTGGTGCCATAAGATATATACATTTAAATATAGTATGCCCATTTTATGAATTTCTAAGACTGTCTTATATCTGCAGCTTCCACAAATAGTCAACATCTCTTTCATTGTACATCAAAGAATGATGAAGTAGAAAGATACTGTAGTCAGAGACATGTCAGTTAGAATATTAGCTCTCCAAAAGGTCTTAGAAAATGTTAACAATAGCCTTATATATTGGCTCTTCAGTTTACTCATCTGAAAAAAGAAGACAATAATATCAATTATTGCCTGCTTTATATATATATATTGCAGGGGGAAGTTGCCTGGAAAAAAAGGTTGATTGGATTCTGTATCAGCTAGTTCCTTTTTAGGTTGAGGCAATAGATAATTTAAACTAAATAAACAATTCCTAGGCCCACATAATAAGGGGTGGAGAGTAGGGCTGATACATAGATTGTTTACTGAGCAGATTCTCCTTCTCATGTCAACATTTCTCAGGTTGTTGTTGTTGTTATTATTATTATTACTATTATTACTATTATTACTATTATTATTTGCCATTTCATTGTGGCCCCTGACATGGTCCTGAGGTAACTATTTTCAACATGAAAAGCAAGTGACATTAACCAGAGGTAGAAAATAAAAGTCAGTTTTGTGTACCATTTTAGGAATGTTGGCAGAGCTTCCAAAAGAACCTTATCAGACTTCTCTCCAATGTATTGGCCAAATCTGTATCAGCCTCCCAGGCCTAAGGCCATCACTGGACAGGGAAATTAAGTAACTGTATTGTTTTATATTGATCAAGATTCACCTTATGGTACTTGGAAGGAGCCCATCATCCTCTTTGAGACAGACTTATTTTTTCCAGAAAAAAAAATCAAGGTTCTGTTAGCAAGGGTGAAGCAGGTTATTTGGTAGGAAACAAAGGAGATATTTACCTCTAGGAAATCCATAATCACCTGAGAACGTAATGGCTGACCTGGAATTCAGATTGTTTGGCACATTGATAGTGCTTCCATCTCTCTAGGACAGTCCACAAACTGTGGCTCGAGAAAACCATATCGGGTTTTCTTTGGCCCCTTGAGTGTGGCTCTTCCACAAAATACCACGGCAAGTGGCGTTAGAAAAAGTTTAAGTTTAGAAACTTTGGCTCTCAAAAGAAATTTCAATCATTGTACTGTTGATATTTGGTTCTGTTGACTAATGAGTTTGCCGAACACTGCTATAGGAGATAGAGGTCTATGGGGTGTGCGTGTGTGTGTGTGTGTGTGTGTGTGTGTGTGTGTGTGAGAGAGAGAGAGAGAGAGAGAGAGAGAGAGAGAGAGAGAGAGAGAGAGAGAAATGAAAAAAATTTACAATGAGAATATAAACTGTTCTGTGAACAGAGATGCTGCTGATATTGGCGTTGTTGTGATTCTGACCCTGGGATTTTATCATCAGAATGTTGTTTGGGAAACCAGGACTTGGGACTCAGAATTGTTAAGTTTAGAGAAATGTCTTGTTTTCTCCCCAAAAGGTGATTTGAAGATACCCTTGGGTAACCTGAAGCCTTTAAAGACTAGACTTGTCATGGAGGCAGTAATGATGTTTATATCCATATCCCTTGAATAGTGAAAGCCCTGGGCATTTCTTTCCCCCTCAATCTCAAGTTCAGTGATTTTCATATGTGCTCTGGGATACTTATTATCTTCTGGGAGACAGAGTTTCTAAAGCCACAGAATAGTCTGCCAAACAGCTAAATTATATCTATTCTTTACATTTTGGTTTTACAATAAAATTACTTTGTTCTTTGATAACTGTTCTGTGATTGTTCATATTGGTTATTAACTAGATCGGTTATAATACAATTTATTTGATATCTGTTTCTGAAATAAAAACTGATTTTGTTAAGCAATAAATTATTAATAAATTAAATAAATTAATTAAAAATAAATTATTTAGCAAGACAATATAAAAAAAGAAAACTGCCACTGACTTAGGTCCCATAAATTAGTTCCAAATTATTTAGTTGGAATTGAGTAATCCTACCTTCTGGTTTTCTTTCATAAAAAGTTAATTTTAAAAAAATGCATGAATTTTGCTAGCTAGTTCAAATTGGTCAGTTTATTTTATTTACCTCCATAGTCTTCAAGGACTTTCCACTGTTGTTCCCGCATACTCTCAACTGGAAGAATTGTCATAAGATTAACTACAGTTGTAAATATGAAGAATCTAGCATATGTATTGATATAACTGGCCTACACATAATAGATATTCAATAAATGTGAGATGCTACTATTAATTTATCCTGGAAAATAAGGATTATGACACCTCACTTTCGGTATTATTACAGAATTGCAATTAAATATCATCTCCACTGATGTCAAACGTACTACCCATCTTTCTATACAGGAACTCAATAAATGTTAATTTTATCCCTTTCGCTGCCTACTAAACAAAACATCCAGAGAAGTAATAACACTGTCTTCATGCTCCATCATTACCGAGCAAAACAATTTCCTCTTCTTGGAAGAGAGAAACCAATAAAGTTTGATTTCAATTTATTTAGGGTATTTTCTCCTTTTGACAGCATAGAATGAATCCCTGCTATGAAATAACCTTTTTGCTGATCTATGTATATTGATAACTCAGTGCCCCCTAGTCCTTTCTTGTATTTAAAATAATATGTTTCAAGAATGCAGCAAGCCTACCATTCCTCGGAGGAAACTGCCCAGTACAGCCAAGGCAGAGCACCGTGGGTAGCAGCAGGGGTTGGAGAGTATGAAGTCTAGGCACTGATAAAGTGTTTTTGCCTGCTTGAAAGAACTTGCTATTTACTTCCAACTGAGGACAATTAGGCTTACATTCTAACACCACACATCAGGAAAGCCAAAGAGAAGAGCAGAGGAGGAGTGACTCCAGTAATTTAAGTGGCATGATGGTTATCTTTCATAGTTAGTCAAATTAGTTATAAAGCATCAGTACTATGCTCTATAATTGCATTTGGGGGAGGTTGCTGTGCCTGTTTCAAGATCTTCCTGAGAGTGTAAGTCCCACAATGCTGTATAGGATCACATTTCTACGACTCATTATAATAAGACATTTCCTTTGCACACCCAGAGCTCAAAACGCCAAAGCAATTTTCACAAACTGTGACATTCTGGAATAGATAATGTTTGAAGCACAATTTCCATGCAATTTAAGATGTCTTTACTGACTGGAAAACATTTGAGCTTCTGTTGAAGATGAGCATTGGTTCTTTCAAAGAAATAAATCAGAAAATTATTTGTGCCCTCAAGTACCCTTTCATTTCTAAGGAGAATGTTAATTGTTGCATTAAATGTCACCAAATTATCTTCCCTGAATGAATGATAGTTATCACTTGTCCTGTCTCAGTGCATATGCATATGAAAACAGCTGGTTTTGGTTTGGCAATTACAATACTTAGAGGTTTAGGAAGGACATGGGTATGGCAGTTTGAGTTCATATGTTATAAACTCATTAATATTATCCATTTCTGTGGATTTTATATAAAAGTTTTGTAAAACTCTACTGAATATTTCCAACAGAGGTTAAACAACCATCACTCATGCATGTTACATAGATTTGTGGTCAAATTATTATACAGTATTTTCAACTCTCACAATAACTATGACTCTACCAATTTTATTTTTGTAATCAAAGTATAGGGTTACATAGCTAGTACCGTGCCTAAGATGATAGTAGGTATTTGTGAAGTATTTTTTGAAAGAAGTAATATGCACATTGACTGTCATACCATAGTGTTACCAATGAAAGGTTAAATGAGATAAATGTACTTAATATGGTGTTTGTTCATTTCTACTGAATTTTAATCTGTATGTTGGCATTCCATGACTATTTAAGAATATAAATACAAATTATCTGCCTGTCCAGATACTCAACACACCAAGGAAGAAGAGTAGTCTAGTGAATATCATACTATAGGATTCCAGTTTTATTCATATATCAACTTAAAATAGCAGAAAGCAATAATATATTTTAATTATCTTCATCTCCAACTAAATCACACATGATTTTTTGCTTTAATCTTATAACCTGCACTATTAATAATTTCTGTGTTTGTTATAGAGGCATTATAGGTAAAAAGTATGAAACTGGGAGTCAGACAGAGAATTGCTGAAACACTGTTCTCGATGAACAGTGACTTTAAAAATTTTAGGCAAACAAAATGCAGATGGTGTCTATAAAGTCCCTAAAACATATGCCGGGTATTTTATGGGTAACCTAGACTGTATTTTTGCTGCCATCGTTATTATTGTTGTTGTTGCTTTTATTATTTTTATCTATATTCTTATTTTTTTCATTGATTTCTAAACATTGTCCATTAGGTCATATGATATTCCTTATATTACTTCTGTAAGTGACAGTTTTAATAGTAAGAAAACCTCTTCTTGAAACCAACATCCGCTTTGCTGATAGAGCTAGGAATCATATTGCATTTCTATTTTTGTCATTGCTGACAAGAAACACAAAGGGAATTTTAATGTTAGCTCAGTTTCAGTGCTGATCACAAAATGACTAAAATTGCTTATTTTAAAGCAAATCCATAATTCTATTTTTTCTAGTTTTTATATTTTTTCTCTTCATTATTATGACTTTTAAATCACCTTATATTCATTTTGAAAATACATATGCTTTAATTAAACAAAAGTGTTTACAGTATAATTAAATTATCTATGTTTATGTTTTTGTGTAAAATTGATTTCGCATAAATATATTATAAAAACAGATGTAAATATCCTATATAATAAAGAGGTAATATGCAAATTGACTGTCACACCCTTGCACAAAATGGCCATCTCCATGTGGTCACATGATGGCCACTCTTATGTGGTCACAAGATGGTGCCACAAGATGGCCAGAAGGGGAGGGAAGTTAGGGGCAACCAGATCAGCAGGTGAGGGTACTTGGGGGCCACCAAGCTGGCAGGGGAGGGCACCTGGGGGCAATTGGGCTGGCAGGGGAGCAGTTAGGTATCAATCAGGGTGTCAGGGGAGGACAGTTGGCGGGTTATCAGGCTGGTAGGCAGAAGCAGTTAGGGACAATCAGGCAGGTAGGCAAGTGAGCAGTTGGGAGCCAGCAGTCCTGGATTGTGAGAGAGATGTCCTTGGGATCGGGCCTACATGGGCAGTCAGACATCCCTTGAAGGGTCCCAGATTGGAGAGAGTGCAGGGTGGGCTGAGGGACACCTCCCCAGTGCACAAATTTTGTGCATCAGGCCTCTAGTTATTTTATAAACTATTAAAGTCACAAATGTCACACAGTTGGCCTATGTGGGTTATTTGGTTTTGACCTGTATATTCTATGACCTATTTAAAAGATTGAGAGAGATTTATGTCTTTAACCATATCAGATTTAGAAATTTGTGATAAAAGGCTATCTTTTGTTCAGAATATGTAATATTAGCTTTAAGATAAATTGTAATTTTCCTAAAGCAATTTTGTTAGATTGTTGACATAATAATTGAATTGACAGTATCCTCATTAAAACTTTAGAGCTCTGCACCATCAAGCCCAGTTCTATGTCAAAGTTCTAATTAGAGCTGATCTGCAATAAAGAGAAATATGTGGAGTTTTTGCTTTAAAAATAATCCACCTGTTGAAACTTCACATTCTGGGACTGGATTCATGATCACATAGCATAGTTGTTAGAATATCATCATAGTACATGTGATTAAGAGTAGACAGCCAGCCTTTCTCCATATTTTAACTCATTCACAAAGCATTGAATGCCTATTATATAAGAAGCAAAGTTTATTACTATATTCTCCATGATCTTAAGGAATTCCCAGATGAGAAGGGAAAGAAATGTCTGCAGATGTATAATTGCATCACAACATGGCAAATATCAAAATTGAGTTTTCAAGGGATTCCATTGGTCACACAATTAAACAGATGGTTCAGAAAAATAATTGTATGGCAGGTGATATTTAAGTTGGTTCTTAAGTGAGACTTGGAATTTTCCAGTTAGATAAAGTAGGAAAATGCATTCTAAACATATGCAAAGATAAACAATCAGAAGAATGCATTCAGGAACCTATAAATAGTCCAAAGTAAAAGCAGTCTTTAGCAATTCATAGAGTAGCAGACCTCAAGGAGTGTGACTAGACCATGAAGCTTAAATCAAAGAAGTATTAGGCTGCTCTTCTTATCTAAATAATAATTACTACCATTCATTTATATGAATAATCTGATTCAAAGAACATTCAGTGTCTTACTCATCTCTAAAGCTTCGGTCAATACAATGAATGCCATCATCCATTCATCTCTTCATTTAACAGGGACAGACATAGTACTGGGTCCTAGAGAAACAGGGATGAGCAAGGGTGACAAGATCTGAGCTCTTGCTCTCTAGTAGTGGAGAGACAGATATAGATACTGAGCAAATGGAAAAAGAGCCCCCCAAAAATCAATAGAGGCTAATGTGTTAGAGTGACTGCAGGTCAACTCTAGATTGGGTAACCTCAAATGCTTTTCTGAGAAGATAATTTATAAAAAGCTATACTTTAATGACAAGAAAAGGCCAGCATTGAAAGGATGAATGGAGAGGTCATTTCCCATTATGGGAAGAGCAAGGAGAATTTCCTGATAGAGGGAACAAGCTCAACTTCTCCAAGTAACCACAAGGTCAGTTTGACAAGACCAGAGCAGAGGGAGGATAAGGCCAAACTATATTTGTGGTCATTGTTTTACATACTGGGAGAATAAATTTAAATTTTATTACTAGTTTTATGGAAAACAATTGGAAGTTTAAACAGGAAAGTAATGGGATTTGATTTATGTTTTAAAAAAAGGAGCACTTCATCCCTGCTTCATTTGTTTGGGTATAGTTGCATGCACCAAAAGGTTGCCAGTTTGATTCCAGTACAGGGCACATGTCTGGGTTGCCCACTCAATCCCCAGTAAGAAGGCATGTTGATCCATGTTTCACTTACATTGATGTTTCTCCCTCTCCCTTCCTCTGTCTCTAAAAATCAATAAAAATATCCTATCTTATAAAAGAGTAATATGCAAATTGGCCATACCTTTGCTACACCCACAAGCCATGTCCACCAGCCAATCAGGAGCTGGAGCAGAGCCAGCCAACGAGTGCATGGCCTGGGCCGGGGGGGGGGGGCAGGGCCAAAGTGGCCCGGGGCACAGGGTGGCTGGGCCAAGGCAACCAGTGCTGCAGGGAAGTGGGGCTGAGGTGGCCAAGGCTGAGGGCTAGGGTGAGATGGCCAGGGCCAGAGAGGCAGGGATAAGGCAGCCCGGGCTTTGGGGGGCAAGGCCAAGGTGGCCAGGGCCATGGAGAAGTGGGACTGAGGTGGCCAGGTCCGGGGAGAAGTGGGGCCAAAGAGACCAGGGCCATGGGGGCAAGACCGAGATGGCCCAGGCTGTGGGGGGCAGGGGTAAGGCAGCATTGGCCATTGGGGGTAGGGCCGAGGCAGCCAGAGCAGTGGGGGGAGCAGGGTTGAGGCAGCCATGGCTGGGGGGCTGGGGCAGATGCTGCCAGGATTGAGGGGTGGGGCCTAGGGCAACCAGGGCCCTGGGGGGCAGAACCTAGGCAGCCAAGGCCATGGAGGGTGGAACCTAGGCAGCCAGGGCCATGGGGGGCGGGGTCAAGGCAGCCAGGGCCGCCCAGGTCTGGGCTGAGGTGGCCAGGACTGTGGGGGGCATTGCCAAGGTGGCCAGGGCCATGGAAGGCAGGGCCATCATGGCCAGGGCCCTGAAGAAGCGGGTTTGAGGTGGCCAGCGCATGCTGGCCAGGGAGAAGGCCTGGGCCAGGGAGGCAGGCTGAGGCTCACGCTAGCCAGGCACGAGCTGGCTGGGGCAAAGGCCTGGACGGGGGGGGGCGGGCTGGGACGGAGCCAGCCATTGGCCCCATTGCAAGGTGATGGCTGGGTGCCCAAGGCCTAAAGCCTTGGCCAGAGGCTTTAGGCCTTGGGCAGGCTGGGGGTGAATGCTCAGTAGGACATCTCCTGAGGGCTCCCAGTATGTGTGAGGGGGTCAGGATGGGCTGAGGGATCACCCACCCCCACTGCACAAATTTTGTGCACTAGGACCCTAGTTCAATAATAATAGTAATAGTAATAGTAATAGTAATAGTAATAGTAATAGTAATAGTAAACACTTTATGGATAACAGACTGGTAGTAGAACAATAAAGAACAAGAAGATGACTGAGACGCTTTCTTCCTTCTTTTTATTGAATTTATTGAGGTGATACTGGTTAACATAATTATATCGCCTTCTGGTGTACAATTCCATAACATCATTTGTATACACTGTATTGTGTGTTCACCATCCCAAGTCAAGTCTCCACTCATCACCTTTTATCCCCCTTATACCCTTATTCATATTCTGCTACCCAACCCTCCCCCCACAGCAATCACCACACTGTTGTCCAGGTACATTAATTTTTTTCATCCTTTTTGCTTAATCCCTCCAACCCTCCACTTGGATAGATATCAGCCTGCTCTCTATCTACAAGTTTGTCTCTGTTTTTCTTGTTTGTTCATTTTTTCACTATATTTCTTTTGAGTAATCCCAAGTGCCTTAGGTAAGGCTAATGGGAGTGGAGAAGATGGGAAGAGGATTTTGGAGCTTGAGTAATAAGATTTGCTGTTGTATTAGCTTTATAAGAAGTGAGGAAAGAGAGGAAGCAGGGATGAATTCTTGCAGATTTTCTGAAAGGGAGGAAGGGTCATTAGGGATTCAATTTAAGCAATAATAACAATAATCAAGTACTTAAATTACTGCTTATTTATTCCAGACACCATTGTAAGAATAGTTACATGTACTAGCACACTTAATTATAATGACAACTTTAGGACTTAATTATTGGTATTACTTCCATTTCACAGATGAGTAAACTGAGGTAGAGAGATGTCCACTCTCCCATGGTCATACACCCAGGCATGATTTCATCTTAAGAACTTTGTGAGATAATTTCATCCCTTCTAATTTTTGTTCAAATGTTACCTTCTCCTTGCAGCCCACCCTCACCATACTACTTAACATAGTAACACTAGACCTCGCTGCATTTCCAGTTATTTCTTATTCCAAGGTATCAAAAAATCTGCTTATTTATATTGTTTATGTATCCCTGGTAGACCATAAGCCACAGTGAAAAAGGCTTTTGTCCATTTTTGTTCACTCATGTATTCCAAGTGCTCAAAATATACCTGGAGCATCATGAATAACCAGTATATGATTTTTTATTAAATAATGAACAAGTAGATAAATGATTTAAGTGGAAGAGTTAGGATTCAAAGCCTGGTGTCCTGACTTGAGAGTCTACCTGCCTACACGCTGTCCTATACCATAATCTCTCTCTGAGTTAAATGAAAAATCACTCTACTCCTCAGGAGGCAAGAGGCATATGTCCTAAACTGGCCTAGTTCCAAATTAATGGAAGAGATGGTAGATGACTTAACCCATCCTTGATGCTCTTGCCTCACCTCTTTCCCTTCAACTCCTCTTCTTTCTAGAGCACTTTTCCCATTCACCCTTTTGCTTGACTATGTAGGTTGTGTCTTTATAGTGTCAATGTAGATATTAGGACTTCAGTAAAGGAGTTTTTTGGCCAAGAATGAGCTAGTTGCCACCTCCATGGTGCTCATTGAACTCTATGCTTTCTTCCTTGTAAGTTGTCAATCTGTACAGTAGGTGCTTACTGAACTGCACCTTGCTTATCTGAGGGAGCTACCCCTCTCCTTGGCAATTACTAACAACAAGTAGTTGCGCAAAAAATTGTTAAATGGAACAGAATGGCTTTAGGAAGTCCCCAAAATATAAAACTGCATGAATAGATTAGGTCCTTGTCTATGAAGAGTTCAAGGTAACCAGCCAAATTGCTTATGGGCTTTGTGACTCATTATTACCAATAGTTCAGTATGAATTATGTTCTAATCAAGGGGAGCCTTTGTTTTCTTCAACCCCATACCACTTAAAGAAGCTAACTGAGAAAGCAAAGTTCAAATTCTAAAATTCTCTGAACATAGAAAGCACATATTTAATATGATTTAATTGTTTTTTTTAAGAGAGAGGAAGGGAGAGAGATAAAGGGATAAAAATATCATTGATCAGCTGTCTCTTGCATGCCCCCTACTGGGAATAGTGCCCTGCCACTCAGGCATGTACCCTGATTAGGAATCGAACAAGTGACCTCTTGATTCCTGGATTGATGCTCAACTGCTGAGCCACACCGGCTGAGCTAGAAAGTATGCATTTTATATTAAAATCCTTTTTTGATTGACTGAAGCCATTGTAATTGGAACCAATTCAATCTGAATTTAAACATGTCCGAGTTGTAATAATACAGCCAGGGCTGGTTTAGCACACAAAAAATTTAAGCAACATGGACTATATGGGAAGATAAAAAGAGTTTTTAGAAAGCAAAGCAATTTATATTTTGTAGATTGGAGGAAATAAGACCTTGAAAGAATATCTAACCATACTTTTGTATTGATATTTTAGGAAAATTTGTAGTAGCAATATACTATCACATAAACCTCACCAGTGAACTAATCTAAAGTTTAAATCAAAATAACTTGTATAGGTCTATTCCAGTTTCTGATGATTCATTTTCTTCTGATATGTGGAAGAACTGCAGTATAATCTCTTTTATGTAACTAGTTTAATTTTTCATAAGCAGTCCTGAGGTTAAAAAAAAGAACTTGATAACATAATATGTAATTGAATCATCTTGGAACAAGAACAGCAAAAGGTAATGAAGATTTAGGTAAGGAATGTATTTTATACCGTTTCTCCTGATTTCCTTTGCAGTCACATCAGTGAATCCAAGATTTCTGGTTAGAAAATCAATAGGAATTTATGGTGAACCGTGGAGGAGGGCATTCTGATGTGACTAAGAAACTTTGAAGGCAATTGTGACTCAGTGTTGAAGCAGTCCCTTTGTATTGCTGGGGGAGGGAATGAGCAGATGAGAAAAAAAAATGACTGATATGAAGAGTTTAGGTGACTAGCAATAGAGAAATTCTCACAGATAAATTTTTTCCAATAAATCATTCCAGCCTTTCATTCATTCCAAGGTTTTCACATGTGTCTCTATAGGGCATGTGTATCCAAGAAATAAATATGATACAAAACCTAGCTCCCAAGGACTTTATGTTGTAGAAAGGGAAGAAAACAATAAAACTGATCATTAAAATACATGGTGCCTAGCAAGTTTATCTTAGTGGACAGAGCATTGGCCTGCAGACTGAAGGGTTTCGGGTTTGATGCCTGTCAAGGGCACATGCCCATGTTGCAGGCTTGATCCCCAGAGGGTTTGTGGGAGGCAGCCAGTCAATGATTCTCTCTCATCATTGATGTTTCTATCTCTCTCTTTCTCCCTTTCCTCTCAGAAGTCAATAAAAATATATTTTTTTTAAAATGCATAGTTATAATTGCCATAATAGAGGTGTGTGTGTTTGTCAAGGCTTGCCTTTCCTATGAAATCCAGGAAGAAATCCTGGAGGAGGCACTACCTAAGCTGCATCTCAAAAGAAAGTAAAAATCTATGAAAATTAGGTATAAGAAATAACATTTATGTAGCATTAGCGTGCATGAAGAACTTGTCACTCTCCTGGATGAGTACAATTTTGACTATAAGTAGCAGGAAAACATTAAATAATAGTGCTTAAATCAACAGAGATGCTGTGTTTTGTGCCACAGGATTGGCTCAATCCTCAAAGATCCAGGATTTTTCTAACTCACTTCTCTATTATTTCTGGGAGTGACCTTCATTCTCTTAGTCCAAATTGGCATCGCTTTAGACGCAGGAAAGAAAAGGAGGAAAATAGGCCACATAAAGTTCACCCTAACTCTCTTTTAAAGAAGGTACTTGGAAATCATCCCATGACACTCTTCCTTATATCTTCTATCTTCTATCTATCTATTTAATGCCATACTAGAGGCCTGATGCATGAGATTTGTGCAAGAGTATGCCTTTGCAGCCCCACCTGCCTTGACCCTTGCAGCCCCAGCTTCGTATGGAAGGTTGTCCAGATGTTTGTTCCACTGTTTGGCTGTCTGGTCAATTTGAATATTACACTTTTATTATTATGGATTTTGTATTTCTTATATCTTACATCTTATATTATAATTTCCCAAAACCTAATGGAATCTAACTGTAAAGGAGTCTGGCAATTGTACTATATGTCCCTAGAGGCCATATGTCAAGTGAGAATTATATTATTGTGGAAGAAGAGGAGATTGGATTTTGGAGGAAAACAATAGCTTTGGCAGTAAATACAAAATGGTAAGACGTTTAAGAAATGGCAAGTATTTTCGCATGAGTTAGACTGAGGGTGCAGGAGGTGATAAGAGGGATGGAAGGGAGAATGTTGTGATCTAAAGTTGGAGGCATAATCATGGGCCACACAAGAAAAATCTTCAATGAATCCACAATAGATATTATTCTGTCCTTAAAACTATGCCAGTTGTGATTTACACATATAATCTTATTCAAACTTTCAGAATACCCAATGAGGTAAAAATAATCTCATTCTCATTTTAAAGGTAAAATAACTGAGGTTTAAAGCCTAAGTCACATGCCTACAATTACACTGATAGTTAGTGCCTAGCTGAAAGTTGAGTTTAGGTTGGCCTGACTCCCAAGTCAGTGTTCCAAGGAGCTTGCCATGCCCAGGAGCTCAAAAGTCACAGTTTCTTCTCTGGCTCCACATCTCCAAGTTCTCTTTCTGTTTTCTCTTTCTGAGTGGGCTACCCAGATGCATTTAGCAAATCTTGGTCTGTTCAGAATCAATGTTCCTTAGAGAAAGGGAGTAGTAAAGTAAGCCTTTAACAGCTCATGATGTGAAACAGAAAAAGAGTCTGCAAATTAAGTCTTGGCATTTCACCTCACGCTTTCATTAAATTTTAACTTTGTATATAAAAAAGTTAATTACATGGTGCTTTAATCTTATATAAAAGGTCAACCGAGTTCTGCATTATGTAAGGCATTAAGGCAATTATTGAAGTAGAAACACATTTGAACCGTTGATCAAGGTAAATCATGTTTCATGAAGCACTGTTGCTATTAAGATTCAGTTATTTCCAATGAGAATATCTAAGTCTGGTGAGTGGACTGTTTGTCTATTGTAACTAAACCAATCTTAGCAAGGACAAACTATGATACTCACCTTCATATTTTATAGATTTATATTTAGCAACCTGTGTTTTCTATGTTTGTGATTATAAACCATACATACCCATTTTAGAAAAGTTGTTAAACACAGAAGAAATAAATTTACAAATTACTCAGAGAACTACCATCCAGAGAAACCTACTGTGACCATATTTCTTTTTAATTTTTAAAACAATTTATATTTATGTCTGTTTTCTATATTTTGGAATCACGCAACTTACAAGTTTATTTTTATATTTTAAAAGATTATATTAGACATATTTTCCATATAATTAAAATTTTTATAAATGAAATTTAAATGGTCACATATCACATCCTGTGAGGCTATGGTTATTTAGTTAGCCAATTTTTACTTAGCAACTGTGTGTGTGAGTGTGAGTGTGTGTATACGTGTGCACAAGCTTGCACATTTATGTGTATACAGGGTGAGGCAAAGTAGGTGGTTTACTGTTGTTTGTATGAAAAATAATACAGTAATCTCTCTCTCTCTCTCTCTCTCTCTCTCTCTCTCTCTCTCTCTCTCTCCATATATATATATATATATATATATATATATATATATATAAACGTAATATGTGAATCAACCAGATGGCAGAACAAGCAGCCACAATGATGCACATTGACTACCAGGGGGCAGACACTCAATGCAGGAGCTGCCCGTAGGCCCTAATCACTCTATAGGGAACCAGGAATCAGGGATGGGTGACAGCAGACACCAGTGGTACCGGGGCCCCAGTCACTCTGCTGGTTGCCCCCACACAAAGGGTGAACAGCAGTGGCGGGGGGCAGGGACAGATACCAGCATCTGGGAGTATTGGCCCTAATTGCAGGCCAGGCCTAGAGACCCTACCCATGTATAAATTTCATGCACCTGGACTCTAGTTAATAAATAATAATACAACAATAGCCCTGGCCAGTTTTGCTCAGTGGATAGAGCATCAGCCCATGGATTGAAGGAACCAGCTTTCAATTACAGTCAAAGGCAGGTGTTGGTTGTAACTTGATCCCCAGTCCTGGTAGGGCCCATGTGTGAGGCAACCAATCAGTGTGTCTCTCATGATGATGTTTCTTTCTGTCTCTCTGCATCCTTTCCACTCTCTCTAAACACCAAAGGAAAAATATCCTTATGTGAGGACAAACAAAGCAAAACAAACAGAATAGATTGTGTTCCATGGTCTCACAAAAGTAATCCCACTTTTGTCCTACTCTATATAGATGTCTGTGGAGCAAAATAATTTGGTTATAGTGGTACCTGATTTGGATGGACAATGAGGTCTGCTTCCTAGACTTTTCTAGCACTTTGCTCTTTATTGCCCTTATCCTTCCAAAATTGAGTATGTCCTTTTCTCAAGTCCATGCTGCCTGCTCAAGTTTGAAATCCATCCAGTATGATTGAGATTTTGGCTAGAGGGGTTCAATAGGAAGCATTCAAATAATAGCAATGTGCATTCATTGTCTTAATAAGATATTTGCATCCCAAGTTTATTGAAGCATTATTTACATTGACCCAAATTTGGAAACAACCTGAGAGTCTGCCAACAGATGAATGGATAAAGAAATGTGAGATGTATGTAATGAAATAATATCCTATATAATAAAAGGCTAATATGTAAATCGACTGAACATTGGAACGACCAGTTGCTATGGCACACACTAACCACCAGCGGATAGGTGCTCAACACAGGAGTTGCCCCTGGTGTTCAGTGCACTCAGCCAGAAGCCAGGCTCAAGCTGGTGAGAGCAGTGGCGGTGGCAGGAGCCTCTCCTGCCGTCACAGCAGTAGAACATCCCCTGAGGGCTCCTGGACTGCGAGAGGGTGCAAACCAGGCTGAGGGACATCCCCCACGTGCACAACTTTCATGCACTGAGCTCTAGTCTATATATAAAAGCCAGGCTACTTCTATCAGGTAAGATCCATTCCAAGTGCAAATAAACCAATGGCTTCTAATATAACAGAAAAAAAAAGTTCATTGTTGCTCTAACCAGGTTAACTCAGTGAATAGAGCATGGGCCTACGGATTCAAGGGTCTTGGGTTCGATTCCAGTCAAGGGCATGTACTTTGGTTGCAGGCACATACCCAGTAAGGGGCATGCAGGAGGCAGTTCATTGATGTTTCTCTCTCATTGATGTTTCTAGCTCTCTAACCCTCTCCTTTCCTCACTGTAAAAATTAATCCTGTGAATAATATGCAAATTGACCATCACTCCAGTACACAAGATGGCTGCCCCCATGTGGACATAAGATGGCCACCACAAGATGGCCAGTAGAAGAGGGCAGTTGGGAGGGACTAGGCCTTCAAGGGAAGGCAGTTGGAGGTGATCAAGCCTGCAGAGGAGGGAAGTTGGGGGTGACTGGGTCAGCATGGGAGGGCAGTTAGGGCAAACAGGCTGGCAGGGGAGCAGTTAAGCATCCATCAATCAGGCTGGCAGGGGAGTGATTAGAAGGTGATCAGGCTGACAGGCGAGGGTAGTCAGGGGAAAACAGGCTGGCAGGGTAGCAGTTAAGCATCAATCAGGCTGGGGGTTGATCAGGCTGGCAGGCAGAAGTGAATAGGGGCAATCAGGAAGGTAGGCAGGTGAGCAGTTGGGAGCCAACAGTCCTGGATTATGAGAGGGATGTCTGATTGCCAGTGGGATCTGGCCTAAACTAGCAGTTGGATATCCCTCGAGGGGTCACATGTTGGAGAGGGTGCAGGCTGGGCTGAGAGACACACACCTCTATGCATGAATTTCATGTACCTGGCCTCTAGTTTATATATATATATATATAAAGGAAATCCTGCCATTTGAAATGATGTGGATGAACCTTAAAGGCATTTTGCTAATTGAAATAAGCGACACAGAGTGAACTGAATGCTATATGATATTAGTTATATGTGGGATATGAAAAAGTCCATCTCATAAAACAGAGACTGAAATTGTGGTTACCAGAAGCTGGGAAATGACGGAAATGGGAGAAATTGATCAAAGGGCATGAATGTTCAGTTACAAGATGGATAAGTTTTTTGGGCATAATGTAGAGCATGTACTATCCTATCTAATAAAATAGTAATATGCATATTGACCATACCATGGGTTTTGCCAGCCATAGAGGAAGCGAAGCTTTCCGCCTGCCCTTGCTGGATCAGGCCTCTACTCAATGCTACCAAGTTTCAATGATAGAAGATAAATAAAACCCAACAGAAATGGCTGCCACCACAGAGTGAACAGAAGGCTTGGCTCCACTCCAGGCTACCAAGGTTTAGTTGTAGAAGACAAATAAATCCCAGATCCCAGGGCCTCCACTTGGGTTGCTGGGGAACCACCACAGGCCCCTCACCCATGCCACCCTACACCCTAAGGGAACCCCTACCCTGATCCAGGCACCCTTCAGTGAAAACCAGCTGGCCCCCACCTGTGCACCAGGACTCTATCCTATCCAATAAAAGAGTAATATGCAGATTGACCAACATTCCAACATACAAGATGGCTGTCCCCATGTGGTCAAACATCCTGCCCCATGTGGACATAAGGTGGCCAGCAGAGGAAGGTAGTTGGGAGGGACCCAGCCCTGCAGGGGAGGGCAGTTAGAGGCAAATAGGCTCTCAGGGGAGCAATTTGGCTCAATAAGACTGGCAGGGGAGTGGTTTGGGGGTGATCAGGCTGACAGGCAGAAGTGGTTAGGGGCAATCTGGAAGGCAGGCAGGTGAGCAGTTGGGAGCCAGCAGTCCTGGATTGTGAGAGGGATGTCCCAAATTGGAGAGGGTGCAGGCTGGGCTGAGGGACACTCCCCTCTCCCCACCCCCCGCCCAGTGCATGAATTTTGTGCACCTTGCCTCTAGTAATTAATAATACTATATTTTCCTCGCAACTCAACCTTCCCCGCCCCCGCCCCCCAAAAAAGTAGACCCTAAAAATAGTAATGTGAGAGTGGATATCATGTTCTCAATTGCATATCAATATGCATTCTACCATCCTTCTGACTGATTAAAAATTATTTGACAAATATGTCATTATGCTTTTATATGCTTCCATGCCTTTGTACATGTTGTGTCCTCTACCATGCCCACATAGTGCTATTCATACTTCAAAGTCCAAATCAGTATCACTTGCCTTTAGTTTTACCCCATCTACTCCTCTCATTTCCCTATCCCAGTGGTCTGCAAACTCATTAGTCAACAGAGCCAAATATCAGCAGTACAAATATTAAAATTTCTTTTGAGAGCCAAATTTTTTAAACTTAAACTTCTTCTAATGTCACTTCTTCAAAATAGGCTTGCCCAAGCCATGGTATTTTGTGGAAGAGCCACACTCAATGGGCCAAAGAGCCACATGTGGCTCGCAAGCTGCATTTTTCTGTCCACTGCCCTATCCTAACTGCAGAAGAGTAAATGCTCTTTCTACTCTGCCCCTTTACTACTTGATTTTTACCTCTGTTAGTGTTTTGGAACACTTTTCTTAATTTGTGAGATAATCTTTCAACTGGACTGGGAAATTATGAGGATAGAGATCCTAGTTCATTCTCATTCTTTTAATCTCTGTGTCTGACACCTAACTTGTTTATTCTATTCACTTCAGTTGTGTTGAGCACTTAGAGACAGCGATCTAGGCCTCAGTTTTCTCATCTCCAAGTGGGCATCATATAATGCTAGACTTTTATAGAAAAGTTTTAAGGATATGCAGTGGTGGCAGTTTTATTCTGAGGTGGTGATTCTCCATAGAGGTTGAAAAACAATCCTGCCTGTAAGGTTTCTACAAATTTCTGACTTGGAAAATTTTTCTATTTTCCCCTAAATATGTGACTAATTTAACTCTATAAAGTTGCTTGTATAGGTACAGGATCCAGAAGATGTTAAAAGGGTGAGAATAAAATAAAATAGAAAAAGGTGAGACTATGTCACCCATATAAAACTGATGAAATAGAAAAGTTTAGAACATTTCAAATGCATTCTAATTCATTCATATTATTTTCAAATGTGACGAATTTTTAAAAGATTTTTATAAAAAAATCCCTATAATACTTGCTTAATGGGACTCAAAAAAGCTAATATTTTGTAAATACCATTGAAGATGACCAATACCTTCTACTTTTCATGCTTTAGTTGATAATTTCATAGCATTTTCTGATATAAAGTTACTGTTCCTGAGAAACTGAAATTTAAAAAGAAGGGGGAACTTGTTCAGACCACAAAATGTAATTTCTACATTTCAAACATATGGTTTGTGCTTTAATTTCTCTCACTTTAAGTTAAAAAAAATTCAAATCAACATTTATTGAAAGCCTTCATTATACCAGGCATCGCCAGGAAAAGAGAAATATGGCCCTGGAACTTCTCTCATGAAGTTAAAACATTATACTTTGGCATTCTGTGTTTGTGTTATTAAAGAAGGGATATAGGGGAAAGGTTATCTGTATCAGGATCAAGAGGTACAGGGTCCAACTTCCTGAGAAAGACTGAGTTGAACTAGATTTTCTAGAAAATTGCAAATCTAGAATTACAGAAATGAAGATATTTGCAACTTAAATCTTTCTGAGAACTGGAAGGAGTCTGAATTTGCTGATGCTGTGGTGTGACTCTGTGGGTGTAAAAGGCAATGAGGCTGGGGAAGGGTTGCCAGGAATCAAGGCAGATAATTATAAAATATCTTGTTCAGGAATTGAACATTATACTATAGTTGAGAGTTAAGGCCTTTTTAGATATATAATATATACACATTTTAAAAATTTGACAGTGAAATATATATATATATATTTATATATATATATATTAATATATATTATAATAATATTATATATATATTATATTAATATATATATATATATATATATATTAGAGAGTAAAGTTTTTTATTTTAATGTGTATATACATGTTAAAATATACAACTATCTCTAGCAGCATTAAGGGATACAGGGTCCAATTTCCTGAAGAAAAGACTGATTTGAAATAGATTTTCAGAAAAAAAAAAGCATATCTAAGATTACAGAAAGGACGTATCTATATTTATTGATTTCAGAGAGGAAAGGAGTAGAAGAAAGATAGAAATATCAATGATAAGAATCATTGATTGGCTGTCTCTTGCATGCCTCCTACTGGGGATTGTACCCATAACCTGGCATGTGCTCTGACTGGGAATTGAACCATAACCTCCTGGTTCATAAAATTACACTCAACCACTGAGCCACACCAGATGGGCAACAGTTAAGTGTTTTAAGGAGGGAGTGGCTTGGAGAGTTCTGTATTTTATAAACCTTGTCTAAGTTATGATATGATAATGTATGATCCCAAAATCTGAATGATTTAGTATTTAATATTTAAAACAATTTTTCTTTATATCATACTAAAGGCCTGGTGCACAAAATCTGTGCACTGGGGAGTTGTCCCTCAGCCCATCCTACATCCTCTCCAATCTGGGACCCTTTTGGGGATGTCTGACTGCTGGTTCACAGGGATCAGGTCTAAACCAGCAATCAGATATCCCTCTTACAATCTGGGACTGCTGGCTCCTAATCGCTCACCAGCCTGCCTGCCTGATTGACCCTAACCGTTCTGTTTGCCAGCCTGATCACCCCCTAACCATCCCCTGCCACCCTGATTGACATCTAACTGCTCCCCTGTGGGCCCAATCACTCTCAACTGCCCTTCTCTGCTGGCCATCTTTGACAATGTAGGGGCGGCCATCTTAAGATAACATTGGCATTTTATGGCTGCAATCTTGTGACAACTTGGGGCAGCCATCTTGTGATGTAAGAGTATGAAGGTCAATTTGCATATTACCTCTTTATTATATTGAGTATTCATTCTGGACCATGTGCAACCCTATCTGTGCCATATATTGTCTGGTTCCCATGCTGACCAAGCAGCCTCTGTCTGAGGCCCTGTATTTTGGTGGGAGAGGGGAAAAAAGGAAAGAGATAAGAACTTGTACACAAAGCTTCTTCTGGAAATGCTATATATTAATTCCATCCAGGTTTTACTGGCCAGATCATATCACCTGGTCAGTTTTATGTGTATGACAGCATGTATATAATCTTTCTTTAATGTAAATAAGCTCAGAGAGTGTCAGTAAATATTGTGAGCAATCATTTACTCCACCACAGAAGATAGTATTTGGGAAGGTGGAAACCTCACTAAAAAATAATTAAGAGATAGGTTAGATAAAATTGGAGACAGTTCTAAATCAACAGTATGTTCTAAAGTCTAGTTTTGATACTTTCAAATATATCTAGAAGCAAAAAACAAGCAAAAACATATAGCATGAGTAGGTTTGCTTGAAGAGAGATGATAACTTATAAATAATACTCTATTATTAATGCTGGTAACCATAACTTAGCCTGGATCGAGGCTGAGCATCTATTCATTTACGGTTCAAGTACATTCTCCATTCTCCAATTTATCCTCAGAGCCAAAGGTGAGGTAAACAAAATTACTACCATTATCCCCATTTTGTGAAGTAGCAAGTAGATGCTCAGGTACGCCCACTAACTTGTCCCAAATTATAGACACTAAGTTATAGATCTGAAGTCAAACATAAGGAGCTCTGCCCTCAAAATTAATATTATATTTAAATGGATAACATAAACTTTTACTCTTGAGATTTAATCACTGCCCTGACAATACATATGGAAATTGCTGAACAGATCTTTTATTAGCATAATTTAAAGGTAACCATCAGCTATTCTCAATCATACTTATTACATATCCTGAATCTGGGAGATCTCAGTTAATGATTTATATGCAGCAATTTGAAAATGGGAGCTTATTCCATTTCAACTGCATAAATATTTTAAGACCAGAGTCCCAGTGCACAAAATTCATGCATTGGGGGGGGGTGTCCCTCAGACAGGCTGCACCCACTGCAATCTGGAAACCCTCGAGGGATGTTCAACTGCCTGTTTAGGCCTAATTCCAAGGGTATCAGGCCTAAACGGGCAGTTGGATATCCCTGTCACAATCCAAGACTCCTGGCTCGCCTGCCTGCCTTCCTGATTGCCCCTAATCACTTCTGCCTGCCAGCCTGATCACCCCCTAGTCACTCCCCTGCCAGCCTGTTTGCCCCCAACTTCCCTCCTCTGTCAGCCTGGTCACTGCTAACTGCCCTCCCCCGTAGGCTTGATCACCCCCAATTGCCCTCTCTTGCAGGCCTGGTCCCTCCCAACTACCCTGTCCTGCTGGCCATCTTTTGGTGGCCATCTTGTGTCCACATGGGGGCAGAGTCTTTGTCCACAAAGGGGCAGCTGTATTGTGTGTTGGAGTGATGGTCAATCTGCATATTACTCTTTTATTAGATAGAATAGAGGCTTGGTACATGGGTGGGAGCCAGCTGGTTTGCCCTGAAGGGTGTCTTTGATCAGGGTGGGGGTTCCCTTGGGGCAGCCTGGGAGAGGGGCCTGTGATGGTTTGCAGGCTGGCCATGCTCCCCAGCAACCCAAGCGGAGGCCTTGGTATTGGGATTTATTTATGTTCTACAATTGAAACTTTGTAGCCTGGAGCCTTCTGCTCCCTCCATGGCGGCAGCCATTTCTGTTGGGGTTTATTTATGTTCTATAATTGAAACTTTGTAGCCTTGAACGGAGGCCTGGGCCCACCAAATTGTGCGGAAAGCTTGGCTTCCTCCATCATCAGGGAAACCCAAGCCTCCCTCCTGCTCTCTCTGTGGCTGCAGCCATCGTGGTTGGGGTTAATTTGCATACTTGCTCCTGATTGGCTGGTGGGCATGGCTAGTGGGCATGGCTTGTGGTTGTAGCATAGTGATGGTTAATTTCTATATTACTCTTTTATTAGGATAAGCTATGGAATTATTTTTACCAACCAATAAACTCTTCTAATAAGAATTCCTCATAAAATAATCCAGCCAATTTCTGTTTTATGCTTTAAAAGTTTTGCTAGAAAACACCAACTTTTCTCTGCAGGGAATGAGCATTTTGTCAGATCTCAGTCCCATGCTCTTTTTCAGAAAGTATTCTGTCAAAATGAACTTAAACTTTCCCAGGACTCACCTCCCCTAATAGAATTTATCTGCAAAGGTTACAGCTGTTTTGTAAAGATTTATAATACAAAGTTCAAAAGAGAAAATCAGTCCTATTAGGTCTTTCTGAGAATCCACACCCTGATTCCTCATTTTCTGACATGGGTGGAAAAAGAGGCCTCTTAAAGGAAGACAGTGGGATCTAGCAGAGAAAGCCTAGTGTTCAGGAGATTGAGAGTGACTTTTCTAATTGTGAATCTACCTTCAAGTTTCTGTGTGACTATGGGCCAGACAATCAGACTCCCTGCATTGCAACACAACTATGTGTAAAAGAAGGATCAGATAAATTATTCCGCATCTCTCTTATAGTTTTCACATTCTGTTACTTTAACAAAACAGAATATGCCAGTGTACATAATTCTTAATGTAACTGTCAAATTAGCTTTTGGTAGGTGGCTGCTCAGTGTCAGGCCCTATGTAGATACCAAGAATAGAAAGTCTAACAAGGCATGATCATATTCCTTACATGCAAAACCTCACAGTTCAGCTAGGATGGTAGGCAAGGCAAGTAATGCTCTCAGCACAGTGCAAGTGTGACACTGGGGTACATACGAAGAGGTCAGAGAAACCTGACTACTGTGGCTCAGTTGGTTGGGCATTGTCTGCCCACAGAAATATTGCAGGTTCAGTTACCTGTCAGGGCATATGCACAGGTTGTAGTTTTGATCTCCAGTGGAGGACATGCACCAGGCAGCTTATAGGTGTTCTACTCTTACATCAATGTTTCTCTTTCTCCATCTCACTCCCCTCTGTCTTTCTAAAAATCAATAAAATTATTTTTTTAATAAAGAAGAAAACAGAGACACATAAAGGGCCTTACATCAATTTCAAAATCTGATATAGCATTAGGCATCTAGAATAAATTCTCTTCCATGTGCCCCTTCAAGCTAAACAGTACCCTTTACTTCTCACTATTCTACATGCTTCACTTTACTATTACCCTCATTGAGATGAGGAAAGGGAAACTCAGTGACTGAGTTACATAAAGCCTCATGAATGTAAAGTAGGCACGTGGCCTCTAAGGCCCCATCATCTGACCCCAATTTATCCCCCAGGCAAGTTTTGTGAGTGTGTGCATTTTGAACATTTTATGGATTACTTTTTCTCTGCATCATTGATTCCCTTGTATAATTTCTAAAGAATTAAATTGTAGCTGTGCCAGTGACTGATGAGATCAGCTACCAGTTTTTTTTTTTTTCCATCGCATGATTAAGTCTTCTGCTTGTTAAGGACTTGCCTCCCTCCAGCTCTGATGAAGGCCTTGATTGGAAGGAGGCATTGATAACTCTCAGCAGTGCGGCTTGCAGAGAACATTTTTCTTTCTCACTCAGTGCACGGAAAGAAGTGTTCAGAATGGAAACAACTGGTTCCCATTTGGCATTTTTACTTCCAGATTAATTTTACCAAGGTGGATGCACAGCAATCTCACTTCCTGGCCACCTAACGGAAGCCTCTTCAACTGTAAAAGAAAATGATTCCTTGAGAGGCCAGAGGAAAAGAGTACAAAAAAAATTGGTTGAGTGCTAAAAGATGCCTATCCCAGGAGTCTACTTCAAATTCACCAGCTGAACTACTTGGAGCATGAAGCTACATCTATGAAGGCTGTGGTCAGACAGAAATGCAATAAAATGTAAAGCAAATATAAATTCAGGTCTCCAAAACCCATTTCAGTGGCTCACAAAAATCCTCAAAGGTCCTTCCAGACAAGCATGGGCAGCCTTTTTCATTTCTCTTTAATGCTCCTGTGTGTCTGTGTCAAGAACTTTTAATGGTGAGGAGTTTCACTGAAGCTTCTCAGCAACCAGATCCTGGCATTCCCAATCCACCTCAAAAGAGAGTGGAGGTGGGAGGCCGTCCTCCCATTATGTTCACTCACTACCATGCTAGCCCCAGGACCACATCTGGCCTGCCTGAGATCCCAAGTTAGTATGAATGGCCTCCAAGATAGCTTGCCCAGAGCTTGGTTTTATTGACTTGAAGCAATAGCTTCACTTAGCACTTTTCCAAGGAATCTGTATTTTTTGCCTAAATCAGAATATGTAAAGGATCGAAAAGAAAATTTAAAAATATAAAAGTAAAAAAAAACACTTTTACTTTTTTTCACTGCTTACTAGATATATATGCTTGGCACAATGTTATAGATTTCACAAAAGTAGTTACTACAAAGCCCCAAATGTTAGCAAGAATATTTCCCATTTTTGCTTTTGTTTTTCATCTAACATTTTTATTAAAAAAAAATGTTACTTGCCCTAGCTAGTTTGGCTCAATGGACAGAGTGTTGCACTGCCTTTGGCCTAAAGGGTCCTAGGTTTGATACTGGACAAGGGCACATACTTGGTTGAAGGCTCTTCCCTGGCCAGAGTCTTGGCCAGGGTTCATGCCGGAGGCAACCAATCCATGTGTTTCTCTCATATCAATGTTTCTCTCTGTCTTTACCTCTCTCTCCCACTCTTCCTAAAAATCAATGAAAAAAATATCCTCAAGTGAGAATTAAAAAATTAAAAAAAAATTCTTAACTTTCCCAAGGTCAAAGAGATCGAAGGAGCCAGAGTTGGAACTTGGCTTTCTAGCTCAAAACTACTAAGCTTTCAAAAATGTCTGCCTTGGCCCTGGTAGAGACTACCGCATGACCCAGAGCCTAAATTCAAGGGTGAGGAGTCTCCAAGGTTAAAAATGAAACTGTCTACTTCAGACTAAGGAGAGAACAGCCCAGGAATAATAAGAGGTCTCATGGAAAGAGCTGAGTGTGCTGTCAGCCATTTGGGGCTCCAGTCCCAGCTCCCTGTGACCTTGGGAATGTAACTTACCGACACTGAACCTTAGTTTTAGTTGTGAAATAGGAGTATTTTTGAATCAAGATGCCATCATCTCACCTAGTTTTAGGTCAAATTCCTTTCTTTCCTCTTCAGTATTTATCTGAATTATTATGTAACTATCAATGGGAGATTTCATTACAAAAGCGTCCCCTGTAGGATAATACCTTTCTTGTGTAGAGAGAATTTATTATCACTATTCAAAACTATTTTGAGATGGAGGGGTTGCACTTATCTATATATCTTTAAAAGTTTTCCCAGGGTTCCAACCCCTCCTTATGTTTTTCCCTCCATGAAAATGGAACTGATATTTATAATATGAATACATACATGGTGTGGAGACTGCATTTGGTTTGCTAAATATACAGTCTAATCTCATTGTCTTCATAGTTTCTGCACAATGAGGCAATAACATCTCCAGTTTAATTTAAAATTAAGAAAACTGAAGTGCCTAGTGTTGTTTAGTGATATTAAATTTGCACAGTTTCTACATGACAAAACTAAGATCCATACTCAGGCATTTTTTAATTTACAAGCCCATGCCCTTCCCGGTGTTTTCATTGTTTTAAGCCCACTGCTTACCCAAGTGTACTTGGCTGGAAACATGGAAAGTTAAGAGTGACCACAAGGTGGGCCCAAGAGGAACATGACTGGCCTCTGTTTGATGATCATAAAGTCAGAGAGATTTGTGCACAACAATTTTCCAGAGTTCAAGGGCTTCTATAGCGTTTGCATTTTCTTCTCTTCCCAGTTTCATAGGGTTCAGAAAGACAATGTTGTAACTCAGTGTCTGAAACAAGATTAATTCCAAAATTTCTGGGCAGCTGAGGTCAATGTTTCTTCAAACCATATTTCTTTTATGGACATGAAAATTCAAGTTATCTTAAATACTACATGCAATTCACATGAAAAAAGTTCTTAAACACATAAGAACAGACTTTAACTTAAACCCATAATAATAGTCTTTGCATATCCATAAATTAGCTAAGTCTAATTTTATTACCATAAAATGGGAGCTGCACTAATACACAACTCACCATATGGTTAAATTATGCATCCATCCTCTCAACAAGAATGTTATTTTCATCATGGGGCACAATCTGTTGTCCAGGACCTGGCATTCTGATAGGGGAAACACCTAGCCACAGCGAGTAGCTGTTGGCCAGTTCAATGTGCATCACCATTTATTAAGTCCCTATTGTAATAGAGAATAATGATTTTTGAACTACAAACTCAAACATACATGATGTATGTTACCTTAATATCTTCACCAAGAGCAATGAGCATTAGGGACAGTAATTAAGAAGTTAATATCTAATACACTTGAAAATGAACACAGAACACAAGTGATTGGTATAGAATACAAATGATTGTTTAAATTGTACACATATGAAATGCAATAAGTAAACTCTCAGAAGTCTTATGGCCAAAAATAGATTTACCAATGTGTAGAAATCATTTATTTAATATTCCATAAAAAATCTTATGCTAACAGAAGAAAGACATTAGTATGACGAACATAGTCATCTTCAAATAGAAAAAAAAAGGCTTTTGCTTTTGTATTAGTAGATGTTTCCATCAGGGATCATAAAAGGATCTTAATTATAGTTAAAATAGATAAATTAAATAAATACTTATTATTATTAAACAAAAGTAATATGATGTTCTCAACAAGCTAATTCTGTAAGTCTAATATATGTTCATAGTTTAAGAAAAAAACTCACTTAAACTATGTATGCCCTAGATAGTAATTATCTCTGATAGTACCACCAATATGTTTAGGACATCTCCAAATGTCAGCATGTGTGTGTGTGCGTGTGTGTGTGTTGATGTGATCTGTTTATCCAAAGATAAATTCTATAATCTCCTTTCTGGGATGACTCAACTATGGTTGCTAGGTCTCTGTGAGTTGATTTGCAGCTGGAACAGCAAGTTTAGTACTTGACTTACTGTTTTCTATGTTAGATTTCACTTCTGTCTTATGTGAGACTCAGATACCCAGGCTATAGGCCTCAGGTCTTGAAAGGACCTAGTGAACCAACTATAAAAATTGAGTGATAATATAATAAAAAGTAACATTTATTTAGCATTGATGATGCCAGGCACTTTGATAAACACTTCACAGAGCAATAGATACAAACTTGGTGGCAACCAGGACATCAAAGTGTTATTATTCAGTGTTCTTATCTTCATTTCTTAGAGGAGAGAACAGAGGGTAGTGAGGTTCACTCATTTGTCCCAATATAGATGGAAGAACCAACAATTGCTCTTAAGTCTATCTCACTCTGAAGCCCATGCTTTCTCCTGAGAAAGCAAGAATAAAAAAGGGGAAGAATGTGTGCAGACCTTTTTATTGTGCATAGTGACCCTAAGTCCAGATGATAATGCATGTTTTCCTCATCAAAAGTATCTGGGTTCTCATGAGCTTATTTTATGTCCAAACTTACCGTCATAAGCCCCATTTAATACCCAACCCCCTTTAAAAAATTGTCTATGGTTGTTAGCTACCAGGTTACTTATTAGAAGAGTTCCCCTGAAGGGAAGCTCTTTGAATGACATTGGCAGTGATTATGAAACTGAAAATTGGAAAGATGACAAAAATTAAACACAAAATGTGGGGAGTACTATTAGTACATGAATAGAAACACAGCTTTGTTTTATTGTTTGGCTGTCAGATTGACACATTACCTTATGAATCAATTGAAAAAGGGTTATGCTGGGAGGTTGTTAATAGTCCCAACCAATTTGATGGAGAAAAGGGAGAGGATTGAAAACTAGCTTCCTCTACTCATGAAACAAATAAGCATTATCCTATCTAATAAAAGAGTAATATTCAAATTAACCATCACTCCACAACAAAATGGTGGCCCCCATAGCCACAAGATGTTGGCACCCAGTCCTCTCAGTTGGACCAGTGTCCGCCAGTCTCAGGGAGGGCTGCCGCCGAGAGACTGCAGAGTAAGCGGCCTGGTGAAATGCTGTCCAGAGGCCCTCCTGACCCTTTATAAATAACAAAAACAAATTCACTCCCCAGTGCCCAGCACCAGCAGCCTGGGCTGGGGCTCAGCCTGGCAGGGGTGCACCCCATGGCGAGATCCCCACCCAGTCGTGGCAGCCTAAAGTCTCAACCACTGAGTCACACTAGCCAGGAAGATATGGAGGAATCTTAAATGTTTATTTTTTAAAAATATATGTTATTGATTTTTTGCAGAGAGGAAGGGAAAGGGATAGAGAACTAGAAACATTTATGAGAGAGAAACATTGATCAGCTGCCTCCTGCACACTCCCACCTGGTATGTGCCTCTAATCAAGGTACATGCCCTTGAATAGAATCAAACCTGGGACCCTTAAGTCTGCAGGCCAATGCTCCATCTACCTGACCAAACCAGTTAGGGCTGTCCAATATGTTACAGAAAAAACCCTATCTAATAAAGAGGGAATATAAAGGGAAGGGCATTTGGGGGTGACCAGGTTGACAGGGGAGGGCAGTTGGGGATGATTGGGCTGGCAGGGGAGTTGTTAGGGTGTGATGAGGCTGGCAGGCAGAAGCAGTTAGGGGCAATCATGCAGGCAGGTGAGCAGTTGGGAGCCAGCAGTCCTGAATTGTGAAAGGGATGTCCAACTGCCTGTTTAGGCCCGATCTCACAGGGATCAGGCCTAAACAGCCGGACATCCCCCAAGGGGTCCCAGATTGGAGAGGGTACAGGTTGGGCTGAGGGACACCCCCCAGTGCACAAGTTTTGTGCACTGGGCCTCTAGTCCTATATAATAAAGAGCTAATATGTTAATAATTAGACCAAACAGCCGAAAAACCATCCAGATGACTGTCCAGACCACCTTCTGGATGAAGCTGGGCTGCAAGGGCCAGCTGGGGCTGCGAGGGCTGAGCCTTTTGCATGAATTTTGTGCTTCAGGACTCTAGTAAATAATATATATGATCAGAGTCAAATTATCCACAAAAGTAAACATGTTCATTAATGGAAAAACTTAATTAAAAAAGACCCCTACATTTTAATCTAAAGTAAGTTTAGAAATTTTTGAATAAATATCACCAGTATTTTTAAATAATATGTTGACAAAAGCAGTACTGTGCAGAGAAAATTTTCAAGTAGAGAAAAAGAGTAGAAACATAACTACAAGTTAAATAGCAAAACCTTTTATTTTCTGATCAACTTGGATTAAAATTTTGGCATTGTCACATTTTAGCTTTGTTATCTTTATTTACGTATCATTGCAGCATTCAATTTTCTACCTATAGAGTGAATACTTATCTCACTGAGGTACTGTAAGTATTAAATTATATTATATAAAGAAGTTACCCAGCACAGTGCATCTGAGATAACAGGTTAACAGTAATAGGAGTTGCTACTCTAAATAAAATAAATAAAAAGTATATTCATAATCATATTTATAGTTTACCATTCTTAACATATTGGCATATCTTCTTCAGCCTGTTTTATGTGTTCATACTTAACATTGCTAATATAATTCTAAGAATTCCATTTCTACCCTGGTTTTCTCAATTACAAAAACACAATAAGCATTTCATTAGTTTTTTGTGATTAAATTCACAAAACATAAATTAACCATTTTATAGTGAAGAACTCAGTAGCAGTAAGTATATGGACAATTTAACCACGACTTCTATTTAGTTCCAAAATATTTTCCTCATCCCAAAAGGAAAACCTGTACCAGTTAAGCAATTATTCTCCATTTATTTCTCCCCCCAGCTCTGTCAACCAACCACTAATCTTTTTCTTTTTTTGTCTTTATATATTTACCTATTCTGGATAACTTATACAAGTGAAATCATATAACTTATGAACTTTGTTTCTGGCTTTTTTTTCCCCACTTAACATGATGTTTTTAAGATTCCAGATTGTAGTATATGTTAATACTTCATTCCTGTTTACCACTGAATAATATCACATTTTATCTTTTTTACCAGAGTTTGTTTACCCAGTCATCTGTTTAGGTGTCCTTGAGCATTTAGCAATGATTCAGCGTATTGCTATAAACCTGTGGGTACATGTATTTGTTTGAGTACTTGTTTTCAAATCCTTTGAATATATAACTAAGAGTAGAATTGCTGGGTCATTTGGTAATTCTATGTTTAACTCTTTGAGGAGCAGCCAAGCCATTTCCACAGTGGCTGAAATATTTTGCATTCCCACCAGCAATGTATGAGGATTCCTCTTTCTCTACATCCTTGCCAATATTTGTTATTTTCTGTTGTTCTAAAAATGATACCATCCTAGTGAATGTGAAGTGGTATCTTGTGGTTTTGATATGAATTTTCCTAATAACTGATGATGAGCAGCTACTTTTCATTTGTTTATTGACCCTTTTATAGCTTGTTTGGAGAAACTTTCATTTAAATCCTCTGCCCAGGTTTTTTTTTTCTGACTTTTTTTGGGGGGTTGCATTTAAGTTTCCTTATATTTTTATTTTTTATTTATTGATTAAGGTATTACATGTCCTTATCCCCCATTGCTTCCCCACCCCACTCCTGCTCATGTCCTCACCCCTCCAGTGTCTGTGTCCATTGGTTATGCTTATATGCATGCATACAAGTACTTTGGTTGATCTCTCCCCCTTCCTCCCACCCCTCCGCCTCCCTTCTGAGGTTTGACAGTCTGATTGATAATTCTCTGTCCCTCTGACCATTTTTGAATTTTATCTTTTTTATTGAGTTGTACAAGCTATTTATATATTCTTGATAATAGATCCTTAACAGATATTTGACTATCAAATATTTTCTTCCATTCTATATGGAATATTTCATTATTTTTGATTTTTAAAAAATTACAGTTGACATTCGATATTACAATAGCTTCAGGTGTACAGCATAGTGGTAGACATTTACATAACTTATAAAATAATTCCCCCTGATAAATCTATTACCCACCTGGCAGTATATATAGTACTTATAGTATTATTGACTATATTTCCTATACAATACTTTACATTCCCATGACTATTTTTAACTGCCAATTTGTATTTCTTAATCCCATCATTTGTTTCAACATTTTTAAACATTTATTAATTTCATCTCTTAAATAAGACATCTAAATTTTTGTGCATTCAGAACATTCAAAATTATAGCATAAAAAAACATTAGAGATGAAAATGTAACACTGAAGTATTCAACCACAGAGTGATGATCAAATTAAATACAGTGAATCTATATTCAGTGTGATATAGTGATTTGTTACCTCACTAGACTGCCAAAAGAAATTTCCCTATTAGATAATATAGACCCGGAAGTTTGAAAATAAATTTTTATTTTATTTTATAGAAACAGAAAGAAAATTTACTTTTTATTTATTTCCAGTCAATAACCCATCCTCATTCTTATCCCTTATCCCTCACCTCAATCACTTAGTGTCTGAGTTGACTTACTGGTAATAACACCAGTACTTTGCATTATATGTATATTTGTGGACTGGTTATTAACATGTGTTCTTCAAAGCTCTTCTTAGTACTATAGCATTTTTCCTTTTTTATATACCAATGTAGGTGCCGCTTCCACAATTTGAGCATTTTAATGGAAGTCTTCAGTCCTCAAAAGTGACATAACTTTAAAATAAATGTTTCCCAAAATGGTTTCTTTTAATTTTTTATACTAGAAAATATTTAACTTTCACCTAAAATGAAGAGGTGATTTTTATTATTAGGTTAATATTTATTTTGCAAGGAAAGCAAGGATAAAAAAACTTACTGTTAATGAATTTGCAATTCATTAAATTAACAAATATGTATTGAGCCCCCAAAGTATGCCAAGAACTATGTTATGTAATGAGAATTCAAAGATGAAGTAACCATTATATGCCCTCAAATGACTTATATAAATCCATAGTCAAGTAGTTATTATCACATCATTTCTACACATTCTTGTGGAAACACAGGGACAGAAATCTTTAAAACTTCTTGTGGAAATCAAGAACTTTTCACAGATGATGTAATTTAAACTTAGTTGCCATGAATAAATTTCAGGTATACCCACTGAATACGCTTAGAATGGAGGTGGAAGATACCCTAGGCAGAGGTAACAGCATGTACAGTAGTTCAAGGAAATGTGTGAGAGAATTTATGAGAGAGATTTTGGTGTTTGTATAATATGAAATGAAAGAGGCCTGAGAAAAAGATAAGGCTGGGCAGGTAAGACAAATAATAGTAACTTTTTAAAGTAGAGGAACAGCATAAATTTAGTCTCTGAGACAAAATATTTGATTTAGGGACAATCAGAATGCTCACTTAGTGCAAAAACTATGTTCTTTCTGTCCTGATCTAATGACCTGTATAAGACACAATCATTCTCACTTAGTTTAAGTCTATGTTATTATGTACTGACTAAAGGCCTGCTGCACAATATTCAAGCGGGGAGGAGGGGGTGCTCAGCCTGACCTGTGTCCTCTCGCAATCTGGGACCCCTTGGCCCTCTGGGGATATCAGGCCTAAACCGGCTTTCGGACATCCCTCTTGCAATCCAGGATGCTCCAGGCCCCCATAACAATACTTAGTATAGAGATGAAAGGAAGGTACCTTGCTGTTGTATGGACAGCTACATTTTTTGCCCTGATTATAAAAAGTAGTACATACATGATCCTTCTGAGGCAATAGTATTATTTTCCCAATCTTATGGGTGAAAAAACTAAAGCAGAGAGAAGTTTAGTAATTGGCTTTGTCACACAGATGTAAGTATCAGAATCAGGGCTGACCATAAAATGTGCAAGCCAGAGTCCATGCATGTCATTGCTGTATCATCCTGCTTTTTCAGTGTTAGAGTAGCCTTACCAGGTTTTAATTTTTAAATCTAGGAGACTGTTCCCAATATATAGGGTAGGATCCCGAGGCCTGGTCAGCGATCAGGGCCACCTGTGGGGTCACAGGTGGGCGAGGCAATCATGAGGCCCCCTCTGGCACCTGCCTTGGCTGGCAGCTTGGTGCTACCTACTAGCCTGCCCCGCCCCCCACCCCTGATCACCACTGCTGGTCACCTCCCTTTGGGGTGACAGGGGTGGGGGGAGGCAGACGCTCAATGCAGGAGTGTCTTCTTCTTGGTGGTCTGTGTACATCATAATGACAGGTCATTCCCCCAGTTATTCTGTTGTTCAGTCAATTTGCATACTAGGGTTTTATTATATAGAATTATGAAAGAGAACAACTTTATTTGACCTCTGCTTCAGGATGTGTTTTTGTAACTCTTGATTCAGTTCTGTCCCATGCAGCAAACCTTTGCGCAATACCTTGCCTGCAGCAAACATGAAATTAGGCAAAGAGGAAAGTTTCCTTTTGCAATGAAATCCTGATATTGCAAGAAAATGGAATCTTAAATGAGTATTTGTAACAATAATTCTATTTAAGGTGTTACGGTGAGATAATGAAAGGAATTATCTTTGCTGGGTTGCAGAGAAGATAATGCTTGAATTAGATTTAGGAGGGATATTATCAAAGTCCTAGCAAAGAGAAAAGACAACATATAAAACAAGAACAAGAAGCTGTCCAAAGAAATACACTTATGAAGCAATATATCCATTAAAATGATTGCAATGGGAATTTAGGTGTCAGGGGGAAATTGATGATACTTGAAAATAAAAATAAAAATTAGACAGATAATGGAAGTCTACACAGAAAGAAGTTCAGTAAACCAGGTAATTTGTCCCAAGTTCCACAGCTAGAAAGAAATGAAAGCAAGATTTAAATCCAGATTAATCTGCCTCTAAAGCTGGTATTTAAACCATGTCTCTTTCTTATGTTATATAATTATAAAACTTATACAATGTCCTAATACAAGCTCCAGCACATAGCTATAATGTAATATCCAAGCCAACAGTCACAACAGTGTTAATTCTAGTCATCTCTGTTGTAGTTCTGCTCTGACAAAAATCTCTAAACAAAACAGTAGTATTTGTGGAAAGATAATGTCTAGATAATTAGGTTAAAATAATTTTGAGGCTATATTCAGAAAATAATTAAAGAAAAATAATTCATCACATGTATGGAATCCTAAATAAGAATATTAGTTAAATTATCATCAGAAACAATGAAGATGAGGAGAAAGTAGATGCCACATTTAAAGAGCTGAAAGAAAAAAAAAAGTCAACCAAAATTTTATATACGTTAAAACTGTCTTTCAAAAATAAAGGCAATTGTATAACATTAACAATATACAAAATTTATCACTTTAAAAGTGTTGGTTTATTTATGTAAGTTTTAACTCATAACAAAGGGATAAAGAAAGAAGACAAAATTAAAACATCCCCACGTGTCCAAAGCCCAAGAAATTTGTTGATACCAAACCAAAATTATATGAACTAATAGAATCATTTTTCCAGGTTAAAAGCAAATTACTCCAAATAATAGTTTGAATACACATAAAAACGAAACAGTAACCCTAATTATGTAATTATTAAAAATGTCATCAATACATCCTATATAATAAAAGGCTGATAAGCAAATCGACCAAACATTGGAAGGACTGGTTGCTGTGATGTACACTGACCAACAGGGGGCAAACACTCAATTCAGGAGCTTCCCCCTGGTGGTCAGTGTGCTCCCACAGGAGTAGTACCACTCAGCCAGAATGAGGGACCCCCCCCCCCCGGGTGCATGGATTTCATGCACTGGGCCTTTAGTATTTCATATTTTCCTTTAATAGATTTTAAATGTGCTGCGTATTTGGACATATAACATATAGAACATAGAATGTTTGACAATAATAGCACAAAGGGAATAGGTGGGCATGAAGCTCAATAGAATGGGAAAATAATATCAGATATTAACTAATCCACAAAGCAAAACCAATAGAATTAGAGAGAATTAGAAATTCTAACAATAATAGTTGGATATTTAAATACCTCACTTATAATAAGTGATAGAAAAGTTAGGCATAAGATTTATAAGAAAATAGAAACCTAAAGACTTAATATGTGTCTATAGAACCTTCACTCAAGAATAGTGGAATATACTTCTTTTCTATTGCACTTGGAACATTCTCTAGGAGAGACCATCTATTAGGACATGAATCAAGCCTCAATAAATTCAAAAGGATTTAAGTCATTCAAAGTATATCCTATGGCCAAATTGAAATGAAATTAGAAATCAGTAACAGAAAGAAATTTGTGAAATCCACAAATGTGGGAAAATTAAACAACACATTTATAAATAACCAAAAAGTAAAAAGATAAATTGCAAAATGTTTTGAAATGAATGAAGACAAAATAACAAATATATGATATCCAGCCAATATTGTGCTTAGAGGGACATTTATAACTTCAAATGTAAAACAAACAAACAAAGAAACAATAAAACTTAAAATAATCTAATATCCATCTTGGATAAAACCATTAGAAAATGAGAAGAAAAAACAAAATTGAAAGCAAATAGAAGCGAGGAAATTAGAGTGGAAATCTTATCTAATAAAAGACTAATAAGTAAATTAACTGTCACTGGGCGACAAAATGGTGGTGCCCATAGCAGACGCTGGTGGCATTACTCTGGCGACGGGAGCCCAGCATCTGCTCCTTGGCCCAAAGGGGAGAGGAGGGGCCTCTGGCCAGAGGACTGGGAACAGGACTCTGAATGCCAGCAGGAAGTCTATGTCCGCACCCCAGCTGGCTGCATGGCAGGGGTGTGTCTGGCGGGCATGCTACAGAATCAAATCACTGCAGCCAAGGCCACCTCCCGACACACACACACACACACACACACACACACACACACACACACACTTGCAAGTAGTATGGTCCAATGTGTGACTCCTGAGACAAGGCTCCCATGGCAGCTGATGTTCACCACATCAGGTGGGGAAGCCAGACCTGAAAGCCCAAGCCCTGGAGTACCAGAGCTGCAGTGCCTCATGGGCTGGGGCCCTAGGGGGGCGCCAGGACAAGCATCTTTCCAGAAGCTGTGTAGAAGAAGTGGAGGAACCTCTGGCTAGAGGCTGGGTTGAGGGATGCTGGCCTCTTTACAGGCCAGGCTAAAGGACAACCGCCCTCTGCACCCCAGTGCATGAATTTTGTGCACCAGAACTCTAGTAAATAGAGAAAGAAGAAAGAGTAGCTGCTCTGGCAGGTGCACAGAAAGATGGCAAGATTAATTCCGTGTCAGGGCACATACCAAGGTTGCAGTTTTGATCCCCTTTTAGGGTGTATATGTAAGGCAGTCAATCAATATTTCTCACATTGATGTTTCACTCTCAAATCAATAAAAACATATTTTTAAAATAGAAATAGTTTGCCCTACCTGGTTTTGCTCTTTGGGTAGAGCATTGGCCTGCAGATCGAAGGGTTCAGGGTTTGATCCCAGTCAAGGACACATGCCCAGGTTAAGGGCTGGATCCCCAGTAAGTTGGTGCAGGAGGCAGATAATCAATGATTCTTTCTCATCATTGATGTTTCTATCTCTCTCCCTCTCTCATCCTCTCTGAAATCAATAAAAATATAAAAGAAATAAAGAAATAAAAATAAAATAAGAATTTGGTTCTTTTAGATCAACAAAATTGACAAAACTATAATAGTAATGTTGGATGATCTATATTAATAAAAAGGTAATATGCTAATTAGACCATGAGACATTCTGATGTCCTTCCGGAGAAAGCCATGGTGGCGGGGCCGAGGCAGAGGCAGTTATGGGTGATCAGGCCAGGAGGGGAGGGCAGTTGGGGGTGATCAGGTTGGCAGGGGGGTACAGTTGGGGGCAAGCAGGCCAGCAGGCAGAGTGGTTAGGGGAGATCAAGCAGGCAGGCAGGTGAGCAGTTAGGAGCCAGTAGTCCCGGATTGTGAGGGGGTTTTCTGACTGCCAGTTTAGGCCCGATCACACAGGGGTCCCAGATTAGAGAGGATGCAGGCCAGGCTAAAGGGACACTCCCCCCTCTACCTCCCCTCCCGCCAGCGATGCACAAATTTCATGTACTGGGCCACTAGTATTGCTATAGAGACAGATACATAGTTCC
This sequence comes from Antrozous pallidus, assembly GCA_027563665.1. NCBI lineage: Eukaryota > Metazoa > Chordata > Mammalia > Chiroptera > Vespertilionidae > Antrozous > Antrozous pallidus. The sequence goes on along the minus strand of CM050520.1, from coordinate 51,564,371 downwards.
ATATAGTAAATGAGAATTTGGAAATAAACCCATCTATCAATTGTTTTTCAGTAGCATGTCAAAAAATAATATGAAAAAAGAATTGTCTTTTCAACCAATGCTATGGAGACACCTGGATTATCAAATGCAAAAGAATGAAGTTGAATTTATACCTCATAGTCATTATAAAAATCAGTATTTTATTTATGTTTACAAAAGTGAATAATCTACAGAAAGTAATATTATTGTTAGGATTGTAGAAGGATTGGGAACATTTTTCTAATTTTAGATTTGGGTAATGGTTGTATGACACTATGAATATACTAAGAAAACATTGAGTTCTATATCTGAAATAGGCAAATTATATGGTATATTCATTATATATCAGTAAATTTTAGAGCAAAAATAAAAAAAAAACCACACAAAATATCACCTGATACCTTGATCCTGAGAAAACTGAATGTTGATACTCTTAATTATTTGGAGTATCTTTGTCTACTTCTTCCCAAAATTGTGGCTTTTTAGGTTTAACTTGATATGACTTAATACTACTGAAGCATTTTTATTTTAAAAGCTTAGTCACATAAAATGCACTTCTTTTTTTCTATTGATATTCCCAAAGTAACTGTATGTGAACAAATTATTTCATTATGTAATTGGAAAAAAAATTGTTGCTATTGGCAATAAAATTAAAAACAGAAAATCTTGGTTGACTTCTTTCCAATGGTTACTTTGAGGATTTTTTTTTAAATGAGTTAGTGAGTGATTTTAAGTGTCAGTACAATTATATACCTGTCAGGAGCAATGATTCTATTTCTTCTAATTGATCTCCAGTGAATTCTAAGCACTATTTAGGCAGTGCTGCCTATACTCAAAGCTGTCAGTGGGAAAAAAGAAGAAGAAGAAGGAAAAACAAGCGAACTACTACAAAGAGTAGAAGGAGCAGTGTAAGATGGGAATTTGTTATTTTAGACTATTTGGTCATTAGGTTTTGATACAGAAAAGTATGGTGCCACTTTGAGATCCTCCACCATTGAATTCTTCCTTATAATCATTATTTTATTTAAAAATATTATATTTTTTTCTTTTGAGTAACATACATTTGAAACAAAAAAATATTTCCCTGAAAACCAACATAACCTTCTGCAGCATCCTTGCTTATGTGCACTTGTAACTGGACAACCAGTGGGTCTCGGCTGCCTGTCACTACTAAAGCAGGTGTGTTATTCTAACTGATGGGTAACCTTCTCAGCAGGTAGAAGTTGCATGCGTGTTGAACAGAGATTTCGTCTGGAACTCTGAATTCATGCTGGAGACTTTGCTGAGATATATTGAGCCCTTGTATACTCTGTGTCAAGGACTTCATGATAAAGAGGGGTTTGTCTTGTAGTCCTCAAAACTTGCTTTGTTCAAGATCATGCTCTAACAGGAAGTTTTCAACTTCCTCAGACTGCTAAATGTCTTGTTTACTTTTTGCGTTTCTTTGGCTAAGATATTGAACTATCTTTCTCCTATTTCCAAAGAACTTTGAAATTGACACAATTGTTTTGAGTATCTTGTCCAAGAGAGGACTTCATTGTTCACTTTGACACTAAAATAACATCCATTTTGATTTAGCAGATATCAAGGCTATGTTTGAATTTTCATTCAGCTTCAAAATTCTGTTTATTTACATGGTTGACAACATCCTGATGATTTTACTTACCATTATGTTATTACTATTCCTCATATCATTGAAATTATTCATTGGTTGTTTGGAATATATACATTTTTACCCATTACCCAATTGCATTTGTATTTCCTTGATTTTCAGAATTATGTATAAGACGTTGATGAAATAAAATTGCTGGGTACAAAAGTCTATAAAGATTTTTATACCTATTGGCAAATTGCTTTTCAAAATCCTGACAACCTAAAATTACTCGTTTTTTTAAAAGATATTTTATAATAATATATTTCCATCAGAATTGGATTTGGTTTGATATGGAGCTTTTAAATTGAACATTTAATCTTGAGGATGTTTTAGATCATTAATACTCTTGAACAACATGATTTGTAATAGCTTTGCAATATTCCATTATAGGCTGTATCATTTAATTAGCCTTCACCTTATTATGCTTGCATTTCTTTTTACTGTAAGTGTTGTTTTCATGTTGCAGTCATATAAATATATATTTTTTGAAATTTATTTTTAATTAAGGATATGAACTAAGTTAAAAGACAATTCTACTTCTAGGTAGAATTTGAGAACCTAGATTATATTATAGTCTTCAGACTCTACATATGAGAGCTTCATAAATGCTAGGTTTATTATTTTGTTCTCTTAGTATCATCCAACACAATGCCTGTCATATAGAAAGTAGTTCAATTTTTGTTATGCGAATAAATAATGAGAAGAACTAATATGGTTGACCTTGCCTATTTAATTTCTAGTATAACCAAGCATGCTAATCCTTTAGTTTAAGATACATTTTTTAAGTGAATGGGAGGTGGTGTGTTTCATTTTATTTTGTTTTGTTTGTTTCATCATTTGTTTAGTTCAAAATAGCAATATGACATCAGGCATATTTTTCAATTCTATTCCTATAATGAAGGGTTACAGAGAGCTAATAACTAGCAACTTCCTCTTGTGGATTCAACTCCCTTCTCCTGATCATTAATTCTGCAAGGATTCTTTATACCTTAATCATTACTGCAGGATACAAGGAGCCAGAATTATAGGAGGAAGCATAAAAATGGAAAGATCATCAGATTTCAACATCAGAGGCCCAAACCTCCACAAGACTCCTATTAATCAACTCTTGAGAGCTCCATCTAAACTCAATGATGAGCAAAGAGGGAATAGTTGATTGATTCATTGAGGCAACTCCATTTTGATAATTCCTTGATGGTGGTTTGACTCATGCTCCTGTCATCATAAAGCCCCCTGTTGTGTGAGCTAATTGAAACCTCACAAAATGGTGTCACTTGAATAGCATTACTCCTGCCTGATTGCAAGTCCTTTTTACTCCCAATGTCAAGATCACATTTAGCTGCACAGTTATATGGGTAACAATATGAAAAGGATTAATTTCTGGTTGATTACCCTCTGCTGCTATAACCTGAAATGCACTTCATAGCAAGTGGGCTCTTTATATCTTTGCTAATCTGCCACATTGACAATTATTTTGAGGGTACTCTGTAGCATTCTAATAAGCATTAAAAAGAAGTATTCTTTTACTTATGAAATATAAGCCAATAAAGCAAATGATGCTAAGAGTAGAATCTAGTGACATCATATATAGTTTTGTGTGGTATTGTGTGTGTCTGTGTGTGTATGTGTGTGTGTGTGTGTGTGTGTGTGTGTGTGTGTGTGTGTGTGTGTGTATGTCTGTGTTTATAAGTGTAATACAAATAATTTCCTTATAGGTGGTTTATGCAATGGTTAGTGTACAATACAGTCACAATAATCTTTTTGGGGATATGAACATATAAAGAAATAAAATTGCAGAAATTATATGCTGCTATAAGTAATAACACACATAATAAATTTCTTTAAAATATCCAAGAATCCCCATAAGGAAGGGTTATAGGGACTGTTAGTTATTTTAAGGACCTGGTATAATTTCTAGAAACTATAGCAGGGACATTCCAAGCATGTTATTATAATCATGTAAAAATTTATCAAGTTTGGGTGTTTGAAAGAACTCACAAGATTCTACCCAATATAGACATGTAAGGCTTTCATTTAAAGGCAAAGAACATGTACCATACAGAAGAAAATGCAGATAAGGTCTATGCTTTGTAGAGCGACATCAGGCTTAAGCATCCAGGATGCTTATTCAAACACTATTCTTTCCATACTGAACCCCCAAGAATTGTGTTGTAAATCTTGACTTCAGGAAAACTCAAAGTAGAATTTCTACTCGGGTCTTTTTTCTCCTCTTTGCTGTATAGCCAAGCCAAGATGTCTACACAGTTGCCAAATGAAGCCATCAGTACACAAGCTGACCCTGTAGGTTCACAAGAGAGTTTTAAAATTTTAAAAGTACATGATCAACTTCACTGTCTTCTCACCCCCTCTTTTTTTTTTTGGCCAATAGTCAAAACCAGAAATCTAGACATCTAGATATAAGTATTCAGCTTTCCCAGTCAAGCTGTAAAATAAGTCAGTTCTCTGTAAATAGTGTCAGTGATTATAATGGGTAGCTATATTAATTTTCTATTGCTATGGTAACAAATTGCCACAAACTTAGTTGTTTAAAAAATGTATTACCTTTCAGTTCTAGATATCATACTTAAAAAATAATGTTTCTAAACAATATATGTAAAAGACCTAGCAGACTGTTTGTTTTGCTGCATAGTAAACAAATGAAAACTTCATATACTTTTTTGAGATCATCAATTATAACATTGAACTACTTAAAACAATTTTTATCATATAAATATAAAGACCATTAATCAACAAATAAGTTCTTTTTAAGATATTTTAGGAAGTACTTAATGTTGATTTCTTTAGTATTCCTGTGTGTTTTAACTATAATTACATTAATATAAGCTCATATATGGGATGTTTCTCTCTCTCTCTCTCTCTCTCTCTCTCTCTCTCTCTCTCTCTCACACACACACACACACACACACACACAGAGAGAGAGAGAGAAAGAGAGAGAGAGAGAGAGAGAGAGAGAGAGAGAGAGAGAGAGAGAGAGAGAAACACACAATGTATCATTCATTTTGGCTGATCCATTTCTACACAATACCAATGCAGTTTCATAGATATCCTTCTGTTTCTCAATGAACAAAAAGTTTTTCAGGGTAAAAAGCAATTAATGTTTTAGACAACTTATAGCAATTCCCATAATTTTATAAATAAGAGATAGAATATATTCTCTTTTTAGAGATCCACACTGTTAATTTCCTCTTGTTCTAATGTCCTTATGGTTCTTGAGACATTGTAATGAAAATTTACTATGAAAGCATTTCATTAGCTTTATATGAATATACCAATTTGTGCTACTAATAAAACTATTGTTAAGTATTTATCCAACTATCAACTGCTATTTTGTGTCAATCACCAGATTCTTTACATTTTTTAACTCAAAAGAAATCTTGTTTACCATTTGCTTCAAAAATTTTAAAGGGCTCAGCAGGCAATTTGCATATGTCACTAGTTTAACTGAGCAAGAATTAGCAAATTAAATCTTAATTAGCTAATTTATGCATAATTTTAGGGAAATTATATGCTTTGTGCAGATGACAGGTGGGAAGTAAAGCATTTAACTTGCATTGAATTGAAGTTTGTCTTGATTTTATGAATTTTAATAGAAAAATAACATTTAGCTGTTAAAATATGTGTCAAACTGAGTAGATCTCAATCTGGAGCCACTAGAATAAATTATTTTATGAAAAAAAGACTTATTGATAGACATTGAAGTACATAATAATAAGGTCATAAAAGGCCAGGGCTGACCAGCAGACCCTGAGCAATGGATGAACAGATTATTCTGACACAGGTTTCTGTGAAAGAGAAGGCTAAGGGATTCGTTGACTTCAGTGGTAAAAGCAGTCCTGTTCACCTGCCTCCTTGGCTTTTTATTGTAATAAGAGCTTGAACTCCAATTAACCTATAGATACAATTACCAGGGCAAGTATTCTTGAGAAAGTATATACTTCTGCAAGGTCAGGTCTTTAAAGACTAAACATAGAGATTCTAACAAAACACCCCAGGGATTTGACTTATTTGGAAAAGTCAAGGTAGGAGCTGCTACAGTCCCCTCAGAGGCCCCCAAACTTTCAGAGAATCCCCCTTACAGACATTCCAACCAAGTCCCATGCTTCCCCATGATAAAATATTATATTGAAATCAAAAGAGGATTTTTTCAAATAGGTTTTATGGTTCATAGTGATATTCTAAATTGTGATGAAATAATAAATTAATGAAATGTGAATGAATGCTAATTCACAATTCACATATCCTATATAATAAAGAGGAAATGTGCAAATTAACCCTCATGCTCACATGACCAGATTGGCAGGGGGATTATTGAGGGAACAACCAAATGACTGAGCAAGCAAGCTGCATGGGGTGACCAGACCTGCAGGGGGTTTAGAGAGGGATGACCAAATGACTGAACAGCAGCCTGTCTGGGGTGACATGGCTGGTGGAGGGGCTGTGAGGGGTGACTAGGCCAGCAGGGGGTACAGTTAGGGGCCACCAGGATGACAGGAGGGTGCAGTTGGAGGTGACCAGGCTGGCAGAGGGGGGAAGTTGGGGGTAACCAGGCCGGCAGGAGGGGAGGGAGCTGTTAGGAGCGACCAGGCAGACGTGCAGGTGAGTGATTAGGAGCCAGCGGTCCAGGATTGTGAGAAGGATGTCCAACTGATGGTTTAGGCCCAATCCCAGTTGAGCCTAAACCTGCAGACAGACATCCCCTTAGGGGCCCAAGATTGGAGAAGGTGCAGGCTGGGCTAAGGGGACTACCCTCTCCCATGCACAAATTTTATAGTATCTTTATAACTAGAGGTCCAGTGCACAAAATTAATGTACGGGGCTTGTTTGTCCCTTAGCCCAGTCTGCACCCTCTCCAATCTGAAACCCAGTGGGATTGGGCCTAAACGGGTGGTCAGACATCCTTCTCACAATCCAGGACTGCTAACTCCCAACTGCTCACCTGCATGCCTGCCTGATTTCCCTTAACTGCTTCTGCCTGCCAGCATGATTACCCCTAGCCACTCCCCTGCCAGCCTGATTGTCCCTAACTACCCTTACCTGCTGAACTGGTCACTGCTAACTGCCTTCTCCTCCCAGACTGGTTACACCCAACTGCCCTCCCCTGATGGCCTTGTCGCCCTTAACTGCCCTCCTCTTCCAGCCTGATTGCCCCTAACTGTCCTCGCATACAGACCTGATCACTTCTAAATCCCCTGCGTGGCAGAGCTGGTCCCTCCAAACTGTCCTCCCCTGCTGGCCATCTTGTGGCAGCCATCTTGTATCCACATGGAGGCAGCCATCTTTGACCATATGAAGGTGGCCATTTGTGTCATTTTGGAGTGATGATCAATTTGCATATTACCTCTTTATTATATAAGATAAAGTTAAAATTGGTATTATGGTATTTTTATTTCAATTTTATTTTGTGCTTATTTCATGTGATTTTCTAAATACTAAGTATATGATTTTCTAAATATTAGTATTTAGAGAGTGTTCCCCTCAATATTTCCAGTAATACTGGCACCATACATAATTATCACATTATTACTGACTAGAATTTCTATGCTGTATTTTACATTCCTGCAACTTTACATTTCATAACTACCAATTTGTACTTCTTTTTTAATATTTATTTATTTATTAATATTTATAATATTAATATTGACTTCAGAGTAGAAGGGAGAGGGAAAGGGAAAAACATCAATGATGAGAGAAAAATCACTGATCAGCTGCCTCCTTCATGCCTCCCAATGGGGATCAAAACCACAACCAGGGCATGTGGCCTGACTGAGAATTGAACCATGACTTCCTGGTTCTTAGGTCCATACAACCACTAAGCAAAGCTGGCTGGCTCCAATTTATACTTCTTAATCCCTTCACCTGTTTCATCTAGTTCCATACTCCTCTCCTCTTATATCCATTATTCTACTCTTTGTGCCTGCTTCTGTTTTAATTTTGTTTGTTTCTTTTGTTCTTTGGATTCCACCTATAAGTAAAACCATGTGGTAATTGTCTTCCTCTGACTGACTTATTTCACTTGGCCTCATACTCTCTAGGTTCATCCATGCTGTAACAAATGGCAAACATTTCTCTGGCAATATTTTATTGTATAGATGTACCACCACTATTTTACCCACTCTGTTGATGGGCATTTGGGTTGCTTTCATTGCTTAGCTGTTGTGAATCATGCCACAATATACACAGGAATGTATGTAGTCTTTGCAATTAGTGCTTTGGGTTTCTTCAGCTAAATCCCCAGAAGTAGAATATCTGGGTCATAATGTAGCTCTAGTTTTAATTTTGAGGAAACTTCATACTGTTATTAAATCTTCATATGGGAGGGCTGGTAGTATTGTGCAAAAGTAATTATAATTGTACTCGGATCCCACAGGTGGTGGCATGCAGCACTCAGATCCCTTCTCCTGGTACCCTTGGGCTATTGGTCATCTTTGGGGTGCTTCCTATTTTTGAACTGTCTTCCCACTACTCTTCAGATTTCATGTTCATATCAAGCCATCCCTCAAAAGTTCACTTAAGCCTCTGTATAGAGGAGATCTTTACCACCCCTGCTTTTATCTTGCTAATGATTTAGTTCTTCTGGTGTTTGTTCTCATAGTTTTATGTACATTTATTCATTATCATGGCACTAATCATACCATACTATAATTATAAATTTTCTTCTGCACTCTTCTTACTGGCCCCTTGAAAGCAAAGATTATATTTTATCCATCTTTGTATCTTATCATTAAAAGTTTGTTGAGTACATTAAGAAACACTGTCCTAAACCTCTTAAATGCATTTTAGTTCAGTTCAAAATCATTTTTAAATGAAATATACGGGTTTAACATTTAATGTGAGGGTGAGTTCCTGCTCTTCTCTACTCTACAACCAAACTCCTCAAAAGAACTGACTCCTCTTGCTTTCTCACTTTCTCCTAATCTCATTCCGGTGAGGCTTTCAAGACTCAATTGAAGCACCTTGATCAACATCATCAATAACCTCTTTGATGCTAAATGCAACAGACGATTTTTGATTCTCATCTTTCTTTGCTTTTAGCAAGGTTTCCTATAATTAACCATCCCTTCATTTTCTTGGCTTAAGGTTTATTGTCTCTCTTTTTCCCTCACTTGCAGTATTTTTAGTGTACTTTGTTGATTTTTCCTCACTGCTTTCACATCTAAATATTGGAAAACTGTTGGGTTTCAGCCTTAGACATGTCACCTCTATCTACATCTTTTCCTAGAGGTCTCATCCAGCATTATATTTGTTTTCCAAAGGCAAAAATATTATTATATGGTAATGATTCTCCATGTATATCTATATTCCACTTCTCCCTGCATTCCAGAGTCCCATATCTAATCGCTTACTGAAATATCTCTATTTGAATATATACTAGGGACCTCCAACTGAAGCTATTTGAATCTCACTCCTTGATCCCCAAGAATATATTTCCCCTTTCTACAGCATTCACACAGAAAATGCCATCTTTTCTTTACTACTGCACTCATAAATTCTGTAAAGGGAACCATACATTCTATCTCTGTAGATACTTGCAATATATATGTTATCCTGACAGTTTATGTTTGCTAAACAATTTTTTATATTGTCACATTTGCAGTTATTTCCTCCATGTACTTGCATCTAACTGTGAATAAATAGTTTTTGTCTTTCTTCTCATTGATGAGAAAAAAAAAAAACCTGATTGCTTCTGGTATGGAGTATGAATTTAATTTAAATTATATGAGGAAAGAGCTCTGATACATAGGTGTTAAAAACACACGTCAACATTTGGTATTTGGATGATCTATGTAAATGCAAGCTTTTAGCTGACTTCCAATTGAACAAATTATAGTTTTTGATGATAATTTATGGGAACTATATAAATATCTACAACTTTATAGCCAACATTTCCTAAATTACTCATGAATTACTAATTGTTTTTTTAAGCTACAGGATATGTAAATATGTTTTCATAGTGAAGAAAACTGAAAACTCCAAGGGCCATTTGGTTAAAGATAAATAAATAATGATATTGAATGTTTTACCACAGGAAAGGGCACTATTTTCCTTTGACCTGCAAATTGGTCCAGATTTGTCTTATTTTCATGAAAACAGAGAATTACAGGGAAATACCCTTGAAAGCAAAACTAGCCTTAGACCCTTAGACATGAGTAGAGTATGTGTCCATCTACATGCAAAGATAATAGAATAGATTTGGGCCCTAACCGGTTTAGCTCAGTGAAGAGAGTGTTGGCCTGCAGACTGAAGGGTCCCAGGTTCGATTCTGGTCAAGGACATGTACCTTGATTGCAGGCACATACCCAGTAGGGAGTGTGCAGGAGGCAGTTGATCAATGTTTCTCTCTCATCAATGTTTCTAACTCTCTATTCCTTTCCCTTTCTCTCTGTAAAAACTCAATAAAGTATATTAAAAATAAAAAAATATATTTGAAAAAAAAATAGCCGAAACCGGTTTGGCTCAGTGGATAGAGCATCAGCCTGCGGACTGAAAGGTCCCGGGTTTAATTCAGATCAAGGGCATGTATCTTGCTTGCAGGCAAGTCCCCAGTAGGGTGTGTGTGGGAGGCAGCTAAACTATGTTTCTCTCTCATTGATGTTTCTAACTCTCTATTTCTCTCCCTTCCTCTCTGTAAAAAATCAGTAAAATATATTTAAAAAATAGATTTGGATTTAATTGCATCCCCTGTTCCTAATTAATTGTACTACCTTGGGTAAGTGGCTTGAATTCACTAAGCCTCATTTTTCTCATCTGTATAGATGATATAATAATAACAGTGTTGACAAGTTTAATTAAATAAGTTATACGCTGATTCAGTATCTGATGCAAGAGGTTTTGTTTCTGTGATAATAAAGTCGATGATAATGATTTGATTTTGTCTTATTAAGATGATCTCATGGCCAAGCTTATTTCTTTTCCTAGTGCCATAGCATGAAATTTCATCTCTTACAGATATCTTTATTTAGATTTCACAGTTTAAAAAATATTTATGACAATGCTAATTTTTCTAGAGAAAAAATATATGAATTTGCAAAAACATTTTAACATGAGAGCATCATGTGATTTCAAATCAGATTGCCTACATCTGAGAATGGGTTCTACTTAATACCTTTGTAGAGTAAGATTATCCAAGACACAATTCTCCAAATCTCATCTTAGAAAACTATTATGTAGGAATAAGAAAGTGTACTTCCTAGTTTCCTTCATTTCAACAAGCACTTATTAGTACCTTGTATAAAACCCATATCCTCCAGAAGATTACTTCAGAAAGGGAGCTAGTCATAAAAAGAAATAGCTTTGCCATTACCTGATGGATATATTAATAGAAGAAATGATAACAATCAAATTAGGAAGCAGACATAATTTTTTGTTGAGATTTAGCGGTGAATTTTCATAGGAGGCAACTGATGCTTGATCAAGGCCTTGAAATGTTCATAATACAAATGGAAAAACCTATCATGTTTAAATGCATAAAACAAGTGGAAATATGTAATGTTTTTAAAATAAAGTGATTCAAAATAAATAGAATAATTCTTCCAAATTTTGTTTATAATTTTTATTGAAAAATCTCCCCAAATAACTTTATCAATCAATATACTCATCTATCTATATACAGGTCATCTCCCAAAACTAAACTAATTCTGAAGTTATTTTTTAAAAAATCAAGAAAATGTTAGAAAACAAAAAAAAAAAGCAATAAAGGACAATTGTCCTTTTCAGATGTTAAAACATAAAATTGCAAATATCAAAAGAATATGATACACTAAAAAGGATAATTCAATGCAATAAAATATAAACAAAAAGACAAAAACACATATGTAAATATGTATACATATATATTTATGAGAATTTAATATGTGATGGAATTTGCATCTCAAGTCAATAATGAAAAAAATGCTTTTTAAATGAAGGGGGTTGGACAACTGAGTAGCCTTTTATAAATAACATCAGATCCATATCTACCATTGAACATTGGAAAAATTTCAAGTGAGTAAAAATTTTAAGTGTAGAGATAAAAGCTTAAAAATACTAGAAGAAAAAGGATTTTTTAAATGATAGAAAAAAGTCTGCATAATTTTAGAGTAAATGTCTATTTCTCAAAATCATAAATCCACAAAATAAAAAGACATAAAATCAAAACTTGATTGCCAAAGTAAAATTCAAACTTGAGAAAAATATGGTACTAAGAGTAAAGATTAAGTGTTAATTTCTCAAAATTAAAAACAAAACATGTTTTTTAATTAATAAAACAAGTTTAAAATGTTTAAAAGTTATGAATAGATAACACACAGAAAAAATATAAAAATGGCCTGTAATCATTTAAAATTATGTTCAACCTTATTCATTGGCTAAGAGATTAAAATTGAAGCCATACTGAGATGTAATTTATCCATCAAGCTGGCAGAAATACAAAAGTTTGAGGAACTCATCTGTTGATTGAATTGTGGGGAAACTTGTACACTGTGCTCTCAAAGTATAACTGGACAATCAATGTGTTTGTGCTGCCTGTCACTACTTGAGCCAATTAAGCAGACACAGGGTTGAATCATAGATGAGCTTTTATTCCAATACTACCAACAACACGGGAGAGCAGTAAGTCATCCACAGAAATCTGCTCTGCACCCCACGGTAAGCCAATTGGTTATGTTGGGTAGAAGGACAGAGATCTCATGGGAAAGTAAGCAAAAAAGGCAAATGGGAAGTTTTCAGATATGAAACCAGGGGTGGGGATCTTCAAAGGGCTTAGTGATATGCAAGGGCTGGGGTTTTCAAAAGGGCTGGCTATTCTGGTTTCTGCAACAAAGTTGTTAATCTTTCCATGACAATAGGCAGCTACCTGATGGGGAAGGTGGGCTGCATTTCCAGGTGAGCTCCCAGGTCCCACAGGCAATATCCCAGCCACTTTTAGCTGGCTGCAAATGAGGAATCCCCAAATAGTAAAGTTTATGGGAGGCATCTCTAAAGGTGAAAATCAAGTGCTAAATCTTAATAAGAATTTCCAGACAACTTGCAAGGAGACATTCCAGCCCTGGGAGTCAACCTGCCATAACAAAATGCTATAGACTGAATGATTTAAACTACAGACATTTATTTTTCTCAGTTCTCGAGGCTGAGGAGTCCAGTATCAAGGTGTGAACAAGGTAGGTTTCATTCTGAGGTGTCTTCTCTGGGCTATAGACAGTGCCTATCTCACTTGTGCTTCTGTGGCATCTGTGCACTCATTGGGAAAGAGAAGCAAAGCAAGCTCTTTGGTGCCTCTTCTTATAAAGGCACTAAACCAGTGGTCAGCAAACTGTGGCTCCAGAGCCACATGTGGCTCTTTGGCCCCTTGAGTGTGGCTCTTCCACAAAATATCACGTGCAGGAGCATACATACAGTGCAATTTAAACTTCATGGCCCATGCGCAAAAGTTGGTTTTTGGCTCTCAAAAGAAATTTCAGTCCTTGTACTGTTGATATTTGGCTCTGTTGACTAATGAGTTTGTCGACCACTGTACTAAACCATCATGAGTAACCCACTCTCATGACCTTATCTAACTTTATTAACTTCTCAAATACTATGCAATTAGGGGTTAGGATGTCAACATATGAATTGGGGGGGGGGGGCACAAACATTCATTTCAGAGCATTACCTAGGAACTACAATATTTTCTTGGGGGATTTGGTTAACATACCAATTCTTAGACTGCCCAAGAGTGAATTCTGATTCAATTGGTAAGAGGGTAGAGAAGTAATGAAGTGGGGCTTGCAGGGAAGAGTTGATAGTAGGAGATTGTATTATTAACTAGAATATCAGAAGATAAATATGGGCATATAGGAAGATAGGTCCTTGAGAAATGTAAATGGTCAACCATCAGAAGAGAAGCACAAAGCTTAACAAAATTTTGAGGAAAAAAATAGCTCTTATTTTGTCAAACTTCCTGTCACATGACTCAAAGCCATTACATAATGTAGCCTTTACCACTTTACAATCCCTGAAATAATAGTCAAAAAGCTCAAAATTTTTATTCATATTCAACTGGTAATATGTGGAAACTTGGTTTGTAGATGAATGAGTGTCATTAGATAGGGATTGTGACCAAGCCATTAATGAAAAGATAAATATCATGAATTATTTTAATAATTTATTTCTAAGCCAATTCTTTATATAAGTATAAAAGTTATTATTTCTTCCCACTAATGTATAAAATAAAACCATTAACTGATATTTGTATACTTACAATGCATTCATCACCATCTATGTAATTGGAGACACTTCCATTTATCTCTACTATAGGATTTGCCATACTGGAAAAATTAAGTTTATTATCTTCAACACTAATGAGATCCTATACTTATCAAAGGCAAAGATTTTTTTTTATTCATCTTCATATGCCCAGTGCCTAATACATTGCTTGGCTTAGCAGTTGTTCATTAGATATCAGGTGACATGAAAATAATTCATGTTAATTTTTATGTATCTGAGGAGTCAATAATCTGAAGTCGTTAATAAATAATCACCAGTTATTCTTACTCTTCTTTCTGTTGTTTCTCTATGGTTAGTGTGCATCCCATATTACATTGTTCCTCATTAGCCTATGAGTTCAAATGTAGTCATATTTGAATTTTTTAAACCGTATATTTAATATGATGTCACATTCAGATCTCAAACAGGTTTTCAAACCCATAGTAAGTTCCCCACTACCCTTTATTTATGGAAGATTCTGGGAGGTTTCTTATCAGATGCTAGTAGACATTTTTGTCTTTTTTGCTAGATGTCTGATAAGTATTTGCCATCTTCTTCTCTCTTGTAGAATAGGTGGATAGACACACCCCATACCCTTTGTTTATATTTATAAGTAAATGGATAGATAGTTCAATAGATAGAAGGATACCCACTGACCCTCTATACTGCAGTTTTCAATGCCCTGAGTCTACTTTGTGTTCTTCAACCTCTTTGAGGCTCCCAGTTTAATATTCTGGTTGGAAAAGGCATCCTTATCTCATGATTTCTCTTCATCCATCCTTCCTCCCAGGCTATAGGTTCCAGACCACAAAAACTCCCTTCTTACAGAATCTCTAACTGGCTGAGACAGCCCCAGTATGTAAGAGAACTTTGCCAATAATTACCTATGCTTTGGAGGCAGGCCTAGGACTATAACTTAAGTTTGGTAGGGTCCTCATCATTCTTTACACTGATTCTGTTCGCTCACCAATTATTGATTGGGTATCTACTGTGTGCCAGGCACTGGGATACTCATGAGCAAACCATTGTCAAGAAACTTCTCTTATAACACTTGTTTCTAGTGAATGGATATAGATTTTACATAATAGACGATTATAAATAAATGAGAAAATGGAGTTCAGTGTATGAAAGTGAGAATAATCAAGGACATTATCTTTTATAAAGTGACATTTAAGTGAAGACCTAAGGGAGGGGAGTCAAAGGGACATCTGGAAAGAAAGCTGATCAGGCAACAACACAGGTACAAAGGTCTGAATGTGTTTACATTGGCTTAAACAGATGTGGTTCATTATTAATCAAACTAGAAGCCTGGTGCACAAAAATATGTGCATTTGGCAGGGGGGTCCCTCTGCTCGGCCTGCACCCTCCCACAATCCGAGTCTCCTTAGGAGATATTCTTCTGACAGTTTAGGCACTCCCCTTGAAATGCAGGTCTAAGCCACAGTTGGATATCCTTAGCACTGCGGAAGAGGCCAGAGAATATATATATGTATGTATTTCTAGATTTTGTTTAGCCATTTACTTGTGGATAGTCACTTAGGTTGTTTCCATGCCTTGGCTATTCTATATAATGCTCCAGTGAACATGGGGGTGCATATATCTTTCTGAGTTAGTGTTTTCATTTTTGTTTGAAAAAATACCCTGATGTGGAATTGCTGAATCATGTGATAGGTATATTTTTAGTTGTGTGTTTTTTAAGAGAAAATAACCAATATTAATTATAAATGTGTGAGAGAGAGTCAGACACATCACATAGATTAACAGTAAAAGACAGAAAGGCAAAGATGAGGGATAATAACATTCTAACTAAGGAAGAGATAAAGTGTCTCAGGGCTTCAGAGGAGAGAAAGTTGATTTTTAGAACACTAGAAAGAGAATATGTTTAGTAATTAGTAGTATTGGCATACCATTATGCTAGTTTCAGTTATACAACATAATTATTGAATGTTTACATATTTTGCAAAATAATCAACAAAATAATTCTCACTAACATTCATCACCATATATAGTTACATTTTTTATTATAATGAGAGTGTTTTAGATGACTCTCTTAGCAATTTTCAAATGTGCAATATAATATTAACTGTAGTCACCATGTGTTTAAAAAGTTATTTCTGCCATATAGATAGGTTTAAAAAGTTTTTTTTTTCTGGTAATAACTGCCATTATGGGCAAAGTCCCTAATTCAGTTCTTTAAGAGAGAGGAAAAAGTTCCTCATGAGCCTACAGGGTCTTGATTGCCTTCAGATCAAAACAATTCATAGCCCAAAGTGTCACATTTTAGGGGACTGTTCTGAACCCGTATAATTCTTAGCTCTAAGACACAGAGTAACAATAAATGAAAACACTGCAGGCGTTTGTGCATGTGCTATGCAGCCTAATTTGAATTTTTAGACTGGGGCCAGAAAGAGTTTTCATATCTGTTTCCAAGTTAGTCTGCCAGAGATTAAGGGAAAATATGTTTTACCAAAGTATTAAAGTGCCTGTATGTATTAATTTTTTCTGCTCATATGAAGGAAATAAGATGCTATTTTTAGTTTCTTTTAAGACCCTTAATACTATTTTCTATAGGGTCTACATCATTCTACATTCCCCACCATTTATACATAAGTCTTCCCTTTTTTCCACATCCTTGCCAACACCTGCTATTTCTCATATTTTTGATAGTAGCCATTCTGACAGGTATGAGACGATTATCTCATTGTGGTTTACATTTGCATTTACCTGATGATTAGTGATGCTGGCCACCTTTTCATACACCTGGTGGGCATCTGTGTGTCTTTTTTGGAAGCATGTCTGTTCAGATTCTCTGACCATTTTTTAAATCAGATTTCTTTTTGACATTGAGTTGTATGAATTCTTTATACATTTTGGATATTAGCCCTTCTCAGATATATGACTTGCAAATGATTTTTGTCCCTTTCAGTAGGTTATTTTTCCTTTTTATTCATCATTTCTATTGCTGTGCAGATAATATTTTTGTGGTTCATTATAATTATTTGGATACATCAAACTGCAACATAGATTGTGTGTCTAAATTTATATATTAGAGTCCATGTGCCTGAAATTCATGCATGGGGAGGTCCCCTCAGCCCAGCCTGCACCTTTTCCAAGCCAGGACCTCTTGGGGGATGTCCAACTGCTGGTTTAGGCACTGCCAGCCTGGTCACCCCTCACTGCCAACTTCCCCCACCCCAGTCACCAACAATTGCCTCCTTGCTGGCCTGGTCGCCCCCAAATATCCCCCTAAAGCTCTAGTCGCCCCCATGCAGCCTATTTTTCTGTCATTTGATCATCTCTCACTAACCCCCCTGCTGGCCTTGTTACCCCATGCAGCTTACTGTTTGGTCATTACTATTATGACATTCTGAACAATTTGCATATTCCTTTATTATTAGTGTAGATATTAAATCTCCATAATTCTGTGACTCTGCCTTAACTGATTCAGTCTTTCCAGGTAATTTTTAAAATTTTATTTTCTTAATTTGATATGTTTTGTAGACAAACACTTAATAAGAAACCAAATATTTTATGCTGCTCATTCTATTATTTCAGTTATTTTAGCAACATGAGGTATATATGTACATGTAACAGTATAAACAAAACAATGGACACATATTCCATACATCATGACCAACATATTCCTCATTAAAATTAAAAAAGTAAAAGATGAGAAGAAACCAAGATGATGGCATAGGTAAATACCTAAACTGCTCCCTTGCACAACTCCTTCAAAACTACAACTAAAATAAAAAATGGACATCATCCAGAACCATAAGAAGGCTGGCTGAGTGGAAATTCTACAACTAGAAGAAAAGAGAAAATCAAACTGAGACTCAAGAAGCTACAGAAGTAAAGGCAGAGGTACAGAGGCTCCCAAGCACAGAGGGCTGGCAACTGAGGATGCAGCTGTCTTTTTCAAGTGGGAGGGAGACAAAAGCTCTCAACTGCTCTGAAATCCAGTTCCAGGGAAACAGAATCATACAAAGAGAAACTGGACTGTCTGGAAGTGGGTGGAACTCGAGGGTGGCTTTCTCTCAGAGGTGCTCCCAGTGATTACCATGGGACACTGAGACCCGGGGGCCTCTTAGGGCAGGGCTGATGGGAAGCCATTGCTGTTTGCTCCACCCTGAGACTCTGCCCCATCCAAGCTGAGTGCAGAGGCTTTTACATATGAAGGCTTGGATCTTTGAAAATGAAGCTTACCTAATCGCAGTTGAGTCAGTGAGACCAAAAATATCCAAAAGAAGGCCCAAGACCCTGCAGCAGCTTACATTGCTTCACAGCTGAGCCTCATCTTGGCACCTCCAAAACCAGACAAAGAAGAGGAATCTACAGATCTTTCTGTATCTCTTGCTGGGTGGCCTCAGGCAGAGGCTAAATTAGCACCTCCTTGGAGATCCAAAAGCCAGTGTACCCAGGGGTCAGAGTAGGATCATCCAGATTACAACTCTTCAGATCCATAAGTGACACACTCATGGGGCAGACTCAGTGAACACCAAAGCCCCACTGAAGCAAGTCTTGATTCATAAGGGTGTCTCCAGCATAAAAGTTCTCCCATCATAGACATAGCTGATCCTCAGAGCTAATTAGCCTGGAGGTCAATTCCTCCTATTGTTACCAACAACAATCAAGGCTTAACTACAACACAACTGTGCACACAGCCCACAAAAGGGTGCACCAAGAGTGTTTACCTCAGGTTACTGGGGAGGCTTAGCCTCTGGGCCCTGTAGGACACCTAGCACACAAAGCTACTCTATCAACTCAGGGAAGCAGCCAGAATATGGAGACAAAGAAACATGTCACAAATGAAAGAAATGGAAGAAAGCAAATGACTAGATATAGAGTTCAAAACCATGGTTTTAAGGTTTTTCAAGAATTGACTAGAAAAAGCGAATACATTTAGTGAAACCCTTGATGATATGAAAAAGGACCAACTAGAAATTAAGCATACACTGATTTAAATAAAGAATAATATACAGAGATCCAACAGCAGACTAGAGGATCCCAAGAATCAAGTCAAAGATTTGAATTACAAAGAAGCAAAAAACACTCAACCAGGAAAGAAAAAAGAAAAAAAAATCCAAAAATATGAAAATAGTATAAGGAGCCTCTGGGACAACTTCAAGCATACCAACATTCAAATTATGGGGGTGCCAGAAGAAAAGAGAGAGCAATATACTGAAAACCTATTTGAAGAAATAATTACTGAAAACTTCTCTCACCTGGTGAAAGAAATAGACTTACAAGTCCAGGAAGCACAGGGAACTCCAAACAAAAGAAATCCTAAAAGGACCATACCTAAGATACATCATAATTAAGATGCCAAGAGCAGAAGACATAGAGAGAATATTAATAGCAGCAAGAGAAAAGCAGTTAGTTACCTACAAGGGAGCATTCATACAACTGTCAGCGGATTTATCAACAGAAACTATGCAGGCCAGATGGGAGTGTCAAGAAATATTCAAAGTGATGATACAGCAAGAACCTACAACCAAGATTACTCTACTCAGCAAAGCTATCATTCATAATTGAAGGTCAGATAAAGATAAGAAAAAGCAAAAAAGTTCATCACTGTCAAACCAGTATTATATGAAATGCTGAAAGGTATTCTTTAAGAAGAGAAAGAAGAAGAAAAAGGTAAAGATAAAAATTAGGAACAACAAATACATATCTATGAACAAGTGATTCTAAAAATCAAGTAAATAAAAAATCTTATGAACAGAATAAACTGGCAAATATAATAGAATCAGGAGCATAGAAAGGGTGTGGGCTGACAATTCTCAGGGAGAAAGGGGTGTGGGAGGTGTGGGAAGAGACTGGACAAAAATTATACACCTATGATTGAGGACAGTGGGGGAAGGGGAAGGGCAGAGGGTGGTTTGGAAACCAGGAAGAGGGGAGCTAAAAGAGGGGGGAAAAAGGAACAGTTGTAATAATCTGAATAAAGATTTATTGAAATGAAAAAATAAATAAAATAAAAAGTAAAAAGTAAGTAACAGAAAACAAAACAAAATCTTCCATGAGATTATACATAGCAAATCCTATTGTTGGAAAGTGTTTATTTAAGGCCATGATTTCTTTAAATATTTTAAACATAGTTTAATGGAAAGTTCTTCAAATTATTTCATTTACAAAAATACCAATAAACTTCAAATGTGTTTATTTACTGATGTGCATGCTTACATATACACATGTCGATACCCAGGTTTTTCTAATTAACAAAGCACTTATTCTACTGCATATACCTTTTTAAAAATTAGGATAATGAAGAATAATTTAGAAAAGAAATGACAAAATGTAAAATATGCATATATCACCATCCTATTGTAACTAGTATTGTCTTTCAGAATCTTACCTTTTCGTTTGCATTTGATGCATATTTCCTATAATTGCAATCTATGTTAATATTCTTTCTGCATCCTGACTTTAACTTTACATCATAGCTATTTTTATGAAGTGGAACAGAGTAATATTTTCAATGCATTCATTATACTGCATTAAGCAGATAAGTTATAATTTACCATATCATTGATTATTTAGTAGCATTAACAATTTTAAATGTGATAGGTAGATGATATGCATATACACTTTTTCATATTTGAATTTCACCAACATACCATATTATATGGTTTGAGAAACATATGGCTTATAATAAATAATAATATATTATTTCTCTCAGAAAATTTACAATGTCCTTCATTACTAAAATTTTGTGAAAGTTTTAGTACCTTTTGTCCTGGCTGACATTTGAATTAACAATTGTATGTATTTACTTATATTATTTAATTGAATAGGTTAAGCAAAGGAAATAGGACATAATAGAACACTTTCATCATTACCTGAGTCCTCATTTGGAGTTTCAATATTATAGGAAGCTATAATAAAGCAGTGCCTTCCAAAGGGGTAGATGTATGGATGTGATCACCAGCGTTGCACTTTTTGGATTGTTATTAGTTTTGCATAGCTGTTCTGTCTTTCCCCAACTATAAGCTCTAACTTTTATACAGCTGTCAGCTTTATTTTCACCTTCTATTGTCCTGTGTGCCATAGAGTAAACCGAATTGCTAAGCTTATTAAAATAACCACCATGCACCATTAATTGTATGCCAGGCCCTCTGCTAGTCTTTTCTCTAATTTGTAAAAATTGAACATTTATTCAAAGAAAGTATGCCTATTTAAAAAAATGTTTCAATGAGATTAAATAAGGAATTTTGTGATTATTATATATCTTAACATACTAGTAGGTTCTTACCCCTTTGCTACTTTTTCTGCCCCTTCTTTCTTCTCTTTCTTCCTATATTCATGCATTTCCTACTGCTTTCCTTTTTTTTTTTTTTTGCGTGCTGCCTGGTTCTTAGCTAGTCTCAAACAGATGTGCTTTTTACAGGCTCATTACATACATGTAAGGTAATATCACATCTGCTTGCTAATTGGGCAACACTGTGCAATCTTGTATCCTCACCTCTGACTTCTAACTCTCAGGAAATGTACCATCATTCTTCAAATTATGCCATTTTGCAACTTTATTTTCTTTTCTTTACTTATTTAGTTTAAAGTCATGATCTTACCTTTATCAAATAATACATATTTATTGTAGAAAAATATAATAGCCATAAACTAGAAGTGACAGATATTCGATAATTTCATTCAAATTATCACCTAAAAAATTACTTTTTCCCCCAGATATTTTCTTTCATTCCCTTTTCTTCTCTTTTTTTTTTCTTTTTTTCCCTTTTCTTCTCTTTTCATGTGAAGATAATCCAGGTTGCTTTCTAATCTGTTTTCAATAGGTTTTTAAAAAATTATATTTCCTTTTTTAATATCCACTGACTATGCTAAAGTACTCTAGTTTGTTAAAAAATAGTACTCAGGTATACTTTAATTTCCTATCTACATTGGGATTTGTGAAAACAATTCTCATGAACAAGGATGCATCCCTGATAGGAGACATTTAGACATGCTTGTGTCTTTCCACAATGCCAAGTTTATTAGGAGAGACTTCCTCAATATGTCAATATAGGCACACAGAGGTTACACTCCAAACAAATGTATTAGAGCTAGTAGAGCAAGGAGCAAAGTCCTTGTCACCGGTGGTATCTGCAATGTAGAGAGATGGATATTGGTCTCAAGCCAGTGGTTGCCACAGCAGCATGCATCCAGTGGAATGGAAATTTGACAGGGCTCTGAACGTAACCCTTGGTACAGCCATGCTTGATTACACTGTGGGTGGGGCTCTGAGTATTTGTAACCCGCCAGGGGTAGGGATCCCATGCTGGTATCCAGATGGAGTCTTTATCCAACTACCCAGACTTGTGGTTTGGGGCATTCCCATTATCCTTCATTACATCAGTCTTGACATACCACTTAACAGATCAGATTGTCAAAACTGTCCCAAAAGTTTGCTCTGCTTTTGCTCTTCACATCAACTATTGCTCTCATCTCTCTCTCTCTCTC
Source organism: Antrozous pallidus (assembly GCA_027563665.1). Lineage (NCBI taxonomy): Eukaryota > Metazoa > Chordata > Mammalia > Chiroptera > Vespertilionidae > Antrozous > Antrozous pallidus. The sequence continues at coordinate 51,542,002 of CM050520.1, read as the reverse complement.
CCTCCCTCTCTCTCTCTCTCTCTCTCTCTCTCTCTCTCTCTCTCTCTCTCTGTGGCTTCCCTTGATTTTATCATATCAAACTTAACCCCAATACAGATGTTGTATTGGGAAATCCAGACACTTCTTTTCTCTTTTTATTCCCCCTTTACCTACTTAATATTTCTGAATGCTTTTTTTTTTCAAAGTTTTAAAAATTGATTTGAAAACTATTTCTTAAGCACGTTAACTTATTAAATCTCTAAGTTGGGACAAATATTTTAGCTCCACTTAGTGTGTAGTTTTCCATTTTCCTTTCAGGTCAGTAGATAAATCCTTCCATTAATATTTTATAAATGCCATGAGTTAGTTAACAGTGCTGGGATAACATTAAACTTATCTCTTTGGTTCTTGGCACAGCCTTTATTTTATTCTTTACCCATAAATCATCATATTTGCAGATCATATTTATATTTTATCAGAAACACTGTGAGCTGTGATTTCTTCAAAAATATACTGTATAGCAAAGAAGTTTTATTAGACACTGTGAGAATTTTTGTAACCTTTAAACAGTCAAATCTTTCAAAACTCACAAACTTCTTACGTTTTAGAGACTATTGCTAGGAGAGAAGCCAAAAACTAAGCTATGTTCTTCATTGGCATTACAGGCTACATTTTGTTCTCATTGAAAGGTAGTACTCTGATCTCCTCCATAATTAGGCAACTGAAAGAAGCAAAGCAACCTGTTGGAATTTTATTCCAAGCTAAATATGTTATTTTTTAAAAAAATAATGCAACAGCATCTGATTAATTTTTTTTTTTTTTGCATAGCAATAGTTTGCCTTTTTTTTTTCATTTTCCTTTTGAGTTTGACAGCTGTTTTGTAGGAATTCTAAAAACCTAATCATGACTTTGAGAATTACTCTCTTCCTCATTCTCTTGTTTTCATATTTATCATGCTTAATTTTATTTCATAATTTCTTTTTAAAGCATTGTGCTATGCGAGATAACCAGGATGACACAACTGAATTCATGTGAATTAATTGAAATGGAGCTAGTCAAGATTTATTCTCTCTCTCTCTCTCTCTCTCTCTCTCTCTCTCTCTCTCTCTCTTACTCACTCACTATCTTCCTTCTTCCATTCTTTCTTTTCATTCTCTTTCTTACTTTTTCTCTCTTCCTCTTCCTTCCTTCCTTTTTCCTTCCCTCCCTCCTTCTTTTCTCTCTTTCCTTCCTTCCTTCCTTCCTTCCTTCCTTCCTTCCTTCCTTCCTTCCTTCCTTCCTTCCTTCCTTCCTCCATCCCTTCCTTCCTCCCTCCCTTCCTCCCTCCCTTCCTCCCTCCCTCCCTCCCATCCTGATGCTGGTTTAGGGGACCTGAGACTGATCTTTCCACCTGGCAGGGCTTGACAGAGGACCCCCACCCCAGCACCAGGCTGGGGGACCTCAGACCATACCCTCTGCCCCAGCACCAGGCCAGGGGACCTGAGGCTGTGCCCCTCCTGCTTGGCTGGGCTTGATAGAGGACCTCAGGCTGTACCCCCCACCCAGCGGGGCTTCACAGGGAACCTGAGCCTGCACCCCCGTGCCAGTGAGGATTGACAAGGGACCTGAGGCTGTGCCTCCCTCCTGGTGCTGGGTCAGGGGACCTGAGGCTGTGCTCCTCTGCTTGGTGGAGTTTGACGGGGGACCTCAGGCCATGCCCCCTACTCAGCAGGGCTTGAGAGGGGATCTCAGGCTGTGTCTCCCACCTCGTGGGACTTGATGGGGGACTTCAGGCCATGCCTCCCATCATGGTGCTGGGCCAGGGGAACCGAGGGTGCCCCTGCCCTACGGGGCTTAACAAGAGTGGGACTGGCCGGGTCTGGGTCCACCCCAATGCAGGGGGGTGGGTCTGGGTTTCATGTGATTTTGAGGCACATGTGAGTGAGTGGGGACTTGACTCTGAGTCCTGTGGTGCGCCCCAGACTCTGACAGGGGGAAGGTTTTCATATACATTTTACTAATTTTCTTTAGTCTCTGATACTTCTATTATAGAAAAGAGCAAATAGCAATATTAAATTATTTCTTCTAATTAATACCCTTTTAATGTGCACAAATTTTGTGCACTGGGCCACTAGTATATCTATATCTATATCTATATCTATATCTATATCTATACCTATATCTATATCTGTATCTATATCTATATGAGTTGTTCTTATTACTGGAGGAGCAGACAAAGAGGAAAGGCAACTTGAAAGTGGGAAGCAACATTACGACAGGGATTCAGTAGGAGCTGTGGTAGATAATCCGTAAAGGCCTTTCTCAATTTACTAGACCAGATGTTTGGGATGTTCCCAGCATATCATAAGTTGCCCAAAATTTTCTGTTTGCTTTCCTTTTGTTTCCCATCATTTTAAATGCTTTCCATTTTCCCACCACCAAACAAATATGAGTTGCTTGAAATTTTTATCAGGTGTTAGTAAATCATCTTTACACTAGAAGCCTGGTGCATGGGGAGAGGGGCTGTCCCTCAACTCAGCCTGCACTTTCTCCCATCTGAGACCCTTTGAGGAATGTCCAACTGCCCATTTCGGCCAGATCCTACCTGGATAGGGCCTAAATGGGCAGTCGGACATTCCTCTCACAATCCAGGACTGCTGGCTTTCAATTGCTCACCTGCCTGCCTCCCTGATTATCCCCAACCGCTTCTGCCTGCCAGCCTGATAAAACCCTAACCACGCCCCTGCCAGCCTGATTGATGCCTAACTGCTCCTCTGCCAACCTGTTTGCCCCTAACTGCCCTCCCCTGCAGGCCTGGTCACACCAACTGCCGTCCCCTGATGTCCATCTTGTAGCAGCCATCTTGTGGGTTGGAGTGATGGTCAATTTGCCTATTACTCTTAGATAGTATAGAGGCCCGCTGCAGAGGTGGGGGCCAACTGGTTTGCCCTGAGGGGTGTCCTGATCAGGGTGGCGGTTCTCCTATTGTATGGGGTGGACTGGGTGAGGGGCCTGTTGTGGTTTTCAGGCTGGCCATGCCCCCCTGGTGACCCAATTGGAGGCCCTGGTATCTGGGATTTATTTATTTATCTTCTATAATTAAAACTTTGTAACCTTGAACAGATGCCTGGGTTAGCCAGGCTGTGCAGGAAGCTTGGCTTTCTCCATTGCCCAAGGAAACCAAGCCTCCTGTTTGCTCCATGGCCACAGCCATCTTGGTTGGATTAGTTTGCATACTTGCTCCTGATTGGCTAGTGGGTGTGGCTTGCTGATTTAGAGAAGGTAAAGTCAATTTGCTTATTAATCTTTTATTAGATAGGATGTGAAAGATGTTTATAAAATACTTAACTACTCTCAGGATGGAGTCTAAGTACTAGACTTTTTTTTTGACATTTTATTATGGCCAGTTCAGTGCTGTGTATAACATGTCTTTGTTAATAGAAAAGTCCAACTTGAAGTCAGATGAAGAAGGCCTCAATTTGTTAAAAAAATCTATGAAATTACTTAATGCACCACTATTTAATTTGTGGACAAAAGATCTAGCAAATCTGTTACTTTGCATTGTTTATTGCTTCATTATTGTTATGTCATTTACTCTCAACCTTTTTTAAAAAATTACATCTAGCCTTGGCTGGTGGCTCAGTTGATCAGAGCATGATCCCAGACACCAAAAAGTTGCAGGTTTGATTCCCGGTCAGGGCACATATACCTAGGTTGTGTTTCAGTCGCAGATCTATTTGGGTAATAGAGGCAACTGATATTTATATTTCTCTCTCTCTCTAAAACTATATCCTCAGCTGAAAATTAAAAAAAAATTACTTCTGAAAACTAATGTGGACTTATGCCTTAAATGCAACAGAAAATAAGGTAATGTGTGAAAACTTATTTCAGGTGACTTTTCTTAAATTAATATGTTAAAAAAATAATTAAGAGCTTAATATTATTCAAGTTAATTGTCCCTGACAAGCATTCATAATAGTGGCCTACATTATTATTATACACATTTGTTAACTCTCAGAATATTTAGAAATATTTTGCTATTCTACAGTATTTAAATAAGAAAATTGAATGCTACTGCAACCATAAATTAAAGATAAGCTAATATAATATCTACATGTGACTTTAATAAAAATAAAATTGATTACTTTTATGTTGTCATCAAAAGTGAATTGTCTAGGGAATGTGGTATATTTAAAAGGGACCAAACCAAAAATCAGGTGTCTTGGGATTTAGTCCAAGCTACACCACTCCATTAATTATTGAGTAGTTTTAAACAACTCATTTAACCTCCCTAGACCTCCAACTGATTAACTCTGAAAAAGAAGTTCGGAGTAGATGAGTGAATATATATGCTTATTCTTAGCTTGAAAATTCTATAACATATAAACATACACTCTTGATTTTGAATGTTAAACACAAGATGGCACTATTAGTAGTGATTTTAATTTAATTCACAATAAGAGCTGTATTTGAAGATCTGTATATCAAAAGAAAATGTCTAAATCTATATGATAATATATAAACACAGGCATGTATGCATAGCCACACTCTGTCTTTGGTTGATTACTATAACTTAACATCTGGATGAATGCTCAAAAACTCAGTCAACCAACTGTTTGCTTGACACCAAGATGATTGATTGATTTTTCTTTCTTTTTCATGAGAATATTTTAGTGTTGGGTAGGCAATCAAGACATATTTGAAAAATGTGTGCAAGATAAAGATTGATAATAGCATTACTTCAATAGAAATAGGAATTCTTAAATAAAATATATCAATTTTATAGGTTGAGAGGAAAGATGTTGAACAGTGGCAAATTTAATAATTAAGAGTTTGCTATTAAATTTAAAAGAATTCATTTTAAAATAATATTTTAAATGCATATTTTAAAATATTTTAAATAACTGCTTTCAAATAACAGTCAATATATCAATTTCAGAACATTGAAAATGTATAATTTATACAGAGATCAGAATTTAATTTCTAATTGAAAACATTCTTGCTGCCACTTCCAAAACACTTTCCACATGTACTGTGGACAAAGCAGTGTTTTGTGGTTAAACCAATATAGTGATTTAATAGAATATTCTAGAAGTAAACATATGTTTCCTCAAAGCTGAGTCCTGCCCTATACCCTCTTGCTTTTTATAATGAATTTTGAATTAAATATTTTATTTTATTATAGGTTTAAATGCAATTCTTTATTTTCAATGTTTTCACCATATCAGTAAAATTAGTCTCTACTAAATAACTTATAAAAATGTCATGATGAAAAAATACTGCAGATCTTAGCAATCCCCTAACCACCCTTTTCATTTTACTGATAACAACACTGAGTACCAGAGAGAAAATGTGAGAGCAAGAAGTCCCACATCTGGTTTGTGATGGAGCAGAAATACAGTTCTAATATTGTTTCTACCATGCGCTCTGATAGGTCTCAGATGACAGGCAGACCCTTCTCCTTAGAGTACAAATCACATCTACCTTTCTAAACTAAAAATTCCTTTTAGAAAACATTTTTTTTTCTTTTTTCTCACTGTCTAGCATAGTATTTGGTAATGGTGATCTGCTCAGGCATACATTTGAATAAATAAATGTTTATATCTAATGAACAATTGCACTAAAACTAATACTTCGTCCATATTTATTTGTGCCCACTGCAATGGTTCTTTACTCCAGATAATTATGTAGTATAATGTCTTTTCATACCTCTACAAAACCATCTGCGGTGAGAAGTGAGAATTAAAAAAAAATAATATTTCATTGTAGGCTACTCTGAAATGGATAGTAATTACATGTTATTTTCTGTTACTCAGTGGATGTCACTCAACCAAACTTAATTTAAATTGTTGTGACTGAATGAGTGATAAAGCAGTGGCTGACATCATTCTTGGTTCAGCAAACATTGTCAGACCAATACATGGAAAAGACTCTATCCTATATTAGTGATGTGACTTTAGTCAGTGATTGAATCTCCTTCAGCCTCAGTGTCTTGCCCTGTTGCAGGGATGATGATAATTATTGCACAGAGCTTTTTTACTGAATAAATAATATGCTGCATACACAGTCCCAACAATGGGCAAGTCTGGCACTTATATTATTTGGATAAAATTGAAATAATCTCATTCAATTGGAATAGACACAGGGGGGTATATCAGAATACAACATAAGCAACAACAAAAAATGAAGTTGCATTCTTTTTCTAATGGTTGGTCTAGTGTCGGTAATAAGCAAATGCATATGTGATAGTCTCACTGGTCTTTGGAAACTATGCAGGGACACATAAATGGTAATATCCTATAAAATTCTATGTTTTACTCCGATCTATGAATACAGAGCTGTTGCAAGTCCGACTAAAGTTTTATGGAAGTATTTCTGTGGTTCTGGGAGTTTCATGTGCCTCATACTTAGCCCTCTCCTGTTCTTTTGTGCCCCTTTACTATGTTCTTATGCTTCTCTAACTCCTGAGGAAGGAGATTTCAGATCCCCTTGCTAACCTGCCACTGCCCTCACCTATCAATGTCCAATGTGGTGGGAGGTGTCCATGCTGAGAATTCAGCCTACAATGGAGTCAGCATGGTTCTTCACTACTTCTCCAGGGCTAAGAACACAGTGCATGAAATAAGGAAAGTATGAGGAGAAAAAGTTACACAAAGTTTGAATTGGAAATATAAAAGTCTTTCCTGGAATTCTGAGTAGATTGGAGCCACATTATGGTCAGTGCAGAGAATGGAGAATGGCTCTCTTTTACTTTGTATCTGGGTTTCAAAAGCTTATTGGCTTCTGTTAGCATATTGTAGAGAGAGCCCCTTATGAAAACAGCACCTTTGGTTTTTGCAGGAAGATCTTTCTTCAAAAAAAATTGATGGCAAATATTGTATTTCTTTCAATGGCGTTAAGCCATGGTGAGAGGAAAATACTACTATTCCTACTGTTTACCTTCCACTCTGGACCTGCTGCTTTCTTCCTCCCAATTCTTCATGGGTAGAGAAAAATGAGTGAATATTATCATATTGTTTTACTAGTATAGTTGATATGCTTAGAGATATCTAATTTCCTACTTTAATTCAAATCTTTATTGCTGCTTAATATAGGTATTTTAAAGGGAAATAAAAATTTTAAATATAAACTATTTAAAAATTAACAGAAATTAATATGTGCCCTACCCAGGAACTAATCTCACAGCCTTTCAGTGTTTGGGATTATCCTCCAACCATCTGAGCCACACCAGCCAAGGGCACAAGCCCATTTTTTTCTTTTTTTTTTTTTTTTTTTACTTTAAAGTGGGAGGCCTACGTTAGCATGACAGAACTTAGTGAGTCAACAAAATAGAACCACATTTAACTGCATGTCTATGAGTAAGCATATTTAAATATAAAGCACTTCTATGGCTGAATACCACACATAAAGTTAAAAGACAATGATATTCTGGAGGAAAAATGGAACACATAGAATAGATAGAAGGCTTTGCCACATGTGTTTTCTATATATGAATTTTTAAGGAAGGTAAACAGCCAAATAAAAAAAATGGGTAAAATTTATAAAGTAGTAAAGTGAAATACATATGACATAAACACATGCCTAAACTCACTGTAAAAATCAAAATACAAAAATTAAATAATAATCAGACATGCATATTTTGTTCATCAAATTTACAAAAAGATTTAAATGTTGATAATATCAATGTTGACAGGGATCTGGGACAGAGACACTTCTGGTGGTGTCAGTGAAAAGTATAAACTGGTAAAAATATTCTGGAGGGCAATTTGAAGCTCCAATTAAAAATTGAAATAGTAATTCTCATTTTTAGGCTTCTACTCTACCACAATAATATATTGGTTATATATATATATATATATATATATATATATATATATATATATATATATAAAAGAGTGTCATTACAGCCTTGTGATAATGTTCAAAATGGTGAGAAACCTCAATGATAATCAATTGGTAATTGTCAATAGAGTACATGCATATGCACTAAATTCAAAAGATTAGTTTTGTAGAAAATTCAAGTTGGAACTATATATGACAAAATTGAAAGATATTTACTTATATGTGTAAAATGTGTGTATAACACAAAAGGCTAATATATCTTTGAATAATCAAAGCTGCAAAATGTTAATATTTTTTTCTGAAATTTATAACTGAAGGGATTTAACTTTTGACTTCATATACTTAAAAATTACAAAAAAAGACAGGATAGCTGGTGATGTTTTTTAACCATTTGTTCCTTGTGCTTTCCTACAGTTTTCAAATTAATGGGATCCTATATAATAAAGAGGTAATATGCAAATTAACCCTCACACCCTCACAAGATGGCTGACTACCACCAGACTGGCCAGGGGGTTGGTGAGGAACAGCCAAACAATTGAATAATCAGGCTGTATGGGGTGACAGGGCTGGTGGGGGGGCAGTTTGGGGTGACCAGACCAGCAGGGGTGCAGTTGGAGTGACCAGGCCAGCAGCGGGGGGGCTGTTGGGGGCAACCTGGTCAGCAGCAGGGGGCAGTTAGGCACAACCAGGCTTCCAGGAGGTGCAGTTAGGGGCAATCAGGCAGGCAGGCATCTGAGCAATTAGGAGCCAGTGGTCCTGGATTGTGAGAGGGATGTTCTGGGGATTGGGCCTAAACTGGCAGTAGGATGTCTCCTGCAGTGTCCTGGATTGGAGAGGGTGCAGTCTGTGCTGAGGGGACCCCTCCCATGCATGAATTTCATGCACCAAGGCTTAGTAGTTTATAAAGTAAGTTGAGGTGCTTAAGTGTTGTAATTAAGAGACAGTGCCCAAGTTTGAGGGTCATTTAGAGGAGATACAGTAATGGAGGCTATTGGAGAGAGTAGACCTTGGGATATTGTGACTCCCATGAGGAAAAACAAGTCTAATCTATTAAATAGTGTCGTATAGGTTTTAAACTTCATTTAGAACTTCATATTGTGTATCTCTTTTAAGATTGATTTTCCTATTCAATTCACATCTGTGTCATTACCATATGTAAATATGTTGTTTTTGTAGAAGCCTGAGGGAACATTGTCTAATGCAGTGTTTTCCAAGATGTGAGTCATGAGATATGGTTGGTCCACGGAGTCAGATTATTGGGTCCTGACCAGCATGTCTTTAGAAAATAAAATGAGATAGAACCAAGTATATTTTAAATGATAAGATACTCTACTACCCTATATTTATTTCATTACATTTATTTCATTACATTTATTTCATTAAATTTGCCTTTAAGTATAGATGTATACTCTGGATTGATATGTAAAATATATTTTTTGGGGGGTGTCACTGACAAAATATTTGAAAGCCATTGGTCTAGGTCCAAATCTAGAAATAACAATAGTGTCATCTTGCAGATGGCTCTGTGGCTCAGGTGGTGTGAAGATTTTTTGAGAGGTGTTTTAGTCAGGTCTTAATGCCAACATATAGCAATTTTTTACCATTTGGATTTCTAAAATTATAGCTAAGTGCTTTCTAATATTAAAGGCTTGCTTTTTAAAGTCATCTGTGATGACTACTGTAAAACAGCATACTTTTTTGAAAGAGTTTTGCACCTTAATGTAGTGTCTTTCAAAATAATGTGCATGATAATATGTTAGAAAGTCTTCAAAACCCTAGAATAAACATTTTTTTAATGGTAAAACAAGCATGGCCATGTTATAGAAGAATACAAAATCAGATAGGTTGGTAAAATAACAGGCAAGACATCAAAGATAGTTCTCTTCTGCAGTAACCACTTCAAGTGCTGTGGCTAGAATTCCCAGGGCACCAGCCACTCTCTTGTCCCTAGGAACACTCCAATGGAGAAGCCCTGCTAGAAGCCATTGTAAACCAGTCCCATTATTAGCAAGTGACACCTTTTCAGAAATTCATTGACACATACTTGAGAATGGAATTGAATTATAAAGGTAATTACTTCCGGTTATAATGGACAATTTTGTTTCCAAGGAAGAGGGATCATCCAGATCTCCTCAGTACTAGAAAGTCATTATATAGACAAACACAAAAATAACAATAATAATATCAACAGGAATATCATGGGGACTAAAAAATAAACTTATTACTTTATTGACATCTCACTGTCCCATTAGATCCAAGGAAGAAAGTGATCAAGATATTTGCTGTGGTCTTTACTATGAAGATGACACCATAGTGTTTCTCTGCTTCTAAAATCTGCCCACCAACTCCTTTATCTCTGGTTATATTTTTTGTTTCTCTCTTAGTTGTGTCTTCTGTACAAACTGTTTTGCATCACCACTGCTACTTTATGTCTCTGCTGTCTGCTTGCTTGTGACAATGACTGGGTCACCTCAGTTTGTATTGATTGATTTAACAGTAGGTGCCAGTTAGTAGAAACTTTACCTTTCTTTTTGCCATTGATATAGCTGTTGATAACCACTATATTAAAAGCACAATAAGTCTGTAAAATTCATTCATATATCTATTTTCAATCTCTACAATTAAGTCCCACAAAACTGACTAGGCAAGGGAGAGAGAACTCTTTTACCACTTGTTTATCTTTTCAGTCATAAGCTGGTATATATCAATTCTACATTTGTTAAGGTGAAAAATAATAGGTACAGAAAAAAAGAGGAGGGTAACCCAGAGAGGGCTAATGTTGAGGATCTAGTTTGTAATTTTTTGGATGCATTTTCAGCTCTAATTCTCAAAACTATTCAAATAAATTCATGTTATTTTCCCACTTTGACACAGGTAGGTAGAGACATAAAACTATAGGATGGTTATATCTTTTCCTCTATCCATGCAAAGACAGGGACAGCCTTGCTGATTGGATAACTGATCTCATTATAACACCTTTAAAGCCAACAAGGAGTCTATTATTGAGTGTGTGGAAGGAGAGCATATTCCATTGTATCCTTATCACTGCCATTTCATTTCTTAACTTAATTTTCTAAACCAAACTTCAACTTGGAAAGGAAAAAAGTTCCCTTCCTGTTGAAATAAATAACAGATCTGGGTTTTTAGCCACCTGATGCTCTTTTAAATGTCAATTTCAAAGGAGAAAATTAGTGTTGGAGAGCTTGGGACTAAATTCCAACTGTGCCTTTCTAAATTGTGCATGCAATAGGCAATTAGACTTGCGATGGGTAATTGATGCCCAAATGAACTCTTCCACAAGTAGTTTGGAAGCTGCTTTTGCAGGTTCAATTTTCAAAGTCCTTATAAATGTCCTCTCTTGGTGGAACAGCTTCTGAAAACTCTTCCTTAACTCTCAAAAAGGGATGCTTCTCTATTCCAAAACAAGTCACTTGAGCATGCTAGAAAAGAGGATATTTCTATATAATAAAGAGGTAATATGCAAATAGACCATCACTCCACTACACAAGCTGGCCTCCCTCATGTGGTCAAAGATGGCCTCCCCCATATGGACCCAAGATGGCCACCACAAGATGACCAGCAGGGGAGGGCAGTTGTGGGGGACCAGGCCTGCAGGGGAGGGCAGTTAGGGACAATCAGACCAGCAGGGGAGTAGTCAGGCATTGATCAGGCTGGCAGGGGAGTGGTTAGGGGGTGATTAGGCTGGCAGGTAGAAGTGGTTAGGGGCAATCAGGCATGCAGGCAGCCGAGCAATTGGGAGCCAGCAGTTCTGGATTCTGAGAGGGCAGTCGGGCAACCCTCAATGGGTCTCAGATTGAAGAGGGTACAGGTTGGGCTGAAGGACAAAACCCCATGCACAAATTTTGTGCAACAGGCCTCTACTGTGCAAATAAAGAGTAATATATCTTAACAAATTTTTGTGTTTTACAGCTATGCAATAACATTAGATTGTTAAAAATAAATAATAAAATTAAAAATTTAATTTGTAAAAATGAAAAATGTTGTATTTTTTCTAACTTTCTAAACTTGTTAGTATATGTATGCAATATTCTTATATACAACATATTTTTTATATTTAATAATATATTTTATAATGACTGTCCTGTCATAATCATTTATGGTTATTAATGATTTATTAATAGGTTTTTTACTTCCTTGATTTTCCGTTGTAATATATCATAACTAGAGGCCCGATGCATGAAAATTCATGCACACTATTAGGGGGAGGGGTCCTCAGCCCAGCCTGTGTTCTCTCACTGCCTCGGATTCTTGGAGGATGCCCAACTGCTAGCTTAGGCCTGCTCCCTGAGAACTGATGATCAAAAAGAAATAATCATATCCTTGGGTAAGGATTTTTTAAAAAGGTAATGGTTGCATGAAAATCCACTGCTGGCAGGGCTGAGGGGATTAGGCGCTGCCATCTTGTGAGGGTGTGGTGGTCAATTAGCATATTCCCTCTTTATTATACAGGATGTATGGAATGGACATCCAAATGTTTAATGCCACTTATTCATTCATGGCATTATAAAATGCATTGTTATAAAAATACAGTAGTAAGCCTTAAGGCCCATTTATTTTTGCTTGATTTACTAATTATTTTTGATATCACATCCTCTATCATGAAATTCTAAATAGTGCCATTCATTTTTATTATGTCATACAAGTGAAAACTAACTCTTTGTTTCATAGTTTTTATTCATATTTCAGATGTAATCTGCATCTTGTTAGCAGCCAATTTTTCCTCTCCAGCTCAGCTCTTCTTAAATGATCTTTCATCCTTTAAAGAACTCTCTGTCCCTTTTTTCAAGCTACATTAATTAACTCAATATAAAATTATCATGTTGTGGAGAACACAATAAAAAACACTAACCTTTCCTCATACTCTGCCAAATAAAGAAGTATTATATAACATATATTCAAAAAATAGTTTAATCATGTACCCATTCATGTATTCACATCTATTTAAATCACAAAGCATGAATTGAATTTTTTGAAGACTCAGGAGAAATCAAGGGCTGATAGTCTGAATAAAGTCTCTTCCTTTCTCTTTTTCTTTAATTGAAACATATCTCCTCAGTCTAGATATCTATATAGCCCCTCAAGTAGGATACATGTTTCAATATGTTTTTAGTTAATAGCATATTTAATATCAGTGGTGGAAATTGTAATTTAATTTCACGTATAACTGATATCACAGGCTAGGTGATACAAAGTAGGAAGGTCTCCTGATTCACAAGTATGAATACAGATAGTTAATATTCCACATGTTGAGAAAATAGATTAATGTAAACACTTTGGAAGGTATTTAACCTGAGTAAAAGTCATTATCACATGAATAAACAAAATTAAAAACAAAAAATTTTAATGTAAGAGCACAAAATTGACATTGAAAATAATATGATAAGTACAACTATTTTATGAAGATTTTAGGGGAAAGAATTAGCCTGTTGTGATCATTTTTATAGAAACAGCAGGAATCAAAATTCATCAGCTCTGAAATTAAATGCAAACGATTGTTTCACAATATGATGTCTGCCACATATATTAATGTTTTATTAACCACTAGAAGATTATATGCTTTAAAAAGATATCTGGGTGGTGAATTAACTTTTATTGATGGAAAATTAATGAGTAAAGGCATGATACTTTAAGTGGAGTTATTCAATTCTATATAAAGATTTACAGATGTTTTCTCAGGTTGTTGGGGTACCTATTTGTTTTGTTTTGATTTTTAATGTTTCAAGAGTTTTAAGTTTACTATCTAACCTTGTAATTTAACTAATGGCATATAAATATTTACCTTATAAAGCAATCACTACAGGTTTTGAAAAAGTACATTTGAAAACCAAACCCCTCAGGTTGTTTATGTGATATTCACTCCATTCATTTAGCCATCATTTGTTTTTATTTTATTACTAAAGGCCCAATGCACTAAGATTCATGCAAGAATGGGCCTTCTTTCTCCTGGCTGCTGGGCACCGTCTTCACCCCAGCCCTAGCTACCTTTTTGCCTTCCCATGGTGCCCAGAGGCCCAGAGCGGCTCGGGTGATGCAAAATGCCTATGTCCTACTCCAACCCTGGTTGCTTGTCACCTGCATATGCAAATTAACCCACCATCTTTGTTTGGCTAATTTGCATACTCACTCCTGATTGGCTGGTAGGCATCACAAAGGTATGGTTAATTTGGATCTTATTCTTTTATTAGTGCAGATTTTTAAAAATATATATATATTTTATTGATTTTTACAGAGAGGAAGGGAGAGAGATAGAAAGTTAGAAACATAGATGAGAGAGAAACATCAATCAGGTGCCTCGTGCACACCCCCTACTGGGAATGTGCCTGCAACCAAGGTACGTGCCCTGGACCAGAATAGAACCTGGGACCTTTCAGTCTGCAGGCTGATGCTCTATCCACTGAGCCAAACCAGTTTCAGCAAGTGTAAATTTTTTGACAATCACTTTTAACTAGTGTTTCCTATGCAGAAGAAGAGCATGTTACAAAAGTATATGCACTTTCAGTAGCTCTCTAGCTTGATCCCATACTTTCTTTCTTTCTTAATTACCACCCTTCAACTATACTAAAATTATTTCAGTTCTTTACTTCTGCCAAATTTCTCATATTTTGAGTAATTTACCCTCTCTTTCTTCTGCCTCCAACTTTCACTAGTTATTTTTTTATTTATTATTCCTCCAGAAGATATTGACACTCCTCTCTAATTTTGGTTTCATCCTGAGAATTTAAGTAAATGCTCTATCTTCAGTATGGTATCATATACTGTACCATGCTATATTATTTACCACTGAGTTGTGAGCTTCTTGAAAAGAAGATATCTCTCTTGTTTGCCTTTGCATCTTTAGCCTCAAGCAGTGTCTGGCAGAGAGGAACTAATATAAATAAATATTTAATGGATAGTCAGAAAGATGGTGATAGTAATCTGAGAAAATGGAATATTTAGGCATTCTTACAAGGCATTGAAAAAATGTATTAAGAAGTTGATTCTTGTCATTTGCAGTAGTTATAGTCTATAGAGTTGCTGCAAACATTACATTAGTGACTTCTGAATTATGGCTCCCTAGAGAAATACACTGTTAGGTTCCTATAATCATCTGGTCACATTTTTGTCAACTAATCAATTCATGACCTTATTTTATGTGTGTTTCTGTTTCAGGACACTTTATCTAGTACATGGTGTTGATTCATTATCATTGAACTCACAGGCAATCGCTCCATAACTAATGCCAGAGCAGGCTGATCTGACACATAGCTTTTCTCCATAAAGTACATCACAGCCTTCTTGTGCTTAGGAAAACTAGGCAACATTTTAGCACTGTGCTTGGTGGTCATTTTACACAGCAAAATCACCAAAATATACGATAATGTAAAAAATGAGACACTTAATAAACTGCAAACAGAACACTTATTTATTAGTAGGAGCGCTGAAATAAGAGAGCAGTATATTGTTCCACCTTGGCTAGCAATATGTGTTTTAGGCACCTTTGCCACTCTGTACATGCACGTCTGCAAATACCTGTGAAACTGCCATTCATATTGATTTTGGAGTTACAAATAAATTTTCAAATATGCAATGAGTCTGCAATAACAAAAATTGACTGTAATTGGTACTAGTGAAAAATATGGTGCCTATTGAATATAGAAAACATTACTCCAATAACTACAAAACAAGATAAAAATGCATCATATATATTCATAAGGAAAGTGTTAAAGGTGTTTGGAACAAGCGGTCACAACTGTTATTAGAAGAGGCTTCATGGTAGAAGTGGTCTTTAAACTATGTTTAGAAAGATAAATAAGATTTAAAAGAGGAATATAAAGTTGAAGAAAAATCTGGATGGAGAGACATAGCTTTGAGAAATGATAATGCCTAGAAAATCCAGTTAGAAAATGATTATGATTGGTCAACAAGCTAATAGACTAAACCAATAATAGGAAGTGTAAAAAATAATAAAGTAGAGATTAAAAACAAAAACAACCATTCTGTTGGAGTCAGGGAAAGGAAGATTATAGAACAAGTCAAAATAATCACAGATCAAGACTAATGAAATAGATCTAGGAACACTACTCATGTATTATATTAGTTTTTATATTGCTGCATGCAAATTATGACAAATTGAGCAGCTTAAAATAGCATACCTTTATCATCTCAAAGGCTTCATGGGTCAGGAGTCTAGGCAGAGCCTGAGGCTGAATCCTCTGGGCAGGGTCTCACTAGACTATTGGGCTGCATTTCTCTCTGTGGAGCTTAATTCTATTCCAAGATCATGCAGTTGTTGCCAGACTTCAAGTTGATTATTTACAGGATAGAGAACCTCCTGCTGTCAGCCTGGGGCCGCTCTCAGCTCCTAGATCTTGGCCACAGGTCCTTCTCATGGCTCCTCTCATAACATGGCGGCTCATCTCTTCAGGACCCACAGAAAAATGTCTCTTGATTCAGATGACACTTTTCATGCAAGGTCTAAATTCTACATTACAAGATTTACCTGATTAGATCAGCACCACCCACAAGAATTTCTCTTTTAATGAACTCAAAGTCAATTGATTAGGAATCTCAATTATATCTGCAGTATATAATGTAGCCTAATCATCAGAGTGGTATGGCATCATAATCATCAGTCTCAATCACACTCAAGGAAAGGGGATTTTATGCCGGGGCCAGCTGGCATCAGTTAAGCAGTCCCAGAAAGAGGGGTGAGACTTACAGAAAGACAGATAGAAAGATGGATAGAAATAAAGAAGAAACAAAAGATATGGGATCAGGAGGTCCACAAAGCCCTCTTTAGGACTGCAGCTATGAATTTATTTCACTCCACTCTTTTAAACAGTTCTGGTTACATATTACACAATTCCTTGTTCCACAAACACCAAAGCTACATTCTATTGTAAACATGTTTCCCCATTAAACCCCTTATCTTAACTAACTTCCTTAGGCTATATGTCCATCCAAGACGCCACCTAAATCTTTTCCCATTTTCCCATAGACAGTTTGGCTATTTACAATGTTATGTACTGGAGGGCAGTATTGTTTGCTAAACTACAATTGAAGGTAACCATTCTCCAGGGGGCAGAAACCATAACTAATCTTTAGAGCAGACAGGCCTTGCAAGACAAGGCCCGCCCTCTAGGAGAATCTTTGTTCCCCGAGGGCACTCTCCACAATAAGGGGCAGGGATGTATCTTGGGGCAATCCTACCATACTGCATACTATAAAGGCCCATTGAGTTAATGAATGTATAATCCCTCCTTTATTTATTTATTTATTTTTATTACTATTAACAGTCAAGCAATATTTCCTCAGTCCCACCAGCTCCATTTTTGTATAGAGGAATCCCAACGAATGCCTT
This sequence comes from Antrozous pallidus, assembly GCA_027563665.1. Lineage (NCBI taxonomy): Eukaryota > Metazoa > Chordata > Mammalia > Chiroptera > Vespertilionidae > Antrozous > Antrozous pallidus. The sequence goes on along the minus strand of CM050520.1, from coordinate 51,524,841 downwards.
TTGTGTCCATAAGTCGGAGCATAGCTTGGGCTCTGTTTGGGATCTAAATAGGACTTAATTGATCAGTATAGAAAGAACGAGATCCCTGAGGAGAGGTTGGGGGCAAGGAGAGGAAGCAATCTTTTATTCAGGGCTGTAGAAGGAGCAAGGCAAGATGTGTGACTAGAAAATAAGGGGGAACATGACCAGCTTCTTAAGAGGGGAAGCCTTGGGGGAGCTGAGATTTTGTAAGAAGTTTTTGAAGCTGTTTTGTTTTGTGCTTCATCCTGCTCCTCTATATCCCAATGTCTTCAGTGAAATTTTCTCCATTTGTCTTTGTTTGGAACTACACATATGTAGAGATTGTTATTTATTGTTATTTCCCTTTGTTTTGTGGAGACAATGCCTGAATCTGGCTTGAAGTTTGACACTAGGAAAGATAGATCATAGCCAGTGAAAACAGTGTTAGATACCCTGACCTCTCTCTCTCTCTTTCACACACACACACACACACACACACTCACACACACACTCACACTACCCTCTCTTTACCTTGGGCCTCTCTCCTTCAAGCTTTCTCTCACTTTCTTATGTTGAGCTAAATCTAATTATGACACTGCCTCCCCTTAAGACTTTCTAATGGTTTCTTATAGCAATAGAATGAAATCCAAACTCTCACCCTGGCTTATAAATATCTATCTATGTATCTATCTATCTATCTATCTATCTATCTATCTATTATCTATCTATCTATCTATCTATCATCTATCTACTTATCTGAAAAGAGGTATTATGCAAATTAGTCTGGGACTCCATAACAGGTCATGACCAGACAGGAGAAAGTTGCATGTGCAGGTGAGACCCAGAGTGGATATGGAGACAGAGGCAAGGGGGCCTGCCTGAGCCTCCATGCTGGCTTGAGTGGTCCAGAGTGGACACAGGCAGAGGGCCCGGAGATACTGTGAGTCAGGTATGATCCTAATCTCCATGGTGCTGGTCCAGCCTGCACCAATCTGGCTTGACTCTTGTGACAGCTGGTGCTGGGTGAATCAGGTACAGATCCCGGCCCCCCTTAGGATGCCTCCTCTCATAGCAGGAGGTGGGGTGCCTCCTCATGTAATTTCAATGACTAGTTGGGCCTCTAGTCCTATCTAATAAAAAAGTAAGATGCAAATGTGACCATACCTTGGCTCCTGATTGGCTATGCTACCAGCCAATCAGGAGTAGGGGGCGTGATTGGGGGGCGAGGCCATGGCTTGCCTGGATGCCAGTGAACACTTCCCTTCACAAACTTCAGGCCTGTAGGGAACACTTTGTTTCATACTGGCACAGGCAGGGAACAAAGCACTTCACGCCAGCGCCAGCTGGAAACTCTTTGCTTCACAGTGGCAGGGGCGGGGAATGAAGCAGGGACCACGCCTCTCCACAGGGTGTTTTCCAGGGCCTAGCGAGCCAGCAGGAGAGGCTCCATCCTTGAGGCATCCGTGGTGCGGGGAGGGATGGGCCAAAACACCACCATACTTTCAAAGAAAGTTGTTTCCCACTTAAATAGCCTCTGATTAGTATCTTTTAAAAAGAAGTAAATATTCAGCCATTGTCACACCTTGAAAAGTTAAGGTAAGTCCTTAATATCACCTAATATCCACTATATATTCAAATGTCTTTGTTTCAAAGATGCCTTTTACTGTTGGTTTGCCCCTCCAGAGGCTACCCAAGGTCTTATTTCAGCCCTGATGTTGGGCTGCTTCCCCAAACCATAAGTTCCCAGTGCACTTCCAGCCAGAATTAAAGGGGGCTTCTTCTGCTTTTAAGGCATCGCCATATCCAGTGCCTACCAGGCCCCTGTGAAAGCACTACTCCTTAGGTCTGGGGTGCTGAAAGCTGAAGCAGAGAGGCTGTGAGGCCCAGCTCACCCAGGATGCTGGCTCCCATAACCCCTCCCAATTATCCTGGCCCAGCCCTACCTATGCATACCTGCTCACGGAGAGTGTGAGATGGTCCTGGCAGTGGGATGGGAGGCCGGTGGGGTGCATGGCCGCAGCACGAAGGAAGGGAGGCCTACACCCTCCCCCAATCCAGAGTGGCTTGACAGGGGACCACAGGCCATGCCTCCCACCCAGCAGGGCTTGACAGGGGTCTACAGGCCACACTCCCAACCTGGCAGGGCTTGACAGGGGACCTCAAGGTGTGCTTCCCATCCTGTTGCTGGGTTAGGGGACCTCAGACTGTTCTCTCCACCTGGCAGGGCTTGACAGGGGACCTCAGGTCGTGTCTCCCACCTGGTGGGACTTGATGGGGGACCTCAGGCCACACCCCCCATCCTGGGGCTGGGCCAGGGGATCTGAGGACACACCCTGCCCTGGGTAGCTTGATAAGAGTGGGACTGGAAGGGTTTAGATCTACCCCAATGCAGGGGGTGGGGGGCGGCTGGGTCTGGGTCTCACGTGATTTTGAGGCACATCTGAGTAAGTGGGTACTTGACTCTGGGCCCTGAGATGCAATCCAGACTCTGACAGGAGGAAGGTTTTCATATACATTTTACTAATTTTCTTTAGTCTCTCATACTTCTATTATAGAGAAAGAGAAAAATAGCAATATTAAATTATTTCTTCTAATTAATACTCTTAATGTGCACAAATTTTGTGCACCAGGCCACTAGTGTATAATAAAAGTCTAATATGCTAGGTGTCTGGTCATCCGGTCATCCATTCAACCAATCAAAGCCTAATACGCTAATGGTATGCTAAGGCCACTCAACTGCTCACTATGATGTGCACTGACCACCAGGAGGCAGATGCTCCTACTGGTAGGTTAGCTTGCTGTTGGATTCTGACAGATCAGGACTGAGCGAGAAGGGCCAGCCATGCCTGCGAGCCCTTCCACGCCCCCTCCCCAGCTGGCCAACCTCCCATATCCCTCAGTGGCTTGAATCATGCACCAGTGGAGTCCATCAGCCTGGCCTGTGTCCTCTTTTAATCTGGCACCCCTCAGGGTATGTTGGAGAGCCAGTTTTGCCCCAATCCCATAGGCCAGGCTAAGGGACCCCACTGGTGCATGAATTTTAGTATTACTATAAATGGTATATCTCCATCTCTCTAATTTTAACTGCTACCACTCTGTCTCTGTCTACTTTGCTTAACCTTTCTCTGTTTCTTGGACATGCTAAGTTTATCCCTTCACCAGTTCCATATTAGTTCCTTCTGCATGGCTAACTTCATCAAGTAGTATAAACTGCAGATTATTATTATCTTCTTACAGGAGTCTTCCTTAAAAAACCCTTTCTAACAGAGACATCTTTCTTTCCTTTTTTTTTTTTAAAAATATATTTTATTGATTTTTACAGAATGGGAGGGAGAAAGATAGAAAGTTATAAACATCAAAGAGAAAGAAACATTGATCAGTTGCCTCCCATATGCTCTCTACTGAAGATTGGGCCCACAACCAAGGTACATGATCTTAACTGGAATTGAACCTGGGACCCTTCAGTCCATGGGCCTATGCTCTATCCACTGAGCAAAACCGGCTAGCATTAGAGACACCTTTCTATGAAAGCATCTTATTTTAATTATATAACTATGTATTTTGTTTACTTTCTACCCTCCTTATTACTACCTCCAAACAGGCCACGGACTCCTCAAGGTCAAGAATCTGTCTTCACCAACTACCAGTCTATTGCCAGTAATCAAGATAGTACTCGACACATAGAAAATGCTTTACAATTATTTGTTCATAAATGAATTTATGAGAAATTAGTATAGATTGGGTGTCTATTTGTCAACATTTAACATAGTATATCAGATAAATAATCAGCAAAAGTTATGAGTCCAGTTGACAAATAGTGGTGCAGAATGGCAATTTGGTAAGAAGGAAATAGCACTAGTCTGTACTTTGAGTTACTGGGGTCTTAATCTTGTCTCTTCCACCAACTTTCTGTTTGATATCAGGCAAGGCAGGTCTTTCCGAGTTTGGAGTAAAAAAAAGCAAGATTTATATAAATATTTCTATATACTAAGTGTGTTATATGTTATTATCCCATTTTTATAGATGAAGTAACTGAGGTAATGTGAGAGGAAATAATCCATGAGCAGTATGCAGTAGAGCTAGGATTTGAAACCATGTGGGTTTCTTAAAAGTCTCTTTTCCTCTGACATTCAAAAATTTTGAAATACTATTACCTTCTATTTCCTTACATAGAATTGGCTTTCTCTTAATCAGGCATCTATCATTTTTTAAATCCTGAACAGTTTTCCACCAGGTAGAAAGGATCAGAGAAAAAACATTTATGTGATGAGTCTGAACAAAAGGGCTTTGAGACGGAATACTCATTTTTCACTTTTTTCTTTAAAAAATAAAAGAAAGAACAATATGCAGAAGGAAGTAATAAATACAGAATTGTCTTTCCAAATATATCTCAGAATTTATACTCTTTAAATGTCACCTCGATTGTCATATCTAAACATTTTTTTTAAGTCTCTCACTGTTTTTTGTGTTCAGTGCTTTCTAAATGATTTGTAAGGTTGATATTTAAACAACTCTTATACTTCCTAATCACATAGCTCACTCTTTTGAAATGTCACCTCTTTTTTTTACTTGTAATATCTTTATTTAGATGTCAAATTGTGCTATCATTGCCAATGTTAATTTAGTAGCAGGCAGTGATTATGTCGTAAACACCTATTTTATTCTCTTGCAGGTCTGATTCAATGAAAAACTGCTTCTACTTATTTCACTTGATTATTTTCTTGTTTGTTGTTCTTTTAAATTTCAGGTATAATTTTGATTTTCTCAAAATCTTGAAAAGTAAAGATGTTTCTTAAATGCATAAAAGTCCCTATGATACTAAGAAACACTATTTGGGGACATGGATGGGTAATTGCTTAGTAAAGTCCTGCTTGACTGTTAAGAGTTTTATTATTTTAAAGTAAGTGATATTCACAGGCAGAATGTGAGAGAAAGCTCCTTAGCACTTCAGAACTTTTGAAGAATATACCTACCTTCTCTGGAGTCTTCATACAGCCATAAACCCCCTTACTAATGATAGTAACACTAAGAATCCAGTGCCAATAATTCATCTTATGAGTGTTATTACTATTCTTAGTTTACAGATGAGGAAATAAAATTCAAAGAGGTCAAAAAGCATCAGCCAGTTAGAGGTTGACCCAGAACTCTAGCAACAAAATTTGGGATTTCTGACTTCAATAATATGAGCTTTGAAACACTTTACATACCTTGGCCTTCACTGCATTTTGTTGTCTCACCCTGCTGTAGCCTGCCCAATATTTTCCTCTCTTTCATTCAAGAAACAGTTTACCAGGTATCTAGAACAAAGCAATATAGAGAGAACACAACTATTAATAAAACTGACTATTTTTAAATTGCTCAAAGGTTACCTGGGTGGTTCTGGGAGATATACTTGTCAATAAGTGTTTAGACCAGAAAACTATGATTAATTATAGTTGGACAGTTTCAGAGATTATTTCCAAGGTCTGTCCCAGTCTCAGTTCATGTGTTGAATGAATATGTGCTAACAAAGGGCAAAAGAGAAAGATTATTTCATGTTTCTTATGTGTGTAGCATCATGATGAGTACTTATATTAATTATGAGCTGAAGTAAAAACACACACACAAAAAAAAAAAAAACTAGGTGTGTGTATGTGTGTCTGTGCAAGTGTATGTGGGCATGCAAGTATCACAGAGATAGTAATTACTAAAGCCTGGATTTAAATCCAGATTATTTATCTCACCAAGCAGATGCCATGAGAAACCATAAAAATACATTAATTTACAGTAAAATCAATACCAAGATACTTTGGTATGTGGATATGTAACATTGTTTGACTTGAACCTTTTAAATAAGCTATAATATCTTGTGTTATCCTCGAATATAAAATAAATTCCCACTTATTGGTTTAACTATCCTCAGTGAGTCAGTCGACTTAGAATGAGAACAATGAAATTGCTGTATTTGATTCGAAGGATACTTCCAATCATCATTATCTTCTTCATCTCTTTGTACCTCTATAGTTATATTTGCTAAGTCTCCACAAATATGACTGAAAAAGTGAAAAATTTTATAGAAAGCCTAACACTATAGATTTAGGTAAAGATAATGTTAACCTGAATATTCAGAGGTATCCTAAAGCTCCATAATATATTTCTGTGGTTATTCAAAGACTATATCACCAGTTCTGAATAACATGTTTCAAAATAAAGCACTCAAAAAGCATATCTATAATAGAGCATTTACCAGAAATCTCTGACACAGCCACAACTCTTGTAAAGAGATACATATGGGCAACTGTATGTTTTTTTGTTTATTTGGCCATTTGTTTTTATGTGCCATTTGACAACAGGATATAGCATAGAATTGTACTTGGCTCTACCCTCAGGATGTTTTCAAGCTGAGGGAACACTCTGAGCTGAGAGGTAGGCTGGTAAGCACAGCAAGCTCAGTTGCCTTTGTTGGATATGATTGTATCCCACCTTTATTGCCGAGTTCCTGAGATTCAGGGGGGAAAAAGGAGTACAAGAATTAAAAACTCCTGCTGCCAGAATGTCTTGTATTTCCTATGAACACTAGTCTTATTTTCATCCCATCTAAATTCTTGTGTGAGGAAACATATATATGAAAATGTCTTTTATGATCTGATGGAGTACCAGCATTATCCCCTGAAGTACCTCCCCCATGTCCTAAAACAACTTCCTGACTTTTCACACATTATTTCTGAGATGGTCTTTCCAAATAGATAGTGTTTGTTTGTTTTAAAAATGAGGTCTTACTACTTCAATTATCAAATGAAATGGAAGAGGTAAATGTTTTTCTATTTACTTTCTCTTTCATAAAAGAGAGGGTGATAGGTCACCACTTATATTTCATAAGTTAAACCATTCTGCCTGATATCAGTGAAAATCCCACCTATATTTGTCTGAAAGTTTTAGATTTCCTTTTTTACTGTAATTTTTTCCTGCAAATTCATAAATTAATATTTTATGTGGTATGCTACTACCAGGGCTATTTATTTTCTTTTTAAAAATATTTTTATTGATTTCAGATAGGAAATGAGAGGTAAAGAGAGATAGAAACATCAATGATGAGAGTAATTGATCAGCTGCCTCCTGCATGCACCACACTGGGGACTGAATGTACAGCCTGGGGATGTACCCTGACTGGGTATCAACCCAGACCTCCTGGTTAAGATTGACGCTCGACTACTGAGCCATGCTAGCTGGGCAACAGGGCTATTTTTTAGACATTATTGAAAACAGTGCTGTTAGTGGTTGCTAGATGAGTGGGTGAATGAATGAATGAATGATCAAAGTAACTAAGATCATGGAAAAAACTAGAAAATCTTACCTCAGTTGGTGGTAAAGCTAAGGAGAGGGCCAATTCTGTTGGCAATCACTGAGAAAATTACTGCAATTCTCCATTAGGCTTAGAAAGACAGACTCATTCCTGAGCAGAATAATAATATAAATGCCAACATCTTCCCAAACAAAAGATACCACCACAGTTCCTATTGAAAACACATTGTTTATCTCAAAATACTCTTGTTGATAGCCTGGCATTGGGAATAATTATTACATAGCAATGCTCTCATGCTGCAAAGGAATGAGCATGAAAAATGAATGTTCACAGATGATAAACATCAATGCAGGCAGTACTTAATATTTTAATTTAAAAACACCTCTTTTCTTTTGAATTCAAACCTCTAGAAGATTGCTCAGAGATACTTTCATCACTAGTAATGCAAGACAAAAAAATTACCAGTAGCACTGCAATTTGAGTAACAGATGAAAAAGGAGCAAATGTAATGAGAGCATCTAGTGAGCTACACAAGGACTGGAACCATTTTAAAAACTAATAGAAAACAAAGGCAGTTCAAAGCAGATAAATGTAGCTTAATGATGGCTTTGATGAGCCTTTGTCTCTCAGCTCTTTGTGCATAGCGAAAAAAGAATTAAAAAGAGAGAGAGCAAAATAGTCAAGACTTGCATGTCACTAATGAGTGATGAGAACTGGAAAGACAAAGGATGAATTTCAGTGGTTTTGATGGGCCTTTATCAGCTATGTCTCTGTGAATTACAAGATATAAGACATGACAAAGAGGAGTGGGAAGAGATAAGTTTGATGTGTGAAAAGTAATAGATTAAACTTTTTTGTGAGGGGAGTGTCAGTTGCTGGAGAGTTACCGCTCCTGTGGTTTCCACAAAAAAATTCAACCAATGAATGTTCCAGTAGAATCTGGGCATAATTAGTTATACATTAAAGCCCAGGCCAAAGTCCTCTATGGAGAGAAATCCTGAGTATGGCTCCTTATGGACATACTAACGAGCTTTATTCAACTAAAGTAAAGGAAGTTGCAGGCTATTACAGTCGTTGCCATTTCACTCAGCTTGACCTGATTAAATGGAGCCTTGGGTCAAATTGGTCTTCAGTTAATTTTTCTTTTCAATGTGGCCAATTTTTAAACTAAAATTACAATTAATTTCAGTCAAACTACCTATATATGTGGACATAACCAAATAAAAGTTATATGCTTTTGTTCATGAAAACATTGACCCCTGTGGGAATAATGGCTGTATGTGTTTTAAGCCACTTAACAGTAGAGGTTCCATCTCCTTTAACTCTCATTATGATAATACTAATAGCACAAATGTTTATAAAAATGAAAAGAAAATGTTTGTAAACTGAGTGTCTATACTATTATTTGGAGTATAGTTTGGAGGAGTATTGAATAGCTCTACATAATGATGGAATAAAAATATGAAGGTGTATAGTACAAGAGGAGTTCCTTAGTTTTGCAAATGGACAAATATAATACATGGTGGTGCCAATAAAGGACACAGGAAATAATGCATCCAATGAGTGATGAGAACTGGTGTTTGTTTGATGAAGGGAACTAGGGTGATATACAGTTTTCATTACTCATTGTAGTAGTTTGTTAAGGCTTTTGTAACAAAGTACCACAAACTGGGTGAGCAACACAACTTTATCGTCTCACAATTCTGGAGGCTAGATGTCCTAGATCAAGTTCTGCATAGGGCCATGCTTTCTCTTAAGGCACAAGGTAAGGATGTCTCCTAGCTTCTGGTAGTTCCTTGACTTGTGGCAGCACAATTTTAGATTTGACATTGGTGGTGGTGGTGGAGGTGGTGGTGGTAGTGGTGATGGTGGTGGTGGTGTGTATGTATGTGTCTAAATTTTCCATTTATCTAGGACAGTGGTAAGCAAACTCATTAGTCAACAGAGCCAAATATCAACAGTACAACAATTGAAATTTCTTTTGAGAGCCAAATTTTTTTAAACTTAAACTTCTTCTAATGCCTCTTGTTTAAAATAGACTCAACCAGGCCGTGGTACTTTGTGGAAGAGCCACACTCAAAGGGCCAAAGAGCCACTTGTGGCTTGCGAGCCACAGTTTGCTGACCACTGTCCTAAACTAAGGAGCTGAAATAATATGACTATAGGATTTTCAGAGAGGAAAGACTTCTTAGGTATATGTACCTAAGAGGTCAACTGAGGACAGGAAGCACATGTCGTGTTTGCATTACCCACAGTACCTGTATCATAACTTTAACTTAGTATAGCCTTAAAAATATATTAGTATATCCTTAAAAATGTATTAGAAAATAATATATTATGTATATCACTTCACATGTGTTATGATTTTCTTATAATAATAAAATAATCTTAATCTCTCCCTCCTTTCCTTTGTATTATTGCTGTCATTCATTTCACTTATATGTATATCTATATGTATAAAAGCTTAAGCGACTATTCAATCGCTCGACTGGTCAACTGGTAGCTATGATGTGCACTGACTACCAGGGGGCAGATGCTCAACACAAGAGCTGTCCCCTGGTCGTCAGTGTGCTCCCACAGTGGGGGTGCTGCTGCTCAGCTTATCAATGGGTACCAGACACTGGGCTCATGGCTGGTGAGCTCAGTTGCAGTGGCATAAGCCTCTCCTGCAGATACTCCCTCTGTCCATTCCCCTCTGCATCCAGACCAGGTCCAGGATAAAGACCAGCATGGGGACTGCCTGGGTGCTAGCCCACAGGCCCTTATCTGTCATAGGGACACTAGTATTGCCCTAGGATGGCCATGTGGACACAGCAATGAAGTGGCAGCAAGCCACCTAGTGGTGGTGGCAGCAGGTACAGCAGGGCAGGGATGAGCAGGAGTGGCTCTGTGCCTGGCCCAGGCTCAGGCTTCTCCTGGCCGGCTGCCCTCTGCTTAGTGTACTACAACATCCTTCAGGGTGGAGGGAGATGTAGGACTACCATTTTCAGCCAATCCCTGCAGGCCAGGCCAAGGGACCGCACTGGTGCATGAATATGTGCACTGGGCCTCTAGTCCTTTCTAATAAAAGAGTAATATGCAAATTGACCATACCTCTGATCAAGCCATGCCCAGCCAATCAGTAGCAAAGTATGCAAATAAACCCCAACCAAGATGGCCGTGGGCCACTGAGAGCAGGAGGGAGACTTGCATTTCCCCGGCAACAGAGGAAGCCAAGCTTTCCACCTGCCATTGCCGGCCTAGGCCTCCACTCAATGCTACAAAGCTTCAATTATAGAAGATACATAATCCCAACAGAAATGGCAGCACCCACAGAGCTGTAGAGAGCAGAAGTTAGGGTTGCCAGGGTGTTGGAGGAAGCCAACCTTCTGTAGCTCTAGTTGGCCTAGGCCTCCACTCCAGACCTCAATGTTTCAAACAGAAATGGCTGTCACCATGAAGTGAATAGAAGGCTTGGCTCCACTCTAGGCTACCAAGTTTCAATTGCAGAATATAAATCAATCCCAGATCCCAGGGACTCAACTTGGGTTGCTGGGGGGCATGGCCACCCTAGAAACCACCACAGGTCCCTCACCCAGACTGCCCCACAACCCAAGGGAACCCCCACCCTGATCCAGGACACCCTTCAGGGCAAAGCAGCTGGTCCTCACCCATGCACCAGGCCTCTATCCTATCTAATAAAAGAGTAATGAGCAGATTGATTATCATTCCAACACACAAGAGGGCTTCCCCCGTGTGAACACAAGATGGCCACCACAAGATGGCCAGCAGGGGAGGGCAGTTGTGGGTGATCAGGCCGGCAGGGGAGGGCAGTTGGGAGGGACCTAGCCTACAAGGGAGGGCAGTTGGGGGCAATCAAGCCTGCAGGGGAGGGCAGTTAGGGGTGACCAGGCCAGCAGAGGAGGGAAGTTGGGGGCAAACAGGCTGACAGGAGAGCAGTTAAACATCAATTAGGCTGGCAGGGTAGTGGTTAGCAGGTGATCAAGCTGGCAGGCAGAAGCGGTTAGGGGCAATCAGGGAGGCAGGCAGGTGAGCAGTTTGGAGTCAGCAGTCCTGGATTGTGAGAAGGATTTCCGACTGCCCATTTAGGCACAATCCTAGGATCGGGCATAAATGGGCAGTCGGACATCCCTCCAGGGGTCCCAGATTGGAGAGGCTGCAGGCTGGGCTAAGGGACACTCCTCGCCCCATGCACAAATTTACTCAACCAGGCCTCTAGTATACAAATAAAAACATTGAATACATTATTACTATTAGTTTGAACAAAATGTTTTAGACAATTAACAAGGAAAAATACTTTTACTTATTTCTTCTGCAGTTCTCATCCTTTTTTTATGCAGATCCAATTTTCATATCTATATTAGTATCCTCTCTAAAGAACTTTTATTATTCTTGAAAGACAAATCTACTAGGAACAAATGTTTTCATTTCTGAGAAAGCATTTTTCCTTTTTTTAAAAAATATATTTTATTTATTTATTTATTATTATTATTATTATTTATTTTTTTTTTACAGAGAGGAAGGGAGAGGGATAGAAAATCAGAAACATTGATGAGAGAGAAACATCGACCAGCTGCCTCCTGCCCACCCCCTACTGGGGATGTGTCCGCAACCAACGTACATGCCCTTAACCGGAATCAAACCCAGGACCTCTCAGTCCACAGGCCGACGCTCTATCCACTGAGCCAAACCTGTTTCAGCAGCATTTTTCCTTTTTTTTGTGAAGGATCATTTTACAGGATACAGAATTCTAGTTTGGTTTTTTTTTTTTTTTCTCAACATTTAAAAAAAATCATTTTACTCTTTTCTTGCATGTGTGGTTTCTAATAATTTGGATGGGATTCTTATTTTTCTCTATAGCTAGTATGTTTCTTCCTCTTGATTCTTTATGGATATTTTTATCCTTTATTTTCTGTAATTAGAAAAGAACATGCAGAGGTACATTTTCTTTGTTGTTATGTATCCTACTTTGTGTTATTTGCAATTCCTGGATCTGTGGTTTTGTGTCTGATAGTAATTTTTGGAAAGCATGAGACTTAGTTGGAAAGCTTGTAAGAAGGATATTCTGAGAAGAGGGAAGTGTGTGGAAGGCAGCCTGCCCTATTTATTGGGATTCTGACTGAGGAGAGACTTCGGGCATCGAAGGCGACACCCCTAGTTATTCCTTGACCTTTCCAAACAAGTCTGTGCATATGCTTCATCCCTGGATGCCCTCGCCTGGGCATGTGTCCTCCCAAGATTACTCACCCTACTGATTGTATCTAAAAGATAAACTTTATCTCAAACTGTAATAAAAGCCTAGTGAGGCAGGAAATCAGGGCTGCTTGGTCTCTTGAGCCAAGCAACCCCTCAGCCCTCTAAGCCCTCTCTTTCACAGTGAAACCGTGTCAGAGTAATCTGCTCATCCATCTCTCAGGGTCAGCCCCTGCAATTAATGTGAAGTAAATTCTCAGTCATTGTTTCAAATATTTATTTTGATTCTGTTTCTCTTCTCCTACTGGGACTCTACACATAGTTATACCTTTTGTTGCTGTTCTGTTTTTATTATTGTTTGCATTCTTTTTCTATTGAATCTTTAAATTCAGAGATTCTTTTTGCAATGTGTTCAGTCTACTAATAAGTCCAGAAAATGCATTATTTATTTCTGTTAGTATTTTGGCATATAGACACTCTTTTGATTCTTTCTTAAAATCTCTAGCTCTCTGCTTACACTGCCCATCAATTCCTGCATACTGTTTACTTTATCCATGAGAACCATTAGTATATTTATCATTATTGTTTGAATTTCCCAACCTAGTAATTTCAACATTGTGCCATATCTGGTTCTAATGCTTACTCTGTGTCTTCAAATTGAGTTTTAGTATGCCTTGTAATTTTCCCTAAATAGACATATGTAATAAGCCAAGTAATAGGAACTGTTAAAAAGAGGCTTTTAGTAATGTGGTGGCAATATGTGGAGCAGGGGAAGCATTCTATAGCCCTGTGATTAAGTCTCAGGTTTTTAGCTGAACTTCACAATTGCTTCTCAGTTTTGTTTGTTTGTTTGTTTGTTTGTTTGTTTGGTTTCTTTTATCCCCAGCTGACTAGACTTGCTATTTCCCTTCTTTTAAGTCATTTAGGCTTTGATTGATTAGTTTCTTCTGAGGGCAGGTCTTGTCAAGAATATAGTGTACTGGTACATTTCAAAACTCTTTTTCTCTCCTCCTAGATATGTGGGAAAGTTTTTCTTCGAAATGTACTAGGAAAACCTGGTCAAGCACTTAGAGGTAAAACTTACAAAAGTATTCAGTTTCCCTTGACTTTTTTCTAAATATATTTTAATTAATTTTGAGAGAGAGAGAAAGGGAGAGGAAGGGAGAGATAGAAAGATCCATGAGAGAGAAACATCTATCAGCCGCCTCCCACACACACCCTCCTGGAGATTGAGCCCACAATTGGGCATGTGCCTTGACTGGGAATCAAACCGATGACCTTTTGGTGCATGGGATGATGCTCAACCAACTGAACCACAGCAATTCTTCAAGTACAAATTTGGATTTTTCTACTGAGGCACTCGATCCCACTCAAGAGACCCTTTCTGGTAAGCTGTGACTCCCTGTATTTACCTTTCTGTCTCTCCAAACTTGGGGGCAGCAATTTACCCTATGCCTTCACCTTCCTTATACACCCAAGGAGAGTTATGACTTTTTAACTCTGTTCAATATTTTACTTGTGATGGAGTGGTGACTTATAAGCTCCTTCCTTATATGCAGAACCAGAAACCAAAGTGTGTGTGTGTGTGTGTGTGTGTGTGTGTGTGTGTGAATAAATTTTTAAAATTGTATTTTCTTTCTTAGGTGAACTTAAGGTAAAATCTTTCACCAGGACTTCTATGGTGATCAAAATATAAATAAAGACAACCTGGTGGAGAAGGAGAAAAAAGGCTTTAATGTTCTATATTTATATATGCTCTTGAATATCCTGTTTATCTGAGTTCATACCATGTGTTATTTATGGGAATTTTATTAATATTTTCTGAGCCTTAGTTTCTTTCTTGGAATACTAAGGAAAATAATGCACACCCACAATTTTATTATCAGGATTAAATGGCTCATTTAATCCCACAATAAAAAAAATAAGTGAAGTTTTTTTTTTAGTGCTCCACATCTAATATATAACCTTCATTATTACTATCCTTTAGCCACTTTTCTTCCCTTTCTGAACTACAATTCTCCCACACAAACACCTCATATGTATATACCCTACAAATTCCTTTGCCTCGTAGTTAAGAAGCTTCAGCTGTTATTTTGTGCTAGATTGAAACATTTTAGTTTACCGTAAAAATATTTTGGAAGCAAGATGTAATTATCCATGACTTCCCTTTGGGCTAGTGAAGCTGAAAGGTTGGCACTGAACCACCATATTGACTGTGCATGGAGGGGTCTGTTGGAACCAAGCATTTAAATCCATTACTTCCTGAAAACAATTAGATGAAACCACCCAATTCTTTCAGGTGCTTTGAAAATGATCACCTGTTGGATCCAGGCTCTGAGTAAATTGCTTTCATTTGAATAGGATTTGGAATTTGTTCAACTAATCACAGTATGTTAATTGCATTTTGGAGGAAAAGAAGTTGAAGGAAGCAACTGGTTCTTGTTAGATTCATGCCAGCCATGGGAATGCAGCTTGTGGCTAAAGCATTCTACCTTGCTAATCGCAATAAAAGATGGACTTTGATTGCTATAATAATTAAATCGCACTTTACAAAACAAAGTAAGTTCTGCATTGGAACATGTTAGGGTTCACATTTTATTTATATACTATATTTATATTTACAGCAACCTTCTTTTCTATCCCAGAATGCCAAATACCAACTATCTAAGCTGCCTTGATTATCCAGGGTCAATTACCCATGGTGAGTTTTCACCTTGACAAGATAATCCTAGCTAATAAAGAGGGAATATGCTAATTGACCATCAATCCTTCACAAAAATGGCTGCACCCACAGCTGAGGCCAAGTTCTATCAAGGAGCCTTAAAGAGCAATCAGCAGGGACCTGAGGCTATGCCCTCCCCTGTCCCCCCCCCCCCCACACCTGGCAGGTCTTGACAGGGAACCTCAGGCTGTGCCTCCTGCCCTGGAGTCAGGATGGGGGACCTCAGGCCACACCACCCACCCAGCGAGGCTTGACGGGGAACTCAAGGTGTGCTCCTTTCCTGGTGCTGGGCTAGGGGATCTCACGCTGCTCCCCCCAGCCCCAGCACCAGGCTGGGAGACCTCGGGCTGTGCCCCCCACCAGATGGAGCCTGACAAGGGATTTCAGGCCATGCCCCCCACTCAGCACCAGCCATGCTAGGGGACCTCAGACCATACTCCATCCCCCAGCACCAGGCTAGGGAACCTGAGGCTATGTCCCCCTGACTGGTGGGGCTTGAGAGGAAACCTTAGGCTGTGCTTCCCACCCAGCAGATCTTGATGGGGGTCTTCAAGGTACACTCCCAATGTTGGGTTGGGGAAACTCAGGCCACTCCTCCCCGCCACCCCCGTCTCCACCTAGCAAGGCTTGATGGGGACCTGAGGCTGCATGCACTCTGCTGCCAGTAGGGCTTGACAGGGAACCTGAGGCTGATCCCCCCTTCCAGTTCTGGGCCAGAGGTCCTGAGGCTGTGCCTCCCTGCCTGGTGGGGCTTGACAGGGGACCTCAAGGCATGCCCCCAACCCATCTGAGTGACCTCAGGCCATGCCCCCCACCCTGTTTCAGGGCCAGGGGACCTAAGAATATGCCCCCTGCCCGGTGGGGCTTGACAAGGGTGAGACTGGCCCTATCTGGATCTAGCCCAATGGGATGGAGGGGTGTGGCTGGGTCTGGGTCTCATGCAATTTTGAGGCCCATGTGGGGGACTCTGGGTCTCCCTTTTGATGTGCACAAATTTCATGCACTGGGCCACTAGTTTTGAGTATAATGATGACATCATTATAGTTCTTTATTTTATTTTTCTGTAGTCTGAGATAGTCAAAAGAGAATTATTTTCTACTTCTGTCAAGCAGAGTTTGAATATCAATTGTGCCAACTTTGTAGGTGAGTACACTTAGTAAAAATATACCACCTGTGAAGGTAAAATGTTTCAGCCAAATTTCTGTGGTGCCTAAAATATAAATAAAGGCAACTTCTCTCTGAAATGACCAGTTCTTCTTTTTCTTTTTTTTTTCATTGATTTTTAAAGATAGGGAGAGAGAGAAAGATCAATGTCAGAGAGAAACATCTATTGTTTGCCTCTCACCCTGATCAGGAAGGGGATAGAGCCTGCAACCTAAAGTATGTGTCTTTGACCAAAATCAAACCAGGAACTGGGCCAAAACTCTACTTAGCCAAATCAGCTAGGGCTGAAGTGACCAGTTCTTATTTCCACAGGTTGCATGTGACAAAACTAGAAAACTTCATGTATCACATGTCACATAGGGTTTATGCAATAATGGGTAGCAGAAGTACAGAAGTCCCAAGCAAAACAATAGTAACAAGAATAAAGGAATAGTTACATCACATTATTCTTTAGATAGAGTATCATCCTATGTCTGGTTTTCTTCTTCCCTCCTAATGATCAATATTGAGTAATCTATTATTGATCTATTTTAACTATTTCCTAAATAGTGATTGTACTCAGTACCTATAATTTGTATGAAAAATATAAATGATCATTACCCTCACTAGATTATAATGACTTTAGATAATATGAATAATACACATTGATATCAACAGAATAGAATTATTTAGTAGTTCTTTTTTTGTTCTTATAAATAGGACCAGCTGTCTAGAAAACTGGTACATTACAATGGCTGAAATGTTTAACAACATTTAATGCTAACTGCTATAAATAAGTGTCCACATAAGTCTAAAGACAGGAGCTGGGTTCATCAACACAGGTCAGGATCGTAGGTGATAAACATGCATACATTCTGAGAAGTCCTTGATATGTCACCTCTAAACTCATGGAGAGGTGACCCAAATCACTGCAGGATCTCTATCTAGTTCATATTTCATATTTTCCCACACCACATACAAAAAGGCTAAAGTTTTATTGTAGTGAAAAGGAGAAAAGGATTTCTTGAAAAGGTTGCATAGAAACAGAAAGCACTGTAAACTTTTTTGCCAATGAGTGTTGCATTTTGACATTTTAGAATTTACTTTGCTGTTAAAAAATTAAGGTGTGCATTATCTCCTACATGTATGACAATTATTCAGTCTCTCTGGATATTTCCTTTGCATGAATTACCAGGTCCAAGGTTCCAGCCACTTTTAAAGACCTGGAAACATTGCCAGCCTCTCTATAAAGTTTACACAATTAGAGGTCTCATTAGGTAATACTGCTCAAAGGTACTCCAGCACTATATGAAAAAACTATCATATAATGGAAAACACTCTGAAATAAATGGGAAGAATAACTCATTTTCCCTCTTATCATATAATAAGGTTGAATCTTTAACATAATTCTTCACTATTTCATTTTTTGTTTCTGTCAATTACCTTTGGTTCTTTGCCCAGTTTTCTTTTCTTTTTTTTTTTCAGTTGGGATCTTGGTGGGTTTTAAAAGTGATTCCTAAAAGCTTTTTGTATATTAAAAATGTGAATTAAAATGTGAACTTTGTCTACTATATTTATAGCAAGAATGTCCTTTTTTTTACCCCTTACTTTTTGATCTAGGCTAATTCATATTGAGAGGTTTATGAAGAACCATGTCTAGAATTTGAAAAGTTGAAATTAAACTCTAGATAATGTACAGTAATTTTTTCACAACACCTTGAAGTAGTAATAAACAAGCCCACTTTATTTTACATGAATGAAGTAATGCACATTTCACACTACTACTCTAGAAGGCAGGAGGTTTATGATACTAATTTTATAGATTAAAAAAAAACAAAACTCTGCACCACCCGAGATCAGATTCTCTCCCAAGTAATTTAGCAGCAGGATATAAACTCAGTTAGTATGACTCAAGAGAATGTTTAGTAACATCCATACTTCAAATAAACAAGTTAAAAACAGATGATAATTACAAAAGTGAAAATAATTTTGTAAATTCATAGTAACCCAAAATTCACTAGGCTTATAAACTGTGGTTGTTTGATCAAAATTATGTAACACATCACCATATCTCTAACTCTGCAAAGCCAGTGTTAAAGAAAAACAAATAGTAACTTTATATACAATAATTTTCTTAATTTACTGGGAAAAAGACTATCCATATCTTAAATGTTTTATTAAAAAAACTATTTTAAAATAGCTCTGTGGTCTAGTCATGGTGGGTTAGTGGTTGAGGGTTGACCATTATGAACCAGGAGGTCACAGTTTAATTCCTGGTCAGGGTACACCCCCCTCTTGTAGGTTTGATCTCCAGTGGATTGCATGTAGGAGGAAGCAGATCAATGATTCTCTCCTGCTCCCTTCCTCTATGAAATTAATAAAAATATATTGAAAATTTTTAAAATTAGCACTGTAAAACCATTCTTATTTTAGCATTTAGAAATAAAACAGGTAAATGAATATTATGTTTGCTTTTAAAAATCGCAAAGCTCAAAAAGCTCAAACTTCAGATGAAACATTAAGGAATAATATATATAATTTTAAAAACTTGCCAAAACTGGTTTAGCTCAGTGGATGAAGCATCGGCCTGAGAACTGAGGGGTCCCAGGTTCAATTCTGGTCAAGGACATGTACATTGGTTGCGAGCCCATCCCCAGTGGGGGGTGTGCAGGAGCTGATCAATGTTTCTCTCTCATGGATGTTTCTAACTTTCTATCCCTCTCCCTTCCTCTCTATAGAAAATCAATAAAAATACATTAAAAAATAAAAATTGGGAGAATTTTTGAATAGCCAAAGTAATTCTGAGGAAAAAACAGAGGTATTACACTTCCTGACTTCAAATTATACTGCAAAGTGACAATAATCAAAAAGGTATGGCATGTATGAAAGCATGCATACATACCAGTGGAACAGAAAGGAGACCTTATAAATAAATCCACATATGTATGGGCAAATCGTTTTTCACAAAGGAGCCAAAAACATACAACAAAGAAAAGAAAAGAAAAGAAAAGGAAAGGAAAGAAAAGAAAAGAAAAGAAAAGAAAAGAAAAGAAAAGAAAAGAAAAGAAAAAAGAAAAGAAAAGAAAGCATCTTCAAATAAGTGGTGCTTGGACATAAAAAAATAACAATCAAAAGAATGAAGCTAGTATGCTTTTTGTCACCACATACATACATTAACTCAAAATGGATTAAATACTTAAATATAAGACCTGACACAATAAAATGCATAGAAGAATTCATAGGTACTAAAATTATGAACCTTGGTCTTAGAGAGAATTTTATTTATTTGACCTAAAAAAAAACAAAGGAAATAAAAGCAAAAATAAATGAATGGCCAGTATGAGATGGTACCTCATTGTCTTTTGGTTTGCATCTCTTGTATGATTAGTGAATTTGACCATGTTTTTATATGTCTCTTGGCCTTCCTTATGTCCACTTTCAAAAAGTGTCTTTTTAGGTCCTTTGCCCATTTTTTTGATTGGATTGTTTATTTTCCTTTTGTTAAGATGTATGAGTTCTCTATAAATTTTGGGGATTAGGCCCTTTTTCTTCTCTTCTAGTACAATTATGTGTGTTCTTCTCTTTTCTAGATGGCCACCTTTTCCAAAAACTTTTTTGACTTTCCATTTTACTGTCCTTTCCATAAAGCTAACCTTTAGCACCCTTCTCAGTCTATATTTGCTCCTTCAGGACTTCATCCTACCAAGACTTTAGTTACCCCTTTCCCAAACCTCTCTCTCTCGTAAAAATTTAACTCCTGAATTTTAAACTTGTATTTTCAGCTCCTTAGGAAATTTTCCTTAATTGTGCCACATAATTTTACATACCTCAAATTCAACAGTCCCAAAACAAACATAACTCATCATTGTTTCTCTTTCCCTATTTTTTTTTCCTCAGTGGATAATTCAGGGATAACCTAGCACTGAGAGTAATTTGCAAATTCATCTGCAGAGTTGGAAGTAAGTTAGGAATAATAATGGGAAAGATTTAATGTTGAACACTCTATTGTAGAAAAAGCATGGACTAAACTGTTGCCAAAAGCAGATTCCCATCCCATTAATACCAGATACTAAGTGATTTTTCTACAATTATGCAAGTTCACTGACCCTTTGTCCCCTTATCTCTCTAGCTAGCACAATTCTATTTTCTTCAAAATGATGATGTGAATGTGAAATTATATATAAACTATAATTTTATTAACATTGTTTAAGTTCTCAAAGAATAAAATTTGTATTCGTCTTATCTCCCCTCCTTTCTCATTTATAGCTGTTTTTAACATGATCTTAAAATAAATATATAGACGTATGGAGAGAAATACAACCAGGTCCTTGGTTTGTCATCTAAATGCTAAGTGTATGTATATGTGTGCTGGGAAAGGAGGGGATGAAAATGAATAATTGAATAAAGTGTGACACAAAATTATGTATTCAGTTAAAATTTCTTTCTTTTATTTTTTTTCCCATCATCATTTATCCCCTCTCTGCCCTCTGCCACCTTCACCACCCCCATACTCCAACCCCTTCAATGACCACACTGTTGTCCATGTCCATGAGTTCTCTCTAATTTTTAAAAAATATTTTTTATTCCTCCATACTCTCCACCCCAACCCACCCCCTGTGCTCCACCTGCTCTCCGAGTCTGTCTCTATTTTGCAAGTTTCCATTCTTTTTCATTCAAAGTCTCCTAAACCTTGGAATTAAGACTGAGTAGTAAAAAACAGACATGCCCTAAGTGTTAACAACTTTGAGGTAATACTTCTAATTCTTTACTTTAAAACTGTTATCAAAATCTACTATATCAAGGGTTTTAAATGACTGACTGACATCAGATGTGTTGTTTCAAACTCATTTATGGAAATGGCTCTTTATGACCTTTGGCAAATTAAATCCTCGAATCCTCCTGATAATAATAAGAACTACTACAGAAAACTGTTAAGAGAGTAAGATGATGTAGATTAATCCTTAGCATAGTGAATGGCACCCAGAAAGCCCTTAATAGAGTATAGCTGTTATTGTTGTTGTTATAATTTGAATGGCAAAATGAATTGACATTATTCTCAGACCAGACTGAGATGGAATATTCTTGTAATTTTCACTTATTTATTTTTATATATGATTCATTCAACCATCTTTGGTTTCTCCCATAGGATGAAGCTAATGTACTCATCTCCACCCATTAAATAAAGGCATATAAAGCTTCCTACAGGAGTAGTGAGGAGAGCATAAGATGGAATATTAGTCAGAAGCACTGAAAGGAAACTGTCTCTGTCTGTGTGTTGTGAGAATGGGACACTTCAGTCGGATGTTATTACTCCACTGTGATTTAATCTTCCTTTTTACCCATTGTTGTGTAGATAAAATAACAATGAAAATGACACCCTGGGAGAGGAAAATATATAACTCTAGTTCTCCATTCTTTTGTCCTAGCCAGTTCCTCATTTATTTGACTATGAAGGACAATTATCCTTTCCTCTAATCTCTAGAGTTTGTGTTGCTTTTTATTATTTTAATTGGCAACAAATCCTGAGGATGAAGCAAATCTTGGGTAATCAGGCATTACTTTGTATGGCACTCGGAAGACATAGGATATTGTGCCAAATGGTGAGCCAGTTTCATTAATAACAATGAAACCTACTCTTGCAACCGCTTAGAGTGAAATATTTCCCCCAGATGTTTTGTAATCATTGTGTTCAGAGACCTCGGCTAGAACAGTGTGGGCAAACAAACCAGGCATAAGGATGGTAGAGAGGCACTTTAGGGAAATGCCTGAAAATGTCTTCCTTTTCAGTTTTACTGACCAATGAGATCTTCCAAAGAAAATGTGAACTTCTCCAGCTGTTGGTGTGGTATTAGAATCCAACTTTGTGTCCTGGGCATGAGGCATAGCTGGAAGGCATGGACAAGTATGGAAGATTTTTCAAAAGAGAAACAAACATGAACAGCCCAGAGGAAAAAGAGATTAGTTAAACCAAAAGCAAATTGTGAATCTATTTCCTTAGGGTAAGGAAACTTAGTAAATTTTCTTTCTGCTTCATTCTTTGAAGCAAATGTAGAATAAATTACTATATCCATCCTGAGGAACCGGGCATCTTCCAGAAATAGCTATCATCACCTAGGCTGGTGTTTCTTACATAGAACAGGCTAAGGTGGGAGCCAGAGGCAGAGAGCTACATGTACATGGTGCGCAAAATAAAATGGTGGGAGAAATACATCTAAAAAAGTATAATATTTATTGAGCATACATTGTAACATTACACACAGTTGATTAATCCAGTGCTTTTCAACCCTATTTATCTCATGGAACACAAAAAAACTAATTATTAAAATTCTGCAGAGCACCAAAAAACCTTTTTTTTGCCAATCTGACAAAAAATAGGTACAATTTTGATTCATTCACTAAACCAGATCACTATTGTTCTGTTGACAGTTGTTATATATATATATATATATTTTTTTTTTTAATTTAAAAAAATATATAAGGGAAAAGAGTCAGTGCTCTTGACAATATAATCCGGGATTTCATATTTTAAAAATTTGCAGGACACACTGGTTGAAAATTGCTGGCTTAATCCTTACATTAAATGAAGAAGGTAAGTTTTTCTTTCTCCTCATATGCCTCCACTAATGTAGAAAGCAAGGTTCAATGTTGTTTACATGACTTGGCCAGGGATACACAGCTAATACATGGAAATTTGAGATTTAAAATGAGGATGCTAAAATACAAAACCTGATTCCTTATCTCTCTGACAGATTTTGATGAGCAATAAGCAATTTAAAACATAATGTACTGAAATAAATTGGCTAGAGCTTGTAGTTGCATAATAATCACGTATCTGTGGCTGCTAAGGTTGTTTTATAGAACAATAGGGAAACCTCTGTTTTCTAATCAATTGTATCGGTCTGTACTTTCTGCTCCAGAGTTATATATTCATCATTTCTACCAGCAAAAATACTTCTGGGAACTTTTGAGAAACACTATGCTGAAGAACAGATAAAGCACAGAGTTTAGGCCTATAGAACATCTACAATAATAAAAGAGAAACATGCAAATTGATTGTTCCTCTGCTGCACCCACCAATCAATCAGGAGTGAGTATGCAAATTAACCCAACAAAGATGGTGATGGCCACAAAGCTGGAGCAAGCAGGAGGCTTGGTTGCCCTTACCAACAGAGGAAGCCAAGCTTCCAGCCCACCCTGGCTGCCGCTCAAGGAGTGCCTGGGGGCCTGGGTCACTGGGGGGCATGGTCAGCTTGAAAGCAGCCATCAGCCCCTCATCCAGGCTGGCCACACCATCATGGAGTAAGAGTCCCTGCTGGGTGGGGCTGGCCAGCCTGCAAACAGCTGTTAGCCTCTTACCCAAGCTGGCCAGGCACCCCATTGGAACCACCACCCTGAAGGGGGTGTGGACAGCTTGAAAACAGCCCTTAGCCCCTCACCCAGGCTGGCCACACCCCCCCAGTGAGGACCCTCACCCCATGGGGGTGTGGCTGGCCTGCAAACCACCACAGGCCCCTTTGCACAGGCTGCCTCATATCCCAAGGGAACCCCCCACCCTGATCTGGGATACCCTTCAGGGCAAACCAGCTGGCCTCCACCCATGCACCAAGACTATTTTTTACTAATAAAAGGGTAATGTGCTAATTAGACTGGGAGACCTTCTGGGAGACTTCTGGATGTTCTTCTGGACAAAGTCATGGTGGCAGGGCTGAGGTATAGGCAGGTAGAGGCCAAGAGAGGAGGGTAGTTGTGGGTATTCAGGCCAGTGGAAGGGCCGTTGGGGGGTGATCAGATCAGTGGGGGCACAGTTGGGGTTGAGCAGACCAGCAGGGGGGGGAGAGTTAAGGATGAGCAGTCCAACAGTGGGGGTTAGTTGGAGATGATCAGAACAGTGGGAGGGGCAGTTTGGAGTGAACAGGCCAGCAGGGAGGCAGTTGGAGGCGAGCAGGCCAGTGGGGAGGAAAGGAGGGGGAAAGCAGGCCAGTTGGGGGCGAAGAGGCTGTCAGGGAGGCTGGTTGGGGGTGAGCACACTGGCAAGGGGGGAAGTTGGGGGTGATAAGGATGGCGGGGGGCATTAGGGGGAAAGCAGGCCAGTGGTGGGGGCACTGGGGGCAAGCAGGCCAGTATGTAGAATGGTTAGAGTCAATCAGGCAGGCAGGCAGGCAGGTCAGTGGTTAGTAGCCAGCTGTCCCAGATTGCGAGAGGGGTATCCTAATGCCAGTTTAGACCTCATCCCTATAAACTGGCAATAGGACATCCTTCGAGAGGTCCCAGATCAGACAGAGTGCAGGCCAGGCTGAGGGACACCCCCCACGGAGCATGAATTTTGTGCACTGGACCACTAGTCTATATAATAAAAGCCTAAATGACTGTTAAGGTGGAACAACCAATCACTATAATATGCAATGACCACCAGGGGGCAGACGCTCAATGCAGGAGCTGTTCCCTGATGGTCAGGTGCTCCCACAGGGGCAGCACTGCTCAGCCAGAAGCCAGGGTCATAGCTCGCGAGCACAGGGGCAGTGGTTGGAGCCTCTCTTGCCTCTGTGGCAGGACCAAGGGGTCCCGGGCTGCAAGGGATCCCTCAAGGATTGGACTCTGAGGGGTCCCAGACTGTGAGAGGAACCCCCCCATGGACAAATTTTGTACACCAGGCCTCTAATCCTATATAATAAAAGAGAAACATGCAAATTTGACTGTACCTTCGCTCCTGATTGGCTAGGGGTGGGGCCAAGTGGCATGAGCGTTGGGCCCAGGGGTGGAGATGAAATGGCAGTGGTGGCAATCGCCCAGCCCCTGGACACTGTGAGCGGAAGTGGCAGTGAGCGCCCATCCCCCGGGGCCAGGTGGTCGCAGGCAGCTGGGGCTGAGCTGAGCAGGGCAATGGCTGGGTGCCCAAGGCCTTAAAGCCTTGCCTGAGGCTTTAGGCCTTGGGCAGACTGGGAATGAGCCATCAGTTGGACATCCCCTGAGGGCTCCCAGTATGTGAGAGGGGGCATGTTGGGTTTAGGGACCATCAACCCCCAGTGCACAAATTTTGTGCACCAGGCCCCTAGTATAAGTATAAAGAACATAAACAATCTCTTGTATATTTGGGCTATTGATGTCATTTGATTAGAATGAAATAATATTGCCTTGTCAATTAACCTCCCTGAAAAAAAGTTACTACTAGTAAAAAGAACAAGACATATGTGAAAAAAGAGCTAACTAGTAAACAAAGTTTCATATGGTAACATATTAGGCTAGTTTTCAATGTCTCCACATAAAACTTTGGTAAAGTTTGGTTGGAACATGGGACCAACAATCTAAGGTCTTAGAGGTGCCTCTAAAGAAAAAGCAATTTGGTCTTATTATCTTGCACCTATGTGATTTAGGAACTCAATATAATGACCAGCACCTTTTAGCATGTAAAGAGAAACTTTGGATCAGCTTATCAACTCAGGTGTATAATGAGTGCAGGAAATAGAAGAGAGCTAAAGACAACCACTGTCAAATGCAAGACCTTTTAAGCCATATTCGTCCCATGACTTCCAGGCAATGTGCTGGACTTTTATGTGTCAGGTTAGCAACTTCTTCCCTCTCTTGGAAAAATAGGGAGTAAAGGAGCAGAGAGGCAGCATGCAGTCTGCGGGAAATCCTATTGCCTCTATTTACCCCATGTGACTAGTCTGTCAACCTAGGCTAATTTAGAGCCACTCCTGTGATGGATAATTCAGAGATAGCCTTATTTTCCTCACATGTGGCTACTACTGGAATTTCGGGGAAACCCTATCTCTCTCTCCAGATGGCTGGACATTGTGTCTATAGCATAGAGAGAGTTTAACCAAAGAAGTCAGAAGTCTCTTCAGTGAGTCAGGCCAATAATTAACTTCAAGAGAACTCTAAAATAAATTAAAACTTTATGACCCTTCAATCTTAATCTACTTCTTAAATTGTGTGCTGCCAGATTCTCTAGGCTAGTTCACCTCAGTAGTCCAAATATTACAATGCTCTGTATGAATTCTTCCTGGCCTCCTTTAATGAATTATCAAAAGAAAAACAAGACAAAACAAAAACAAAACAGAAACATAGGTATAAAATGTGTTTTTCTCACCATCACTAGGGAAGTTGCAACTTACAATTTTCTCAAAAAATTTTTGTTATTGTTGTTAATTATCAACCAAATATATTTTTCCATTGATTTTTAAAGAGAGTGGAAGAGAGAGGGTAAGACAGAGAGAAACATTTATGTGGGAGAAACACAGCAATTGATTGCCTCTTGCACAAGCCCTGACTAGGATCTGGGACTGGGTGGAGCCTGACCAAGGTACATGCCTTTGACCAGAAATGAACCTGTACCCTTCAGTCCGCAGCCTGATCCTCTGTCCACTGAGACTATAGAGTAGTTCTCCTCAATTTTCTTAAATTATTTAGAAGCACTCTCATTTCTGGATACATAGGCCACATCTTTAGCATCTGCATAATGTGTTATTTTCCTCTCGACCAGGCATACCATCTCTACATTCTGATATTGAATAACTAAAACCTCTAATTTCTCATGTACTCATCTTCCAAACTCCAGTGATTTGATAATCATGTAAGTGTAGAGCGCCCGTCCCATTCCTAGAAAATTTAGTATGATATGTAGCTATTTCAGCAGTAGACCTTCCCAAGGAAAGGTGATATGTTTTTATTTTATCTAAACCTACTGTTAGCTAACAAAATCAAAACAAACCAAAAAAAAAAAAAGCAGGAGAAAAATATAGTTATTTTGTGTTTCACTTAACGAAGATGTCATTGAACACATATGTCTAAGGCCAATGTGTACAAACTTCAGAACAGTCATTGCCATGACATGACCTTCCCTCAGAAAGTTCCGAAGTTCCTCTAAGCCCTCTGGCATTTCTCCAAGTATTCCCAAGTCTGTGCCTTCAGATGTCCAATAATACACATGCCATTTGTCCTACGTTTCTCCCCACACCCTTGCAACCCAATAGTTTGTTTCTCATTTAATTCCCCCAAGTCTTAATCAGTTTTCAGGATTCGATGGTAGGTAGCACAAAAATTCTACCATTTCTGTTAAATCTGTATCCTACTTGCTCCAGACAGTTCTTTAGATCTAGTTGAGAGATAAGACAGAAGGAAGATGGGATGAGAGAGATCATGAACACAAACAAGTGAGAACATTCACAGTGAGCAAACTGGGACTTTCGGGTTCAGCATAAACAACCCACGGTCATAATTCTTAAATACTAGTGGTTTGCTGCATTGTATAGCCTATAGACCTAGCCTGATTCAGTGGATCAGAAACAAGATAAAGATTGGAATGACATTCTTGACTAGGATAAGAAAGCTCGTTCAAGTACCAGTGTTTGAAAAGTCTGTAGCCAGTGCTTCTGATGAGGTGTCCATACTCTCCTTGGACATTTAATTTACCTTCACAAGAAGGAAAGCTGACTTTGCTCCTAGTCTGCAAGGGAAGCTGCTCTTTTCTCTCTTGTTCTTCTGACCACCAGTTCTGTCCAGGGTGGCTAAATGTAGCAACGTAGTTTCTTAGTGTCATAGTTTGTTCTGAATGCCCCTGGAAGCTATATCAATAGTGTAGATATATATTTCCAAGGTTCTGTCTATTTCATCTTCCCATACTTGAAAACCACTGTAATGTAAGCAAAGTCCTTTCCAATGTATCCCTGTCAGTGCTTCAAGCAATCATACTAATCGATAGTAAGGAAAGCAATTTTCCTCTCATGCGCAGCCTCTTACTCAATGCATACACCCACCCACATGCTCAGGGCAGAAGTGAGGACCAGAAAGGAAACATAACAATTTGCACTAAGGCCATGGTTTCCTGAGATCTGTTAAACCTAGGAAGACAGGAATGAGGAGAAGAGGGACTTTGAATGGTTGCTTGAACACAGCCATTAGTGAAGGTCAACCAATTAATACTTTTGAAACCTGAAAATCTACTTTGGAATTTCATTTTCTTTTGAGGAAACAAGAAGTATGAGTGAAAAGCTAGGCAGAGGAGCTGAAGACTTTTTTTTGACTCAACAGGTAAAACAGTGGGAGGGAAAATATGTAAGAACGATACTCAACTTTATTGGTGACTGGTGACTAATCCATGAAGGGAGAGACAACATTCCTTAGCAATGCTAGGAGTGAACCACCCAATGTCTTACGGGTTCCCTATAACAATATTAAACTTATTAAAGTATGGCCCTTTGAATTAACTCAGTTAGTGGGATTAACACATATGTCCAGATCAACTAAAGAAAACCATAGCTTATTTCAATAATAATAAATAATAATGAATTGATAATCCACTTCATACTTACTATTTCCCAGATAATGTGAGATGCCCTTTGCATATGTTATCTAATTAATTACCTTGAAGATTACATTATTTCCTGCCTAATTCTAAGCATTACAGCTATACTTTTTAAATTACAGTAGACATTCAATATTATATTAGTTTCAGGTGTACAACATAGCAGCTAGACAAGTATCAAATACATTTTGCAAAGAAACATATCAAGAATTAGAGACATGGAGTAACTTAGAGACATGGAGTAACTTGCCAAGGACAAGTTTGTAAATGAAAACCTAAGTTTCTATACCTCACTGATCACAAAGCCAATTTGGAGGTCTGTGTCTCCTGGTTTTCTGACATTTAAGATAATTTGGAAATTAAGATTTTATTTTTGTTATCATTTTTTTTCAAGCACTACATATACCAAGCAAACATTTTTATGGACAGCATTTAGCTTGCAAGCTAGCTACTTGCAACTTCTGCTGAATCTAATAGTTTGCAGTTTATAGTAAGAGCATAAGCATGTAAATTTAGCAAGCAGGTTAAGAATATAGAGACAGAGTCTAGTTTCATGTTTTATGAAATCCCATATGGTATCCTCTTGTAGTTCATTATAAATATTCATTATATGCATTTTATGTGACGTGTACTATGCTAGATCTTGAGAATGCAATGATAAATAAAACTATATCTTTCTTATGATAAAGAAAAAATAAAAGGCAAATAAAAATGGTACAATATGGATTTGACAATAAAGAAAGGACACAATTGTAAGAGAGAAAAAATAAAAGCCATCCCCAGAACAAGAGAGAAGAGAATGCGCCTTCATTAATGTTGAACCTAAAAGGACAGGGGAGAATCATTTTAGGAGGCAGAATCAACGGAGTTCCTTGGTGGCAGGGACTAAGGATTAATTATATTTTAAGATGCCATGTGATTGGGGGAGACAGGTAGAGTGGAAGGAAATACTGAGTGATGGTCAGGCACACTAAGTATTGAAGAGTTTATAATTTTATTTAAAAAGTCCTCAGTAGTTCTAGAGACAGAGTAGTCAAACAGATGAACTGTTTCAAAGTTGGGTTTTCATTATATAGCTGAGTAATTTAAATAGCATTGTATATAATCTAAGAGAATATGCATAGAAAACAAGCATAAGGACCTATAGAGACTGGACACCAGACTTCCTCTTCTGATTTTGCAGTAAGGAGCTTGGAGCTTTGATGCCATCATTCCTGTTGAACACACATCAAGAAAAAAGGCTGAACAAACTGAAACTTAGCAACTCTTTGCAGGTCCATCAGATAAGTGAGGTCATAGGGCAAGTATCTCCTCATAGCACTGCCACTCCCAAGGAGAGAGATGCAAATATAGTGAATCACAGCTTAGCAGAGCAGAAATTCCAGAGGCAGTAGCAGGTGGGAAAAGCTGAACTGTAATGAGTGCATTTCGAGAGGCTCCACGTGAACAGGTTTGAGAATTAAAACTTACAGGGAGCCCTTGTCACAGGGCGTGTACACACTCTAGTGAGTTTTGCCTCTGGGTGTCCTACCAGGTTCTCACAGTAAAGATTGAATAAATATCTCTTCAAGCTTTGGCAAAGGTGAGGGTAAGGGATAGAGTAGCCAACATACACTATTCTTAACAAGCCTGCTTTTAAGGGAAACTATGTTCTCAGAGTCTAATGCACTGGGGATTTTATTAGAGTCTAATAGACATGGGGGAGGAACATACTCAGGTCCAACTATTCTAGACTTGTGTCTCACCCCAGGAGAAAAAAGTAAAAACAAAAACAAAAAATAAGAAGCACACTGAGACCTATCATAGGACTAGGATATGCAGAGACTGGATACCTCACTGAGGTTGAAGGCCCAGCAAGGTGGAAGAACTTAGTGAGAAAGGTGATCTCTTTGCAAAGTTGTGGTCAAATAGGATATTAGAATTTAAGATTTCAGATCCAGAGCACAGTGCAAATGCTGCCTTGTTCAGAGTGTAGAATTTGTCTACAACTATCTACAAAAATATCTAAAAGACCTGCCAAGAATTGAAGGGAGTCAGAATTGTTTGCTAGGCAATTAAACTACACAAAATTTTCAACCCTGGGAAATAATGAAGTTCACCAAATGCCTATTAGCCTGTTCATGGCAGACATTCAAACTTTCCCACATGATTACTGTATTCATAAAGGTCATGCCATATGTTTAGACATCAGTATTGAAAAAATCAGAAATAAAATTATTTTGTAGAAAGTTCAGGTTTATTAGAAATCGTCAAGGTTTTATTATCTTGGGGACCAGAATTAATCAGGTAATGCTGTTCTTTTTAGTTTATCTCAGGGGCAATGTTATTTTGCCTGTTCCTTGTTGCTGTTTTTTATTCCATGACTAAGGCATGTGAAATAGTTATGTTGGAAGCGAGACAAAATGTCATATATTTTTTAATCTACAAGTTTTATTTCCAATACAAAACCGACTAAAAGTCATGACAAGCATAAATCCTCCTCTCATTCTAGCAGATCCTAATGAGATCACAATTATTTGCACACTATCTTATCTCCCTCAAGGAAACAATGAGAAGTGACCACACATGTCAATGGTTCTCTCCTTATGTATCATAATGGTTGGAAATAGGCATTCCTGTTTTGGGTCTAGGAAATGGCTTCCTAAAATAAACAAGTTCATTCTAATACTCTGAATATAACTTGTAATATTTTTGTAGTATATCCTGAAGCACTTTTTATTTTTTTTATTTTTTTTATTTTTATTTTTTTTTAAAATATTTTTTATTGATTTTTTACAGAGCGGAAGGGAGAGAGATAGAAAGTCAGAAACATCGATGAGAGAGAGACATCGATCAGCTGCCTCTTGCACGCCCCCCACTGGGGATGTGCCCGCAGCCAAGGTACATGCCCTTGCCGGAATCGAACCCGGAACCCCGCAGTCCGCAGTCCGACGCTCTATCCACTGAGCCAAACCGGTCTCGGCCTGAAGCACTTTTTAAATTTTACTATAGAAAATAATAAACAAGACTACCAAACAAGCACTTAAAAATCACACATCTATAGTTTTCTAATATATCTAATATTCACTAATTTGAAAGAAGTCCATTTTCAACTGTGGAAAAATGTGCAGGGGTTTTGTAATAGTTATCTGTAACTTATAAGTTGGACTCTTTCTGTTGTCAAAATTATGTCCTCCTAATCAAAGTTGAGGTTGGAAATCTATTATATACATCTTTGTATAATACATACACCAGCACATATAAACTTACGGAAAACAAAATGTATACTCAGTAAATACCAGCTACTAGAATATAAGTTGTTTACTATGACATCTACATCTAGTATATACTCATCTATGATAACAGATATGATATTTTATGTAATGTTATCTATAATTTATATTCATTATTGAATTAAAACCTAAATTATATTATAAATAAGAGCTAAAGATCAAATATGACACCCATTAGTAAAGCTGGCAATGGATGGGGATATAATCACTGATTATACAGAAAAAATAAATAAAAAGGGAAGTTAAGAATAAAAAAATAAGAAGTGGCTGTTTTTCATATCTTCACTTAAAGCTGGCAGTGACACAGAGGAAAAGATAACATACACAGCTGGAAGTAAGCAAGTACTGACAAGAAGGAAGAATGCAGTGGAGAGTTGCACTTGTGGGTTATTGATGTAGATAGGGACGGATGTGAGTCAGAAATTAGATTTTCTAGCTAGGATGAGGCAGGGGGGAGAAATATTAAAAATATATTGCTGAAAAGATCCAACGATGTGAGAAGTGATTACTCATTAAAGGAAGGTTGAAGGATTATTTGAAAGATTAAAAGATCAGATGTATAAATGAATCAGGATTATTCAATGATTGAAAGATGATAAAAATATATAAGTTAATAAAACAGCCCCCTTCTATTATGTTTTGTTCTATCATTAAATGATTATCATGAGTTTAGCATGATTATTATTTAACCAATAAGAGTTTATATGATTCTTTGTACCTGGAAAGATATTTCTCTGTCCTATCATAATTACCAAATAAACTCAAAATCTATTTCCCTTATGTCAAATTCTTTAGAATTTATTCCCTTCTCCATAGTCTCATTATGCTGGTCCTTTCTTTAATCAAAATTATAATCTCCCTTGTATTATAAAAAATTCGTTCATGTATAAATTAAATATTGAGTACCCACTATGAGCCTGGCATTTTGTTGAGTTTCAGGAGTTCAGAAATCCCATCATTGTTTTTATAATCCAACTAGAGACCCAGTGCACAAGATCTGTGCACGTGTGGGGGTCCCTCAGCCTAGCCTTCACCCTCTCACAGTTTGGGAGCTCTTGAAGGATGTCCACCTGACAACTAAGGACTTAAGCCTGTAGTCAGACAACCTTAGGACTGCTACAGTTGTGAGCCTGGCTTCTGTCTGAGTGGCATTCCCCCTGTGGGAGTGCACTGACCACCAGGGGGCAGTGCCTGCATTGAGTGTCTGCCCTGTTGTGGTCAATGCACGTGGTAGAGACCATTCATTCCTCCTTTTGGTCGATTTGCATATTAGACTTTTATTACATAGGATGACATCATTGTGATCTATATATATAAAAAGCCAGTGATCTGAATGCTGTAATGGAACTACCAGTCACTATGATGCCCACTGGTTGCTATGATGCCTACTATAGCCAGCAAACCAGCCAGTGAGGGTGAGTTCTACAGGCCAACCTTCCATGGCCCCTCCCCCTGACTGGCTCCACCCCTGATGGGCGCACACCACTGTGATCAGCCTAGCTGGCCCCTTCCTCAATTGCCCTAATAGGGGATGGGGCCAGCTTGCCAACCACCTGTGGTCCCTCCCCCTGGATGGCCCCACTCCCAATTGGCCCCTGCACCTCATCAGTGTGTGGCCCCTCCCCCCAGCTGGCCCCACCCCAGATGGGCCCCCCTACTCCAATCAGGGACAGGGCTGGCCAGCCAACTACCCACTGCCCTTTCCCTCAGCTGACCCCATCCCTTATCTACCCTTCCCCACACACCAATAAGGAGTGGGGCTGGGCAGCCAACCATCCATGACCCTTCCCTCCAGGTGGCCCCACTCCCCTATTAGCCCCCACCAACCCAGTTGGCCAATGGTCCCTCCCCCAAGCCTGCTCTGTCCCTGATCAGGGATAAGGCCATTGAATACCACCCACAGCCCCTCCCCAATTGGTTGCCCCTCCTCAATTGGTCCCCACCCCAATCAGGGGCAGGGCCTGCTAACCAATCACCCGCAGTCCCTCCCCCTGGCTGGCCTGGCCCTGATTTGGTCAGGGTGGGCTGGCCGGCCAAACTCCTGCCATCTCTTCCTCCCAACAGGCCTGGCCCCAATCCACCCCCATTGAGGCTGGGCTGGCTGGACCCCATCTGTGCATGAATTCGTGCACTGGGCCTCTAGTATTATATACATAATTAAATGTATCCTGGACATCGATTGCATAAAATGGCATAATGGAGAGAATAACAATTTCTACCTGAAGATTGTCAAGAAAAGGCATCAGAAGGAAGGTGAAGCTCTCTCTGTGTTGTTGAGAAATAGAGCTTGAACTAATGGAGTGTATACAGTACAAAACCATTTAAGAGAAACCATCACAAGCAGAATTTAGTAGGTCTACTGAATGTATCTCTTTCTCTTTTTTATTTTTAACATTTTCAAAAACATTTGAGGGCAAAATATAACACATGCACACACACACACAACCTCCCAATAGTTATTTTGACTGACTCCTCTACTTTATCCCAACTCTTACTTCAATGTTTTGCACTTAGTAGATATCTAATCACTATTTTTTGAATGTACAAACAACAATGCAACTTTACCAGCTGCAGCATATTGTAAAAATAAGAAATGAGCTTCCTTCTAAGTGAATAGTAACTGCCAAATTCTCTCCTTTCTGTGTGTTTGTTAAGCTGCAATAATAACTAAGAACTCTTGCCAACACCAGAATATCATATAAATCAATGCTAAAAGCAATATTATTGTATACCACTTAGCTTTTTGGCTTTTCTTTCAGGGTTTCTGTAGTCTGGTTATAAATATATCATTTATATTTCCACATTTATTTTTTTATAGTTTTCATAATGAGAGCTATATTCTTACCATTGCTAAATATGTACTCAGTTTTTATAAGCAAGACTATGTAGAAGATGAGTTGCTCCAAGTTGTAATGCAAATTGCGTAGTGCACTAAAAAGGCATTGCTTTTCCCCATGTATATGTGCATTTATTTGCATTTTAAGGCTCTAGTAAAACTCTATTAACCATTATTCTCTGCTTTTAGTAATTTTCTCATCTTGGAGTTTGGGGGAGACAAAATAGAAACACTTATATTTTTAGTATTGTTAATATTTATAACTTTTATGAAATGCCATCTAATATACATTGTTGCAAGAGTAATAAAAAGGAAAAAAAAACAATCCGACTCCTCTAATAAACCAACTGTTTTCACTTACAATTGTTATTTTAGATTTCAAATGCACTCATTGATAAAGAACAACTGTGGAATTAATTTTATATGAGCATGACAATCAGTTTTATCATCCCTATAATAAAGCTCTCTACTTGGGGATGAAAAAGTTGAGCTAAGATTGTTTCCCAAATTCGTCTGCTGTGAATTCCTCCCTCCCAATTTTTTGTCTGTTCTTAGAGGCCTGATTCATAGGACAAAGTTTTGAATGATTGTCCTAGCCCAGTGGTTGGCAAACTCATTAGTCAACAGAGCCAAATATCAACAGTACAGAGATTGAAATTTCTTTTGAGAGCCGAAAACTGAATTCTGTGCTTGGGCCATGAGGTTTCAATCTCACTGTATCTGCACACCCGCACATGGTATTTTGTGGAAAAGCCATACTCAAGGGGCCAAAGAGCAGCATGTGGCTCACAAGCTGCAGTTTGCCGACCACTGTCCTAGCCAATAACATCAGCAACATGTTAATTTTTGAGGGCCACCAAGTAAAAGCAAGGCTTATTAGAATGAAGAGAGAAAGATGACTACTTCAAAGAAAAGGTACTGCAGTATAACTTACTGCCCACAGCACACATTTTGGGGCTTGGGCCACTTGACTGATGTCTAGTTTTTCCTCTCTTAAATTAAATTTATTGGGGTGACATTGGATAATAAAATTACATAGGTTTCAATGATATAATCTGATAATACATTATCTGTCGATTGCATTGTGTGTTTACTACCCAAAAACAAATCTTTCATCACCATATATTTGACCTCTACCTTTTACTATCTGTAACCACCATACAGTTGCCTGTGTCTCTGAGGTTTTATTGTTGTTTTCTTGTTTGTTCATTTGTTGTTTTCAGTTTTATATCCCACATATGAGTGAAATCATATGGGTCTTGACTTTTTTCTTCTGACTACTTATCTTATTGATGATAGCTTTTCTAACAGGTATGAGCTGGTATCTCGTTGTAGTTTTGGTTTGCATTTTCCTAATAGCTAGTATAGTTGAGCATATTTTATATACTTGTTAACCATGTATGTCTTTTAGGAGAAGTGCCTGTTCAGATCCTCTATGCATTTTTAAAAATTGGATTGTTTGTTTTATGGGATTGCATGAATTTTTTAAAAATACATTTTTATTTCCAAAAGGAAGGGAGAGGAAGAGAGAGAGAGATAGAAACATCACTGATGAGGGAGAATCACGATCAGCTGCCTCCTACACACCCCATACTGAGGGTGGAGCCCACAACCCAGGCATATGCCCTTTACTGGAATGGAACGCGAGACCCTTCAGTCCATAATCTGACATTCTAGCCACTGAGCCAAGCCAGCTAGTGCTGGATAGTATCCATTTTTTTTTACACATGTTGAATATAATCCCTTAATGGAGTTGTTGTTTGCAAATATATTCTTCCATTCAGTTGATTGCCTTTTTGATCGTTGATGGTTTCTTTTGCTGTGCAGAAGCTTTTAAGTTCGATATCATTCTATTCATTTATTTTTGCTTTTGCTTCCCTTCCCTATTAGGTCAGATTCTTAAAATCATCTCTAAGACCAAAGTCCAAAAGGTTAATGTGTATGTTTTCTTCTATGTAATTTACTATTTTAAGTCTTGTATTTGGGTCTTTGATTCACTTTGAGTTGTGTGGAGAGGTTGTGGAGAAAAAGGTACCTTCATTTACTTCTGGGAGGGATGGAAACTACCACAGCTGCTACAGAAAACAGTATGGCATTTCCTCAAAATATTAAGACTCAGCAACCTCTTCTTTGGGTGATACTTATTTATTTCTATCAGTAAAATGGATACAATTACAGCACTTACAGAAGTGAGGGAAAATAGATGATTTGTCATATGTAGTGTTAGACACATAATAAACACAATAAATGTTAGCTCATCTTTTTAAAAAAATATGTTTTATTGATTTATTACAGAGATGAAAGGAGAGGGATAGCAAGTCAGAAACATTGATGAGAGAAACATCGATCAGCTGCCTCTTGCGCATCCCCTACTGGGGTTGTGCCCGCGACCAAGATACATGCCTTGACCAGAATCGAACCTAGGACCTTTCAATCCCAGGCAGACGCTCTATCCACTGAGCCAAACCGGTCTCAGTGCTCATCTTTTTCTTAATCAAAATTATGTATAAAAAATATTAGCTCAATGTGGAATGTTATATGGATACCCAAAATATGGAGTCTGGGGAGCCAGCCATTTAATAGATACTCAAGTAAGAATGATTTCCTTCAGGTTTGCATCCTGACTCCACGTAGTCCAAAGCAGTTCCATTTCATCTGAACTATGCTAGAGTTTGGTTAAGTTATTTCTAATACAGGTATCAAATATTTATGAAATTATCTCTTCATAGTATCAGGAAAGTAAGCCTGGCTTAGCAGAGTAAGTTCTTGGATTCAAGTTCCAGCCCTCCATCTCACTAACTCTATGACTGACTATTATTTCCCCTCTTTGAACCTTATTTTAGTAGAATAATATGAGTTACCTTAGATAATCTATCAGATTCCAGGAAGCTATATATTTTTTATGGATTAGTTCATGACAGTAATTCTAGAAACATAAACTAAATAAAATATTAAAATGTTTTAATGAATAATAATATCTTCTGATTCTGAAATATCCTTGTTTTTATAAAAATTCATTTATTCATTCAATACAAATTTACAAACTATCTTTTATTAAACAATGAGTGTACTGGATTCTGGGAATACAAATATGAGGTTAAGATACCTGGTCTTTAGAATATGAGGTTACTAATACGGGTCCTATATATGGTTTGATGCCAGCTTTTTAGTATGTGTACAAAAAGTGTCATTAATGATGTTTAATGGAAGAATAAAGCAGAAAAAGAATAAGCTTGAAGTCAGGCAGAAGCCATTTACAAAGTATGTGACTTTAATCAAATTACCTAACTTCTGAGACTCAGTTTTGTCATCTGGAATATAGTGAGATAACACCTCCTTTGCAATGTTGTGACTAAATATTTAATCCCAGGCAAGGGTTTTAGCCTACCATGTGGTTTTATATACAGGCATTGAAAATTGAATATAATTACTCTTAAATGCATGTTAATTATTAATCTTGCAATTAATATGGTAATTGGGTTAGTGGATGAACAGGGGGAAGGATTATGGAAGTTACTTCTTGTCCTTTCAGTAGTATGATGGGAAAATAGTTATAGAAGTAATAGAGATAAAACAAAGAAAGATAACTATTAACAAGGTGATATCCTTCAGAAGGATTTAGTTTATGGTATGAGCACAAGGCTATAGAGTTCAGAAGCCTATTTCAGGAATTAGCAGAAGTTTCAGGATATACTTTTTATGTGCCCCCAAATTGACAGATTCATGTCTATATTTACATTTAAAAATAGTAGTTCGGTGTAAGAGAGAGGAAATTAAACAATATTTTAAAAATTAGAAAAGGTTGTAGTGCACAAAATACAAAGAGTATAAAATTAACTTTTTCAGTCATGAACTATTGCTTAACTATATACAAATGCACTTTTGTTTGCATTTCAAAGCATTAAAAATAAGAAAATTCCATTTTGTGAATGTTTCTCTCCTTGTTTGAAAATTTTCTTAAAAGCTTTTCTGAAAATGAGATTTGAGGAATAGTTATTCCTTGTGTTGAAATGAATATTCTTAATAAAAGAATAAAAAGGTTTCTTGATCAAAGAAGTTGGTCGTCACTAGATCTGTTTTATACAATCTCCTGTAAGATTAGTATAGTACTCTGAATTGTGAACATGCAATAGGTAGTATTTATCATGTTTGTTTGAAAATAGGATCAACCTTCATCTCAACTACCCCCAGTATTATTGGTCTAGTATTGAAATAGACTTTAGAAAATGCTATGTTATTGAGGTGTTTTTTCTTTCAGTTATGTATATAATAATAAAAAATAATAGGTGAGCCCGGCTGGTGTGTGGACATATGAACCAGGGGGTCATGGGTCAATTCCCAATCAGGGCACATACCCAGGTTGCAGGCTCCATCCCTGGTGAGGAGTGTGCAGGAGGCAGCCAACTAATGATTCTGCCTCATCAGCTCTCTCTTCCTCTCTAAAATAAAAAATGTATTAAAAATAATAGGAAAAAGTTATGCTAAAATGTATTTTATTCCCAGCCCTAGACTTAGTGGCAGCCTTTTTTGTTTCTATTTTTAATTCTTCTGGTATGTTTTTTTCTGTAACATTAGATATTATATCTTAACTTAATTACTAATACAGGTATCAAATATTTATGAAATTCTCTCTTCATAGTATCAGGAAAGTAAGCCTTGCTTAGCAGAATAAGCAAGATAAGTATAAAGATAAGTATTCAGCTCACATGCCTGATTGATATTCTCTCCCTCCACTAACAACGATGTATGATATTTATATTAGTTTTTCCCTATCTATTGATTATCATTGCAATCTAATATAATTTTATATCTTATTCTAGCCCATCAGCTTTTGAAATCATCTCTTAGTACTGTTTTTCCTTTTGCTTTCTCAGACCCATCATTTGACAGCTCTGTTTTTATTTTGGTATGATCATAATTCTTATTATGTGTCTCAGTCAGAGCCAGCAGCAAGAGCAACGCACAGTTCTGCTACTCTGACTGGCTCTGAATATCTCTGGGTGGCTGTGAGTCCATGTATTCTTCTAAATTCTTCCTTTTGATTATACCAAGACTGGTTCCTGATTGAACCCTGCCCACTGTACTAACTGTTGAGAACTTAGTCCAAGTTCCTCCTTTATCCTCTGCTCACTAGATTCAGGTGTTGCGTCCAAGCCCCTCTGCCAGGGACTGGACCTCCTAGGATGCCGAGTCTCAGACAGAGTAGCCATGAGAAGTTGAGAATGTATAAGAATGAATCTTTATTGCTGAAGCCAGTGGCCATATAGCCATAGTTAAGAACAGTCCTTGTAGCAAAGCCCACACAGGCAGGCAGCCGGACACTGACTGGTGAACATATATCTTTCCCATAAAGCAGCATCAGTCTCTGTACCAACAACTATTATCTGAGCAGTCACATGCTCTCTCCTAGAGTCACCACCTTATATCATAGCAGTACCTGAGCTCTCTGGCTCAGTATTTGCTCCTGTCTCTCCTTCCCAGCTGTTCTCTCTATCAGACTTCACATACTCCACCCTAGCTGCTCTCTCTCCATACTCCACAAGACTTCTTCATGCTCTACCTATCCAGGCAACTAGCTGGTCAGTAATATTTTTATACCATTTAGACAAAGAATGCTTCCTGCCAATAGTTACATCAATCATACTGAAGGGCACAGTGTAGCGTGTGTCCTTGTACCCACTCATGGTATCTTGGCCTGATTAGGATTCCCAGGCTCAGAGTCCTTGAAGATCACATTTAGGCACATGCTCAGAGCGGCCTTTGGCCATTCTGGTGATTTGATAACAAGGTCTCTGTGCTCCCACTGGCCTTGACTATCCAGGGACCTGGCATGGTTCTCACAGTCTCCTACAACCACACTCAAGTCTTTGTGGCTTTGTGCATAGTTTGAATTTAAAAGCTAAAAAGCAATCAAGAGCATTTACTAGCACATTAGTATGACTAAATAAATATTGTTCAGGGTTGCACCAAAAGTGAATTTCCTTTTTTTTCAAATCCAATATCAAAACACTACAGGCCACTTAAATGAAAATGTTCCCAGAAGTATATTCAGATTCTTTTTTTTTCTGCTTACACTCTATTGTTTGCTTAAAATCCATCAATATTTTAAGTGGCTTTGTATTTGAGCCATTGAATTCTTACATAGCAATTTTGTGTGTGTTTTTTCAGAGTTTCTTTCTTTTATATAATTTATTTTTTAAAATCCTAATTTCCCCTAGAGATCTCAATCCTATCTTCTACTTTGCCAAGTGACTCACCTTACCTTCATGCCTACCCTACTCTCCTCTAGGCTTTCTCAGTTGGAATTTTTTATACTCCAGTACCAATCTAGACTAGTGCTTTTTACAACTGCTACCAGCTTTAAACCCAGGACTTCCTTTCATGGTTCCACAAGGCCAAATTCACTTTTCCTGAGATCCCATGTTTTGTTTAATCTTTCTTGTTTTGATATAGTTAATAGAGCATATCCTAAAGTAACTTCAAAGTAACTTTTAGATTATATGGAACATAAACTTTCTGAAGTGTTATGTTTAAAAATACCTTCATTTTTCTTGTTGTTTAAAAATACCTAAATTTTTCATCATACTTTATTGATGTTTTAGCCATGTTTCAAACACTGGGTGAATCATTTTCCTTAAAGTTATTAAAGGCATAGCCCCAATTGTTTTCTGGTATGTTATGCCATTAATTAGAAACTAAAATCAGTCTAATCCTATCTAATAAAAGTGTAATATGCAAATTAACCATACCTCCAATCAAGCCATTCCCACAGCCATACCCATCAGCCAATCAGGAGCAAATTATGCAAATAAATCCCAACCAAGATGGCTGCCACCACTGAGAGCAGGAGGGAGGCTTGGGTTTCCCAAGCAATGAAGGAGGCCAAGCTTTCTGCTTGCCCTTGCCGGCCTAGGCCTCCACTCAATGCTACAAGGTTTCAATTATAGAAGATACATAATCCCAACAGAAATGGCAGCAGCCATAGAGCTGGAGAGAGCAAAGGCTAGGGTTTCTGGGGTGATGGAGAAAGCCAGACTTCTGCAGCCATACCACCTAGACCTCTACTCTAGGCTACAAAGTTTCAAACAGAAATGGCTGTTGCCAGGGAGCGAACAGAAGGCTTGGCTCCACTCTAGGCTACAAAGTTTCAATTATAGAACATAAAATAATCCCATTTCCCAGGGATTTTGCTTGGGTCACTCGGGGGTGTGGCCGGCCTGCAAATCACAACAGGCCCCTCTCCCAGGCCTCCCCATACCACAAGGGAATCCCCACCCTGATCCAGGACAAACTTCAGGGCAAAGCAGCCAGCCCACACCCATGTACCAGGCCTCTATCCTAACTAATAAAAGAGTAATTTGCAGATTGACCATCACTCCAATACACAAGAGGGCTGCCCCCATGTGTTCAAAGATCCTGTCCCCATGTGGACACAAGATGGCCAGCAAGGGAGGGCCATTGAGAGGTTCCAGGCCTGCAAGGGAGGGCAGTTGTGGGCCATCAGGCTAGCAGGGGAGGGCAGTTGGGAGGCACCAGTCCTGCAAGGGAGGGCAGTGGTGGTGATCAAGCCTGCAGGGGAGGGCAGTTAGGGGCGACCAGGCCAGCAGAGGAGGGAAGTTGGGGGCAAACAGGCTGGCAGGGGAGCAGTTAGACGTCATTTAGGCTGGTAAAGTAGTGGTTAGGGGGTGATCAGGCTGTCAGGCAGAAGCGGTTAGGAGCAATCTGGAAGGCAGGCAGGCAAGCAGTTTGGAGCCAGCAGTCCTGGATTGTGAGAAGGATGTCTGACTGCCCATTTAGGCCCAATATCTCGAGGGATCCCAGATTAGAGAAGGTGTAGGCTGGGCTGAAGGACACCCCCACACACACTTCCTGTGCACAAATTTTGTGCACTGGGCCTCTAGTTCCTTTATAAGTTACTTTCTTTTCTTTTTCTGGACGTATTTACTATCTGTTTTAAATCCACAAGAATGCAGTTAGTCCACCCCTCCTCCCATTATTATTTTCTTAAAATATGTTTCTATTTACTTCAGAGAGAAAGAAAGAAGGAGAGAGAGGTAGGAATATCAATGATCAGAGAGAAACATTGATCTGCTGTCCCTGCATGCCCCCTACTGGGGATTAAACTGGCAACCTGGGCATATGTCCTGACCAGGAATTGAACCATGACCTCCTGATTCATAGGTTGATGCTCAACCACTGAGCCATGAAGGCCAGGCTTCCCCCTTATTTTTATTTCCCATACAAAGAATACTCAGTGGTCCTGTCTGTCTGGCTAAAGATTTATATCTTTAGCCAGAAGGAAATACTCTTCCTTTACTGGTTTGATAAGTTTTCTCTATTTTGACTATTACTTCTTTCAAGAAATCTTATGGGCAACATATTGGATTTCTTGAATCTAACCTCACTGATTCTTACCTATTGTCTTATTTAGTTTCTATTTTATTGTTATTACATATTCTAAGAGGTTTCTCATCTTTATATTTTAGACCCAATATTTCAAATGTTTATAATCAAATCTTAATTTAAAGTGATTTCCTATGCTTTTCTTTTCTTCCTATTATATCAGTCCTCATATTATGGCTAAAATATCTTCTGAAATCCCACTCTAAGTATTAATTAAATGACTCAAGTTTTTTTTTAATGTTTCTTTATCTTTTTTGTCACGGTAAATAGTTATGTTTGGATTTTCCTGGTCATTTTCTATAGTACTAAATCTTCTCATAAATATCATGATGTGTGGTACTTGACTCACATTTAATTGTGCATCTTTCCATTGCTGTTAGATGATTAAATCTGTTTTCCAGCTACACCAATCCTCTAAGACTAAGTTTATTTTGCAAAGTTGCATTTTTGAAAGGCATCGTCCATTGTTCAAGTAAATAGAAGATTAGTCAACTAGAAATTTTGAATAATAAATTCATAGAATTATTCTTGCTTTTCCTTGATTAGAACTCAGGCTTTTAAAAGTGTACTA
Source organism: Antrozous pallidus (assembly GCA_027563665.1). Lineage (NCBI taxonomy): Eukaryota > Metazoa > Chordata > Mammalia > Chiroptera > Vespertilionidae > Antrozous > Antrozous pallidus. The sequence continues at coordinate 51,481,115 of CM050520.1, read as the reverse complement.
TCATAGTGAACATACTCAGACGTGTTCTGCAGGCTTGTTGTTCTGCAGACTGATCTGTAAAAGCTGTGTTAAATAGAAGATTAAAAAAGAGCTGATGCCTGGGCAGTGTGGCTCAGTAGATGAGCATCCCCTATTAACTATAAGGTCATGGTTTTATTCCATGTCAGGACACATGCCTTGAGTTTGGACTCAATCCCCAGAATGGTATGCAAGAGGGAGCCAATCAATCATTCTCTTTCCTCATTGATGGTTATATCTCACCCTCTTCCTTTTTCTCCAAAATCAATAAAAGTATACTAAAAGATAGTTAAAAAGATTGATTATAACATGAAATTACTAATTTTATAAACCAGGTGCTTCTATACTGGTGCAGAAAGTAACTGGAGCCAACAGGATGGTTATGAATAATCACATTGGAAAAAGTTGGAAAACAGAGTGGCTCTCTTTTCCTATCTAATGAAAGAGTAATATGCAGATTGACCATCACTCTAACACACAAGAAGGCTGCCCCCATGTGGTCAAAGATCTTGCCCCCATGTGGACACAAGATGGCCCCCAAAAGATGGCCAGCAGGGGAGGGCCATTGGGAGGTTCCAGGCCTGCAAGAGAGGCCAGTTGTGGGCTATCAGGCCAGCAGGGGAGGACAGTTGGGAGGCTCCAGGTCTTCAAGGGAGGGCACTTGGAGGCCATTAAGCCTGCAGGGGAGGGCAGTTAGGGGTGACCAGGCTGGCAGAGGAAGGAAATTGGGGGCAAACAGGCTTGCAGGGGAGCAGTTAGACATCAATGAGGCTGGCAGGGTAGCAGTTAGGGGGTGATCAGGCTGTCAGGCAGAAGCATTTAGGGGCAATCAGAGAGACAGGCAGATGAGCAGTTTGGAGCCAGCAGTTCTGGATTGTGAAAAGGATATTCAACTGCCCCTGAGAGGTCCCAGATTGGAGAGGGTGCTGGCTGGGCTGAGGGACATCTCCTGCCTCCCATACATGAATTTTGTGCAGTGGGCCTCTAGTATATTTATAATATTTTATAAATATTGCTATTATTGTTGTTAGTAGGGGCCCGGTGTAAGAAATTTGTGCACTGAGGGTGAGTGATCCCTCAACCCAACCTGCCCCCTATCACATAATGGGACCCCTCAGGGTATGAACAACTGATGGCTCACCCCCAGCCTACTCAAGGCCTAAAGCCTTGGTCACCCAGCCATCGCTCTGCTCAGCTCAGCTCTGGCTGCCTACGACCACCCAGCCCTGGGGGCTGGGCGCTGCCGCCACTTCTGCTAACAGCGCCTGCGGGGTGCTCCCTGCCACCACCAGCACCACTGTTGCTGCTGCCACCACTTCCCCTCACAGCACTGGAGGGCTGGGCACTCACCGCCACTGCCATTTCATCTCCACCCCCAAGCCTGGTGCTTGCACCACTTGGCCATGCCCCCGCTCCTGATTGGCTGGTAGCATAGCCAATAAGGAGCCAAGGTACGGTCAAATTTTCATGTTTCTCTTTTATTATATAGGCTACTTCTGTGTTATAATTATTGATTTAATTATTTATATCTCATTTTCCTAAACTATGATTGTCTTGATTTACTGCATCATAGTCATTCCTGAATCACTAGTGTTTGTCATACTTCAAGGCAGATGGCAGATACTCAGTGTTTGTTGACTGAATGAATGAGCTAATAATGGAATAAATATTGTTGAGTTTTCCTCTCAATTGCTCCTCACCCTTAGTTAAAGCATTTCACTTATAATTTTCCCATCATAATATAAAGATTATATTCATCCATTTTTATTTATTTTCAGAGGCTTTGTAGAACCAATAATATATTTATTAAAAGATTAAAAAGCAAATTGACTGTATCTTTACTATAGCCAATCAGGAGCGAGAATGCAAATTAACCCAAACAAGATGGCTGTGGCCACACAGAGAGCAGAAGGCTTAGGTTTCCCCAGAAATGTAGGAAGCCAAGCTTTCCACTTGCCCTTGCAAGCCCAGGCCTTCACTCAAGGCTACAAACTTTCAATTATAGAAGATACATAATCCCAACAGAAATGGCTGTGGCTACAGAAAAAGCAGGAGGCTTGGCTCTACTCAAGGCTACAAAGTTTCCATTATAGAAGAAAAATAAATCCCAGATACCAGGGCCTCCACTTGGGTCACTGTGGGAGTGGCTGGCCTGCAAATCACCACAGGCCCCTCACATAGGCCACTCTATGCCCCAAGGGAATCCCCACCCTAATCCTTCAGGGCAAATCAGCTGGCCCCCACACATGCACTAGGCCTCTATCCTAACTAATCCTATCTAATAAAATAATAATATGCAAATTGATCATTACTCCAACACAAAAGACAGCTGTCCTCATGTGGTCAAATATGACTGTCCCCATGTGGATAAAAGATAGCTGTCACAAGATGGTCAGCAGAGGAAGGCAGTTGGGAGGGACCAAGTCTGCAAGAGAGGGCAGTTGGGAGGCACCAAGTCTGCAAGGGAGGGCAGTTGTAGGTGATCAAGCCTGCAAGGGTGACCAGGCTGGCAGAGGAGGAAAGTTGCAGGTGACCAGGCTGGCAGAGAAGGGCAGTTGGAGAGGATCCAGGCCTACATGGGAGGGCAGTTAGGGGTGACCATGCCTATAGGGGATGGTAGTTAGGGACAAACAGGCTGGCAGCAGAGCAGTTAAGTATCAATCAGGCTGGCAGGGGAGTGGTTAGGTGGTGATCAGGCTGGCAGGAAGAAGTGGTTAGAGGCAATCAGGAAGGCAGGCAGTTGAGCAGTTGGGAGTCAGCAGTCCTGGATTGTGAGAGGGATGTCCAACTTCCCATTTAGGCCCGATCCCAAACAAGATGGCTGCGGCCACAGAGAGAGCAGGAGGCTTGGCATTGGGCCCAAACAGGCAGTCAGACATCCCTCAAGGGGTCTCAGGTTTGAGAGAGTGCAGGCTGGGCTGGGAAACACACCCCCCATGCATGAATTTCATGCACTGGGCTTCTACTAAGATATATTAGTGCATTATAAAAATATAGGGTATATATAAACATGACTATTTTTATTGTCATCATCATAATCTCATCAGTACCATCATTGTCATCATCATTTTTGTCATTCTAAATCAAGCAAAGTCCCATTTCAACTTATTCAAATATACCTACTTCAAAATAATTTATTGTTTGCTGCAGCTGTTTTTACTTTCTAACTTTTAATAACTTATTATACAGAAAATTCTTGTTCAGATTTCTGAAGAATTATAAATTTACTGGAATCAAATAACAGTCTAATGTCTTCACAGAAAAAAAAAAGAATGACTTTAATGAAATGTTATATTCAGAATACTTTACAAATAGCATGGATTTAAAAAGTCAAGATAATTAAAACAAAAATTATATATTTTTATGCTTTCCTAAATAGTATATAAAGGAAAACAGAATTAAACCTATGAAAATTCTGACTGGTGGTATTAAATATGGTCTCTATAGCATGGAGGACAATAGGGGCTATGAAAGAAAGACTAGGTGAGTTATGGAAGGTAAGTTATAACTGGAAAACATACATGTAAACTCCTCTCTGCATTTATTTTGCTTTTGTTATTCCAAATGTAAAATATTTTACATTTTATTTAGAAGAAACTCAAAATTTACAGAAGAGTTTAAAGAATAAGAATGATATAAAGAAAACCCAATACCCTTTACCTAGGATAATCTACATTTTATTCCATTCACTTTACCATTTGTGCTCTCTCTCTCTTCCTCTCTCTGGCACACACCCTTCCATCTATCTATCTATCTATCTATCTATCTATCTATCTATCTATCTATGTATCTATCTATCTATCATCTATCTATCATCTATCTTCTATCATCTATACTATGCCTTTATATAAATTTATACATTTAATTGCTATCACTCTACAATGTAGCTAAGGTATGTGCTATTATCTCAATGTAAGTGATGAGGAAATTGAAAACATGAAAATTTAAGTAATTTAAGGGAAAGTTAATCAATAAGAGAAGTGGTAACACAGCTCAGATCTAAAACTCCCTAATGTGTAATGTTTTATAATATATTATTAACATATGCATCCAAATTCTAAATTGAATATCACTTTTGCTAGTATAATAAATAACAATAAAATTTTGTTTTCCTTTTCATAATTGGATAGGCAGGATGTAGAGAGAGAATCAAATGCACTTGGCATCTTTCATCTTATCCACCAGCTGTTCTTATTCTAATTTATAAAATGATATTAACTGGACCCTTGAATAATGAGGCTTTGATGACAGACCATAATGGCTGGTTCTTTTCCCTTAGCCAATTTTTCCTTGCCAATGAACTAATTATTGAAGAGAACTTGGTTATATTTTTCCCAGTTCACTTTTAGACAATAATCAAAAAAGCAAGAAGAAACATCATAGTGTCTAGGGACAGTTATTGCAACTATTTTGCTTTCAGCTTGAAAGACATTGAAAAAAGGCAAGTGGTGGGAGATGGGTGTTACTTTTCACATAGATCATTGCCTGACTCATATGGCCGAAGAGCAAAGTCATTTATGGGGAACCATTGTCTCCAGCAAGAGTATTAAAGAAAATAAATGCTTGCAGACCAGATGGAAATGTTAGAGAGTCAGATGTAAAGTAGGTAAACCATTGCCCACGTGTGAATCCCAAACTATAAGATAATCCTGATCTGATGAACTGTTTTGAATATCTGCCTTTGCAGTGAAATTTAGAGCACACAAGAAAGGAGGGTGGCTTTCATAGGGTATTGAGAGTTTGGCTCCAGGGATGGACATTTAAAAGGGGTATTAGACCACCCAACTCAATCCTTCACTGAAGAATAATAATTACCTTTCTTGGAGGATTTTTATCCTCTAGGAAATGCTGCATGCTTTGTATATATCATATTAAGTCTTGCCAAACATCTTAGAAAATGAAATGAGGAAGCTCTGAATCTTATGCATAATGAAAGTAGTAACCATAATTTTTAACCCTTCAAACAATCTTTACTGTAGGTATTATTCTTTTAATCCCTGCTCAAGTAAGGAAACTGAATCCAAAGAAATTAAGTAACCTTCCTAGGTGATATTTGCCAAGAAGCCTGAATTTGAACATAGGAAATCGAGTTTTAGAGTATATATTAGTAATCATGATGCTAGACTGACAAAAACAAAAGAGTAGGAAGGGTTTTATCCATCACATAGTAAAAGCTCAATAACTTGTATTGGTAAATTAAATAAAGAAACTGAGGTTCAATGACTTTAAATTGGTGTCAGATTTTTTTCCAACAAATATAACACAAAGCCAAATCTAAGTCTAGCCTTATTGATCAACCTATGAAAATTCTGACTGGTGGTATTAAATATGGTCTCTATAGCATGGAGGACAATAGGGGCTATGAAAGAAAGACTAGGTGAGTTATGGAAGGTAAGTTATAACTGGAAAACATACATGTAAACTCCTCTCTGCATTTATTTTGCTTTTGTTATTCCAAATGTAAAATATTTTACATTTTATTTAGAAGAAACTCAAAATTTACAGAAGAGTTTAAAGAATAAGAATGATATAAAGAAAACCCAATACCCTTTACCTAGGATAATCTACATTTTATTCCATTCACTTTACCATTTGTGCTCTCTCTCTCTTCCTCTCTCTGGCACACACCCTTCCATCTATCTATCTATCTATCTATCTATCTATCTATCTATCTATCTATGTATCTATCTATCTATCTATCTATCATCTATCTATCATCTATCTTCTATCATCTATACTATTTACCTATTCATCTATTTAACTAAAAGCCTTTGGTTTTGGTTCCTGAATCATTTGAGACTAAACTGCATATATTCAGAACTTTACTTCAAAATGCTTCAGTCTGCATTTCCCAAAAGCTGGGCCAGATTTTTTTGTTAAGGACTAGCAGATACTGGATGTTATGCAACCCATTTCTTTACAGAAAATAATTTTATTTCTTTATATCTAAAATGAAAATAATTACATGTACACTCCATGACTAATATCAGCAGTAGGGTATGACATAAAAAAGTGTCTAACTCAGTTCTGGGAAAATAATATATACAATAGAGGTCATTATTATTCAATTAAAAAATGTCTACCTACCATGTATTAGTCACTGTGCTAGATTCTGAGTCCTACAATAACAAACAGAAGAAGAGTCCACCCTGCATTCCAACACCTACAATATAATGGGGAGTATAGACAAATAAGGATGCAATTCCTACAGTGGGAAAAAGCCTTAGGGTAAAAACAAGCTGCTTTGGGAATATAAAGAAGGGTTTTTAAATCTGGAATTGTTTAATCTTACTGAGAGGTAGGTGTTCAAGGAGAGACCCAAGCAAAGTAGAATTCAATCACCCACAAGAGAAAAGTAAGACTAGAGGAAACTTCTCAGCAGAAGAATTAGCATTTACAAAGGCCAGAAGATAAGAACAAGTATAGCCATGTTCAGGAAACTGGAAGATAATCATAGTGGGGGTTGCAGGTGGAGGCCAGAAGATAAGAACAAGTATAGCCATGTTCAGGAAACTGGAAGATAATCATAGTGGGGGTTGCAGGTGGTAGAGAGGTAGACACACAATATCTGTGAGGTGAGAATGGCTTTGAAATCAGTGGTAAGGGATTTACATTACTAGCCCATATCCCAAATCCTGACACATAGCAGATACCGAGTGATTGTTGAAAATAAGGTGTTATTTTTATAATGGTTTTTTTTCTTTAATGCCTCATTATTTTTCTACCAATATGTTCTTTGGAAAGTAATGTATGTTGTGCCACATAAAGCATTCCTGGGTTCTTCTAGAAATAAAATAAATGCATATGAAATTTTTCAAAATGCCATAAATATTACATGATCTTTAAAGTTAGAATTATACTATGATATTAATGTTTACTTCCAACAAACTGAATACATTTTCTCAATTAGTTTTCTCATGAGGATGTCATGTTCATTTCCTTATTAATAAAGAGAGTCTGTGAAGAGTGCAAGATAATGTTTACTGGGACCAAGTGAAGCTTACATGATCAGAGATTAGAGCACACAGAAACACACACATGAACTGTTTCCAAAGCAATTGTTTGAAGTGGTCCAAAAAAAAAATCCACAAGCAGAAAGTTGATCAAAGAAAAATTAGGGATAATCCCAAATCAAATCAAATTATCCCTGGGTATTTGTGGCAATTTGAATGAAAATTTCATACTGTCAAATCCCCATGGAGTGTGTCTGTGGTTTGAAAAGACATGAATAATTGAAGATGATGGAAATTTGTGAAATCCAAATATGTTTATTGACAGGGATTATTTCACTTTTCCCAGAGAGATGAAAAAGCTTTTCCTTTTTGTTTCACCCCCAAACAAAATAGCTGGCTAATCCTCTCAGACAAGAATTTCTGACTCACCAGAAATACATAGATGTGGGGACAGAAGTGTAGTTTCAGTTGATAGTGATGTGAACAGTTAGTATATCTGGCCATTGCTGTCCATTGTAAAATATACCAGTCAGTCCAGATTCACTCTTTTCTGATCCACATCTGTTCCAGTGAAGGGATTGTATAAAGGACTAAGGTGTGTTACATATGCATCAAATGAGAGTTTTAAAGGCCAATCAATTGTCTACATGTTCTTTTTAAGCATATTTTTGCAATTAGCTAAACAGAGTCATTATCTGACCATGGGTTACAGTGGGAGTGGCAGTTGTAACCATTCAAGTTTGGCACAACAATGAAATGGAGTTTCTGAGTATAAAACAGTGGGAAGATAGCCCAATTGGGGTCACTGATCATAGTGAAAGCAATGGCTCAACATCAGACACAGCCCTAATCAGGACTCACCCTTTAATATATATATATGAAGTAATGATAAAAATGACTAAATCAATTGCACTACAATATATATATATATATATATATATATATATATATATATATATATATACATACACATATATACACACAACACCACTTAGGATATCATAGATGATGGCTTAATTAACTTTCCCTAATGAGAAATTAAAGGGAGTCCCAAACTATAGCTATTATATTCATACTTAAGGTGTGTATCAGTTGCCTTTAATTGTACATTAGATAGACTTTAAAAGTAATCATTTTTATTGTGTAATTTATTACATATTCAGCCAAATATAAAGTCTTATAGTTGAGTTATTAATTTAAATAACGTATTTTTCTAATGGACTAAAGAAAGATTTTTAAAAAATTAGTTTTCCTCTTTATTTCTTTTTATTTGACTCTCATTATACATGTTTGAAAAGAATGGAATTTAGAAGACTGATCTTTTATTTTTCTCATTTCCTGGAAATAGATCTAACTTTACCTTATTATCTTACTCTATTTATTATACAAACTTTATATAGTAATTATCTAGAGATTTTTTAAAAGAGTATAATAATGTGGACAAAAGGCCATCCAATATTAACTAGAATTTTATAGCAAAGCAATCAAATTAAATTCTTAGGAAACTAAAAAATTATAATGGCTTCTGCTACATTAAAAATGTATGGTTTATTTCTTATTGCATGAGAACATTTCCCTAAATTATAATGTTAATTCAACCCTGTAACATAGTTTATTCTACTCTATCAATGTATTATTAGTTTGACTGATCTGGTTGATTTTTTTGGTCTTAATTTTGCATGATTAAGATTGTATTTAACTTTCATGGTAAGTTCTTCCCATGGAATTATTAGCACAATAAGGCAGAAATGCACAAGGTACATGAGAAATATTGTTAACTAATTGCCTGTAAGAGCTACCAATACAACTTATATACTTGTGGAATTTCTGCAATGTCTATAATAAAATGAGTGCATTATCATTGAACTTTGTATTTAGAAGGATTCAGTAAAACTTCCTGTTTCCAATTATTTTATCTAAGTCATATTTGCAAGTATTTATTGATTGCCCAAATTACATTAACTAATTTTCTGAAAATCATAAAGAATATAAATGCACAAGGGAATGTGTATCTCGTCTTTGAGTTGTTTTAAATTTAAATAAAAAAAACATTTATCTAGGCATTGGTAGAAAACAGAACACTTTGTAATCTGTTGTTAGAATTTTATGTTAAAAGTGATAACTGATTTGTGAAAGACTGGTAGAGTGCCATAGGTGGGACCGACTTCAGAGTAGGACATCTGAGATGGTATAGAATTTAGGTAGGCATGTAAAGAGGATAGAGTCTTCCAAAAAGTGTCATAGTATGAACAGAAGCAAGAAGTTAAGAAATAACATGACAGATACCAATATTATAAAGGAACTTCATATTAGAGCACAGATTTCAGTTTAGGGTATATTGAATGAGGCCTAACTCATAATTGCATTCTTCAAACTCCACCAATGCTGCTTTGTCCAGAATATGTCATTCACAAGACCAATTGGTTCATAAGATTTATAGCTCCTTTAGATTAGGTTCTATGTGAACATCCTTATTTCTGCTCTCTCATTAATTCCAAATACTATGGAAACATAAGGGGCATTCAACAAAAGTCAATTAGAAAATGGAAATGACCATGCTTGCTTACAATTTCTCTACAAGGTGTGTAAAGTTTTATTAAGCTAGGAGGTAGGGGGAGGTAGAAAAAGATAAAAGGAAAATAAATGGTGGTGGAAGGAGACTTGATTTGGGGTGGTGAAGACACAGTACAATATACAGATGATGTGTTATAGAATTGTACATCTGAAACCTATATATTTCATTAACCAGTCACCCTAATAAATTCAATTAAAATGTTACTAATTTTCCTCTACAATAGAATTTCTGAAATTAATCAATGTTAATAGTGACTATTATTTAAATATTTTTGCATACATAAACTTATATTTTCAATATTGATTTGTAAAATGTTGCATTTCATCCTTTTCACTAATTTTGTTGTGCCACATATTACATATCACATAGTTCATTCATTTCAAAAATACAATTTAGTTTTTTTTTTTTTACTATTTATATGCAATAGTCACCATATATGAGTTTTAGAACATTTTCATTATTCAACAAAATCCCTCGTGCACATTTATGGTCAACTCCCATCCTGAGCCCTTACTCAGGGCAAATACTATCCACTTGACATTTCATATAAAGGGTAGCATACACAAGGGTCTACTTTAATTTAGCATAATACATTCATGTTTAGAAAGTACAGAAAAATATTTATGGATGCTTAATGAGTTTTATTTAGAAATAATCCCTCATAAGTAAAAAAAAAATACATATAAGTTGTAAGAACTGCTAATGTTAGGTGGAAAACTAATAGCAATTATCAGACAGTAATAACCTATGGAAGATTTCTAATTTTTTTTTCTTTTTACATTCCACTCTTCCCCTTAATGGCAGGACAAAACAAGAATGTATGTTTGCTAGTGGGACTGCATCCCAGTTTATTCAAATGCTCCTAAATGAGAGGCATATTACATTTGGGAATTTTATATGACAGGTGTTTCCTTTTTGTTTATGGGAGGCCCTTTATAAAGCAAATTTTCTGGGAGGCACAATTTAGTTCCATTTTCTGTGATTTATCATTTTGTGCCATCAAATCTGCTAGCCTCTTCATATGTAAAGATTTATTATGTTTTAGGCACCACACTAAAGGCATGTTCAAATCTAAACTCCTCCAATTGCAGAAGTTCAAATCTCAGCTCTGTCACTTCCTAATTATAGGACTTGGGGCAAGTTACCCACTGAGTGTCTGAATTTCTTCTTCTGTAAAATGAGGATGATACTAAGATTGGTTTGATGAATTTGGGGAGGACTGAGTGAATTAAGGTGCATGGATCTCCTGAGAACAGTTCTGGAATGGGGTAATAGTTAAATGGGTCTTATGTATCCTCTGATCCATATATCTGCTTTCATTCCTACTTCAATAAATGTCCCAGCCAGCTCTTCCCCAGGTTGTACTGTTATCTCTGTCCTTTTTCCTAAGGATTGTGCTTTGGTAATTTTCTCATTTTTCTCCCTTCATAATTTCCTCTACTTTACTTTGCCCTATAATCCCAGATACTTCTACCTCCAGTATTACCTCTTTAGTTCATGATACTATTGGTCATAATGGGGACTGTTCAGTCTTCTCATCAGTTACCCTGCTATCAACCCTTACAATGTACTCTCACTTGGCAACCTGGGTATTTAAAAATATTTGTGTTTTAAAGTAATGTTTTGTAGAAGTCAGAAATCTGAACATTTTAAGATTTTCTAGTCAAAAACAACTCTTCCACAGCCAACTACTGAAGCCTGACAGTCCCTGCTCTTACAGGTCCAGGGGCTTTGACATTTTGGTGACAGTCCTGACCAAGCAAAGCAGTGTATCCAGAGCGCATTTTTCACCCACAGATGGGGTCAGGGATGAACTATACTGTTATTGGTCCTATAGTTCTGCTACTTCCATATTTCTTCAGTGAGCTCTAGGATCCTACTGCCTACTTACCTTCTGATCTGCACACTTCCCAGCCATCTGCTGTGTTTGCCTAGGATATAAGGGTCTGAACTTTTGTTGCTTTCTGCTGTAGAAAGTAGGGACCTCTGCCAGAAGTGGAATCTTTACTGACTACTAACTTACTGGATTTGACTACTCATAATATGCTTAGATTTTTGTCATTTTTCTTTCCAAGGGGTTAGAATCTCCTGTAGCTTATCTGGGGTGTTGCTGGAGGCCACATGGACCACTTAACATTGCCATTCACCTTACTTTGAATAACATTTCCCCTATAAGAGGCCCCGGATGAGATGCATGGCCTTCCAGATTAGAACTCTTTGGATTTTGGGAGAGATGGGGATGTTTATTGCCTACCCTACCCCAAAACCCCACCAATTAGTGCTGATATATGTGAATGTCCAGGTTTTATGTGGATTGTGGTTATTTCTCCAAAAAACAAGATATAATTTAAATCCCTCCCTCAGTCCTATTCAAAAGCATTCCTACATGATAAACTGATCACAAGAGCCTTCGTCCATCATCCATTGCCCAACAGGGCTGAAACATATAGCACAAGAATGCAAATACAGGCATACATACCATATGCCTGAGTATGTAGAGATTATAAATGAAGTGGACAAATTGCTTAATAAAATCTAACCTCCAACCTTGAGAAATATTCCTTCACAATAATAAAACTAAAATATGTGTAAATATATGTTTTTGATGTGACCAAAATTGAAAAAATATATTAGATATAATTTAATTTAATTATTATTGCATTCCTGGGTATTCTGTTGATGAGCATAAAATAAAGACAATCATAATTTTAATTTTTTATTAAGCTTAATAGTTTATTTTCCTCAAAATAACTGCTTATACTTGGAATGATCAATCTGTGGTAGGTTTGAACTGTTGGTAGTTTTATTGAAAGCATGTAACTATATTTTAGCAAGCTAAACATAAAGAAGGTTAAAAGGAGTAGTCTTTTAGATAGCTAGGTAGTAAGTGTTTGACAGTATAAATTGAATCTCTTTCTTATCTTATACAAGCAGGAGACACTGAGAATGAGAGAAGAAAATTGGACTTCTAAAATGATAAAATATTCAATAACTCTGCTGAAACAAAATCTCTTTTTTTCATAACTTGATTTCCAACCAAATTTACATTATGTGAAAAAAAGAACAAGAACTACTGTATAGAAAACACTTAGGTCTTCTATATTTTTTTAAAATTTTATTCTTTGTTTTTTAGCCTCACTTATTTTTTTAAATGTACTTATTGAATATATTGTGGTGACATTGGTAATAAACTTATATAGTTTTCTGCTGTACAATTCTATATTGTATTGTTTGTTCACCACCCCAAATCAAGTTTCCCTTCATCACCATTTATATCTCCTTTACCCTCTTCTACCTCCTGCCCACAACCCCCCTTTTCCTCTGGTAATCAAAAAACTGTTGTCTGTATCAATTTTTTTGTTTGCTCAATTCCTTCACCTTCATTCACCCAGCCTCCCTATCCTCCTCCCCAATGACAGCTATCAGCCTGTTCTCTGTATCTATGAGCCTGTTTCTATTTTTTGTTTATTTTGCTCATTATATTCCACATATAAGTGAAATCATATGATACTTGTCTTTCTCTGACTGACTTATTTCACTACTCTCTAGGTCTATCCATGTAGTCACAAAGGGTAAGATTTTCTTCTTTTTATGGCTGAGTAGTATTCCATTGTGTAAATATATCACATCTTTTTCATACACTTATCTTGGGTTGCTTCTAAATACTATTATAAATAACACTAAAATTAATATATGTTCCTTTGAATTAGTATTTTGGGGTTTTTTGGATAAATTCCCCAAAATGGAATTGCTATGTCATAAGGTAGTTCCATTTTTAATATTTTTGAGGTAACTCCATACTGCTTTCCACAGTGGCTGCACCAGTTTGCATTCCCACCAATAGTGCAAGAAGGTTTACTTTTCCACACCTTTGCCAGCACTTGTTATTTGTTGATTTATTGATTATAGCCATCTGACAGGAATGAGATGATATATTATTGTGGCTTTAATATGCATTTCTCTGATTATTAGTGATGTAAGATTCAAAACCATAAAAACCCTAGAAGAAAACATAGGCAGTAAAATCTTAGACATTTCTCATAGCAATATTTTTTCTGAATATATCTCTTCTGGCCAGGGAAACAAAAGAAAAAAATAAACAAATAGGACTACATCAAACTAGAAAGTTTTTGCACATGAAAGAAACCATCAACAAAATGCAAAGAGAACCCACTGTATCAGAGAACATATTTGCGAATGACATATCTGATAAGTTGATAATATCAAAAATTTCAAGGAACTTACAAATCTAAAAAATGGGCAAAGAATTTAAATATGCATTTCAAAAAAGGACATATAAATGGCCAATAGAATATGAAAAGATGTTCAATGTCTGATTTCTTTTTAAAACAAAACAAAAACAATGACAAAATAGGACTAGCACTATTAATTTGGTTTCTACAATGTTACTATTTTGTTCTAAGTCAGTGATCAGCAAACTCATTAGTCAACAGAGCCAAATATCAACAGTACAACTATTGAAATTTCTTTTGAGAGCCAAATTTTTTAAACTTAAGCTTCTTCTAGCACCACTTCTTCAAAATAGACTGGCCTAGGCTGTGGTATTTTGTGGAAGAGCCACACTCAAGGGGCCAAAGAGCCACATGTGGCTTTCGAGCTACAGTTTGCCGATCACTATTCTAAGTACTTTTTCTGTTACCTTTCTTATCTTTACAATGGCCACATTTTACACATAATGAAAGTGAGGCTAAAAAGGGTCAACAAATGCCAAAGGTTCTCAGTAAGTATTTAACAACTAGAGGCCCAGCACATGAAATTTGTGTGCAGGTACGGTCCCTATGATCAGGGCCCTCTTTCCCAGCTGCCTGCAGCTGGCCCTACACCTCGTTCCTTGCTGCCACCCACCCCAATAGCCCCATTCACCATCAGGTGATCAGAGCCTGATAGTCAGGGGGAGGGATCAAGATGTTGGTCGTTCATACCCGTTCACCATCCCCGCCTCTGCCATGGGTGTGTGGGGCAACCAGTGGGGCAGGGCTTTGGCCTCACACTGCCCACATCCCTTACCACCCACCCTTGGTTCCCTGTTCACCATCAGCTGGACAGGAAAAGGTACCGAAAGGTGGTCAGTGCACCTCATAGTGACTGGTTGAATGGTTGCTCTGGTCATTCTGCTATTAGGGTCAATTTGCATATTACCCTTTTATTATACAGGGTGACTAATTCAAATCAGACTTCAAGTCAGTCTCTAATCTGAAAGGTCATGCTCATTTCCTTTGTCTTTATTATCAAACCCTCGAGAATGTTTTTATTGTATGTATGATTTTTATAATATCTGAATATCATCTGTACTATTTTTTAATTGTGGTAAATATATATAGCATAGAATTTACCATCTTAACTATTTTCAATGTAATGACATTAAGTGCATTCACATTTGTCATGCAACCATAATCATCTTTAGAACATTTTTTTATGAAACTTGGCACCCATTAAACACTAACTCTCCATTACCTGTTCCCCATCCACTGGGAATCATTCTTCTACTTTCTGTTCCTATAAATTTAACTAATCTAGGTACCTCATGTCAGTGGAATTATACAATATGATTTGTTCTTTAGTGTCTGGGTTATTTCTGGCTTATTTCACTTAGCATAAAATTTTCAGGGTTCATTCATGTGGTAGCATGACTCAGAATGTCATTATTTTTTTCTCCTAGCTTTAATATATACTTTACAATTTTTAAAAAAATGCATATATTTAAGGTTTACAACCTGATGACATAATCTAGGTATATATAAAAAAATATTCACCACAAAGAAAACAATCAACATAGGTTAAATAATGTTACATTTTATGCATACCACTTTTTGTTTATTCATTTACCCACTGAAAGACATTTAGATTGTTACCACTTTGGGGCTATTATTTATAATACCATTATAAATGTGGTTGTACAAATATCTGTTCAAGTTCCTGAGTTTAATTATTTTTGGTATATACCCTGAAAGGCAGGTGCTGGATGATATCATAAGTTGACTTAGTATATTGTTTACTTAATATATTTGTATACATCACCTCAATTTGGAATTAATTATATTGTTTTAAAAGAAAACTTTAGTATCACTTGTATCATCAGTATAAATTTGGTTAGGCTGCAATAATTAAACAATTCCCATAATACAATTTTACATGTTGTTCATTCTAGATACCCCATGGAGATCAGTGAGAGGAGAGAGAATTTTGCTCTACACAGTAATTAAAGGACCCACACTGGCATAGGGTTCCATCAATCTTAGCAGCATAGAGAAGAAAAGAACTTTAAGTTTCTGTGGCAGGAACAGAAACATGGAGAATGCCTCAAAAAGGCCATTATATGCTTTAGGCTAAAAAATAACACGTAATTTCCACTCTCAGTTCATTGGTCAGAAATTGTCATGTAGTCTTAGCAAGTTACAAAGAATGGTAGGGGTAAAGTTTAGGGAATAAATTCTTATGTATCGCAAAGAGTAGGAAGAAGATGGACTTTACACCAAAAACACTTAAATAGCTGTAAAAATAATTTTACCACCTAAAATCATTTCAACTATCACAAGAGGTGTGCAGAATGCCCTTAGTGGAATAATACCCAAGCTTAAATAAGATTACCCAAAGAGGATATCCTTTTATTCTGGTTCCCACAAACTTAACAGATAATATTTTCAATAAGAAATAAAAAAAATGAATAACATTTGGAATAAGAGGAAATATTTTTAAGAAGAAAGTAGTTTATTTGCTTATTGATTTACAAAATACTTATTGGTTTTTAAGTGCTGTAGGCATTGAGGATGTCATTTTGTACACGATAAAAATGAGCCAGACCTTTAAAAAATTTGAATGCTTAGAAAAAACAAACAAACAGTCATTTAAGTGATAAATATCAGATCCAATGATTTTGATAAGGAATTTTTGAAATATATAACCAAGTATAGCTAAACTAACATGAGTTAGGTTAAAGAAAGATTTTTATGGAGATATAAAATTAAAATAATAAAGTTGTGTAGGGATCATAAAAATGGTAAGAATATTATTTTAGGAAGAGGAAACATCATATTGATATTTCTGAACATGTGAAAAAGTAAGGCAAATTTAAACAATATTAAGCAAGACCATCATTTCTGATTTTTAAGAATAAGAAAATATAAGTAAAGAACTAGAGATGGCACTGTGTAATACATGTTCTTGGAGCAGTTAGAAGAAATGAACCCTATTATGTAAGGAAGGGATTCTTTCCTCCATTCTGTAAGTGAAAATGAGGAGTCTGAGGCTACATAGTCTACTTAGTAACCCAGTTTTTATAATTCCATTGGCAATGCTTTGTCCAAACCCACAATTTTCACCTAAATTGAGCATCATAGCTGAGTCTGTTTCCTTTTGAGAGTGACTGTATGAAAGGTAAACCTATGTTTATAAGTTTGTAATTATAAAGAATTAGTGGAGGACAATTTTTAAAAAGATTTCACACAACACTGTTTGAATTTAATATTGCAAATCAATTATAAGAATGTAAAACTGTTCAAGTCTGATACTTGTGAAAATTATAAATTAAAACAATGAAGTAGTTTATCCTTTGGGGCTGGCAGGTTTTGTCATTGGTGATGGATTTTTCTTTTTCTTTTCTTTTTTTTTTAACCACTTAAACATTGCCATTTTAAATATTGAGGAAAATATAAATTGGCAGTGTTTTTGAATAGCTATATAAATCAAGAGTTGTAATGTTTACCTTACACATTTACCAAGTAATCAGTTTCTAGAAATTTAATCTAAAATTAGATATATACACACCAAATGCAGATTATATATCTAAATAGATATGTATGCATATAGGTTATACGTAATATTCTAGCATTGTTTATAGTGACAAACTGCAGTAATAAAATATTTTATTTAGAAAGTTATAAAATTTTACAGAGCCATAATAAAACATAGCATGAAATATCTAGTATAAATAGAAAAAAATAATAAAAAGTGTTAATTAATAAAAATTACTTTAAATAGTATGTAGAATGTTAGGTCAAGTGCATGAAGGGGTTTGTTTGTAGATTTAAATTTGAAGGCCATACACAAAATGTTAACATTGGTTGTTGCAGGGTGGGGAGATTGTGTGCTTCTGATTTGGTTCTTTAGAGTCTCCTTTAAATTATTTTACAATTCACATTCACTGCTTTTACCATTAAGAAAAACTACAATAGTTCTTGGGTAGAAGCATGTTTATTACTGAGTGGCTTGGTAAGGACTACAAAAGTCTAAAAATGTTTTGGAGAACTCTAAATAAAAATATTGAAATTCTGGAGAAAATTCATAGCACTATGATGGCTTTTAAAATGATTTTCATCTTGTTAACTATGCATACACATGCTACACTCCATTCCTTTTATGCATAATCTTTTCCTTTTCATTGTATTCTTTCTAATAGGATTTATTCATGGCCCCACATTAGACAGTTTTTTTTTTTCTCCAAAGTCCTCTGGACTGAAATTCAATGACACTACCACATGATAGAACACTGGGCTGAAATGTGTTTAGTCTGCCAGGTTTCTTCTCTGTTAATTGAGATTCCAATCTGTGACTGATAGATTGAACAGAGAAGCCATGTATAGCTAGAGCTGCATTTGCCAAAGTGGAATAAGGGTATGCAGAGATGAAGAGAATGAATGAGAGGCTTGGAGAGAAGCTGGATGAGGAACAGCAGCAGAACATGAGCCTGTTTTCCACTTCTTGACTCCCGGTTGTAAATCCTGCTTCATGAAGAATCTACATCCTCCCAATCAGTCCCCATTTTGGGTTTAACTATTTCAAGGGTGTTCTATTTTGACTGCACTCAAAAGATCCCAGGTTAAGCAAACACATGGTCACTGAGTAATCTATGTTTGATTTGTATATGACTTAAATCTGGCATCAAATTATAGAGAAAAATGTAACTTGAGAGTTTATAGAAGTTTTTATACTTACAGGCCAGTCTCCTCTTCAAAAAAGATTTAGCATAGCAGCAGTACTTGTTTTTATTCATACCCTTTGTGCTCATTTTTGCAAATAGGGTATTTCTCCTATTGTCAGAAACCAATCCTGTCTCCCTAGTAGAAAGATGTGCATAGGAGCCAGGGAGGCTGGTAAACCACTTGAATTGCTCTGAAAGGTCAGAGCTAAAAACATTGTTAACTGAAACACCTCTGTTTCTTCTTGTGTATTTCTGTTGCTGGAATTTCCTACCTGGGGGCTATGGGTGGATCCCATAGCCTTAATAAAAGGGATAGCCAGGCCAGAGCAGGAGGCAGTCCTTCCACTAGAGATTGGCTACCGCCTGCCCCCATTTTCCAAATTCATGCATTTCTAAGTCTCTCTTCACTTGTGTGCGGCCTTCTCCAGACGCTGAACCCTGACATGGGGAACCCTGGACGTGCAGGACATGAAAAGGATTCCCACACTCCTATGATGGCTCTTTGCATTTTAATTTACCTTCTCTTTGTTCTTTATATCAACTCTCCAAAAAATAATATAATTATAGCATTCCCCTTAAGCCATCTCTTTCTTAGGATAACATTGACTTATTAGTCAATAATATTAGATAATTTATTTTTCTCTCTCCATCATCTTGCAGATCTACCCACAGTAAGCCATTATTCTTTTTAAAAGTACATATCTCAGATTTTTTTTTGTTATTGTCATTTTTGCCTTCCACATGCAAGTATGACTTCTCTATGATGAGGTTTCAGGTCACATGATATATTACAATAAAATACAGACTTCGTGGACCTGACCTGCCAATAATATGATCATAGGAAAATTCCCTAACTGCTATGAACCTAAGATCAATCATTGGTGAAGTGGAGGTATAGCCTGTAAGTCACAGAGCTATTATTATTATGTAAAAGTGAATTGATCATAGAAAATAAATAACTTAAAAGTCAATAAGTAGTAGGCCAAAGGATACTGTCTTTTAAATAGCCTCTTTCTTTCCATAGACACCTATATATTAGATAAAATGCAGAATCACTAATAACTTAGGATTGATATTTATATAGTTGTAATATCATTAAGCATTATAAAAGACTAGAGGAAAATTAATGCACTGGAGGGGGGGGTCCCTCAGCCTGGCCTGCCCCCTCTCACAGTCCGGGAGCCTCAGGGGAGAGAGGAGACCTGGCAATCAGGGGAAGGCAAAGCCCCTGTCACACCTCTGCTACTGCTACTGCTACTACTAGGAGCACAAGTTTCAGCTGGCCCTAGTTACCTGAGCCCCAGGCAGCCAGGGTGGTGAGGCAGCCAACATTGGAGGCTTACCTGCACCTTGGGCTGGTCCTGAGCAGCTGGGGGAATAAGGGGACTGGGGGATTCCAGAGACAGTGTGGAGCAGCTGGAGCTGCCTGAGGGTGGGCCCAGCAGTGCAGTTCACCTGCTGCCCAGGCATGGCTGAGGGGACTGGGCTCTGCTATCTTGTGGCTGTGGGTGCTGCCATCTTTGAGGGCATGGCAGTCAATTAACATATCACCTCCTTATTAGATAGAATATCTTTCTCTAACCTATTACCATGTATCATGGATACTAGTAGGTACATTATTAACTAATCCCATTTGTACAAGTGTGGAAGGTTTAAATAATTCACCCGAGGGCAAGTTGACAGTGGCAGTCAATATTTGAACTGGATTTATCTATAAAGCTATTGTTCTTTCCATTACAATACATTGCCTCTGAGAAGGAAGACAAATGAACAATTTAAAAGTGAAACATCATTTAATGTTGATTGAACCTAATTTATGTTGATTTATTTTGTGTGTGTGCCAAGTATATAGCAAACAATATTTAGTTTTCTATTTCATCAGTGATTTTCCTTGTGGTTACGTTTTAGATGAAAAGCAGAGTTAGAGACATACCCTTCAAATCATCTTTGTACTCTGTATGCTCATGATCTTCTGTTGGTCCTCTAGAACCATTCACTTACGCTCTGTCCTGCTTCTGCTAAGGGAAGCTGACCTGCAAGTTTCTGTGTCAAGGGAATTTTTTGCCTTCTGGCTTCTTATTGGATTCATTCAATGGGAAGCCCTGGTAGGAGATGGTGTGGGGAACTGGACAGATGGAGGGTGAATGAATATGGGGTACCCTCTTGTTTTCTTATTCTTTCAATCCTGAAAATTGTAACAGCTCCTTTTTTTACTCTCCCCAGGAAGAGATGGGATGGAATCTACACTATCCTTTGATTTTGTTTTCCATCCTGTCCACACCTTTGTAAATAGTCTTTTTATTAAAACCCTCTTTTAATTATAAATATTCTAATTCACTCCAGGATTCCACCATTTGTTTCATTTGGGAATTATTCCTCATATACCTAATATCTAACAAAATATCTGGCCATTAAATGTGTTAATGTGTTAGAAATGGATAAATAGAGCAGTCGGCATGGCTCAATGGTTTTGAATTTACCTATGAACCAGAGGGTCTCGATTAGGGCACATGCCTGGGTTGCTGGCTCGGTGGCCAGTAGGGGGTCCGCAGGAGGCAGCCAATTGACCATTCTCTCTCATGATTGCTGTTTTTACCTCTTCCTCCTCTCCGAAATCAATTAAAATGTATTCTAAAAAAATTAAAAATAAATAAACAAATAAAAGAATGCCAGGTATACTTTCTTAATTCTTATAGAAGACAAAGCTGAGTAAATGAACCACTGTAGGTGTCTAATAACCCCCAAGTAGCTTCCTGTACAATAGAAAGCTACTCAGTATTTCTGTTTTTATAAATAATCTTGGGGCCCTCATAAAAGCTGTGAAGTCTTGGTCATATATCCAGGATCCTGGAAAATGTGATTGTTGTTCAGAAAGTGATTTTAGGATTCACACAATAGCTCTGTGGTCACTCAGGTCTCTCAAAGATTGAAAGCCCCATGGTTAGTAAAAAACAGAATTCATCCCAAGTCAGAAGTTTTTTGCTGAATTGCATAATGTAAGCCTACTTTGAACCAGGATGTCTTCTGAAAATAAATACAAATTTCTAAGGAGAAATAGCAAATATCTCAAATTTAAGTAAAAGGCTAGGATTCATCCTGAATAAAGTGATACCTATTTCCTCTCCAGTAACACTTGCATTTAGTTGATTGAGGAAATCTAAACTGCCAAATATTTGGCTTATCCATCTCCTAGTTATGATTCAATAGTTAGTAGTTAATTTTATTTTGCTGTGGATCCAATGATCTCTTCTGGTTGAGGCAAGGAAAGGGTGAGAAGTGTTATTTTTAAGAAACCTGAAATTGTCTATTTGAGTACTTGTATTCACATAAACAAGTCCTATATTTTCAAGAAGGCATCAATTATTAATAAACTACTTACTAAAGCCTTGGCCACTTAGATCATTCAATGAGATTTAACTTGTGTACCATTGTAGCAGGCACTTTGAATGTAAAAGGCATGTATTTGTTGAATTGCTGTTATGATGCAAATATTAAATCAGTGTGTCATAAGGTACATGTTTTATAATCTAGCTCTAGAACTTCCATAGAGAATATACTAACATTTTATCTTGTACATGAAGAAACTGCAACTCAGAGGGGTAACAGCATTTGCTTAAAGTTTCATGTGAGGAACATAGTAGAATGAGAACCCTGGCCTTCTTACTTCTCTCAACACATCAATTTCAGTAAAAAAAAAAAAAAAGGCAGCCTCTAATATTCCCATGCTCTACCAAAATCATGGAGATAGGTCCATATCTAAGTTGTGGACCTATCCCCGGCCCAGTCAGGGCTTATGTGGGAGGCGACTGATAGATCTGATCAGTGTTTTTCTCTCATATGGATGTTTTTCTCTTTTTCTCCATTTGCCTCTCTCTCTCTCTCTCTCTCTTTCTCTCTCTCTCTCTCTCTCTCTCTCTTTCTCTCTCTCTCTCTCTCTCTCTCTCTCTCTCTCTCTCTCTCTCTCTCTCTCTCCCTCCTACCCTTCTTTCTTTCTCTCTGAAATCAACAAAAACATATTTTATAGCTTGATATCTGGTATTGAGATCCCTCCTACTTTGTTCTTCTTTCTCAGAATAGCTACAGCTATTCTGGGTCATTTTTTATTCCCTATGAATTTTTGGAAAGTTTGTTCTAGCTCTGTAGAATATGCCATTGGTATTTTCATGGGGATTGCATTGAATCCATAGATTGCGTTGGATAGTATGTGCATTTTAATTATGTTGATTTTACCAATTCATGAACAGGGTGTATTCTTCCATTTGGTTATGTCTTCCCCTATCTTTTTTTTTCAACGTCCTGTAGTTTTCAGAGTACAGGTCTTTTACTTCCTTAGTTAAGTTTATTCCTAGGTATTTTGTTGTTGTTGTTGTTGCAATGTTAAATTTAATTTTTAAATGTTTTCTTTCTGTGAGTTCATTATCAGTGTATAAAAAAGTCATAGATATCTGGGTGTTAATTTTTCATCCTGTTGTATGCAGAATTCATTTATTAAGTCTAATAGTTTTCTAATTGAGTCTTTAAGCCACTGTCCTCAAAACTGCCTGGTACTAGAATAAGAACAGACATATAGAACAATGGGACAGAACAGAGAACCCAGAAATTGACCCACGCCAGTATGTTCAATTGATATCTGAGAAAGGAGACAAGAGCATACTATGGAGTCAAGATAGTCTCTTCAATAAATGGTGTGGGAAAATTGGACAGATACATGCAAAAAATTTAATCTTGCACCATTCACAAAAATAAAATCAAAATGGATAAAGGACTTAATTGTAATATGGAAAACCATAAAAATCTTAGAGGAAACCACAGGCAACAAAATATGAAACATATGTCATAACAATATCTTTACCATTACAGCTCCTAGAACAATGGAAATTAAGGAGAAAATAAGCAAATGGGACTATAAAATAAAAAGCTTCTGCACTGAAAAAGAAACCATAAACAAAAAAACAAGAAAACCCACTGCATGTGAGAACATATATTCCAATGTTATCCCTGATAAGGGTTTAATCTCCAAAATTTCCAGGGAACTCATGCAACTTAACAAAAGGAAGGTAAACAATCCAATAATAAAATGGGCAAAGAACCTAAATAGACACTTTTTAAAAGAAGACTTACAGAAGTACAAGTGACATATAAAACATTCTCAAAGTCACTAATAATTCAGATATGCAAACCAAAACAACGATGAGGTACATTCTCACACCTGTCAGAATGGCTTTCATCAACAAATCAACAAATGATAAGTGCTGGTGAGGATTTAGAAGAAAAGGAACCCTCCAGCACTGCTGGTGGGAATGCAGATTGGTACAGCCACTGTGGAAGACAGTATGGAGTTTCCTCACAAAGTTAAAAATGGTACTCCCATTTGACCCAGTAATCCCACTTTTAGGACTATATCCCCAGAAATCAGACACACGAATCAAAAAGAATATATGCACCTATATGTTCATAGCCGCACAATTTACAGTTGATAAGATTCAGAAGCAGCCTAAGTGCCCATCAGCAGATGAGTGGATTAGAAAATTGTGCTACATCTCCACAGTGGAATACTATGCTGTTGTGAAAAAAGAAGGAACCTTTACCATTTGCAACAACTTGTGGGACCTGGAGAGAATTATGCTAAGTGAAATAAGTCCATTGAAGAAAGATAAACACCACATGATCTCACTTATTTGTGGAATATGGTGAACAACATAAACCAATGAACAAAAATAGATCCAGAGACAGAGAAGCATGGAACTGACTGTCAAATCTCAGAGAGAAGTTAGGGGAAAGGGATAAGAGATGAAGCAAAATCCTGAATAGTTTGTCTCAGTGGATAGAGCATAGACCTGCAGACTTAAGGGTCCCGGGTTCAGTTCCACTCAAGGGCATGTACCTTGGTTTCGGGCACATCCCCAGTAGGGGGTGTGGAGGAGGGAACTGATCAATGTTTCTCTCTCATCAATGTTTGTAACTCTCTATCCCTTTCCCTTCCTCTCTGTAAAAACTCAATAAAACATATTTCTTAAATAAAGAGAGATCAAAAGACTTGTATGCGTGCATTTATGCATTGACAATGTACTCAGACACTAGGGTCGTGAGGGCAGCATATTTAGTTGCTGGCCCCTCTCTACGCCTGTGGCTCCGTGCCTCCGCACTGCACTTCCGCGCCTCCGCATCTCCTCTGAGTCTCAGTGTGCTTTTCTCTTTCCTGCTAGTTGTAGAATTTCCACTCAGCCAGCTTTCCCATGGTTCTGGGTGATATCCATTTTGTCTTTTAGTTGTAGTTTTGAAGTGGTTGTGTGAGGCAGAAAATTAAGGTGTTTACCTATGCTGCCATCTTGGTTTCTCAGTGTTTTGGGATTCTTAGGCAATATTTCCAGAAGTGGAATCACTGGGTCATATGGAAGTTCCACTTTTAATTTTTTGAGGGAACTCCATTATGCTTTTCTTACAGGCTTCACCAGTCTGCATTCTCACCAGCAGTATACAAGGATTTCCGTTTGTTGATTTGTTGACATTAGCTAACCTGGCAGCCATGAGATGCCATTTTAATTTGTATTTCTCTGATGATTAGTTGCTGTGAGGATTTTTTCATGTGTCTCTTGTCCATCTGAGAAGTGTCTATTTAGGTTTTGTTTACCATTTTTAGTTGGATTGTTTGTCTTCCTTTTGTTAAGTTGTATGAGTTATTTATGCATTTTGGAAATTAATCTATTATCAGATATTCATTGGAAAATATGTTCTCCCATACAATGGGATCCCTTTTCATTTTGTTGACAGATTTTTGTTTTATTTAATTTTGTTTTTATTTTAATGTAGTCCCATTTTCTCATTTCAAAGTGCCTTCTACTTCCATCGCTCAATCAACATGGGTCTCTAATGATCACCACATTGCTAATGCAGTTTGGAATTTATCTTATTCATCTTGTTTTGCTGCCCATCAACCTGAAACCTGGTGCCTATTTCTTTCTTAAACTTCCTTCTCTTTTGCAATAGCCTTTGAACTGGCTTCCCCCTCCTTTTCTGTTTTTACACTGTGCTTCTTGTTGGCCTATTTTATAACCTTATAGTCATGAGTTTTAAAGTCTAAAGTACCTTTTTCAAGTTCAACTCCTGGTACACCTGTAAGTCAGTATAGCATGTAGAGGGAACTATGACATACTTTAATTAATATAAATTAGAAAATAACCAATAGTATTTATTGAGCCTTTTCTAAGTCTCTGGTACTGCCTTAAGCAATTAAATGAATTATTTCTCTTGAAAGAACATTTTTATGAAGTTAATAATATCATTGGCACTTTTACAGAGAGAATTATAAATTTAAGATGTACAACAAAATGATTTGATACATATTCTGTATACTAACAAAAACTTTTGAAATAAACTAATAAGACTAACACAGACATTTAAAACTCATTTTATAATAAAAATCACATTAACTTCCACAAATACCAGTGCACTGGCATCTAATATTATAATGTTTAAGTTTTTACTTGTTCCTGCACACATCTCATTGTTGTAATATATGAAGGGCATTCATGTACCAACCAGATGTCCCTGAGCTTTTCATAGTCTTAATTAGGCATGACACATCTGATGCACTGTTTTATAGACATTTCCTTGTTTTGTTTTTAGCTGGTATCTATAGACCAGAATTAAAAAAAAACATTCAGGGAAGGACTCCACACTTACTAATCAATAACCTATCCTCAAAAATTCAACAATGTATCCATATATGGAAGGAGAAACTATATTGTGATAGCTTTACCAAAATGATTTTGCTTGGCAGCAAATGTTAGTATATTAATGATCTTCAATGCGTTAAAAATTATATATGACATGGCTAAGTGGCTGTGATGTTTTTAATTACAGATTTTAATTGACAAATATATTTTCAATTAGTCATTTTCAGTCCTCCTAAATAACATTTGTGAAGGCATAGGGTTATGAAGAACTGTTTGGCAACCAGAGTTATAGAAAATCTAGATCTACTAGAAAATTCTAACTGTAAAAACATACAAGTACTAGAAAAAAACAAACATAGCTCAATTCTTCCATAAATAGGGATAGGGAACATTTTTTAAAGTATGAGTAAAAATCCCATAAGCATTTTTAAAAAAAAATAGGTAAATTCAACTACATAAAAATGAAAAGAACAGATTTTAAATAGCAAAGTTCAAAAGAAAAATGAGCAATTGAGGTGAAATTTATAATACATATCAAAAACAAAAGTCTAATATTATTAATTTTTAAAGAATAGCTAAAATTTGAGAAGGAAATTACATTTGCCCTGAAGAAAATTGGGCAAACACTATTAAAAGACTAAACTGAAGGAAAAGGAAGGAAAGATTAATTCAAGGAAACATTTTCATATTATTTGATGATAGCTATCTAAGTCACAGCAGTATGAGTAGGAGGAGGAAATAAATGTCAACAAATACCAAACTTATTTTTAATATATTTGGTTTTATGATTTTTGTGTTTTTTTTTTGTAATGGTATGGGAACATAATCCTGAAACTATTTTAGGTATGTTATAGGATTGAGGCACTGAATATACATGTTGCTATTAAAGGAAGACAGGGTGTTGACTGTGATTGAGGTATATAGATATTGAATGATATAAGGCAAAAAACATATTAAAAAATCCTTTGGGGATGAAAATTTGAGATATCAGTGATAATTTATTATTTCCAGTGCTTATAAGCCTGTATTTGTGCTCTGTGCATTTATATGCATTTGTATATGTATGCACATTTTACATATATGTATGTATATTTTATGTATATAAAATATATACATGTTTCCTAGCTTTATCTGTTGAAAGGATCAAGAATCAATGATATCCCAACAACAATAAGTAAACCTATTTCCTAGATCTTGCTATCTAATACAATCCCTCAGTATCATGAACCAGAGATCCTCCGAGAAGTGTCTGATTTCAGGACTGGAAAAGGTTGGTACAAGATGATCCTGAAACATCAAGTTATGCTAGAAAGACAAGGAATGCTCTACAAAAATAATAGGGGCATATCACAAGAACACAGGAAGTAGCTTGTCAGGGTTCCCACTGGACAAATCTGAAACAATTTTTTAAATAAATCTTTATTGTTCAGATTATTACAGTTGTTCTTTTTTCCCTCCATAGCTCTTCTCCACCTGGTTCCCACATCGCCCTCTGCCCTTACTGCATCCCCTCCTGTCCTCATCCATAGATGTATGGTTTTTGTCCAGTCTCATCCCATACCCTCAAACCAATTTCCCCCTGAAAATTGTCAGTCCACTCCCTTTCTATGCTCCTGATTCTATTATAGTCACCAGTTTATTCTGTTCATCAGATTTTTTATTCACTTGGTTTTTAAATTCAGTTGTTGATAGACATGTATTTGTTGTTCATAGATTTTATCTTTATCTTTTTCTTCTTCCTCTTCTTAAAGAATACCTGTCAGCATTTCATATAATACTGGTTTGGTGGTGATTAACTCCTTTAGCTTTTTCTTATCTGTGAAGCACTTTATCTGACCTTCAATTCTGAATGATAGCTTTGCTGGGTAGAGTAATCTTGGTTGGAGGTTCTTGCTATTCACTACTTTGAATATTTGTTGCCATTCCCATCTGCCGTGCATAGTTTCTGTTGAGAAATCAGCTGACAGTAGTATGGGTGCTCCCTTGTAGGTAACTATCTGTTTTTCTCTTGCTGCTTTTAATATTCTCTCTTTGTCTTTTGCTCTTGGTATTTTAATTATGATGTGTCTTGTTGTGGTCCTCTTTGGGTTCCTTTTGTTTGGAGTGCTGTGCACTTCCTGGACTTGTAAGACTATTTCTTTCACCAGGTAGTGGAAGTTTTCTGTCATTATTTCTTCTAATAGGTTTTCAATATTTTTCTCTCTCTTCTTCTTCTGGCATCCCCATAATTCAGATATTGGTATGCTTGAGGTTGTCCCAGAGGCTCCTTACACTACCTTCAAGTTTTTGGATTCTTTTTTCTTTTCCAATTGAGTGTTTTTTGATTCTTTGAATTTCAAATATTTGACTTGATTCTTGTGATCCTCTAGTCTACTTTTAGGTCTCTATATAATATTTTTTATTTCAGTCAGTGTGTGCTTAATTTCTAGTTGGTCCTTTTTCATATCCTCAAGGGTCTCGCTAAATTTATTGGCCTTTTCTGGGAACCTCTTGAAAAACCTTATAACTGTGGTTTTGAACTCTATATCCAGTCATTTGTTTTCCTCTATTTCTTTCATTTGTCACCTGCCTCTTTGTCTCCTCATTTTAGCTGCTTGCCTGAGTTGATAGAGTGCGCTTTGTGTGTGAGGTGTCCTTTAGGTCCAGTGGCTCAGCCTCCCCAGTTACCTGAGGTGGATACTCTAGGTGTACCCTTTGTGGGCTGTGTGCACAGTCTTGTTATAGTTAAGCCTAGATTGTTGTTGGTATCACTGGGCAGAGTTGGCCTCCAGGCCAATTGGCTGTGATGATCAGCTGTCCAGTTTCTCCCTGATGAATGTGGGTACCCAAAGTCTCACCCAGAACCGGAATATGGTGCATTCAGGAGGTTTTGTTTCCCTCTGGAAGGAGAAAACCAGGTATAGCTCAGCTGTCTGAGTCCTCTCCACATGTGTGCACCTCCTCACCTGTGTCTTCCCCAGTTCCCCTAGGTCTCAGTGCCTTGTGGCATTGGCTGCACGCACCTCTAAGAGAAAGCTGGTGTTGGGTTTTTTACACTGCCAGACAGTCCAGTTTCTCCCTTTATGAGTCTGGGTTCCCCAAGTCTCGGCTGGAACTGGATTTCAGTGCAGTGGGGAGCCTTTGTTTCCCTCAGGTTGGAGGAAGCCAGCCTGGCCTTTTCTCCTGCAAGTCTCAGCTCCTCTGCCCTCCACAGCTCCTGAGTCTCAGTGTCCTTTTTTTTTTCTTTCTAGTTAAATGATTTCCATTCAGCCAGCTTTCAAGTGGTTCTGGATGATGTTCCTTTTGTATTTTAGTTGTTTTGAAATTCTTGTGCAAGGCAGTATAATTCTTTTTTGAACACAAAAATAATTATGCACAATAAATAATTCTAAACCATTGAAAAATTGGGAAAAAATTGGTTATATCCAATAATAAATAGATTGAATCAATTACTCAATCATTTGGGGAGAACAGAGGGTTCTTACTTATGGTAAAATGCCAAGAGCTCATTCTTTACTATAGTAAAAGTGTAAAAGTTAAAACATTTAATTTTACATCATCTTAGTAAAGACTGGATCAGAAAGGACTTGTCAGTAGATGCTAATCCAGAGACAAATTTTGATTTGGGTGCAAGCTATTTGCACAATCTGTTTATTACATATATGCACATACATATTTATGGGCTGTGCATATGTCTTATATATACAAGTGTACATGCATATCTGTGCATATATCTATATATATGTACACACACACACCTAGAAACGCCTAGCACATATAGATGCTGTTTGAGTGGTTGCTGTTATTGCATGACTAGCTTTATGATTAATGTATTATGTCCTTCTAAACTGCTTTCTCTTTGCCTTAGATCAGGCTCTCTAGAATCTCCTCTAACCCATCTAGTGGTAACTTGTTCTCACTGTCCATCAGCAGTTCCCAGCAAACATTTGAGCTAGGGCCAGAATGGTTATAACAGCTACCACTAAGGTTGTAACTGCTGGGATTTAAGAAAGCTGGATTGAGCCATGCTTTCTGTCAGTGAAACTCTCAGAGTAAATGCATCAAAAGGGAAAAAGAATGCTTGATTTGTGTAGGAAGAGATAGAGCATAGTATGAAAGCACCTCAGCCTTGTTTGTAATGATGCAGAAGTGGTCCTTCCCCACACACTCACTGCCAAATAAATCAATTCTTCAACTCTGACTTGCTTTTGACACGGCCTTTAATCTGTGAACTGTGAAATGCAAAGAAATCTTGTGTGCACTCCTTTCCCCCATCTGTGTGGGGCTGTCAAGCAAGCAGTCAACAGCACTGGGTAACAGAAGTTAATTGGAAGGAGCTGATGTCTCCAGCTCCTTTGGTAATTATTGAAGTCACTCACCGGGCATGGAAGAGAGACTTTTGCCTCCACACTTTTCCTCTTTAAATAGTCACCGAAGCAAAACAAAGCAAAACAAAACTAAGCACTCTCTGTTTTTTTTTTATAAATCCAGAATTACTTTAAGCTTGGTTGGATACACTAAGCTTTCCGATGAATTCAATTTGATTCAAGTACAGTTTACAACCATTAACTGAAAGGTGTGTCTAATTCACTCTGTGTCTTCAGTGCTCAGTAAGTGGTTGGGATTTTTACTGTTGATGCTGTTATTAATAGCCATTTAGTTCCTATTGCATATGCCTCTTTGAAATGGGCATTTGCTAGGGAAGGTAGGGGGGTATTTAACTCTCAAGTTGCAGGAATTTGGTTTGAAATCTTAGTTTTACCAATAACAGCTAGGCTACCCTTCCATCTTACTGATCATCAGTTTCCTCGCTAGTACTTTTGTAATTATATGTAACTCAGAAGGTTGTAGAGATTAAATGAGTTAAAAATATTAAAGGACCCAGCACACTGACTGGCATACACTAGTGCTCAATAAATGAGAGTTTTTTTTCCCTTGATTCTTACTATGTCCAGAGATTATATGAACCACTGTGTCCCACTCATGACTAGTATCTCACTTCAGATCACTGACCTTCCTTAACATTATCAATTTATGATGGGACAACAAGTACTATATTCTCTGTCTTTGCCCTCTGTCAATCTCAACTCCAATATTTCTTCCATTTGTTTCATTTTAGTTAAAAGACATCATTGAAATAGGAATTCAGTAACTCAAATAAGACTTTTATTGTGTCATACTCATGTGAGCAAGCATTGGGGCTATAGCATGATGACTTCTCTCAGGGACTTTGTAGGGAGACAAAGATAAACATATTTAACTTAAATACAGTGTGAGAAGTTTATTAGGAGAGAATTTTATAAAATCAAAGTGCTATGAGCACTGAGTTTGGAGCAGTCAAGCCCTGTGTTAGGAAGCAGGTGAGTTGGGTTAATAAAATATTCATTTGGGAGGTGTCCTTTCAAGTGGGGTTTGACAGATTATCAGGTTTCCTAGGCAGGGGATAGTCAAAAACCCATTTTACAGAGAGGAGACAGCACATACAAAAAGTACAGAGTGAGGCAAAGGATAGGAGATGGAAACATATTTACCACTATATGGTTACATGCTACATCATCAATGAGCAGTGCAAACTGAGTCAGTATTCTCAGAAAGATATTTGGTAATGGTGTGACAGGTAGATTCACATACTCCATCGCACTTGTGAGGTTGGAGTAGGCATGTAGCCGCTTTATTTGGGGTGAAGCTTCAGAAGCTAGAGCTTCATCAGGGCCATGGGGTACCTGAAGAGCTGCAAGACCTTAAGACTCAGTGCAAGCCTATATCCAAAGACCACGGACCGGCCCACCTGAATAATATCAATTAGTCAGGTGGCAAACACACAGGTGGTATTTATTAACAACTGATTATGTGCTTCTTGGAAGATCACGAGGGAGAGAGTCTGCAGGCAGAGGACAGACTAGGTAGAAGCCCAGGACTGTGGTCAGCAAACTGTGGCTCTTGAGCCACATGTGGCTCTTTGGCCCCTTCAATGCGGCTCTTCCACAAAATATCACAGCCTTGGATGAGTCTATTTTGAAGAAGTGGCATTAGAAGAAGTGTAAGTTTAAAAATTTTGGCTTTCCAAAGATATTTCAATCATTGTACTGTTGTGTTGATATTTGGCTATGTTCACTAATGAGTTTGCCGATCACTGGCCCAGGATAGCTGTAGGGGAGCAAGGATTGTAATGGAGAAGGAATATGAATATTTTGGACGCATTTGAATATCGCTTCAGGAAGCTGGTGGACACCAAAAAACAAGAAGTAAGTGAAGCAGACAATTGGTATACTTTAGTGACAAATGGCATTATAATGTGGAATCAAAAGGAACTTTTGTTTGCATGAGTTTCTTAAGTTATCCCTAACTTGTTCAATAAACCAGAAAGTTGTATTTAAAGAAATAATTTGAGTTGTCAGTAGAAATGTAAACAGCAACATAATTTATGGAGCTATTTTTTCATTCTCTATATTTCAGTTCTACTTTTTTAAAATGTACTTGGAACTTAAAGAAAATACTTTTATAAATTCAGAAGAGTAGCAGTTGTCAATAATGATTTTCATATATAATCACAATAAGAGATGACAGCTGCCTTCTATATTATATTTGCAGTGAAGTGGAAAATCACTGAATTGGTCATAAAAATGTGTTTTATAATGTTGATCAACCCCCCCTAATTTTCCATACAATTCATTTGGTGTGACTTTTTTATAAATTTTAATAAACTCAAATAGCAGTGCTTATTAAATCTTTGTTGTAAATTCCAACTGTTGCCAAACTACTCAAGTTAATCATAACAGTCCATCCTCATAAACTTCATAGGAGAAAGCATTTGGTTGAATAGATTGAAGTGAACAAAATATTGGACTCAGGTTGCATTGTGATGAAAGAAATTCATTGCAAGCATCTGAGCAACATACATAAAAGACTTTTAACTTTAAATATCCGAAACTATGTACACACTTATTATTTTGTAAATTGCTTCCAAAGTGCTTTCTTAAAGGAATCCACAAATGTCATCTTTTGTGTTGCTGCTTACAGGAACTTTGGATGACCTAAGCCTACTTATGTGGCTGTTTTCTCACCTCAAGTACAAAGCCATCTCTTTATAGCATTTATGGCATTTATAATGTACCAAGATGTCTTTTGATTACAAATTATGACTGTAGCAAGAACCTCTGTTTTATTTTTATTTCAATTTTACAGATGAGGAAAAAAAATTAGTGTCTCAGAAACTTAGTGAATTAATTGATCAAGATCACCAATATTTAAATTTAGGTGATTGGATAACTTTCTTTCTCTTTCCATTATATTACTGCTAGGGGCCCGGTGCATGAAATTCATGCACTGGGGGTGGGTGAGCCCTCAGCCCAACCTGCCACCTTACACATCATGGGAGCCCTCAGGGGATGTCCTACTAACCAGTCATCCCATCCTGCCCTAGGCTATAGGCCTTGGCACCCAGCCATCACCCTGCAATAGGGCAGATGGCTGGCTCTGTCCCAGCCACAAACGCCCCCTCCCTGGCCCAGGCCTTGGCCCTAGCCCACTCGAGCTTGGATAGCACGGGCCTCAGGCCTGGCCCAGGCCTTCTCCCACATGCTGGCCACCTTGGCCCCACCCCCACTCCTGATTGGCTGGTGGGCATGGCTGGTGGTTGTAGCAAAGGTATGGTCAATTTGCATATTGTTCTTTTATTAGATAGGATGTCTCCTATACTTTGCTTTTCACTGACGCAACAGTATTTTTAAAGGGAGATGGATGATGCAACTTGTGACTTTCTAATGCCTAATTATTTACTGTACATTTAGTTTTATCTCAAATTGGCATTTTAGCAATAAAGAATAAAGAAGTACAATATATTTGGTTGTAGTGTTGAAAAATTTTTCATTGTAAGATTGTGTAACAATTGAATTACACTGACATACATTTTAAGGGAAAGGGACTTTTTAAAAATACATTTTATTGATTATTTTTACAGAGAGGAAGGGGGAGGGATAGTTAGAAACATCGATCAGCTGCTTCCTGTACATCCCCTACTGGGGATGTGCCAGCAACCAAGGTACATGCCCTGGACCGGAATCAAACCTGGGACCCTTCAGTCTTCAGGTCGACACTCTATCCACTGAGCCAAACCAATTAGGGCAGGATTTCATTTTTAATGTATCCTTGCTGGTAGCTTTTCTTCTTTGTTCTTAGTTGTAGATGTGCCTTTTTGACCTCTAAATTCCTAGCATAAGGCTATCAAAGCATTTACATATTATGTATTCTATTTTCATTGAAGCTTTCTATGATCCTTTTATGATTATAATACTGCAGATAGACAAAAAATAGGAAAAGATATACTTAAGAAAGTTAAACTTTACTAAATGTGTGATATTTTTGCAAGTTACCTACCTTTTGTGAGTTTTGGTTACCACTTTCATTAAATTGAGGTAATTATCAGATATCTTAAGGTTATGGTAAAGATTGATGAAATGAGCCAATTATTAGATAGATAAATGGATAAATGATAGATCAATGATAGATGATTTTATATATATATATATATATATATATATATATATATATATGAAACTAAGAACAGTACTTAGTGAAGTATAAGCCTAAAGAAAAGAATGTATATTTAATAAAATTAAAATTTATTAAGCATTCAGATTTTTATATGTAATATCTGTTTCAAATATTTTATCCACATTATCTTATGTTAATATCTATAACCCTATGAGACATGTACTAGTATCTTATAATCTCTATTTTACTGAAGATAAAACTCAGATTTAGATTAGATAATTGTTTTGCCATAGTTACCACTGCTATCAATAAATGAAGATAAGATTTAAATACATATTTTTTCTGAGTTTATTCCTTACTTTACCTTTTGTTAAGTGGGATGTATACTGCCTAGGATTTGACATAGAGATTCCAATTTATGGAGAAAACACACATGGACTTAAAGTGGTATAATTAGGAATAAAAATGTCAGGAAGCTAGAAGTAGCTAAAAAATTGTACATTCTTATAGGTAGATAGGTATTGTTATAATTAATCAAATCTGATAAAATAAAACGCCAAGAGCCACATTTTGCCTCTTTTTATAATTCTTCTAAATGGCTATTAATGGGATACATTTGCTGTAGTTAAGGCCTCATTGGGATGTGGGAAGAAATGTAGGAAATTCTTTTCCCTAAATAAACTGTAAGTCAAGTTTTAGCATTTTGGTATATTTAGTTATTGTGTTCCCCCAAATGGGAGAATATCATAAGACCAATGAAGCTACCCAGTTTTGTGAATCAAGATAGTCACTATCTTTTTTTGCTATTCTATTATCTTTGGAAAACACATGTAATTAGTGCCACCAAATCATAAATCAGGACTAGTTACAAAGCCAGTTTCACAGTTTTCTGGTATTTAGTGATAGAATGTAGAATTAAAACAGTGGAATGGAAAGAACAGTGGGCTTTGTCTCCTTGCTTTGTCCAATAGTAACTTTGTGATTCCAGACAAGTCATTTTCTCTTTGTGTGTCTTAGTTTCCATGAGGTGGAAAAATCAGAAA
Organism: Antrozous pallidus; assembly: GCA_027563665.1. NCBI lineage: Eukaryota > Metazoa > Chordata > Mammalia > Chiroptera > Vespertilionidae > Antrozous > Antrozous pallidus. The sequence continues at coordinate 51,445,440 of CM050520.1, read as the reverse complement.
ACCCCAGATTAAAATCCTAGCTCTGTCCCTTAATAGCTTTTTATACCTCAGGCAAGGCCTTGCATGCCTCTATGTTTCAGGTATATCTTTGGTAAAAGAAAGTTAGTATGCAATAAGGCTGTGAGGATTAAGCATTAAACAGTGTTTAAAAATTAACATTACTGAACATATAGATTGCATTTTCCCCTCACTTATATTTTTTCCAGTAAAGCACTCTTCTAGTGCCTGGATATAAGATTGAAATAATTGAACACTGGTGAGGAATAAATTAAATAATGCATAAAAATAGACAAAGACCTCATATCTATATATATAAAGGCTAAATGGCCGACCATCTGTCCATCCATCTGAGCATCCAACCAACTGATCAGCTGGTACATATGACACACACTGGCAATCCTATCTAATAAAAGAGTAATATGCAGATTGACCATCACTCCAACACACAAAATGGCTGCCCCCATGTGGTCAAAGATCCTGCCCCCATGTGGACACAAGATAGCCAGCAGGGGAGGCTAGTTGTGAGGGACCAAATCTGCAAGGGAGGGCAGTTGTGGGCAATCAGGCCAGCAGTGGAAAGCAGTTGGGAGGGACCAGTCCTGCAAGGGAGGGCAGTTAAGGGTCACCAGGCCTACAGAGGAGAGAAGTTGGGGGCAAACAGGCTGGCAGGGGAGCAGTTAGACATCAGTCAGCTGACAGGGGAGTGGTTAGAGGGTGATCAGGCTGTCAGGCAGAAGTAGTTAGGGGCAATCAGGAAGGCAGGAAGGCAAGCAGTTGAGAGCCAGTAGTCCTGGATTGTGAGAAGGATGTCTGACTGCCTGTTTAGGCCTGATCTACCGGGATTGGGCCTAAGTAGGCAATTGGATATCCCTCAAGGGGTCCCAAATTGGTGAGGGTGCAGGCTGGGCTGAGGGATACCCCATCCCATGCACAAATTTTGTGCACTGGGCCTCTAGTTTAAAAATAAACATTTACTTGCATATGTGTGATATATATAAAGCTCTCACTGGTGCCAACTGCACATGTGTGTTTTGATCTGTCATTGTTGATCGTGAATTTGGTTGACACTTCTATTATAGAGATAGGGTGAATAACAATATTAAAATATTTCTTCTAATTAATTTCCTTTCAATGTGCACAAATCCATGCACCAGACCACTAATATATAGTATATATTCAATAACTATTAGAACATGTGACTCAGTGGCATTCAAGTAAGCCAAACATCCACAGAGGCATAACTGGAGTTCGTAATGAAGAGTAGAGAAGGAATTTCATTATTAATTCATTCTTTAATTCATTTTTTATGTTTAATTATTCTTATCACTAATTCTGAGCTTGACAAGGATTCTATGCAATGAGGAGATAGCAAAGGTTAATACACCTGGGTTTCTTCTCTGTGGATTAAGAGTGTTAATTCTAAGATCCAATTTTCTGTGGGTGAGTTTCAGAGAGTATATGAATTATCTAAAAGAGTATACAAAAATGACTATCTTTATTTTCCAGAAAGAACATCTATCACTTTCATCAGCCCTTTTCTAGGTACCCCTAGGAGATGTCAATACAGAGAAAAGGGTGAACCCTGAACCTTAATTATAGTTTGGGCAGCACTATTGATCCTTAGCTGCCTGGACATAACTGGGTTCAAATTCCAGATGCAATTCCTGGTTGCTCTGTGACTTACCTTGAACTTCAATATCCACATATATAAAACTGAGACAGTGATACCTGTCTTGTCTCAGTAATGCATGTCAACAAGCATCTCACAGAATCTGGCACTTCATAGTTATTCAAAAGAAAGGGTTCCTCCCACATTGGTGCCTGCCCCAGAGACCAGTAAGATGCTTTCCTTATCAAGATGTTGAATCACAGCTGATTGATGGATTATCACTGATCAAAATCCCATGCTTTCAAAGACTAGTCACCTAGAAAAGTGATATAAACACAATTAATGAACATCAAATCAGAAAATGCCCCTGGTATCCACATAATAATTCATAGATGTCAGCTCACAAGTCTAGTATTGTTGCTGTGGTTACCTGTCACTTTAGACACAATCCCTGCCACACATTAATTGTGATTTAGATATCCCTGAGCATTACAAAAAGTAGCTCTCCGTGCACATGAGATGTTACTTGTGACATAAGTGTGTGGTTTATCCCTCAGATGCTTCTCATAACAAAGTATGTGGATCTTAGAGTTAGAAGCACCTCATAGGAATAAAAGAGGCTGCTGGGAGCCACAGAAAAGTAGACAAATTCTAGAGGCAAATTAAGTAACAAAGAATAAGTCCATCAAAATAAAACTCCACAATTTACTTACTTGTTTACTGAAGAGATTGTCATTTTCCTCAATCGACAATTGCTTCATCTGTTTTAATGTTATTAAAGGATAATGATTTATCCCATTTCTAAAGTTTCAAAATAATTCACCTCCTCTAGTGTTGTTTCAAGGTTTAAGTGCATGCTTTCTTATTCAAGTTATGCTTGCACATTAAAATTTAATGATGGAATTATTGCTTATGGTTCTTCACATTGCATTTTGTGTACTATAAAATATAATGCATACATATATGAAGAAAGCTTTGTAATGTAATTCAATTACAGGGGCTAAACACAGATTGCATTGTCCATGATCATTTATTTTTCTTCAAGCCTTGTACACAGACTTTTTAATTTTACATTTGTTCTTTAACTGTGTATAAAATATGCACTAAAACTGCCTCTTTCTCAACAACATCATGGTCACGATTAGTTAAATATTTAATGCCACCAAGCACAAGGCAGGGCATGCAATAAGCATGAACTTGACTGTTAAACTACTAGTATAGGTTTAGATCCCTTGAATCCCCAGTGTGCTCTGTACTGATATAGTAAAGGAGGGGCAAGTCTCATTGAGATGCAAATTTAAATAGGAGTCTGTCCTGCTGCATCTGCTGACAAGATTAATTATAGATCTCTGCGCCTGATTTGTTTTTTTTGTAGCTTGCATCACTTTAGTAGTTTGCAGTCAAGCTAAAATATTAGGCGTGGCATTGTATAATGTTGGGTAATTCTATTTTCTGCAGCAGTGATTTTCAACCAGTATGTGACAAGAATTTTGAAAATATGCAATACCTTACTATTTAGTTAGGGACACTGACCTCTTTTTCCTTAGATTGTCCAGTAAAAAAATTGACAACAGCTAACACAATAGTCCTCTGGTGTGAATGTCTGTTTTGAGCCATAAATATGTAAGTCCTATATTAGAGCTACATTTTATTACTCACATCCCATAATAACTTTGCATATTACTATTTAGCTCTTGATACCAGAAATTCTTATATATAACTATAGGCACCTGACTTTTTTAAGTCACTTTTGAGCAAAAAGGTTAGGTAATTACTATTATTATTTGTAAATTGATCAAAATTATATCTATTTTTTGTCAGATTGGCAAACACTATATTTTTTGTTGTGCTGTAGATTTTTATAGTTTATATGCCATGAGTTAAAAAAAGTTAAAAATTGCTGTTCTAGAATGACATTGGGGGATGTATTTCAAGTCTTGATTAGTTACTGTCTAATAAAAGTTTCTGTTAGTGAATTGCCATTAGTCCTCACATTTGTCCTTTGAAATTAGGGAAATCTATTTGAAATTGTAGCAAAATGCTGGAAGGGGTAAACCTCTCCATAAGAAAACTCAGCCATTTTCTATAGGGTGTATGTCCAGAAATGAAGTGACAAACTATCAAATGAACTAAAAATAGTTACAAGGTATTTTACCTTGTGAATCACATAGTCTGTCTTAAAAAATAAAAGAAAGAAAAATAGTAAGACCCAATTTTTTTTTAAGCTGGAATTTTGGCTTTATTACATTCAATGCTATTATCCTCCTATATAATAAAGAGCTAATATCAAATGGTCGTTATGCCCTCATGTCTCACACCATAGGCTCAGACACTCAGCACTGGGGAGAGAGGAATGGGAACCAGCCAGGCACAAATGAGCTTGCACAAGAGAAGACTGGGGACCATCCAGGCGAAGGTCCAGGAGAGGGACAAGCCTCCTGCCCTGTGGTCCCAGGTGCCTGTGGATGTGGCCCAGTTGCAGCCACACGCCCATGGTCCCCTGCTGCTTCATCGGGTCCACGGGAAGCTGACCCATGTCTGTGTGCCTGTGACTGCCCAGAGGGAGAGAAGCCCAAATCCCAGGTGCCTGCAACCAGACAGAGGAGGGAATCCTGGGTCCCAGGTGTGAGGTGAGGCAGAGGTAGTTAGGGATGATCAGGCTACCAGGGAAGCAGTTAGGGGCTATCAGGATGGTAGGGGAGCAGCTAGGGGCAATCAGGTAGGCAGGCAAGCAGAGGGATTAGGGACAATTAGGCAGGCAGGCAGGCAGGCAGGCAAGTATTTAGGAGCCAGCAGTCCTGGATTGTGAGAGGAAGTCAGACGTCCCCCAAAGGTTTCCGGATTGGAGAGGGTACAGGCCAGGCTGAGGACTCCCCACCCCCCTTGTGCATGAATTTTATGCAATGAGCCTCTTATATTTCTATAAAAAAGAATTTCTATTTCAAAGGAGTTTAATACACAAATTTAAAATGAGACAAATACAAAACTGAATTGGGATATCATTGTTTACCAGTTGGACAAAGTTCTTTATTTTTTTTATCTTTCATTTCCTCATTTATAAAATGGAAACAAAAATCCCAAGCTTTTTAATTTGTTATGATTAGACAATGGTGATTATCACAATGTTGGCTCATCATAATCATTAAGTGTCAATTTACATGTATGTATAATGTTTCAGACAATCTGCCCAGGCTTTTTATTGTGCTCTTCATCTTAAAAGTAAATCCAAGAAGTAAGCTTGATAAAATATTTACAGTTGAATTTAGTGAACTCTCACATGTTCTTGTTCCACTGTGAAAAGTTCATAATGGATGCTCGAGGGAGGGAGAGGGAAAGGGAGATAGAAACACCAATGATAAGAGAGAATCACTGATCAGCTGCCTCCTGCATAATCACCACTGGGGATCAAACCTGCAGACTCCTAGTTCGTAGTTCAATGCTCAACCACTGAGCCATGCTGGCTAGGCGAGGGACTGTTTATTGATGTATTGCATTCAGTATTGTTAAACAAGAAACTGCTAAGCTTAACCAAATTGTATTTCTTTCTGTCTCATCTCCTTTTAATATATAGGTCAATGCTTATAGCTGAAGGGCACAGTAGAGTCCAACTGGATTTTCTGGACCCTCTTTGTTAGCTCTCTGTCCCTACATCTAGCTTCCACTTCCCCATCATATAGATAAGCTCCTTACTTTCTGCAAGCCTCTCATTGTAAAAAGCCCTTTTATCCTGACACTGACTTGACTCACCTTTTTTTTTTTTTTCATGATTCCATTTTTCTTTTCTAATCATGCCCAATACCCTGGTGATGATGATGATGGTGCACTGGAAGACACTTGTAAAATCCTGCTCTGAATTTGGAGGTAGACCGGCCAAACATCTCTCAGTATAGAAAAAAATCCTCCTGGAAGGCAGGTCACAGTGTCACTCTGGAAGAAATGAAAGCAGTATTCAGGGTGGTTGGTGAAAAGAATCTGGCCCTGAAATTAAATTGGGCATAAATCAATAAGAAAAGGAGATGGTCAAAAAAGAAGTGAGGGATAAAATAAAGCTAGTGGATCAGAATCAAGGCAATGAAAAATCGTATCTAATAAAAAGTAATATGCAAATTAATTGTCACTCCATCACAAAGATGGTGGCGCCTAGTCCTCTCAACCCCACTGGAGGCCCCCAGTCCCGGGGGTGGGAGGTGGCTGCTGAGAGTGGGCAGTGTGAGCAGCCCAGTAAAATGCTTTCTTCATAGCCCTGATGCCTAGGCAAGTGTTCTGTGCCCAGCCACAGATGGGCCTCTGGGCTGTGGAGAACCTCTGGGCAGCAGGCACAGGGCGGCCAGGCCCCACGAAGAGCTACTGGTGCATGGACTCGTGCACAAGGCTACTAGTGGATATTATATTTGTTTTATTTATTTATTATATTTCTTTAGGATCAGAGCAGACCCCTAAGGGAACTGAATCAGGCTGGACAATAAGCAGTGTGGCTATTGTATTCATCAAAATTGTTATCATTTTACCATCGCAAGCATCATAATCATATTTTCAAAATTATATGAAAGTATATTAGTGTTACATTGAAATACTCTAACAATAGACTAAAGCAAAATTAGTTACTAATGTATAATCTTTACTCAGCAAGTTATTAATTGATTGATTTTTTTAGATATAAGTCTTATGACAAAATTTCACATATCATTAAATTCACTATTTTAAAGTACAAATCAGTGATTTTCATTTTCCCTTTCTACCCCATGTGTTAGCAATCTGATTTTCTTATTATTTGGCCATGTCTTGAAAACTGGTAAACCTGACTCTTACTGAATCAAGATTTACTAATCTGAATGTATTAGTTTCTTAATGTTGCTATAGCAAATTATGACAAGTTTAGTGGCTTAAAACAACAAAATTATATCTTATGGTCTTACTAAAACTAAAATCAAAGTGTTAGCAGGACTGCATTTCTTCTGTAACATTTAGGATGAATTATTTTTATATGTACATTTTATTGATTACAGAGAGGAAAGGAGAGGAAAAGAAAGTTAGAAACATCAATGATAAGAGAGAATAATTAATTGGCTGGCTCCTACATGCTCCACATTCAGGATTGAGCCCACAACCCAGCCTGTGTCCTGACAGGGAATTGAACTGTGACCTACTGGTGCATTTGTTGATGCTCAGCTACTAAGCCATACCGTTTGGGTAAGAGCAACTAATTTTTTTGCCTTTTTAAATTTCCAGAGAGTGCCCAAACCGGTTTGGCTCAGTGGATAGAGCCTTGTCCTGCAGACTCAAGGGTCCTGGGTTTGATTCCGGTCAAGGGCATGTACCTTGGTTACGGCCACATCCCCAGTAGGGGGTGTGCAGGAGGCAGCTGATCAATGTTTCTCTCTTATTGATGTTACTAATTTTCTGTCCCTCTCCCTTCCTCTCTGTAAAAAATCAATAAAAAAATTAAATTTCTAGAGAATACCTGTATCCTTGGCTCATGAAGCCTTCATCTTCAAAGCCAGCAGCATAACATCTTAAAATCTTTATTGGACTCTGTGACTCTTACCCCTATCATTCATTATAATGCTTTTATGATTACATTGGGGCCCATCCAGATAATCCAGGATAATAACTCCATCTCAAAATCCTTAATCATATATACAAAGTTCATCTTGCAATTAAGAATACACTCACATTTTGGGGGGATTAGGATGTAGACATCTTTAGGGAAGGTGTTGTCATCCAGCCTACTATACTGAGGTTCATTTTAATATGATATGTTGCATGAATAACATTATATTAGTCTATTTTGTATGTTCAGTTAAGTTCTTCACCTGTATAAACATTTCTTGAACACATCTCCGGATTTTAAGAATATGAAATGTAAAAGCTTTCCTTAAACTGTATACTAAGGGAGCTCACATTCTACCAGACTGTATCAATCCCATTGAAATGCCTTCCTTTTACTAATTTCTACAAAATATATCTGTCATATCAGTTGTGAGTTTTGCCTACTTTGTTAACAGTTTAGAAGCTTGGGGGGATAGCCATCTATGCTATTGATTCTTTCCTTTTATCACTCCTACCTTCCCCACTCCTCTTCTTGTTCCCTACCTCTAGATATCCTGCAATCTGAAAACTTTTTCTTTTATTATGGCGAACACTTCTTTTTTATTTGTTTGGTTTACAAATTCAATTATCAATCTTGAAAAAAAAAATACACCGAAGCACATCAGAGCAAAGGCCTTTATTGAAACAATTTTTGAATCTGTTGAAAATGGCTATGGCTATAGATGGCAAAATGATTTTTCCCCAATTATAAACATAATGCTATAACTTACATAAATATTGTTATAAATAATTCAAAGACATTGCCATGTTTCTTCAATTATTTGGATACATGTTTGATGTGAATGTTTTAATAACATTTTATTTGTTGGCATTCATCACTTATTAACTTTGTTTGCTTAAGTACTCACTACTTACCAGGCATTTTGTTAACTGCAAATCAAATAAAGAAAAATAAAACATATAATCTTGATTTTATTGGTTCACAGCTTTGCTGATCTACATAATCCCTTGTCCATCCATATTTTTGGTTTGACTGTCACCTTTAGTGAACTGTCTTATACGTGCCCACAGATAATGGTCAAGATAAATTTATAGCAGCAGAAGACCTAGATTTGATGTTAATGGTGTTCATTAACTTAATGCCAGTTGCCATGGAGCTAGCAGTATTGGAATAGATTTTTGAGAGATAAGAATGATTCCCCGTATAAGCTTAAAGTCATGCATCTGGCCAAATGAGATCTCAAAAATTTGCTTCCACAGTGCATATACACCTCAAAAAGTTGTAAAATGTCAGAGACTATGTATCTCATTCACTCTCTCTGCCTGGAATATAGTAAGTGATAAAAATTAAAATATTTGTTGAATGATTAAATATCAATGCATATAACATCCATATATCTATCTATTATTAGACTACATTACTCTCTACTTTTCATACTGATTCATAATTATCTTATGAATGCTATGGCTCCCTTACTTAGACTGTGAGTTCCAGAAAATTATGATTTTAACTTTCATGTCTCTGTATAACTAGTGCTAAGTTCAGGGCTTAGCAAAGAGGATTTATTCAATAACCGACTATGGGCTGAAATGATTGATTTTTAGAACCATTCTCAAGATAAAGAATCAATGGAGAGAACTTGGAGATTAGGAGATCTGTTCTTAGATTGTTGATGCCAATTTGGTCACACCCAACTCCTAGGTTCTTTTTCTGGTGGATAATCTTAGGTACTGAAGAAGTTTTAGGAGAGAGTCAGCTGCAACTGCAATTTTGATATCAAGTTTTAATTTTTTTAAATTCAAATCAAATTCTGCCACATACCACATAATTTTATTCAATACAGACATTGATTATCAATAAAGCACAAAACAACTTATGTGATTTATATTTTAATCTCAATAATTTCATCAGGTACTCTTAGTTCTTCTGACCACTACCTGGTATGAAAAATTGGATGTAAACATAGCTAACGCTTGTAGTGGTCATTAGACACTTACTCATTCTCCTAAACTCTGGGCAAAGCATAGATTTCTTTGGGATTAGGCTGCATCCACTATGGTTGATGATATAGTTTATAGGACACACTCAATTTTCATATTGTGATTATGAAAGGAGATAGGACCCTTATTAAAGTACATGTGCAAATCTGCATATCAAAATACTTCAAATTTCACCAGTGAGAACTTACTTCTGATATTCATTGTGCTAATTCACAACCCCTAATTTCAACCATTAAAAATTCATGTTTGACTTCAATCAGATTAATTTCCAAAGCCTCAGGTGATGACAGAGAGATGCATAAAAGTGGTTCTTGTAGTTGACACTGGAAGTGTCAACAAAGTGGTCTTTTTGATATAATGGTAAGTGAACACCACAGGATATGTTTTTTGATTAGGTAACTGAGATGCACATCTGAAACTAACACACTCATGTTATAGCACCATTAATTTTAAATTATATACATATACACATATGTGTAAATATGTGTGTGTATATGTATGTGTTTTAAAAATCAACTTTACAGTAGTATCTCCAGGGATCATAAGGGTTTGTGACTTATGTTATTTTGGTAGGTTCTCCAGAAATATTCCATCTTATGAGAAGCCTTCTCTTTAGTCCTATTAAAATTTCCTTTCTAGTTCATCTTTAATACCAAAATTATTTATAGAAATCTTGTATAAAATTGTTGAGGTTTATGTATTTGATATACTATAATTAGTAGATCTTTTTCATATGATATTTTTCCTTATCAAGTGATTTATGAACTAATCCAGGGAAGAACTATGTTTTTCCCATTTTCACTTGCTCATTCATTTCACAAATATTTAGCAACATTAAGCTAGGTTCTTTTACTCTCTCTTTTGTATATCCATGCCTTCCTGTAACTGGGCTCAGTACACAGAGCATACACTGTAAATATTGATTGACTGAAAAACATGCTATTATGAGGCCATCATTATTGAAGTTTGTGAGTTTCTTTTCCCTAATTTCAAAATGTCTTTTTCATTTTAGATCACCTCAGGTAGCTGTCTCACAACATCAATCTTATTGATTCTCACTGCATGGGGTGAAGAAGACACCACCAGATCAGGTATGTCTTCTAGTTTCCAAAAGTACTCAAAATTAAACACATATAATGCACTTCAGAGTGAAACTTTAAAGGTAACCTTACAATAGAACTTTAGGCAATTGATTTTAGAAATTACTAGAAGTAAGGGACCATTTTTTCTTCAACTACAAGATCTCTTTTGTGGAAAAGAAACTATTTATATAAGTACTTGTTAAAGCTTCTACATTGCAATTTACTCCACCCAATAATTACTCCATCAACACATATTCTGTCTAAATGTCTTTAGTCACAGTCTTTCTAATGTAATCTGGGTGTTCATTGTTCTGCTGTTTGATATGCACTGGAAGATCACAGCATCTTACTCTAATCAGTATTTGAATGCATTGTCTTTTGGAATGAACTTAACAATGATTAGTAGGGCAGATGTTTCCCTTGAATGAAAATGGAGGGGTTAAAACCACAAATTAAACTGAATACTCAGTCTTTGCATGCATTTTTCAAGATGATGGGATGCACATCTCTGAGAATTGGATATCAGGTACTAGCTAGCTTATAGAGGGCTGCAAAGTAGATGATATTTAGAAATAGCTATACTGTTCACTTTGAAATATAGATACAAAACTGTAAAATATTGGTGAAATAAAATATCATTTGCCTTTATGATGGCAATTTTTATAGCGACTGGGAGAAACATGGCAAAGGAAAACAAAACAACCAGAATTTCAGGCCAGGTATATCAATGCATTGATATATTTTAACAGATGGATTAGAAGAGTCTATGATTGGATTATCACTAGCCATTCATTATTCTTATTAACATTAAAGATTTCACTGTTTGTTGGCTGAAAATATATACAATCAATTGTTTATGACAGCTGTCAAAATATAAAGATTTTATAATAGATAACTGACTTTTCTCGTATTGGTCATATGTATCATTTGTTCCTTCATGTTCCTTACTTAGTATTTTTCTTTGTCATTCCTAATTTATGAAGTCATGAGAAAATTTTTAAATATAATTTATGTGTCAATGAACTAACATTATTTCACAGCTGAGGAAAGAATTGAGGCAAAAATTATTTCCCGTTCTTTTGTTTGTTTGTAAAAGAGTATTATAGTTCATATGCTTTATTTAAAGAAATTTTGTAGTAATCCATTCTCTTCAACCTTCAAAAACACTTGCTGAGAATAGGTGATGAACAAAGTTGCAGAATACAGGTGCATAAATCAGCCTGGGATGGGTACGTAGATAGCTACTCTCCCAAGGAAGACCACAAGAGCCAATCTTAAAACTCGTATTTACAATGCAAGTTATCATCACTTCGAGGGTGCTATTATATGATATTCTGACTACACAGTCTCAATCATCAGGCAGATAGGAGTGACCCCTCCTTTTTCTTTGTTAAGAAGATGGAGCAGTGCCTGTGAATTGGGATGATTCTGATTACTGACTTGCTCAGATTTTTGTACAAAATCATTATCTAGGTCCCTTTAGATTATGGGCCATGGGGTCTAATCTGCACCTTAATCACATTGAATAAAGATATTCAAAATGAAGATCTTTAGAATTAATACCATTATTAAGAGGTTATTAGTCTTCCTGGTAGAGAAGTTAGCCCTATAGTGGGACTTCTGTGTTTCATGAAACCTTCCTTATGTCACATCTTACCCCTAGCCCCCACACATTTATCACTGTTTTTGACCAAGGTATTTACTTAATGTATACATTTGTTTGTTTTAATTTCACTAACTTACGCTAAAATCTTCCAGTCAAGCTCACATTTGAAAATTCAAATAAATAATAAAATAAAATGTTTCAGAGTTCATAAGACTGCCTCCATGATTCTAGTCAAATGTCTTAAACCCTCCTCCTTTCTACTCACTGAATAAAAACCATCTATACCTCACAGTAGGATATAGTATCTTTGTGTTTTCTTTTTATTTTAATTTTTTGTATCAGCCAAAGAGATATATCTAAATGTCTGCTAAATATTTGGATATTTAATTTTTTACAGCATAAATATAGCATGGGATTTATAGACAAATAGATGATTTGGAATCACATTCCACCATCATCTTTCACTAACTCTGATACCTGAGAAAGTAAGTTAATTGCTCTTTGCTATAGTTACTACATTTACAGGTGGGAAACAATATTATCTAAAAGCCCTTCCCCCTAAGGATTTGCAAACACTTAGTATATGATACTGCAGAGCAAACATTCAGAAATGTTAACTGTATCATGGAATTGCTTTGATTATTAACCAGTGATATATACTATACAGAGAGACCATCATCGCATGGAATCAGAATGGCTCCTCTGTTTACAAATAATTGAAATACAAAAATCTTAACATGAAAACGTACTGAAGAAAGCTTGAAGTTTAAAGATTTGCAGTGCTTTGTGTTGTTTATCATTGTAAATATAGAGAGCTAGGAGTACAGAATGTTATATATATGGAGCTCAGTATCTGAGAAAGCCATTGTAAAAGGGACATTGATATCACCTAGCCCAAAGAGTGTAAATGACTAGATTTTTTTTTATTTCATTTGGTTTCTTATGTAGAATTACTATATATATATATATATATATATATATATATATATATATATATATAGAGAGAGAGAGAGAGAGAGAGAGAGAGAGAGAGAGAGAGAGAATGAACTGATCTATTTGGGGATAGGCAAGTCTCAGATTCTTATCTGCACAGCTCTCCCACAAGCACCATTCCTGGGTTTACTCTGAGGAATCCCTTCCCGACCCAGTGCTCAAAGAGCACTGACCCACTACAGTCCTTTAAATTTAGGGTGGAGAAACTAAAGCCAAGATTAGTGACGTGACATGAATAAGGTCACACAATAAGAGGACAAATCTAGCTATGCAAATTCCAATACATTGGATCATGTTGACTCTTCTACAGACTATATTTAAAATTTAGCTCTGCAATATGGCTGTGGATAATGTGCTCTTCCCTCCCTTTTTGTTAGTCATAACATTTGGTGGTTGCACATGATTAGAGCAACGGTACTCAAAGTATGTACCCATCGACCAGCATTAGCATAACTTCCTAAAAAGAAATTTTTGGGCCAACCCAGACCATCTGAATTAAAAACCCTGGTGTCAAGGTCCAGAAATGTATGCATTAAGAGTCCACCAAGTATAATGAACATTATAAACTGATGAACAAAAAATAGATATAGAGACAAAGAAGCATTGAACACACTGTCAAACTTCAGTGGGAAGGCAGGGAAGGGGTGGGAGTTGAAGATTAACCAAAGGACTTGTATACATTCATAAAAGTCTAACCAATGGACTCAGACACTGGGGGAGGTGGGGAGGGCATTTGTCACAGGGGAGAGGGTGGCCAGGGGAAGTCAATGGGGGCAAAATGAGACATATCTAATACTATATGTAATACTTTAAATAATAAAGTAAAACTTAAAAAGAAATGCCACCAGGGGATTCTGATGTTTGTTAATGTTTGAAACCCTCTGCATTGAAGAAATTCTTTGAGAATTAGTTTCATCTATAAAATAATTTTAATTACACACCTTAGCTACTAATGGGCAAAAAAACCATTATGAAGATATATAAAATACTATAAAGAAGACACCAGAGAGAGAGAAGAATAAAACTAAAATTTGCTAATTATCTATCATATACCAAGCAGTCTTTGATTTCTAGTAGTTATCTTATTTAACCCTTATAACACCACTCTGAAGTGTGTAGTATTATCTGAACTTCAATGGAATAATTAGACTCAGAATAAAGAACTTATCTAAGATCATTCAGCTGGAATTTGCTGAGCTAGGGTTTGAGCCCATATGTATTTGACTCCAAAGCTTTAAATCTTCCCCTTTCTACTAGGCTGCACATACACCTTGGGTGGAATGTCTTTAACTCCAAGGGGAAATCCATGCATTTGGTGTTCATTGTCATTATGGAGTGCTTTGATATTGATTATAATTGGGATGTAATGTACCTCTCTCCTGATGTTACATGAAAACAATTATTTGTCATTTAGACATGACTATCTCTTTTCTACTTTTCATTCTACATTTATTTAACTATTAATCCCCACATTTGTTTATATTGTCCTTACTATGACAAGCTAAAATATGCAGGAATTGGGCAAAAGCAAGTTTACAGTTGTAATACAAATAAATAATATAGAAATTAATAAGAATATAAAGATAAACTGTGTTTTGTGTACTCACAACTATAAGCCTACTTATGCCCACTTCAGTGCGCACCCTAGCATTTTAAGTAAATTATATATATAGCTCCACTGTGTCTTCTTTTAGGGCATCTAAAAAGTTTCTGAAAATGAATCATCACCTTCGATATTATGTAAATAAAATCATGTAAGTATTATGTAAATGTAATTACATATAGAAGTAATTACAGGGATATTTTCACTGCAAACTTTGGAACAGTAATACAGGAAATTATAAGAGAGTGTAATTATATGTCATGTTTTCTACAGTTTGAATATCTAAGAGAAACTCATCAATTTTTATATCTAAAAAAAACATTATATCTCTTACTGTGTTATGCAGAAGGTGTGGTGAATATGTGGTCTGATTAGGGGGATAGAGGATGAGGAGGATTGTAAACTTGAAGGATGTTTTTATTGTACAAGCATCTCAGTTCTAGAGCTGTTAAGATTATGGGTCATTTACAGGCCTTGCTGATCTCTACCTGAGAATGGTTTTCAATGACCAGGGAGGAAAATCCCCCTTGCCTGGTCCACTTTCTAGATTACTAACTGTAAGTATATTATCCATATAGTCTAGTACCTGGCAAAGTTCTGGAAGATTGAACTTGATTAAACTGGTTGCACCAATGGCTGACAAAAGGAAAATCATCTAAGGTAAAAAATATACAGAGTTTAGCAAAGAAGTGGGTGCAATCCTATTATTTGAGAATATGTATTGAATATTGTATCTGAATAATAAATAATATAGAGTAGAAAAGACCAAATGTCAGAAGTGAATGAGATTATATCTAGAAGCAAAACAAAGCAGGAAGTTCATATACTCAATTTTATTAGAAACAACTAAATATCTGAGAACCGGATTAGCTAAGTTGAAAGCTTAAGGCTCTGAGGACACTTTACTTTTTCTAGGACAAAGATAACAGAAATCACCAGCCACTCACGTATTCTTTCCAAGGCCCAGCTTTATTCATTTTTCTAAGTAAATGTCTCTTCAATTTCTTTTCTTCTCTGTATATCCAGTGCTATTACCATACTCCATGCCACCCTTATCTCTTGCCTGAATGACTGCAATTGCCTCCTAACTGGCCATCTCACTGCCATTTATTCTCCTAAATCTGTTTTCCATATTATAGGCAAAGAGATTAATTGTCCAATCACTTCCCATTGCTTTTAGGAAAAATATTAAAGTTCTTAGTATGATCTACAAGACTCTGCAAAATATCATCCCTGCATGCTCCCACATCCTTACCTGATAATTCTCTCTGGCCTATTTTCTTTGCAACTCAACACTGTCCCCTTTCCGTTGCTCTGGGCGATATACCTTTTAAGATGCATTCTGCACAGGAAGCTTTCTCCATTGCCCTTTTCTCTTTCAGATTCTGTAGGCATTAATTCAAATATTGTTTCACCTGGAAACTCTTCCTTGGCAACTTTTCCCTGAAAAACACACACACACACACACACACACACACACACACACACACACACACACTTGGTCTAGTCTCCTATTATATTGACTCACAGCTCTCAGCTTTGTCCTTCAAAACACTAATTAGTTTGCAATTATATATTTATGTGTGAATTTGAATAAGTAGCTGGTTCTGTGACTAAATCTCATCTATGTGAAAGCAGGAAGTTCATCTCTTTCAATTATAGCCATATTCCAGGGCTTAGGCCAGTGGCTGGTATAAATTATTTGCTATACAAAATCTTTTTTATATGACACCAAAAGTATAAGAGACAAAAGAAAAACAAATAAATTTAGTGTCTTAAAAAACCCCACAAAACTTTTAACTGTAAATACTACTGTTAGTAAAGTGAAAAGAAGTCTCACTGAATGAGAGAAAATATTTGCAAAACATATCTGATAGAGGACTTATATTCAGACTGTATAGAATAACTATTACAGTTCAAAAATAAAAGGATAACCTCCCCAAAACGGGCAAATAATATAAACAGATATTCTTTCAAAGATTATATACAAATAATCAATAAGCATATGATAAAATTCACAATATTACCAATTAGGGAAATGCAAATCAAAGCCACAATGTAATGTTACTTCATGCCTACTAAAGTGACTATAATAAATTTAGGGATAATAACAAGAGTTGGCAAGGATATGTACAACTGGGATCTTCATGCATGGCTGGTAAAAATGCAGAATGGTACAGCTTCTTTAGAAAACATGTTGGCAAAAAGTATTTAAAAAGTTAAATAGAATTATTATATGGTCCCTAGAAATTTCACTCCTAGTCACATACCCAAATATTCATTACAGCAGTGCTCATAAAGGCCATAAGTGGAAATAACTCAGATTTTCGTCAACCGGTGAATGGATAAATGAAATGTGATATCCTTAGACAGTGGAATATTATTTATCAGTTAAAAATGAAGCACTAATACATACTGCATTATGGAGAAACCTTGCCAACATTGTGCTAAATTAAATAAGCTAGTCACAAAAGATCATAAGAGACCAATAATTGGCATGGTTTTATTTATATAAAATAGCTAGAATAAATAAATATTAAAATAGTAAGTTGATTAGTGTTTGCCTAAGAATAGCTAGGAAATGAATTAGAAGTAGATATGTAATGACTAATAATGAATACAGTACCAAAAACTTTATAAAATTAGATTGGATTGATGGTAGCACAGCGTTGTGAATATACTAAACATCATTAATTATGTATTTTAAATTGGTGAATTTATCAAAGATAATTATATTTAAATAAATCAATTATTTTTAAGTCATATGAAAATACAAGTTTTTTAATATTTAATGTTTGGGTAGAGTATTTGCACTGAAGGATCAAAAACTGTTAATGCATATATACCCACAAAAAGTAATGCAGAACACCAGAAATGGTAACTACATGGGTAAATATAAAAAAAATCTTCTATTTAAATATATTTGAAAGATAATTAATTGTTTAAAGCAAAGCTATTAACAGTATATTATGAATTTAATAGCATAAATAGAAATAAAATATGTCAAAATAATAGCAAAAGGCCAGAAGGGAGAAATAAGAAAACTCAAACAAGAAAATTAGTAAGGTTATAGCAGACTAGAACAAGATTAAATTCAACTTAGCTTAATTAACATTATAAACTACTACACTCAACTGGAGCAGAATATATATTCTTTTCCAGTACGCATAGAAAATTTAGCAACATAGACCACATTCTGGCCATAATATATATTGCAATACTTTTTAAATTTTAATGTAATTTTTTTCAATAAAGTTGGCATTCAATATTTTATAAAATAATTCAAGTCACACATATTTGATATAACCATAATGAAAGTGAATTAGAACTCCGTAACAAAAGATATCTGACAATTTTTCAAATTTTGAAAACTAAGCACCACCTTCTAAATAACCTATGGCCCAAGGAAGAAATTGAGAGGGAAATTAGGAAGTATTTTTGAACTGGATAAAATGAAAATATATCAAAATGTGTGGGATTTAGCTATGATAGAACTTAGAGGAAATTTTATAGCACTAAATGCCTATATTAGAAAATAAGAAAAGTAAGAGTGACCTTAGCTTCTAACTTTTAAAAAAAAGTAACAAAAGCAGAATACATTACATGCAAGATAAGCAAAAAATTCACATAAAGTGGATAAAAACGCTGTGGTACATTTACACCATACAATACTACACATCTGTGAAAAAAGGACATTTCACTCTTTGAGACACCATGGATGGATGTGGAGAGCATTATGCTAAGCAAAATAAGCCAGTCAGAGATAAATATCACATGATCTCACTCATATGTAGAATCTAATGAACAAAATAAACTGATGAACAACCTAGATACAGATATATAAAAGCATGGAACAGACTGACAAATTGCAGAGAAAAGGCAGGGGTGGAAGGGTAGGTAGAGATTAACCAGGGAACATATATTCACAGACACATAGCCCATGGACACAGCCAATAGTGTGGTGAGGGATGGAGGGATCAATTGGAAAAATAAAAAGTATTACATCTGTAATACAACAATAAAGATAAAATTTTAAAGAAGAAATATTCAATGCAGATTCCCTCAATTAAATAGAAGACAGAAAAACAGAAAAAAAAATTAATGCAGCCAAAATTTTATTATTTGAAGAGATCAATGAAATTGATAAACATGTAGCTAGATTTATCTAGAATAAAAACATAATAGACACACACTACCATCTCATGAATGTGAAAGGTAAATATTATGAACAACATTATAACAATAAGTTTGACAACTTAGATAAAACGGACAAATCTTTTGAAAGACACAAAATACCAAAGCTCAATGTATTGGGTTCAATAGTGTCTCCCAAATTAGAGTCTTTGCAGATGTAATTAGTTAACAATTTTGAGATGAAATATTCCTGGTTTTATTGTGGACCCTAAGTCCAGTGCCTTGATCTTTATAACAGAAAGGAGAGAGAAATGTACACACAGAAAAATACAGGAAAGAGGGCCAGGTGAATACAGAGGAGGAGAATGAGGTTACACTGCCACAAACCAAGGAATGCCAGGAGCCACTACAAGTTTGAAGAAACAAGAAAGAGTTTCCTCTAGAGTTTCCAAAGTTTATTTAGCTCTGCTGAAACTTTGATTCTAGACATCTGACCACAAAGGCTGTGAGGAAATAAATATCTATTGTTTTGAGCCACACATTTAGTGGTAATGTGAACAGCAAAGTTAGACTTCAGTTCTTGAGTTCGGCTAAAAAAGAATTCAGAACCAAGAATTCTAATGAAAGAGATTTATTTAGAAAGTCACGGAGGTAGAAGTGAAGTAGCTGGGCTTTATGGACTCAGGAAACAAAGGGCCCTTGGAACTCAGGAAAAAGAAAGTAAAGAGAGAGAGAGAGAGAGAGAGAGAGAGAGAGAGAGAGAGAGAGAGAGAGAGTTTGCAATAGGTCATTTGCCTTGAGGGCTTTTACAAGTTTTCTGCCTTTACTGATTAGTCACACTAGGGGAAGGGATCATTACTCATTGCATCTTGTACTGATGTCAGTCATAGTGTCACTTAATCTAGTTTTGCTGCATTTCTGGCTCTGGAGCTGAGACACAATGGAGGCCTAGATATGAGCTCTACTTTGACCAAAACTGTCTATGTGGTCAGCAGACCCAAGGATTTGTTCCTAAGATTACTTGATGCTGAACAGAACCTCATTGTCCTGAGGGCTTAATCTTTAAGGAAGTGGTTGTGCAAGGGCTTGTGTGGGAGTCATAAGAAGCTGTTTTCCAGTCTCCTTGTTCCTCTCTAAGGCAGTCTAATATCATGACTAATGACATGCTAGGTGAGGAAAGGTCATCCTGGGGTAGGGTTCCACAAAGGAGTTTCCAGGCCAAGATGACTTAACTTGTAAATGACACCCAATTTTTCAAGGAAAAATACTATCAGTTCTAAACAAAAATCTTACTCAAAATTGAAGAGCTATGTTTCTCAGCTAATTACTTGAGGCAAGCATTACTTGAATACTAAAACAGAGAAAAACATTCCTGTAGAAGTGATTTCCTTCATGAAAATAGATGCAAAAAGTCTTAAAAATTTAGCAAATGTAATTCAATATTATAAAAATGCATAATACATGATATCTTCCCTCTCCATTTGTATTCAACATATTGCTGGTGTTTCTAGATTAGGCAATGAAAAAGAAAGGAAGAGAGAGAAGTATCCAAATTGGAAGAAAAAATCAAAATTGTGTTTATTTGCAGATGACATGATTGCCTATCTCGACAATCCTATGGAAGCTACAAAAAGTTACTAGAACTAAGTAAGTTTAATAAGGTTGAAGGACACAATTGAACATTGAAATTTAATATACCATTTAAAATAGTATCAAAAATGTGAAAGGCACCTAAGCCAGTTTCACTCAGTGAATAGAGCATTGGCCTATGGACCAGAGGGTCCCAGGTTCGATTCCTGTCAAGGGGCATGTACCTTGGTTGCAGGCTCCTCCCCAGCCCAGGCCCTTGGTCAGGACTCCTGCTGGAGACAACCAGTTGGTGTGTTTCTCTCACATCCATATTTCTCTCTGTCTTTCCCTCTCTATTCTACTCTCCCTAACAATCAATGTAGAAAATATCCTCAGGGGAAGATAAACAAACAAACAAACAAAAAAAATGAAATGCTTAGGAATGAATCGGACAGAAATGTGTAAGATTTGTACTGTGAAACAAACAAAAATATTACTGAAAATTTTAAATACTTAAATGAAGAGAGAATTTGTCCCTTAATTATAATATTCAATATAACGATTTTAATTTCCCCAAATTTTTATAGATTCAATTCCCATAAAACTCCCATCAGATTCTGTTGTAAAAATTGATAAGCTAAAATTCAAAATTTATAAGACAATACCAAATATCTAAAATAGACAACAACAACAAAAACTTTGAAAAAGAAGAGTAAATTTGGAGGAATTACATGACCTAACTTTAAAACTTAGTACAATACAATATAGGAACAAGACAGTATGGTAGTGGCATAAAGATATTCATATGGATCAATGGAAAAGAATAGAGATTCACAGAATGAGATCCATACATTTATGAACAATTGATTTTTGACAAAAGCAATTCAATGTACAAAAGATAATCTTTTCCACAAATGGTTTTGGAAAAATTGGATATTCCTTGGATTCATACATCTTACTATATATAAAACCAGGAAAATGGATCATAGATCTAAGTTTAAAATGTAAAATTATAATATTTCTATAATAAAACAGGAAAAATATTCTGGTCTTGGGTCAGGTAAAGGTTTCTTGGATATGACAGTGAAAACAAAATCTATAAAAGAAATTATTTATAAATTGACATCACACTGAAATAGTTTTGCTCTTTGAGAAAGACATTGCTAAAAGAACATTTATTTACTTTATTTTTAAAGAATATTTTCTTGATATTTAGAAGGAGAAGAATGGAGAGAGAGAGAGAGAGAGAGAGAGAGAGAGAGAGAGAGAGAGAGAGAGAGACATCATGCGTGAACACAACATCAGTCGTTGCCTCCTGCACACTCCAAGAGGATGAGCCTGCAATCTGGGCATGTACCCTAGACCGGAATAGAATTGACAACCTGCACAGTTTCATGGAATGAGGACCAACCAACTGAGCCACACCAGCCAGGGCTTAAAAATAATATTTTAAAATCCATGCTTTTGGCCCTGACCAGTAAGTAACTCAGTGAAAGTATTTCCCAATAAACTAAGGTTGTGTGTTTGGTTCCTGGTTAAGGCACATATAAGGATTAACTAATGAATGCATAAATAAAGGAAACAAAAAAAATGACACTTCTCTCTCCCTGTTTTTCTCTAAAATAAATCAATAAAAATCATGGACTTGAAAAAAGTGTTTGCAAATCAAGTATCTAGTAATATATTTTATAGCAGAATGTATAAAGAACTCACCAAATGTCATATAAGAGATTCAATAAACCAATAATAAAAAGGCAAATTATTTTTACAGATACTCTGTCAAAAAATACATATGGGTGGTCAATAATCATTCATCATTAACCATTAAGGAAATATAAATTAAAACCACAAAAGATGCCACTACCCACGTATTAGAATGTCTAGAGTTAAAAAGAATGGCAACTTGTGAGAATGTAGAGCAATCAGAAATCTCATGTACTACTGGTAAGCATGTAAAATGGTACAAAACCTTATGAAAATATTTTGGCAATTTCTTAAAAGTTAAATATACCTTTCATTAACAGAACCATGGCATACTCAGGTATTTACCAAAGGGAAATGGAAGTGCACAAATAGCCGAAACCAGTTTGGCTCAGTGGATAGAGCATTGACCTGCGGACTGAAAGGTCCCAGGTTTGATTCCCGTCAAGGGTATGTACCTTGGCTGCGGGCACATCCCCAGTAGGGGGTGTGTAAGAGGCAGCTGATCGGTGTTTCTCTCTCATCGATGTTTCTGACTTTCTATCCCTCTCCCTTCCTCTCTGTAAAAATAAATTAATAAAATATATTTAAAAAAAGAAAGTGCACAAATATGTGAAGACTAGAGTTCAATGTTCATAACAACAATATTTGTAAGACCCCAAATATCTATCAATAGGTGAAAGGAAATATCAATTATAGAAGAGCCATCCTATATAATAAAAGAGTAATATACAAATTGACTGCACTTCTGCTATACCTACAAACCATACCCACCAGCCAATCAGAGCGAGTATGCAAATTAACTCAACCAAGATTGCTGTTAATTTGCATATCCTGGCACAGAAGAAGGCATAGAAGGAAGCCAAGCACTGCAGAAGGGACCAAAGCTGTGGAGAAGCAAGCAAGTGAGGCAGTGGAGAAGGGAGAGAGCAAGGCAACGGAGAAGGGAGTGAGGCAGCAGAGAAGGGTGGGAGCTTTGCTTAGGCCATAGGAAGCCCTATTCGTACAGGAATCTTCCTGCAATGGGTTCTAATATACAATAAATGACAATAAAAAGTAATGAACTAATGACACATAACGAAATATAGAATAATTTCATAATACCATATTTTCCGTCATATAAGACAACTTTTTAACCCAGGAAAATATTCTCAAAAGTCAGGGGGCGTCTTATATGCTGTGTTTCGTCTCATAGGATGGGTGCTGAAACTTCTCAGCCAGAATGGAGAATCTGCGGTAGCTGCATATGGTGGGGGGAGCTCAAAAATGGCCATGGCCGCATCCCCACCGAAAGTGGTGTCCATATGAAAGCAGCAAGGGCATTACTGTACAAGTACAGTAGGGGGTCCTGATGATGATGTGAGGGGGCGCCTCACTCAGAAGGTGTAAGTGAAGGATGGAGCAAACTGCAGGCATCTGCTATGCCCAGGGTATGGAAAAAAGAGAGAGAGGGCACTGTGCCCAGAAAAACACGATTCTTTCACCCATCTGGCCCGCCCTTGTATCCTGCTACCATACCTCCTTCTCTGCCTCTCAGATCTCACTCCTGAGGACTGCAGTGAAGCGACACAGGCACACATGTACAAGATATGAGAGGCAGAGAAGGAGGTACGGTAACAGGATACAAGGACGGGCCAGACGGGTGAAAGATGCTGTTTGCACAGCTCTGATAGTCTTGGAGGCAGGGAGGGCTGGGCAGGCAGGGAAAGCTGACCAATCCAAGGAGGCTTTGTATACACCAACCAGCCAATCACCAGTAAGGTGCATCGCTTGCTGTGATTGGCTGGTTGTTGTATACTGGGTACCACATACAGTACAGCACCAGTATCTGTACCTGTTCATACAGTATAGCACCAGTGCATACAGTACAGTATACAAATGTCCAACAGTCAAAACCCCATCATGGCTCCACCAGCAAGAAGAAAGCAATATGAAGCCAGTTTCAAACTTAAAGTTGTAAACTTTGCCATGGAACATAATAACTGTGCTGCTGCAAGACAATATGAAGTAACAGAAAAGATGGTTCGGGACTTGAAAGCAAATGAAAAAGCATTTAAGAATATGCCAAGGGGTAAGTGTGCATTAAGAAGAGACACCCCACACTGGCCAGAACTCGAAAAACATGTAGCAGACATGGTGAATGAGCATCACCAAAACGGTTATGTAGTGACATGAAATAAAATACGTTTGTTTGCATTTCAGTGAGCCAAATCTAACCCAGATCACAGCAACAGATTCAAGGCCACTGTATACTGGTGTACTAGATTCATGGCAAGACATAATATGGTACTGAGGCAAAGGACGAAAATTGCCCCAAAATTACATGCAGATCTTGATAGCAAAGTAAAGAGTTTCCATCGATATGTAATATAACAGTGCACTAAAATATACATGGCTATGCATTAAGTAGTATTGGAAATATGTATGAAACGCCAATGAATTTTGATATGGTTGTAAATCAAACTATCCATCAAAAAGGTGAAAAAACAAGATTAGTTAAAACAAGACATGAGAAGTCCAGTTTTACAATGGTACTAGGATGCATAGCTGATGGCACCAAACTGAAACCAATGATTATTTTTCAAAGGAAAACAATCCCGAAACTCAAGTTCCCTGTTGATTGTTTTGTACATGTGAATGAAAATGGCTGGATTGATGAAGAAGGGGTAAAGCTATGGCTTGATAATGTATGGAGCAGGCAACCGGGTAGACTTATTCAAAAACATAGTCCACTGGTGTGGGATATGTTCAAGGCTCATTTAACCCCCAGCACTAAGCAAAGGCTTGCAAGACTAAACACAGATGTGGCAGTTATTCCTGCAAGATTGACTTCAATGGCACAACCACCGGATGTTTGCCTAAACAAGCCATTTATGATCGCATTCGAGAACAGTGGAATGAATGGATGTTTAGCGGAGAAAAGTCATGCACAAAAGGAGGAAACATGCGTGCTCCACAGTTGGATGTTTTGTGCAAGTTTGTCATAAAAGCCTGGAATGATATTGATGCAGAAACAGTACCAATAATCAAGTCTTTCAAGAAGTGTGGCATATCAAATTCATTAGAAAGTATGGAGGATGACTACTTGTGGCAAGATGAAGAGGAAGCCAAAGCTGAGACCACACCATCTGATATGGAATTCGATCCATACCATGACTGCCTTACAAATGTGTCACAAGATGTCACTGATGTACTTATGATATCAGATGATGAACAAGAGGATTTTTTAGACTTATGTTTATATTTTAAAATAATGTATCAATCTCTTCTGAAACCTGTGCATTTATATTATAAAAAGGTTTTTAATTAGTATCACAGATGAGCAAATATTCATAATTTAATTTATAGCACATCACAGATTTTCTCATAACCTAAGTAACTATGTGGCATAATGCACCTCCCTGGTTTAAACAAACAGTGCAACTCTCTGGTGATCTTGCAATGGCTTGTAGGAATTTAGTTTAAAAATATGGAGAGAGGGACTTGTATGTGATCAGAACCTGAAGGAAAATAGAGAAAAGGGAGAACAGATGATGGTACTAAATTTAAGTATTCTCCCAGAAACACTACAACAATTTTTGAATAAAAAGGTGGAAAGTATAAGGAGGCCATGCTTTTGAAGCTTTAAAAATTATTTCTGGAATTATGATCAGTCCTGACCTAGTCAGCTTTTAAAAGGAAACTATCAAGCCAGCAAAACCTGTAAAAATACTGTAGCTTGCAGTTATGATGGGTATTGCTAACTTGCCAGGGACCTGCCCTGCACTTGCTCTCTCTCTATTGTTTGTTACCTTCCTCCTATCATTATCAGTTCCAGTTTGGTTGACAGCTTAGAAAACAAACAGCATGGCAGTTCCCATGGGTTTATTGTCTTATCCTCCCTTTCTGCTTTAGAGTGAATTAGGAAAAGTTTAATCCACTTGCACTGTTTTATGTTTACATTCTTGAGGACAAACGGCCTTATGTTTATAAATGACAGTTTCCCTGCTAAGTACCTGCATGTCATAAGCATTTGAATTAAAATTACCGTATTGAAATCAAATATGTTTTTTTTTTCATTTTTATTTGGTGTGCATTGCAAGAGAGGTAGTCTTATACGGCGAATATATCCCAAACTCTATACTTTAACTGGAAAAGTTGGGGGCCATCTTATATGCCCAGTCATCTTATACGCTGGAAAACATAGTAATTATTCTGAGATGAAGAATCAAAACTAAAAAAATAAAAGAGAACAAACAATCTGGTTTTCATTTATAGAAAATCCTAGAAAGTGCAAAACAATAACAGCTGAAAACAAATCAGTAGTTACCTGGGGGATGGGAAGTGGGCAGGAGAGTGGAATTAAAAGGAGCAAGAGACATTTTTTAATTTGGGTGATGAGTATATTCATTATCTTAATGCAGGTGAAGGTTTCATGAGTACATACATATGTTAAGGATTATCAAATTATACACTCAAAACACAGATGTTTGAAAAAGCTGAAAAACAGACTGAGGCAGGCAATGGTAGGAGACAGAGTGGCTGGTGTACAAGACTTTCCCAGCATGCTCAGGGCCTTTGATCTGTTCTACAGGCAGCATAGGGCCCTTGAACAATGTGCTGGGGCAGTGGCATGATTTGCATTTTGACTGATGGCAGTAAAGGGAGAGGACTGCCCACACAAATTTTTTTTGATATGGTAATGGATTACAACAAATATTCCAAATAATCACTGTAGGATTTCCAGTAAAACCAATTAGTTTACATTTGAAGATGTGCTGGTGGGGTTAGGGACTTATTGTAGCTATTAAAACAGTTTGGCCCATGTGGACATTTCTCCATACAAAACCTCCCACATCTGGGAGTAAATCTCATGCCAAAGCCTAGTGGTGATGAGGACTCATGTAATCAAAGGATAATTTTCAGGATTTTCCTCAAATCAGAATGTGGATGAGATGCTATGTGATGTCTGAGCCTGCTGTGACGTTTCTCAGTGGAAGCTGAACAGGATGTGCATGTACACATACCACTGAGGCATGCTGAGCTGCTCATGGATGGCCTATGCACCTCTTTATTTGAAACTGTGAGTTGGATTCCTTGATCATCCCCATAGCCACACAGATTGAAGGTGATTCAAATGGCCACTCACTGTCTTGCTTAAGGGTAATGAATTTAGGAGGCCGAAGTGGGCACAGTACTCCATGTTGGTTCAAGAACAGCATCTCTAATCCAATCCTGATGAGGTTATTGCTCAGGGACACTGCTAGTGTAAAGAAGTAACAGTGCCAGACTAAATTTCGCAAAGCAGAGATTAAAACTCAAAATGGGCAGTCTCTCTGGAAACATGAAAGGCAGGTACTCGTATTTCAGCCTGCTTGGAAGTCTTTGAAGGAATTTAACATTTTGACAAGGTGAAGTATCAGTCAGTCATACTATGGAAAATGCATAGAAACCTACGTGGAATTTCTGTGTTTGGTTTTTCAAAACTGTTCAACAAAATCTCTTTTTGGACCTTGGCTAATAGAAGTAATCTAAACTTTAATAATAGGCCTGTCATTTACCTTTAAAAAAAAAGTTGGGTGAGACTTAAGACTATTTATGCAGTTTTCACACAAAAGAATGAGCAAGAAGTGTTTCAGATTTGTTACATAATCGTATTTTTGCAGACAAGGAAGAAAGGGGGGAAAGGGGACGTAAGGCCTTAGTCAGTTTGGCTCAGTGGATATAGCATTGGCACAGCAACTGAGTGCCCAGGGTTTAATTCCAGTGAAGGTCAGATTCCTCAGTTGCATGCTTAATCCCTTGCTTGGTTGGGGTGCATGCGGTAGACAACAAATCAAAGTCTCTCTCTGTCTCTTCCCCTCCCTTCCACATTCTTTCTTAAAAAAAAAAGAAAAACATCCTCAGGTGAGGATTAACAACTGCAGCAAAATAGTGGGCCTAAGGATTAAGGAATGTGTCTCTAATTTGGTTCAATTTAATTTTATTTAGGTTTAGAGAGAGAGGAAAGCAAGATTAGTTCTCATTCACTCTTTAGCTCTCATTCAGTTATTTATTGAACTTAATGTGCATTAAGCAGAACAGCAAAGCTACCCTGTGAACAGATTAGATTGTCCTGTTGTTTTGTGCTCACAGAGGAAATTAACAGAGCAGAGGGATTAAAAATGCACATCTTAGAAAATACTAGATTCAAATTCTGACTTTCCTCACACTAACTCTGACAAATTTCTTTATATTCCTAAGTAGTTTTCTTCTTATTTTTAATGAACTATACATTAATACATAACTCAAGAATTTCAATGAGCATTACATAACATCATGCATCCAAACCACTTTAACTCAATAATGTGCACTGTCTGCATTTCCATTGTACATTGCAACTTGGTGTGGAATAGGTGCATATGTGCATATATCATTGCAGTATAGTGGGATTAACTGTGGGTCAAGTACTTTGCATGTGCTATCTCACTTACCTTTCATAATCATCTTTCTATTATTTTCATTTTACCAGTGAGGACAGAACATTTAAAAAACTTGTTTAAAATCATCTTATATAATAACAAGAGGGCTGCTCCCATTTGGTCAAAGATCCTGCCCCCATGTGGACACAAGATGGCCACCACAAGATGGCCGGCAGGGGAGGGCATTTGTGGACAATCAGGCCAGCAAGGAAGGGCAGTTTGGGGTGATTAGGCCTGCAGGGGAGGATAGTTAGAGGTGACTGAGATGGTGGAAAAGGGAAGTTGGGGGCAATCAGGTTGGCAGGGGAGCAGTTAGGCTGCAATCAGGCTAGCAAGGGAGTGGTTAAGAAGTGATCAGGCTGGCAGGCAGGTGAGTGGTTGGGAGCCAGCAGTCCTGGATTGTGAGAGGGATGTCCAACTGCCTGTTTAGGCCTTATCCCAGTGGTATCAGGCCTAAACAGGCAGTTTGACATCCTTTGAGGGGTCTCAGATTGGAGAGAGTGCAGGCTGGGCTGAGGGACACCCCTCATGCATGAATTTTGTGCACTGGGTGTCTAGTTAAGGGACAAAGTCAGGACTTAAATCAAGTTCTCTCTGGTTCCCAATATGTGTTTTTTCACCCAGCAATGCTGCTTTCTGAGATAAAATGTAATACACAAATGCCATGAAAAATATTTATTGATTAGTGAAAATCTTGTGGTACAGTACTATTACTAACCAAATCTCCATATTTATATTAGTATCCACACATAAAATCAAATTGTGAAAGTAAATGTAAATTTTCTTATTCAACAACATGATTTTCCAGAGACTTTCCCACTGAATTTGCACTTTCTTCTCATAAGTCTTTATATAGATGAGTTTTAGTTGAATTTTCCAGCCATGCTTATGGTGATTGCACTTGCTAAGTCAAAATTTAAGAGACTATTCTGAAAATAAATAATCCTTCTTAAAATTACATGTGAAGTTTTATACATTAAGCACAAATAGTTAGAATCCTTTTTAATATTATATGAAGCAAGCGGGGTGGGGGGAAGAGATTAACCAGGGAATTTATATGCATACTAGAGGCCTAGTGCATGAAAATTCATGCACTGGAGAGAAGGTCTCTCAGCCTGGCCTGCCCCTACTCACAGTTCTGGAGCCCTCAGGAGCAGGAAGTGACCTGGAAATTAGGGGAAGGTGACGCCTTATCACACTGCTGCTGCTGCCACTGCTGGCAGCACAAGCCTCAGCTAGCCATGATTATCAGAGCCTTGGTCGACCATGGGCAGCTAGGTAGCCACCATCCAAGGCTTGCCTGCACTTAAGGCTGACCCTGGGCAGCTAGAGGGTTGAGGGTAGGTCCAGCCACACTGCGAGCCTGCCACCCCACCCCTAGTGGGGCTCAATGGACTGGGAGACTCTGTTGGGGCTAAGGAGATTGGGCACCACCATCTTGTGGCAATGTGCACCACCATCTTTGTGATGGTGTTTTAGTCAATTTGCATATCCCCTCTTTATTATTAGGATAAGATTTTAAATGTGAACTGTAAATGAAAAATAAAATTTAAAAAAAGATCCAAATGAAATTATATATATATATAAATATGTGTGTATATGTGTATATATATATATAAATATGTGTGTGTATATATATATATATATATATATATAAATTCTCACCTGAGGATTATTTTAAAATTGATTTTTAGAGAGAGAAACATCAGCAATAGGCTGCCTCTGCAACTGCTGACTAACTGGGATCTAACTTAAACCTAATTATGGGCCCTAACCTAGAATCCAACAGGAAATCCTTTGGTGTACAGGTTGAGACTCCAACCAATTGAGCCACCTGGCCAGGGTGTATCTGAAAAATAAGTTGTTGTTTTTTTTTAATATATTTTATTGAGTTTTCACAGAGAGGAAGGGAGAGGGATAGAAATTCAGAAACATCAATGGGAGAGAAACATCGATCAGCTGCCTCTTGCACACCTCCAACTGGGGATGTGCCCGCAGCCAAGGTACATGCCCTTGACCGGAATGGAACCTGGGACCCTTCAGTCTGCAGGCTGACGCTCTATCCACTGAGCCAAACCGGTCTGGCTGAAAAATAAGTTTTTAATATATCTCCAGGCCCTGGTTGGTGTGGATCAGTAGTTATAGTGTCCTCCCAGGCACCACAGGGTTATGGGTTTGATTCCAGATGAGGGAACATACACAGGTTGGGGGTTCCATCTCTATTGAATTGATTGCTTGGGCAACTGATTGATGCTTCTCTATCTCTTTCCCTCTACCTTCCTCTCTCTCTAGAATCAATGCAAGGAACATATCCTTGGAGGACTTAAAAAGAAAAAAAAATACTGGTTTGGTTCAGTGGATAGTGCTTCTGCAGGCAGACTGAAGGGTACCAGGTTGGATTCTGATCAAGGGCATGTACCTGGGATGTAAGCTCAATCAGGGGCTCTGGTCGGTGATTCAGCAAGGGGCAACCAATTGATGTCTGACATGTTAGTTTCTGTCTTTCTCTCTCCCTTTTACTCTCTGTAAAAAAAAAATCAATGGAAAAATATCCTCAGGTGAAGATTAATCAAAACAAATACCCATCCCCAGTGTGATTATTTGAAGGATCATATGAAATACTTGCTGAATGAACAGAAAGGGATGGGGCATCACTTTCTAACTGTTTCAGCAACTCTGTAAGCCCGAGGGCTTATTTTTTATTTTAATTTTTATTGATTGATTATTTTAGATAGTGGAAGGGAGAGAGAGGAACACTAATATGTTGTTCCACTTATTATACAACCTCTAAGGTTGTTTCTTGTCTGTGCCCTGACCAGGGATCAAACCCACAAACTTGTTGTATCAGGAGGAGGTTCTAACCCACTGTGCTGCGTTTTGCCTGTCAAGGCCCCTCAACAAAACCCATCTGGCGTGCCTTGGCCCCTGCTGTGGGCCGGAGCTCCTCAGTCACAGCAAAGGTTTGGGTTCCATTCTGTCAGGGCACCTACTTAGGTTTCGAGTTTGATCCAGGTCGGGGCTGACTGCTGCTCAGGAATTGACCAAGGACTGTTGAGCTCTGTGTGCTCTAGTCATTTGGTGGGGAGACAGGGTTCCATTGTCGACATGGCTGACTCTGATCCCCACTATCCCCAGTCCTCCTTCAAGGATGACTTCAACTATGGAAGCTGCGTGTCCTCCGCCAGCATACATATCAACAAGGGTAGGTCGCCCTCCCAAGGTTCCATAGGGAGAGTGGGGTCTTGGAGGCAAAGCACTTTGCTCCGCCTCCCTTCAGGGCTCCTGGGCCAGAGCAGATAGCCTATTCTATGCAGGGCTTGGAGGGGAGAGCCGCCCCAGGGGGTCTTCCTAGCTCCATGGTCAGCAAACTGCCACTCGCAAGCCATGTGCAGAGCTCTTTGGCCCCTTGAGTGTGGCTCTTTCACAAAATACCACAGCCTGGGTGAGTTTATTTTGAAGAAGTGGCTTTAGAAGCAGTTAAAGTTTAAAATATTTGGCTGTCAAAAGAAATTTCAAAGGTTGTACTGTTGATATTTGGCTCTGTTGACTAATGAGTTTGCCAACCACTATCCTACCTAGGTGCTGAGAAAATGAAACTGGAGTCCTTCCTCCTTGAGCCCTGTCATCCTCCATGTAGAAAGGGACAGATGAAAGCCTCAGCAGCCTTACTGGGGTATCATTAAATGAAGATCTTTTTTTGTGTGTGTGAAAATACGTTTATTCTATAATCAATATTGTGCAATCATTGTGATTACACAATAACCTGCATTGAGTTATCTGCTGGGATGTTTGTGCTTCAGAGCATGTGAATATATTTTATTTTATTTGAGGCAGCCTCACATTCCCCAGCCTCAAGAGGCACACAGCCATGCCCATCCGCTCCTACCAGTGATTACCTGTGAGGGTGTCCTGGATAATTTGCATATCCCTCTATTATTTTATAGGATAGGCATAGCCCATGGGCACAACAGTCTGAGACAACTGGCTCTCATAAAGGCCACATAGGACAGTTGGTAAGTGAAGTTATAGCAATGAGGCTAATTGAAGTCAGAGAGATGAGCACTCAGAGCTCCACCCCAGTTCCTAGCTGTGTGGCCCTGGGCAAGTTGGTCTTTCAGGTTCAGTTTCCTCAACTGTAAAGTAGAAATTCTAGAGCTAACAAATAGCATTTATGCAAGAGGCTGTTTTAAGGATTAAATGGGATTGTGGTACAGATTAATTAGCCCAGCTCTGACAATTCACACTGAATACTCTGTGGATGTGGTGTTGGATGCTGTGTGGTTATATAGGTCTTCACAGCCAGTTCTTTCCAACTTCAAGCAAAACAGTTCAACAAACAGCCAATTTATAAGAATAGCTAAATCTATGAAAATATGTTTTGATGAAAAATATCCCCTATAAAGCTCTTCGCTTTCAATTCTTCTGTTTGCTTCAGAGATATCTTCAGTTAGGTAGTAATGCACACATGAAAAGGGCTGGCAAACTTTATTTGAACAAAGAGGTGTTCATTGTGAAAGACTAATATAAAGTTAGTCTTGCTCAGCCCACAGCTGAGGAAGTGAGAGATGGGGTTCAAAAGGTATAGGCCTTGAGGTATCAAATCAGAAAGATCAACCTGAAATGTCAAATTCATCAAGTTGTACAATAGTCTATATATTCATAGAAGAGAAAAGACTTCTTCCACGAAAAGACAGTAGAGCTTAGCCTGGTGTTCAGATCTCAGTTTCTAACACCATTCTCCAGTAGAAGAGATCACAACTCTTGGATAAATGGCTTGTTTTAGAGCCAGGGCATAGAATATACAAGATAAACTGTAGCAGCTTATAGTGCCAGAAACTAAGAGAGTATTTGCCCTACTCTCTTCCTAAAACACAAAATGATGAGGTTATGCACAAAGGACACAGACTCCAGCTGAAAGTTTTCAATGTCCAAAGCAGGATCAATTTGAGTAACAAATAATATATTCTTGATCTATAGCCCTGAGTACAAAATACAGTACATTCTGATATAAATAAATTATAGAATAAAAGATAAGTAGGGGAGAAGAGATAACTCTCCACTAGAGAAGAATTTCAAGTAATGAATGTAAATACTAGCTCAGCTACTCCTTAATTATGGATATGCTTTGTGACTTGCCTACAAAGAGTACAGTATAGAAAGGGGAAAATAATTGTACAGTGGAAAATTCTGGCAAATACTATTTTTGATAATTTTGCAATATACTCTTATCAGAACTATAGAGATAGGTCTGACACAATTTTGAGATCCTAAGCAGCAGAGATCATGTCCCTCTATTGGAGAAAGGCATCGGAAAGGCTTTTGCAGACTGAACTAGGTGCCAGTCTTTGCTTTGGACAAACACAAATTTAATGAACTGTCAAGTAAATATAGAAAAACTATCAGAACAGTATAAGACAATAGGTAGTTAATAAATAAATGAATGACCACAGTAATGTAATTCCTGACTTATATATATGTCAGGGTCCCAAATGTGCTACTTGACTTCCATTACAGAGAGTCCTTGGGTTATGTTGGACTCGACATATGTTGTTTCATGATTACAAGGACATTTCCCATTTATTTATTTAAAAAGTTCCATCATTTTGATGTTTGTACATACCTGCTTTATATTTTTTATTATTTATTTACCACAAGTAAAGGTCAGGAATTGTTATATTTTTTTATTTTTTTCATGTTTCACTTCATTATTGTTGTGTATGTGCTCCATGTGAGTGATGTAGGTGCTTATGTAGGCCGGTTCAGACTTACGGAGAAAATTGTGTTACGTCACACCTTAGGAATGGATCTCCGACATAACCCAATGACCTACTGTATATTTACACCAGTCTTGTTTGCAACCTTCTACTACTTCCCAAATATAAGGTCATTTCCTACAATCTGCCTTGTTATTTGCCCTACTCTCTTTCTAAAATGCTGAGCAATGCTATTTTGCCCTTCTAATGCTGATGATTCTGTTACAAATGTCAATGACTAGAAGTAATTTTTAAAAAATAGGAAAATAAGGAATGACAGATTAACTTGGGCCTCCAGGATATCAAAGGGGGAGCACAGATCTGGGATGGAAGCATTGAAGTTTTTTGGTTAATTATACTGTTTGTATTGCACTAGACTCCTAACATTTGGGGGAGGGAAGAAGAAAATTGTTTTTAATAGAGCTAACAGAACCCATAAAATGCTTTTATAAAATTTGATAAAAATCACAATGTATTATCCATTTTTTGAAGATCTAGTTACCAGGGGAATTTAAAAAGAAACTCACACCCAGCTGGTGTGGCTCAGTGGCTGAGTGTCAACGTATAAAGTAGCACCTGACCTGGTTGTTGGCTTGATCCCCCCATAGTGGGTATTCAAGAGGCAGCCGATCAATGATTCTCTCTCATCATTGATGTTTCCATCTCTCTCTCACTCTTCCTTCCTCTCTGAAATCACGTGTACCGGTGTGAATATATATAAAGAATATACTCCCTAGAAATAAACTTCCTAGAAAGTTAAAAAAAGAGTAGAAAAAGAAATATCTGTTGTTCATTTAGCTGACAAAAAACTTGTATCCAGAATATGTAAAGAACTTCATTAGTAAATAGAAAAATGTGAATAATTCCATAGATAAATGAGCATAGGAGTAAAAAATACGTTTAATACATTCTGTCAACAATACTGGCTTCTTTCAGTTTCAGTGGTACATTGTACCAATAGCTGGGTAAGGGGCTGGACAATGGACTGGATAAGAATACCAGGGATAAGATTCTGTGTCTTGCTTTGGCATGTTAGTTACATGTGTGTGTTTAGGTGTGAAAATGTATCAACTTGTACATTGTGAGATATAACCTAATGCTTCTAATAGGTACAGTTAGAAATGCTTAAGTGGAAATATTTTCTTATCAAAACTTAAATACTTCCATCAACTTGTAATACTCTAAGTCATTTTTCATACTCAATGTCCCATGCACGTGAAATGACCTGAAAATGAAAGTAACATAACTTCATCATAAGTCTGTCTCTGGAAGGAGGTGAAGCTAGTCTGGTTTTGTGGTAGGATTCTAAGATGGTCCCATCTGCTTAGTGAGCATGGTCCATCTAATCCTTCTCCTTGAATACAGTGTTATCAGCACAATGGATGTCAGAGATGATTAGATTATAGTACGTGGTAAAGGTGGAAGGATTTTGCATATATAATAAGTTATCCAATATGTTGACTTTGAGTTAATCAAAAGGGAGATTATTCTGGGTGAGCCTGATCTAATCAGGTGATCTCATAAAGAGATATCAGAAAAGTTTTTCTGCTGGCCTTGAAGAAGCAAGCTGCCATATTGTGAGAGGGCCATATGGCAATGAACTGTGAATAGATTATAGGAACTAAGAGCTGGCATCCAGCAAGATAATAGGCACCTTAGCCATACAATGGCAAGAGGTTGAATTCTGTACATAAACATGTGAGCTTGGAACGGGACACCACACTCCAGAAGGAAACAGCTTGGCTAACAAATTGATTGCAGTTTGGTGAGACTCTGTGCACAAGATCCAAAAAAGCTGTGTCTGGACTCCTCGCCCATAGAAACTGTGAAATAATGAATGTGTTGTTTTACCCTGTTAAGTTTGGGATGAAAACTAAGACAGCAGGAAAATAATACTTCAGAGAATCAGGATCAAGAGGAGTTAGGTATACCACACTTTGAATTTCACAAAGCTGCAATGAATGTTGCCTCCTCAAGAACATTTCAACAAACAATTGTTTGACCTACAAGTTTGTGACACTTATATATGTCTCCTTGGGATATAATTTAAGGGTAACTGTTCAGACTTCAAACCCTGGTGCTAATATCCTGGCTGACCATGGGCTCATCACTCCCTTCTACAAGGATCAGTGCTCTTGTCTTCACAGGGAGGGAACAGATGACTTGATCTGCAAAGATTTTTCATCTCAGGCAATTTTATGAAGTTGTCAGATGTCTTATGAGAAGACAAGCTCCAATGAAAGCCAGCAGTCCCTCTGTACTTTTGGATATGTCCCCTAAGTCTAGACACCCAGTTTTGTTTCCACAGTTTTTTTTTTCCATTTCAAAGTGGACAGAATTCTGTATTAACATTTTTTTGCACATGCCCTGTTTCCCCAAAAGTAAGATATACCCCCAAAATAAACCTACTTCCAGTTTTGCCTCTCGTTGTAATATAAGGCATCCCTTCCCCCGAAAATAAGACCTCCCCAATTATATTTTTATTCTTGAAACTGAAAAAGCCTGGGCCACACAAGGAGTTATAAAGAAGTGGTTTGATTTAATGCTGCTGCTTGTTATGCGAGGGAGCCAAAGAGGTCTGCTAGTCTGGGATGCAGCCAGCACTCACCATGCTAAATGATTACTTCTTGTCAAGGTAGCCTGCTTGTAGTGTATTTGCAATGCAACTGTCAGTGATTTTCTCCCATGAATTCTTCACCCAAGTCACAACCTCTTGCAGTTTAGGTTCCACAAAGTTTCCACGCTGATTTCTCTCCATTCTATTTTCAATGTAGTCATTAATTTCCATGCACAAATTGAAGAAATTTTTTCAAGAAAGAAAAATAAATCAAATAATTAATCTCGCAGGAATGACGGCCTATCTCCAGACTCTTGATGTTGCAATAAATAAGCCACTCAAGGACAATTTGTGCATGGAAATTAATGACTACATTGAAAATAGAATGGAGAGAAATCAGCGTGGAAACTTTGTGAAACCTAAACTGCAAGAGGTTGTGACTTGGGTGAAGAATTCATGGGAGAAAATCACTGACAGTTGCATTGCAAATACACTACAAGCAGGCTACCTTGACAAGAAGTACTCATTTAAGGACAGTGCTATTGCTAAACATGAGAGATTTGGTCCACTGATTCTGAAAGAAATGGAGACACAAGAAATTCACCAGGAAATTCAGGGTTTGGATTGTTATGATGATGTTCCAGAAGATGATGACATGACTGTCATTGAATAAATCTTACTTTGTGTTCATACCGGTAAATACCAGTATCAGTAAATGTACCATAGATTGTTGTACATGGAAATAATGGTAGTAACAAGAAATTCTTGATATCGTAGGATTCACAGTTTGTCTGGTTATGCTGGTTTGTGATAATAACTACTACCGTACCATATACAGATAATAAATTTCCTTTTTTTGTTCAATAATAAATGTGTACTGTATTCTTCTTCATGGAAAAATAAGACATCTCCTGAAAATAAGACCTAGTGCATCTTTGGGAGCAAAAATTTATATAAGACACTGTCTTATTTTGGGGGAAACAGGGTAATATCATTATAGAAAATGAGATTTATTTTCAGAAATGGTCTATTCACTTTGATTAACCACACCTAAAACACTGCTATTGACCTGAGAGTTTTCATTTAGAACTTGCTGATGCAATAAAAATACATCAAATTATATCCACTGTTAATTTTAAATTAACTCAAAGTATTTAATTAACACCTCTTCAAAAAGAAAAATAATAATAAAAATACTTTACACTGAAGGCAATGAAGATCACTTGAGATTTTTATAAATCAAATTTAAATCCTGTATTCATCCAAACTTTTTCACAATTAAAAATATTCAGGTTAGAGATGTATATAAAACAATTAACACCTTTGAGGAGTGGATGAGGGAGAATACTAAACAAGATTTGATTATTGGTTGAAGTGAGGCTGGGGCTTTTCATAATTGTAGAAGAGTCCCTCGGTCTCTCAGATATATGTTAAAACAAGAAGGGAAAATATAAAATTTGTGAGCTCACTAAAGACCATTAAATATGATGGTACACGTAAGAAGCCTGCTCAAATATTAGTTGCTGAGGTCTTTGTAATAAAGTGGGTCTGAGTTAGTGGAACCAGTGGCTCTATCATGATTTGGATGATAACTTGGACTATGTTATTAAATTATTTGGGTCTTGTTTTCCTTATTTGAACCCAAAATTAAGTGTTATTCATACTAAATCCATATTTTCTATAATGTGTTACTAGAATCACCTATTCCTTGGGCTGTGGATATGTGTTAAAATACGCAAAGACCGCCGAAGCCGGTTTGGCTAAATGGATAGAGCGTCGGCCTGTGGACTGAAAGGCCCCAGGTTCGATTCCGGTCAAGGGCATGTACCGTGGCTGCGGGCACATTCCCAGCAGGGGCTAGGCAAGAGGCAGCTGATCGATGTTTCTCTCTCATCGATGTTTCTGACTTTCTATCCCTCTCTCTTCCTCTCGGTGAAAAATCAATAAAATATTTTAAAAAAATACGCAAAGACCATTTTTAAATGCCCAGATCAGTTTTAGAAAAGGCTGGGAATTAAGTGCATTTATTTATTTTGTTGTTGTTTTGCAATTGTAGGATTTTTTTTCAAGTGTTTCCTAGGTTGATGGGCCATGTGGATCTTCCAGGTGATTACTGTCAGCTTATTTGATGAAAGGATCCCCTAGGAACTGTGTTTAGCAGAACACCTCTTGGAAAGCACCAGATGAGTGATCTCTAAAGACCTTGGCAGCGCAGCATCCTTTGAATCTTGATCATCTTGTCTGCACTTGAGCTCTAGGTACATTCATGAACTGAAAAGGATATTAATAGGCAAAGCACTTTGACAGTAATTTACTAAGTCTCCTTGATAAAGTTAAACATTAATTAAATATTCATTAATTTCAAACCTGAGCCTTGTTAACCATGTATTTATTCAAGCATGTATAGAGAAATCTTCCCCTTTCACATATTCTTTATAGTTTCAGATGTACACGCTCACTTATATCTGAAAAGTTTAAATTATTGATTTTAAAAACTGCCTTTCAGGACATCTTGCTTCCATTGGTCCTTTTTGGATCTTTACCTAGTTCAGGTAGCCAAAAATAAAAATTGCCAAATTGAGATAGGATTGAACTCCACACAATAATAGCATAGAGTGTAGAAATGAAAAACAGTTTGGTATGTTGTAAAGATAAAGGGCTTCAGAATGGAATGGCCTAGGTCCCAGGGTTCAACTCTGAGCTTCATTCACTACCTGTGTGATCTTGGACAGGTTACCTAAGCACTTTAGGGCACTTTATCCTTATCTCCTACCATTGTTGGTATAATGAGGCTGTATATTTACGGAGTATGATTAAAATTCATGAATTAGGCATTGCTTTTCATATCCTATAACAATCTAATATTTCTTATGTGAACCTATTCAAGCTGTTGGGTACTCTGATAGCTTAACATTGTTAATTAAACATAACTCCCAGTCTCTTTAGGTTTCAATGGTCTCCTTTTTCTTAAAAGTCACTTTAGCCTTTGTATAAAAGTTCAACCTTTTAGAGTTAAGTCTTAATCTCTTTCTCTTAAAGAAGATGTTATAAATAGTACCTTTTTGCATCAGTCAGTATTTAAACCAATTAATAAATAAATCAAAGGAGTAAATAAAATAACCAAAATACCCCATTTTTTGAATCCACCAAGGCAATGCACCATTACTTTTTTTTTTTTTTTAGTTTTTAATATATTTTATTGATTTTTTACAGAGAGGAAGGGAGAGGGAGAGAAAGTCAGAAACATCCATGAGAGAGAAACATCGATCAGCTGCCTCTTGCAAATCCCCCTACTGGGTATTTGCCCGCAACCAAGGTACATGCCCTTGACCGGAATCGAACCTGGGACCTTTTAGTCCACAGGCTGACACACTATCCACTGAGCCAAACCGGTTTTGGCAGTGCAACATTACTTTAAGACATACCAATATTTCATAAATTTTAGAAAAAACACTGCTAATTAATAGCTGATAGTGAGATTTTTATAATTTATTTTAACACTTACTAAAAAAATTTTTTAACTTAACCATTCAGATATTTTATCATGCAGCAGCCTTATGCAAATACAAGAAAAATATGAACCCACTAAACTGGTAGGTTTTCTACTGCTTCTTTGTATTGGGAATTTTTTTTTTCACTCAGATGGGTCAATTTCTGAGTTTTTTTCTGCATTTTGTTGTGCTTTGTTCCAGTCTTAGTGGTATTGCATTATTAAAATAGTCCATTAGAAAACATTTGGAGACCATTGGTGCTGGAATTTTTATAATAATGTAGGAGTAGCCTAATTTTAACTCCTGCTTCAAGGATGTTTATAAACATATGTGATCTAGCTCCTCATTGTATGTTTTTTAAGACTTAAAACCTTAAAAATCTTCAGGATTTTCTCCAGTATCTCTGATATTCATTCAGCAAGTTTTGACATGAGCTCTTTTGATATTAGCAACTGTGTAGGAAATGCTTGTCACTGGACCAACAGTGCTTCAGATGCTATCAGTTGTAACAATTTCAGAAATTTTAAAATTCAGAAAGTTTGTGAGTCTTAGAATCACTGAAATATGGCATCATCTTTACCAATGATGCAATATATTTTTAAAAAATGTGATTAATACCTATGAGCAAGTAATGTTTCCAATACTGAACAGAGACAGTCTGAGCTACTCACACAGAGGCCCTGGGTCTGGCCATGCATGTTTCCAGCAAGTAACTCATTGCCAATCCTAATATACAAAAAGCCAGAGGCTGTCACAACCAAAACAACTGTATGGACTACCAAACAGCAGGCTGCATGGGGTGAGAAGGCTGGCAGGGTTGTTAGTGAGAAACGACCAAACAACTGAACAGCAGGCTGCGTGGGGTGACCAGGCAGGCAAGGGGAGGGGGGCAGTTAGGGGTGACTAGGCCAGCAGGGGTACAGTCAAGGTGATCAGGCCAACAGGGGTGGCTGCTAGGGGGCTATAACCCCTAGCTTTGTGATATAACCCCGTGCTATCTCCATGATGCCACACACTGAGATTTTGAAGGCTGGAAGCCCAGAGGCTTGATGCTATAAACTACATAGAGAAGTGAGTCTCTGAACCTCTGATATTCTCAGATATACCCAGAACCCATACCTTTCTAAATGTGTCTATTGCTCTCTGCTCCCCTAGGTTCCACACTAAGAGGGAGAAAGTTCAGACACACTTTTCTTTGACCTTTCACTATCAGATTTTATTGCCAGTTCTACCTCATGGTTGAAATTAATTAGATTTCAAATTTTTCTTCTTCTTTTTTTAACAATATATGGTTACTGAGGTAAGCCATATATTTAACTCAAACTTTACTTATATGTCATATTTGTTTTCCACTAAAAAACCTTTACTTTAATTTACTCTGAATAATAAATCTTCTATCCTGAAGTATCTTTTGCCCAATTAATTCAAAAGAAAACACCAAAATGTTTAGTAAATAAAAATGTAGGGTGTAACACACCCTTTTAATTTGTTTTTAAATATTTTTAATAGTTAAAGTGTTTAAACTTTATAATTCCTAGTAGGAAAACATTATTTGAACAAATACCATTATGGCAAACCACTGTAAAATGTTATAGCTGCATTAGGGACAGAGGGGTAGAGATTCTCTTCAAAGCACCCCAGCTTTCTTCATGGGAAGGTCAGAGTTACACTGGTCTGTATTATTGCAACATCCATTGAGTGATCCAAGTTGCTTTTCCTTTTTAAAAAAATATATTTTATTAATTTTTTTAGAGAGGAAAGGAAAGGAATAGAGAGCTAGAAACATCAATGAGAGAGAAACATTGATCGGCTGCCTCCTGCACGCCACGTACTGGGGATGTGCCCGCAACCAAGGTACATGCCCTTGACAGGAATCGAACCCAGGACTCTTCAGTCCGCAGGCCCATGCTCTATCCACTGAGCAACACCAGCTAGGGCTCAAGTTGCTTTTCCTTCAGCAAGGGCTTTATTTCTCAGAAGGGCATTATGCTTGATCTCCAAATTTGGCTGACAATTTACTGATGAGATTCATAACCTTTGGGTTGCTCTGATATTTTGACATATTTGTTGGGTTCTGAGCCACATCCTGGAAGGCCACCATAACTTTGGGTTCCTGCGAGGATGCAAGAACCTCTGGATCACTAAGGATTTCATTGAGCCCAGGCATTCCTCCCATTCCAGGCATTTCTCCAAGAAAATTACCAGGTATTCCCCCAGGAAAGCCACCTGGAAAAGAGCTAAACTCAGCTTCTGCTTGTCTTCTGGCTTCTTCCTCCCTCTGGGCTTTCTCATGTTCTTCCCAGACTTCTTAACCCTTTCCATTCTTGCTTTGATCTCTGGCTCTTCCCTTTCCGCTCATACTTTCTCCAATGTTCTGCAATTTTCTGAGCATTTGGTTGAACTTCTGCCAGCATTGCACTAGCATCTTCATGAAAATCCAATTTACATGCAAGTGCAAGATCATGGGCTGCTTCTTCCCAGTGGTCCAGAAGTCTGTGTGCTTTCCTTCGCCACTTGTGAGGTTGAGCTAAATCAGGATTTATTTCAGTAGCTCTGTCACAGTCTCAGAGAGCAGCATTTGGCTTCTGTAATTTGATGAAGACGCTGGCTCTCTTGGCATAGAGAATGGCCAAAAGAGGTTTAGCTTGATAGCATCTGTGAACAAGTAAGTCTATGGTTTTCTGTAGTTCACCATTTAGGGCATCAGTGGCAGCCACTTTTTTATTATTTGCCTGATCCATCATGTTGTCAGTTATCTCTACCTTTTCATCTCCCATTTCTTGAGTAGCATCAGTGTCTGGTTCAATCACACCCTCATTGTCAATTTCTAGATCACTTTCCTCACTTGATGGTTCATCTCTCTTTATGTGTTCCTCCACCTGCTTACTATTTGTTTTTTTCTCCTTATTTTCTTTTGGTTTAGTTTATGAGTAGCAGGGGGTATTTTACCTCCCGTGCTCTCCATCCACTCCCTCAGGAAGCGCATTTCCTCCATGTGCAGAACGCTCGTGTCCTGCTTACACATTTTCACAAAGGCCCAGAGTTCTCTCACTTTGTGGGGGTCCATGGCAGGCAAGTCGCCAGTGCTGCGAAGGAGGCGTGGGGTTGCAGGCACAGGTGCTACCTTGGCCAGACCATCAAAATTTTCTTCTTTTCATGTTGGGGTATTCCTCTTTCTTTGTATCCCTTCTTTTCTCTAGCTATACAATGGCCAAGGAGCATGATTTAAGGATATAGTCATAGTATGATGTGTTGTTCAAATTAACAGAATTATGAGTAAGAATGGGGGCATTATTCATAATTACATTGAAAAAAACAGGCATAAACCAGGCACAACCAAGCAGCATGGATATTGTTATATGCCACCCATATACCCTTCAGGAGGATGGGTTCAGCTGAGGAGGGTTAACTTATTCAAAGTCACCTCTTTAGCAGAGCAAATTTTATCCAATGATCAGCCCTGTCTATGTATGTGGAAGGTGGTATAAGTGTTAGGCCCATTCAACTCTCCTCATGGCTATTCTGTATGGTCATCTCACACTCAGAACTCCCAGTAGGGTTGCCTAGGGCCCATATACTGAAACTGCATCTGTTCAGCTCTATTCTTTCTTTCCCTTTCCTTCCTCAAGTATAAATCCCCAGGGTATTCTCTAAATCAACTTCCTTCTCTAACTTCCATTGTCCATCTGTCAGTCTGCTTCTCAGGGAAACCTACCTGAAACACTGAGTTGCATGGCCATCCTATTGATGAGGAACATTTTATAGCATGTAAATTATACCTCAAAAAGCCTGACTAAACACACACACACACACACACACACACACACACACACACACACACGCATAACATTTACACAATATTGGAAAAGTAAAATTGGAAAAACATCCCCTATTACTATGTGATGTTGGAGATAACCTCACCTCACCTAAGATTAAAATGAGAATTGATAAAATCAATGTGAAGGTTCTGGGAGCAAGTGTGACATTTAATAATCTAAGAAACAGTCAATCCTAGCTTTTCCCCTTCACTTTTCCTATTATTTCACAAAAATGAGAATTTGATTCTTCACAAAATAGGTGATTTATTTTTCACAACCCTGTTTCAGATATCCTGAACCTCATTATAGAATGCTTCATTACAGAATAGGATCCCCACTATACCCAAAGTGTTAATTTCTAACATTTTAAAAGGACCTCATTAATCATGTTATGTTAGTATCACATGAAAGGCTGAGTTATTGCAAGAACTTCAGCAAAATATTATAGTTAAGATACAATCTGGCATGAAGTAGTACTTATATTGTTTTTAAATAAAGTGCTATACCTATTCATTCATTCATTCAACACGCATTTATTAGATGTCTAATATGGGGAGACTACTTCTCACAGGTTTAGGAATTTTATTCTGGCCCTCTAAGAAAACATTGCTTAGGAGTGAAAACAGATCTATAATTGAGCATTTTTTAAAATGTCAAATATTATGATA
Source organism: Antrozous pallidus (assembly GCA_027563665.1). Taxonomy (NCBI): domain Eukaryota; kingdom Metazoa; phylum Chordata; class Mammalia; order Chiroptera; family Vespertilionidae; genus Antrozous; species Antrozous pallidus. The sequence continues at coordinate 51,400,865 of CM050520.1, read as the reverse complement.
GAGAAGTACCTGGGTACTGTGGGAGTTAGAACAATTAAACATGGCAAAAGCAATCACAAAAATCTTCTGAGATGAGTTGAGGACAGGTCTTGATTCTGTTAGAAAAATAAGAGTCTTCTAAGGCCTCCAAAGTGTGGAGAAAATTTTAAGGCAGAGAAAACAACTCTTGTAAGGGCATAGAGATATTATAAATCTCAGGGTCTGCAGTAATCCACAAGTAATTTTGTAGGTCAGAATTATACTGTTTGTGCATGGGGGAGGTAATGGGAAGGGCTATAAGAGTTAATAAGAATAGTTAACCTTAACTCCTGCTATAAAAAGACAAAATGTTCTGAACATATAGTTTATATTATCATTAGTTTCTCACAACAGCTCTATGAATTAGGAACTGTGATTATTCTTCATTTTATAAGTATCGCACCAAGGGATTTGTCCAAGATCACATTTAAAACAAGTGACTCAACCAGGTTTTTAACCTAGGCAGTCTGGCTCCACATTTCATGTTCTAATTCCATGCTCTACTCTCTCATTATATGGAAGGTGATATATGATTACCCCCAGAAAGCATGATTAAAATTGGATGCAAATCAATGGTGAAAACTAAATTATTTAGTCATGTATGATCTGTGGATGGAGAAGTTATCAGAAGTGTATCGGGAATATAAATGTCATAAGAAAGCATGATAAAACCAACAGATCTTAAATCGAGGCATATGTAGTATCCATCAGCAGGATTTTAAATTGTACACTTTAAAATTTGGAGATGATCAGTTTCATCAGTATAGTTATTTGTCAATGAGTGTTGGAAATTGATTTTTTTATCCAAAATTATGTTTATGTTTAACCAGGTTAGGTTGACTTAATTTCAAATTATGACCCTGCCTCTCAATGATTTTAAGATTTGAGGTAGGTCACCTAACTTCTTAGCCATAAATCCCTTGTACTTTAAAATGAGGGGGTTGGGAGATGTGTGTGTGTGTGTGTGTGTGTGTGTGTGTGTGTGTGTGTGTTTAAAGAGTTTTGTGATGATTAAATTTTAAAAAGTTATTTTTAATTAGTTATTGTTGACATGCAATATTATGAATTTCATGCGTACATATCAGTAATTAGACATTATGTAACTTAATAAGTGTTTATCCTGATAAATATCATACCCATTTGATATCATTCATAGTTATTAGAATATTATTAACTATATTCCCCATGCTGTACTTTATATTCATGTGACTATTCTGTAACAACCAATTGGTATTTCTCAATCCTTTCACCTTTTTCACCCATTCCACTAATTCCTGTCCCATCTGGAAACTGTCAAATTGTTTTCTGTGTCTATGAGTATGTTTCTGTTCTGCTTGTTAATTTATTTTTTTAGATGCAGTTATTAATGGATATGTATTTATTGTCAATTTATTATTCATATTTTAACCTTTTCCCCTTTACAGTTCTAATAGAATATCCTTTAATATGTTATCTAATTCTGGTTTTTTGGTGAGGAACTGCATTAGCTTTTTCTTGTCTGGGAAGCTCTTTATCTGTTCTTGGATTCTAATTCCTGAAATATTGTAGTCTCTTGATAAATGTAGTTGGCTTTTTCTTGTTACCCTACAGAATGCTTTTTAATAATAAGTGGTTTTAGGTGACTAAGATTAAAATGCTAATGACTGTCAAGTTTCAGCCTTTTCCTGAGAGATATTTTTGCTTTTGATGCACATTAAAAAATATTCCTTCCACTGCAATTATTTTGTATAATATTCAGTAACTTTGACCTTACAAAGTCAATATTGTTGTTTGTATTCCTTGAGTTTTGCAGAAAACAAGGTCCCAAGCATTGAAGCAAATCTTTTTTTGTCTCCCTTCATCTATTTTTCCTGCCTTAAAGAAATGTTTCATATATTTGACTCCTCTATTTATATCTCAATTCACAGTTGTTACAAGATTTGCATGTTCACATTCACATTTCCATTTGTAAGATTTATATAGAACATGTCTTTTGCATAAATGTTCAACATAAAATACAAACTTACAGGAAGAATAAAAAGCATTTTATTCTCCAAGAATATATAAGCCCTGAACATGAATTCAATAAAGACATTCTACTGGGGCAAACATTTCTAAGTGTTGAGCAATCATGTGGGGAACTGTGAAACTGAACACTTCCCAGTAAGAAGAGCTGTGGATCAAGTCTTTTAGAATAGGGCAGAGTGAAAGAAGCCCAGGATTAGCTCCAGTTAGAAAGAGAATATGAAGATGGTGCGAGGCAAACCCCAAGAGGGATGTCAAATTCTGCAGAATGGGTCCGCAAGGGCAGCTTGATAATTATTACTAGCTTTACTATTTAGACAGTCACAGGTAAAAATATAGAAAATAGAGTCATCAAGTTGTTTGTGATGAAAAACTAAAATTCATCGGAAAAGGAGGATAATTAGGCAGATATATGCTGGTCCCCCGCAATATGTAGCATGTGACCGGGGACAGACAGCTTATATTTCTGAGTGTTTTCATAACTATAGTGACTAAGATAATGCTTAGTTTACAGTACTATTTTGCATGTTACTATGGTATTAATATTTAAACTCTATAGTAACATTTTAACATAATAGATGTTAGATATTATTCTTATGAAAGTCAACATTTTTAATCTATCAAGATGGTGAGAAAGAGAAGAAGAACAGAGAAATTCAACTGTATAGTTAACTTTGACTTCTTAAGTCTTCCTCAAAATATGCCTTTTTTGCTGTTAAATATATCTTATTGTGGTATATTATCTTTTCATTTTTAAATGTTACTTAATTGGCAACCCCTAAAAGAGACTACACTGCTTTCTGTCATCAAAAAGTGTGAAAACTAGTCGTATTCTTGTTAATAATTCCCAGAGGCACTAGCCAAAAGCACAGCCATAACATTCTGGAATACTTTGTTCTTTAATCTGTTGACAAAACTTTATTCTTTTTTTTCCCTAAAAGAGACATGGAATTAATACTAATTATATTTGTTCTTCTACATGATTGATTTCACTTGCATAGATTTCATTGACCACATTATTTGAAATAATATACATAACTAATAATCTGTGTTAGTTATCACTAAAGTACCCTAACAGAGAAATTTCCAAGTCTCAGTGGTTTGATACAATAGATGTTGTTTCTCATTCCCCAAAAGACCAGTAGGAATAAGGAGGAAAGAGAGAAGGGTAACTGTGCTTGAGGGACATAGCCAATAGAGATTCTGTCCTTTCAACATTCATAAGATCACCATGGATTTGACAGCCACTAGCATAAAGAAAAATCAAACACAAAAAAACAATGAAGCATCACTCAGGAGGTTGGACCAGGTGTAGAAGCACTGTACATTTATTCTATTCACATTACTTGGTCAAAAGTCAGATATGGTTCTATCTAAATCCAAGGGGCTCAAGAAATATAGTTTGTGGCTGACTGATATTTCTACAACATAAAAATGTAGCATAAATTTTGATGATCAGATTTCTGTTGATGCCACAGTCCATATTTTAAATTCTTAATCTGTTCATCATTCATTGAAGAGCTCAGTTAACATCTACTAGTCTACGGTACCTTGTCTCTAAAAGGGGACTCAGTCTCTCTCTCCCTCTCCTCTCCTCTCCTCTCCCTCTCCTCTCCTCTCCTCTCCTCTCCTCTCCTTTCTCTCCTCTCCCTCTCCCTCTCCCTCCCTCTCTTTTCCTCCCTATTTCCTTCATTTCTATGTCTCTTGCTGAAAAATAATTTAAAAATATTAAAAAGTAAATAACAATAATAATAATTAGAATAGAAGTGATGATATCCACCACAAAGAGATCTGAACCATTCAGAACACTACAAAGACAAATTGGATGCTTGGTATATGTTAGTCACATTCACATTTAGGTCTGAAGGTGATATGATCCTTTGATAGTATTAGAATTTTCATTTTAGAAAGTTTGTAATGTTTTGTTGTAAAAAATGTTTCCTCTCTATAAAAGTCACTAAATCTAGAATTTAAATAGAACACACTTTGAAGAAGACTGTAAATGCCCTGTTTGCTTTGTACTATGTGCACATGCTTTCCACAACACAATTTACTAAGGAATGGGATGAGATAAGTTGGGATGTTTATTATCAAACTCTGTCCCTTACATTTTAGCTACATCAGTGAAAGCAAGTTTCTGGATTCTAAGTGCTAGAAAATGAATTACTGAAGTGTGAAAACAGAATTGTGTATTGAAAATTGCAAAACACGCAGTGGCTGGCTGGTCTGCCTTATCAGAGAAGCTGGTTTTGTTAGGACTTTAGTGGTGAAACTTTAAAGGTACCTCTACCTCCTATGAGAAGTGAATGCTTTACCTCTTTTTTCCTGCTTCTTGCCCCTGGAAAAACTTCCATATCTAATATCTTGTAAATGTTAATGAATTCGGTATCATTTCTTGTACTATCTCTGCAATTTTAATCACTATATATTCTAAAGTGGTGACTATATTTTGCAAACCCCAAATTGGGACATATTGCTTGACACATGGTCTGACCCTGGGCCATAAACTATGCCAGGAGAAATGCGTAGACTGAGTCACAGACTAAAACTATAAGCCCTAACAACCACTAATTAGTCCTATGACATCAATCAAGCTGTTTCATTCCTTGGACAACATGCTTATTGAAAAAATCAGAAAGATAAACATGAAATGTGCAATTTACATAATATTTTAATTTTTTTATCTTGTGTGTATGCACAAGATATTTTGAGAGGCATTAATAGAGAGATACTGGAATTTCTGGAGTATAACATATATAATTAGAACCATAGTGAATTTCTGAACTATTTCTAAGTAATTTGTTCTAGAACTTAAATTGAGAGAAGGTGAAAGAGGTGAAGGTGAAATTAAAAATAACTAAACACTGTGTGTCTGCTACTGAGAAAAAGCCAATATTTACAAAAACTAACAATCTTTTTAACAATCCTGTTATGGATGTTTCAGTTTTATGAATGAGGAAATAGAAACTTAAAGAAATTAAGTAATTTTTGCAAGGTTGCACAAATTCTAACTTACAAAATCAGAATGTAAGCCCAGTCATGGCCTTTTGGTAAAACTAAATTAAACCCCTAGTACTACTGTTTGTCTCTCCTTCCCGCCAAATGATTCAAATATATTATCCCAACACCAATCGATTCTCCCATTTCCCAACACCAACTTGGTGTCCTAAAATTCAATAAAAAAAATCAACAATAACCCCTTGGAGTTAGTGCAGATCCCAGAGGTTAAGGGGACTGTCCTGTGTTTTAGATGTTAGCAGCAAATGGGGTCCCTAGGCAACCTACATTCTCCTTGGCTAACTACAAACTCAGGGGATGGATTATTTGCTACAGTGACTTCGCAGAACTCAGAAAAGTCTTATTCTTGCTATTACAATGCATTATAAAGGATACAAAACACACTAGTTAAATGGAATAGATGCATGAGACAAGGATGGAGGGAGGGAGGGACTATGGTAATTATAAAGAGACCTTCCATGCTTTCTTTGGGGACATCATTCACCCAGCACCCACAAATGTTCTTCAGACTGGAAGCTCTCTCAAATGTCATTGCTTCAGAGTTTTTATCAAAGTTTTATATTCCATAGGTATGATTGATTAAATCATTGGCCATTGTTTGGATTTCATCTCCACCCCTATCCCCTCTCCAGAGGCCAGGAGAGTAGGAGTAAAGCTGATAGTTTTAACTCTCTGATCATGTGATGGGTTCCTCTGTATTACCCATTTTGAAGTTAGCCAGGGTGTCCCAAGAGTTCACTCAATAGCATATACTCAGGTATGAATAAAAGGAGCTTGTTATGAAAAGTAAATTATACTCTTATCATTCAGGAAAATCCTGAGGGATTTTAGGAACTCTGTGTTAGGAACCAGGGACAAAGACCAAAGTATATGTATATAGAATCAGAATCAGAGGAACTTTTCCCATTTATATAATTAAAAATTAATCAAATAGTGCCTTTTGGTTTAGAAACAATAAATTATGTAACAAACTAAGTTTAGGTGCTGCAAGAATGGACTATATCAATTTGGTTGACCAAGTTCCGGTACCAGCAAAGACACTCATTCCTGACAAGTGCAAGTTGGAGACCAAGCTCAGTACCATTTGGCTCCTGGAGAGAATATGTCCAATGACCACATTTTTTTAGCTGATACTTTATAGTTTTGTGGTATTTAAAACTGAAGGTAAAGATGAAAATCTAAATTATTGACTGGAAATATCATAACTAAGTGGGAGTTTACTTGTTCTAAATGACTTCTTAAATCTGAAGAGAGCAAAAGTCTACCTCATCTTCATAAGGTATGTATCAGAAAGGAGAAACTTTCTCCAAATGTTTAGCACATAAGAAGAACATATGAGCTTGGATTCTGTAGCTACCAGTTAAACATTGAAAGAAAACTCATAAGAATTATATATAATTAATCATATATTTTATATATATTTTTACTGCTAGGCAGTAAATCTATAAATGTGAGTGCTGTGAATATATTCACCAATATGCTTCCAATAGCTAGCATAGCATGTAACACATAGTAAGAACTGAATACAGAGTTTTTTAATGAATGAATCAGAGAGACCTAGTTTTGAATCTTAACCTCAATATTTCTGTGTCCTTGAACAAATTACTCAAATTACTCAATTTCCTAAATATTTATAAATTTAACTTTTTAAATTATTGTGCATTTTAGTGTAATAATGTATGCAGAGTTCTCATCATACAGCATGCCAAATAGTATGAATTTAATAAAAGTTAGCTATTATTACAATGTTTATCCAAGTTTAAAGAGTACAGAATGAATAACAGGAATAAAGTTTATAATTTAGGACCTATGGCCCATATTTTCATAAGCCATTCACTATATTTCATGAAAGCTCCTAGATTAAATCAAGTCTATTCTTATTATTATCTTGCACTTAGTAAATATTCATGCTAATTGAATGAATGTGTGAATGCATAAATAGAAATATGGTATTAAAGTTCAACAAACAAGTAGCTGACTATATGTCATGAATATAATGATGAAAAAAATATAATCTATACACTAAAGATTTTAGAGTGGGTTTGTGGAAAAATATCTAAATAGATCAATGCAATAAAGTATGATAAAAACATCTAAATATCAATAATTACACATACCATTCACAGAGCCACAGAGTGAATTGTCATGAATGTATTTAGCATGAGAGTTGAACAATCTGAAAAATGTTTCCTATCCTTTTTTTAAATCACTTAACGGGAATATTTCACATCTTTCTGCACCTATTTCTCAGATGCAGAAATTGAGGCTGAGAGAATGACAGTGATGTGTTCAAGATTTCACTGCCCGGGAAATGACATGCATGCATTCTGAGATCCCCTCCAGTATCCCTCAATTCAATCTTTTAGCATTACAGAAAATACACATGCAGCAGGACCAAAGACGTATTGCATTTTGCTCATAGAAGACAGTTAACTGCCTCTGTTATGTCTCTATCAACCCCTCTCCTGCCCTCCTAGACCCAGTCCAGGCTGAATTTCTAGACAGGGACTGCACCATTCCAGAGACTTTTTTGAACTGTTACAAATTAGAATCCAGGGGGAAAGGCTCACTAGAGGACATCACAGGAGAGGTTCTCATTTTTTTTCCTTTTGAAGTTAGGTCTCATATATTTTTCTCATTACAATCATTACTGTGAAATATGATTTTTTAAAACAGTAATTTTCTAGAACAAAAGGGATAATACCATATTTCAAACGCTTTACTGTGAAATTAAACCTTTGAACTACTGTGAAAGAAATTATTCCCTCAAGGCTGCAGGCTTAAAGGTTATTAAAAATTTAATTTTAAAGAAGGCATCCAGGAAGAAAAAAAAAAAGACTATATATGCTACTTAGAACTCAGATTGCCAAACTTAATAACTCCCATCGCTCCTTATTTTTAAATAATCTGGCAATGGGAGCAAATACACTCCTTTTTTTTTTCAGTATCAAATCAGTATGTCAACAGATGGCTCTTTCCAGGCGTCTGTCTATATTCCAGGGGAAGCACAGGCATTGCAGTGGCTCTGCCGTGTCTCCTGCCCCCACCACATAAGAGAACATAGCACAGTGTAGATTTATTAGGTACAGGACACACTGAGCCCAAAGGATCCCCAAAACACCGGGTGTTTTTGCAATAAAGAGCAAGTATCCAAACTTTGCAGTTTAAATGGTCCGTCCATACCTAAAGGCCTGGTGTGACTGAATGTTTCAATTTTCTCATCTGTAAAATAAAAAGAACTTTCTAGTTCTGTGATATGGACATGTGATTAACACCTTCATTAAACAAGCAGTCTGACTTTACCTTGATTACTTTCTTTGCTCCCTGGTTTTCTCATCTGTAAAATGAGGATAATAATAGTATTGAGCTCACCTACCTCAAGTAGGTGTTATGGAAACTAAATTAATTCATGCATATACAGTGTGGGAGACAGCGCCTGGCACAGAGCAAACACAATATGTTATTACTGTCATTATTAATTTTAACCCTACAGTGTCTAGGTAAGGCAATGCATCCTTAAGAGACACAGGTGAATAGTTAAGCCCATGACCTTAAGGAGGCCACAGCAAGTAGGAGAGAAAGCCAGATAAGCAACAGCAACAAACAAACAAAAAACCCCACCAAATATAGCATAACATCATGACGAATCTGAGGCATATTGAAGTTACTTGTTTGTGATTTGGATCTGCCTGCGTGGTGCCGGGGTGAGAGGGAGAAGTGATTAGGGAAAGCTTCCCTGAGAAGGTGCCTCAGGAAAAGCTTTCTAAACACAGAGAATTGAAAGCTCTCCAGGAGTAGGAATAAAGCCTCTTTCCCAGGCACACTGTGGAAAAAGAAAGCCATGAAAATATGGTTCTTAATCCTGACAGGAATACAAAATCATCTATGAAACTACTTACAAATACCACCCCCTGACTTTCTGAGTCCGAATCTGCTGCTCTGGATATGGGCACTGGTGATTTTAACAATCTCCACAAGCAATTCTGAGGCACAACCAGGGTTGAGAGGTATTAAGATAATGTATATTGAATGCACATTGTAAACAGCAATTTCAATACAAATGTTAGATATTATTATTACTACTTAAAATTTAAATGCCTAAATACAATGATCTCAAAGCCCCTTACAAGTAGGTGTTTTTTTTTTTTATTTTGGCCAAGTGTGTTCACACGCTAGTTAGTGGTAGATGTGGCAAGTGGCAAGCGAGACAATTCATGACAAGCTCAATAGTTGGGCTTTTGAAAAGTTTATGTGGAGTTGGGAAAATAATGCTTAAAGTAGTAGCTGTCTCGGTTCTTCTGTTTCTTATGGAACAAAAAATAGTTGTTCCATAACTGCAAGTTTACTCTGAAAGAAGCAGATTTGCCTTTTCTTGACAACATTTCTTTGCTGTAGTCTTGACTGCAGTTTCTAACACAGAAATGTATTAACCTTAAACCTACTACAACTCTATACTCTTCCCACTAGATTCTGTGCTCCTAAAGAGACTACCATTCACTGATGCTTCCCTAGCACCTTGTATGGCTCTTGCCAAATACTCGATGGCAACGCATGTTTATTTAGTAAATAATCATTTCTTGAATTTTTATTTCCCATGGGTCTAACTTGAATGCTATTTGGGTCTCTATTGTCTTTGGAGAAAGGGTTGCTTCTCAATATACAGAGTTTTTAGCTTATATGAAAGAGCATTTATGAGAACTAGTGACATTTTTCTGATATGATTATAAACAATTGTTTTCAGAGTAATGTGGACAATAATTCAATTCATATGTGTGTGTGTCCATACCAAACATGGGGCTAGTTCCATTTTTGTCCACCTGGGCTATCAACTTGAACTTCTATCACCCACATAAAGTTATTAAGACATGCTGGTCATCTGTGGATATCCTGGGTGTTGCCCTTTCTTTCTCTTCTTATCTAGAGTTCAACAGAGCAAATCACTCATTATATTTTTTAAAGAAAAATCACAAAGACTATGAAATATGTGTAAAATGAAATTTCTTATTACTGTGACTGTACCTCTCTTAAATGTCTAGTATGTCAGTTAAAATAAATTTTCTCATTATCCTCAAGCATGCCAATTTATCAAATTATGATGAACCAAACAAGGCTGTACCCAGAAATTGAGGTGCCATCATTGCATTATATGATTTTGCCAATTAATCTATAAATAACACATTGTTGAACACACTTAGAGATTTGAAAAACTAAACCATTTCTGAGTGTTCTGAGATACAAAAAAATGTAAAACAAAAAGTTTTTCAAAGAAAGTGAAAGAAAGTTATTAACTCTTGTTGAAGAAAATAAAAATATATTTATAAGAACAAGGTAGTAGATGATTACACAGATATTCAACAAATATGTATTGGCTATCTGACCTGTGCATATGATATTTTTGGACATAATAAGTGTAACTTACTAAACTAGTCTCTAGAAAATTTTCTTCAGTAGAAAATTATTTAGCAAATGTTCATTACATATTCAGAATATTAGCAATGGAGTGCAGAAATGCATAAGGAAATTATTGGGTTTATGGAACTCATACTTGATAGATAAGTCATATAAGTAAATATTTAGTAAAGGAATTGGGAAGGCAATAGGGGTGGTTTGCATACATATACAATATCCTAGTATATAGAGGCAAAAATATAGTAGTTCAGGATACCAAGATAGATGCCAGAATAGGAAGCATTTGTAAACTATGATTTGTTTTTACATCATTTTGAAGTTCAGGACATATCTAAAAAATGAAAATAACTTAAGGAGATAATGAGCTGTGCTTGTCTGAGAGAGAGTTTTTGCATTCTTTCCGACATACATTTATTTATTATTTTTTATTGATGGGGGGAGAGAGAAAGAAAGAGAGAAAGAGAGAAAGAGAAGAAAGAGGAGAAAGAAAGAAAGAAAGAAAGAAAGAAAGAAAGAAAGAAAGAAAGAAAGAAAGAAAGAAAGAAAGAAAATCTATTTATTGTTTCACTTCTTTACGTATCCACTGGTTGATTCTTGTGTGTGCCCTGATCGGGGATCAAATCCAAAACCTTGTTTTACCTGAATGATGCTCTAACCAACTTAGCTATTTGGCCAGGGCCCAACATACATTTAGAGGAAGCTTTGAGGATTGCATGGGGAACTGGTAGGGGACACTGATAGCATTACTCAATCTCTCATCAGTTATGGGGAGCAACCCATTTTTGGTCCATCATGCCCACTCCATATGACACAGCCAATTAATTCATGCATATACAGTGTGGGAGACATTGACTGCCAGAAAGCATATTCCCTCTTTATTAGATAGGTGGAAGTTAACAGAACCCATCTTCTCTTGGAGGCACATTAGAGAATAGCTCTTAGAACACAAGCATCCCCACTGAGGAATCTCATCCTTCTGCCCACCAGTTACTTAACCTATTTTTCCAACCCCCCCTTTTTTTTCCTTCTCCCTGAACCAGAGTCCTTATAAATATGGTTTTCTCTATCAACTTTTATTTTCACTGATGTTTCAGTGCCTTAAGACACTCCAATTTTCTTCTTGTGCTCTGCTGGATTACCTATGAATGTGAATTTGCAAGGAGCCAAGGAATATGACCAGTCTTATAGTTTAGAAGAGTCATTAAATGAGTTCATACCTATGAGGTGTGCAGAACAATGTATGGAATATAGTTAGTATCAATAAAGGTGAGCTATTACTATAACACCCACAATGGCTGCTACATGACTATACTGGTGAAATAAGATAAACCCACTCCTCCATCCCAACCCTTAAATGACATAGACCTAAGTTCTGAATCCTCTGCTAATGTGACCCCCGGAGAACAGAAAGCATGCCTCTCTTACCCTATCTAATAAAAGAGTAATATGCAAATTTGACCGTACCTTTGCCATACCCACAAGCCACACCCACAGCCATACCCACAAGCCACACCCACAGCCATGCCCACCAGCCAATCAGGAGAAACTTATGCAAATAAACCCCAACAAAGATTGCTGCTGCCACTGAGACCAGGAGGAAAGCTTGGGTTTCACTGGCAACAGAGGAAGCCTAGGCCTCCACTCAATGCTACAATGTTTCAATTATAAAAGATACAGAAATGACAGCAGCCACTGAGCTGGAGATAACAGAGGCTTGGGTTTCCCTGGCAACAGATAAAGCCAAGCTTTCAGTCTGCCTTGCTGGCCTAGGCCTCCACTCTAGGCTACAAAGTTACAAACAGAAATGGCTGCCGCTCCAGAGCAAGCAGAAGGCTTGGCTCCACTCCAGGCTACAAAGTTTCAATTGTAGACATAGATTAATCCCAGATACCAGGGCCTCTGCCTCGTCGCTGGGGGGGGGGGGGGGTAGCCAGCCTCTAAACCTCCACAGGCCTCTCACTCAGGCTGCCCCTCACCCCAAGGGAACCCCACCCTGATCTGAGACACTCTTCAAGGTAAACCAACTGGCCTCCACCCATGCACCAGACCTCTATCCTATCTAATAAAAGAGTAATTTGCAGATTGACTATCACTCCAACACACAAGAAGGCTGACTCCATGTGGTCAAAGATACTGCCCCCATGTGGACACAAGATGGCCACCACAAGATGGCCAGCACTGAAAGGCCTTTGGAGGTTCCAGGCCCTGCAAGGGAGGGCAGTTGTGGGCAATCAGGCCAGCAGGGGACGGCAGTTGGGAGAGACCAGGCCTGCAAGGGAGGGCAGTTGGGGGTGATCAAGCCTCCAGGGGAGGGCAGTTAGGGGTGTCCAGGCTGGCAGAGGAGGGAATTTGGGGGCAAATAGGCTGGCAGGGGAGCAGTTAGATATCAATTAGGCTGGCAGGGTAGTGGTTAAGGGGTGATCAGACTGGCAGGCAGAAGTGGTTAGAGGCAATCAGGGAGTCAGTCAGGTGAGCAGTTTGGAGCCAGCAGTCCTGGATTGTGAGAAGGATGTCCAATTGCCCATCTAGGCCAGATCCTGGTAGGATCGGGTCTAGGCGGGCAGTCAGACATCCCTCAAGGGGTCCCAGATTGGAGAGGCCGCAGGCTAGGCTAAGGAACATCCCCACTCCCCATGCACAAATTTTGTGCACCGGGCCTCTAGTTAACTAATAAATGGCCAACACTTAGCATTGCTCAGTAAAGATGTGTCAAGTAAATCAAGAACAAGCTAACTTAATCCTCATAACTTTGAAGTTCTTTTGTGAGTTGTTGCAGTGAACTGATGTCATTTCCAACCCAGGATGAAGTTTATACAACCATTCAACTCAATTTATTTTATTTTATTTTATTTTTTTATTTAAGAGGATGGATTCCCATATCATGAGTGGAAAATGAAAAAGAAGCATATAATTGGGTGAGGAGAGAGAAACTTATCTCTCAATCAATTAAGAAATGATGTCCCTTTATTGTTTTAATGAAAACATTATTTCTCTTGTCATTATGTTTTGCTGAGTCAAGGGGAGGAGATGAAGATTGTGGGAGGATAAAGAGGGAAAAAGCAATGACCAGATAGAGTCATCAAGTGTAGACTGTATATCTGCAAACCCTGACGATGGAAGGAAAGGGGTGGGCCCAGAATGACAGCTTCATTTCCCTGATTGAAAACAAGCATGACTTTTTGCACATCTTGTATTCACTTATACTTAGAATGAAAATTATAATAATAAACAATAAATGACATCCCAGGGAATTCTTTGATTAAAAAGTAATTGATCCATATAGCTCCACATCTGAGTGTCAGTCTGTCCTCCATAAAATGGGTTTATAAATATTATCTCTTTCATCAAGAGTCATGTAAAGTTCTCAGCATGCTGGTACACTCTAAAGGTTCACAAATCTGAACATTTGTCGTTGGTATATCTTTGATAATAACTCCTTCCTTCATGTGTGGGAGGTTAGCCTCATTTCACAGGGAGGGCACATGAATTGTCCTGCTCTGTCCCCTCCTTCACTTAACTAGGAAATGGAAAAGGAAGGACTCTTAACTCAGATTTTCAGAAAACATACTCCTTCCTCTGACATATGTTTTCACAACTTGCTTTTTTTTCAGTTGCAGAAATATTTTTTATTTGCCAGTTTTGATAATATACTCATGTTCTTGTCTCTCAATACATATTTTTAGAGCTTGTCATGCTTTAGACTTTAATTAAAAATAAGTACATTGGCTGGTGAAACGGGAATCTTCTCACCACATATTTATGGTAATGATTTCTGTTTGAGCATCTTCAGGTCTCTACAACTAAAAGGTCACTGAATTTTAAAGGGGATACAGAGAGGTACGGACATGCATCCACATGGAAGGGATGAGGGAGAGGTTATGGACACTCCTGGAAGCTGGATTTCCATCTATCTGGGAAGGGCCTCAACGAAGGGCACATTTGCAATAGTTACATTTGAAAGGGGTGATAGAGTCCTCTTAACCTGGACAGTGAAAGAACAAGACATGACCAAAGAAACCAACAGTATTACAAAAGGAATGCCCTATGCATTCTGTTATTATTATTAAATACCAAGGATGTATCAGACATTGCTCTATTAGCTACATATTTTTCATGTGTTATCTTTTATGCTTTAACCACATCAGATCAGTACAGACTCTAACATCATAATCCCAGGAGAATCTACATGTTTTTCTGAGTCCCCCACTTGTCCAGACAAGTACTGAGTTGGCTTTTTATGAAAACTGGGGTATGGTTGTATCAATAAGATGCACCGAAAATTATAGGTAATTGGAAATGAATAATGTGTTTCATATGCCATTTATTTTATTTTGTTGTGAAACGTAGCAATTTGTACCAAAGATCTGAATTGTGCTTATCATCTAGACTCTGGAAAACTGGAACTTGGACACTCACAAAGGTCACCCCCAGGAGTGCAGGGAGCAGAGTGAGCTGATAATCCCCTCAAAACTTGCCAGGTCCAATCTGTAAATCCATGAGCTGATTATCACTGTGTCTTGAGATCTCAGTGCCTGGTTCCACCCTGGCGGGTCGCAGGACAGGAAGAGGCTTTTCTGCTTTGACAAAGGTGGGCTGACTCTGTCTCAGGTGCCATTTTCCCTGGGCTGAGTACTATTGGGGGTTGCCAGTGCTTGAACCTCTGATCACAAGCTGACAACATGACCTGTGTATTCTGACTTGTTTACTAGCTGCTCAGGGATTGAATGAGAGCTAAAGTGGGAATGCAGTGGCCATGCTTTTCATCTTTTCCAGTTTCACCACCTGTGGCTGGGTACTCACATCAGGAAGACAGGCCCTTAGAGTTTGCCCTAAGCAGCTTTTGCCTCAGGCTCTCCTTACTGCAGAAAGGAGCAGGAGAAAAGAGCTCCCATCTGCAAAAATTTTCTGGAGCACAGCTCCATCAGCACCCAGGCTCCTGATAATAGTGCCACAATGAATGGAGATGGGAGTCATTTTCCAGAACAAAGTTTTACCTGCCCTGAAAAGTTCAGATTGCTAATGAGTGTTAGCGAAAAGCTTCTGTTGAGTGGAATGGAATCCTGAAGACATCATCTTTTTAGTTTGAGGTCATCTTCCTTAAAAATTATTTTTTCTAGATCCAGGGTTGTCACAAAGCTTCATCAAGTTTCTCCTCCCAGGTCTCGAGAGGAGATAAACCAAAGAACTTATATAGTTACTAGTGGCCCAGTGCACAGATTCCTGCATATTGAAAGAATGTCACATTCAGAATGTCAACAAAACAACCAAATTCATGATGGACAATGACAGATCGAAACACACATGTGCGATTGGCACCAGTGAGAGCCTTAGATGTATTGCACATGCTCAAGTCAACATTTATTTCTAAATTGCCAGAGTGTGCATCATGTATACCGGCTGGTTGGTTAGTCAGAGGGTTGGATGGATGGAAAGTTAGTCAATTAGCCCTTTATATATAGATATAGATATAGATATAGATATAGATATAGATATAGATATAGATATAGATATAGATATAGATAGATATGCATAGCCCATGGACATGTGCAATAGGGGGTGAAGACCTGGGGAAGTGCATAGAGGCTGGGAGGACGGAGGTAAAGAGAGATAAATGGGAGACATCCATAATAATAAAAAAAAGAGTAATATGCAAATTGACTGTACCTCTGATCAAGCTATGCCCACAGCCATGTCCACCAGCCAATCAGGAGCAAATTATGCAAATAAACTCCAACCAAGATGGCCACCACCACTGAGAGCATGAGGGAGGCTTGGGTTTCCTGGGAAACAGAGGAAGCCAAGCTTTCTGCATGCTGTTGCAGGCCTAGACCTCCACTTAATGCTACAAAGTTTCAATTATAGAAGATACATAATCCTAAGAGAAATGGATGCAGCCACAGAGCTGGGGAGAGAAGAGACTGGGGTTTCCAGGGCGATTGAGGAAGCCAAACTTCTGCAGCCCTAGCCTAGGCCTCCACTATAGGATACAAAGTTTCAAAATGGCTGTCACCACTTCAGGCTTCAAAGTTTCAAGTGTAGAACAAATTAAGCCCAGATCCCAGGGCCCCCACTTGGGCCAATGGGGAGGCGTGTCCGGCCTGCAAACTTCCACAGGCCCCTTGCCAAGGCTGCCCCATGCCCCAAGGGAACCCCCACCCTGATCTGGGACACCCTTCAGGGCAGATCAGCAGGCCCTCACCATGCACCAGGCCTCTATCCTCTCTAATAAAAGAGTAACACGCAGATTGACCATCACTCCAACACACAAGAGGGCTGCCCCCATGTGGTCAAAGACTCTGCCTCCATGTGAACACAAGATGGCCACCACAAGATGGCCAGCAGGGGAGGGCCATTGGGAGGTTCCAAGTCTATAAGAGAGGGCAGTTGTAGGGGATCAGGCCAGCAGGGGAGGGCAGTTGGGAGGGAGCAGGCCTGCAAGGAAGGGCAGTTGGGGACTATCAAGCCTGCAGGGGAGGGTAGAGGAGGGAAGTTGGGGGCAAACAGGCTGGCAGGGGAGCAGTTAGACATAAATTAGGCTGGCAGGGTAGTGGTTAGGGGGTGATCACGCTGGCAGGCAGAAGTGGTTAGGGGCAATCTGGGAGGCATGCAGGTGAGCAGTTTGGAGCCAGCAGTCCTGGATTGTGAGAAGGATGTCTGACTGCCCGTTTAGGCCCGATCCCATTAGGCCCATTGGGATCGGGCCTAAACGGGCAGTTGAACATCCCTCAAGGGGTCCCAGATTGGAGAAGGTACAGGCTGGGCTGAGGGACATCCCCCACCCCCTGTGCACAAATTTTGTGCACCAGGCCTCTAGTTTACAATAAATATATATATATATATATATATATATATATATATATATATATTTTTTTTTTTTAAAAAGTTCCTCCTCCCAAAAATCCACACAGAGCTTCCCAAGAGATGCATTCTTACTTTGCACACCATTATCAATAGTGCTCAGGTGCTCAAACTTCTATCAGTAACAATATCATTTGAGTGAAAATGTATTTATATTAATATAGGTGATTAAACAGAGAGCAGTTTGTCTTCACTTTTTAATTAAGTATGATTTGATATTCAGGACATTTTTATTAATTGATTATTAATCACTATTTACAGAATATAAAATAATTTTTTTCATAAGTCATATTGTAATATTGTCTACTCAATATTTTTTGCATGCCGCTTGTTATATCTTTTTAAATGCCTTTTCTTTTGTTCTTTTTGCATTTTAACCTGATTGTACTAGTTATTAACTTGGCAAACTCAAGACAGGTTAATTCACTTATTTAAAGTTAAGTTTCCTAAAATTTTTAAATGGGGTATTACTTGAATGGAATGAAATAAATACAGAAGACTATACAATTTTCTTTTAATTCAATGGAATTCAATATACTCTTAACTGAACATCTATTTGACACTTTATATAATTATTTCTTCTTCTTAATCACCGTGTGAAGTAGGTACTATCTGTTATTATCTCCAGTCATATAAAGAAGAAAATTGGAGCTCAGAGTTAATATATTTACTTTTTTCACAATTAATAAGTTATCACCAGAATTTGAACCCACATCAGTGTGATTCCAGAGTCCAGACTGCCTCCCCAAGCCTGAGTCATTGTTTTTAGAGATTATTTATTATTCATCTCAATATGGTCTTTCATTAGGTAAATATATTTCCTCTTACCTCCCCTATTTTACAAAGTCAGTTTGCCATGGAATGAATGTCATATACTAAATGTCAAGTCAGAGCCAGAATGGGCAGAGGAGAGGAGCAGTGTTGAGAATCTGGGAAAGAAAATGCAAAAGACAAAAGTAAAACTGTTAAGATGAGCAATTTATCTGCTGTAGAAATGTGTATCTAGAATATAGCTTTTGTTTGGGAACATTTCCACAATGTTGTTGACTAATGAGTTTGCCGACCACTGCCTAGCCCAATGTCTTAGTGCCTAAAGCTATGCTGGCTCCTGCGGCTCTTCCCTCACTTGTAGGGACATCTCCTATGTCCTCCCAATAAGTCCCTCTGTGATGCTTGAATTAATTGCGTCAGGTTTCTCCTGCTTGGAATGGAAATTGCTCTGACTGTGTCTGTTGTTATTATGACCACTGATGAATGGTGACTAAGCACGCACTTAAAACTAATAAGCTCTCAGTAAATGCTTTTGAATGAATTACTTGTTCATATTGATGAGTTTGAAGATGTTTTCTGAGTTAATATATGATGTGCAGGATGCTATAAAATAGATATATTCAGAATTTGAATAACATACAGGGTCAGAATCTATTAGAAGTGATGGTGTATAAGAAATAGTCAAGTCTTTCCAGTGAGGTACAGTTAAATCCATGGTTGGCAAACTGCGATTCATGAGCCACATGTGGCTCTTTGGCCCCTTGAATGTGGCTCTTCCACAAAATACCACGGCCTGGGCAAGTCTATTTTGAAGAAGTGGCATTAGAAGAAGTTTAAGTTTTAAAAATTCGGATCTCAAAAGAAATTTCAAACGTTGTACTGTTGATATTTGGCTCTGTTGACTAATGAGTTTGCCGACCACTGACTTAAATCAAATCCACCCCTTATCACATACTATTGCATGGGCTTGGAAAGGGCCCTTTATTTCTCTGAGATCAATTTCCCCTGTAAAGTAATCTCACATGATATTATTACTATAGACTCAGTGCATGGATTCAAGCACTGGTAGGTTCCCTCAGCCTGACCTGTGGGTATCAAGCTGAAACCAGCTCTCTGACATCCCCTGAGTGGTCCCAGATTGTGAGAGGGCCCAGGCCAGGCTGAGGGAACCCACAGGTGCACAATCAGGGCAGGGAGGGATATAGAAGGTTGGCCAATTAGGAAAGGACCGCGGGAGGGATTCAGGATGTGTCCGGCCTTTCTCACCCAGTCCTGATCACCGGACCCCAGCAGTAAGCTAACCTACCATTCAGAGCATTTACCCACTGGTGGTCAGTGCGCATTATTGCAAGCAGTTGAGTGGACTTAGCATATCATTAGCCTATTATGCTTTGATTGGTTGAATGGTTGACTGGACCACCAGACACTAAGTAATTAGGCTTTTATTATACAGGATAAATAATAACATCAATACTTAGTATTCTCATACTTTCCCCAACTCTCATGAATACTAGTGCCTGATGCACAAAATTTGTGTGTGGGGGTGGGTGGGTGGTTCTTCCTCAGCCGGACCTGCATGCTCTCCAATCTGGGACCCCTCCAAGAATGTACTACTGCCTGCCAGTTTACAGGGATCAGGCCTAAACTGGCAGTCAGACATCCCTCTCACAATCTGGGACTGCTGGCTCCAGGCACTCACCTGCCTGTTTGCCTGCCTCATTGCTCCCAACTACTCTGCCTGCCGGCCTGCTCACCCCCAAATGCCCCCCTGCCAACCTGCTCCCCCCTAACTGCCCCCCCCTGCTGGCCTGTTCACCCCTTCATTATGTCCCCACTGGTCTTCTTACCCCCAACAGTCCCCCTGCTGACCTGTTTACTCCAACTGCCCCCCTTGCTGTCCTGATTACCTCCAACTGAACCCCACTGATGGCCTGCTCACCCCGAACTGGCTCCCTGCTGGTCTGCATACCCCCAATGGCCCTTGGTGTCCCATTCTGGCCTGATCACTCCCTGGTAAACCAAGGTCCCAGGCCCTCCTTTTTTCTTTTTCTTTTTCTTTCTTTTTTTTTTTACAGTGCCTCCTTGAGCGGAGGCCAGGGCTGGCTGGAAGCAAGTATCTAATATTTATTTATCTCCTATAATTGAAACTTTGTAGCCTTGAGCAGAGGCTAGGGCCAGCCAGGATGGGCAGGAAGCTTGACTTCCTCCATCACCAGGGGCAACCCAAGCCTTCTGCTTGCTCCAACTCCATGGCCAACATTTTTGTTAGGCTTTATTTATCTTCTATAATTGAAACTTTGTAGCTTGAGTAGAGGCCAGGGCTGGCCACAGTGGGTGGGAACCTTGGCTTCCTCTATTGTGAGGACGACCCAAGCTTCCTGCTTGCTCCACCTCCATGGACAGCTGCCATCTTGGTTGGGTTAATTTGCATACTCATTCCTGATTGGCTGGTGGGCATGGCTTGTGGATGCAGCAGAGTGATAGATATTTTGCAGGTTTCTCTTTTATTAGTGTAGATAGGTTCTTTGATTGTACAAACATTCCTTGCATATAACACAACATACTAATGTAACAAACTGCATTATGAAAAAAAATTAAAGTTAATCAAAAAAACCATGTACTAAATTCTAATGTGCTTTTATTTTAAAAGTTTTTAGAAATAATATCACATCCTTGCAGTCTAAAAGCCAAATACATTTGATTTGTCATATTTTTAAAGTTTCTTTTAATATGTTTCCATAAATACAGTGCCATTTAAATCTCTGTAAGCACTCTTTTAGAAAAGCTGCAATTTTGGCAAGTTTAATAATTGACTGACCCTATTGACTTTTCTATTGATGGGTAACTGTCCCATGAGTCTTTCCAATTTTAAAATGTTCTTTAATTGATTTTTTTAAGAGAGAGATGAAGGAAGAGGGAGACAGACAGAGGAAAAAACATTCATGTGAGAGAAAAATCAATATTGATCAGCTGCTTCCTGCAGGCCTCCCTACCCGGGCATGTGCCCTGACCAGGAATGAAACTGGCAACATTTCTGTGCATGGGTTAACACTCAACTAACTGAGCCACACCAGTCAGGGCTAACCCAATAGTGTAATAGTAACAACAGTTTCCTTATGCATTTTAGTATCTCAATAAAATTATTTGCATAGCCAATAATTAGAGGAGTGAGGCCTGGGTCAAAGAGTCACTGTCGCCCTTGCCTCCTTGTGAATGCTTATCTTTCCTGACAAGGAAAAGTATGATATTCCATAGACAATCTCATGCTTCTAAGACATATTAGAAACTGTATTTAACAAACATTTTTTTTTTTCAAGGGAGTTGGGGATAATGGACTGAGTAGTCACTTTCAATTTGTGTCAAATTTTCTGATGCTTTTGTACCACCAACATTTTATCAGCTTGTCACTAGAACAAATGAAGTTGCAAATTGCATCTACCGCTTTTCATGAAATCTTTGAAACTATTTATTTTTAACATGACTTCTCTTCTCTCCTTTTTATTTCCAAAGTGTAGCAGGCCTGATTTTCAACTTTCAAGGTTCTTTGTTACTTAGTGAGTATGGCATTCATTTGGGCACAACAATTTCCTGGGGCCATGAAGGTTTTGAGAGAAAAGATTCAGTCGTATAGGGCATATTAAAGCTGAATGCAGATTGAAGCAATAAGCATGCAGCAATTTGATGAACTACCTATAGGCAGGAGGGGAGCATTTCTGACACATCAGGAAAGCCATTATGCTCCTGTTATGTTCAATAGCCCAGTTGGCCTAAAAGGTTACGGGTGATGTATGTTTTCATTATCTCCTATGGGCTTGATGCCTCACAGGACCCCAGATGGCTTATTCCGGCCACAATTCTCTTCATTTGCACTATAGCAAGGTCTGTCAGATCAAGCCAATACAGTTGTGAGGATCAGCTTGCTTTGAGGAATGTGATTCTGTGATTTCTGTAATATTCTTCTGCCTGAAAATCCACAAGAAGTTACCACCTGGGGAGTAACTAAAAGCACTTCAAAAATGTCTTTTGATTTCCTGGGTATCATCTGTCACTGTGAAAGCAAAAACAGCAACAAGCCAGCATCAACATTAGTTATAATTTATTGAACAAATATTATGTACCAGGCACCTGTATACTATTTTATGTAAACTTCTTTACTATATCACAGTAAGCCAGGTGTCATGATTTCTATTTTTTAATGAAAAATCCAAGGTCACTCTAAGCAATTAACTAATGTCTAAAATGAGATTTCTAGAAGTGTCAAAGACAGCATTTAAACTCAGGTTTGGCTGACTTCAGGAATTTCCTTACAATTGCAACTCATCTTCAGTCTAACATACAGAAAAATCGGTCTATTTCAGGAGAAATATATGTGTAATGGATATTTATTACACAATAGTATTTTTCATTTAAAGACATATGTTTAAAGGGCATGGGAAATAATATGTACTAAGACCTATTTATCTTTAGGGAAAGTAAGTCTACAAAGGAGGGTCAGAAAATTCACAGAGAAAAAGTTAATTCATCAGTGGGAACACCCTGTAAGCAAAGGCTCAGAGTGAGCCTAGAATGTACACAATGTGCTGGGGAATAAGCAACAAAGCAAAGGGTGACTTAAGACTTGAAACACTCCAATGTCTAAGCCTGTTTATAAAAAGTAAACTTGCATCCAACTGGCCTGGCTCAGTGGTTGAGTGTTGATCTATGAACCAGGTCATTGTTCAATTCTCAGTCAGGGCACATGCCTGAGTTGCAGGCTTGATCCCCAGTAGGGGATGTGTAGGAGGGGCCAATCAATGATTCTCTCTCATCATTGAGGTTTCTATCTCTCCTTTCCTTTCTGAAGTCAATAAAAATATTTTTAAAATAAATGAATAAACTTACACAAGGGAGCATTAGACTGAGTTGGATGAAACAGGAGAGAAAAAGGAGAGCTTTCCCATCTTAATTTATTTTTAAAAGAAAATTGAAGACTGAAAATGTAGTGAGTTTATGAATGAAGTTTATGTTTACAACAAAATGTGAAGATTGCCACATGTCTTATCACCTGGGATTATTACAACATTGAAACAAGTCTTCCTCAGATGAAAGCAGTTATTAGGATACACAACTTGACTTTCTTGATCCTGTTTGTCTTTATCTTGAATTTTTATTTAAACAAATTTAAAAAGAGAAATTAGTTCAAAGAAGCCAGCTGTATTGATTTTAATAGTTTATTAGTTATTAATTTTTTTTGTGTGTGTGTGTAATCATTCAGCAAATATTCCATGTGGAGTAAGGGGTCACTGGTATCTGGTTTATTGATATAAAAGCCTTCCACAAACCTTAGGTAGTGGAAGTTTTGCAGATGTTTCCAGTGTAAACATCATGTTACTTAATAAGTAGTTGGAATGACCTTAAGACTAACCCAGTAATAAGTTTGGTCATCTAAAAAAGCAAGTATCCCTTCACTTACAATGACTCCCTGCCCTATGTATAAAAAGTTGGTCCAATGTAATTGGACTTGATCACATCCATTTGTCTTAGAATGCTGTGCATTTGTTTTAGAATAAGTATTGCTCTTTTATTACACGGGCTATTTTTTGCTTTGTCAAATATCGGTTGGCCTTGAACACACTCTGGAAATAGGGATTCTTTAAAAATGCTGATAAGAATGTTCTACTAAACATTATCCTTTATAAATAACTAGCGGCTCGATACACAAAATTTGTGCAAGGGCCTTGGCCCTGGAATTCCTTCCCCCTCATCCCCTCCTGCAGCTTTACCCAGAAGGAAGGCCTTCCAGTCTAATTAGCATATTATGCTTTTATTATTGTAGATTGAGGAGGCTTAGGAGTTGATGCAACACTGTAAGAATTTTTAAACCAGAAGTACCAATCTGAACACATCTGGGACATATGTAGGTCTGCCCTCTCAAAGGGCTGTGCTACATAATGCTGACTCATTTCTTTTAAAATTGGAACACATCAATAAATATTTGCTGCTTGGAATTTTTTACACCTTTATTGACAACTAATTGATATACAGCAAACTGCACATATGTAAAGTGTGTAGTGTGATAGTTTTAACATCCTATCTAATAAGAGTAATATGCAAATTTGACCATACCTTTGCCACACTCACAAGCCATTGCCCACAGCCATGCCCACCAGCCAATCAGGAGCAAATTATGCAAATAAACCCTAACCAAGATGGCTGCCACCACTGAAAGCAGGAGGAAGGCTTTTGTTCCCCTGGCAACAGAGGAAGCCAACTTTTCTGCCTCCCTAGGCCTCCACTCAATATTACAAAGTTACAATTATAAAAGATACAGAAATGGTGGCAGCTACAGCTGAGCTGAAGAGAACAGAGGCTTGGGTTTCCCTTGCACCTGAGGAGTTGCTGGCCTAGGCCTCCACTCTAGGCTACAATGTTTCAAACAGAAATGGATGCTGCCCTGGAGCAAGCAGAAGGCTTGGCTCTGCTCCAGGCTACAATTTTCAATTATAGACATAGATTAATCCCAGATACCAGGGCCTCTGCTTGGGTCCCTGTGGGGCGTGGCCAGCCTGAAAACCTCCACAGGCCTCTCGCCCAGGCTGTCCCATGCCCCAAGGGAACTCCCACCCTGATCTGGGACACCCTTCAGGGCAAACCAGCTGGTCCCCACCCATGCACCAGGCCTCTATCCTATCTAATAAAAGAGTAATTTGCAGATTGACCATCACTCCAACACACAAGAGGGCTGCCCCCATGTGGTCAAAGATCCTGCCCCCATGTGAACACAAGATGGCCACCACAAGATGGCCATCAGGGGAGGGCTGTTTGAGGTTCCAGGCCCTGCAAGGGAGGGCAGTTGTAGGCCATCAGGCCAGCAGGGGAGGGCAGTTGGGAGGGACCAGGCCTGCAAGAAAGGGCAGTTAGGGGAGATCAAGCCTGCAGGGGAGGGCAATTAGGGGTGTCCAGGCCAGCAGAGGAGGGAATTTGGGGGCAAATAGGCTGGCAGGGGAGCAGTTAGATATCAATTAGGCTGACTGAATAGTGGTTAGCAGGTGATCAGGCTGTCAGGCAGAAGCAGCTGGGGGCAATCAGGCAGGCAGGTGAGCAGTTTGGAGTCAGCAGTCCTGGATTGTGAGAAGGATGTCTGATTGCCCATCTAGACGGGCAGTCGGACATCCCTCGAGGAGTCTCAGATTGGAGAGGGTGCAGGCTGGGCTAAGGGACTTCTCCTGCCCCCCGTGCATGAATTTCGTGCACCAGGCCCCTAGTATGTATATACCCCTGAAACAATTACTGCAATCAAGATAAGAAACATATTTACCACCCCAAAATTTTCCTGTTGTCCCCTTATCATCTTTCTCATATACCAAGGTGTCCTATCCTCACAACTCCTGATATGCTGTCATTAATTCGATTGCATTTTCTATATTTTTATGAAAATGGAATTATATAACATATTGTCTAGCTTATTTTATTCAGTATAATCACTTAAATTTCATCTGTATTGCAGTGTATGTCAATAAACTTAATTGACCTTTTGTCTCTGATATTGATAGATCCTATGTGAAAAAGTATTAAAAATAAAACTAAAATCTCTACTCTCTCTTACCCATAGAGAAGAAATCAGTTCCTTAAAAATACATAGGGATGCCCTGACTGGTTTGGTTCAGTGGATAGAGTGTCTGCCTGCGGACTGAAGGGTTCCAGGTTCGATTTCAGTCAAGGGCATGTACCTTGGTTGTGGGCACATCCCCAGTAGGGGCTATACAAGAGGCAGCTGATTGATGTTTCTCTCTCATCAATGTTTCTAACTCTCTCTCCCTCTCCCTTCCTCTCTGTAAAAAATCAATAAAATATATTTAAAAATACATAGGGATAGAATTAAGATATTTATGAAAATAATAATATTCTGGTATATGCAAACTACCAAATGAAGTTTGTTTTTTATAAACTGGACTTAGCATTACTATTAAGGTGGGCTGAATTTACCCCATTCTGTTTTATTTTTAATTATTTTACAAAGCTATTCATGGGATGATAAGAATGTATAAAAAGTTGGTCTAATGTAATAGGACTTGATCACATCCATTTGTCTTAGAATGCTGTGAATTTGATTTAGAATAAGTATTGGGACTGAAACTAATATGATTTTATGAATATGAATTTAAGTCATCAAAGCCTAATATGCTAAGTGTCCAACTGTTCATTTGACTGTTCAACCAGTTGCCTTGATGAGCACTGACCACCAGGGGGCAGATGCTCCAACTGGTAGGTTAGCTTGCTGCTGGGGTCTGGCCAATGGGGGCTGGGTAAGACAGTCAGACAGGGTCTCTCCCCAGCCCCGATTGTGCACCAGTGGGTTCCCTCAGCCTGTCCTGTACGCTCACAATCTGGAACCCCTTAGGGATGTTGGAGAGCCAGTTTTAGCCCGTTCCCCACAGGCCAGGCCGAGGGACCCACCAGTGCATAAATTTGGGCACTGAGCCTCTAGTTAATGTAATAAATATGTTTTGAGAGAATATTATATCAGGCAGAGGACTGAGGAGAAGGAATTCAAAAGTGACAAAACATACATTCTTGTTCTTTTATAACCAAAAGCAGATTTATCAAAAAGCTAACATGAGGTTTAAGCATATACACAGGTCCTTTCAAAGCCTTGTCTTTGGTGATGTATTTACATGGTCATATGTTTTGTAAAATTTGCAAAATTAATAAAGTTTAAACATACTTGATAAGAATCTAACTATGTTCCACTTTTTCTCCCCCAAACAGTAACTATTGAGGATCAGAGTGCATCTTATTACTCAACATAGTGCCTCGATACAAATTATTTGGAAAACATGTCCTCAATACTAGTTTGTTGAAATAAATGAAGCCATAAACAGTCACTGAATTTTGCTTATTCTAATTTTATCCATCTTGCTTTTACATACATTATACATTGGAATCTTGTAAACCATTTTTTTTGCACCAACTTCAAACTACATCCATTTAGGAAGGCACTTCATTCCATCTAACAATGGGTCAAACTACAAGTCAGTTCAGGTTATATGCATCACTGCCCATACTTGTAAAGCAATATTCATTTGTGGAATATTTTAATATTTTATTCACTTTGTCCTTATTTATTTACACAGATGGATGAAACTGATAAAAATAAAATTGCTAACACTAGTAAAAAGAAGAATGAGTTTCATAATCTCAGTACAATTAAGGCAAAATGGAGATCGTTAGGTTTACCTCAACTTAAGCCTCTACCAGGCACTCATTGGCCTTAAGCCTAATCAACTGTGTGTTCAATTATAAAAGAAAAAATAAACTTAATGTGCAAAATGCTAGAAATATACAATTAAACAATGTGCCTAAAGAATGAGCTTCAATTAAGGATTTTATAATTAATTGGTTTGGGCAAATTGGGAATGAAACACCTATTAGAATCTAAGTCTGTTGTTTCGCTTGTGAATTAATATTTATTATAACATGATGGTCAGATAAAGTTTAATAAAATATTATTATCCTAATTTCTTTTTATAAGGAATAAAAAACAAATTGAATTAATGTAAATGTTAAATTGCCAGTATTTAAAGCTCTGAAGAATATCTTGCATCCCACATTTTATTCCCTTCACACTATTATTATTCGAACTGTATGTGTCAGCTTTGGCAATTTCATAAGGATATTTTTAGAATAAAGGGAATTACTTAGTAAACCATTTTCTTCTCTTCTTTTTTTTTCTGACTTTATTTTTTTGCAGTATAACTTAGATTTAATAGTAGTACATATGTTTTCCTCTCCCCCCAATATCCTCCCCCCAGCCTCCCCTACCCCCCCAGCACATGTCACCACCTGCCCCCCCCCCACCCTAGTGTCTTTCATTCATTGGTTATGCTCATATGCATGCATACAAGTTCTTCGGTTGGTTGATCTCCCCCAGCACCCACCCCCACCATCCCCAGCCTTCCCCCTGTATCTTGACAGCCTGTTCAATGCCTCCCTGCCTCTATATCAATCACTCTCCCCTGTTTCTTTTCTTCAAAAATATCTTGCATCTGCATACTAGAAATACACGTACAAAAACAAAAAATGTTTGAGTCTTAGTTTCAATGTCCAACTGTTCTGAGTCCCAGTTTCAATGTCAAATAGTTCTTTATGTATACATGTCAGCAATGGTATCCAGATGGTGGACACATCGTGGCAATGCAAATTCCATCCTCTCTGGCTTGGTCCTGGGCTGCCTGCAGACATGCACAGCTGCCGACTGCTAGCATGGCAAGGTGTCGTCAGTGTCCCCCATCTCTGGACCATCCTCGTGACTGGAACAGACCCGTCAGTTCCTCACTGTTGCAGGAAACCACATGGTCTTGGAGTTGTTCTCTGAAAACACACAAACACATTCTTGACCAAGAATTAACAAAGGAATCCGACTTCTAAGTGTGCACAGAAGAGAGGAAAATGATAAGACTAATAATAAGAAGAATGAGTTTCATAACAGGATAGAATTAACATAGCTATGCATAGAAAAACAGGTAAAACCCAGAAACTTTTCACTTAAAAGAAGATTATAGTTATCAACTCAAATCTTTTGAATTTTATTTTGTTATGTTATTATCATCAAGGAATTTAGTATCTATACATTACTGCAACACCTTTTTCAATAATCCGCATGTCATGATAAAGAATCCTAGAATGTTTTTGGAAGAGAAGTTGGATTTCCTTCCTAAATTCTGACATTCAAAAGCATCCATTACCTAAATTTGTAGGACACAAGGCCACCATTTGATGGTAGTCTTGCTTTACATACTTCAATGTGAATGTGAACACATGGAAATCTTTTTTGAGAGCAGGTTCCAATTTAGCAGGGCTGGGGTGAAGCCTGAGATTCTGCATTTCTAACAAGTTCTCAGCTGCTGTTGCTGCAGCTAAGGATGAGCTGGAGGAGAGCACCCAATATATAGAAAATATGGCTTCAAACAATGCATGTATAGACTCTACGGCATTGGTCGGCAAACTCATTAGTCAACAGAGCCAAATATCAACAGTACAACAATTGAAATTTCTTTTGAGAGCCAAAAACTGACTTCTGTGCATGGGCCACGAAGTTTCAATCACACTGTACTTGTGCGCCCACACGTGGCATTTTGTGGAAGAACCACACTCAAGGGGGCAAAGAGCCGCAGTTTGCCAACCATTGCCTAGGGTAAGTCACACCTTCCCACTTCTTTCATCTATGTTGCTATCATTGTAGTCCAAACCACTATCATTTTTCAACTACTGCGTAGCCTCTTGTTTTCTCAGCATCTGAATTTGCCTCTCCCTCCAGTCCACTCCTCAGAACACTATAAAAGTAATTCTAATATGAGGTGGTGGGAGAAGATTAGGGTGTTATGCACACAATGCAATATACAGATTTTGTAACCTAGAAATCCACATATGAAACCTATACTAGTATGTTCACATTGACAAAGGTCACCCTGATCAATTTAATAAATAAATATTTTTAAAAGTAATCATTTATACAAACATTAATCCTATCCTGTCATCACTATCTGAAACTCCTTTAACAGTTTTTAATGACTCTTCTCAAAAAGGCACATTTCCAATTATGAGTATAATTCATAAAGCCTTCAGGAGAGCTCCTTCCTACCCCTACTTCCGCTACCTCTTCATTCTCATTAGGCTCCACCTACTTGTACTTTTCCTTTGTTGGCCAAGTGTGAACCTCAGGCCTGCAGCAAAGTATAACCTAGAAACTGGTAAGAAATGGAAATTTTTAGATTCTGTCTTTGGAACTCTTATCCCCCTGGACAGGGCCTCTCCCATAAAGACAGAGGCTATCATTTTTTTAAAATTTTCTTTAATTGAATTTTTATTGTTGAAAGTATTACATATGTTCCTTTTATTGCCCCCATTGACCCCTTTTAGCTCACCCCTACCCTCTACCCCAGACCTTCACCACCCTATTGTCTATGACCATGGTTTATACATATATGCATACACATTCTTTGGTTCTCTTCCCTACATCCACCCCACCTTCCCTTTAAGATTCAACAGTCTGTTCTAAGCTTCTATGTCTGTGGATCTATTTTGTTCAACAGTTTATTTTGTTCATTAGATTCCACATATGATTGAGATGCTTACACTAAAGATTCTCAATTTTTTAAAACATTTTTACATCATTATCTCATTTTGCCAGATTATTTGCTTATGCTAAAACGGACAATTGCTATTTATAACTTTGTTCATTAATTCATCCATTCACATATGTAATATTAGGTGTTTACTAACACTATTGATTATACTTGAAACATTCTTCCCTCTATGTGGAGTGCTAGTTGGTACATATTCTTAAAGTCTTTACAGTAATCTCTTTCTAGCTTCCAGTGTACCTGGAACTTTTCTCTTTCAAACATTTGTAATGTTAAAAATAATAAATGCATTTTTTAATCGAAAATAATATACATTCATTATAGATAATATTAAAAATAAACTGTTAAGTGAAACAAAAATCTTATTAGTTCCTACTGTAATCATGAGTTTTCATTATTGCATAAACTCTCAAGCTATTCTTTATTGTTTAAATTGCAAATTTTTTGTAGTTTAATTTATCTGGCAATTTCAAATTATGTGGGTAAGAATTTTGGATTCTATTAATCAGTTGATATTGTGTCTCATTAACACAAATTCTCCTAACACATTATAAACATGTATATTAAATTAAATTTATTTTGCAAGTATTTTTCTTAAAGAAGTAATAAACCAGCACAAGTGTTTTGGGTGTAGAATTATATTCCAATTAGGTACCACAGTAAGGACTGAGTTCTGTAGGAACATTTGATCTCTAGTAGATTTCCTGTGTATTCTCAGAGCCACTTTCCGCTCTGCTCCCAAGGGAACATGTAAATGCACACTACTACTTCCTCTTGCTATTGTAAAACCAATTAAATTAATTTGTTGGAAATAACATTGTCTACTGCTTCACATTGAGCTAGATTAGATTCTCTCTGAATCTTCCTGGGTTTCACTCTATAATGTGGATAGCACTTTGAATTTTAGTGGCAAGAATTGCAGTTTTCTTTTGCTGATATAAAAAGTGGATAGTGAGTACTCCCAAGAAATAGAGCTTTCTCAGAAAACTGCATTTACTTTGGAAGACTGCTGCATATATTTTCTGACACTTTACTATCATTTAGGATAGAATAAAAATGAATAAAAAATACATAGAAAGATTATTTTGCATTTGTGTATCTCTAACTTTGGAAAAAATTTCCAGTGTGTGTTGGGGAGAAGAAATTGAAAAGAATTGTAGCTGGAAGGTACAATCTAATTGAATTTTGTGTATTGTGTGTCATAATGCCAAATTCGCCTGTTCATTAAGTGAGCATTTATGGGTGTTACTCTAAAAGAGGTGTTATGGAGAATCACAAGATACCTGGAAAAATATGTAACAATGTAAATTTATTTCTTTATGCAAATATAAATATATGTAAACATATATATATAAATTAATTAAAATATCCATTTAAATCTATATAAATTTGAAATATATTTAAATAAATAAGACTAGTAGTTTGAATGTAAAATAGCAATTTCTGGGTATGGAGGAGAAGTGGAAAATGTAAGAAGGGCAGTTAGAGATTGAAATGAATAATTTTGAAACCACCATACTTATTTCAGGTCTTGAAGAGCCATGGTATCATAAGGCTAAGATTTAAACAAGGATCAGATATGTAGGGGCCTTCTAATTGCATGATAAAATTTTGCTTATATTTAACTAACATAGATTGTGATTTCAGAGTTTTAAAAAGAATCTGACCTAAGCTGTGCTTATTGCTAGCTCTACAGCATCCTTAATTACTTAGATCCATACTATTGGCTTTGCTTTCACCTAGGCTAGAGCATGAATCCAGGTCTCCTGTCACTCACAACCTGTACAATCCAAAGATAACTGATTAACATGCCCGAGCCTTATCTTTCTCCTTGTAAAATGAAAACAAAACCCTACTTGCAGAGTTATGGTGAGGGTTAAATGAGATAACATTGATCTTGCCTAACACAGTTCCTATTAGTTAGGTATAATAAATTAATTTCAACTGCCCTAATGTCAGAACTTCTATGACTTAGACAATTGCATTTTAATCTTTAATTATTAGATTGTCTAAAATAAACTGGGGTGAGATTATTTCTTAAATTTGTTATGGCTCTTGAATTCGACTCTTTATGTCTTTATATGACACCATTCCTGATGAATATGCGCATGTTAAGTGTTCTATATTTTTTTAAATGTGGAATTGAGAAAATTTCAGATACCCTATAGGTGAATAGAAAGAGATCTGAGGGCCAGTAGAGCAATGACAAGCATTTTTGAACCTTACCTAGTTGCCTTACCCATCACCTGCTTTGTTTTTGTGTCTATAACCCTAACCATTTTCTTCTTCATGAGATCCTAAGCCAATACTAAGAAAAAATTCAGGACATACCAGTCCTTTTTTATTATAATCCCTGGGGCTTTTTTGCTTTATCCTAGTTTTTCCTCCATGTTGGGAGGGGGTGTGTGTGAAGAATAACTCTAATTAATTCCCCTAAACTTCCTTGTTTTAAGGTGCCGGTTCACTACCAGGATTTTGGTTCTGAGAAAAGATACAGATTTTCCAGTTTGACTTGTGCTGCTCTTTCTTGGTCACATGCTTTTCCTCTACAATGCTTCCCAACTGGGCCAGGTCCCATCTCTTCCACAATGGATCTGAGCATTTAACTTTATTTGAAACAACATTAATGGGTGCCCTAAGCAATCAATGTTTCAATTAGTCTATTTAAAATGCTCTCAGACTAGAAATCATGATTTTAATGGACCTCCACCAAGCATGACACTCCAATTCATAATAAGTAGAAATTTCTTGCACTCCTGCTTACTTTTATCACAGACTTCTCTTGGTGTTTTATGCTTGAATATATTTTTCTCCATCCCCATAACTATGTTGTGAATACCTGGAGGGCACACACTAAGATCTTGTGTTCCTTTTACCTTTACTTCGGCTGTGACACATACGATGCTTGGTGCTGGGGACTATGGTGGGCACTTGTATTAGAATATATTGATAAGACATGCTTTTTCACTTGCTTGAACTAATTAACAGTTTAGTTAATGAGACAGTGAGATGGGGAGGTGAAAAAATATTAGATAAATGAAAAATAAATGCTATAATAAACATGAGCAAAGTACTAAAACTGAGTATAGTAACCAGAATGTAGGATTTGCTCACAAAAAGGGTGGCAAACCAAACTGAGTTCCTAAGACAAACATAAGGAAGTAAGTCATTTTCTCCAGGAAGGGGTAGGGTTACTACCTAAAAGCAGTGATATCAGAGTTGGACTTTGATGGAATTTGGATGGTTAAACTTTATTGAAGTTGGTACCTGTTCACACTATTTGAGTAACTCTTTGGCAGCCTGGTTGAGGCCTCCATGGTTCAAGCTTCATTCTCCCCACCATCTCCTTGCTTTCAAGGAGGCCTGAAGATTGCAGGAGAAGGATAACATAATTGATTTGGAAATGTAGACAAGGATCAGATCACAGAGGACTTTGCATGGTGTGTTAAACTTTGAGAAGTGATCAATTCATTCCAAGCCTATTGCTTTTGCTATTAATTATTTGTTCTAAGTTTGAATTTGTGATGAAACATTCAAGCCATGATCAACTCCAGCTCAAAATATCCAGATTAAAAAAAAAAACCCACAAATAATGGAGTAAGAGATTTTCATTGTAAGCCTCTAGCCTCTAGAATAGATAGTCTTCATTAGAATTTCATAGAAATAAGATCAAAATCACATCATAAAGCCCTAAAAGGTCACACTTTTCTGTTGTTCCCAGAGAGTTAGATGCCAAAAATACAGAGGAATGGTTTTTATGTTTAACTAAAACCCTGTGGGCCTTTTTTCTGTAAAACTGAAATTTCAGAGACAGAGTTATGCCAAATCACTAATTCAGATTTTGATGTAGATCATCTAAGAATAATTTGTAGGAAATATAACCACATCTGTCAGTTAGATACCCAAATAAAAGAACACTGAGTCAAAAGAGCCTGATATCTAAAATAAAAAATTAAACTATGGATGCCTACAACCTGAGAGAGGAAACAAACAGACAAAAACAAAACAAAATATTGAATTTTAGCACAAAATCTTGGATTAATAACTTATATTTGCAATGTTACTTATTGTGTGAACTTGGGGGAGTCAGATCGTCTAGTCCAGCCATAATGTGAATTTATTGCTATTTGATTCTTATTTTTCACAGTTTCCTTTTTTTAAAATACATTTTTATTAATTTCAGAGGGAGAGTGAAAGAGAGATAGAAACATCAATGATAATAATCATTGACTGTCTGTCTCCTATGTGCCCCCCACTAGGGATTGAACCCACAACCCTATCATATGCCTTCCCTGACTGGGAATCAACCCATGACCTCCTGTTTCATGGATCCAACTCAACCACTAAACCACTGCAGCCAGGCCACCTTTTTCTTTTAGTGAGGATTCAGTGATATATATTGAAGACCTTTATAAATTCCAAAGTGCTATGCAAATGGATTCTTTAATATTTAGCTGTATATCTTCTACGTAATAAAAATTGTGATTTGGTACATAAAATTTTAATATAGAAGCTTTTTCTCAATTAATTTTTTATCTTTATTGTTCAGTTTATTAATTACATTATTTCCCCTTTTTTATCCCCCTATAGCTCCCCTCCACCCAGTAACCCATCCCACCCTCTACCCTCACCTCCCCCTCCCCATTGTCCTCTCCCATTGTTGCAAGATTTTTGTCCAGTCTCTTGCTGTACTTCAAACAACCCTTTTCTCCCCAAGAATTGTCAGTCCATTCCATCTCTATGTCCATGATTCTGTTATATTCACCAGTTTATCCTGTTCATCAGACTATCAATTCACTTGATTTTTATATTCATTTGTTGATAGATGTGTATTTGTTGTTCATAATTTATATTTTTACCTTTTTCTTCTTCCTCTTCTTAAAGAATATCTTTCAGCATTTCATACAGTATTGGTTTGGTGGTGATGAACTCCTTTAGCTTTTTCTTATCTGTGAAGCACTTTATCTGATCTTCAATTCTGAATGATAGCTTTGCTGGATAGAGTAATCTTGGTTGTAGATTCTTGATATTCATTACTTTGAATATTTCTTGCCACTCCTGTCTGGCCTGCATGGTTTCTGTTGAGAAATCCACTGGCAATCATATGGATGCTCCCCTGTAGGTAACCAACTGTTTTTCTCTTGCTGCTTTTATTATTCTCTCTTTGTCTTTTGCTCTTGGCATTTTAATTATGATGTGTCTTGGTGTGGTCCTCTTTAGATTCCTATATTTTGGGGTTCTGTGTACTTCTTGGGCTTTTAAGTCAGTTTCTTTCACAAGGTGGGGGAAGTTTTCAGTCACTATTTCTTCAAGTAGGTTTTCATTACCTTGCTCTCTCTCTTTTTCTGGAATCCCAATAATTCAGACGTTGGCATGCTTGAGGTTGTCCCAGAGGCCCTTTACACTGTCTTCAATGATCTGGATTCTTTTTGTTTCTTGCTTTTCCAGCCGAGTGGATTTTGCTTCTTTGTATTTCAAATCTTTGACTTGGTTCTTGTGGCCCTCTGGACTGCTTTTAGGACTTTGTGTAATATTTTTTATTTCAGTCAGTGTATGCTTGATTTCTAGTTGGTCCTTTTTCATATCCGTGAGGGTCTCATTCATATCCTCAGAGGTCTTGTTCATTCCTTGTAGATCTCATTCATTTCCTTGTAAGTCTCATTCATTTCCTTGTAGGTCTCATTCATTTCCTCGTTGGTCTTGTTTATTTCCTCATTGGTCTTGTTTATTTCCTCGTAGTTCTCATTAAGTTGATCGGCCTTTTCTAGGAGCCTCTTGAAAAGCCTTATAACTGTGGTTTTGAACTCTATGTTTAGTCGTCTTTTTTCCTCCATTTCTTTCACACCTTATTTCTTTCCATGTCTCTTCATGGTGGCTGCTTTATGTGGTAGATGTCCTCTAAGGGACAGTGGCTCAGCCTCCCCAGTTACCTGAGGTGGGTACTCTTACTGCAATCCTTTATGGGTTGTACAGTATTTTTGAATTTAAGCCCAGCTTGTTGTTGTTAGCCCTAGGAGGGTTTGACCTCCAGGCCAATTGGCTGTGAAGGGAGACTGTGTTCAGGTAGGATGGGCGGAGTCTCTGAACTGAGCAGGCAGCCTCAGTGTCAGCTATGTCCTATGCAGCGCTCGTGCGTGGGTCTCTGTTGGGTGGTAATTGCTGCAGGCACCTCCAAGAGAAAGTTGCTAGTCTCTACCCCTTGCCAGAAAACTCTGCCTCTCCCCATGTGAGTCTGCACACCCAAAGTCTTGCCCGCGCTTATAAAACAAAGCAGTCTGGTGGTCTCCCGAACCAGGGGGCAAGTCGCCAGGAAGCAAGTCGCGCATCTGTGCTGTCACACAGTTTACATGCGCAAACTGCTTTTCCAAGCAACCCAGTTTCTCCTCAGGCTAGGAGACCTCTGCCGTGCCCCGCTTTCAGGGTGCGTACCCCAGATCTCGGACCTCGCCTGGCACTGGGGAATCTGTGCAGTGGGACGTCTCCCCACTTCCCATTGGTGAAATCCAGTCGGTGTTGCTGCTGCCAGCCACAGCCCGTGCACGCAACCATGACGGTTCCTAACCTCTGATTCTGCGCGTATCTTCAAGGCTGTGCTCCCGCCGCTCTTCTGAGTCTTAGTGTCCCACCTTTACTTTTATTTGTGGAGTTTTCACTCAGCCAGCTGTCCGGTGATTCTGGATGAT
The DNA here is from genome assembly GCA_027563665.1 of Antrozous pallidus. Lineage (NCBI taxonomy): Eukaryota > Metazoa > Chordata > Mammalia > Chiroptera > Vespertilionidae > Antrozous > Antrozous pallidus. Next base: position 51,363,982 of record CM050520.1, on the reverse strand, counting down.
ATTTGTTTTGTTGTTATTTTGTAGTTTTTGAATTGTTGCATGGGGCAGAACAATAGGTGTTTACCTATGCCGCCATCTTGGTTCCTCCCTCTCAAAGAATTTTTATTGTGGGAAGTGAAGGACTAGCATCTTGAGCTATATAGCTCTGTTTAGGAATTCTTTGAATCACTCATGATTTTTACCTTCTGTGAGTTTATAGTGCAAGGAATTTTCAAGTATGGCCCTTTTGTTTACATTTCATATACTGTCTTGGCATTGAGAAATTGCCATGACCCTACTAGTTCTGATTAAGTATCCTTGTCAAATCAACTACAAAAGTATCCAAACTTATTTTCTCATTCCCTACTCAAGCAAAAGGGGGGAAAATTACCCATTTAAGATAGGAATAATATAACATCCCCCCCGCAATTCACAGGTGAATAGATCTATAATGAAGTGCAATTTTCTTCTGAAAATAAACTCCGACAAAAGAAAAATTGGGGTTACAGTGTGTGGATTGCAAAGTAATGGTCACTTAAGTATTGAATGCAGCCAAAGGACAATTGGAAAAGATGAAGGACATTCAAACAAGAAACTAGAAATTTAAGAAAGGTGAAAGGGGGTCCACTGGATCCGTTATTGAATGGTGATTGAAGTGTAACAGTGAAATAATGATTCAGTTCTGTGAGATGAAAGGGGTTGAAAGGCAAAGTACATCCTAGTTCATGTTTAGACATCAGTTATATGTTGACTATGGTCAAAATGGTGACCTTATCGGATTAAAATATATAAATATTAATTGATGAAAAAAGACAAAGCAGTTTCAAAAAATTAACAATCCATGACAGAAAACTTGAGGTCAAAACAAATTAATGTTCCAAATTTACAGGATATTCTAATACTCTGAAAACACTTTATTTTCAGATCATTTATTCATGCAATCAACATAAGTATTCACTCTGTGACAGGCATAGGAACTTGTTAGGGACAGCAGGGAGGAAATGAATGAGCTTTCTTCTTCATTTATGAAACTCCAGACTAATGGTTTTCACCTAATTCCAATGAAACATACCGTATTTTGTTACTGAGATTGCTAGTAGGTTGAACCATAATACACTGCCATTTTTATAGGTCAAAAATATTCAAGTATTGGCAAGTTTAAAAGGTTCAGCCTAATATTATTCTATAACCTTTGTTAGAGTGGTGAACGCCTCTTAAGCACATGTTATTTGCCTTAAGAACACTTGTTTTTAGCTCCTGGGCACAGACCAGAATAGTATGATGATTTTCAGAGGGAAAGGGGGTCATGAGAGATAGGAGAGGCATAGAGAGATTAATGGTGACAGAAGGAGACTTGACTTTGGGTGGTGAAGACACAATACAATATACAGATGATGTATTATATAATTGTACACCTGATGTATTATAGAATTTTATTAACCAATGTCATCCCAATAAACTTAATACAAATTAAAAAATACATTCCCCATAACCAGCATTTTCTTCTGTTAATTTAAAAGTGATTTTCTCCTATTTACTATTCCCCCAAAACTCACTTAAAATCTCTAAATTAGTTTTGTGTTATATTAGTTTTGTGGACTCTATTCCCAGTGTGTGTGTGAGGCAGCAAACCTTTGTTTCTCTCTCACATCAATGTTTTTCTTTTCTCTCTCTCTCCCCTCTCTCTCTCTCTTAAAAAAAATCAATGAAAATACTTACCAAATCAGCTTAAAATAATCAATATCCCATAATTGGGATGGTAAAACTTTGCTTCCCTTCACTTAAATATAGTGGTATGGTTCCAGACCAGCAGTATTAGCGCCATTTCTGTATTCTTTCAAAATAAAAACACCAAGCCTCACCCCAAACCTATAAAATAAAACAGGGTGTGGGGGGACAATCAGTGGGTTTAATCATACAGATAAGCAACACTTTAGTTTGAGAACCACTGATCTAAAGCAGTAGTTGTGGATCTTGAAGACATAATGGAATAAGCTGAAGAATATCAACAAGTATTGATGCCTAGTCTCCTCCTAGAGATCCTGATCTTATTCTTGAAGGTACAGGATGGATATTCTTAATAAATACTCTAGGTTTACCTATGAGCAGCTAAGTTTGAAAAGCCCTGGTCTACTAAAATCAATAATTTTTACATAGTTTTCATGCTTGGGATCTGTAAAGCCAGGTGCTAGGCTTCTTCTTTTGGATGTTGGGTTTGGAGGTATCCACCTGGGTCAGTGATTTTTAGAAAAAAATAATTATTAAGCAGCTTATGTATGCCTGATGGTGATATGGAGTTGTATAGTTATACAGTATATGCAGCCATGGAAACCCCCAAATAATGTAAAAAGTATATATCATTTATCTTTCATCTATCTATCTATCTATCTATCTATCTATCTATCTGCCTACCTACCTACCTACTTATTATTTATCTACTTATATATCTTCATCTGTCTATCACCTACCTATCAATCCATCTCTCTATGTATCTTTCAATCTTAGATTTATAGAAAGAGCGTCTAAATTACTTAGCGGATGTGGGATGGGCAAGATTACATGGAAATAAGTATGAAAAATGTCATGCTAAGACTACAAGTTGAGCTAAATCAGGTCTATGTATCATCTACTAGTCAGAACTTATTTTCTCAGTTCTTCAGAGACGTGCCATGTGGCTTCTCACTACTCCTTTACCTTGTGAAGACCTGGGTTATTTTAACTCCTCTTCTATTTCCAATTTCCTACCATCTCCATGTTCTTGACAGCCCTTTCACCTTCCTTTTTGTATCTTAGCAATTCTCCATTCACTAGCATAGACCATGGATATGTAGCATAATTGTTTTCTCCTTTAATTGTTTCAGCTGCTTAGAAGGCAGGGGAGAAACTTTGACTCAAAGGTTGGAAGATGTAAGAAGGACCTAGAAGTGGCTTTAATTATGAATGAAGTGAGGTAGGATTAAGCAGCCTGAGCACTGTCCAATAGTTCTGCATCAGGTGAGAGCTGGAATTTATTCTAGCTCTGAGAATCAAATGGTGGGGAGGTAAGGTGTGTGACTGAGAAATTCCTTTCTCTAGTTAACCAGAAAATCTTGAGGTTAGCAGAAAGGAAAGGTTTCTTCCTTAACAAAGGCACCATTAGGTCCGGGAGATCCTGGTGACAACTCACTTGGTTTTCTTCTTTCTGAATTTTATGTTTTTTTTTCCACAGAATATCAATAGATAACTCATAATGAAAAAACTCAACTAACTACAAATAATCAGGCCTAAATGTACATAATTATGTTTATACTAGTGACCTGGTGCATGGATTCCTGCACATTGAAAGGAAATTAATTAGAAGAAATATTTTAATATCACTATTTGCCCTTTCTCTATAAGTGTCAACCAAATTTATGATCAGCAATGACAGATCAAAACATATGTGTGTGATTGGCGCCAGCAAAAAGCTTTATATGTTTCATACATGTGTGAGTCAATTTAGCTTTTTATATAGAGAGAATAAACTTGCTTAAATAGACCTGCTTTCTGATTTAGCTAAACTTTTTCCAGCCTGATAAAGCACCCCAACTTCTCTTTCAGGTAATTGTCAGCAACACAGCAATAAATAGCTACACAAAGCTATTATTATTATAAATCACATAGGGAGAACAAAGGGTAAAATATTTAACTATAGCAGTGTTTGACTATATTCTGCACAGTGAGAAAACCTGAAGTCATTTTCAAGGTTCACCATTTCTTACTTCTTTTAGTTGGGTCAAGTTTGTAAACTTTCTAAATCTCCATTTTCTGGCTAATGAAAAGAAAATAGAATTCAACCAAGTCTCCTATCTACCTACTCCGGGACTTCTGTGAGAATCAAATGAGATGAAGCACGGAAAAACACTTCACAGACATTTGGTTAAATTGTAAAATATTCGCACCTGGCTATAAAGAAAGTCATGTTCCTGTGCTGAAGAAACTCCAAGGAGGCTAATCGCTAGGAATCCAAGCATTGCTGTATGACATCATTACCCAGTGCCTCCAGCGACCAACTGTTCACTGTTCATGGCTGGGCTGGGCTGTGGGCAGCATTTTGTGCCATAGGGTCCTGGCAATGTTGGCTACAATTTTTTTTTGGGGGGGAGGGGGTGTTACTCTGGGATGGTGGCAGGGCCTGGGTACTACTTGGGGGAAGCTGAGTCTTGGTTTGTCCATGCAAGGTCGGTGGTACTGTTTATTTTTAATGGCCAGTGCATGTCATGGCATCTCCTGCATTGAGCGTCTCCCCCTGGTGGTTGGTGTGCATCATAGCTACAGCATCATAGCTACTGGTCAGATGGACACTTAGAGAGAGAGAGAGAGAGAGAGAGAGAGAGAGAGAGAGAGAGAGAGAGAGAGACAAAGAGACAGAGAGACAGAGAGAGATTAAAGATTATCCCTGTAAACAAAGCTTTATGATACTATTTTACTAAAGAAAGTCTCTCTCCTTAAAATAATTTATTCTACCATTTCTGTGATGTATTATGTCAGTTTGCTCTTTTCCCTTTGTCTAAGTTGTCTTTTTTCTTGGAATGAATTGGTTAAGGGGCAGAGTCTTTGGATCATATAGAGTTGGAATCTCATGGAAGCCTGTACTAAGAGAATCAGATTCTATAGGAGAAAAGAGAAAAAAGCCTTTAACTAAAGTCAGAGTTTTGGGAATTGTGAAAACCTTAGTGTGGAATCACCCACTTAATAAAGTCTGTAACTGAGCTATCAATAACTTAAGTCATAAATCTGGATTCCTGAAGATTCCTTAGTTCAGGCTTTGAATATGTTAATGACTGGGATGAGATTGGGTGGAGTTGGGAGGACAGCAGGGGAGAAAAAACAGTATTCATGAAATGTGATTTTGAGGGATGCATCTAATAAATTTACTCTTCCATCAAAATAAAGTGGAAATATTCATGTTTTGCTCACATGTAAAATGTGTGTGTTTTCTCATCTTTAACATGGATAAAATAACTTTTTGTTTTTGCTTTCTTAGGTTCTTTGCTTTAACTTCATAGACAGACTTTTCTCAGGGAACCCTTTTCCTTCTGAAGTGGGTCAACAGAATAGATAGGGGAGAAGGGACTCCCTAATTGTTCTTTCTTTTTTCTTTACCATTTCAAAAGCATAAGTGCCCTTGCAAGAATTAAACTGACAAGAACATTTGATGTCTCCTTTTGAAATGTCAGAATATATATAAACTTACCCCAAAGTAGCTATGTTTTGTTCTATACAAATCCATAAAATTTTTATTGCTGAAAAGTGAAAATTTTCTTTTTGGAGAAGCTATGTCCTCTAATAACCACCTAATTCCACATAAGTTTTCATCTTTGCTCTGGAGATGCCAATTCTGAATAACAGAATGGAAAAGTATCAAGGATCAGGTTGCATGTTTAGAGGAAAGTTAAATAAACAAAACACATTTTGCCAAGAGCTTAGGTCTCAGTAATTGTGATTCAACAATTTTAGGTGGGGGGGTATATTTTAAGCATGGATGCCTAGGTAGTACTGCTGAATCAAGAGAATTTTCAATAGGAAAATTTGGCTTTATAGACTTCTGTAGATGGAGAAACTGAAATTCTTTGGCACTGATGGTAATGTTGAGCTCACATTTTTCTCCGTGCTGTATTGTTTTTTGTTTGTTTTAATGCATTTTTATTGACTTCGAAGAGGAAGGGAGAGGGAGAGAGAGATAGAAACATCAATGATGAGAGATAATAATTGATTGACTGCCTCATTTACACCCCTCCTGACTATTGAGCCTGAAATCTGGGCATATGTCCTGATCAGAAATTGAACCTGTATTTTTGCTGTATCATTTCTACTCTTTCCAAAAATCCTAAAATTTAAGTTATAAACCTCCATGTTTAAATGAGGATGCTGAATTTTGAGAACTAACTTGACCAATGTCAAAGACATGCCCGGTGACAAAGGATATGAGGATTTAAACTTGGGTCTGTGTAACAATAAATCTCTACTTTATCTACATCATAATTCTTCTCAAGCATCAAAAAGGTGATTATTCATGGAGAAGTTAAACTTCATTGAATTCCAATCACATTATGGTATTTGTCAGACCCATGGATGTTAGACTGTATATTCTATTAAAGCAGGGCCATGTCTAACTTGCCCTTCCAGATATTTGTTGTGTTCAGCATTATGCCTGGAGCCATGTGACCATGCAATAAACACTTTTTTTGAATGAGTGAATAAATAAAATAATAAATTAGCTTGCCATATCCATCAATGGAGATGGTGAAGGATTTAGCCTGGGCTGGGTTCCCAATTCTGTTTCATAGCTTCTTAGTTGAATTAGCTATGAAAAGACACTCAACTCACCAAATCTCAGTTATCTCATCTGCATAAAAGAAATGGTTTAGAAAATCAATTGAAAGATGAATACAAAAACATTTAATCAATTCAGTGTAAATATTAATTGCTATTGGTGTGATATAATTTTTAAAATACTAAAAAATGATTTTTTTACCTAGGTCTTAAACTTTCATCTGTCTTTTGGTGCCTAAAATCTGGCAATAATTTTTTACATATTTTTTACTTTTTATCTTTTCCCACTTTAAAATAAATATACTTTATTTCAAAACTTCATATATATGTGTATATATACATATATACATGATATTGACTGAAGTACAATTATCATGAAAAAAATCTTTAAATCTATATTATGATTCTCAAGCTCCTCTGTTCTCTTTGGTTTTATTCTATTGAAATGAAAGATTATTTATGACCCACTACATTGATTTTAAGAGCCAACTTTTATTTGAAAATCAATTTTTGAAAAACACTGTCTTAGGGGAAAGTATCACTCTGACAAACTCTTTCATGCTGCATTATTGTAACACTCTTTAAGTAAAGGGAGGTGTTAAGGCCTGAAGGGAAGGCAGAAGTGTGTGTATTTTTTTATGCCTGTGGATGGGGCTGACAATGATATAAAAGTAGAACTATTTAGAATCTATCATCTCTGTCCTATCTATCTATCTATCTATCTATCTATCTATCTATCTATCTATCTATTATCTATAATCTCTCATCTAGCTTAGTCTGTTTAGGCTGCTATAATAAAATACCATAGACTGGGTGACTTCAACAACATACATTTATTTCTCACAGTTCTGGTGGCTGAGAAATCCAAGATCAAGACACCAATAGATTCAGTGTCTGCTGGGAATTTTCTTCCTAGTCTATAATCAGCTGTTTTCTCAGTGTGTCCTTACATGAGAGAAGGGGAAGAGCTCCCTAGGGTCTCCTTTACAAGAATGCCTTTTAAAACCTCATTCATGAGAGCTCCACCCTATGACCTTATCTCTCAAATGTCTTACTTCCAAATACCATCACATTGTAGGTTAGGATCTCAACATATGAATTTGGTAAGAATATCTATCCATCTATCACTCAGGCTCTTCATCCACCTCAATTTATCTAAATCTACTCACCTATCTACCTACTATTTACTCTATAAGTAATACATGAGTATAATGCTCATGTATATGTTTTTTTAGAATTCATCTTAGAATAGTTTCCATGAATTCTCTGTAGTCAATCACCATAGAGACTTCTGAAGAGATAAAAATCTTATCTGCTAATATGTGACTGCTCATAGTGACAGATAATAAGTGAATCATAAAAATATTTGAGTTTGCATTTTTAATAATTGAATTTATAATTATTGTTATATTAAACATGTGCAATCAATATTAAAACTGAATGAGATGTATTAAACACTTTATAAGAGTTTTATATGTTACTGATCATTTAACTTTTAAATACCTTTATAAATCTAGGAGGTTTATTTTTTAATAAAACAAAACAATTTGAAGATGTTTAAAAATAGCTAACCTATCTATAAGAACTCTGGATCTTGGAAGAGACGTTATAGGAAAATACCATACGTATATTAAATCAGCCTTCTAGAGACCGGTTTGGCTCAGACTGCGGACTGAAGGGTCCCGGGTTCGATTCCGGAAAGGGCATGTACCTTGGCTGCGGGCACATCCCCAGTAGGGGCGTGCAAGAGGCAGCTGATTGATGTCTCTCTCTCATCGGTGTTTCTGACTTTCTATCCCTCTCCCTTCCGCTCTGTAAAAAAAATCAGTAAAATATATTTAAAAATAAATAAATAAATAAATAAATAAATAAATAAATAAATAAATAAATAAATCAGCCTTCTATTGGTAAATATTTAGGCTTTTTCCAGCCTGTTTTATATTATAACTCTCATGACTGAATTAATGTCTCTTAAGCAACTAGCACAGTGCCTGATACATGGTATTCAATATGTCATTCTATTTTTCACTAAATTCTCTATAAATAAGGTTGTGGAAATTATGATTCACAGTTATTAAAAGACTAGCTTGGATCACACATTTAGAATGTAGCAGCACCAGATTTCTAACTTAGATTTTTTTCTTCACTGTGAGATAAAAGCTTTTCCCACTAGTAGGTGTTGATAAGTTGTGGGCTATATATAAATATATAGAGAAATCCACTAATCTCTAATAGAAATTTTAGCATTTCTTTGATTTATGAATATGGGGAACAAATCTATTATGTTAGCTATTCCTCTGCTTTTATCACAATTAAAAAATAATATATCATGCTAGAGATGTTGCACATATATTGAGATATAATTTATGCTCATCTCTATTTTGAAATTACACTATAGACCTGCTGCTTGAACTTATTATTTAAGATAAATATTTACAATTTATTTCAATATAAATAGTTCTTTTAAATCTTATACATTATCTGATGCTTTTAAAATATAATTATGAGAAAGGAGTCCATGGGTTTTACCAGAAAGTCAAAGAGATTAATGGTCCAAAAACTGAAAAAACCCTCCTAAACTAACCCTCTAATCCTACTCTGTATTTTTAACTACATTTCACAAGAGACATATTATTGTGGGATAAATGTTCCCAACATCTCATTCTAAGGATATTTGAAACATTCACACCTGATAGTAGTTGGCACCAAATTCGGTGAATTCTTCAGCTGGCAGAATAGCCAGCTGGATTTTAATTGCCCAGTGAAGGGATAATTTTCCCTATGAAGTTCCACACATGCTAATGCAGTCCAGTGAGCTGGTTGTAAGGCCTCCTCCTTTGCCAACCCTTTTTAGCCTGCTGCAAAAGATGTTTTTCAAGGGATACAGTGACAGCATCAAGCGGAATTTAGTAAATGTCTCTGCTGGATGGGGGTACAAGGGAAATAAATAGCCAGTGCTCCAGGGGAAAGCTGCAGACAATGCTCTCCTTGCTGCTCTGTGGTTTATCAGTGCACACACAGCCCTTCTCTAGAAAGGATTGTGCTAAATCTGATCTGATGCCTCCCTCTGGGGACATCAGGGAAAATGTGGAGGAGATCAGATGGTTGATGGATTGGGATGCATTCCATCTTCCTTCAGAATGCCAACATTTTCCTTCAACATAGTCCTGGCATGTTTTATGTTTCCTGCATTTGGACTCATTTTTGTTGTCCCAAGAGTCAAACCATGATTTTCAGAGTGTTTAAACCTTAGCATATGTGACTAGTACTGATACATAAGAAATGTTTATAAAAGTGAAATCACATTATTATCAAACAGGGAGAGACCAAGAGCAGCCATCATTTCCATAATCTAAGGCTTAATTTCATAGATTAGATAGTTAATTTGTATTTTTAAATGCATAGAATGAGCATTTTTAGGACCTATTTAGGCATTTATATTTACAAAATGTTTAGATTCTTTAGATTATTTAATTTGAATGACCATCATTATTTCTATTTTGCATATGAGGGAAATGAGTCTCAGAGGATTGAATAACTTAATTAAGGTCACACAGCTATTGAGAAACAGACTTCAGCCTTCAATTTAGTTTCTCTGCTTTTAAACTTTCATCTTTTCATTATCTGACCTAACATATGATGCCTTCATTAGGTTTTCAAAAAAGGGAAATGTATATTTTGGGGGGCACAATCTTGGAATAATCTTGAACTAGAATTTACAGAGATGAGTCAGAGTTGCATCAATAAAAATAAAGAAAATAGATTTGTAAAAAGAGAGCAATATTCTAAGAAGGATTTCTCAGGAATAACTATACAAAGCAAAGTTCCTCATTTTAACCTTAAAGCAACTACTTGACTTTGCTGTAACTTTCTGTTCATACCTCAATCAAATTAAATTGGTTTTCTACATAGCAATTTGGAGAAATATCAGGTCCACTGGGATCAAGTGAAAAACAGATGTGAAATAATATGCATTTTTCATATGTCCCCAAGGGTTGTGACATTTCCAATTTAGTGACACTCTGGGTAAAGAAAACCTATCTCTGAGCATGAAACCAAAGCTCTGACCCACAATCTGGTTGCTGGAATGAGCTTGTTTAGGTGGGTAGAGAACTTCACGGTTTATCTTGTGTGGAAATTTGCAAAGCTTGGAACTTTTTATACAATTGATCATTTAAGACAGCCAGTTATTTTCCTGCTTGGGGAACAGCTGGCTTGCAAAAATATTGCAACATTAACTCACTTACTTACCCATACCTTACCTGTATAAATAATGTTATGCTGTCAGAAAATTTGGCATAACAAATCCTATTTCAGCTTTTCCTCAAATATAGGTATTAATAAAATGAAATGATGCTAAGTTAACCAGATCATCTTTCTCACATGCCTGGTATAAGATTCATTTAGTCATTCATTAAAAAGAAAATTACTAAGTGACCCCTTATGGAACCTACATATTTTTTAATATATTTTATTGATTTTTTCACAGAGAAGAAGGACAGAGAGGAATGTAGAGAGATAGTTAGAAATATCGATGAGAGAGAAACACCGATCAGCTGCCTCCTGCATACCCCCTAGTGGGGATGTGCCTGCAACCAACATACATGCCCTTGACTGGAATCGAACCTGGGACCCTTCAGTCAGCAGGCCGGTGCTCCATCCACTGAGCCAAACTGCTTTGGTGGAACCTACATATTTTGAAAGGCACAGGGAGGTTATAACAAAAATTTTAATGAAAATTATTATTTTAATTTTTGTGTGTTTGTTTGATTGTTTACTTGGTTTAACCAGGTATTAAACACCACAGACATATTCACTCCATATGGACCATTTTCTTTTGGGTGAGTTCCTGCACACTAGAGATGCAGCTATGAGTGAAGCATGAAGAGCGAGGTGTTTGAAACAACTATATGCATATCCTTTCACTATTTATACTGATAGTAATAGGAGTACTAATTAGTTATTATAATTAATATTGTCCCAGGTTTTTGTTAGGAAGTATGCTCTCCCTTCCCAGCCAAATAACCATGCATCTATTCTCTGTGCATAATAAACCATATATGAATGGGACAGTGATCAATCATAGGTGTTTAAGAAAATCCATTAGGGTTCACATTTAGGTGGATAATTCTATGACTTAGAGCCAAGTATGTAAATTATTTAAAGGTGACATATTAGGGAGGAGCCAAGCTGTCAGGCAGAGATTGAAGAACTCTTATTTTTCTCATAAAAATCAGAGGAGAGTGATTGCCCTTCTATTCCATTGGGGCATCTAAACCTACCTAAGGAGGAAACTAAATGTACCATGTGCATTAAAATAGCTCAGCATTTCCTACTCAGCTAGCTTTCTCACCAACCCAGCTGAAAGAATGAGACATTTTCAAATTATAGAAAAATTAAATATCTACAATTTAATAATTCCTACTTACCATTTCATCTGTGCCAGGCAATATGAAAGGTTTGCATTTAATTACCTACTTTAATTCACACAACCCTATCTAATAAAAGAATAATATGCAAATTGACCATACCTCTGCTATACCCACAAGTCACACCCACAAGTTTGCAAATTAATCCATCCAAAATGGCTGTAGCCACAGAGAGAGCAGGAGGCTTGATTTGCCCCCAGCAATGGAGGAAGCTAAGCTTTCTGCCTGCCTTGGCCTGCCTTGGCCTCTGCTCAAGGCTACAAAGTTTCAGTCATAGGAGATAAATAAATCCCAGAGAGCAGGGCCTCCACTTGGGTCACTAGGGGGCGTGACTGACCTGCAAACCACCACAGGCCTCTCACCCTGGCCACCTAATGCCCCAAGGGATCCCCCAACCTGATCCAGGACATCTTTCAGGGCAAACCAGCTGGCCCCGACCTGTGTACCAGGCCTCTATCCTACCTAATCCTATCTAACAAAAGAACAATATTCAAATTGACTATCACTCCAACACACAAGATGGCTGCCTCCATGTGGTCAAAGATGGCTGTCCCTATGTGTACATAAGATGGCCACCACAAGATGACCATCAGGGGAGGGCAGTTGGGAGGGACCAGGCCTGCAAGGGAGGACAGTTGAGGGTGATTAAGCCTGCAGGGGAGGACAATTAAGGGTGACCAGGCCAGCAGAGAAGGGAAGTTGGGGGCAACCAGACCTACAGGGAAGGGCAATTGCAGGGGACACAGGCCTGCAGGGGAGGGCAGTTATTGGTGACCAGGCTGACAGGGGAGTGTAGTTAGGGACAAACAGGCTGGCAGAGGAGCAGTTAGGTATCAATCAGGGTGGTAGGGGAGTGGTTAGGGGATGATCAGCTTAGCAGGCAGAAGCAGTTAGGGACAATCAGGAAGGCAGGCAGGTGAGCAGTTGCAAGCCAGCAGTCCGGGATTGTGAGAGGGATGTCCAACTGCCCATTTAGGCCCAATCCTACCTCAAGGGGTCCCAGATTGGAGAGGGTGCAGGCTGGGCTGAGGGACACCCCTACCCCCATGCATGAATTTCATAACTGGGCCTCTAGTAATATTATAAAAGAGCTATCAATTTTATTTTAATTTTAAGAATGAAGAAACCTCATACTCTTAAATACATTGAAATCTACTTGTACAAGAATTCCAAGTTGTTTTATTCAAATAAAGCCACATTTTTTAATGTAAGGCCCATTTATTAAAGCAGTTTAAACAGATCTAATAACAGCAGCAATACCAAATTTAAATATTTTATTACATTATAAAGAGTGTTTAAGCCAAAACCCCAGATGTCTCTTCTTTTTTAAACATCTTGTGCCCTAGCAGTTTTGGTCAGGGGATAGAGCATGGGCCCAAGGACCAAAGGGTCCCGAGTTTAATTCCAGTCAAGGGCATATACCTGGGTTGCAGGCTTGATCCCTGGCCCTGGTCATGGTGCCTGTGGGAGGCAATCTATCTACATGTCTCTCACATCAATATTTATCTCTTCCTATTTCTCTCCCAGCCCCATTCCACTTTCTCTACAAGTCAATGAAAAAATATCCTTAGATGAGACTTAAAAATAAAAATAATAAAATAAACCCTTATACTCAGTACCATCCTGGGCACCACTTGACATCTTATCCTCACCCTCTATTGCCAAAGACTCCTTTCTCTCAAAATCTCTGTCCTTCCACTGTCTTCTTGTAGGCTAATGTAATTAATTTTCTTAATATATATATATTGGTCCTCTGCTTTTCCAAACCCATCATTTCCAACCTATTGTATAAATATATATCAGTCTTTCAGGAAGCAACCTGAAAAAGAAAAGCTCTTGTAAGACTAATGGAAAAGGCTACATTGGTGATTACAGTGTACTTGATCATGCTGGAGAGGAAATGGGGTAGGAGTCAGGGGAATGCAGTGACCACATTGACACTATTGAATTCTATTTTGTCACAAAAGCAATTATAAAATTATTTTTAGTATGGAGACTATAAGAAATAGGAAAGAAAACAAACAAAACTACGTAAAATATTTCCCAGAAAAGTTCTTAGAGGAGATGAAAAGGGGATTTAGGAGATTTGAATGTAGGTTTTTATTGTGTCTTATCCCTATATAACAGCTCACCTTGGATAGGTTGTTTTCTTCCTGGTACGTCAATACCTACCTGTAAAACAATAATTTTGAATTATATTAATTTTGTTCCCTCCACAGTCTTCTCATCTATTAGAAACAAAAGAAAACCTTTTTTTCTTGTTATTTAGTATATTGGTGGAAATCCACATTTAAAAATAGTCTTAATTTTATCATTACAAATGAAATAGCAATTGTTGCTGAAATTCTATATTCACATACAATATTTTTCTCAGTGCCTAAAAAAAATTGCAGTTGTCAATGGAACGACTTGTGATGAGATGTGAGAGGTTTCCTATTATTGAAGCTATTCAAGGCAAGTCTAGACAGGGCTGTAAAAGAGTCTGAAGAATTATGTGAACTCACCTCTGAAGAGCTAGCTCCATGTAGATGGGTAAGATACTCAGGGGGAATGCCTGCCAGTCTTCCTTTCATACGTAAGAGCACATTATAGTCTTCAGGTGGGTGATTATCTCTTTAGATGCTTGGCTTGGAGATGACATTGACATTCTTTGTAACAGCTTCAGAAAATATTGGTCAAATCCATTAACAAATAATTGAATTGGTTTTAAAACATGAGATTGAATTCTTTTTATCTTGAATACTGTATCCATTTATTTAATCAGATTATTTACCCATTTGTTCATTTAACAAATTGTGGTGCTTTATCTGTCTCAGAATAACAAAGATGAGTAAAATGGTCACTAGCATATCATGTCAAGTAGGGCAAGGGTTTTGTCTGTCTAGTTATGCTTTCTCACCATAAAATTTTTGGTATATAGAAATGCTCAAAAACTTCTTTTGATTTTTCTTGTTTTAAAGTGTAATAAGATGAAAAAATTAGAGTAACAATTGTTAATAATATTAATGCCATGAGTTACTGTGTAAAATTAGCAAAATAAAAGTTACTTTAAAAGATACGGAAATAGTCAAAAGAAATGATACTAATCCAATCATGACAAGAGGCAATAATGAAAACTTTACAGATGAAGCAAAGATCAGAGCAGGGCTTTGGTCAATAAACAGGAGATTAAAAAAACAAAAACAAAAACAGGAGTTTTTCCTATGAACAAGCACAGAGGAAAATGATCATTTTTTTCCTGCTAAAATTAGCTCACTGGCTACAGAATGAGAGATAGACAGGTGTTAGAATAGTAAGACTCAGATTAGTGAGTTAGCATGGTCCTAAAATAGCCCTAATGCTATATAATGAGTTTCTGTACTAGTGTACTAGTAAGTGGTAATAGATACAGGAAAGTGAAATGAAATATTTAGAATCAGCACAATTTCTGTGCTTATAGAATTATTTTATAGGTTACTAGAGGCCCAATGTATGAAATTTGTGCATGGGTAGGGTCTCTAGGCCTGGCCAGAGATCAGAGGCAATCTGTGGGGCAACCAGCAGGGTGATTGGGTGGGGGACCCCTCTGACACCCTTTTGCCAGCCTGGTGTTGCCCATTCACCAACTCCACCTCCTGCTGCGGCCACCTCTGGCCACCTCCTGCAGAGGAAGGCAACCGACTTGGCGATTGAGGGCCCCCCCACTGGGACCCTCCTTGGCTAGCCTGGGGCCTGTGGACTAGGGGCAGCTCCTGTGTTGAGCATCTGCCCCTAGTGATCAGTGTGCATCATAATAACTGGTCTTTGCACAGTTGTTCTGCTGTTTGGTCTATTTGGATATTAGGCTTTTATTATATAGGATATGTAGATCTAGGGGAAAATAAATACATATGATCATATCTTGATGACTTGTTAAATTTTCATTCCTTCTATTTCCCTATAGAGAATTTTAGTAAACTCCACTTGCTGGGGAGGTTTGGAAATGACAGAGTGTGCTTTAAGCATCTGGTTATCTCAGGAATAGGGGAGCATGAGAGATTTGGGGGAAGATAAGTATTCCGATCAGAATTGTACTTTTAAAATAGAAATGAATAACAACACTAAAATCAGATGGGGGTGGTATTAGAGGTAGCTAATCAAGTCTGTCTCTATCAATTTGGAACAGGTTAATTGAAACCCATAAATATTGGATGTGAGGTAAATTTCAAGTTTGTGCTAACTAATTACTTATTCAGTGATGACATAAGTAAAGAATCACTAGCCTAAAAATGGGAAGCCCCATTGCATTCAACGGACACCTACTCCCCATCCACTAAAAGTCAAGACCTGCTAGGGTGGGAAAGTTGCCCATAGTGAATTCATTACAGGTTTGATGCAGAGAGAAGAGAGCAAGTTAATTTTAAACTCAGGAAAAAGATATGTTGCAATGAAAATCAGGGAAAGACACCAAAGGAGAAAAGCAGAAGCAGATTTGAACCTGCTTGCTAAACTTAGAGTGGGTTGATGACATTTCCTTCTCTAGAGTGTTAAACAAGAACAAGCTAATGAGGAAAAACTATTATGCCGATTATGATTACATTCATCCCACTCATTAGTATTCATTTAAATACAGTGGTATTAAAAGATAATGACTAAATCATAAAATGTATTGCACTAGTAATAAAGTTTAAAATCTTTCAGGAAAGATTAAAAAAAAATTTTGGAGCTCATTGTTAATACTTCCTGTGAAGCATGAACATCTATCCTAGATTCCTGCCCTCTCTGTCACAGTTACACAGTTGCACCATCCAGTCCAGGGAAATTCATTTTAATAGAAATAGGTTGCATCAACTTTAATACCAATTCCTTTAAGACCAGACTAATTGTTTGCTATCCATAAGTTTCATTTCGTGGATTTACTTTCAGGAGCAGAAGGGTTTCAAAATGAAACATACCTGGAGTACAATGATTAACTAGTAGTAAGGAATCTATGGGCTGCTATATTCTTTGGATTCAAAAGCCTTGTTTAAACCTGATCAGTATGGCTCAGTTGATTGAGCATTGTCCCATGCAACAAGGGCTAGCTGGTTAGATTTTCTGTCTGGGCACAAGCTTGGTTGGGGGTGGTCAATCCTCAGTAGGGGGTATGCAGGAAGCAGCTGATGGATGTTTCTCTTTCATTGATGTTTCTATCTACCTCTCCAAAAAGTCTATAAAGGTATATTTTTAAAAAAATTAAACCACTATTTAAAAAATAGAAAAGAATATTAGTAGTAATGCTGACTCTAGAGTTTTGAGAAAATTGTTAAAGAAACAAAATTCAACCTTGTAAATTTGAAGATCTTATTGGCTTTAAGCGGTTCATGAATTGGAGTTCTACAAAATGGAAGGTTTTTATAGACAAAAGGGCCGGGCAAAAGAGTTAACAACAAAAAATATATTTTAGGGGCTGGACATCTTTTTCTAAAATATATTTTATTGATTTATTACAGAGAGGAAGGGAGAGAAATAGAAAGTCAGAAACATAGATGAGAGAGACACATTGATCAGCTCCCTCTTGCACACCCACTACTGGGAATTTGCCCGCAGCCAAGGTACATGCCTTTGACCAGAATCGAAGCTGGAACCCTTCAGTCCGCAGGTGGACACTCTGTCACCTGAACCAAACTGATTTTGGCAGGGACTAGACATCTTTTCTTTGGGGAAAAATGAGATGGTGTTTTTATATTGCATACTAGAGACCTGATATATGAAATTCATGCAAGAGTAGGCCTTTCTTTCCCCATCTGTCAGCACAGGCTTCCCTCAAGGACCTGCAACCTGAGCTTCTCTCTGGCTGCTGACAGGCACCTGGGACCCAGGCTGGCTTTCCTTGGGCCACCCGCAAGCACCCAAGACCTGACTGGCTTGCCTCCAGCCCCGGCTTCATCAGGAAGGATGTCCAGAAGCTGTCCAGGCTAATTAGCATATTACCCTTTTATTATTATAGACTAGAGGTCCATTGTACAAAATCTGTGCATAGGAAAGGGAGTCCCTCACCCCAGCCTGAACCCTCTCCAATTCAGAACCTCTTTGGGGATGTCTGACTGCCTCTCTAATCTGGGACCACTGGCTCCTAACTGTTTGCCTGCCTGCCTGCCCTATCATCCCTAACCACCTCTGCCTGCCTCGCTGATCACTCCTAACAGCTCCCCTATTGGCCTTATGACCCCTAATTGCTCCCCTGTTGGCCTGTTCACCCCCAACCACCTCTGCCTCACCCTGAAACCAGGATGCAGGATTCCCCCCTCTGGCTGGTTTCAGGTACCTGGGACCCTGGCTTTCCTTCATCTGGCTGGCTGCAGGCACCTAGGAACCAGGCCAACTTTGCCCAGGCTGGCCGCAGTTTCAGAGAACCATGGGCAGGCAACTTCACCAGGGCCACTGCTGCAGGCACTGGTGCCCAGGACAGTAGGACAGGCAGTTTGTTCTTCTCCCAGGCTACAGGCACAGACACAGCCACTGGCACCTGGGACTGCTGGGCAGGTGGCTTGTCCCTCTCCCGTGCTGGTCCATAGATGCAGGCATTGGCACCCAGGACTATATGGTGGGTGGCTTTTCCCTCTCCGGGACCACAGCCTGGCTGGTCCCCGTTCCTCTATACCCAGTGTTGAGTGTTTGAGCCGTTAAGGTATGACATCCTGATGACCATTTGCATATTAGCTCTTTGTTATATAGGATTGCCTCTTTTTCTATGAGAGATATTGAGGTCCCTTGTGACAGATTGCCTTACTTGTAATTAAGAAAAAATTTCCTTGGAGAGATTGAAACTGCAGTTAGTACAGGTGATGCCAAATGGGGCCTGTGTTTTTGTTGCTGTTGTTTGTTTTTTAATAAGATAAACCAAGCCAATAAGTAGCAAATCTACTAGTAGACATTTAATAAATATTGTAAGGATGGTGATCATTATGCCTTCAATATAAAAATTAACTAAATTCAATGAGCCAAAACAAAAATCCAGTAATAAAAATGACAACTACACTATGAAGACAAATATTGTACTCCAAACAAATGTGAACATATGGTTTTAGAATTCTTATTCACAATTGAAAGTAGTCATATTTACAAATATAACACAAGAGTTTAATCAGCATCAAGCTAGTCTATCATTTTTAGAGGCAAAGTGGTAGTTGGTGGAAAAGGAGTTATGGAAAATAAATAGCTCTACTCAGAGTTCATTCATTTCTTCTAAGAAGGATTCTCTAATTAAATTTAAGGAAGGTTTTGATTCATACAGTAGTCCCCCAGGTAAAATCTAAATATGTGGCACCCCACTCACTCCACATGTCTCTTCAATTCAGTGGCCTTGTCTTGTTAGATGTAATTGTCTCCCTTATGTCACCTAGTGAATGATATAATACAATGTAATATGGTAAATCCTACAACACGATCCTCCTCCAGGAGCAGAGAAACACTTCACTCTTCAGGGAGTATGGGGAGTGTGGATTAAATTAATAATTAAAAAATACACAGAATAGCCAGTTCTGCTGCTAGAAATTAAAGGGGGGATAGCACAACAGTACATTATAGCATTTAGAATATTTTAAAATTTATACATGTATTTTTCATTGTTTGAACATAAAATACACTGAATATATGACAGATTGGTATTTAAATATACAAAGAATAACAATTATCTACTTTTGTGATTTAATTATAAATATACCCATAACTATTATTTCTGCTGTTACTATAACTGCTATTAGTGTTATTGTCATGGGAGGATTCTATGGATGGAATTTCTCCATTGCCATTGGGAGTGGGGTTCTTTGGGCAGTGCTAGAATAAAATTTTCCAGAAGTCCCCATACAAGAATGAGATGGGATCAAAAGTTTTATTTGTGTGAAGTTATATCCCTCAGTTTCCAAAGTCCCATGTCCCGTAAACCAGTCCTGGAAAAGTTGCAGGTGGGGATTCAGCAGAGCTGAAAGCAAAGCCAGTGGCCTAAGTTTCCATTCCATGGTGGAGTTGAGCTCAGCAGAACA
Source organism: Antrozous pallidus (assembly GCA_027563665.1). Taxonomy (NCBI): domain Eukaryota; kingdom Metazoa; phylum Chordata; class Mammalia; order Chiroptera; family Vespertilionidae; genus Antrozous; species Antrozous pallidus. The sequence continues at coordinate 51,344,298 of CM050520.1, read as the reverse complement.
TCAGGCTAATTTTAGTCCAGGATGTTTGTGATCCACATGGCTGGGGGCCATATGGGAGAGGCTAGAACATGAGAGCCCCACCAGCCAGGAGGGAGGCATAAGCAGCAAAAGCAAGACAGCACTTTTGTTTGGGAGCTTATGTACCCACTGGTGGCCTGGTGCACAAAATTGGTGCACATAGGGGGTGGGGGTGGGTTGTCTCTCAGTCCAGCTTGCATCCTCTCCAATCTGAGACCCCTGTGGGATTAGGCCTAAACTGGCACTTGGACAACCCCCTCATAATCTGCTCCTAACCACTCACCTGCCTGACTGCTTGATCATCCCTGACCACTCTGCTTCCTGGCAAGATTGCCCCAACTGGTCCCTCTGCTGGCCTGCTCAGCCCCCAACTGCCCCCCCTCCATCAGCCTGATCACCCTCAACTGCCCTCCCCTCTTAGTCTGATCACCCCCAATTGCCTTCCCCTCCTGGCCTGATCACTCCTAATGGCTTCTGCCTTGGGCCCACCACCATGGCTATCTGGGACCCCCAGCTTGCTTGCCAAAGCATGGTGGTGGCTGGTCTTCCCCCCAGCCTCTCACAGTCACCCCCGCCTCCTGCGGCCCCACCCTTCGTGTGCACACCAGCGACCTGGGACCCCTGCACGCACGCCCTTCCCAACCTGGGACACCCGGCACCTGCGGCAAAGCCCGGAGGTGGCCGGTCTTCCCGCCAGCCTCTGTGCAGCCTGGGGAATGAGTGCCGGAGGCCTGCCAGGTCCACCAGCGCAGCATCTGCTCCCCAGGTCCATGGCACCCATTCCTAAGGCCACAGGGAGGCAGTGCGAGGGGCGGGATCACACTTGTGACCCTGCCCCCTTGCAACCTTGCCCCTCTTCCTGCTCCTGACTGGCTGGCAGCGAAGTGAAGGTACAGTCAAATTTGCATGTTTCTCTTTTATTATATAGGATTGGCCAATAACCTGCTCCCAGGTGTGACTAACATGTAATCACCTTTCCTAGGTCATTACATGTACTGGCATGAGTCCATTCTTCTACCTAGTCTCTTCCTCTAGGATTAACAGGGAACAGACCAGGAGAGTGTTAAATTGCAGCTTTCTGACAAAACTGTACAAATAGCTTACCTATATTTTCTGTCCTTCACTATGCTCTTTTCTTATTAATAAATGTGTAACTGGGTTAAGTACAATAATATTGTTACCAATATTTTAAATTATTATATTATTTATTTATTTTATACCAGTCTAATATATTGGTGAAGTGAGTAACTATTTATAAAGTCATTAAAGGAAATTAAAGAAGTATTTTGTTTCTATCTTCACCTGAGTTCTGGATAATTTAATTTAGTTCCTTTCAGGAAATGTGATCTGATTCAGATTTGAGGTTCGAATGTATAGTATTTTTTGAAGCCTCCAAATTATAATTTGGGAAGTCAAAGTTGTTCAGACTGGAAGAATATGAGGGACTTAACAAATCAAAAATAAAGTTTATATAGAGGGAAATGATTATATCTTATTATTTCCACAGATTTTTATTATTTTACAAATGGAACATAGATTTGAATAAAAACTCATGGTACTGACTACAAAGCACTGAAGGAAATAAACAAATCCTGAATCAGCATAAACAACCAACAGAAGAAGAGGTCACCAAATCAAATGAATGGATACAACAGGAGAATAGAAAAAGCTAAAATAAGAATTAAGAACTATAGTAGATTGAAAGAAATTACACAGATTGCAGCACAAAAAACAAATGTACAGAAACTAAGAAAGAATGATTAAGAGACACAGAGGACAGAAGTCAAAAATCCAACATGTATTTTATTGGAGTTCCAGAAGTGGAAAATAGAGAGAATAGGAAAGAGATCATAACTAAACTGAAAAATGGTGAATAATTTTCAAAATTGACTAAAGACATGAATTCTGACTTAGGAAACCCAATCTGTCACAGGCAGACTAAAAGGAAATGCACAACAGGACATCTTGTAGGGAAACTTCAATACACCAACCAAATAAAATATCTTAAAAGTAATCAAGAGGTAAGTCAGAACTTAGGATAAAATTATAGTCTTAAATTTGACTTCCCATTAATAATAGATGCTATAACAATAAAGGGGGAATCTTCAAATGCTTTAAGCAAAAATGTTCATGAGCTAAAATATTATTCAAGAATAAGAGGAAAACAAAAATAATTTTGAACAAACAAAAACAGAGCTTGTCCTACCTATAGCACTTTCACAAATATGTTTTAAAATATGTATCTTTTAAGGCAATGTGATTAATAAATTCTGGATGATTAACCCCCCAAAAAAGATATGAGATGCAAGTAGACACGGTGAGAAAATAAAGTAGATAACTAAGTTATTGAAATGAACTATCTAAAATAAAAGAACTATTTAATTGGGTGGTATCAAAAAGTTAGAACAAACATACAGGAAATGAATATCAAAAATGTGAGGTAGTAATAATTAAATTGAAGTATTGTAACATTCTTAAAATTTTCCAAGGCATGTTGCAGCAACAATTTTATACTTCAAATATGCATATTAAAATATAAAAGTTAATCCCAAAGAGAATAAGGATGAAATTTTTAGTTTTCCAACCAAGAAAATAGGTAAATGTTATAAAGAGAATACATCCAAAGAAAGCAGCAAAAGAGAAAATAGAATCGTAGAAAGGCAAAACCAAGAAAGAGTGAAATATAATGTGGGAGATATATTTCCCTCTATGCCAATAGCAGAATTGAGAACATAAAGTGTATCACATATTTAGCTAAAGTGTTATAATAGTTTTGTTGTTGTTTCTATTTTGTTTTTATGGAAAGTCCGTTATCAGTGAATCCTGTGACTATATCTCTGTCTTCCTGTATAACCCTGAGTTGTTTATAGGTAATTCTGATTTATCTGTGTATCCACATGGACAATCCTTACTGTGGAAATGTGCCTCAGTGATACTAAAGACAAAATTAAACCAGTCTTTGAATAGTAATCAAGATGCTTAACTATGTAATGCATGGTGACAGAAAATGATTTGTCTTTGGGTGGTAGACACACAGTGCAATATACAGATTTTATATCATAGAAATGTACACTTGAAACCTCTATGATCATATTAACTAATTTCACCCCAATAAATTTAATGAAAACAATAACTAGGTTGACTGCTTTCTCAAGGCCAAAACAATCCCTTTTTTTCTTATTTTTTTAAAGTGGTGTATGCCTAATATATAATAATAAATGGGTGATCCCATCTATATAAAGTTATTTTCTAAGATCTTATGTATTTTATCCTATTGAGTTAAAACTTCCTAATGCACTTGTATCAAGATTTTATAACCATAACTGTTATAAAAGTCATATTAGTAATGAAAGTAATAAATTGAAATAAATCAAATTAACCTTCATTGAGCATTTACTATATCTAAGACACTATTAAACATACAGCATCTCTTTGAATACTCACATGTGTCATTATAATGATATATATATATATATATAAATTCCCTTTTATACTTTGGGAATTACAGGCATTGAGAGATTAAATGCTTCTTTAGGGTTGTATTGGAGGACTGACTGAGCAGCAATTGAGTCATGCCTTTTGACTTTAGTGTTTATCCAATGTACTATGCTCTTTCTCAGGTCTTTTCAAACATATCCTTCAAGTTCAGTGGAAGTCCACTTGGCTGTTTTTATGTTAATGAGTAAAGAACATTCAGACAATCAAAGAGAAATGGCATATTATTTGCATAGCTGATGAAAATAACAACAGGAAAAATCTAAGATCTGTTTGTTTAAAATGCATATATTCTGTTGTTTCTGCATTTTAGATTGATCCGTGATTATCATTAAAAGACTGCACCCTTTTTCCTCAGCTTGCATTTTTCTTTGAATATCACTCTTCACTAGGAGTTAAAAGCAGCCTTATAAACAAACTTACTATGGAAGATTGAAAGTGACATTTAATCATTTAATCAACAATTATTTATTAGCAAACTCTTCTACGTATATAATTGTGTTGGCTACAGAGAATTTAATGATAAAGTTCCTCTCCTGAAAAAATGTACTCATTAATAGAGGAGTAAAATGAAAGCAAGCCAGCGTACCGTCTATCATATATTCAGCGTTTAGTAAAATTTGTTGAATGAATGAATGAATGAATGATAAAGAAAGTTTTCTGGGGACATTGGTTTCTTAGGGCTGCTTTATCCAACTAACACAAACTGGTTGACTTAAAACAGCAGAAATGTATTGTCTCCTAGTTCTGAAGGCTAGAATTTTGTAATCAAGGTGTAGGTAATGCCATTCTCTCAGTAAAGGCTCTCTAGGGGAACCATTCCTTGTCTCTTTCTAGTTTCTGGCAGTTGCCAGTAGTCCTTGGTGTTTGTTGGATTGCAAATGCATCATTTCTGACTCTTCCTCTGTCATCATGTAGTGATCTCTATATGTGTCTGTCTGTGTCCAATTTTCACTTTGTTAAGATGGTCACTAGTCATTGGATTAAAGCCTATTCTAATCAGCGTGACTTCATCTTAACTTTATCACATTGGCAAAGACGGTTTCCAAATGAAGTCACATTCAGATACCAAATATTAGAACTTGAACATATGTTTTTGGAGACATGATTTAACACATAACAGAGGAATGTGAAAAAGTTGTATGGAGGCTTAGTTGACATTTGAAAAATAAAGAGTTTTCCAAAGTAATGAAGGGGGTGAGGCAGCTCTTGCTGGTAGAGGGAAGTTCCTGAGAAGTTATATCTAATTGTGGATCCTGAACCTTAGCCCACAAAGTCACCACTGTGAAAAGAAGGAAGCCATATTTTGTCTTTGTTATTCTTTCAGCTGATCCTCTTACACCTAGTTACACTGCATATTTAGTTTTCTCAAATCTAGCAATTAGTATGGTGACACTTTGGCAAAAAATTTTATAAAACCTTATGTCCTGATGAAAAATACTTGATACTCCATCTCTCAAGTTCTGAGAATCAGAAATGGCAATGTATGCACCACACTAATAAGGAAAAACTTTCCATATTGAAAGTAGCAACATTATGTTCATTTTCATTGCTATTTATTTATAATTATGCCAACTGACATAAACTGTCTTTGGTAATTTTAAATTAGAAAATACTAACAATGAATCCCAAATGCAAAAAAATCACAAGATAAAGTACAAATACTGAAATAAATAACAAAAAAGCAGTTAAGCTTCTAGTATAGATTGTAATTATTGTAATTTTGAATAATTATCAAGCTTTTATAAATGGTTTTCAAACATATTTGACCTGAATGGCCATGTCTTTGTTAAAGGAGAGATTATTGCCATAATTTTTACATTTAAAATGTATAGGTTATCTGTCCAATAATATGAATTTTAAATTATTCAAATAAATTGTGAGTAAATCTATGTTATGGAAGAGTACTCATCTATTAAAGCATGTTTTAAAGGAATACTTAATAACATAGGAAACTGCCTATGATATGTTGTTGAAATTCAAAACACTGTTCACAATGTATCTTAATTTTGAAGTAATTTATGTGTGAAAGCTAACACCCCAAATAATGAAATATTATAAATAATTTTACTTTTACTTGTACTGTTCCTTATTTTTCAAGTTTACTGCAAGAATACCTTTCAGTTAAATAAAAGTAAATACATAAATATATTGAAAATGAAGAAAATATAAATTTAAGACAATTGTTAGGAAGGTATAAGCCATTTTATTAGAATAAATACAGATGTTCATTATAAATTCTATTGTTATCTATAACACAATCTATAATAAAAAAAGCATAATATGCTAATTAGACCTGACAGCTGAACGACCTTCTAGATGTCATTCTGGACATCCTTCCGGACAAAGCTGCTGAGGTGGGGGCCAAGGCAGAGGTGGTCAGGGGTAATCTGGCAGACAGACAAGCAGAGGGCATAGAGGAGATCAGGCAGGGAGGCATGCAGTTAGGTGGCATTAGGCAGGCAGGGGAGTAGTTAGTGGCAATGAGGTAGGCAGGCAGAATGATTAGGGGTGATCAGGTAGCAGACAGGTAAGCAGTTAGGAGCCAGCAGTCCCAGATTGCAAGAGGGATGTCAGACTGCCAGTTTAGGTCCCATTCCAGTCAAACATCCCCTGAGGGGTCCTAGAATGTGAGAGGGTGAAGGCCTGGCTGAGGGATTCACTCTGTGTGGGCATTTTGTGCACCAGGACTCTATACTATAATGATAAAAGTGTAATATGCAAATCAAGCAAATGGTCTAACAACAGTTGTGTCCAGACTATCACGCTATGACACACACTGGTGCCCCACAATTGCCTTGCAGAGAGAAGCCCAGGCTACCTGGCCAGCAGCATTGTGGTGGGTAGGTGGGGCCTCCTTCTATGGGGCGATTGATCATGGGGGTCCTGGACTGCGAGAAGGCACAGGCTGGGCTGAGGGGCCCTCCTCCCCCCACCCACGAGTGCACAATTTCATGCACCAGACATCTAGTTTACAAATAGTAGTTTAACATGGAATGCTCTTTATTATAAATTTCATATAATTGTTGATTTTCATAGAATGCTTTCTTCTACATTTTCCAAACTTACATATGTAGACAACCTACAGTGCCAATTGACAAATGAGTTTAGTTCTGATATCATTGTTACTCGCTTTTTTATGTTAATGAGTAATGAAAGGAATAAAACAATAAAGATCTGACTCTCACAGTTGTTACTAGCTGGTTCCAGAGCACCATGTAGGAGAGAAACACACACACACACACACACACACACACACACACACACACACACATACATACAAAATAACAAAAAAAACAAATAAATAAACAAGTAAAACAAGTAAACAAATATAGGAATGGCAGTGAGAAGATAGAAATAAAAAAAAGTAAAGGCCAAGATTGGTTTGGCTCAGTGGATAGAGCATCAGACTGTGGACTGAAGGGTCCCGGGTTCGATTCTGGCAAGGGCATGTACCTTGGCTGCAAGAACATCCCTGGCAGGGGGCATGCAAGAGGCAGCTGATCGATGTCTCTCTCTCATCAATGTTTCTGACTTTCTATCCCTCTCCCTTCGGCTCTGTAAAAAATCAATAAAAAAAAAGTAAAGGATAAATGAAAAGAAAACCAGTTTTTTACACTCTCTCTGTGTCTTCATTTCCTTATCTATAAAACAGTGCTAATCACATGATAAAGACAGAATTTAACTCATAGGCTTATGAAAATTATTGTATGAGTTAATATAGGAAAAGTGCTAAGAATACTGACATGACAAAATAAGGACAAGAAGTAAGTTAGTATTTTCTCTATTTTAATTTTCTTGATAAAAAGTTATCTGAATGAAATAGCTGTATGTATTTTTCATTACTTTGACAGCATTATCTCTAGAGAGGGTAGATCAGTTAGAATTTTCATTAGTTGTGTATGAGAATATTTAATAGACTATGACTCATTTAATATTCTATATTTATTTTTCTTGGCAACTTTATAGATGAACTAGAGGACTGATGCATGAAATTTGTGCATGGGGATAGGGTGTCCCCCAGCTCAGGCTGCACCCTCACCAATCTGGGACCCCTCGAGGGGTGACCGACTGCTTATTTAGGCCTGATCCCACCAAGATCGGACCTAAATGGGCAGTAGGGCATCCCTCTCACAATCCAGGACTGCTGACTCCTAACTGCTCGCCTGCCTGCCTGCCTGCCTGCCTAATTGCTTCTAACCACTTCTACCTGACAGCCTGATCAACCCCTAACCACTCCCCTGACAGCCTGATTGATGCCTAACTGCTTTCCTGCTGGCCCAATTGCCCTGAACTGCCCTCCCCTGCCAGCCTGGTCGCCACTAACTGCCTTCCCCTGCTGGCCTGGTCACCCCTAATTGCCATCCCCTGAAGGCCTGGTCCTCCCCCAACTGCACTCCCTGATGGGGCGGCCATATTTTACCACACTGGGGTGGCCATCTTCTGTGTTGGAGTGATGGTCAGTTTGCATATCACCTCTTTATTATATAGGATAACATAATGAATTGTTTTGTTATGCTTTTTAAAATATATTTTTATTGATTTCAGAGAGGAAGGAAGAGGGAGAAAGTGATAGTAACATCAATGATGAAAGAAAATAATTGATAGGCTGCCTCTTGCACACCCCCTACTGGGGACTGAGCTGACAACCTGGACATGTGCCCTTGATTAGAATCATACCCTGGACCCTTCAAGTCTGCACGCTGATGTTTAATCGACTGAGCCAAACTGGCTAGCGCAAGTTATACTTTTGATTATTTATCAAATCTATATCTTGCTTGATGTTTATTGGACAGTAATAAATAATTATTTATTTATAAATTGCTGTTTTAATAGCCCTGGTGGGGTAGATCAGTTGTCTAGAACATCGTCCTAATACTCCAAAGTTGCAGATTAGATCCTCAATCAGGGCACATACAAGAATCAACCAATGAATGAATAAATAAACAGAACAACAATGTTTCAGTTTCTCTCTCCCTTCCTATCTTTCTCACTAAAATTTAAAAAAATAAACATTTTCAAAGAAGTTGTTGATCTTTGCCTATATTTCTATGAGAATATCAATATTAACTATGAAGCATAGGAACTTTTAATCTGTTATTTACATAAAAATTGATTGTTATGCATGATGAAAATTTTTCATTATTTTTGTTTTACTTATAGGAATTTTGAATGGGTAAAATCTGTCTGATCAGTCAGTATTTTCCTTTATTGTTTATCTCTTCTCTTGGTATGATCTTTAAAACTGACCTCACACACAGTATTATATAATACAATTTCTATTTATTCTATACTATTGGGGGGCTTTATTTTTTACATATTTTTATCAGAAATTTGTTGAGTATGATGTGAAATTTGATTTAAAATTTTTAAAATATATTCATATACCAACATTCCATTCTTTCTTGGTTTATTTAAAATATTTATTTTATCAGATATTACATTTCTAAAGGAAATTTTATTTTTAACTTTCTGTTGAGTTTTATTACTGTGCTGGTACCACACTAGCTCTCCTTATCTTTGACTTGTTTTAGAAGCTCTTACAATTGAAGTAGAGACTGGTAAATGAACACTGTACAAGATGAAGCACACTGGAATTTATGACTGGCTAACATTGTCTCACTAGAATTTTTAAAAAGCAGCTTTTTTTATTGCAAGGAGACATGGTTTTTGAAGTATTTTTGTTTTTGTCATTGCTTTGGTTTTGGTCTTTGTTTCCTCCTCTGAAAGTAAATATTCCTCTAAGTTTCCTATAATTAAGTTTTAGGAAAATAGAAAGGGGCATTACATTGATTCACAGTATCTGTGATGGAATGCCTCTAACATGTTATTCATATTTCATGTTTTAATTGCATGGTATAATATTGTTAGGTAGATGTTTTATCTCAATAGAATTTTTTTTCTTTCCCTCATTAGATATTTCAAGCTGAAAATATACTTTTACATTTGGCTAAAGAGAGATCATTAAAACTTTCTTTAGAAAAACAATATGGGAGGAAATATTCAATTTTATAGAGTCTGAAATTATAATTTCTTATCCCAATGAATTAGTGTTAGAAGCTTTTAATCTAATTAATCCTTCACCAAGAATAACACCACAGGGTGATATTTTGGGTAGCTGCCAGGGTGCATGAATTTAATTATGTATTTGCAAAGATATTTTGATAAAATTATTTCCAGCTGACCTATGCCTATTCTGGATTTAAGGTAAGAGACATTTTAGTTATTTTAATTTTTTATTTAATTTAAATATCTTACATTAATCTGTGTTTATGTGTGTTTGTTTTAATGTACGTGTTTATGAACATTTATTTATTCTTTCTTCCACGTTGCATAGAACTCCATTTTCAGTATAGTGTAAACAAATCTATGTGAGGTAATAGAAAGAGATTGTGTCAGAAAATTAAGAGGCCTGGTCTCTAAGTGTAGCTACTCTCTTTCTCTGGGAATCATTTTCTTGAAAAATCAGATTGTGGACCACTTCAAACTCTAAGACACTATAATTCTAAATTTAAAAATGATGAAATTTATTTCAAAAAGAAAAATTAGGCCCTGGCTAGAGTTTCGAAGAGCAGTGGCAGAGCAGGGGCAATTTTGAAGAACATGGTGGGGTAGGAGAAGCCTCTTGGAACAGTGGTGGGGTTGAGGGAGCCTCGCAGAGCATGGCGGGGTGGGGGGAGTTTCCTGGAGCAGTAAAGGGGCTACAAGCATGTGGAGCTTCTCAGGTGGGGAGCTTTACTTAGCATCGCAGAGCTGCAGAGGCCAGGCTAGGCCTAGGGAGCCTACCACACATGATTTTATACACACTGGGGTTCTAGTCCTATCTAATAAAATAGTAATATGCAAATTTACTATACCTTTACTACACCCAATAAGCCAGGCCCACAAGCCACGCCCTCCAGCCAACCACAGGGCAATGGCCCTGGGTTAGGCCTGGTGGGGCTGGGGGCGGGGCCAGCCAGTGATGGAGGGCCCTGATCTCAGTGTGGTGGCCTCTTGGTGAAAGGTCTTTTCCGGCCCTGGGCAGGGGGCATAGCTAATGCCTGATGCTGCCTGCTATGTTCAGGCAGCGATAGGGACTGTGCAGTTCCAGCAGGCACCTCCTGATGTTGTCCACAGGGTCCAGGTGGCGATCAGTATGGGGCAGGCAGCATAGATAGTGCCTGATGTCACCCGTGGGGACCAGCCATCCTCGAGACCGGGAAGGCCTGGCGCGCAATGCCTGATGTTGCCCAGAGTGTCCAAGCATCCATTGGGACCTGGCAGGTGGTATGGACACCTTCTGATGCTACCCACAGGGTCCAGGCATTGATTGGGACCAGGCAAGTAGCATGGACAATGTCTGACATTGCCCGCGGAGTTTAGGCAGCAATCAGACTGGGCAGTTCCAGCAGGCAGTTCCTGATGTCGCCGCAAGGTCCAGGCAGTTATCTGGGACCCAGGCAGACGGCATGGATAACACATGACGCCCCCCGCAGAGTCCAGACAGCAATCGAAAATGGGCAGTTCCAGCAGGCAGCGCCTAACACTGCCCGTGGGTTCCAGGCAATGATTGAGACCGGGCAGTTCCAGCAGGCAGCTGCTGAAACTGTCTGCAGGGTCCAGGCAACAATTTGGATCAGGCAGGTGGCATGGGCAATGCCTGAAGTCACTGGAGGTTCCATAGGCAGGGATGGTCAAGGTCTCCGGGATCACTGTCTGCCACTGAGCTGCCTGAGGACACTGGTGGAGCAGACCTGGGTTGAACATTTTAATGAAAATGGAATACCTGTGTCCCGCTCCATCATGCCCTATCCCTGGAGAGGAGAGGGCAGTGGGCTGTTAGGAGGCACCGGGGCTCCGAAGTGGCTGGGAGCAACCTGCAGCATGCTACCAAGAAGAGGTCCTTAATCATGAGGGTGCAGAGGGCTGGATGATGGAGGTGAGCAAAGGTGCAGATGAGGAAGCTCTTGCAGGCTCTGAGGTGGAAAAGTGCATCTACAGACTGATGGACAAAATCGCCTTTCTGAAGAAGGTGCACGATGAGGAGATTGACAAGCTGCAGGCGCAGATCCACTATGCTCAGATCTCCGTGGAGATGGACAGGTTCTCTAAGTCCAACCTCTCAGCTATGCTCAAGGATATCTGCACCCAGTACAAGAAGCTGGCTGCCAAGAAAATGCAGAATGCTCAAGAATGGTACAAGAGCTGCTTCACCATGCTGACCAAGAGCTCTGCCAAGAACACTTATGCAGTGCAGGCCAGCGACTGTTCAAAGCCAAGACCCTGGAGATAGAAACATGCCAGGGCATGAAGGAAGCACTGGGAAAGTAGATAGATGCAAGAGCTGCAGGATAAGCAGAACTCCGATGTTAGTGCTATGCAGGACATGATCAACAAATTAGAAAATAAGTTGAGAACTACAAAGAGTGAAATGGCACAATATTTAAAAGACTACCAGGACTGCCAAACCGGTTTGGCTCAGTGGATAGAGTGTTGGCCTGCAGATTGAAAGGTCCCAGGTTCGATTCCAGTCAAGGGCATGTACCTTAGCTGCAGGCACATCCCCAGTTGGAGGTATGCAAGAGGCAGCTGATCGATGTTTCTGACTTTCTATCTCTCTCTCTTCCTCTCTGTGAAAAATCAATAAAAGATATTTTTAAAATTAATAAATAAAAGACTACCAGGATCTCCTCAATGTAAAGATGGCTTTGGACATTGATATTGCAGCTTACAGGAAACTCTTGGAATGTGAGGAGACCCTGCTCAGTTTCTCCAGCATGGGAAATGTAGCCAGAGGCTACTCCCAGAGTTCCCAGGTCTTTGGTGATCTGCATCTGGTGGTTTCAAAACTACCTCCTACTTGATGTCTGTTTTCTCCTTCCCTTCATTATACCCCTGCCACATCCAGGAGGAGCAGATGGAGGTGGATGAGACCATTGAGGTTGCAAAAGCCAAGGAAACTAAGGATGAACCCCGTTTTGAAGGAGAAGCTGAAGAGGAGGAAAAGGAACAGACTGAGGAAGAGGAAGGAGAAGAGGAAGAAGGTGCCAAGAAAAAATTTGATTACACAAAGGAGGAAGGAGGTGAAGGTGAAGGAGGAGATGCCCAAGAAGCTGCCCAAAGAGATGAAGGTGCTAGGGAGGAGTAAGCAACCAAGAAGAAAGATTGAGCCCCCCTTTCCTTAATTATTTCAGGAATAATACTCCCAGTAATCAACCCCATCATCAACCAAGCAGTTGAGTCCCCAGTACTATGTGAATTAAATTTGGACCTTAAATGTTATTCTATGATTTTTCTCCTTACACAGAGTATCAGTTTGCTTGCAGAGTGGCTTCCAGGCTTGCTGTCAGTCTGTGCATGGTCCACACTTATGAGTTCAGGATCTATGACAATGTGAATAATTCAGATGTTTACAATAAAAACACATGAATATGCAAATTCACTAATGTTAATGTTAAAATTCATGGAAAAATAGTCCTTTGAATCTTTGGTGGTTAGAAATTAAAGACCTCAAATCATGTGCAATAAACAGTAAAGTTACACTGAATGACAAAAAAAAAATACATTAGGTGCCAGGAAATGTTCAAAGACCTGGGAACCATTCCCAGATCAGGAAGGGAAGTCACAGGGTGTATATTATTGCTACAAATACTGAATTTACTACTACTTACAACATATATAATGTAATGTATTATATGCCTTCCTATCTCATGAAGTACGTATTCTCATAGGTAATCCTGGTAGATATGTTATAGTTATGGCAGTATGTCATATCCTATCTATATTAATAAAAGAGTAATATGCTAATTAGACCATGAGACGTTCCAGATGTCCTTCCGGACAAAGCCATGGTGGCAGGGTCAAGGCAGAGGGTGTTATGGGTGATCAGGCCAGGAGGGGAGGGCAGTTGGGGTTGATCAGGCTGGCAGGGGGGTTCAGTTGGGGCCAAGCAGGCCAGCAGGCAGAGTGGTTAGGGGAGATCAAGCAGGCAGGCCGGTGAGCAGTTAAGAGCAAGTAGTTCCGGATTGTGAGGATGTTGTCCAACTGCCAGTTTAGGCCCGTCCTAGGAGAGTCCCAGATTAGAGAGAGGATTCAGAGAAGGCTCAGGGACTCACACCCCTTCATCCCCCCCGATGCATGAATTTCATGCACTGGGCCACTAGTATATATAAAAGCCTAAGCTACTGGACTATCAACTGACTGACTAACCAAACGATCAGTCGCTTTGATGGGCACTGACCACCAGAGGACAGATGCTCAATTCAGGAGCTGCCCCCTGGTGGTCAGTGCACTCCCCTAGCCATCCTTCCACAGCTGTCCAACCCTCCCATGGCCCTTATCTCCGGCTGACCAACCTCCTGTGGCCTCAACTGCCCCCAATCACCAGCCAGGCCAAGGGACCCCATCCATGCACAGATTTGTGCTCCAGGCTTTTAGTTACACATAATATTGGATTATGGAATTTAGGACTCAGAGAAGGGGCAAAAGTAGACAGAAGAGCAACTAACTGTACATGTTTTAACACAGCATTGAATAAAATAAAGGAAGTTGACACAATAGCACACCCAGACTATTTGAGTTACATCCCTGAGTCTGTTGATGAGAAAGGAGCTGGGATGTCTATAGCCTGGTGTGATGGAAAGAGAGAAGAGAACTCTGCTATCTGGCTCTGTTCTGACCTGTTTTGGCATGCATTCATCACAGCAAAGCCTCTCCTGTAGAAGCCTGTGACTTGCACACTGAATCGCTCCTTCAGTGCTGCCACATTAATATTTCATAAAAACTACGCAAAGCTTTCACGATCCTGATTATCCAAGCTTGTGTTCCTCAGATCAGAGTAAACAAGTAATGTTTAATGAGACCAAGAGAATTTACATGATTCAAAAACTGCTTAGCAGTCAACAAACAGGAGGGAGGAAAAGCAGCTAATCAGTGTAGAAAGAATTTCTTTTAATGAAAATGTATCTGCAAATGTACAAGTGAGGGTTAAAATGAAATAACCTGTAAATTAGGACAGACCAAAAAAAAAAAAAATAGGACAGACTAACTTCAGACAGATTACTACTTCTGGACTCCAGAGTGGCAAAGCCAAAAACCCACAGTGACAGCAGCCTTTGAAGATAAGGACTGTGGATATAATTCATTTGACTTAAATTGATCTGACAATGCCACTGGGCTTTATCTTTCATAAAGTCATCTGGGAGAAAAGCCAGTGGTCATGCCAACTGCCCCAGCCCTTACACAACACTCATATTTAAGCAGAGAAAAAATTTGAGCCCAAGAACAGGAAACATGAAGGAAGAGATCACTAAATTGATTCATTCCAAAGGATTTAGAGCTGAAGTTTGTTTCATGGAGTGACACTTGAAAATGTCGGGGGTGTCTTTCCTGGAGATCTTCAAAGGCTCTTTGCTCCACTATCTAATTCTTTGGTCCAGCTATTCTGTCCATAAGAATACGAGGTGTGTTCGCTCATAAGAAATTTCGCAGCCAGGAAGCAGCGAGTTGATGTGATTACAACAAGCTTTTTTTTTTTTTTCTTCCCCATGATAGGCTCAACTGAGGAATCTGGTTACATGCTAATTCTGTGATTTTCATACTTCAGTGATTTACTCTCTTATCATTCCCTTTATGCTAACTTTTTCATGAAAAAGAAAAAGGAGGGACTGAAGTTCAAGTTTCCTGTTAACATGATGGCTGCCTTCTGTAAGAGTCATCAGGAAGTCAGCTCGCTGGAATTTTTGAAAACTGACTCGAATCCATAATTACTGGTATGTGAGTCCTATACTCTCCTATGGATCTGGGAAGCTCCTGGGCAACACTCAACCTGCAGGCTTCCTGGGGCTTCTTGTCTTCTTTCTCTACTCACTCCCAATTGAGGGAGCTAGAGGGTTGCCCAGGTTGATTATGCTGGGTAGACATATTTGTTTCAAGAATATACTAACTATGAAAGCCAACAGGAACTATCTCAATATGATTATATTAGGAGAAGTAATTAAGTTTAGATGAAGCTATGAGTTTAGAGTCCCCATGATGACATCAGCTCCTTTATTAAAAAAAGAAAAACACTGGCTGGTGTGGTTCAATTAGTTGGTGTTCTCCTTTGCATAGAAAGGTTGCCAGTTTGATTTCAGTCAGAGCATGAGCTCGGGTTGCCTGCTAGATCCCTTTTAGAAGTCATGTGAGAGGCAGCCAATTGATGTTTAATTCTCACCTGATGCTTTTCCCCTTCTCCCCCTCCCCCATCCTCTGTCTCTCTATTTCTCGCTGAAAACAAAACAAAACAAAAAGGTCAATAAAAATTTGTGCTTTAAAAAAAAAGCACAAAACATCAGAGCTTTTCCTGACAGACAGCCAGATCTGAAAACCAGGAAGAAAGTTTCACCTTGAACCTAATCTGCTTCCAAGATGATCTTGGATTTCTCAAACTCCAGAAACTGTGAGAAATAAAAGGCTGTTGGTTAAGCCACTCAGTCTATGGTAGTATTTTATTTTTATTTTTTATTAGATAGAATATTCTTTATTATATGAAGTTATTTAAATGACTATTCATTTTAATCTTATTTAACCTTTACAATAATCTATTTTTTGCACAATTTCTTTATTGATTAAGGTATTACATGTGTCCTTATTCCTCTATTAACCCCCGCAACCCTCCCCCCACTCATGCCCTCACCCCCCTGGTGTTCCTGTCCATTGGTTAGGCTTATATTCATGCATCCAAGTGCATTATCCTTTGGTAAATCTCTCCTCCTTCCCCCCTCCCTCCTGTACCTTCCCCCTGAGGACTAGCATTCTGGTCAATGCTTCTCTGCTTCTGGGTCTATCCCTGTTCATCAGTTTATGTTGTTCATTATATTCCACAAATGAGTGAGATCATGTGGTATTTGTCTTTCTCTGACTGGCTTATTTCACTTAGCATATTGTTTCCAGTTCCATCCATGCTTTTGCAAATGGTAAGAACTCCTTTTTTACTGCTGCATAGTATTCCATTGTATAGATATACCACAGTTTTTTAATCCAATCATCTGCTGATGGGCACTTAGGCTGTTTCCAAATCTTAGCTATGGTGAATTGTGCTGCAAAGAACATAGGGGTGCATGAGTCCTTTCTGATTTATACTTCTAGCTTCTTGGGATATATTCCTAAAAATGGGATCACTGGGTCAAATGGGAGTTCCATTTTAGTTTTTTGAGGAAACTCCATACTGTTCTCCACAGTGGCTGCACCAGTCTGCGATCCCACCAGCAGTGCAAAAAAGTTCCTTTTTCTCCACATCCTAGCCAACACTTGTCATTCGTTGATGATTGCCATTCAGACAGAAGTGAGATGATACCTCATTGTTTTGATTTGCATCTCTCGGATAATTAGTGCCTTTGAGCATGTTTTCATATGTCTCTTAGCCTTCCTTCTTTCCTCCTTCAAAAAGTGTCTATTTAGGTCCATTGCTTATTTTTTTTTTATTTGATTGTTTATCTTCCTTTTGTTAAGTTGTATGAGTTCCCTGTAAATGTTGGAGATTAAACCCTTGTCTGTGGTGACATTGGCAAATAAGTCTCCCATGCAGTGGGATTTCTTGTTGTTTTGTTGATGGTTTGTTTTGCTGTGCAGAAGCTTTTTATTTTGATGTAGTCTCATTTGCTTATTTTCTCTTTGGTTTCCATTGCTCTAGGAGCCATATCATTGAAGAAATTCCTGTGGCATATGGCTGAGATAATTCTGCCTGTGGATTTCTCTAGTATTTTTATGGTTTCCCTTCTCATGTTTAAGTCCTTGATCCATTTTGAGTCTATTTTTGTGTAGGGTGTAAGTTGATGGTCTAGTTTCATTTTGTTACATGTATCTGTCCAATTTTCCCATTTGTTGAAGAGATTATCTTGACTACATTTTGTTAAAGAGATTATCTTGATTCCATTTTATGTTCATGCCTCCTTTGTCAAATATTAATTGGGCATGGTTTGGGTCGAATTCTTGGTTTTCTATTCTATTCCATTGATCCATATGTCTGTTCTTGTGCCAGTACCAGGCTGTTTTAACAACAGTGGCTTTGTAATACAGCTAGAAATCTGGTATTGAGATCCCACCTACTTTGTTCTCCTTTCTCAGAATTGCTGCAGCTATTTGGGGTCTTTTTTGTTCCAGATGAATTTTTGGAAAATTCTTTGTAGGTCAGTGAAATATGCCATAGGTATTTTAATGGGGATTACATTGAATCTGTAGATTGCTTTTGCTTTGGGTAGTATGGACATTTTGATGATGTTGATTCTACCAATCCATGAACACAGTATGTTCTTCCATCTATTTATGTCTTCCTCTATCTCTTTTTTTCAGTGTTCTGTAGTTTTTTTGCATACAGGTCTTTTACCTCCTTATTAAGTTTATTCCTAGGTATCTTAATTTTTTGTGTGTGATGGTAAATGGGATTGCTTTTTAAATTTCTCTTTCTATAATTTCACTATTGGTGTAAAGGAATGCCATAGATTTCTTAGTATTAATTTTATATCCTGCTACATTGCCAAATTCATTTATTAAGTCTAATAATTTTTGATGGACTCTTTAGAATTTTCTATGTACAATATCATGTCATCTGCAAATAAGGACAGTTTTACTTCTTCTTTTCCAATTTGAATGCCTTTTATTTCTTTTTCTTGTCTGATCGCAATGGCTAGTACTTCCAGTACTATGTTGAACAGGGTGGTGAGAGTGGACATCCCTGTCTTGTTCCTGTTCTTAGGGGAAATGGTTTCAGTTTTTGTCCATTGAGTATGATGTTGGCTGAGGGTTTTTCATATATAGCTTTTATTATGTTGAGATTATTGAGTGTTTTGATCAAGAAGGGGTGTTAGATTTTGTCAAATGCTTTTTCTGCATCAATTGATATGACTATGTGATTTTTATCTCTCAATTTGTTTATGTGATGTATTACATTTATTGATTTGTGGATATTGAACCATCCTTGCATTCCTGGGATAAACCCTACTTGGTCATGGTGTATAACCTTTCTGATGTCCTGCTGGATCCAATTTGATACAATTTTGTTGAAGATTTTGGCATCTATGAGGGATATGGGCTATAATCATCTTTCATTGTGTTGTTTTTATCTGGTTTGGGTATTAGGGTGATGCCGGCTTCATAGAATGAGCTAGGTAGTGTTCCTTCCTCTTGAATTTTTTGGAATAGTCCGAGGAGGATAATTTTTAGTTCTTCCTTGAACGTTTGGTAACACTCCCCAGTGAAGCCTTCTGGCTCCGGGCTTTTGTTTGCTGGGAGCTTTTTGATGGCTGCTTCAATTTCTTCCACAGTTATCAGCCTATTGAAATTTTTAGAATCTTCCTGATCAAGTTTTGGAATTTTGTATTTTTCTAGGAACATGTCCATTTCTTCTAGGTTGTCTAGTTTGTTTGAGTAGAGTTGTTTATAGTTTGTTTGTTTTTTAACAACCATTTGTATTTCTGTGGGGTCTGTTGTAACTTTGCCTCTCTCATTTCTGGTTTTGTTTATTTGATTCCACTCTCTTTGCTTCTTAGTGAGCCTGGCTAGAGGTTCATCAATCTTGTTTATCCTTTCAAAGAACCAGCTCTTGGTTTCATTGATCTTTCGGGGGTTTTTTGTTGTTGTTTTTTGGGGTTTTTTGTTTTGTTTTGTTTTGTTTTGTTTTTTGGTCTCTATGTCATTTATTTCTGCTCTCATCTTTATTATCTCCTTCCTTCTGCTCACTCTGGGCTTTTCTTGTTGCTCTCTTTCTAATTCTTTGAGTTGTAGAGTTAGTTTATTTACTACCATTTTTTCCTGATTTTTGAGGTAGGCTTGTAGAGCTATAAATTTCCCTCTTAATACTGCTTTCATTGTGCCCCATAGATTTTGGATCGTTGTGTTTTGTCATTAGATTCCAGGATGGTTTTAATTTCTTCTTTGATCTCATTGATAACCCAATCATTGTTTAATAGCATGCTATTCAGTTTCCAAGTGTTTGATATTTTTGGATTGTTTTTATTGTAATTTATTTCTAACTTTATGGCACTGTGGTCTGAAAAGATGCTTAGTATGATTTCAATCTTCTTGATTTTGGGAGACTTTGCTTGTGACCCAATATGTGGTCTATATTTGAATATGTCCCATGTGCACTTGAGAAGAACATATATTCTGTGGCTTTTGGGTGAAATGTTCTGAAGATGTCAGTTAAGTCCATCTGTTCTAGTGAATCATTTAGGATTGCTGTGTCTTTGCTTATTTTTGTCTAGAGGATTTATCCAGTGATGTCAGTGGTGTATTAAAGTCTCCTATAATGATTGTATTGTTGTCGATCTCTCCCTTGATATCTTCTAAGAGTTTTGTTATGTATTTGGGTGCTCCTGTGTTGGGTGCATATAAGTTTATCAGGGTTATATCATCTTGTTGTATCAATCCCTTTAGTATTATAAAGTGGCATTCCTTATCTCTTATTATGGCATTTACTTTAAGGTCTATTTTGTCAGATATCAGTATTGCTACCCCAGCTTTCTTTTAATTTCCATTTGCCTGAAAGATATTTTTCCATCCCTTCACTTTCAATCTGTGTGATTCTCTTGTTCTGATGAGGTGGGTCTCTTGTAGACAGTGTGTGTGTGTGTATATATATATATATATATTTCCATTTTTTTATCCATTCAGCTACACGGTGTCTTTTGATTGGGGCATTTAGTCCACTTATGTTTAAAGTTATTACTGAAAGGTATTTGTTAGTAGTCATATCTATTTTTGTGTCTGCGTTTCTTCTTACCTGTTTATTTCTTCTTTTTTACATTATTCCCTTTAGCATTTCTTGCATTGCTGGTTTGGTGGTAATAAACTCCCTTAGCCTCTTTTTGTCTGTGAAGCTCCTGATTTACCCTTCAATTTTGATTGAGAGTCTTGCTATCCAGCATTCTTGGATTCAGTCCTTTCCTTTGTAATACTTTATATACCTCCTTCCAATCCATTCTCGCCTGATGTGTTTCTGTTGAGAAATTGTTTGATAATCTGATGGGGGTTCCTTTGTAGGTAACTCTCTGTCTCTCTCTTGCTGCCTTTAAGATTCTTTCTTTGTCATTGATATTTGCCATTGAAACTATGACGTGTCTTGGTGTTGGTCTTTTGTGGTTGATCATGCTTGGGACTCTCTGTACTTGTGTAACTTTTTCTTCTCCATATCTGGGAAGTTTTCAGTCATTATTTCTTCAAATAAATTTTCTAATCCTTGGTGTTCTGTCCTTCTGGCAGCCCTATTATACGTATGTTACTTTTTTTCATGTTGTCCGAAAGCTCCCTTAGGTTTTCCTCCTGTTTTTAAATTTTTTCTCCAATTTCTGTTCAGTTTGAGCTTGTTTCTGTACCTGATCCTCTAACTCACTAATTTGGTCCTCTGCTTCTTCTAGTCTACTGTTGAAACTTCCCATGGTGTTTTTGATTGTAGCTATATCATTTTTCATTTCTTCCTGATTCTTACATAGGTTGTTGATTTTCTCATTCATCCGATGTATAAATTTCATGACCATTACTCTGAATTCTTTTTCGGTCATGGTGCAAGCTTCACTTTCACTAATTTCCTTTCTTTGCAATTCCTCATTTTCTTTCTTCTGGGTATTGTGTCATCTCCCCATTCTGACTATCACCAGAAGGTTCAAACTTTGAGTTTCATGGACCTGGGCTGTGTGCCATAGGAACTTCGCACCCCCTGAGTATCACTGAAGTGCTCTGACAATAGGGCATGTGGGTGCTATGGGTTGGTGGCAACCAGGTTTTCCCAGGGTCAGTGTTCCCAGTATTCTGTGTGGTCTCATGTGCACACCTAGAATCAGGGACGCTGCCTGCACCACTCTCTTGGCATTTATTGAAAATGGTACCAGGAGTTCAACTTTCCCTGTGTCTGCACCATGAATCGAGTATCAAAGTCTGTTGCCTAGTGAGGTTTCTCATTGAGGGTCAAGGTCCGCATGTGTGCATGCACCAAGATTTGGAGTCACTGGCTCTTAGTGTGGATGTGCCATGAGTCAGGGATTCCAGGCACATAAGGTAAGACACAGAATCAAGTCAGTTGTGCTCAGTGCTGCCTCTTGCTGGGAGAATTTGGGTCTTGATCACCATGGGGGACTGGATTGCACAATAGCTCTGTGGTATGACTGCACTGTGGAAGACTGACTTGTGTGATTATTTGCCCTGAAACCAGGTCAGGTGGCACTGACGCCCTGAGGGTTTGATCACCAGGTTCCAATTGTGTTGCAGGAGCCACCTCCAGTCTCTCAAATTCTCTTAGCAGTACTGAGGCTCCTGATTGAGCTCTCAGGCTCCACGGCCCTATTCCTTGTCTGGGAGTTTCGGCCACAGGCATGTGCACAAGCGCAGAGCTGTTCCCAAGCCCAAGACCCCCTGGGATAGCTGGGAAAGCGACTTTTCAAGCTCCAAGCTCCAATTGCTGTCTGGGCGCTTTGGCCACAGTTGCGCGCGCACAACACACACACACACACACACACACACACACACACACACACACACACACACACACACACACGGAGCATTCTCCCAAGCCCAAGTTCCCCTGGGATAGTTGGAAGAGCAAGTTTTAAAGTTCCGAGCTCCAATTACTGTCTGAGCACTTCGGCCACAGGTGTGCGCACAGGCACAAAGCATTCTCCCAAGTCCAAGTTCCCCTGGGGTACCTGGGAGAGCTTTTAAACTCCAGGCCTGCGGGTTCCCCAACCATAGGGGCTAGGGGAGTTGTAGCTAAAGGGAGGGGCGGGTCTATTTGTTACTATGGAGCTATCCGCAATCCTGCAGGGAGGGTGATAGGCTCCTTGACTCACAGAAATCTGTTGCTGGGAAGTCTGGACTCCTGTTTTATGTTGGTCGGAAGCTGTGGCTGTAATTCTCTGTCCCTAGTGGCTGCAGGTCTCTGGCTTGTATCTGAGATGTGGTTGATTGAGGGCAGGGTCCCAGTCCAGGCAGTTCCACTTCTAAAGATGGCATGGTCTCTGCCTCTGTGCCGGCTAGCCTCCTGGGAGTGTCCGCCTTGTTTGCGGGGCTCTGCCATCCAGGAATGTCCAGTTTGGCAGCCCCTTGGAGGACATGGAGAGTCTAACTGTCCCTAGTTCATACTGACACACACACCACACATGCTACACTCTCCTCTATGGGGTCCTCACTCTTTCACACTCTCTCCCTCCCTACCTTCCTGCCCATCGCCATCTTTCCAACCTCACCTGATAGTTTCTAATCCTGCATCTATGGTAGTATTTTATAGCAGCCTGAGCCCTCACTTCATGAAGAGTACACATAAATGGGGAAAATATGGTTCCAGTATTTGAAATTTATTATTAGGTCAGAAAAAATATCACTCACTAATATATCAGTGCATTTCCCACATAGGTATTCATGGTTTCATTTTTTCATTAGTCATTAACATAAATAAAATATCAACTAACAATCATATCAGAACTAAACTCATTTGTCAATTGACACTATAGGTTGTTGACATATATATGTTTGGAAAATGTCAAAGAAAGCATTCTATGAAAATCAATAATTATATGCAATTTACAATAAAGAATATTCTATGTTAAGCTATTATTTTTAAATTGTGTTATACATAGTAAAACTTTGAGCACTTTTTCATATGCCTCTTGGCCATCTGAATGTCCTCATTGGAGAAATGTTTATTTAGGTCCTTTGCCCATTTTTATATTGAGGAAGAACAAAAAACCATTTACTCTTAAGTGTTCTTGATTTAGGGAAGATAGGTTTTACCAGGTGGTTGCAAACTGCTATTTATCCATTTGTCCTGAAATTTTTCTAGCTTATCAATATCTTATAACACCTATCATCACCATTATCTCCACCACTACTTTACCAACATTACTACCAGCTTCACTATCGCATCCACCATCACCACCAAAACTGCCATCAATCTCACCACTACCATGACCCCCATTCATACTATAACTTCAAAGACCACTAATGTTACTACTACCATTATCTCTAGTGGGGTGCTGAAAGTGGCTCATACCAGCTCATAAGATATGACTATTAGCACCTTTTCTCAACTCTGCATTTATGGTATCACATAGGTATCTTGGAATAGATTATGATAGAGGTATTTATCTTATAAAAATCAGTAAATGCTACCACTCAGTGATATTTAACTTCTAGCACTCCAAGAATCCCCACAACTACCACTACTATCATTACAAATACCACCATCATTATTACTACCATCCCACCCTCCCCACCCAACTAATGCCATCATATCATTTTCAACATCATCAAGCCATTGTTATCTTACCATCTGAAAGATGTGTGTGTTCTCTAATGCATCAACATGCCATTGTGGTAATTATTTAGGTAGTTATCCATAAGAAAATAATGTAAATTTTGACCTGGGAACTTGAGCCTGTTTTGTGAGAGCATTATGGAATATGGGGTGGAGGTGAGTGGCCAAGCTCCAAGCTCAGCATTCTTCTTGGCTCTAAAACATGCTGTGCAGTTTTGCTGGTTTTATTAATCATATCCATACCAAATCCATTAAAACAATCCTGCTAGCACTGTATTATTTTCACACGTGTTAAGCTGCAGATTACTTGAAGTACTTTCATCTCTGGGAATAGGAGAGAATGATAGGTAAAGTTGACATTTCTACAATCCAGGGGAAGTTTGAGGCTGTGAGTAAAGAAACTCCTCTTTCATTACAGCATCAGACAGCACTAAAAACAGGAGTTGGTTGTGGCTTAGGATGCTGTAAGTAAACATTTTTAGTGTTTCCTTAGAAAGAGTAATGGAAAGAAAACAAAATGATAAATAATAATATTTGCTAAGCCCTTATAAACACTGTTTTTGAAACAATACTGTATGATTGATGTTATTTAGATTTTACTAATAAATGTTCTGAAGCTAAAAGCACTGAAGTTATAACACATGGTAGTATAAGGTTCTCTGCTTTCAAAGTCCATGCTTGATTATACATTACCACCTCAGAGAGAGGAAGAAAAGGATATTTAATAAGACTTTCATGTGTATCTCTTTCTATATCAAAACAAACTTTATTAGGCATTATTATCTCTATTTACAGTTCAGAAAATAGAGATTTAAAGGAGTTACAGTACTGTCCAAAACAAATCAGCTGATAAGAGCTATAGCTAGGAATCAAATTAATAGTTCAATGTTATAAATACATCTCTTTTCTTCCCCTTACACCAAATTGGAAAATGTTAGTGTACTTATACATTTAGTGAGAATTGGGACAAACTCTATTATGAGATGATTTAAAATGTTTGTTGCTCAGTAGCCATCTATAGCTTCTATTTCCATGCTATTCTTGAGTTTGTTTGTTTCATCAACTGCTTGATCTAATACTATCAGGTTGACCACTAAATAACATAAATTTTGCAGATTGCCACCACTTAGTTCAAAATATCTGAAATCTGGGGCTTTATCCATTATTGTACACATTAAGGTAAATTAAACAGTTGAACTTTTGAGGTTCTTTTTAGACAATGCCATTAATTGTCCTAATTATTTAGCCCTTTCTAACACTCTTTTAAATCCGTGTATTGATTCTAATTACTGTCCTTTTTGTAACTATTATCTAAGGTCTTGATAAATACAATTATATAATCATTTATCTTAAATTTCTTCTGTTTATTTACCTACAACAACATTTTTAAGTTACTCATCTTCCCTTTAGTCAGCTGTCACTTTCTGAATAATGCCAGTAGGAGAAATAAACCAACTGGAATCTCATGGTGAGAGGCATAGAAACAATTTTGTCTGAACCTAAGGCATTCCCAGCTGCTAATGTGCATGAAAAATGCTGTTTTAGCAAGAACTCTCTTTTTTTCTATTTCCTTAGTATTTAAGTTTATGCTTTTTCCTCTATTTTCACTATCACTGACTTTAAGAGACTTTTCATTTTCTTCAAGTGGAGTCCATATTATTACTTCATGTGGTATTTATATGTGTTTGTATACAATTAGAATTGTAGCATGACCAAGTTTTGAATCTTTTCTGCATAACAGAAGGAAATGGCAATATAACTGGAATAAATGCTTGAGCTCCTGCCTGTGCCATTTAGTTATTTAGATGCCAGCTTTCTGACACAGGCACCATCTTCTGTGCTGAAGATACAGAGAAGCTATCACAGACAAGTGGAACACACATAAACAGTAATTCATTAACCTTTAAACAGCACTAGGACTATTAAAATTAATTGTTCCATGAATAGAGGTCAAGGGGGATCTAATTTATTTTGTCTGTTTATGAAAAGGCTGATGGATACTGGATGGTTTGGAGACTATTAAGCTAAATTTTCAGATCCTTTCTGATCTTTAAAATGTATGGTCATTAACCAAGTAGAAAAGGGCAAGATAGAAAGAAAAATTAATTCTAAAGCATTTTATGTATGTTACAGTGTTTAAATTTCACACTGACCCTATTAAGTACACACCAATCAGAACA
Organism: Antrozous pallidus; assembly: GCA_027563665.1. Classification (NCBI taxonomy): domain Eukaryota; kingdom Metazoa; phylum Chordata; class Mammalia; order Chiroptera; family Vespertilionidae; genus Antrozous; species Antrozous pallidus. The sequence continues at coordinate 51,318,342 of CM050520.1, read as the reverse complement.
ACAAAAAAAAAAAAAACAAGGCTCACATAGGCTAATTTGCTTAAAATTGTTCCTTAGTAATTGCTAAAACAATAATTTAATGCTATATTGGCTTTTTAAAAATAAGACCAAAGTGCCCAAAATGCTAAGCCCATATCACCAAACCAAGATTTAATTACAGTTTTATCTTTCACAAAAAGAGAACCTTAAAGTAGTCAATCAGGAATTCCCTGATCAGCATTAGATTGTAAATCTGCCTGATATACTCATGCTATCCCTTAAAAGAAATAAATTTACAAAACCAGTTTACTTTTTGCCTAGTATGATGTCATTGTTCTTGCTTCCTTCTGCCTATCAGTTTATTTTATTATTATTTTTTTTATTTTATTGATTTTGAGAGAGAGAAAAAGAGAATGAAATATCTATGTGAGTGTGAATCATTGATCAGGGTGCCTGCTGCATACCCCCTTACTGAGCATCCAGCCCGTAACCTACACATATGCCCTGACCAGGAATTGAGGAATTGAACCAGCAACCTTCAGGTGCATGGAGTGAAGCTCAACTGCACCACAGTGGCCAGGGAAATGTCTTCCATTTTATGCAGCTATTTCAAATTCCTTCTGTCTGATAGTTGGGGTGCTGCTTGGTTAATGAGTTCAAAAAGCCGGTAAAATTTAATCACTTTTCAAAATTTTTATTTGCTTTTATAAAAATCAGAAAGAAACTGATTTCAATGAGGAAGGAAAAGGGAGAGAGATAGAAACATCAATGATGAGAGAGAATCACTGATTGGCTGCTTCCTGGATTCCCCCTACTGAGGAGTGAGCCTGCAACTCAGGCATGTGCCTTTGACTAGAATCAAACCCGGGACCCTTTATTCTGCAGGCCTATGCTCTGTCCATGGAGCCTAACCAGCCAGAGCTCATTTGAGTTTTTAAACAGTTTTTATTCTGAAGTATAATTTATTTGTTGTATTAAAAAATCTTTATTGTTGAAAATATTACATAAATTCTCTTTTTCTCCCAATTAAACTCTTCCAACCTGTTCCTGTCCCACCTCATCCCCCTGGCCTTCACCAGCCCATGGTCTGTGTCCAGGGGTTATGCATATATGAAAACAAGTTCATTGGTTGATCTCTTCCCATCCACCCTTCCCTGCTTTCCCTCTAAGGTTCAACAATCTGTTCATGGCTGGGTAAACAAAACAAAAAAATTAAATAGAGATTTATCCTAGGGTTTCCAACATTATATTTTTTAAAGTAATAATATTTTTATTATATTAAAATCCAATTTAATTAAAAGAAGTACTTTTAATTAAAATATTAGCACAGACATAGATATAGAACAAAACCGCAGTCCTTTCCAAGAGGGCGACTTCTATCAGACACAATTATTTCACATTATTCTACTTTTTTATATAATTTATTTTCTTCATCTTTTAAAAAATTTATTTGGGAATCAGCATTTGGAAACCACTACTGTGCTATTTAATGTACATCTTTTCTTTTTTGGGAAAAGGAGTGCCAATGTGCTAGCTCAAAGCCCTGACTGCACAGGGGACCTGTTTTATGATGTCTTATACTTGTTTACATATAGCAATGCTGGCATTTTACACTTGACTCAGATTCCCCCAAGCCCAGAACTTTCACCTGTGCCTTTTGCTCCACAGTTTCCCATGATGATCCCCCACCAGGGCATAGACCACCCTCTTCCCTCCTTGAAATCTTACAGTACAGCTCTGAGCAGTAGCATACAATGAATTTGGTTCTCCAGGTCATAGAGGCTCTCCACGCACTTCTCAGAGTCATTTTAAGCTCTTCTTGATGAGAAGAAGAATTTTCATTCTTTCCTCACCATTAGATAAAATTACCACTGACTCCTCCATATCCCCTGTGTCTCCCATGCTAACTTCAATCAAAAACCTCTATTGCTTCACAAATCCATCTGGCTGTTTTCTCCACTAGATATTGTGAACTACTTGAAGGCAAGAAATAATTACTAATTTCAATATCCCTAGCACCTCCATGTCACCCAACATATCCAGTACATGGTTATTAGATGACTAGAAGCTAACAGAAATTTAAGTTATAGAGCTAAATTATGCAATAATCAACTGGTTTTTTTTCAATAGATTTAAAGGGGTTTATTATGAATCTTCAAACTCATTACTAGAAATAATATGTAGAAAATTTTTCAAAACATCAAATATGTTTCCTAGTAATAGGCAAAGACATATTCCACAATGTATTTTCCTCTTTTGCTATTTTTCTCTTGAATATTTAAAGAATTGTATATAACCACAGCTTTTTAAGAAACAATGCATTCCAAATATTCTAGAAATCTTAAATCTTTTCTTAAATTACAACGTGACCTTGGTAAATCAGATCGTTGCATCTGAAAGATCACTAGACTAGGTGTGCAAAATCCTCATCTAGATTTGATTTTGTCTTGAGTGAATTTTGCTGCTTAACAACCTATTCTAATAAAAGGGGGGTCAGTCTAGGTGACTTCTATAACAGTGAGAATGTTGTTACAAGTGAAAGCCCCAAAGTTACTTAAATACTGAGGTTAATTGTGGACTCAGGACCTGAAAAGCCCAGAATCCTTTCAACTTCTGAGAATCTGTAAATTTTAGCCCATTAGCTTAACCAGGGACTAATCTCTCTCTCTCTCTCTCTCTCTCTCTCTCTCTCTCTCTCTCTCTCTCTCTCTCTCTCTCTCTCTCTCTCTCCCTCTCTCTCTCTCATTCGTCTCTTCACTCTGAAGCCAGATGATCCTAAAATGATTATCAACATCAATCCATTCATGCAACCCTTATGAACCAGTGACATTTGCTCAGCATTCCCAGCACAAGTTCTCAGATTCTCTGGCAGCAGGAATTTAGAGGGCATGGCCATCCGGAAAGTAAACTGGGTGGGTCATATGCTACCATGATGAGCTGAGTTTAATGCATGTGTTTCATATAAGAGTCAGTAATGGATTTAGTTTCTCTGGAACCACATTGATCCTAAACAGAAATCGTGGCTGTTAAGATAGGGGGTGAGAGAAGCTGTTGATGTGAAGGCACCTTATAAATGCTCCACATGGTACCTGTATGATCTTGATCAAATTATTTTAACTCTGTGTTACTGCATTAACTCATCTGCAGGATGACAAGCATATTATAGTACTCAATGTACAGGATTATTGTGAAGGAGAAACAACAAAAAAGCAAACGTGAAAGTTCCTAGCACAGTGCCTAATTTACAGCAAGCATTTACATAAAATGTTTCAGACTGTCACTCATTCTATTGGTCTGAGTCTCTAAGTCACTCCTTTTCCCAGCCCTCACTATATTTGCCTATAAAATGTAAATGCAAAATCTTCCCTTTTGGCTTATTCTGGAAATTCTAATGAGAATTCATGGGTAATAAATATGAATCGTGTGAAATGTTATATATATCAAAATAGTTTCATTTATTCTCTCAGCAGCTTGACTGCAGTGGTCTGGATGTTTGTTTTAGTATGACTTGACGTCTGAAGATATATCAGTTTCTCTACATTAACTAATTGCCATTTCCAGCGACACTTCCTGAGAAAAATGTTTTCACAATATTCTGCAAACATGTACTGATTTCTCCTTCTGAACTTCCTTGTAAACAACTTATCAAGCCTTCCACATTCAGACTGTCATTAATAGAGTAGAAACAGGGTAGTAATTTTTTAAACTGATGATGTAGGGTAAACACTAAACATAAACACACATGCTTTTCTCTATGTTGGCAAATGCATAGTAGATACACAAATATGGGATTCAAACTATATTGTTACAAAAATAACCAGAAATTGCATGTTAGTTTTTCCTGAATTCAATTACACTATTACTGCCCATGGTGATTCTACTTCAAAACATTTTTTAAGTCATGTACACTGAGATGATCCAACATCTCTTTAACTCACTATGGACAAAAAGAAACTCAATTTCATCCCTTCTTACCTAATTTTCTTCAGATTCATTTGTGTTAATGAAACCTGTATCTTCTTATTTATCAAGGACTTAGAATAAGCATTACCACTTTTATTTTCCTTATAATATTTTATCCTATCATCTTAACCCCTAATCCTACTAAAAAAAGGGTAATATGCAAATTGAGTGTACCTCCAAGACACCTATAAGCCATGCTCACCAGCCAATCAGGAGTATGAAAATTAACCCAACCAAGATGCCTGCGACCACAGAGCAAGCAGGAGGGTTGGGTTTCCCTGGCAATGGAGGAAGCCAAGCTCCTTCAGCCCTGGCCTCTGCTCAAGGCTATAAAGTTTCAATTATAGATAATAAATAAATCTGATACCAGTGCCTCTGCTTGAATCATTGGGGAGCATGGTTGGTCTATAAACCACCACAGATCCATTGCCCAGGCCACCCCAAGCCCTGAGGGAACCCCCACCCTGATTAGGAACAACTTTCAGGGCAATCCAGCTGGCCCCTACCCATGCCTCAGGCCTCTATACTGTCTAATAAAAGAGTATTATGCAAATTGACCATCACATCAACACACAAGATGGTTGTCCCCATGTGGACAAGATGGAAACTATAAGATGGCCATCAGGGGAGGGCAGTTGGGAGGGACCAGGCCTACAAGGGAGGGAAGTTGGGGCCAATTAAGCTTGCAGGGGAGGGCAGTTAATGGTGACCTGTCCGGCATAGGAAGGAAGTCGGGGGCAACTGGGCCTGTCCGGCATAGGAAGGAAGTTGGGGGCAATTAAGCTTGCAGGGGAGGGCAGTTAGGGGTGACCAGGCCTGCAGGGGAGGGCAGTTAGGAACAATCAGGATGGCAGCGGAGGAGTTAGGCATCAATCAGGCTGGCGGGAAAGTGATTAAGGAGTGATCAGGCTGGCAGACAGAAGCTGTTAGAGGCAATCAGGAAGGCAGGACAGGTGAGCAGTTGGGAGCCAGCAGTCCTGGATTGCGAGAGTGATGTCCTACTGCCCATTTAGGCCTGATACTATGGGGATTGGCCCTAAAGGGTAGACAGACATCCCTCGAGGGGTTCCCAGATTGAAGAGGCTGCCGGCTGGGCTTAGAGACACACCCCTGTTCATAAATTTCATGCACCGAGCCTCTAGTGTGTGTGTGTGTATGTATAATAATAATAATATATATATATATATATATACACATATATATATATGCTTATAATAATAAAAGCATAATATGCTAATAAGACTGGTATATATATATATATATATATATATATATATATATATACACACACACTCTATGTATATAATGTATATATACACACATACATACTAGGGGCCTGGTGCATGAAATTTGTGCACTGGGGGTGTGTGATATCTCACCCCAACCTGCCCCCTCAATGGGGCCGATGGCTGGCTCTGCCCCAGCCACCTCGGCCCCACTTCCCCAGCCCAGGCCTCAGCCCGGCAGTGACCTCCCAGCCCCAGGGGTACCCTACACTTGTGACAGCCTCACAGCCCTGCTCCTCATGCCTTGGCCTCTCAGCCCTTTGCCTCACATACTTGCAGGCCATTTTTTCCCTGGCCTCTGGTGAACTCCAGGACCCCAGCTCCTCCCTCCCCCCACCCCCGTGCTTGCTGATCACTTCATGCATGCCTCAGTCCTGCCCCCTTCTCACAGGCTCACCAGCCACCTAGGCTCCGGGCCGCCTCAGCCCCACTCCTGATTGGTTGGTGGCCATGGCTGGTGGGCATGGCTTGTGTAGCAAAGGTATGGTCAAATTTGCATATTAATCTTTTATTAGATAGGATATATATGTAGTATTTTCATTTCCTCATCACAATTGCTACTTCCCTGGCCCTTGTAAAATGGAATAATATATTTATATGAATGAAACACCTCTGAATCTAATGGTCATTCACTGATACCCTGTTTCCCCCAAAATAAGACAGTGTCTTATATTAATTTTTGCTCCCAAAGATATGCTAGGTCTTATTTTCAGGGGATGTCTTATTTTTCCATGAAGAATATGGTACCCATTTGTTGTTGAACAAATAAAAAAGGAAATTTATTACCTGTATACAGTACGGTAGTAGTTATCATCACAACCAGCATAACCAAACAAACTGTGAATCCTATGGTATCAAGAATTTCTTTTTACTACCATTATTTCCATGTACAACAATCTATGGTACATTTACTGATATTAATACTTACCAATATGAACACAAAGATTTATTCAATGACAGTCATGTCATCATCTTCTGGAACATCATCATAATAATCCAAACCCTGAATTTCCTGTGACTCCATTTCTTTCAGAATCAGTGGACCAAATCTCTCGTGTTTAGCAATAGCACTGTCCTTAAATGAGTACTTCTTGTCAAGGTAGCCTGCTTGTAGTGCATTTGCAATGCAACTGTCAGTGATTTTCTCCCATGAATTTTTCACCCAAGTCACAACCTCTTGCAGTTTAGGTTTCACAAAGTTTCCACACTGATTTCTCTCCATTCTATTTTCAATGTAGTCATTAATTTCCATGTGCAAATTGTCCATGTATGGCTTGTTTATTGCAATATCAAGAGTCTGAAGACAGGCCGTCATTCCTGCGGGAATAATTATTTGATCTATTTTTTCTTTCATGAAGAAATTTCTTCATGTCTTTAGCATGGTGAGTGCTGGCTGCATCCCAGACTAGCAGACCTCTTTGGCTCTCTCGCATAAGAAGCGGCAGCATTAAATCGACCCACTTCCTTATAATTGCTTGTGTGGCCCAGGCTTTTTCAATTTCAAGAATAAAAATATTATCAGGCAGCTCTTATTTTCGGGGGGATGCCTTATATTACAGCGAGAGGCATAACTGTAAGTAGGTCTTATTTTCGGGAGATGCCTTACTTTTGGGAAAAAGGGTAATATCTTTCCTATTGAACTCTTTAAAAAATGTGCCCAATTCAGTTTTATACCCCCAGCATTTAGCATAATTTCTAACACAGAGTACAGGAAAATTAAATAGTGGATAAACTGAAGTAACTTCTGATTTGTCCAAAGGCTCTTGGACTCTCCTCATTCAAAATCAACTCAATCTTACTATTTGTTTAATTTTCTCAAAGCACAGTCTGTTCATATTACACTTCTAATAAATACCATAAACGCTACCATTTGTCTAAAGTCTACTGTGTTTCAAGGTATTCTTCTCAATACCACTTTATTTCCATTTTTACTGATAATACCATTTACATACAGTGAGATGAGGAAACAGGTTGAGTTAGTAGTTGTCAAGGTGCAGGACTTTGTATAAATGCACATTTTTCTGTGGTTTCCACTAGGCCTGTGGTCGGCAAACTAATTAGTCAACAGAGCCAAATATCAACAGTACAATGATTTAAATTTCTTTTGAGAGCCGCAAACCGACTTTTGCACATAGGCTACGAAGTTTCAGTCACACTGTATGTGCACGCCCGCACATGGTATTTTGTGGAAGAGCCACACTCAAGGGGCCGAAGAGTCACATGTTGCTTGCAAGCTGTTGTTTGCCAACCTCTGCACTAGGTTATTTGCCTATCTGTCTAACAATTAATGTAATGCTTCCTAAAACCATCTGTCTTTAGAACAGGAGTTGATCATTGAAGATATGCTTAGCTAGCATCTAGTGAAGCCTTGCTCTTCTCATAGAGCAGCAGCATTCCATTCTGCACAGTTTGTTAGTCATGCTGAGTCTAGGGCTCTGTCTTTTAACAAGATCCCCCAAGTGATTTGTAAACTCACTGAAGGTAAAGACTCATATTGCAAAGAAACTGAGATCACTAAACCAGCATCCACTTACCAAGAAGAACAAGTCATTTTAGCCTGACCTAGCTCCTTCTTTATAGGGTTATCCAAGGCATTGAAGTAGAGACAGACTCATGAATACAGAGAACAGAATGAGAGCTGTCAGAGGGGAAGGGATTACGGGCTGAAGGGTTACAAAAACAAACAAAAAACGCAAAATACTCATGGACACAGACAACAGTAAAGTTACTGCCAGAGGAAAGGAAAATAGGGGGAGGTAGAAGAAAGTACACGGTGATGGGATAAATGGTGATGGAAAGAGACTTGACTTGGGGTGGTAAACACACAATATAATATGCAGATTATATTATAGAATTGTATACATGAATCTGTATAACTTTATTAACCAGTGTCACCCGGTAAATTTGATTTTAAAAAAAAGAAGATAAGCGTAATTTGAGCAGTGAATAGTATGCATAAGTAGTAACACTAGTAATGCCAGGAAATTTAATCATAACAATCATTATAGTTTTTAATTATATCTTTTGAGAGTGATAACTTTCTTACTAAATTAATAAGGCTAAAAATTTTAATGGGCAGGATCCTTGTCTGTTCTCTTTACTATTATCTGCCCGTCATCAGGCACAGGAAATAACAGAGATTTGATATATTTGTGCTAAATAAATGAGTACATTATTGAATAATGACCTTAGGAACAGAATTTGATCAAAATATGTTGGTTACTGACTAAGGGGTGGCAATTTAAACGGGAGGGGTAACGTTCGGGTTACATGGCTCCCTTTTGTACCACATGTATTCTATCACTTTATCAAATACACTGTAATTATGTTTCTTAAGTTTATGGATAAGGCCAACCTGGGAAAAGTTGAACATGTTGGAGGACAAACCAAATATCTAATAAGATATTTAAAGATTAGAGTGATGATCTGAATCTGTAAAATGAAATTTGATGGAATTAAATGTAATAACATGCATTTTGGTTTAAAAGATCAATGAAAGAAATGGAAGAATTGAAGCTTTGTGAAAATGAGTTAAAAGGCAGTTTTACTTGGCACAATATTATTCAAAGAGAGATATTACTACCCAATAAAGTTATATAAATTAAGGATGAAATAAGAGGAGTGAAATCCACAAAGTGATGAAAGCTGTAATCGCCTATTTCAAAGCTCAGTAAAGTATGCTGAAAAGATCTAGGTAGTAAATATTCTCAACTTTGTTGGCCATAAGGTCTTTGCTGTCACAACTACAGAATTCTGCAGTTATAGCAGAAAAGCTGCTATAGGTAATATGTAAACAAATGACTGTGTTTCAATAAACTTTTTTTAGATTCTGAAATTTTAATTTCAACATTGTTTTCTTGATTTTCTTTTCAAGTATTTAAAAATGTAAATACCATGTTTATCTCAGGAGCTATCCAAAAGCAGTTTGTGGGCTAAACATGCCAAAGTTGCCAAATATTGTTCTATTTTATTGTAGTTTGACTCCACTTAAAATTTAATTCTGGAACTTCCCATTTGGACAGAATATATAAATTGTTAGGTCTTTAATGAGAATTACATGCCTATAAGACCAAATAACCATTGTGCATAAAGAAAAGTAAAAGAAAAAGCGATGCCTAGTCTATAATAATGGGACTTTTGACAACATAATTATCTCCTTCAAATAATTGAAAGTAAATGAAGAAAAAATATGAAATAGATTTAGAGAAGTAGTGTTTCATTGCATCGTTAGGTATGAAATTTAGGTCCCAAGAAGCCTAGATTTCCATTTTAGCTCTTCCATGTATTATATACTAGTTTGGACAACATAATACATATTTCTCTGCCTCATTCTTCTCCTTCATAAAATGAAGAAAATTATAATGCCTACTCATTGAATTAATCTAGTATATATAAATGATTATAAAATTGGGGGCTTAAAACAACAATATTTATTATATTTATTTGTAAACAAATTGAAGTAATTGATAACATTATTATTTTTCTCAAATCTGATGGTAAACTGGGCAATCAATCCCTCTTCTGGTTTTCCTAGGCTCTCTCACATGCCTGCATTCAGCCAGAATATAAACTTCTCTGGAAGATCTAAACTGAACCCACTCAACTGTCTGATAATAGGTGCTAGCTGTTGAATGAGATAACTGGGATCTTCTTCACATAGCACCTCATCCTGCATTAAATTTAGATCGGCTTCCTTATTTAATGGCCTTAGGACAGTATTTGAAGAGAACAAATGAAGATCTTCAGGGACTTTTGAGACCTGCGATATGAAACAGGCAGTACCACTTTTATCACATTTCATTTCTCAAAGTAAAAGACAGGATTCATCCATATTTAAGGAGGTGAAGAATAAGTCTCTACTTCTGGATGAGACAATCCAATCACAATGAGTTGTGGTCATAGGGATTGATCATTAAATATGATCATTAATCTACAACATCAACTTAACAGGGTATTGCTTAATAAATGGTAACTGTATCATTCAGGATCTGGTATATGTTTTGAAAAAGAGGAAAAGAAAAAAAAAAGAAATCACAGAGTGGTGGATGTCCCCCGTTAGAATGAGCTGTCTGAGGGCATACTACGTTTGTCACTATGACAAATATTAGGACTGGGGGATTAAAGAAGAGAAGCCAAAACTGGATGTGTAGTTAGAGAAGAATACATCCAAAGTTAATAGAGTCTTGAAAAATTTTAACTGGATTTTTCTTCTGTTCATTGTATGAAAATCAGTACTAACGATGCACATTTTAAGGCAAGTGTCATGAAATATAAATGTATATTAATTTTATTGCCAAGTTTTTTAAGTTAAGTTATAGTATGGTCCTAGAGAACAATTGTGAAGTTAATCTAAAACTCATTTGAGATATCCTGCCTTTAAAGAAAATGAAGTGTTTGTTGTATTGATTTACTTTGGTCTGTATTACCTGTTTTTAATTATAAATTTCCAGAGAGAATAAGAGAAGATGTTGTCTATGCAGTTTGTTTCAATATTATTTAAAGCCCAAGCATAGAAATGTTTTGGCAAACATCTGGTGCTTGGGAGAAAAATAATTTTATCTAAAATATGAACGTAGGGAAGAGAAGTAAAAAGCAAAAGCAAGTCCTCCTCCTTGTCCTTCTCCTCTCTGTAGACTTCTCCTCACTGATGAGATGAGGAGAGGAAAATGTTTTGACAAACAAGGCAGAAACATCTGAATCATCCAACAACATAATAGAGAAAAATGCAGAAAATGTGGCCATGGCTTCTGTGAAGGATTTGGATGGGTACATTCCTTATCATTTTATCTGTTTTTCACATGGTATTTTGGAGGACTTAGACCACAAAGGAAATAATTACCCATTAAAGAAGAGAGAAACAGCAACTTTAGGCTTTTACTAAAGAAGTAAAAATGAGCAATTAAATAAATGTTCCTCTAGGTGTAATCAACATTGCATAATGTGCTGGGTATTTTTGTTTGTTCCTTTTAGATTCATTGTCTACCTTCTTTTGCCCAGGGAAGTTGGTCTATACAGACTATAACAACAGATTTTCTTTTCTTTTGGCTTCTGGATGGATTTAGCCAAAAAGGAGGATGGGTGATTACTGAAGGAAGGGAGGAGAGTGAAAATCCCCATCTACTCTTATTGCAGTTGCTATCTGGAGGCATTCCATTATCTCTTGTGATTTCTCTATATCCATCCTAACAGTTAGTTGTTTCTTATTAAATATTCTTAAAATTATTTAATTTTAATTGGTCATCTCTTTTCTGCTAATATACATAATCTAAAATATCTCTAATATATCTAAAACCAAATAATAATAATAATAATAATAATAATAATAATTTGTGACAATATCAGAAACTAAAAGAGAATCAACCACTACAGTTAACATTGAACCCATCAATATTTCATTCAAGTATCTCCCCTCATTTATTAGAAAATATATCTGAGTGCCTCTTAACTGCTCAAAAAACACTGAGCCAGACTAGAGTCTGTGCAAATGGTTTATAGTATAGATGTATGTGTAATCATCAATCAACTAGTCCCCCAAAACAAATATGCAGTTTAAATTGTATTTTTAATTTTTATTGATGATTGGATTTAGAAAGAGAAGAGGAAGAGAGAGAGACAGAGAGAGAAAGGAGTGACAAAAATGCCCTTAAGTATCTGTTTGGCTGAGCCAAAGGATTCTTGTGCCAAGGAGGAATCAATTGTGTCAATTAGGGATCAGGCCCAGGTTTAAAGGAGATGAAATGTTTAATTTTAGATATTGTTGAATTTCAAGTGATTTGAAATATCCAAGTGAGATGATATGAAGATAGTAGTATATAGAAGCCTAACTTACGGAGAGGAGAGCTCTGGGTTGGAGGTAAAAACTCAGAATTCGTTTGTATGTGAGAAGTTGTTAAATACAGCTATATAGTTTAGATGCTATAGGATAGAGTTAGAGAATGAGAAAAAAAAGACTATTAATGTAAGAAATTTGTTCAATGGCTTGGCTATAAAAGGAAGAAATTGGGGTTTGATGAAGTGTGTGGTTGAAGACTATTTTTTAAGATGGAAAAATTTGAGCATCTTTAATGTCAAGAAGAATAGAGAGATAAATGAAAGGCTTAAATATACCAAAATAATATAAAAATTGGAGAAGGTGTACACCTCAAAATCTAAAATATAAGTGAAAAATAATTGTATTTGGGATTATCAGATATGAAAAAAAGAAATCACCTCTATGGCATAATAATAAACACAAAATATATAATGGTGGAATAAAAAAAATTTAGAGATCATGAAAATAATAACAACCACAGTTATAAAGTAACAGATTAAAAGTGGACTTGATTGATCTAAGTAGTGAACTATTGGTCTGAAAAAATGAATTAAGGATTCTCCCAGATAGCAGTGCAAAGGGGAAAAAAAAAAGTGGAACATATGAAAAAGCAGTTAGGAGCTATAGAAGACAGATCCAGAATTTCTCCATTCATCTAGTAGTAGTTCCCAAAAGACAGGTTAGAAAAAATGAAGGGGAATCAATATCTGAAGAAGTAATGGTGGATAATTTTCCAGAACTTATGAAAGACTTGATCTACAGATTGAAAGATCCCAGTAATTCAAACGGTGATAAACAAGTACACACACATTTCACTGTGGAAATTCAAAATATTGAGAGTATTTGGAAAACTCTGAAAAAATATACCAGAAGAAAGAGATAGATTATCCACAGAAGAATACAAATAGTAGTTATCTATCATTGACCTGGATTCTGAGGAAGACAGAGGGAAGTAAATGAAGCTCCTATCCTCTTAGTCTTTTACAGATTCTAGGAGATAGTGCCATATATATATATATATATATATATATATATATATATATACCTTAATATGCCATATAAATACCTTAATATGTGATAAATGATGGTCAAAAGAAGCAGGCCAAGGATATGCAAGTACAATTTATATAGTGCTATAAATTTTAGAAAGTTGATTTTTTTTCACACATTCACAAATAGTTATTGAGGACTTCTCACAAGCAAAACACTGCATGAAACCCTCAGGGTCAATAACGAGAATGAAGAATGATTTTTTTATGCCCTTATGAAACTACAATCTAGCATGTTCTCATTTTCAGTATCTGGCCAGCCAGCTATAGGGTCTTTGTAAAAACATGGTTAATAACTTTGTTGTATAGAAAATTAAGCTACCTTTCAAGGTTTATAACCCAGGTAAAGGAGAAAATGGGAAAATAGCTCCATTTAGATTTTTGCCATCTTTAAACACTCATGCACTGAGGCTTGACCATACAGCCAAACAGGTTATAAACATCCCTGATTCACTTTCCTGCTATCTCGCAGATATGCTATGGCCATGGCAGCAGTTGTACCAGTGTTATGCATTATTAATATGAGCCTACCGCAGGGTAGTACCATGAAACTATTCAGTAAATATTGTCAGTTCCAATTATAAGACTAAAAATGCAGATGGATAGAATAGTTTATTGAAGACATTGCTTACAAATAACTGACAGAATTCCACCTTCTAGACAAAGGCAGACATCTCCTCATATTTTTATTGATCTTAAATACATGCCAAATCAACTTTCTAAAATTTAGAACACTATATAAGCCATACGGCTGTATTTACTGAGTATCCACTGAATACATACAAAGAACTTCCTGTGCCTGTCATACACATGGGCCTATGTATGATATCCATCATATTACTCAACATATACATTAATATGTAATGTAGTCATTGGCACACTTTTTTTCACAGAACTAGAATCAATCTGATTTGATCAATAAGGTTCCTAATTTTTTGTACATTTAGCCTGTGTTTCCAATTTTCGCTTTTGAAGTGTTTTTTATATAATTTGTCTCTTAATTTCATTTCACTAACATTTAATATCAACTTCACTAACATTTAATATCAAAATATCTATTTTGATTTTCTGTTTTGTTTTATTTTTTCAAGGTCATTTACTTTAGTTCTTGTACTCCTCACTTTCATAGTTACTGTGCTTTAAAAGTCAAATGTTTCCATTAATCATTATTTAAATAAATATTATATTCAGTATATAAATTTTAAATAAATATCCTTACTCCTATTTGTTTCATTAAATATGGAAATGTACATCTTTCTTTCCTTCTTCCTTCTTTCCCTTCTTCCTTCCTTCCTTCCTTTTTTTCTTCTTTCCCTTCTTTCTTCCTTTCATAAAATATCTGTAGTGTCACCCAAGATGTGTAATTGTTTTTAAGAGAAAGAATGAATTTGCAAGCCACTGCTTTCACATAGCTAGCAATGATAGCAGTTACAGGATGAGAAAACACATTAACAACAACAACAACAAAATTGAAGGCTTAGCAAGATGTGGCTCAAACCTGTTAGGTTTATTTTAACAATGCAGCAGCATCATTAACTTTTGCCTTCTTCTGGTTCTTTCCTCTCTCTGGAACAGTCTCTGTTCTAAGGCCTGTAAAACAGCAACATGGAAAAGGATGCACAGTCATCCTGTTCGCTATCCACTATGGTCAGGTACTGTAGTTTTTGCCTTTTGTTTCCAAAGGACTTCCTACTCCTCTATCCTATGACAGTGATTGATAGCTATGACAAGTTGTTGTGTCAAAGCTCCCACAAGTCAATTATGAAAATGATGTGCATTTGCTTAAAGATGATTGTAAATTGCTCTGGCTGATCAGAATAATGCGTCGTGGTGATGCTAATCAACATTGGACATATATAGTACCTTGTTCCTACCATCACTTTGCAGCTGCAACTAGTTCATCCAAATGAGAGTGTTTTAAAATTTTCTTGTAAGTTGAGGCAGGATGCTTACAATGGGGACTTTATTGGAGAAGAGAAGGGTTGGCCTCAATCAGAAAGGATGAAACAAAGTAACTCATTTTGAACTGTTGAATAAGCTAGTATATTTACTAGTTCCTTAGTACTGACTGAGGGAAGCAGGGAGAAAGTCTGCTTTGGCTGGGGCCTAATCCTAAGTGTTTTATCATTGTATATTTACGAAAGTGTTGTGAATGGGCTGTTTTGATTCCCACATAAGAGAAGAAGGACACTAGAAAATTGCCCAGCATTGCACAAGGTAGAATTCAAGTTTTACCTAATTAATTTATAAGCTCAGTCCACTGCACTAGTGTTACTAAAATAATGTCTATAGACCTCTTCCTTTAGGTTCTCCCTTGTGCACATGTTTGAGGCTCAGCTCTTTAGTATTACCTTCCCCCCATAGTCTGTGTGTGCGTGTGCGTGTGTGTGTGTGTGTGTGTGTGCGCGCGCGCGTGTGTGTGTGATAGTTCCCAGGGATGTACAAATTTAACAAGAGATTCCATGTGGTATGCATGCACACTGAAGCTTGATAGCAATTATCTGTACCTTGACTATTTCTGCTTGCTCTTGAAATTCTCTAAGACTCATCACAGGTATTTCAATTGACCAAAAAAACTTACTTATTTGATTTTTATTCACTAAATCTCAGAGGTTTTGTTTTGATTTTTCTTTAGAAGTTGGAGACATACCATTTTAGTTTATTGATTCATAACTTGGAATTTCCCCATGTTGTCTCTGTTCTACAAATTGCTTTGTATGTCAAACTGAATATTTTTTTATCTGAAGTAGTTTAAGTGGAGCTTAGAACAGGATAAGATTAAATGACATAAGTCACGATATTATAAATTTCCTTGTCCAGAAAGATACAGGGGGAAGAACATAAGACTAAATGTAAAAATATAAATTCTGATATTGGGCTTAAAAACAAACATCTATGATTTTGCTATAATTTGACTTCTCTGAATCATTTTTCTATAATAATAATAGGAAATGTAATTAATTGTTACTACAAATTAACTTCTTACTTTAAATGATGTACTGGCTTGCAAAACTGAATTCAAAATACAGTTTTGCAGTTTTCCATCATTTTAAACATAAAGTTACCAAGCAATTAAATTTCAAGAGAAAAACATGTGTACTCAAAAAATTACACTTTATTCATTATATCCAATAACTGAAAATAACCCAAAGATTTATCAGCTGGTGATTGGATAAATAAAAGCAATAAATCCATAAAGGAGGATATTATTTTGCAACCAAAAATGTAATACAGATGGATGATATCTTTAAAACATTATATGAAATTAACAATGTAATTTACAAAAACCCATATTGTGTGATATGATTTATATCATATGTTCAAGATAAGCAAATTCATAAAGACAAAAATAGATTAGTGGTTGCCTAGTGGGGAGGGGAAATGCGAAGTGCCTGCTAATGGGAATATGTCTTTTTTTGGGGGGAAGGGGGTTGGGACTTGATATAAATGTTCTAAAATCTATTATGGTGATCATTGCACAGTTCTATGAATATACTAAAAACCATTTAATTGCACACTTTAAAAAGGTGAATTGTATGATATGTTAACTTTACTTCAATGAAGCAACTAAAAAATAAGTGAAGTATTGGAAAATAATAAATTATACAGAAATTGCACACATGTTGTCTTTATTCCAAGCAGGTATTCACAGTATCAGTTAGCTCTTCTACTCTTTTTTTAGAATAGAAATGCATTAGAAATGAAGTAACTTTCAGTCCTTCTGAATGCTGAAGTAACAAAGGAAGTTTGGGATTAGGAAATAAGGTAATACAATAATTGGAGCCACAGAGTAGGATTTTGGAATCTAGATCACCTGTACTGATCTGATGTTTAAATCAGTTCTTGGGTGTCACAATACAGAGGAATAAAGAAGGTTAATCAGTCACAGTGCATGCTGGATGAATCAAAGAGATGAGGGCTTAACAGCAAGAAAAAAAGCTTATGTATCACATCCAGTAATCCAGTCCTCGAATGAGAAAGTTCTGTTCATGTCCCCAAAATCCATTTAGTCCAAGAAATCCATTTTGAGATTTGGGACAGACTAGACATCATGATAATCTCATTTTCAGTGCAAGTACAGAGTTTCAGTACAAAGGGCTAAATTTCTCATTTAATTCCAGCCAGGTTTTAGACTCTAATTCTATGGCATGGGTCTCATATATTGTCTCTTCTACTGCCAAGCTCAGCAAAGATGAGTTGCCTTGCTTTGGGAATATGAGTTTGATGGTTGGGTTGCATGAACCCTGGAAGTCTGAGATATGTTGTTTGTTTCTGTTTGCAAGCTCTTCCATGCCTTCTGACTCTGACACTGCACACACTGGAGGAACGAAAATCATCTCTGGTAAATCTTATCAACTTTGGGTAACCCACACACATTTCTTTCAGTTTATCTGTAGCATTAACCTGAAAATAATATTTTTATCTAGCTCCTACTTTTGTTAAGACATGATGTTGTTGTTGAATACTGTAAGAAAAGACAGATTAACATTAGTGCAATGCTCAACATTCCTGTGTTTGCTATTTTCTTAATGCCTGAAGTGAGATATTGTGATAGGTATTATACCCCCACCCCTACTTTAGAGCTAAAAACAAAAACAAAACAAACAACAACAACAACAACAAACACTAGGCTTTTGAGCAGTTAAAAAGCTTGCTTACAGTCACATAGTTAAGAAATGAAGAGTGGTGGGAGTTCAGGTCTAGGTTTGATTACAAATTCTGGTTTTTCTACTGTTTCATGTTGATTGGCTTTACTGGCAAACTTGCAGACAAGCTCATAACAACCCCTTACATATCTATAAGAGATCTTAGTAAATTGTTGTTCATATAGTAAGAAGGGCATGAATATGAATTTTAGCATTAAAAAGAAAACTAACATTGATTAAGCACTGATTAGGTTCCAGGTAATTTCACATATATAATAACAGGTGTGGACTTCATTTCTTTGTTTATGTTACATCATATAAGGCACATGATAGCAAACTAACTTGGTAGTGTTTGCAGCTAAGTTGTATTTTGCCTGTTTTTAGAGTCCGTGTTCTTTCCAATAGTCTTGTAGAATACTTAGGAAAAGAATTAAAAGAAAGTCACTTGAACTGGAAAGGAAAGATTTAATAGAACTAAGTAAGACCATAATAGTAAAGTCCTTATTTCCATGAACCTTAAAGGCCAATATTAAGATTTTAATTTAAAATTGTAAATATCCTTTTTAAGAAATATAGAGCTTTGATCTGCCAGAGTAGTGAATTTTATTATGAGTGTAGGACTTATGTTGAATTCCCTGCATCAGGGAAGTCTATAAATTGTGTGATGCCATGCTCCTTATGTTATTGTGTAATGTTTTCTTTTTTTATTTTTGTAGCAGATACTGACATACTTTGGAGCTTAATATAAAACCAAGAATTATGTAACATTCAAAACTATACATCACAGTGCCATAGAGTAAAGAGATTAGATTCTCACCCAATCAGAAAAGTAGTATGTTTCTGGAAGGCTTCTTGGTATAGCCCATACTTCTTAAATCCTGGTTAAATCCTCAAGCTCTAGTCAAATTTAGTCAGGACCAGGATAGGGGATGGAGGGATGGTAATGAAGTGAAGGGAGAATCCAAGGAAGAGAAATTATTTTTTAGTTGCAACTTCATTTATATATCCAGTGAACAGACGCTTTCTAATAAGAAAGACACTCACTTTTATTGAGATGGGCTTCTGAAGGTCAGATGGCTAAGCAAGTCGTCTGTGCAGTACAAAAGTAGAGCATCAACCTATAGACCAGGAGGTCATGGATTGATTCCCAGGGAAGGCACATGCCCAGGTTGTGGGAGCGATCACCAGTGCTGGTTATGCAGGAAGCAACTGATCAATGATTCTCTGTCATCATTGATATTTCTATCTCTCTCTCTCTCCCTTCTTCTCTCTGAAATCAATAAAAACATATAAAAAGTTTTTTTAAATAAATTACTGGAAACCAAAGAGACTCATAATTTTTACTTAAAAGAAGAAGGTATGACAGTATTTTCCAAAGTGGGTGATTAATTAGATGTTATACAGGGAATAAAAGAGTTTCTATGATTAAAAGAATTTGGAAATTTTATAGCTATTCAACATTAAATTGTTCTCTTGACTGCCTAACCTTTTAGAACTTTGAGTGTCCAAATATGCTTTTTGAATTTTCAAGGAAAAAATAAAATATGCAGTGTTTTTTAATCTTGTTTGGTTTTAGATTATTTATTTTTTAGCAACCTAAGGAATCAGGATCAAGGCAACAGAAATTTTGGAATCACTCACTGGTTAAGAGATTGGTCTTTGATATCTGATGATCTTTTGTGTAGTCCCAGCCTATCAGGAATAGCTGTAGAATTTAGTCATCTTCCTTATTTGCTTCACAGTCTGTTAAATGAAATGATCATAGTGCCCCCAGAGAACTGCTGTGAGGGGTAAATAGATATACCAAAGCTCTTAACACAGGGTCTGGCTCATGAAAAGCACCTCATCCATGGTCAACTATTACTATTGTCAACATAGAAAAGGAGAAAGAGCAGAAGCCCAGTTTTATATCCACAAAGTGGCACTGAAAGGAAGTTTGCCTTATACATCTGTTCATCAGAGAGTCCTTACCTTCCTTCTACTCTAGCAATGGCTACTAATTAAGGTAGATGAGTGAAGGAAGGTGTTTCTGAGAAAGAAGATCCACAAGGAAGAAAAACTTATCCCCTGTAATAAAAGAGGTTGGGATCTGCTTTCATATCAGAGATGCTGAGATGGTTAGGCCAGTATCCCTGTTATTGCAGAGCTACTGTAGTTGCTGAAAAGACATTGGATAGTTAAGATGGGTCTTAATCGAGAATAGAATGAGTGCCAGATTTCACAACCTTACAGTGCCATTTTCAAAGGTTGAGCACTATCAGTTTGTGGAAAGGGTGATGGGAATTTCTGGGCCATTCCTCCACAACACTCTTTTTCTTCTAACCCAGCTTATTTCTGTTTTTCTCACTTAGGTTGGATGATATTAGAGATAGGATTTATGCCAGGAAGATAACTTTTGAATGTATTAAATATTTATGCTTTATGACTTTTTGAAAAAAAAAACACGTGAATTTGATATAGCAAAGAGAAATCATACACACACACACACACACACACACACACACACACACACACACATACTAGGGGCCAGGTGCATGAAATTTGTGCACTGGGGGTGGTCCCTCAACCCAACCTGCCCCCTCTCACATACTGGGAGCCCTCAGGGGATGTCCAACTGATGACTCATCCCCAGCCTGCCCAATGCCTAAAGCCTCTGGTGAGGGCACCCAGCCATCGCCCTTCGTAGCTCAGCACACCACCACTTCCCCTCATAGTGCCCAGGGGCTGGGCGCTTCCTGCCATTGCTTCTCCTCACAGCGGCACAGGGGCTGGGCCCTCAACACCACTTGGCCCTGCCCCCACTCCTGATTGGCTGGTAGCATAGCCAATCAGGAGCAAAGGTACAGTCAAATTTGCATGGTTCTCTTTTATTGTATAGGAGATCTATCTATCTATCTATCTATCTATCTACCTACCTACCTACCTATATATACATACACACACATATATATATATATACATATATCTGTATATATGTATATATATAGATCTATCTATCTATCTACCTACATATACATACACACATATATATACATATATATGTATATATGTCCTAATAAAAGAATAATATGCATATTGACCGTACCTCCACTGTACCTACAAGCCACACCCACAAGCAATGCCCACAAACCAATCTGAGTATGCTAATTAGCCCAGCCAAGATGGCAGTTAATTTGCATACCCACACACAGAAGATGGCATAGAAGGAAGCCAATCACTACAGAAGGGAGCAAAGCTGTGGAGAAGTAAGCAAGCAGGGTGGGGGAGAAGGAAGGGAACAAGGCAGTGGAAACGAGAGGAAAGGAGGCAATAGAGAAGGAAGTGAGGTAGTGGAGACAGGAGCGAGCAAGACAGCAGAGACAGAAGAGAGCGAGGTAGTGGAGAAGGGAGCGAGGTAACAGAGAAAGGAGGGAGCTTTGCTCAGGCCACAGGAAGCTCTAGTCTTGTAGAATCTTCCTGAAACAGGTCTCTAGTATCCTATCTAATAAAAGAGTAACATGCAAATGTGACCCTACCTTGACTCCTGATTGGCTATGCTGCCAGCTAATCAGGAGCAGGGGGGAGGGGCTGAGGGCCGGGGCCAAGTGGCACCAGCGCTGGACCCTGAGGGTGGAGATGAAATGGTGGTGACGGTGAGCACCCAGTGCCTGGGCGCTGTGAGGGGAAGCAGCGGGAGCTGCAGCAGTGGTGGTGATGGCCACGGCAGGGAGTGCCCGGGGCTGGCCAATCAGGAGTTGGGGGCAGGCACGAGGTGGGGGGCAGGGCTGCAGCAGGAGCGGGTGAGCCTGAAGCGGGAGAGGGTGGCCTTCAGTGCACCTGGCTGGCACAGCAGGAGAGGGTGGCCCTCTGCACCTCTAGCCAGCATGGTGGGAGAGGGTGAGCCTGCAGTGGGAGAAGGTGGCCTTCAGTGCCCCTGGCCAGCATGGCAGCAGAGGATGGGCTGTCTGTGCCCCCAGCCAACTGGACAGCCCACTGTTTCCCGCCACAAGGGGCAGGAGAGGGTGGGCCGTGTGCAGCGGGAGAGGGCAGGCTGTCCATGCCCCTGGCGGGAGTGGGGGGAGAGGGCAGGACTGGGGCAGGAGAGGGTGGTCCTGTAGCAGGAGAGGGTGGGCTGTTCGCACCTCCAGCACATCCCGAGGTCTGACCTCTCCAGCTGAGGGGCGGGAGAGAATGAGCCATGTACAGCAGGAGAGGGCAGACTGTCTGCATCCCTGGCCTGTGCAGGGGGAGAGGGTGGACCTGCAGTGGTAGAGGGAAGCCCTGCGGTGGGAGAGGATGGCCTTCAGCAGGGGACAGCACAGCGGGAGAGGGCGGCCCTCAGGGCTGCTAGCTGGCATGGAGGGAGAGGGTGGCCTTCACCACCCCAGGCTGGTGCAGCAGGAGAGGGAGGCCCTCAGTGCCCCTAGCCAGCATGGCGGGAGAGGGTGGGCCTGCAGTGGGAAAAGGCGGCCTTCAGCACCCCTGGACAACATGGTGGGAGAGGGCGGGCTGTCTGCGCCCCCCAACAGACCCAGCGCCCACCCTCTCCCACTGCCTGGAGGGAGAGAACAGGCCTGGGGCAGCAAATTTGCACTATGCCAGGTAGGGAAGCCAGATCTGAAAGCCCAAGCCCCCAAGTACCTGACAGGGCTTCATGTGCCGGGGTCCTGAGGAGGCCCCAGGACAAGCATCTCCCCAGAGGCTGTGCAGGAGAAGGAGAGGAACCTCTGGATGAGGGACACCCCCCCCCATGCACTAATTTTGTGCACTGGGCCTCTAGTATATATATATATATATATATATATATATATATATATATATATATATATATAATTTCTTATGTAAAGCTCTTATGTAAGGTTTTCTTCAAGTCATATACAAATGAGCTCAATCATCCCATCTTCTATTTAATTTTTATTTCATTAGCATATAATCTCTTTACAAACCTGACTATATTATTTCAAAATAAAGGTTATGTTCTGCTCATTTCCTATTATTAGGATCTGGGTCTAGAGGGTTTCCTTCACCACCCCAGGCTGGTGCAGCAGGAGAGGAAGGCCCTCAGTGCCCCTAGCCAGCATGGCGGGAGAGGGCAGGCCTGCAGCGGGAGAGGGCGGCCTTCAGTGCCCCTGGCCGGCATAGTGAGAGAGGGCGGGCTGTCTGCGCCCCCAACAGACCCAGCGCCCACCCTCTCCCACTGCCTGGAGGGAGAGAACAGGCCTGGGGCAGCAAATTTGCACTATGCCAGGCAGGGAAGCCAGATCTGAAAGCCCAAGCCCCCAAGTACCTGACAGGGCTTCATGTGCCGGGGTCCTGAGGATGCCCCAGGACAAGCATCTCCCCAGAGGCTGTGCAGGAGAAGGAGAGGAACCTTTGGATGAGGGACACCCCCCATGCACAAATTTTGTGCACCGGGCCTCTAGTGTGTGTGTGTGTATATATATATATATATATATATATATATAATTTCTTATGTAAAGCTCTTATGTAAGGTTTTCTTCAAGTCATATACAAATGAGCTCAATCATCCCATCTTCTATTTAATTGTTATTTCATTAGCATATAATCTCTTTACAAACCTGACTATATTATTTCAAAATAAAGGTTATATTCTGTTCATTTCCTATTATTAGGATCTGGGTCTAGAATAGGAAGCAAATAGTTCTAGATTTCAATCCCATTCTGTCATTTACAGAATCTGTTTTCTCACCTGAGATGATATTCAACTTATCTAGATTTTGTTAGAATTCATCATATTTTCTGTAAAGAATTTAGCACAGTGTCTGAAACATAGTAAGCACTAAAGGAACTCTTCCTAAACAATTGTAGGTAAAAGAATTAGACATTCATTTTGACTCACTGACAATTTTTGCTTGTTTATTATTTTCTCAAAGAAACTTCATTTCTGTTTGGAGTCTACATTGAACATTTATCTGTCTTTGGCTTGATTTATTTGTGCATATCTATGCCAGATGTGTACATATCACTTCTACTTAGAGAGTTCCAGATGCTAAAAAGTCACCAAAGTATTCTTCAGAAAAACAGAATGTTTAGTTCTCTCAGCTTAAGGGAGACTGACCTTAACTTTTCTAAGTGTTTCATTTGATGTGTAAACAGGTTCTGTGTAGTGCATTAGAATACATGCCCAACCAGGGTGATGCCATGGTTTCCACCCTGATGTGTGGCAGTCAAGCATCTTCTATTCTACCATCTTCTCTTGTTTACAAAGCTTCTGCCATAGTTTGGATCTTTGCAGAGCCATGTAAAGACTATTTTAGGGTTTGACTATTGAATAAATTAATTTATCTAAAATGAATTGGATGATAAATGGGGGCTATTTAGTAGAGATTAATCCTTATTAGCAAAGCTACCACTAGTAAGATAACAATTTAACAGTTTTACAGTAATTTACAAATTACTGAAGGCATCCTTATGTATCATTACCTAGTTTGTTACTTACCATGCATGATACACTAAATTGCTTTCAACAAACATAAGTTATTCAGGTCGATTGTTTTAGACACATATTGTGTAGTAGATCATGGGTGTTGAAATTAAGCCCAGGTTTGAATCCTCACTTGTCCACATGGTAGCTTCATGACTTTGGACAAGTTAAACTCTAAAACCTCAATTTTCCCATTTGGAAAATGAGCATAATCACAATTTTGAATGCCAAACATGTTGTGAGAAGATGTAAATACAGAATTTAGGCCAGTATGGATACTCACTTTGCTCTTTGGGTTGCTCTAGTTGTCATTGACGAGTTTAATGTACTGAAGTTTACTTTGCCCCAAATTGAAGATTTTCTTTATGGAAATCTTTACCTTTTTTTGTTTTGTGTGCTTGTTTGTTTTCTTTCTGTGTGAAGGGTATCATTATGCTTTCTGTTACACGGGTGGGAAAATCTGAAATAAGACTATATTCACACTTATTCATTTTCAGGTGTTAGCTTTGTAGTTGCCAAGATCTGTTGCATGCACACACCACCTCTTCTTTGGCTAGTTCCCCTCCAAGCTAAGTAACTGTCCCATATCAATCTTGCCTTAACCACTACTTACTTGGGTTAGTCTCACACTATCAACTTGACACTCAGAATTATAATCCCTCTGTTTCAAATCAGTTGACATCCTGTCATCTGTTACATTCTGTTCCCCAAACATATTCTTTCCATCTTTTCTCACCCTTAGTGTATTTACTCATCTTGTCCCTGGAGATGCAAGTCCTGTCTTCACATCTTATATTATATTTCTCCAAAATACAAATTCTCTTGACTTAAATATTAATCTTGCCTAGCAGGCATGGCTTGGTGATTGAGTATCTATGCCTATGAACCAGGAGGCCATGGTTCAATACCTGGGTTGAAGGCTCAGTCCAAAATGTGGAGTGTGCAGGAGGCAACTGATCAGTGATTCTCTATCATCATTAATGTTTTCAAGCTCTCTCTCCCTATTCCTTCCTATCTGAAATCAATAAAAACATATTTTTCAATGTTGATCTTTACCGAGTGCTTAATGTATGCCAATAATTATCTTAGGCTCTTTAATATATGCTATCTAATTTATTTCCTTTTCAGAACCTCCTTTTAGGTGGAAATATTATCCCTTTGGAAAATTAAGAAACCAAGACTGTCAGAGTTCCTAATAGTATCATAGTGTTCAGTTTCCTGGTGGAGCTATGATTTTCATCCAAGACCCTTCTAAGTCAAGAGCTC
The DNA here is from genome assembly GCA_027563665.1 of Antrozous pallidus. Classification (NCBI taxonomy): domain Eukaryota; kingdom Metazoa; phylum Chordata; class Mammalia; order Chiroptera; family Vespertilionidae; genus Antrozous; species Antrozous pallidus. The sequence goes on along the minus strand of CM050520.1, from coordinate 51,292,918 downwards.
TGTCTCTTAAACGATAGGGTAAACTGCCTTTCTTTGACTGCATTGCCCAACTTCTTTCTTCCTTATCTTCCCTGACAAAATTTTTGTCTCTTTCTCTTCTATTTCTATTACCAATCCTCTATGCCTATTTTCCTGGGCCTTTCCTATCTTGCTTTAGTAAAGATATTTGTGTATACAGTATATCTGATATTCTCTACTGGGTACTTGATTCAATGAAAATCTACACCATTTCCTTTCAACCTTTATTTCTAGTGATGCCTTATACAGAGTCTTATAGGAAACAGGTACTTAGTAAGTATAGAATCGAAGTAAAATAAATTAAATTTATTGCATTGATCCAGTGCCCACAGAAACTCAACGCAGAGCCTGGACTTGGACTCAGGTTTTGCTTTATGCCAAACTGTCCTTAAAAACCTCACACTGTCAAAGAAAACAGATTCTAGCTGAAACCGGTTTGGCTCACTGGTAGAACGTCGGCCTTCGGACTGAGAGGTCCCGAGTTCAATTCCGGACAAAGGCATGTTGTACCTTGGCTGTGGGCACATCCCCAGTAGGGGGTGTGCAGGAGGCAGCTGATCGATGTTTCTCTCTCATCGATGTTTCTGATTTTCTGTCCCTCTCTCTTCCTCCCTGTAAAAAATCAATAAAATATATTTAAAAAAAGAAAAAGAAAAAAGAAAACAGATTCTAGGAAAACAGCTGTAGATTTTCATTCTATCTCTGACACTTAGCAGTACTGTATTATTGGTTAAGCTACTTCAATATCTGACTTTTTCTTACATATAAAATGGGGAGAAATACCTATATTGCAGAGTACTGTGCCAATTAAAATGGAAAACATATGTAAAGCATTTAGCACATGCATGGCCCTTCATATGCTAGTAGTACATATATATATATATAAAACCTTAATATGAAAATAGACTGAACAGCTGAACAACTGACCAACCAAACAACTGGTTGCTATGATGTGTGCTGACCACTAGGGGGCATGCACATAGAACATGGCAGGCATCAACAGCAGGTGGTAGAGTGCAGAATATAGTGGACATCAGCCACAGCAGGATGGTGGAGCAGGTGAGTGGGGTGCCAGACCAAGGTGGGGCACTGGTTGCTGTCATGGGGGCAAGCCTCTGGTGGTTACTGAAAATTCTTTGCTCCTGCATACCGTGGTCCTGACGCGCACTCACACTTGCTGTCAATACCCTCATCTGCTGCCGGCACCAGCACAACTTGCATCAGCTGCTGGTGCCGAAGCCACCACTCACAGCTGCTGCTGGCACTCAGTGATGGCCCTGATTGCTTGGCACCATCAGCAGGTGTGAGTAGCAGCTGCAGGCCCTGATTGCCCATCAGTGCTTCTCCACCTCTCCCTGCTCTTGAGGGGCAATCGGGGCCATCAGCTGCTGCTTACACCCACTGCTTTTGTGCCAGACCCAATTGCTCCATGCTGTCAGCAGATGTGAGTGGGGCTGGTGCTGTCAGTGCATAGGAGCAACAGTGGTGGGAGCAAGGCTGCCAGCAGACAGGGAACCAGGGGCTGAGGCAGGAGAGGCCAGGCTGGGGTGCAGAGGATGGATAGAGACTCATCCCTGTGCTCACAGTAGCCTTGTGTCCCACAGTTCTTTTCAAGGTGCACAAATTTGTGCACTGAGCCACAAGTGTAATAATAAATGGTAATTTTTTTTCAACTTAAACCTATCTATTATCACACAGTATAAATAGTACCATAGCTTCTTTCCAGTGATTGCTATGTTATATTTTTAGCAGAAATGAGAGTGAAAAATTCTGAGTAAATAAACAGAAATGCTTCTAACTCTCAAGTCTTCTGTAAGGCATCAGCAACCTTAGGAGGGACTTCTGGCATATTGCAAGGAGATTGAGCCAGTTGTAAATTAGAACCAAGGCCAGCATCAGTTTCATTCCGATGAGATGTCAGATAGTTGGTAGCCAGAGTATGGTTGAGAAAGTAAAATAAAAAAAATAAAATAAAATGAAAAACTTGATCCAGTGCAGAATGTAAGAGTGGAGTCTGTGTGAATTGGTTTTCATGTGCATGAGATTGTCTAGCTCATGAAGGAAAAATCAGCATTGAAAGACAAAGCAGCTGCTAGAACAGAAGAGGGTATTTGCATAGGCCATTCACAGAGAGCCCATCTTCTCTGAGTCTTACCCTGGCACTTGAGTGACTTTGGTGTAGTCAAGGAAGAAGGTAGTCCTGCGTTTTGCCTCCCAGATGTCACAAGAAAGGAAATGGAGCCCCACAGCAACAATTAGATGGTAAATTTTTTCAATCTCTGCTAACGAAATTTGAAAGATGCTTTCTGATAGGAACTGTAATAAGTTTACTTTTTTAATGAAGAAGGGTAGGCTGTAGAACAGAATAATATGAATCAGATTTCAGAAGTGACTTAGGCCAAAACCAGTTTGACTCAGTGGATAGAGTGTCAGCCTGTGAACTGAATGGTCCTGGGTGCAATTCCGGTCAAGGGCATATATCTTGGTTGTGGGCACATCCCCAGTGGGGGGTGTGCAGGAGGCGGATGGTCGATGTTTCTCTCTCATTGATGTTTCTGACTTTCTATCCCTTCCCTTCCTCTCTGTAAAAAAAATCAATAAAATATATTCTTTAAAAAGAAGTGACTTAGAACTATATTAAACATTTACTTATTCAATATATATTTGTCAAATGTATACCATGTGTAAAAATCAATACTACAAATTTAAGTATAGTGTTAAAAATGGCACACACTGTTTTCAAGTATCTTAGTTTGTGGGAAAGCAAGATAAGTAAACAATTTGGGGCTAATAGTTATAGCTACTGAATTTTTGTTTACTTGTTTGCTTATTTGTTTTTAATTCATTTACTTTTCCCTGAAAGCATTTTTAGTAGGTGCTACTATTACTACTAGGTTATAACCTAGAGAGGGGAACCTGTTTTTGTATAAAAAATAAGATGTCAGAACTAAGATTTGATCTTGGCTTCTAAGTTTGTACTAGATATACCACACACAAATGATAAAATGTTATTGGAAATACAATTACCAGGGGGGTGGGGGGAACAAATAACAAAATATCCAATTAAATTTAATCAGAAAAATAATAGATAATATTTAGCATAAGTATGCTCATGAAGTATTTGGTACATACACTAAAAAAGTATTTATTATTTATCTGAAACTTAAATTTAACTGAGCATCCTGTGTTTCTATTTGCTAATTCTGGCAACCCTACTTGAAGTATAAAAGACTGTACCTAGTTTTCCTTTGGCATGAGAGGGATCAAACAAAAAGATGACAAAATTAAAGCCATTTTATTTTATTTGAAAGTCATTTTCTTCTGATCTTATTCTCCTGTTGTGGTTTTAATTCGTGCAATGGAGCTCATGCCACATCATGTATTGTTTAGCTCTTGAAGTAGTTAATATTATGTCAAAAGTGTATTTTGCTGGTTTGGGTTAGTGGATAGAGCATGGACCTGTGGACTGAAGGGTCCCAGGTTCTATTCCGGTCAAGGGTACATGCCTGGTTGTGGGCTTGATCCCCAGTAGTGGGCATCCAGGAGGCAGCTGATCAATGGTTCTCTTTCATCATTGATGTTTCTATCTCTCTCTCTCTCATTCTCCCTTCCTCTCTGAAATCAATTTTAAAAAAATTTTGAAAAGTTGTATTTTACATCAAGAAAAACTTGGTAAATAAGAATGATAATAAACTATGTCTTATATAGTAAATTAAACTAGATAACTTATATAAAATCAGGCACTAGTACCCTATATGTAGCAAAATATAGAAGTGGAGCAGTTATATTGATGATGAATATTACTATTTTTGGTACTGCGACTACTTCTATAGTTGTTAGTGGAATAGCAAAGTAATTATGTTGATCATCATAGTGAAATTATGATATATCCATGGCAGGGAAAATTATGGTATTTAATGCCCAGCCGGTATGGCTCAATGGTTGAACTGCAACCCATGCACCAAGAGATTGCCCAGTCGAGTCTTGGTAAGGGCAGAAGTCTGGGTTGCATGCTGAATCCCCAGTAGGGGTCATGCAGGAGGCAACTACTCAATGCTTGATTGATGTTTTCCTCTCATTGATGATTCTCTCTCTCTCCCTCTCATTTCCTCCCTCTGAAATAAATAAAAACATTAAGAAAGAAAAAAATATGGTATTTAGGTGATGTATAGCTTATTGGGGAAGAAAAGTCATTGCTCTGTGATTCAGGTCTCTCTCAAGCTAACTCAGAACTCTTCTAGTCTACTTATTATCACTGATTAAGCACATATGAAATATCAAATTCTAATGTCTCCAGCTTTCTCAATTTTGCCTTCAGAATGTCTTTGTAGGAGCAGACTGAAGTTAACCAGTGATTGGCATTAAGAATGAGGGACTTGCCCTAACGATAGAGCATTGGCCTGAGGACTGAAGGGTCCCAAGTTTGATTCCGGCCAAGGACACATGCCTGGGTTGTGGGCTTGATCCCTAGTAGGGGGTGTGCAGGAGGCAGCCAATCAATGATTCCCTCTCATCATTGATGTTTCTATCTCTCTATCCTTTCCCTTCCTCTCTAAAATCAATGAAAATATATTGTTAAAAAAAGAATTAGGGACTCATGTATTTGTTTACTAAGTAATAATTATATTTAAATTGTATGTTGTAGAATAATAAATGGTTTCTTTTTATTGTGACTTTTTTGGGGGGGAAACCTATAAAAAACTATTTTTTTTCCTTAAAGGACTAAGGGGTGCTGGACAGCTGTGGAGTCATACAAAGGCATTTCCTTCAAAGAAAAAAAAAAATAACTACCATTAGTGAGATAATTGCCAGTATTTACATTATTCAAAGTAGCCAGAACCATAGAAGATGTAGATAGGAAATAGTTTTTTTTTAATATTATTGTTTAAACTATTACATATAGTATTATATATGTCTCCTTTTTCCCTCATTGACATCCACTCAGCCACCCCCACCCCCACCCTATGCCTTCATCCCCTAGTGTTCATCGATTATGCTTATATGCATGCATATAAATTCTTTGCTTGATATCTTCCCGCACACACCTCCCCTGCCTTCACACTGAAGTTTGACAGTCTGTTCAATGCTTTTCTGTCTCTGTTTCTATTTTTGTTCATCAGCTTATGTTGTTCATTATATTCCACAAATTGGTGAGGTGATGTGATATTTATCTTTCTCTGACTGGCTTGTTTTGCTTAGCATAATGCTCTCTAGATCCATCCATACTGTTGAGAATGGTAAGTGTTCTTTCTTTTTTTACAGTAGCATAGTATTCCATTGTATAGATGTACCACCATTTTATAATCCACTCATCTGATGATGAGCACTTAAGCTGTTTCCAAATCTTAGTTATTGTAAACTGTGCTGTTGTGAACATAGGGGCACATATGTACTATCTGATTGGTGTTCTGGTTTCTTGGGATATAGCCCTAGAAGTGGGATTACTGAGCCAAATGGGAGTTCCAATTTTAGCTTTTTGAAGAAACTCCATACTGTTCTCCACAGTGGCTGTGCCATTTTGCATTCCCACCAGCAGTGCAGGAGGATTCATTTTTCTCCACATCCTCGCCAGCACTGGTCATTTGTTGATATGTTGATGATAGCCATTCTGACAGGCGTGACATGATATCTCATTTTGATTTGCATCTCTCTGATGATTAATGACTTAGAGCATGTTTTCATATATCTCTTGGCCTTCTATATGTCCACTTTTGCAAGGTGTCTATTTAAGTCTTTTGTTCATTTTGTTATTGGGTTATCTTATTTTTAGTAAAATGGATGAATTTCCTATAAATTTTGGAGATTAGGTTCCTATTGGATATAAGATTAGCAAATATGTTCTCTCCTATAGTAGGCTCTCTTTTTGTTTTGTTGAGGAATTCTTTTGTTGTGTGGAAGCTTTTTATTTTTATTTAGTCCCATTTATTTATTTTCGCCTTAGTTTCCATTGCCCTAGGAGCTGTATTGGTAATGATATTCCTATGACATATGTATGATATTTTGCTGCCTGTAGATTTTTCTAGGATTTTTATGATTTCCTGCTACATGTTTAAGTCCTTTATCTATTTTGACTTTATTTTTGTGTACGGTGTAATTTGTTGGTCCAGTTTAATTTTTTACATGTATATGATCAATTTTCTCAACACCATTTACTGTATTGAAGACTGTCTTGATTCCATCATATGATATTTCTTCCTTTGATAAATATTAATTAAGCATAATGGCTTGGGTCAATTTCTGGGTTCTCTGTTCTGTTCCATTGGTCTATATGTCTATTCTTGTGCCAGAACCAGGCAATTTTGAGAAAGTAGCTTTGTAATATAGCTTGATATCTGGTATTGAAATCCCTCCAACTTTATTCTTCTTTCTCAGGATTGCTGTGGCTATTCAGGGTCTGTTTTATTTCACATGAATTTTTGGGGGTCTGTGAAATAAGTCATTAGTATTTTAATGGGAATCACATTGAATCTATAAATTGCTTTGGGTAGTATGGACATTGTAATGATGTTGATTCTGCTATCATTTTCTGAGTACAGGTCTTTTACCTCCTTAGTTTTGTTTATTCCAAGGTATCTTTATTTTATTTATTTTTAGTGCAATGGTAAATGGGATTGTTTGTTTGTTTGTTTCTTTTTCTGTGAGTTCATTATTGGTGTATAAAAAAACCATAGATTTCTGGTGTTGATTTTGTATCCTGCAACATTTCCAAATTCATTTATTCAATCTAGTAGTTTTTTTAATGGAATTTTGTACAATATCATATCATCTGCAAATAATGAGAGTTTTACTTCTTCTTTTCCAATTTGGATGCCTTTTATTTCTTCTTTTTTCTGATTGCTATAGCTAGCACTTCCAGTACTATGTTGAACAGGAATGGTGAGAGTGGGCATACCTGTATTGTTCCTTCTTAGGGGATTCAGTTTTTCGCCATTGGGTATGATGTTGGCTGTAAGTTTATCACATATGGCTTTTGTATTGAGGTATGATCCCTCTATTCCCACATTGCTGAGAGGTTTTTTTTTTTTATCAAGAAATGGTGTTGGATTTTGTCAAATGCTTTTTCTTCATCAATTGATATGATTATATGCTTTTTATTTCTTAATTTGTTTATGTGATATACATTTTTTGTTTTATTATTTATTTATCCTTGCATCCCCAGAATAAATCCCACTCGGTCATGTTGTATGATCTTTCTAATGTAATGCTGGATCTGATTTAGTAGAATCTTGTTGAAGATTTTAGCATCTATGTTCATCAGAGATATTGGCCTGTAATTCTTTCTTTGTAGGTTCTTTGTCTAGTTTTGGGATTAGCATAATGCTGGCTTCTTAGAAAGAGCATGGGAGTGTTCTTTCTTTTTGGAATAGTCTGAGAATAGGTTTTTGTTCTTTGAATGTTTGATAAAACTCCCCTGTGAAGCCATATGGTCCAGAGTTTTTGTTTGCTTGAATTTTTTTTATGATTTCTTCAATTTCCTCCATAGTTATTGGCCTATTCAGATTTTTGAATTCTTCTTGATTGAATTTTGGAAGGTTGTATTTTTCTAGGAACATGTCCATTTCTACTAGGTTGAACAGTTTGTTGGAAAAGGGTTGCTCATAGTATTTTTTAAATTACTCTTTGTATTTCTGTGAGGTCTGTTGTTATTTCACCTCTTCTATTTCTGATTTTGTTTACTTAGGTCATCTCTTTTTTATTCTTGGTAGCCTGACTAGAGATTCGTCCATCTTGTTTATTCTTTCAAAGAACCAGCTATTGGTTTCATTGATCTTTTGTGTTGTTTTTTTATTTCAAATCATTTATTTCTGCTCTGATTTTTATTATTTCCTCCCTTCTGCTCACTTGGGGCTTCTTTTGTGGCTCTTTCTAATTCTTTAAATTGAGGAGTTAGATATTTTATTACCAGTTTTCTTTGTTTTTGTTTTGTTTTAGGTAGGTCTGTATTGCTATGAACTTCCCTCTCAGGACTCCTTTCACTCTGTCCCTGAGATTTTGGGTTGTTCTGTTTTCATTGTTATTTGTTTCCAGGATGTTTTTTTTACTTCTTCTTTAATCTCTTTAGTAACCCAATCATTGTTTAATAACATGATATTTAGCCCCCAAGTTGTTTTAATAGTTTTATTGTATTTATTATAGCTTATTTTTATTACTATGCCCTGTAATCTTAGGGGCTGCTTGATATAATTTCAATCTTCTTGAATTTGGAGAAACTTTGCCTATGTCCCTGTATATGATCTATCTTTGAAAATGTCCCATGGGCACTTCAGAAGAATGTATATGCTGTAGATTTGGGGTGGAATGTTCTGAAGATGTCGATTAAGTCCATCTGATCTAGTGAGTCATTTAGGATTGCTGTTTCTTTGCTGATGCTGATTTTTTGTTTGTTTGTTTGGAGGATTTATCCAGTGATGTCAATGGAGTATTAAAGTCCTTGTTTATGATTGTATTGCTATCTATATCACTCTTGAAATCTTCCAGAAGTTTTTTGTTTGTTTGTTTGTTTGTTTGTTTGTTTTTAATGTATTTGGCTGATCCTGCATTGGATACATATATGTTTAGCAAAGTTATATCCTCTTGTATTGATCCCATTACTATTATGAAGTGGCCTTCCTTATCTCTTCTTATGGCCTTCACTTTCAGGTCTATTTTATCAGATGTAAGTATTGCTACCCCAGCTTTTTCTTTCATTTCCATTTGCCTGAAAAAGTATTTTCCCATCCCTTCACTTTTAGTCTGTGTGAGTCCCTTATTCTGAGGTGGTTCTCTTGTAGACAGCATATATATGGCTCATGTTTTGTTTTGTTTTTTTTAATCTATTCAGCTACTCTATGTTTTTTGATTGGAGCATTTACACCATTTGCATTAAGTGTTATTATTGATAGGTACTTATTTGTAGCCGTTTTTATTCTTTATGCCTATGTTCCTTCTTCCCTTTTTATTCATTTTATAACAGTCCTTTAACATTTCTTGCATTTCTGGCTTGTTAGTGATAAACTCCCTTAGTCTTTTTTTTTTTTTTTTTTGTCTGCAAACCTCCTGATTTCCTCAATTTTGAATGATAGCCTTGCTGAACAAAGTATTCTTGGATTCAGTCCCTTGCTTTGCCTCACTTTCTATACTTCATTCCATTCCCTTCTGGCCTGATGTGTTTCTTTTGAGAAATCATTTGATAATATAATGGAAGATCCTTTGTAGGTAACTCACTGTCTTTCTCTTACAGGCTTTAAGAGTCTCTCTTTTTCATTAACATTTGCCATTGTAATTACAACCTGTCTTGGTGTGGGTCTTTTGGGGTTTATCCTGCTTAGGACTCTGTGTGTGTGACTTTTGTCTTTCCCATATCAGGGAAATTTTCTGTCATTATTTTGTCAAATGGATTCTCTAAGCCTTGCTGCTCCTATTGTTGTTCTGGCACCCCTATTATACATATGTTACTCCGTTTAATCTTTGAGATCCCTTAGGCTCTCCTCCTGCTTTCTAATTTATTTCTCAAATTGCTATCCGGATTGGGATTGTTTCTATGCCCTATCTTCTAACTCACTAATTCAGTCCTCCATTTCTCCTAGTCTACTGTTGAAACCTTCCATTATGTTTTTATTGTAGCTATATCACATTTTATTTCTTCTTGATTCTTACATAGGTTGTTGATTTTCTCATCCATCTGGTTTATCAACTGTATGAATATTATTCTGAATTATTTTTCTGACATATTGCATGGATCTCTTTCATTTAGTTCCATTTTGGGGGAGTGATTCCTCCTTTTTTTTCTTTTGTGGGTTGTTCCTTTGTCTCTCCATTCTGGCTATCATCAAAGGATCCAAGTGCTGAGTCACAGGGCCTGATCCATGGCAGTGGGCTCAGCAGGAACATGATGCACCCCAAGAGTCATGGGAGAGCTTGGGCACCAAGACATATGGCTGCAATGGGTCTGCAGGAGCCCCACATACTCCTAGAGTCATGGGAGAGCCTGAACCCATGGGACCTGTACTGCTGCAGCAGGTTATCGAGAGGAGAATGCGCTCTGATATTCACTGGAGTCTGCATCTGACATGGATGAATTCTTGGTGTCCGTGGTTCTGTATTAGGTCTTTTTCCAGAGTAGCTGTAGGATACTGGTTTGCATCTGAGGCCAGTCTGGGTGGTGGTGAAGCTGGGCTCCTAGTCACTGCAGATCTGCTCTTCAAGATAGCATGGTTTCTGTGCAAATGGCCAGTCTAAGAGACTTCAGTCCATCAGCCCCTGAAAGTCCTACAGGATATAACTGTCCCTCACTCACACACACACACACACACACACACACACACACAGCACACGTCCACACACTCCCCTTTTGCTCCCTCACTCTCTTTCCCACTGCCATCCTGTCAGCTGCCATCTTGCCCTCTCATATTAAATATATTTTATTCACATTTTATGCACAATTGAGGAAACATTACCTTTCTATGTCTAAAATATCATTTTGGGTATTATTATTTAAGATTATTTATTTTAATTTTTGAGATGAAGTACATTGTGTGTTCTTTGAACACATCCTTGGCTGTTCTTTCCCAAATTCTAAGATTTCTTAGACCATTTGAGCTGCTATTTAAAAATACCACAAAATGGGTAGCTTATAAACAATAGACGTTTATTTCTCACAGTTCTGTGAAGGCTAAACTCAAGGTACTGGCAGGTTTGTTGTCAGATGAGAGCCTTCTTCCTTTATAGATGGCATTTTCTCATTGTGTCCTCACATGGTAGAAATTACTAGGCATCTTTATGTTGTCTCTTTTATAAAGGCACTAATCCTATTTATGAGGGCATCTCCCTTTAAACTTAATCACTTCACAAAGGCCCTGACTGCTAATACTAATATATTGGGACTTAAGATTTAAACATATGGATTTGAGAGGAACACAAACATTTGATATGTAACAATGAGTTGGTTATTGAGTTGTACTTCATTCCTATGCACAGTCTAAGTGAATCCTCATGACCAACCTGCAAAGTAGATATTATTGATATTAGTAATCCCACATGGCCCATGAGGAAACTAAGGATCAAGAAAATTTACATGACTTTTTTTTCTTCTAAAGTACTTTCCCTGATAAAGCCATCAAAATGATGTTTTTTCTTGAGTAATTTTAGTAGTATGGCAAAATGTTTTGATGTAGTGATATACATAAGAATAAAACTAAAGAATGTTAACATAGTATATATTCACTTAGAGAAAATAGACAAAATAACAGAAAATATCAAATATTACTTTTCTGTTTTTAATTTAATTTTATTGTTAAAAGTATATTATTTTTAATAGGCTGTCAAACCCTAAAAGTAGTATATCTGACTTCTCCTTTACCTTATTTCTAATTTATGTTTTTCTTTTAGTATTTTATTGTCTTTATTGAAATAACTTTTGTTAAAATATTACTTTTATGGAAATTTTAAAATAAAATTTTATGTAAAGAAAGCAGAAATAATGCCTTGTTTATACCTAAAATGGTGATGTAAGAGTATGTTGAAAGGTCTACTAAAATTAGTATTAGAGTTAAGTCCTAGACATTTTATTAATACAAAAATTTTCTACAAAATTTCTTCCAAGTTCTAGGCCCTGTGATAAAGGTTATGCTTTGGTGTCTGAACCTTTAAATTATATTTAAAATGGAAGAATATTTGTTAAAGTATTTCTAACTCTAGGCCATGGTTGATATTTTTGGGCTGCATATGTATAGTTTCCATGTGATACTTGAACCTAGACATAAACTAACTCTCTTGGCAAAGTGTTTGCAGGACTATTGAAGTACGAAGTAAAAACAAAAGAAAAAACTATCTGTACACATATTACTCTCCAGTAAATATAAATTTTTCAGGTAATGACAGATGATTAAAAGTGGAAACCTGGTCAAATACAAGAAAACTATTATTTGGCTGTTCATGAAACAATCTATTTTCTCACTGATAGTTAAAAGAAATAGGATACAGAATGAAAGAAGTCTTTGGAGAACTTTTATTAGAATTAATACTTTTAAATGAAAAGTTACTCATTCATAAGACATCCTTGAACACCTTTGTGTACTGAGCACTTCATTGGAAGTGATACTTGTACAGAGAATCATAAGTTGGATTTGTCACCATTGAGGAGTTCATAATTGAGAATTGGGAGAAGAGTAAAAGTAATAAATATAGATCATCCTAATGGCTTCACACTTTCTAGCTTCTCAGATACCCTTTCCTTCAATATCCATATGTAGTTCCAGTCATCTTAGGAAGTCTACTTTATCTCTCCTATACTTGCTTAAAGTTTTGAGAAATATACACATTTCCTAAATTTCCATATCTATGGTAGCTTGTCATCTCTTTTTGCAGAACACTGCTCCTAGCTTCTTCCTTCGTTGATTTTGTCTGATTGAAATTATCTCTTGGTGTCATGTAGTTCTCTCTCATATTCACTCACCCCTATGCCTGGATATGGGCTATCAGTTGATTCACCAAAGCACAGATGACTCAAAAATATGTTTAACAACTTCACTAATGTAAGTAAATATCAACATCGAATGCAATATGTGCAACTCTCTTAGCATGCAGTTTATAGGCACATGAATTCTTGGACCCCTTTCAATAATTTAATGATCCTTAAAGCCCATTAGGTGAAAATCTAAGTAATACTAGTATCAATAATCAGAATCCAGAGGATCAAGTCTAATGTTGGACTTCCATTACCCTCCTAGACATAAGAAGATTTTTAACAGGTTGGATATGAGATATTGCCATATCACTTCCCTCTTAAGAACTTTCAATGTCTCTCTATCAATCAAGGGTGATTCTAGGCTCCTCCAAAATATACACATGGTTGTTAAGCTCTTCCTAGCCTATCTTTACAGGTGTTTTTCCCCAACCATTCCCTGCCCAAAATGCAAAACGCTGGGAATTCCAAAATGCTTGCAGTTCCTTGGTAAAAAAAAAAAAAAAAAGTCATGCCTCAAAGCCTTTGCTTTGCTGTTGCCACAGTCTAGGAAAGCAGTGCCTACTCTACAGTTTAACTAAATTCATCAATAAAGTCTTATTAAAGCCTTTTAATCCATTAAACCCACTTCGGATATGTTGCCATAATGATTTAAAATGGACTCTTTATTAGATTAAATAAATGAAAGGCAGCAGGAAACAGTGGGGAAATACTGGCTCTAGCATTAATCCATCGGTGTTTATATCCAGATCATGCTACTGAAAACTATATAGGTTCCTAAGCCTAAGTGTTCCCATTAGTAAAAATGACATAATAATATGTTAATATGATTATTATGAAACCAAATTAGAAAACCTACTCAGTGTGTAGTACAGAGTTATTCATCAAATAATAACATAGTTTATCTTATTAATAAGGACTGATAGGAAAACTGTTTAGCACTCACAAATTTTTAAATCTGCTTTTTTAAAAAAATAATTTTGTAACATTCATATAAAGCATAGAAACTATTCTAATGTTAACCAACAACCTCATGGCAACTCTTTCCAGACAGAAGACCCTATTCTTCTGTTCTAGTTATCTTAGTGGCTTAAAATAAAACACCAATCATTTATTTGTTCACCAAAGAGGGTAGGACTTTGTTGGGACAGCTTGTGTTTTAGACATCAGGGTGGCAATTCAACTGGAGCTTTGAGGATCTGTTTTCAACATGGCTCACTCCTACAGCCAGAGATATGAGCCATGTTTTTCTCTACATGGGCCTCTCTTAGGGCTGTGTGGGCATCTTCAGAGCATGGTATCTAAGGTTCCTCAGTGAGCATTACAAAATACAGAAAAGTGAGACCTACTGATCAGAAAGTGGCACAGCATCAATCGTACTGTATTCTATTAATCAAGCAGTCATCAATTCAACTCAAGGAGAGAGCACAGGCATCACTGTTTGATAGAAACTGGGTTAAAAAATTGGAGTGATGGGGCATGGTTTAAAAGTACCATGTCTCCCACATCTCTCAGAGCTGGAGCCAGGCTGTGACTGCAGGTTAATCTTATGCCAAAGCCCATTTCACTAATGTAAAAACTGAATTAAGGTGAAATACATAAAGTTTAAGCAACTTGCTCTGGGGGGTTAGAAGGGTGGGAATGAAAAGTTCAGATTCTAAAGACTTTAAAACAGCTAACACACTTTGGTTTTGCAAGACAAAATGGACCAATGTGTGGTGGTGCACTTTTAAATTATTATGCTTTCTATCATGAACTAGTTAAAAATATAAGTAAATTCTTATGTAGAGCTGTAATTTAAGCACTGTGAACTACTACTATGAGTTAGAGTGGCACCTGGTAAAAAGGGTAGAAATTACAGTTTAAATGGCTAAATGATATTCAGGTTAAATCATTTCAGAACCATCTGCTTCCAGGCAAACAATGCCTATTTTGCATACATATATGTTATTTGGATTTAGACTGATTAGCTGCTTTGTACTTTTTCTACAATTATAGCAAAAGCCTTCTCAGTCATAAAATGGAATTTTATGCGTATAATATTTATGGGTATAAATATTCAGTATACAATAACCAACTATCTATAGGGAAACCCCTCAGGGCAGTGCATGAGGCAACATCTACAAAGAGTAATTGTCAATAAAGTTTGTAAAATTGTACAAGGAAAAGGAGGGTGAGAAATTGGTAAGAGTTAATGAAGTTGCTGAGTTGCAGAGTTCTGTTTTGTACAGCTTTCTAGCATGTAAGGGAGGGAGAAATGTTTTATTAAAATAATTATTTTTTTAAAGTGGACCACTATTTTGTATCCATCAAATAAAATTATTTCTTTTCTAAAACAATAATAATAATCTAGGAATGATAAAATTATGCAAGGTATTTAATATAGTTGCTATTGATTTTGTTCAAAAAGTGTAAAATATTCTGGCCAGCTTTGAAATTTTGATACAAAATACAAATTTTGAAATGAGATAAGGGGAAAGTTTTACTATAGCTGTATATCCTATATAATAAAAGTCTAACATGCAAATCAACTGAACAGCAAAACAACCAGTTGCTATGATGTGCACTGACCACCAGGGGGCAGATGCTCAATGCAGGAGCTGCCCCTGGTGATCAGTATGCTCCCATATGGGGAGCACTGCTCAGGTAGAAGCTGGACTCACAGCTGATGAGCACAGTGGCAGTGGCAGGCACCTCTCCCACCTCCATGGGAGTGCTAAGGATGTCCAGCTAACTGCAGTTAATTAGACATCTCAGACTGCTAGAGGATGCAGGCCAAGCTGAGTAGCAAGAATTTTGTGCACTGGGCCTCTAAGTAAAAATAATGTTATTACAAAGCATTTTAAAATAGTATCCTTGCTCCCCAAGGGAAAATTGATAATAGAGCCAATAATAATTAGTACTGTGTTTTGAGGGCCTGTTTTAAGCTGAAAAGTATGGTATGTCAGTTTGTTAAGCACCTCTTCTAGAAGCATCACCAGCCTTCTAGTCAAGTAAATGCTATTCCTCTTATGCAGAAGTTTAGGGGATTGCTCAGCATGGTATAAGTTTAAAAGGGTAAGCTATGTCTTACCTTTGAACGCAGAAGTACTTTTGCTTTAGCTCTCCAAAACTCTGCTCCTCTACCATAAGCCATAGCATACTTCCTATATAATAAAGAGCTAATATGCTAATTAGACAAAACAGCTGAACAACCTTCTGGACAACCTTCTGAACTAAGCTGGGGCTGTGAGGGCTGAATCCCTTGCATGGATTTTGTGCATCAGGCCTCTAGTGAGAGCATAAAATGCCAATGTAGGAATAAGGAGAATGAAGGGGAGAATGTGACAAAGGGTGACTTAGGATAGAGGGGAGAAATGAGTATAATAAATATAGGGGAAACAGAATCTCCTTCTGATCCAACCCTCTTAAAGGACTTTGTTTTCACCATCCCATAAGTCCAAAGCCATCTTGACTGTTGATTTCCTCTTTTGGACCTTGGGGTTACTTCTTAGGGAATGAATCATGGCCAAGTCAACAGGAGGCTATGTCAATCTATCCATGAGTTCCCTATGGAGATTGTGTTCCATTCAGTAACATGAAAGCCCAGGATAGCCATAGTGTAGCCCTCCCCACATTATCGTTTCTCTGAACTCATTATTGCTACCTGGATCCATTATTTGATTCTTGGTTCATGAAGTCTTGAAATGTTAGGTCCCTGGGATAAAGTTCTTTCTCTCCCCGCCCTCCCTTTAAGGTGCATTCCTACAGCTCCTTGTGTACCTGACCCACATAGTGAATGCGCATGAATGAACTGTGTGAAGCAATGCCCACTCGAGAGTATCTGAAGACCTCTGAGGCTTCCCCATCTCACTATTCTCAGCATCATAATGCGTGGGTTTACATAGTGTTTTCAAGTGTACAAGTGACTTCACTTTAATAATTTTATTCAGTCCTCACAACAACTATGTGAAGCAAAGACATAATGATTATATCTATATTATACAAAGAGGAGACGGAATCTTAATGTGGTTAGTTAACTTGGCCAAAGTCCCATAGCTAGCTTATAAAATGAAGGAAGGAAGGAAAAAAATCAGTACAATTAAGTCTTAAGACCAAGTCTCTCTAACTTTGTGTCACTCCAAGACATCTTGGTTAAACTAATTTCACCAAAGGTTGTGTTGTTTAAAATGATTTTAAATGGCATGACTCGGTGGTGGTAAGTGAGTACGTGAGGAGACCAATGAAAATAAAATATAGTGCTTTTTTAAAGTTTTATAGGAGATAATATTTCTTAGGGGGTATGGGACATATTTCTGGAAGCTGGGAAATATATGTTGTCACACCCTCAAATACAACATTGTTGAACCATCCCCCACTTATTAAGTCAGCCTTTAAAGGACAATTTTTTCAATTTTTTCCCTTATTAAAGGCCTTGAAAAATATAAGGTGAAAAGTGCCTAGGAATCATTTCTAATTTTTCTCCCCATCTTGCTTCTATGAATAGAATTGTCTTTTCCCTAAGCTTTAATCAGTGTCTCACCATGCAAGTAGTGATAATCAAACATATTTTAATACCTTAACCCATTATATATAATTGGGCTCTTTAAGCTACAGGAATAAATAGAAATGGATGAACATTCAAATCCCCAGGTACTAAATGCTGTTTACTTGACTCACTTCAACAAATCAACCTCCTACCCTACTCTTCCCCAATTCCATCCCATCCCCCAGAAAACCTTGCAATTAAATGTATGGGGCTGGATCATTTCTTGCTGACAATAATTATAGGGAAGAATTTAGAATCTTATCAAAGGGTCTAATTGGGAGTAATAAACCTAGCTAATTTTACACCTAAAGTCAACAGACCCACTCTAATGATGATAATGTGAAAGCTTAAAATAACAGACTGTATGAAAGATAACCATCACTCTAAATTATTTCTGTGCATGAGTGTAGCACACTTATGAGGGAGGCTCACTTTTCAGAGTTAGAAAAAGAAACTCTGCTTTCTGTTCTTCAGCAATGTTAGAAATATCACTCAAGGGATCAGGCCATCCTTAAAGAGGTAGAATTTGAGCCATGGTAATGATTGAACTTGAGCAAGCTGCGACTGCTGGTATTTTAGATAGAAGAGACAGTTGAAGCCAAGTCAGCAAGGTAGGAGACCACAGGGGAATGGGAATGAGTTCTACATAACTCAAATGTTTGAGGGAAAAAGTGATAGAGGGTAAAGAAAGCCAGAATTCTCACTCTCCTGTTTTAGAAGGTTGCCTGAGGTGCCACGGATTTGGCTGCAGGGCTGAAATACCTTTTTGTAATAAGAGGAACAATTGAAAATGTCCCAACTTGGGAATGGCATAAATAGATCTATACTTTATACAGATCCACTGAGGTTATGGAATGTAATATGAGTGAGAGAAGATAGAAATTGGAAGCTGTGCCAAAACTGGTTTGGCTCAGTGGATAGAGCATCGGACTGTGGACTGAAAGGTCCCGGGTTCGATTCCAGTCAAGGGCATGTACCTTGGCTGTGGGCACATCCCCAGTAGGGGGGCGTGCAAGAGGCAGCTGATCGATGTTTCTGACTTTCTATCCCTCTCCCTTCCGCTCTGTAAAAAATCAATAAAATATTTTGAAAAAAATAAAATAATAATAATAATAAAAATAATAAAAGAAAAAAAAGAAATTGGAAGCTGTGAGGAAACTGTTTCAATTATTGTAGTGACAGGGTGATGAGGATAGAGTTATAGGGGTGTCTTTAGAGTAAGGATGTGGAACAGTTTCTATCGTAGGGTGAAGTGAAATTTTCAGGAATTGCTGAGACAGGTGATGGTATTAGGCTCTACAGCAGTGGTTCTCAACCTGTGGGTTGCAGCGCACAGGTTGAGAACCACTAGCAGGGTTGCCTAAGACCATCGGAAAACATATTACAATCACATTACAATTCATTAATAGTAGCAAAATTACAATTATGAAGTAGCAGTGAAAATAATTTTATGGTTGGGGGTCACCACAACATGAGGAACTGTATTAAAGAGTCACAGTATTAGAAAGGTTGAGACCCACTGCTCTATTGTTTAGTAGGATATTTGGGAGTTGTGTGTGAGAACAATAGAATGAAAAAAGAAAGGGATGGAAACTAGCATGTATTAAACATCAACACATGTATTATAAGCTAGGCATTTGTACTTAGATTCTGATATTAACTATCCCATTTAATCCTGACACCATCAGAGGAGGTCAGCATATGTTACAGTTGAAAATGATGCTCAGAGATATTAAGTCACTTTCCCAAGTTTATGCAGCTAATATTTGCCAGTGCTGTAATGATGTTAGGTCAGTAATCAATTTTACTTTTACTTCTTCAACCCACAAATATTCAGTGAGTACAGATTATTAACCAAATGGTATACTGGGCACTAGAAGAAAAAACATCACTGCTTTCACGATACTTAGAATCTTGTGGAACAGTCATAGGTGAAAAGCTCCCCTTGATTATACTGAGGTTGATAATGCACACGGCAGGTTGAAATGGAAGACATTTAATAAAAATATGGTATTGGAAGATTATATTTTCAAAAACTCTCAACAGTATTTACAGCTAGGACTTGATAGCCTAGCTTGAAACCTTGCCCATCTTGCTTTATTTTCCCTGACTCTTCTCTTATCCCTTTCTCGCCACCTTCACACTCCACTACCTTTAAGCTCTGAGACTTTGCAGATGACCTTCCCTTTGCCTGAAATGTTCTCTATCTATTTGTTAATCTGAAAATTCCTACTCATCTCTTCATCCTCAGATCCCCTCGCCTAGGGCATTTTCTGACATCACTAAGCAAATGTAGATGGGCCTTGTGAGCAACTCTTACCCTCTGTGCAGAATCCAGGTTAAAAATGGCCTGGCCATATAACAACGTGTTTGAATTTCTTCTCTATATCAGACCACTGAATTCAGGAACCATGCCTTTTCTTCCTTATATCCTAATGCCTACCACACAGGAAACTCTGGGAAAAGCAAGTGGATTAAATGACTGGGCATGTTGATAAAAGGGCATATCTTCTTAATATCAACTGAGGTGTAAATCTTTGGTAATATTGTGGGAATGTTTTTCCATGTGTCATGGCCACACTTGTTTTTCATTTTTGTTCTTTACCATAATAATAACTCTCCATTTGCAGCTTATGCATTTGAAAACAAATTGCCTTGCCTAGGAAATAGGGAGTGCTATTAAGTGACCATAAGTGTTACTACTTTAGTAATTACCTATATATTAAGAAATATGAACAGAAAAATTCAACTGAAAAAGCTGAAATGCTTTGTTCATTATGAAATATGTTTTCTTGGTGGGATGATAGTTTTAGAGAAAAATATTGTTCTATTCCACTAAACTCTATTTTATTTAACAAGAGCATTAATATATCCTGAGGTGAGCTTAAAAAATAGCAGAGCCAGTAACATGGCAAAATATTATCCCAGCTCTAGAGCCAAAACCCACAAAGAAGAGAGTAATGACATTGGGACAAGGGCTGACTATGACTATAATTTCTCTCTTGTGTGCATCTGTGCATAAAAGTAGTTCAGCATGTGTAGAATGTCCTCCTTTCCTTTAAAAACTTGGCTCACTCCCATCTCACCTTTTCCTTAGGGCACAACTACTCCATGAAACTTTCCTTGTGTTCTCTGACAGTACTTCTGCTATTTTTACATCCATTGCATTTTACTATAATTACTTATAGGTCTATTAATAATATTAACTGATAAACCTTTCCAAGTCAGAGGCATTGTTTTATCTATCCATCCTTGTATTCGCTAGTGCCTGGCACATTGCCTGCTTCATAGAAAGTACTCAATAAATATCAAAGTGACATATTCTAGCCATGGTTGTAATGATTGGAAGTAATTCAAAAATCATAAGGGTTCTGATCTGATACTAGATTATGAATTTGGTTACTTATTTATCCTTGCAAATATGTACTATTCTGTATTCAGCATTACTGCTATTAACTTTTATTTTAAAAGATGGTGTTCCTTGTACTATATACAACTATAAAAACTATAAAATGTTATTGATATAAAGTAACTTACCTTTCATTTTCTGAACTTCTTGCTCCTCTATTTCTATTGCTAAGTACATTTTATTCTCACTTAATGTTGGGAGAGATAAAAATATTTATTTTTCTTCTTTTGCTAGTATTTAAGAATTATTTTGTTTTATTAAGTATTTCCTATACACTGGGTATTTTGCATGAATTATTTCTACTTTTCACAATGTTAGAAATAAGGCAAGCCCCCAAGTCAGAGGTTCTGGTAGAATATAAAACTTACTTGGGAGCCAGACAGCAAGTCAAAAATCTTTACATGGTCTAGAAGCATGTGCATACACGTGGTCTGGAAGCATATGCACACCAAGCAAGTGGGCTGCTTGGGATTATAATCCCTTATGTATGTGACCTATCCTTTGCTTTTGATTGGAGCTCAGGTACACAGTCTTTCATGATTGGCTAATTTAAAGAGAGGGGTTGGCCTTTGCTATTTCAATATTGCAGCCTCCAGGGATGTTGCAAGCCATGTAGCCAACACAGTGGCTGCCAAGTCATGCAGTCCAAAATGATAGCTGTCTAAACTGTTCTTTGAAGAGATGACTTGTTTATTCTCACAACAACAACCTGCAAGTCATGGGAATTATAGCATAGCATGGGAGTAAGACAGAGATCTAATAGATTATAAAGGAAGGCCTTGGGCACTATCTTGATAATGATAAGAAAATATTAAAGGGCTTTGAGTAACATCATCTGGTGCTTTAAAACAAAAATTATGAAAGAAAAAAATGGTGTATTTATTTCTGAAAGGTCATTTTCTTCATTACTATTTAAAAGAAAATATCATGTGGTCCTATATGATTATTATGTATATGATTCTTTTTATTTCTATTTTTGCAGATTTAGAATTGTCATGGGTATCACAGTCTAGTATGAGTGCTCTAATGGACAGAGCTATGAAATTAGAACCAGAGGATAGGTGACCTGTTCTAGCTCCCCTATTAATTTTTCTAAATTCCCGTCTCTTCCTCTCTAAACTAGAGAACTGACTATATTCGTGGTGGCTTCCCTCTTAGACATTCTATATCACACAGAAAAGGTAGACATTATGATAAGGTCAAGTTCTCAAACAGTTTCATCTGTATCACTTGACTGAGGATCTGAATGCTAAAGACTAAACTGAAGAAAGATTCTTATTATAGACTTGTGCCCAGCAGGAGTACACAGGCTTTGTTATTCTTTTAATTGAAACCATTTCACAATTTTAGTTCAGCCATTTGTTTCATGTCTGAGTGACTTATAATGACTCTATTTGGTATTCCCAAAATAGGAGCAAAAAGAAAAACAATCATATTCTGACTACCTTATTGAACAACCCACTACTATCATATGCTGGGAAGAATCAAAGACTATATTATTTTTTAAGATGCAGCTACAGTTTTTATTATTCAGTTTTGCATAAAATGCCTATAATTTGTTTTTAAGGTGGAACAGTGTTCTCTGTACTCCAAGATTTCCTCCATCAGATCATCTGAACTGGATCTGGTGTCCTTCCTCCATGTTACCAAGGCCAGGTACTCTGGAGACCTGAAAGGAACTCTGGTTGAACTGGCAGAATACCTGTCATGTACTTCCCTGATCTCAAAAGAGGTTGTGAGAGGAGACATACTATGTGAAACAGCCTGGTGTCAGGGAAAAAGAATGAGTTCTGAGGTTGGAGAGGCATGATTACAACTCTTACAGAACAAAGAGTCTTAAAAGTAATTGCATTCTCAGATTGTGATAATGAGATTTTGGTCAGACAAAAATATTACTAACTTATTAAGTCTTACAAATAATTAGGACACCTGCCATTACCATATTGCCCCCACCTTATTCTCCATATATATAGCAGGTTGATACAAACAAACCAAAAAAACAGTCCATGTTATAGATAACTTGTCTGTGGCATATAGTCAAATGGATGTTTAAAAGATTATTTACCCTTTATATTAGAACTAACTTCAAACTTTAAGGGAAGTTTCAAGAAAAAAACAGTGCAACATTTAATACTTTTTATCCAGCTTTACTTATTGTTAACTTTTTACTCTAATTTATAATGTGTGCACACTTTCTGGACCATTTAAGAAAGGATACTGTTAGGGTCACTGAAGGAGGAATGCACAGGCCAAAGGGGTAAGGGATTATACATTTATTAGAGGATCTGGATACCAGATGGGCTGAGCCTCAAATTGGCTCCAGCACCCAGCGATGAGGGAGTTAGAAGTTTTAAAGCACCCCAGGTGGGCTTTTTCTGGGTGGAGAATTCTCTGGGTGGATTCACATTCTGGGGCTATCTGGAGGGGAGAGATAGTGGTCTTAGAAAGAGGAATGAGATCTAAGCAAAAGGGAATGTCCATTGTGAGGTGGCCTGAAGGTCATTTTCCAGGGGAGGGGAATCAATTCAATTATTTGATCAGAACTAACAAATATTTTAGATAAAATATGAACCTTTAAACTTAATCATCTCAGTATTTCTTAAGAATAGAAATATTCTCTTAGATATCTACAGTACATATCTATCAACTTTAGTGCATTTAACATTGACACGAAATTTTTCCAAACAACAATTTGTGTCTTGGCCTTGTCAATTGACCTAGTTATATCATTGATAATGCTCTTCTTCTCCTCAAGACAGTATTCAGTTTGAGTCTTATAGTGAACTGTTATACCTCTTTAGCATCTTTTAATCTGGGATATTTCTACTTTTTTTGTTACTGGACGAAAGGGGTCCATTTACCTGAATGCATCAAAGTCCAGAGAGATATAAATAGGAGCTGGCAGCAAAGAAAGTAAGGGTTTATTTTTAGGAAGTGGTCCATGCCCAGTGACACTGGTGAGCTAATGCTCAAATACCTAGTTCCTTCATGACTTCCAGGGGATGAGTTGTAGGGGGAAATCATTAATCACGGTGACTACAAGAGATGGAGTCTTGGTCAGGGTTGTGGTCACTATTGACTTGTTGGTGCTGGGGTAGGTATCATTAGTAGTGGATCATTACATCTAATCCTAATGTCAGCCTGGTTTCCCTCCTTTTCTGGGCCTGAAGCTGAAACACAACTGAGGCCCAGGTATCATTTTCAGTTTAATTGAAACTCTGTCTTTGCTGTCAGTAGACCTGAGGCTTTGTTCCTAAGACTATTTGATATCTACCAGAAACTCATCCTGAGGGCTTATGGATTAAAGGAGCAGTGTGCAAGGGAGGAGGGGGAAGATCTGTCTAGGTACTCTGTGAGGTCAGTTTGAAACACAAAGTACAAGTAAAGAAAGGATAAAAAGTCATACTAACGAAATAAAGCTTCTACCTGTTACATTTTCTGTTTTCCTTTTCTTTTCAACATTTATAAAGTTAAAGAATACAGATCCCATCTTTATTTTAATAGAATGCTCTCCATTTATGGTGGTTGTCTGTGTTTCCTCATTATTATATTCAGGTTATAGATTATGTTTTTTTTTTCAAGTTATCACATCAGCAGACATACGATGCCCTTCTCATTGGTGATAATTATTTTGATCACTTAGTCAAAATATTGTTACTTTTCCTTCACTATATAATTACTATTTTTTTCTAGTAACTATTGACTTTTTTATAGATTCCTTGAAACTATGGAGATACCTTACTTCTCCTCAGAAATTTCTCCTAGGTTTAGCATACTTTGATGATTCTTGCCTGACATTTTTTTTTCTGTGATGGGTGCAAAATGCTGATTTTTCTAACTTCAGCATTCCACTTACATTTATCAGTTGGCACTCAACATTCTATTTTGAGCAAAAGCCTTTCTCTCGCTCGCTCCCTCTTCGTCTCCCTCTCCTTCTCTCACTGAAATATCTGTTTATCTTATATCTAGCTCACTGACAATCTAGGGCTATCTCCCTTCAAAGTCTATAATATAATTTTCATTTATACAAGTTACAGACTTATTTTTGAAAAATGTGAAGCAGTTGTTTTTTTTGTTGATATTGCTGCTGTTGTTTTAAAGATAGACAGTTTCTAAGCTAATTCATTTATTCACCTGTTAATTAGCTAATTGGTATGGTAATTAGTTTGTAATATGTGTCAGGAAGTGAATTTATACTAAAGATTTTGCTTTCGAGGAGCTCACATTCTAGGGAAATACACATATATGTATTTTAGAAAATAATGTACTGTTATTCTGTATTCCTGTATTTTTCTTAAACATAAATTAAAATATACAACCTTCGATGGCCAAATTAATATGACAATATTGATTGAAGATCACACTCATAATCTCATTAGATAAATAGCAATATTTCACTCAATACCATTCTTCAGCTAATTTCTCCAAAATGATAAGTTATGGTTGGTACTAAAAAGATTAAGAATAAATCTATAGGTTAAATATAATGCACAGGCTTTCCCATTTATAAGCATAATATATTCTATTTTAAGACTCCCTTCAAAAATCTAATACGAACAAGGTCCTAAAAGGGAAACAAAACTTATCGATGTCATTCTGTCTCTATCTTAAAAATGCATTCAGAAAGAAGTAAATTCCTGAATAAGACACATGGATGGTCATTCTTAGTAGGCTTTATGCTGATAAATTAGTAGAACCCTCATATTATCTTTGTAATTTTCATGTTAGGAATTATTTTTTATAAAAGGGGTACATACATAGCTAAGAATTAGACACATATATTTTATGGAAACTGCTTCGGGACAGTCAGCACTGAAGATCTTTGAGTTTTTATAGTAGAACTTTAATTATTATTCCCAGCTCACCTGCCTGAAATTATGTCCTGACTTAGAACATCGGTAGAATAGAGCCAGATTTGGGGAGCTGGGAAGGAAACTAGCTTACATTGAGCAATTCTTAAATGTTAAGTTCAATTGCAGTTTATTCTATAACTGTGTTAAAAATCCATACCCATTAAGCAGAAGAGAAGTCTGAGGTTCAGAGAAAGAAGTGATTTGGCAACAATTATAGAGCTGGTATAATAGACTTTGATCAGGTCAGATTCAGCTACTGCCAGAACTCTGGCTCTTTCTACCACAGAAATGCCTGGTCTCTGGGGTATAAGTTCAGGGTAAATAACCATAATGCCTGAACAACTGTCTTGAAAAGACTCCAGCACCATCTGCAGAAAGTTGCCTATAGGCTAATGAAGATTGTCAAGAGGTACCTGTCCAATCCCAGAGAAAAGTCTACTCCAAGGCTTAGAACTCACAGTGTACAGTGTGCTTTGTGCTTTTCGGACTGCCTTTGCACCCGTTGTGTAATTTCATCAGCAATGGATTTCATTAAAAAGAAAATATTTTATTAAATAATTAACTTAATTTGCTTTCATTAAACTAATGGATAATAGAGCACAGGAGATAACATCAAACTCTACAGACCTAAAGTCCTGGCTGACTAATTTGTTCTTCTCTTTTTGAACTTAGCGCTTTTGAGTTCCCTCAATGCAATCATATTAAGTGGTGCTCTTGGTGACACACTGAGTCAATGCTCCCCTGTCACCATCCAGGTGCCACCTGTTATTTTGTAAGTGGGCCAGAGTCCACAGATGAGTCTTGACAGATGCATCCTCATATTACTGTAGCACTTAATTTCAGTGAACAAACAAACTGGAAATCAGTTTAGACACCCAAGGGCTGATCTCTCTTTGGTAGCAGCTGTTTGGTGGAGCCTGTCAGGAGGTAGATGGCATTGGCATTTGGAAAGTGAGTCACCTTCAGGGGAAGTGGTTGTGTTTTGCCCAAGTGTGCCCATAAAATAAAACTGGCATAGGGAGTGGTTTAAAGAATCCACTTACTTAATATTTATGCAGATGATATGTGTGGTTTGGCAAACAGCTCCTTTACTTTTACAGAAATAAAGAGAAAAAGGAAAAAAAACGTGATTAAATATTTATTTTTGGATACTTTACCTACATAACACATGTCATAAAATTTGTTTTAAAATGCCATTTATGGCCCTGGCTGGTTTGGCTCAGTGGACAGAGTGTTGGTGGGTGGACTGAAGGGTCCAAGGTTCAATTCCAGTCAAGGGCATGTACCTTGATTGTAGGCATATCCCCAGTTGGGGGTATGCTGGAGGCAGTTAGCTGATCAATGTTTCTCTCTCATCAATGTTTCTAACTCTATCCATCTCTCTTCCTCTCTGTAAAAATCAATAAAAATATTTTAAAAATGCCATTTACAAACCATTTGTTAAGACATTATTTTATCACAAGATAGTTGCATCACAGCAGAAGATTTGTTAAGTGTTCTAACATGGGCTTATTGACAGGTAGGTTCAGTGTGGTCTAGGCCTGAGGGGAGCAATACAATTTCAAGGGTAGATTCAAATTTATGGATCCTGAAATTTGGCTATTGCATACAACAATAACTATCACTTCCTTCTGAATATTTGAGTCACAATAACCAAATTTATTTTTGATAATCTAAAAAAAAAAAAATTTAGCCAACCTCACCTCATTCCATACAGGGCTAGACTTGGAAAGTAATCAGAATTTTGTACAAATTAGTCAGGGCATTGAAATATCCTCTAAATAATGCTAAAATGTGCAGGCTTTTTAGATTTTTTGTAATCTTTGGCTTTCCTGTTAGTTCTTTCTTGGCAGAAGAGTATCTAAAGTTTCTAAATTCAAGACCTAAAATAAATATAGCATTCCCCTCTGGGACAACTAAAAATGGTGTTTCCCTGATATTGTTAAGGTTTGAGCAGATCACAAAGCATGTCTAGACACATATTTAAAAATTGTTTAATATTTTTAATATGTATAGTGCTATACTTGAGGCAAGGGATTCAAAGGATGAATAATATGCATTTCTTGATATTAAAAAAAATCATAGTCCAAAAAGTAATTACAATCTTATCTAATAAAAGAACAATATGCAAATTGACCATACCTCTACTATACCCACTAGCTACACCCACCAGCCAATCAGGAGCAGATATGCAAATAAAGCCCAATAGGCTATGGCTTGGGTTTCCCCAGCAATGGAGGTCGCCAAGCTTTCTACCTGGCCTTGCCAGCCTAGGCCTCCACTCGTGCTATAAAATTTCAATTATACAGATGCATAAATCCCAACAGAAATGGCCACAGGCTCGGGGCTAGAGAGAGCAGAGGCAAGGATTGCTCCTGGTCATGGAGGAAGCTAAGCTTCTGCAGCCCCGGCCAGCCTAGGCCTCCACTCCAGGTTACAAAGTTTAAATTTAGAAGGTAAATAAGTTCCAAAGAAATGGCTGCTGCCACTGAGCAAACAGAAGCCTTGGCTCTGCTCCAGGCTACAAAGTTTCAATTGTAGAACATAAATAAATCCCAGATACCAAGGCCTACACTTGGGTCACCAGGGGGCGTGGCCAGCCTGCAAATGACCAAAGGCCCCTTACCCAGGCCGCCCCACACCCTAAGGGAACCCATACCCTGATCTGAGACACCCTTCCGGGAAAACCAGCTGGCCCTTGCCCATGCACCAGGCCTCTATCCTATCTAATAAAAGACTAATATGCAATTGACCATCACTCCAACACACAAGATGGCTGCCCCCATGTAGTCAAAGATCCTGCCCCCATGTGGACACAAGATGGCCACACAAGATGGCCAGCAGGGGAGGGCAGTTGGGGGGACCAGGCCTGCAAGAGAGGGCAGTTGGGGGCAGACAGGCTGGCAGGGGAGCAGTTAGACATCAATCAGGTTAGCAGGGGAGTGGTTAGGGGGTGATCAGGCTGGCAGGCAGAAGCAGTTATGGGCAACCAGGAAAGCAGGCAGGTGAGCAGTTGGGATCCAGCAGTCCTGGATTGTGAGAGGGATGTCCGATCCAGGATCAGGCCTAAATGGGCAGTGGGACATCCCTCAAGGGGTCCCAGATTGGAGATGGTGCAAACTGGGCGAAGGGACGCACCTCCCCATGCAAAGATAACTCAAGCTGCAGTAGAAGACGGCAGGGGCAAATTATGAGTTCAGAATTTAATATATTAGGTTTGAGGCCCTTATGAAATATCTGAGTACATAAAACAAGTAAAAGTTGATTATAGGAACATACGAATAAGCAGTAGTTTAACTAAGACTTTTTTCCTGAGGGTGATTTATTTCCTGGGCTCTTCTCCAGTTGGATTCAAACTATGAAGCCACTGATAAAAGGTGGTAGATGGAAAGGGTGCTAATTTATTGGAAGCAAGTACAGACTCCCAAGTCGGGAGGGAGTCCGCTACTAAGCTCCTTTTTCTCTAGGTTTATAAAGGCTGCATTTCTTTGTCTCTTGATGCTCCCTTCTTATTGGTTACTCTTTGCAGAATATCAGCTTCAAAGCCCAAACCCCAGGTGGTAGCCTCCTTCTTTTCTCCCCCTTCAGTGGTAGAATTCTCTATGGCCTATGAAAATTTGTTTTCCTCTTTCTCCCATTTGTTGACATTTCTCTCTATCTTCTGTGAAAGTTAGTTTCCTTTATCTCCCCATACCCTATGGCTTTTCCCTATCTTCTGTGAATGGATATCTTCCTCTCCCCTTATTCTGTAGCATCTCTCTCTCTCTCTCTCTCTCTCTCTCTCTCTCTCTCTCTCTCTCTCTCTCTCTCTCTCTCTCTCTCTCTCTCTCTCTCTCTCTCTCTCTCTCTCTCTCTCTCTCTCTCTGAATGTATTCCTTTTGGCATCTCCAAGCACTCATCTATGCAGTCCTCCCCCATAGACCCTCTTTATTCTTAAAACTCCCTAAACCTTCCAGTTTTATCCCTAAAACTCTTTCAATATTAGTCTGTTTAGAAATAAATTATTGGTATAGTACCTAGCATATCCTGAGCAATCAATATACAACAGGCACAGTGCCAAGTGCTTCTGGCATATGAGATCAGGTCTTAGTAGCAGCCCCCTGGGATAGGTGTAATTTCATTAAAAAGAATTTTGGTGAGGAAAGTCCTGCCCTTTGGGCTGTAGAAGGCCTGCAAAATCATTTGGTCTGGCCTTGCCAAGGCATTAGGGGTGAGTTAATTAAATGTTTGACCAAATATAGCAGACTAATTTTTAAGTCAATAATTTTGTATGGCCCACTAATTATGTTGTAAATACCCAAATGGCCCTTGGCACAGAAAAGGTTCCCCACCATGTTAGGTGATGTTCAGTGTTGCATAGCAACTAAGCAGTGAAACTGAATTTGAGCCCTGTTCTGCTTTCAAAGTCTGGAGTTTAGACAAGTGGTGTGGCATGACCTCAGATAAGATAGAATTGCCACTCTCTGTAATGGCCTTGGAACAGGGTTTTGAAGTCTTCAGAGCAAGTTTCCTAAATTAGGGTTTGATGAGATTGCTTCGAGCTTCCTGTGAAAATTATCTTTGAAGTAGATTTGCAAATTCAAACTTTGCCAATTGTTTACTGTGTGAGTGTTGCTACCAAATCCACCCTCTCTGAGAATCTATAAAAGGATTTATTGAAACCTAACAAAAAAATTGGTTGTATTGAAGAAGAACTAGTATCAAAAGACCTCTTCTAAGCTCAGTAGATAGTAAGGCATCTGTAAACTTGTGCTTCTTTCTTTACCATGTGCCTTTTCCTAAAGTGGGTCCAAAAGAAGAGAGCACGCTCCACTTAGCAGAGTGCACCCAGGGTTTCTCAGTGGGACTTCTGGATGCAGCATATGAAGAGTCATTTGCAGTTGTTTGTTAAAACACAGAGGTCTGGGGTGGGGCCTGAGATTTCGCTTTCTAATAAGAGCCCAGGAGATGCTAATGCCACTCTTCTGGGACCACTCTCTTTCATCAGCAGGGTTTGTGTTGTTTGAGTTTTTCTTCTTTTGTGTTATATTAAGTACCTCCAGCTCCAGGTCAATTTCTTTCTGCTTTTGCCTTCAAATCAAACAAACAAAGGCTGTTTTCACAGTCACAAGTGGTGGCAACAATATTGGACATCTTGCCAACACACAGAGTACTCATTGTTTGGAAAAATAATTGAAGAGCCACAAAAACCTATATAAACAACTATGCTAATAATATTAGTGCTTTTCAGTTTACAGTGTGGTATCCAGAATTAAATTGACTCAGCTGTTCAGTAGGTATGTTTAAGAGACTACTAAGTCCACGGTGATGAGGGGACAGAAAAGACTGATGTACAACCTTGTGATGCTCATCGATTAGTAGGCAAAAAATGGCAGAGAATTCCATGACAACAGGATCATGTAATGAGACCTTTAATAGAAGCAAGTTCAAAATAAAACTCATGTAGTGGCATTCAGAGGTCATTCCTACATCCAGGGTGAAAAAGAGGTCAGGGAAGGCTTCCCAGAGGATTTTGCATTATCGCCACCTCAGGCATTATTATCATTATCATGGCCATTGTCTCTGTCAGCGTCATTGCCATCATCCTTACAATCATTATTTACAAGTCAGTAAAATCTTAATTCTTACCAGGTACTGTGCAAGGCATTCAGTGTGCATTATCTGTACATATAAAGAGGTAATATGATAATTTGTCCCCTATGGTGTCCCAGTCACAACCAGTCTGTGAGCAGGGACGGGGGCAGGTTCTTTCACCCCCAAAGCTAAAGTCATGCTGCCTGTTTGCATCCCTTCCAGTGCTGAGGTGAAGCTGCCTGCCTGCATCCACTACTAAGGACATGACAGTACCTGTGGGCAGCCCCTTCAGTGCTGACATGATGCTATGGGGGAGGGGACTGGGCTTAATGGGGGACCTAAGGCCACACACCCCCACCCAGCAGGATTTGACAGAGGATCTCAGACCATACTCCCCTCCCCTGCCCTAGCTCCTGGCAAGGACACCTAAGGACATGCCCATACCTCAGCTCCTGGCAGGGACCTGAGGCTGCGCCCCCATCCAGCAGGGCTTGATGGGGGATCTGAGACTGTACTCCCCCACCCTGCACCAGGCTGGGGGACCTAAGGCTACATCCCTGCCCAGAGGGGCTTGATGGGGGTGAGGTGAGCCAGGTCTGGGTCTCACCCAATTGGGGTGTGGCCGACAGGGTCTGAGTCTCCTGGGTTTTCGAAGTGAATGAAGGTAGTGGGTGGGGACTTAATTCTAGGTCCTGCTGCATGCCCTAGACCCGTGATGACAAACCTATGGCACACATGTCAGCAATGACATGCATAGTCATTTTTGATGACATGCGGCTGCATGTGGTTGCATACAGAGAAGTATGGGGCCACTTGCCGAGAAGAACATTTTATCCTCGGCTACTGCACGACCAGGTGCAGTAGCCAAGGATGAAACATTTGCTGTAGTGTAGTGTAGACACTTTGCGCCAGAGGTGTGTAGGAACAGATCATCTAGTTCTGTGACTTCTGGTTAGGATTTTAGAGGATCTTTGACCTCACTTCTGGCCAGGAGAGCAGGAAGCAACAGAATGGCACAAGGGATGCATCTCTGGGGTCTGTGATAGCCATTACCAGCAACCACATAACCACAGCAACTATCATCCATTTTACAGTTCTGGGGTGTCCTGGATTTCTAATTGACCATCATTACTGAGAGATAAGTGCTGGGGAGGCTGGGAGAGGCAAGGGCCTGTGCTATGGGTGCCATTTCCCCCCATTAGAAGTAGCAGCAGCCATCTTAATTTATATAAGGAACATCATTTTGCAGCATAGTGCAGACTCCATTTCACCACTATTATTGTTGTGCATCCTTATTAACCCCTATTTCTGCTTATTAACCCTGCCCTTTCCTAAAAGACAGTTAGACAATTACATGTGCCATCTTATGACCAGTTAGGCTAGTTAACCCCTAATTGCCTGCAGGGCTAACAGGCTATCTATAATTCTATCTTCTGTCACTGCCCCCCTGATGCTCAAAAAAAAGGGTTAGGTAAAGGAAGTGGCAGTAGCAGTAGCCGAGCCTTTCAAGAGACATTGACTGAGATGTATGGCATTATAGAAAAAAATGTCAGATCATTTTGCCTTCTATGTACTGAAACGGTAGTAAGCAGAAAATGGAATATAACTAGATATTTTGAAACTAATCATTCCCAGCTCTTGAACAAAAGTGAGTATGAAAGGAAGGAATACATTTCCAGGCAGCTACTCCTTTATGAGCCAATCTAATTCCATCCTTAAATTTATAAAAGGCTCTACAAATTTAACATCTGCAAGTTTGAGCATTGCTCACTCCATAACTCAGCATGGCAAAGCACTCAGTGAGGGAGAATTTATTAAAGAAACTCTCCTAAGATGTGCACCAGTTCTATTTCATGGTATGCAGAATAAAGATGCAATTATTAAGAGAATATCTGAGTTACCACTCAGTAGAAATATCATAAAAGACTGAATAATGAGACTGAACACAAACATAAAACATCAATTAAAGAGAGACATAAGTAATTGTAAATATTTTTTTATCTCTCTTAATGAAACTACTGATGTCATATCACATGCTCAGTTGGCCATTATTGGCTGAT
Source organism: Antrozous pallidus (assembly GCA_027563665.1). NCBI lineage: Eukaryota > Metazoa > Chordata > Mammalia > Chiroptera > Vespertilionidae > Antrozous > Antrozous pallidus. Next base: position 51,260,034 of record CM050520.1, on the reverse strand, counting down.
ATTCTGATGGTCTCACAGTGAGGGAAGAGTTGATAAAATTAGTATCAGTGCCAACAAGTACATCAGGAAGTGGAATATGTAAGGTTGTTATACAAACATTTCGTGACCTAAGGATTGATATCTCTAAAGTCGTGTCAGTGATGACAGATTGGGCACCAAACATGGTGGGAAAAAAAGTTGGATTTGTCAAATTGTTTACAGAAGCTTTTGGACATCCCATTGTGCCTTTTCATTGTATTACTCATCAGGAAGTTTTGTGTGCCAAGGCAGGATTCACCGACTTAAATGACTTAATGTTATTTGTTAAGAAAATAGTTAATTTAATAGCTGCTTGCTCCCTTCACAAGTCAGAATTTTCTGCACTTTTACTGGAGGTTGTTTCCACCTACAGTGGACTGATGATGTACAATAATGTAAGATGGCTGAGCCAAGGCAAAGTTCTTGAGTGCTTTGTGGAGTGCTTTGAATAAATTAAGGTATTTCTTGACAATAAGGATCTGGAAAACTTTTCTCAGCTTGATAATAAGTAAGTCAACACCCTAGTATTTTTTTTTACAGATCTCTCTATTCTTATTAATGAACTGAACTTAAAGTTATTAGGTTTTGCCAAAAGTATTGTCGTTATGTTTGGATACATAAAAGCTTTTGAAAGTAAAGTTAAAATTTTCAAGTGAGCTGTAGAAACTAAAACTTAAAAGTATTTTTCTTGAGTAACAAAGTATTTTGAGAAGGCCAGTGCAGCTGTACAAAATGAAATGGAACTCTTGCATATAAGTACCATCTTGTTTTAGACTCATTACTTAACCAGTTCAGTGATAGATTTAATCAACTTAGAAGCATAGAAGAGACCATAAAAATAATTAATTATCCTGATGTAGTAGTCTACAGTAGTTTGGAATTAAATGGTTTCCAATGGAGGCAAATTGATAATTTGGAGATGCAACTTGCAGAATTTCAAGACAGCATCTGGGCTCAGGTGTTTGTCAACTTGAGGTCAAAGCTTGAGAATCTGGAAAGGTGCCGCTTGGAGAATCAAGAGGAGTGCCACTACGAACAGGAAATTTGGAGTGCCTGGAACTGATTACCAGACACTTTTCGCACCCTGAAAAATATAGCAATGGCTTCACTCACAATTTTTCCCCCTACACACTTTTGTGAAATTTTATTCTCAGCATTAAATAATATCAAAACCAACAAAAGAAAGGTCCATGGGATGGTAGAAGGCTGTAGGGCAACTGGATCAAGAGATTGCTCTCCCCCTGCTGGCATACTCCCCAGTTTTCTGGTCTGGCAGGAGGCGGCAGCCTGCAATCTCTGATAAGCAGGTCTGGGACTGCCAGATACTCCAGGCAGGGAGCTGGAAGGGGCTCATAAAGGCTTGCCTTCCAGGGAAATGACAGCTTCTCCCTCCCCCTCCAGCTTCTCTGCCAGAGTACAGTGGTCCTTGACCTCCTCATAGCACTTTGCTTGTAATTCCTGCTTGATCCCTGTAACCTTCTTCTTGGTGGCATCCTTGGAGCTGGCATAGATCACTTTATTCTTAGTAGTGCAGACTCAGGGGTTCAGAAGATAACACCAGGTCCTCCTTCTTGCTCTCCTTAGTCTCATAGGTTGTGTTGTACAGGGTGTAGCAGCAGTCTCTGTCCAGCAGCATCTTGACAAAGGTGGTGTAGGGGTTATCTACTGTCTCTCCCACATTACCTACCAGGATCTCCTTGCCCTCTTCTAGAATGATGTTTTTGTCTTCACTTAGGCAGAAGAGCACTGACTTCTTGTGCTTCTTCACCTTCTCTGTTGTTGAGGACGTAGGCACCTTCATGTCATTGAATACTTTGATGACTCCATCAGAGACAGCCACACCAGAGACCATGATTCCAGAAACTAAAGGAGATAGCTAGAAGGAAACTAAAGGAAAGGCTAGAGCCACTGCAGCTGCTGCCAGGATCTGACAGAACCACCTGTTACTTTTTGATGCCCATTTACTTAACTCATTCTCCATGTGAAAGATTTTTTTTAAAACACGAGTCTTTTTTTTAAAAAAAATGTTTTAGTTGATTATAGAGAGAGAGGAAGAGAGAGAGAGAAACATCGGTTGCTTGACATGGAAGGGAACCAGTGACCTTTTGGTGCATGGATTGATCCTCAACCACTGCCATACTGGCCAGGGTAAAAATGTATCTTTATAATTATTAAAAAATAGTTGCTTAAAACCTGAATTCACAGAATAATAGATTTCCAAACAGGTGTTACATATCACTGAAAACACAGGCTTCTAAGTAGCCTTTGCCAATAGACATTTTTTAAATGTTACTTCCCTAAACTTTATAGTTTGTGCAAATTATTTCTAAAGTGGCCCTATAAGAAACATTTTAGCATAACCTGAACCCTCATAAATTTTTTCCATAAAACTTGTGTTGTTTAAATGAGTAGTTACATGGTGTATTAGGTCTTCTTCCTCTTGGACCTTTGGAAGAGGAAGCAGGTGGGTTTGATAAAGGGCTGGCACTAAGGAACAGCTGCAGACACAATTTATGTCATGATGCCCAACATGTAACAAGGTAAACTCATTCATCAAAACCTTCCTTCAGCAAAATTATAAAGCAGCTTAAACTTTTGCCTTTATAACTAAGGAAAATATGGTCTCCTCTCACAGTTTTCACTTCTACATACACAAGGAAGATTGCAAACCAACCAGTTCACTATGTATTTTCTTTTCTTTCAAATACCACAAACTATTGTAGTACAAAAAATCTTAGTTCCATATCTGAACTATTGCATAGATTCATCAACTGCTCTTCTGCCTACAATCTATATTTTTCCTATTACTGATGTAAGAATATTTTTTCTAAAAGTTAAATCTGTTATACTGGTATGCTTGAAAGGAGGGACTATATTTTATATATCTTTGTATTCCCATTACTTATAATGCTTGGCATACAGTTGATTCTCAATAAATATATGATGACAGAATAGATGGATGATAAACTCATTGATTGACAGAGAGATTACCACCTTGTTTTACCCTAGATAATGACACGGAAAAACTATAGCCACAGTTTGTTATACCAGTCCATGTAGAGAGACAATACCAGGACTCTTTCTATTCTCTTTTCCTTCTTCGCCTATGAAAATATTGATTCTTCATACCTGATATTTCAAGTAATGAAGGGACTCACAAGCCTGAAGGAGGACATATTGGGAGCCCTTCCTTTGGTGAAAAGGAGGGAAATAACAATTCAGGATTGATCTTAGCAACTTTTCTGTCTAGAAAGCTCAAATCTGCCCTGTCTCTTTCCTTCACCTCCTCCTCCTCTTTTCTCTCATCCTCTTTCTCTTCTGTTTTTTTAATGCAGAAAATTAAATCTATATATTTTAATCTTTTCCTATAGTGATTTGAGTCTTTTAGATTTAAAAATGATAAAGTTAACTATTGGTCAGTGAGACACTGCAGACCAGTTTTTAATTCAACAAGGGCTCTGAAGTCTGGGCAAGGGTATTCAAAATGTATCTAGGACACTCAGTTGATAAATTGATCTCACATTAATTAATATAATAGGGTCCAGGTATTGACTGACTCCTATAAAAATAAGTTGCTTTTGTTCTATTGTTCTTAAAGCTTTGGAATTTAAGATATATTAGATGTCATAGGAAATAAAACTGTTTGACTGACAATGTATTTGTGATAGCATTTCCTAAGGCTGCAGTGAGACCACATGGTGAATATTAAAATTATATCCAGATTAGGAAATTATAATTGTGATAAGCAAGAGATAAAACATTAGAGAATCTATAAACACTGATGAAAAACAAATGTTAACTAAAAAGAAACAAAAAAGCAAAAACAGCAGAATAGCTAAGGTGGATTTGGGTGGAGCCTGGTTGATCAGATTATCTAATAATAAATTAGATTAAGCATATAGCCATTTTCCTAATCCATTAACAGTTTTTGTTTTGATGATTCTGATTTCAGCTCCTTGTTAGATTCAATAAATACTTCCAAATACTGCCCCCTCCTTAGACATCCTTCGACTATTTCAGAAGAATTGAGGCACTCCCATATCCAATACAGTAAATAAAAAAGTAATTATTTTTGTTGACTTGACCTAGGAAATAATGTATCATGGTTCTTTAGTCATAAATATGTGATAGCAAAGTCAATCACAATCTGAGAATTCTGGTAAGTATAATACTACATGTTGCTCTCCTACTGCGTCTATTTCTATATAATTTATCAAAAGCCAATGATGCCCCACTTTGCAAGTACTTGTAATAGATAATTTAATCAGATATCCCATATGATATTTGAGAGCTCTCCAGAAATGCTTTGCAAGTTAATGTAAGTATCCACATTATAGAATGGAAGATACTACAGGGAAAGGAACCCAAAGCTGCCTATCCTCTGCTGGACTGAGAAGACAGGGAATTAGCACATTTAACAGACACCAGAAACATATGGTATTTATTTTCTCATTTTATAGTTGAGAGAGTTGAAACAAATTAATGCATATTGCATGTCCCCAGTAGTTTTTGTGCAAATATTTGACTTATATCATACTGTTTTTTTAACATCGTATTATCTAACAAAAGAAAACAATAAGCAAATCATTTAACTAATAACTTATGTAAAAAGACTGCGAATGAGGGAATATTTTTTTCAGTTGTTTTTATTTTTTATCTACATATTAGTGATGTGAAATGAATCATTTCTTTAAAACTGCCTGAATGTCTCCAGAGAGCTTGGAATGTTTGATGAAATCAACACATAATGGATAGGTTCAGAAATATGAATAGTCTTCTTAAGGAGAATGGATAGTTCTCAAGCCAGAACAAGACCTGACTCATTGGTATTAGCTAAACTAAAAAAGAATAAAATATGTCAAGATAAAATAGGTTGTCAGCAATGGCAGCTCAGAAAAATGCAAAGGAAGAAAAACCAATGTTAGCAGTGCATATCTGGACAGTGTCCAAGGAATGAAAAATTGATATGGTATTGTTTCAGGAAAACACTCTACTCTTCTGCAGTCCAATACCCTTATGTCATATGACCTTCCTAGGAAGAAGTGGTCAAATTTGAGAACACTGGTTTGACCTCATTTTCTAATAAGTAGAGCCTTAAAGTGGACTTAATTTAAAGAATATCTCTTCAACAGGGGATACACTTCTTCTATGCTAGCAAAAAAAAAAAAAAAAAAAAAAAAAAAAAAAAAAAAAAACATGGGTCCAGGGGCTGCTGATTCTCTGTGGATGGGACCAAAATCCAGCTATCTCTAGGCTTTAGGACAAAGTATCCACTTCACTGTGGAAAGAATTCCAAAATTGGCTGAACTTTGAAGTTGAAGTAATATAAAGTGAGATTTTACATGAGTTAATGAAAACACCAAATTAGACTGTTCGGCCTGCTATGATGCTAGGCTCCAGATTATGTCTAACCTATCATATTAACTAGGGCAGGCTAGATTTTATGTGGACACATAAACCTGTAGGAGTTAATTCAATATAATAGGTCATTTTATTGACCTATTTGTTGCTCATATTATACTAAAGACCTGTTTCAATTTAGTAAGAGTAAAGGGTAGTGATGTGTTTTGAATGTGTTTTGGGAGAAGAGGTTGATCTGTGGAAACCCTTTTCACGTCCTGCGTGTCCAGGGTTCCCATGTCAGGGTTTAGCATCTGGAGAAGGCTGCACATAAATGAAGAGAGACTCGAAAAGCATCCATTTATGGGAATCATGGGGGCCAGGCAGGAGTCCACCTCTAGGGGGAGGACACCACCGCTCTGGTTTTCCTATCCCCTTTTATTAGGGCCAAGTGATACATCCATGTCCTTTAGGTTAGGAAATACCAACAATGAAATCAACCAGCAAGAATTAACATAAGACAAGAGGTGTTGAAGCTTTTACAATTACCAATGTGTCACCTAAACAATATGTGAATAGTTCATACTTAACATAAGACTAAAGGAGGGGCAACTAAAGTCTCACCTAAGCAATGGGTAAACAGTTCATACTTAACAGAAGACTAAAGGAGGAGCAACTAAAGTCTCACCTAAACAATGAGTAAACAGTTCATACTTAACATAAGACTAAAGGAGGGGCAACTAAAGTCTCACCTAAACAATGGGTAAACAGTTCATACTTAACATAAGACTAAAGGAGGGGCAACTAAAGTCTCACCTAAACAATGGGTAAACAGTTCATACTTAACATAAGACTAAAGGAGGGGCAACTAAAGTCTCACCTAAACAATGGGTAAACAGTTCATACTTAACATAAGACTAAAGGAGGGGCAACTAAAGTCTCACCTAAACAATGGGTAAACAGATCCATTAAGCTTTGACCAGGTTTCCTGTTTGTTTTATTTACATCTCTATTGGTGAGGCAATGTCTGGCTTCCCGCACTGATCTCTGTACAGTAATTTATGATCCAAGAGTATGGCAGCTCTGTTATTTTCAATTTCTAGCTCCACAGGTGACCTTTGGGACCATTACCTTGCCAAGTTGAAAAGAATGAAAATCACAGAGGAACATATGAAAAGGTTTATTTGATTTTTAATCATCACCAGAGGATATTTGTCCATTGATTTTTAGAGGGAATGGAAGGGAAGGGAAGAGACAAAAAGAGAGAAATATCAATGTGAGAGGGATACATGTATTGGTTGCCTTTAGCACATGTGGTCCTAGGCTGGGGATAGAGACTGAATCTGAGGTACGTTCCCTTGACTGCAATCAAACCTGATGTCCTTCATTCGGTCTTTGGTCCAACGCTTTGTCCACTTAGCTAAACTAGCCAGGGCTGAAAAGGTTTTATAATCATGCTTACAAATGGTACATTTCGATTCCACACATATTCTGTAAGGTACAACTCAGTCACATGACCAATCTAACCGCAAAGAACACTGGAATATGTACTCTGGCTGAGCTCCTAGTAAGAAGAAGAGAAAATTTGCCAACACCATCAACTGTCAACCTAGGCAAAAATATTTCTACTTCTGGATCAGCCAAATTAAAAGAAGTAGTATACTGGGGTTTAGTAAATCATTTTCTCAGTTATCCCTAAAGCATTTTCTGTGTGTGTGTGTGTGTGTGTGTGTGTGTGTGTGTGTGTGTATTGTCTGTTGTTCCAGCATTTTAGAAAATTAAAATATATTTTTAATTACAGTTTTTGTATTAGTTTCAGGTATATAGCACAATGGTTAGGCAATCACATACTTCACAAAGTGTTCCCCCAATATTTCCAGTACCCAATTTGCATGTCAGTCTTGCTTTGTTTGGATGCTCACATGTTTATGTTTTTGCTAATCTGGGTTCTGTTATAATTCTGCACTGGAGATGTAAATTCTTTGCATAAAATGAAATTAATTTTGATTACTTAAATGGGATAAACTTCCATTTAATATGTTTCTGCTTCATATAGGAATTACTCAAGCTTACTCAATGTGAACCTGACAAAGAAATGGTAATATAACGGTATGCCTGACTAAGTCTCTTCCAAATATTAAGTGCTGAGCTAGGGTCATAACTATAGCAACAATAAGTATTTAAGCCTCAACAATCCTGCCACTGAGATATATTTATACAATTTATTTTTAAAATCTAGAAACTAAGAAATAGAGGTAATTACATTTGCCCAAGACCACCAATTAGAAAGGATTTGCATACTATAATTCAAACTCAAATCTATTGACTTTTCAATTCCATATATGTACTTCATATTTGTTTTAACACATTCAGGTGAGTTAAGAAGAATAGCATGAACTGGGTAGCTTATCAATAACAGAAATTTATTTCTCACAGTTCTGGAGGCTGGGAAGTTTAAGACCAAGGCATCAACAAATTTAATGTCTGGTCAGGTCCCAGTTCCTGGTTCATAAACAGTCTTCTTTTCACCATGTCTTTACATGACAGAAATGGGCAAGGGATATCTCAGGGACCATCTTTATAAGAGTGCAAATTCCATTTATGAGAGTTCTGCTTTTATACCCTAATTATATCCCAAAGGCCTCCCCTCCAATAGCCTGATGTTGGGGGTAAATTTTAACATTTGATTTGGTCAAGGGGCATATTTAGTCCACAGTACCATTGATTTTGTGTTTGAACCTGCAGAGTTAAGGAGAACTTTCTAGCAATAAAATTCCATTTATGATTCTGTCTGTGAAAAAAAGATAATCTCGTATCTCTTCTCTTCTTAATGGTCATCATTCTATCTATGACAGATCATGAAGAGCAAGTATTGCCCAGAATTATTTCCTGGATTTAAAAAGTCAATTTTGACTATTGAGAATTATTCCATAGGACTCTTTCTCAATATAAATTTAAAAAATAGGTATACTTGTAGTATCATTATAGTAGTCCTACACATTAGAAATGTTTCCTAAAAATTAATCACCATCCTAACAAAGCAAGACAATATTTTACAGTGGACAAACTTAACACAAACCAAGTCTGCAGATGCTTTAACATTGTTTCCCTTCACTATAAGTACACTATCTCAAGCAGGCTCTAGAAGATCTAGTCCTAACAGCATTTAGGATTTGGCAATGACAAAAGAGGCATAATGGATGTACTGTATATTTTTCTAGTGCCTTATCTTTATAAACAACATTAACACTTTCAACTCTTTTATCTGTGCTTGCATATGACCCAAGAACAATGCCTTGGTCATAAAAAGTTTGAAAATCAGTATTTATTCCAGAGTGCAAAGTCAACTTGTCAATTCCTCTTTCATTAGTTTGAATCACACCATCCTGTCCATATGGACTTTGTTTTAACAATTGCTGTAGGAGAGATTACTCACAGATGTAATCTTCAAATAGTAACATCGTGTGATTTAATAAAAGAAAATTCAACTATTTTTAAAATTCCACTAAGTTATTCAGTTCATGATTTTGACTAAGCATGGCAAGTGGTCTAAAGAAGCAAGATTAGGTTCATGTGAGTGGTACTTGTAGGAAAAGCTGGGTATCTTTTAATTGCCTCACTATTTACAAGCAACATTTCCCCCCTTTTAATCCCTGTTCTTTTCTTTCTGGTAAAGCTTATCAGAGGAGAGATTATTTTTGAAGTAGGAGGATCTGGGATTGCAGAGCAAGTCTTTCACTATCTAGCTACATGATGATTTTTAAGTTTCAGTTTTGTTATCAGGTAATTAGGCCAATAATATTTACTTACAAAGTGCTTTTGAGTATTAAGTTGCCGCATATACCATTCACCAACATAAGAAATACAGAAGAACAAATTCAGGCAGGGAATATAAACATTCCCGTGGAGAGTTCAGATGCCTGTGGGCTAGCCATAATGACTTAAAAAATGGCAGATATGTCTGGCAGAGCTGAATATGAGAAGTACAGAGCTCCCAGAGCCATCAGATGAGGATGACTATTGAAGGTTTGACCAAGAAGAGGATGTTGAATCACAGGACTCTGAGTAGATGGTGCAGGGACCTTGAGAATATCACCAGGTCAGAAAAGTATAGCAGTGTCTCAAAGACAATGTAGGAGAAATTCCCAGAGAGTAAATGAATAACTATGCTATTCTGCATTATTATGGGCTGACATTGCTGTGCTGTGCTGTGCTATTTTTATGAGCTTTTCTCTTTTGTTGAAAAAAAAATTTCCTTGGAAAGGGCATTGGGGAATCCATAACTGCCTAAATATCTAAGTTTTCTAAGATGTTGGTGGCAGCTGGCTGAGCAGTCCTTTTTCTACCCTCTAATTTGAAGGAAAATGCTGCCAACAATCTCTTACTTGCAGAGGAATTGACATGATGGTTTCCTTGCAAGAAAAACTTCTTTGGGGGAAAAGTAAAAAAGAGAGCACCTGGTTTTTCTGACATTGAAATCTGCATCTCTAATGATTCAACTTCTCTTGGGGCTCTATTCACTACATGTCCTACTTATTGAGCACCAATCATAAAATGCATTGTGCTGGGCAATTAGGACAAAAATATAACTGAGAATCAGTCTTTGCCAATGCAAATGCTACAATCTTCTGAAAGACAGAACCATACCAACTTATGAACACACACACACACACACAATCACATGAATGGCCTTATACCATGTCTAGCCAAAATTTTCTTCATGGTTTCTTGAACTGCAGAGTAAGTTTTCATTTTGTAACTTCTCTCAGTTTCAGGCAATATTTTATTTGCATCTATGTTATGAGAAAGGTATTATGATGTCCATTTTATAAGTGAGCAAATTAAGGCAAATGTAATATGCTTAGAATCAGAAAGCCAACTGGTGAAGGTAAATCTTATCTGGTTCTATTTGACTACAAAGCAACATTCTTCACATGACACTTTGTGGTCACACTGCAATTGTAAATAGAGAAAATCCATTATGAAAATTTCACTAGGAATATGCCATTCACCTCTTTAACTCAAAAAAGGTTAAAAAAAAGATGGAGAGAGAGAAGAGAGGAATGCTAGGAAGATAGGATTAAAGAGAGAATGAGCATAAAAGGTAGAAGAGGATGAGAAAACATACAAAAAGTGAAAGAATGAAAAAAAGAGGATGTACTAGTAAGAAATATGCACAAAAAGTGAAAGAATTAAAAATGAAGAAAGATATGATAATGCTTTCCTGAGCTAAAGATAAACATCCCTTCACAGCCAAAAATATGTTTAAGAATTTCTTCCCCAGCCTCCAGAGGGTGGAAATAGATTATTATTTAGTAGGACTCCTTCAAAGTGTCACTAAAAGCTGTATAGTTATTAATATTATGGAGATTATTTGAGACTAGTGGCCTGGTGCATGAAATTTATGCACATTAAAAGAAAATTAATTAGAAGAAATATAGAAAGATTGCTATTTGCCTTTTCTCTATGATAGATATGTCAGAGATGAAAGAAAATTAGTAAAATGTATATAAAATGTCCCTCCTTTCAGAGTTTAGGGCAGTGATGGGCAACCTTTTGACCTTGGTGTGTCACAAAAAGCTGAGCATAACTTGGGTGGTGTGTCACTTCCAGAAAAAAAAAGCACATAATTTTGTGATATTTATAGTTTAAATAACAAAAATGTATAATTGCAATATATAACTGTATTTAATAAACCAAAAACTAATTATTTATTTTACCTGCTTAGTGACTTTTTTGTTCATTTGTCAGTCGATTTCTTTTGTTGGTCTTAATATTATTTAACTTGTGTGGGGTTCCGTGAACTAACCTAAGTGAGGGGAAGGGGGAATTCTTTAACTAACCTGCCTATTAGTGACTTTTTTGTTGCTGAATTTTATTGGCTAAACCTTCAATTGAAAGTTGGTATTTTGTACAATTCAAGCCCAAACGAGTGCTACTAACTTCATCTGTCAATCTGTTTCTTTTGTTGGATTTGGTATTATTTAACGCTGAGAATAAGGTTTCACAAAAGTGAATAAGGGGGAAAAATTGTGAGTGAAGCCATTGCTATATTTTTCAGGGTGCGAAAAGTGTCTGGTAATCAGTTCCAGGCATTCCAAATTTCCTGTTCGTACTGGCACTCCTCTTGATTCTCCAAGTGGCACCTTTCCAGATTCTCAAGCTTTGACCTCAAGTTGACAAACACCTGAGCTCAGATGCTGTCTTGAAATTCTGCAAGTTGCATCTCCAAATCATCAATTTGCCTCCATTGGAAACCATTTAATTCCAAACTACTGTATGCCACAACACCAGGATACTTAATTATTTTTATGGTCTCTTCTAGGCTTCTAAGTTGATTAAATCTATCACTGAACTGGTTAAGTAATGAGTCTAAAACATGCTGGTACTTTATATACAAGGGTTCCATATTTTGTATAGCTGCAATGGCCTTCTAAAAATACTTTGTTACTCTAGGAAAATACTGATAAATTTTAGGTTCCATATCTCCCTTGAAAATTTTAAGTTTACTTTCAAAAGCTTTTATGTATCCAAACATAACAACAATACTTTTGGCAAAACCTAGTAACTATAAGTTCAGTTCATTAATATGAATAGAGAGATCTGTAAAAAATATCAGGGTGTTGACCCACTTATCATGGAGCTGAGAAAAGTTTCCCAGATCCTTATCCTCAAGAAATACCTTAATTTCTTCAAAGCACTTAAGAACTTGGCCTCGGCTAAGCCATCTTACATTATTGTACATCATCAGTCCACTGTAGATGGAAACAACCTCCAGTAAAAGTGCAGAAAATTCTCACTTGTGAAGGGGGCAAGCAGCTATTAAATTAACTAACTATTAACTGACATTAAGTCGTTTAAATCAATGAATCCTGCTTGGCTCATAAATCCTCCTGATGGGTAAAAGAATGAAAAGGCACAATGGGATGCCTGCCCCATCTGTCATCACTGACACGACTTTAGAGATATCAATCCTTAGGTCATGAAATGTTTGTATAACAACCTTACATATTTCGCTTCCTGATGTACTTGTTGGCCCTGATACTAATTTTATCAACTCTTCTCTCACTGTGAAACCATAAAAATATCAGCCAATAATGGCCAACTAAGCATGTGATGTGACATCAGTAGTTTCATCCAGAGAGATAAAAAAAATTTACAATTACTTATGTCTCTCTTTAATTGATGTTTTATGTTTGTGTTCAGTCTCATTATTCAGTCTTTTATGATATTTCTACTGAGTGGTAACTCAGATATTCTCTTAATAATTGCATCTTTATTCTGCATACCATGAAATAGAACTGGTGCACATCTTAGGAGAGTTTCTTTAATAAATTCTCCCTCACTGAGTGCTTTGCCATGCTGAGTTATGGAGTGAGCAATGCTCAAACTTGCAGATGTTAAATTTGTAGAGCCTTTTATAAATTTAAGGATGGAATTAGATTGGCTCTTATGAAGGAGTAGCTGCCTGGAAATGTATTCCTTCCTTTCATCCTCACTTTTGTTCAAGAGCTGGGGATGATTAGTTTCAAAATATCTATTTATATTCCATTTTCTGCTTACTACCGTTTCAGTACATAGAATGCAAAATGATCTGACATTTTTTTCTATAATGCCATACATCTCAGTCCATGTCTCTTGAAAGGCTCAGCTACTGCTACTGCCACTTCCTTTACTTAACCTTGTTTTGTATTTTTCATTTTTTGGGTTCTCCATCAGGGGGGCAGTGACAGAAGATAGAATTATAGATAGCCTGTTAGCCCTGCAGGCAATTACGAGTTAACTAGCCTAACTGACCACAAGATGCCATATGAAACTGTCTAACTGTCTTTTAGGAAAGGGCAGGTTTAATAAGCAGAAATAGTGGTTAATAAGGATGCACAACAGTAATAATGGTGAAATGGAGTCTGCACTATGCTGCAAATTGACATTCCTTATATAATTAAGATGGCTGCCTGTACTTCTAATGGGCGGAAATGGCATCCATAGCACAGGCCCTTGCCTCTCCCAGCCTCCTCTGCCCTTATCTCTCAGTAATGATGGTCAATTAGAAATCCAGGACACCCCAGAACTGTGGAATGTATGATGGTTGTTGTGGTTATGTGGCTGCTGGTAATGGCAATCAGAGGGCCCCCTGAGATGCTTTCCCCACAGCATTCCACTGCTCTCTGCTCTGCTGGCCACAAGTGAGGTCAATGATCCCCTAAAGGCCTAACCAGAAGTCCCAGAACTAGACGCTCTGTGCTGGAGTTCTGATGTTTGCCTACAGACCTCTGGCGCAGAGTGTCTACACTACACTACAGCAAATGTTTCATCCTAGGCTACTGTACCTGGCTTTGCCGTAGCTGAAGATGAAACATCCTTCTCAGCATGTGGCTCCATACTTCCCAGTATGAGAATACATGCAGCCGCATGTCATCGAAAATTGCTATGTATTTCAGTGCTGACACACATGCCATAGGTTCGCCATCACAGATCTAAGCCATCCTACCCCTTTATCTATAAAATCATGGGTTGGACTAAAATGTCCCCTTCTAGTTTTATACAATACTAGAATCCTAGTGAACAAAATTTATGCACAGTGGTGGTGGGAGGGTTTCCTAGCTCAGCCTGTATTTTCTCCAATCTGGGACTCCTTGAGTGATTTCCAACTGCCCATTTAGGTCCAACATCTTTTTCACAGTCCAGGACTGCTGGCTCCCAACTGCTCACCTGCCTGCCTGCCTCCTTGATTGCCAGTAACCGCTGCAGCCTGCCAGCCTGATCACCTTCTAACCATTCCTCTGCCAACCTGACCAATGCCTAACTGATCCCCTGCTGGCCTGATTGCCCCTAACTGCCCTCCTTGCTGGCCATCTTGAGGTGGCCATCTTGTGTTCACATGGGGGTGGCCATCTTTGTCCACATGAGGGCAGCCATCTTGTTTGTTGGAGTGATCGTCAATTTGCATATTACCTCTTTATTATATAGGATACATACTTTCTTTGAGGCATATATAAAGTATTTCAGAAAGTTGGTTTAGAAAGGACTCTTATGAATAAAAAAGCATCCTTAATAACCTTCTTAATTTCTAACATTTTTCAAAGCACAGAGAGTTCTTCCCTATTAGAAACTATGAATTGCATGTTTTTTTTTACACTAGTAACAACAATACTCCAAATCCCAAGTGATAGTGATTTTTACAATATCCATCCCATTTGCATTTATTGTGAAAGTTCAATGAACATATGCCTAATTATCATAATTGCTGGATAGTGTTTTTCTAAAGCCAGAATATAGAAATATTTATTAATAAGTCCCTACTTAATTTTTTCCACTGGTCATTAATTCTAATTCCAGTTAAATTAAAACAAACCTACAGACTATATGATTTCTAATTCTTACTGATTCCTAAATATTATCTTGAGTTTTTTTCTAGATTTGGCTTTGAGAACATTAGGAATCATATTGTGGCATTAGAAACTACTATAGACTTCCTCCAAGAGTTCTTTCCTTCCTTTCTGTTCTCTGTTGACTTCATGCTTATTATTTACTAGAGGCTTGATACGCAATTCATGCACTGGTGGGGTCCCTTGGCCTGCCCTATGCCCCCTCACAATCTGGAACCCCTCTGGGGAGGTTGGAAAGCCAGTTTTGGCCCAATCCCTGCAGGCCAGGCCGAGGGATCCCACTGACACTGAGCTTCTAGTATGCATATAAGATCTTTGGTTAATCTCTTTCTACCCTTCCCCTCCTGCATTCCCTCTGAGACTCATCAGTCTGTTCCATGTTTCCATGACTGTGGTTTCTGCTCCTGTATTAAGCATCTTCTCCCTGGTGGTCAGTGCATGCCATAGCTACCAGATGGTCAGCTGGTCTGCCGGTCACTTAGGCTTTTATATATATAGACTAGAGGCCCAATGCATGAAAATTTAACCAAGAATAGGTCTTCCTTGGCTGTCAGCACAGGCTTCCCTCTGGAACCCAGGACCTGGGTTTTCTTCCTCCAGCTGCCAGAAGACCCCTGGGACCTGGGCTTCCCTCCTCCAGCCACTGGCAGACACTCAGGATCTGGACTGCTTCCCTCCTCCGGCCACCCACAGGTCCCTGGGACCAGGCTGGCTTCCCTCTGGCCCTGGCTTCATCAGGAAAGACATCCAGAATATGTCCAGTCTAATTAGCACATTACCCTTTTTTTATTATAGATTATTATAGATGGCAGAATGGAAGGTTGACAGTGAGATTCTTTATACTATATGAATATTAAGGGCAGTTGAAAATCTAAGTGCACTTAAAATCCTTTAGAATTATGTCTGTCACATCAAAGGAAAAGTACTTGAGAACATTTGATAATAATAGTTATAAATAAGCACCAACATTCATGTGCCTCCTAAAGATTTTCAAATTTTGTTTCTGCTTTTTTTGTTATTGATCTTTAGAGTGAGAATAAGTGAGAGGGATAGAGAGATAGAAACATGGATGAGAGAGAAACATCATTAATAGGCTGCCTTTTACATGCCTCCCACCGGGCAGGGACCAAGCCCACTGGGAACTGAACCAGCAAGCTCTTGATCCATGGATCAACACTCAAACCACTGAGCAACACCAGCCAGGTATGTTCTGCTTTTAAAACCAGAAGATAACTACTGATTCTGGATAGTAGATGAAGTGGGAAGAAACTCAGTGTTTGGGGAGTGGGGAGGAAACAAAGTGGGAAAAGAATATATAATTTCCAATTGGCATTATAACTAGCAAAACAGGTAAGCATTTGAGGATTATGGGTTTTAGATATTGCGAGAAGTTGATCAATTTCTTTTCCCAAGAACTCTTGCAACTGAGTAATAAGTGAATCATAGCTGGTGGGTTGAAGGAATGTTCTTATATATATTTTACTAAGAGTGTTCTGTCTTTTTTAAAGAGCATATATTGGTGAGGGGAGAAAGGAGTCAGTCTTAATCCTAGGAAAAGTCAGACAAAACAAGAAACAAAATTAAGTTGAAAAAAATAGTAACTGTCCCTTGGATTGCAGTACTTTCCTGTTTTTCAAATGTAGCTTTTACTTGGAGTTAATGGAACTTATTCATGCTCTCTGGTCTGAAAATACTTCCACATGAGCTGAAATTCTCAGTGGTGCTGAACTGCATCAACTCTTTAGTCTGAATTTATTCACTACTTAAGTATTTCTAGTAACAGGTTTTCTGGATGTATTTATGGATGTTGCGTACCCACGGGATATTTTGTAAGAAATTTTTATTCAGAATTCCTATTCTATTTTGGAACCTGATATTCTGTGGTTATTTGCCTGTGGTTAGGTGTTCCTGTGTTTCTGAGATTCACCCCAGTTCCTGGCACATAAGAGCAGCTCAATAATAGTCAGTACTGTTTGTGCAATGTAAGCATGTCTAGATTTCTACTCCGTCCTTCCATAGATGGAAGATATTTATTTTGTTGGTATTGGTGACCAAAAATCTATAAGATACATAGATTTTTCCTTCCAGAAGTTTAAAGAAAGACACAAAAACATACTGAATACCTACTATTTGTTAGATTCTGCTGGGGTTATTCAATGACTGATTTATGTAAATCCTCACAGAAACTTTGAAATAGTAGTATTATCACCCCATTTTACAAATGAGGACAGATAAGGCTCATAAGGCTCAAAAACACGGGTTAACTGTTCTTGGTCTTTAAATTTATCAATGCAAAAACAAGATAAGAATCACATCTTTTCAGACTAGGCTGAAACAGAAACAACTGTGTGTATGGGTGTGTAGGACAGCTTTCCTTTGTGAAGGTCTTGCATTGGGAGCCAGTTATCCAGTAAATCCCATTATTAATACTGAACCACTGTGCTATAAGAGAAAAGTGACCATAGTGATGTATTTCTGAATGGTCTTTGAAGTCATCTCCCACTGTTGAACCTCTGTAATATCAGGGAGGGAATAATCAGATGCTAACTAACAGTAGTGTAGACATGTTTATTTAAAAACATAAAATAAATAAAATAAAATAATAAAGCCTTACCTCCTGGTTAGATTGCAAGAGCATGCTAACCTTCCTGAAAGAAATAATCTTGTTCCTCTTTTTCTTCCCCATCACCATAGCCTCAAAACTCTTGTTATTGCTTTAATTGTTTTCCTAATTGTAACCTCCCTGGATCCCACACAGATCATTTTTGTGGCTCTATTTTGTTTAAAATCTGCAAGTTCCCATAGGCTATAAGACAACCCTCCCATATCCCTGGCCTTCAATTGAAGATGGAGAGTGTGCTCAATCCTACAACATCATCCCCATATCTATTGCTAATGTGTGGCTACTTCCTACAACACATGTCCTAAACTCCAACCAAAGATTGCTCCTTACTCAAAACATCTGGCTCACTCACTTCAGTTGTTTTATTTATGAGGCTAACTCAATTTACAATGCATTCTATTCCCTCCTAAACTAGGAAAAATGCCAACATAGCACTCAAATCCCATTGTAAATATAATCTTTCCATGATTCCCTCTCTATCACTTTTGTAGTATTCTTTTTTTTAAATCTTTATTGTTGAAGCTATTAGTTAAGCCTCCTCTATTGACCCCTTCTAGCCCACCGCTATCTGCTGCCCCAGGCCTTCAACACCAACTTGTCAGTGTCCATGGGTTATTCATATATGTATCCAAGCTCTTTGGTTGATCTCTTCCTACCCACCTACCTACCCACCCTAACACTTAGTACAAATTTTCATCCTATCAGTTTGCCTATTGTTCAGCTTCCTTCTCCTCCTTTAAGGCATATCTCATGGATCAACTCCTTCAAAGGGTCTTTTCTATCTGGACAAATAGATGTGCGTGCATGTGTGTGTGTGTGTGTGTGTGTGTGTGTGTGTGTGTGTGTGTGTGTGTGTTGGGTCCTGGGAGCAGAGTTCTCTTTCTCCTATAGATTCTGTAATTTCTTCTATAATAGCCTCTTGTGCAGTCCTAACGGTATATCATTTACTTTCCACCAAACCTGTGTGTTTTCCTTATG
The DNA here is from genome assembly GCA_027563665.1 of Antrozous pallidus. Taxonomy (NCBI): domain Eukaryota; kingdom Metazoa; phylum Chordata; class Mammalia; order Chiroptera; family Vespertilionidae; genus Antrozous; species Antrozous pallidus. The sequence continues at coordinate 51,241,686 of CM050520.1, read as the reverse complement.
AAGAGGTTTATGTCCTAAATCTAGTATAGTTCCTAGTGAAAGATAATTAGATAATGAATGTATCATATATCACTAAAGTCTGAGCCTCCACAATGTGCTTTATCTTTATAGGGATGTTTATAGGCTATCCCAAATTCACTTCTTTTGGATAGCTTGTCTCTACTCAGTGTTCCCTGCAGAACTTAGTCAAAGGTTTGGACAATGTTTGCTGATGGAAATAAATACAAAGAGCTATAATAAAATGAGTCAATTTGTAAGCCAATTAAATGGATTGCAGTAGAACCATTTTATGCCAAGTCTCTTAATGATCTTTCATTTTACAAATAGTAATAGAAGTGTCTCAGAGGTTGAATATTTCCTCAAAAGAGTGTGATAAATAAGAGTTTAGAAATCTTTAGTCCCCTCACAACACACAATTCAACACAAACATGCATTGAAGGCAAATGCCATTATCTGTAATCAAGTATAATTTTAAAGAATTAGAGGATACTTAACCTAAAGTAACAAAAATAAATAATTTATCAATACAGAAACTACTTTTATTCTCCAGAGCATCACCCACTGCTTTACTAAGTTTTAACATGACTAGCATTTCATTTACATAAGTAATTGCTGTAATATTCCTCTAAAGTCACAACTATTCTGAGTTTGAGGTTATTATTCCAGAAAATTACCATGAATTTACCATTACAATTAAAGGGCAAAGCTAGAATGGATTTGTGTCTTTAAGTTATCTTGTTGAACTCATAATCCATTTTCCCAATAAGTAATTGTCCTATTGTTTCTTCTGTATTAATTTGAGCTTGGATGCACACTTTTGAGATGTGTGTCCAATATTTCTCTCTACTTGAGGTGTTTAATATATCCTTTTACTGTCATTGACCTTTCCCCCAATAGAATCATTGGCATATGGGAACAGTTATTTTTTATTTTATTGTTTTTAATAACACTTGTTATCTAATAAAAATTGTTCAAATTATAATTATTATCTTTAGGTTATATTTGTTTTGGAAATATTTGGCTAAATTTTTGCTAACAAAATTTACATGCAGAAATGAAAATGCCAGGCTGTCTCTTCAGGAAGTAAGTGTATTCCTTGATGGCAAATTGATTTTATTTAGTGTGACTATCTCTCATCATTTAGTAATGGCTCCTGTTGCATTATAGGAAGAATTATGATGCTGTGTCTAGTCTTGATAAGAAAATAATGCCATCAACTTGTAATGTCTGAGATGAGAAAAGGAGGGATAATGGTTGCACATATGTCAGAAATGCATGGAGTAAACGACAACATTTGCTTAGATTTGTTTAGTGATTTTGTTTTCTTTTTCACAATTAAAATATGTGTGTGTTTTGAGATGTTATAAAGGACATCTACTCATTCAACAAATTTAAAACAATATAGGCCACATTTAGGAATAAAGTAGAAACACCTTTCTTTACTACACTTTACAGTGAGATGCTTACCATTAATGCTTTAGGGACCATCCTTTATGTAGTGCACTTTATCTATAATAGAGACAGTGTCTGAATTTGTAGGATTCCTAGGCCTGGCCAGTGATCAGGGCTGATTGGGACATGCAGGCCACGGGGAGGGATCGGGGGAGGGACTGCAGGAAGTTAGCTGCCAGCCCTAAGGGGGGAGCCGGCCCTCAGCCCCCCCTCCCCCCCCAGGGAAAGAGAACATGTCTGTTGCCACCCATCCCTGGTTCCCCAGCCCAACCGAAGGCCTGAAGGCCCCAGCAGGGTCAGGAGAGAAGATGACGGTCACCAGGCTGGGCACAGAAGGAACGAATGCCGGGCACAGATGCCACCGTTGGTGCTCCACCACTGCTTGGTTCCCCACCTCACCCCTCCTTCCCTTGCTGCGCCTTTACCATAGTAAGTGGGCAGGGGGCCAATCAGGGCCTGCTGGCCAGAAGGAGGGACAGGGGGAAGGACTATGGGAAATTGGCCGGTGGGTGGGAGGTGGGGAGTGGGGACCATAGGTGGTTGGCCAGCCACAGGAGGTTTTCTGTGGGAGTGTACTGACTACCAGGAGGTAGCTCCTGCTTTGAGCATCTGCCCCCTGGCGGTCAGTGCACCTCATAGTGACTGGTAGGCTGGTTGTACAGGTCGATCTGCTTGTTCAGTGGTAATGGTCACTTAGGCATTGATAGATAGATAGATAGATAGATAGATAGATAGATAGATAGATAGATAGATATAGATATTGATATCCACACACATATTTACACATTTTAGAGTATACACTTGAAATTATACAAGTTAAATTAAAAATAATATCACACACATATTTATCTTGGATATAGCCATGTTTATTATTAAAATATATTTTTATGTTTATTGGTTTATTTTCTGATCCACTGCCAGCCTTTCTTTTTACTTCACTACTACAATACTAAAGGCCTTGTGTAAGCCATATTGATGCTATTTATCCATGTTTATGCAACCATACAAGGTGAGACAAAAGTAGGTTTACAGTCATGAATATGCAAAACACAGTTTGTTCTTGTATTATTATTTATTAATTATCGTATCACTTTCAACATGAACAACCGTAAGCCTACTTCTGCCCCACTCTGAGCACCACACTTACATAATTTATACATATATGTGCTTTTTTGTGATTACATGTTTAAAATGTGGTTGTCTTTTTCATCCCAACAGCTTGCTTTTTTTCTTACTAGTAATTTAACAAACTAGTCTGTAAATTCTTCCAAGTAAACTACACCCACTATTTTTTTTAAATCATTTCCAATAGTTTACAAAGTACTATGATACCTAGTTTCTTATTCATCTCCTATAAGCCACTGGGATAATTATACCATATATTATTTTTTTGGATTTTGTGTTTACAAAGTGTAGACTACAGTTGAGAGAGATTAAGAAAATTGTTCAGATAAAATAAGCATTAAATGATAAGGACAAAACTTTCACCTGGATCTTTCTGCCCAAGACCCAAAGCCTCTTCCACTCTGTAGCAAAGGCCACAGTTAAATTCCCAAGGAAGCTCAAAGGAGAAGTTCTACCCTAGGAGCTTCACAATTCACTCTTCCAAGGCCATTGTCATGATCACCACCTTTTAAAGTATTATTATACTCGTTTTCCAGAAAATGGATTTAAGATAAGCATTTCTAGAACATCCCCAACCCCCAAGTCCCTACTTAGATAGAGGTAAGAACCAAGCCCAGTGAGTGGCAAATGCCAAATCTTATAACCCTATATTATTACAATAATATATTAAACTTGGCTCTGAACAGTATGTAACCTTTCTTATAAGTTACCTTAAATTTTTTTTAAATACACTTTTGAGGCCAGTGCCTTTTATTCTGTGATTATTTGTTGTTTATTAGTAAATGAAAATTTGGGGGACAAAGGCAAGAGAGATAAGGAAGATTTTCTCTGACTGGCACTTAGTGCCATAGAAACAATTATGAGATGAGAGATTTCCATCTACTGTCACGCTGTACCTGTATTTAATTAAAAAATAAATATCTTGGCTCTAGAATTGACTGTACAGTGTCTGAAATAATTACATCTTAATCTGTTGCCTCCCTATGTTGAAGGCAAGGTTGAGTGGACTTAGGTAAAATCTTTATGCAACTTCAATAATGGCATTAAAAAAAATACATGAATAATGAAAAAATGCACATATGTTGTATACAATCCTGTCATGCACAGCACTATATGATTTCCTCAGATAAGTGATGATCCTATGTTAACTTTTCAATAACATGTTAAGAGGTGTGTGTGTGTGTGTGTGTGTGTGTGTGTGTGTGTGTGTGTCTAATACTGATAGACATTTCTCTGTGATTTGGATGCTTGACATTTGGTTTTGTGTGGAATTTACAAAACCCAAATAAATGGTAAGTGGTAAAGTAAATAAAGTGCTTTGCCAAGAGAAAAATGTTCTGAACCTCAGGATATAGATAATATAGACATATGTCACTATAGATTGTGTCCATTCCATTTGACTAGTTGATTTGAGGAGTCATATGTTATTTTTAAAACTATAAATAGTATGAGTTGTACTCTACTGTATTTACTATTTACTACCAAGAGAATACTCTACTCTGTAAAGAACAGAACATTAGAACAAACTGTCCAGGTCTATAAAATAAAAGTGAAGCCTAGAATAAGAAACTGTGCTAGGCATTTTGACTATGGAAGTAGGTCAATAATGTGTTTTTTTTTTCAATTTATGGCTCTATCTATTATCTATATAACTATCTCTCTATCTAAATATGCAAATCTATGTCCACAGAAAGATTGGAGATATTGTGTATATGTACATGTACTATTTCAAACAGTGATTACTCTGTTACTTTCTATATCTGAGGCATTCAACTTGATGTTGTCACCTGCATTATCACATGTGATGATCATATGATCTGTATGGACATTAATACTCATTCTATCTTATTCAAAGACCCGTCCTCTGCACTACACCTTAGGCTGTTGTTCTAAAAAACCTTCATTTCTATGTAACTGACTGCTGAGGTGAAATTCTAAACAATGGCGGGTCAGCCTTTTTCAGATGGAAATGTGCTATTAGTTGCAATTGGTAACATTATTAGTAGGTTAGATGTTTTATACAGTTCCAAATTAGTAGAGAAATTATAACATGAACCTCATATGCCACTATGTAGAAGTAAATTATAAACACTTTTGCACAGGTCTCCATAAAAGCTGAAATAAATTGAATAATTTCAGTGTATGTAGTGGTTTGAGAGTATATTCAAGACCTTAAAATATTTCCTTTAATATACTTTATAAAAAAGTATCCAAAATCCAAGGATTAAAGATATATTGCTCTATCTTTTCCATTAATTAGCCTCTAAGTAATGAGGCTAATTAAAAAGTTTCCATTTATTGAACATTTAAAATGTGTTAAATATTACTACAGTAGACAGATGAGATGTTATTTTAAAAATCCTCACATGCACTGTTCAATGTAGTGTGCATTATTATCATTTTATAAACTCAGAGACTGATGTTCAGAAAAGTTAAGTACTTTCTCCAAGGAAACAAACTAGTAAATGGCAGAGCCTGGACCAGATATCAGGTTTTTTATATCCCCAAAGACATTTGTACACTACAAGCTTTTCAATACCTTCCTTTACTATACCAAAATTTTAATTCGACAAAGACAGCCCAAAATGAACAATTGAAGACATTTCTTTCCCATAATGTGTGTGTGTGTGTGTGTGTGTGTGTGTGTGTGTGTGTGTGTAATGGAAGAGATGGGCTGGAGTTTACTTGAATTACCTTAGTGGTCATTTAAATCCTACATTTTAAAATGATCACATAGTTAATACTCTCATGCTATTTTGTCAGAATGTGATTGAAGCCTGGTATAGGCCCATAAAGGGAAATAAGACCCACTTCTTAGTTGGACAATCTAAACCAAATTTATCCCTCACTAATATACAAACTCAGTTGTAGGAACAGAATGGAGGTCTTGGTTCCCTTAGATATATTTTGGAACTTCATAGCAATACATTTTACTAGTTGTACTGGTTAATAATGTGAGTTTTGTAATAAAACACAATAATTTCAAGAGAAACTTCAAAAGTGCATATTCAAAGTAATAATGTCCATCGCTAGCAACATATTTTCCTCCCGTTCAATTTGTGGATACTGTCCCAATAGAAGTTTTCTTGTTTTGAAACAAATTATTCAGATACCTAGTTTTCTACTTCTTCAACATTTTGAAGTGCTACTCAGAAAGTGTGTGTGCCATCAATTTGTAGGACCAACATCTGCTGAATACAGCAGGTTGGTGAATACTTCCCAGGCAAGATATTTTAACATGCCTTCAAATGGTTTTGAAGTGTGTGATGGTGTGTTATCATGAAACAAAATTACTTTTCCATGTTTATGGCCCATTTTGGTCATTTTATGATCAAAGTGTGTTTCAAGTTGATTATTTGTTGTTGGTAGTAACCAGTATTAATGGTTTCATCTGGTTTTAGAAGCTTATAATATACCACACTTTCCTGACCCCACCAACCGCAGAGCATTGTCTCCTTTCCTAAGCAATTTGGCCTTGCAGTCAGTGCTGATGGTTGAGATGGATCAACCCATGATTTTGTACATTTGGGATTCTCAAAATAAATCCACTTTTCATTGCCAGTCAAAATTTGATGAAAAAAAGACTTTCATATCATTGAAGCAACATTTTACTGATGACTTTTTGGTCTTCCATTTGTCTTTCATTCAGTTGATATGGCACCCATTTGCTTTCTTCTAAAATCTTTCTCATTCCTTGTAAGTGATCAGAAATTGTTGGCGGAACAATGTTTAATCTTTCTGTAAGTTGTTTTTGAGTTTGACACATATCTTCATCCAATAATGCTTGCAATTATTGGTCTTCAAACTTTTTTGGTTGACCTGGATATTCTTTATCTTTCACATCAAAATCATCACTTTTAAAGCATTTAAACCAGCGTTCACAAGTATCTTGAGATGGAAAATGTTCACCATAAGCTTCCTAAAGTATAGGATAACTTTTTCTTCAAAATAAAATAATGAATTAAAACTTTCCACAAATGCTCTTTTTTGACACAAAATTCAAAATTTTAAAGCATAAAAATATCTATGATGTTAACACCTTCAGCAAATTTGACATATGAAGTTTTGAAGCTTACTGTCAATACAACAATATAGCATACATATCAAGTCACATATATATTAACCTATGTGTAACTCCATCTATTGAAAAACAACTGCATTATTAACTGGTACGAACTAGTAAATTTGATTAATCAATAGTTATTATTTTGGGTATTATTAACTTACATGATAATTATTGAGCTACCGAAAGATCTGGTGCTGAGTTATCTAGATATCAGAGCGCAGTTACAATTTTTAAGGATTTTAATCATCCTAGAACTCTGGAACTAGCAGCAAAATGATGACTTTGTCCAATCTATATATTTGACAGATGAAGAAACTAAAGCATGTTCAGAAAAAAAAGTCTTTAATATTTTACCCTGTCTACCATACTAGACCCATGTCCCCACTTTCTCATTCCTACCACTCAAGTCTTCTGAAAAACAATACCTCATACAGTCCCCATGCTACATGGCCCCTGTTCTTTTTTCTCTTCCCCAGCATTCAACCTAGTCTCTCTCTAGGAGGCTTTCCTTATCTCCCCCAGAACCTCACCTCCATCTACCTCCCCATGTTGCCACATTTTCCCATGACATCTTGTATTGGCCATAACCATAACATCTTTCAGACTAATTGTTTAGTCTCTTACTGTATGGCTTAATTTTTATGTATACGCATCTGTGTCTTTTCACTCTTTTTAAACCACATCAAATACAGTGCAATTACTATATTAAATAAATATATAGCTCTATCACAGCATATAGCAAATGAAGCAATAACAGTACAAGAGAGGTGTATTAATTTCCTATAGGGTTTCTATAACATCATATTACAAACATTATAGTTTTAAACAACAGAAATTAATTTTCTTACAGTTCAGGAGACTAGAAACCATGAATCAAGATGTCAGTGAGGTTTATTCACTCTGGTGGCTCTGAGAGATATATTTCTTATGCCTCTTTCCCAGCTTCTAGTGGTTGCCAGCCATCTTTTGTGTTTGTTTACTTCTAGGCACATGAGGCCAATTTCTGCCTTTGTATTTATATGGCCTTCATCTCTGTATTTCTCTGTGTTCCCTTCTCTTTATATAAAGATATAATTGAATTAAAGCCCACCTTAAATTCTGAATGACTTCATTTCAGGATGGTTAACTAAATGCATTAGTAAATATGTTATCATATCTAATAAAAGAGTAATATGCAATTTAACCATACCTTTGCTACACCCAATAAGCCACGCCCACCAGCCGTGCCCACTAGCTAATTACAGAGCGATGGTCTGGTGCCAAGAGCCAGCCAGCTATGGCGGGCCTACCATTACAGCATGGTGGCTGGCCTAACCCAGGTCCCCAAAAGTCCTTTTCGAGACCTGGGTTAGGCCAGGGCGGGTTGAGACCAGGGTCAGCCAGCAATGGCGGGCCCTGATGGCAGGGTGATGGCAGGGCGGGTAAATTTACACATGCAGGCGGGGCAGGCAGCACCTGATGTAGCCTGCAGGGTCTAGGCCACCATGGACCTGGCAGACCTGGCAGACAGTGCCTGATGCCCCTGGGCAGGCATGGCAGGCAGCGCCTGACCCTGTCCATGGCGATTGGGACCAGGAGGCAGCATGAATAACACCTGATGCTGTCTGCTATATCGAGGCTGCCATAGGGACTGTGCAGTTCCAGCAGGCACCTCCTGATGTCGCCTGCAATGTCTAGGCAGTGAGCTGTATGGGGCAGGCAGCATAGATAGTGCCTGATGTTTCCCGTGGGCTACAGGCAGAATCAGGACTAGCAAGGCCGGGGGGACAGTACCTATGTTGCCCATGGAATCCAGGCATCGATTGGGACCGGGCAAAAGGCATGGACAGTGTCTGATGCTGCCCGCGGTGTTCAGGGGGCGATCAGACCAGGTAGTTCCAGCAGGGAGTTCCTGATGTCATCTGCAGAGTCCTAGCAGCTATCAGTGATGTGGGCAGATGGCATGGACAGTGCTTTATGAGTCCCACAGAGTCCAGGCAGCAATTGGAACTAGGCAATTCCAAAAGGCAGCACCTACCATTCCCCGCAGGGTCCAGACAGCGATCAGGCCCAGGCAGTTCCAGCAGGAAAATCCTGAAGCTGTCTGAGGGGCCCAGGTGATGATCAGGATCAGGCAGGTGACATGGACAACATCTGAAGTCGCTGGGGGTTCCCTAGGAAGGGGTGGCCTGGGTCTGCGTGCTCACTGTCTAACTTTGGGCTGCCTGAGGACACTGGTGGAGCAGGCCTGGGTTGAACATTTTACTGAAAATGGGATGCCTGTGTCCTGCCCCACCATGCCCTGTCCCTGGAGAGAAGAGGGAAGTGGGCAGTTCGGAGGCACCTGGGCTCCAAAGTAGCTGGGGACAACCTGCAGGCATGCTACCAGGAAGAGGTGCTGAATCATGAGGATGCGGAAAGGTGGCTGATGGAGGTGAGCAAAAGTGCAGATGAGGAGGCCCTTGTAGGCTCTGAGGTGGAAAAGTACATCTACAGCATGATGGACAAAATCACCTTTCTGAAGAAGGCGCACGACGATCACGAGATCATCAACCTGCAGGTGCAGATCCAGTATGCTCAGATCTCCATGGAGATGGACGTGTTCTCCAAGTCCGACCTCTCGGCTATGCTCAAGAAAATCCGAGCCCAGTATAAGAAGCTGGCTGCCAAGAATATGCAGAATGCTGAAGAATGGTACAAAAGGCACATCACCATGCTGACAGAGAGCTCTGCCAAGAACACCTATCCAGGGCAGGCCAGTGACTGCTCAAGGCCAAGACCCTGGAGATGGAAACATGCTGGGCATGAAAGAAGCACTGGGAAAGCAGCTGCAAGAGCTAGAGGATAAGCAGAACTCCGATGGTACTGCTATGCAGGACACGATCAACAAATTTGAAAATGAGTTGAGAACTATAGAGAATGAAATGACACGATATTTAAAAGAATACCAGGACCTCCTCAATGTGAAGATGGCTTTGGACATTGACATTGCAGCTCACAGGAAACTCTTGGAAGGTGAGGAGACCCTGCTCAGTTTCACATGCTTGGGAAGCGCAGCCAGAGGCTACTCTGAGTTTCCAGGTCTTTGGTGATTTGCCTATGGTGGTTTACAGACTAGCTCCTACTTGATGTCTACTCGCTCCTTCTCTTCTTAATACCCCTGCCATGTCCAGGAGGAGCAGATTGAGGTGGAGGAGACCATTGAGGCTGCAAAAAACAAGGAAACTAAGGACAAACCCCCTTCTGAAGGCGAATCTGAAGAGGATGAGAAGGAAGAGGCTGAGGAAGAGGAAGAGAAAGAAGGTACCAAGAAAGAATTTGAGGATGCAAAGGAGTAAGGAGGTGAAGGTGAAGGAGAAGATGCCCAAGAAGCTGCCCAAAGAGATGAAGGTGCAAACAATCAAGAAGAAAGATTGAGAGCCCTTTTCCTTAATTATTTCAGGAATAATCCTCCCAATAATCAACCCCATTACCAACCACACAATTGAGTCCCTGATGGTATATGAATTAAAGTTGGACATTAAGTGTTATGTTATGACCTTTCTCCTTATGCAGAGGATCACTTTGCTTGTAGAGTGGCTTCCTGGCTTGCTGCCAGCCTATGCATGGTCCAAGCTTATGAGTTCAGGATCTATGACAATGTGAATAATTCAGATGTTTACTATAAAAATACAAGAAAACATGAATTCACTCATCTTAATACTAAAATTCATGGAAAAAATAGTCCTTTGAACCTTTGGTGGTTAGAAATGAAAGAACTCAAATTATGTGTGATAAACAGTAAATAAAGTTATACTGAATGACCAAAAAAAAAAACAAAACAAAACAAAAAAAAAAAAACACACACATTAGGGGCCAGGAGATGTTCAAAGACCGGGAAACCATTCCCAGATCAGGAAGGGAAGTCTCAGGGTGTATATTATTGCTACAAATACTGTATTTCCTACTATTTAAAACATATACAATGTAATACATTAGATGCCTTCCTATCACATGAAGTATGTATTCTCATAGGTAATACTGGTAGATATGTTATAGTTATGGCAGTATGTCATATCCTATCTATATTAATAAAAGGGTAATATGCTAATTAGACCCTGAGATGTTCCAGATGTCCTTCTGGACAAAGCCATGGCAGTGGAGCTGAGGCAGAGGACGTTACAGGTGATCAGGCCAGGAGCGGAGGGCAGTTGGGGGTGATCAGGCTGGCAGGGGGGTTCATTTAGGGGCAAGCAGGTCAGCAAGCAGAGTGGTTAGGGGAGATCAAGCAGGCAGGGAGGTGAGCAGTTAGGAACCAGTAGTGCCAGATTATGAGGGTGTTGTCTGACTGCCAGTTTAGGTCCGATCCCACAAGGGTCCCAGATTAGAGAGGATGCAGGCCAGGCTAAGGGACACACCCCCTTCCATCCCCCTCTTATGTATGAATTTCCCATACCGAGCCACTAACCCTATATAACAAAAGGATAGAAAGGTGGAATGACTGGTCACTGATGTTTATTGACCACCAGGAGGCAGATGCTCAATGCAGCAGCTTCCCCCTGGTTGGTCAGTGCACTTTCACTGAGTGCTGCTCAGTCAGAAGCCGGGCTGATGGCTAATGAACACAGTGGCGTTGGGCCTCCACGACAATGCCAAATATGTCCAACTGCGGCTTAGGTTTTCTCCCCACAGGAAGAGGGCCTAAGCCCTCAGTTGAACATCCCCTGAGGTTCCCAGATTGCCAGAGGGAAGAGGCCAGGCTGCCTGACCCTACCCCTCCTGAGTGCATGAATTTCATGCACTGGACCTTTAGTGGTTAATAATGCTGCATCATGTAGTCGAAATTTGCTGAAAGTAGATCTAAAGCATTCTTATCTCCTTCTTCGCCAACACACATGCAACTATGTGAGGTGATAGATGATGGAGGTGTTAATTAAACTGTTATAATCATTTCACCATGTATAAGTATATGCAATCATCACATTGTAAATATATAAAACTAGTGGTCTGGTGCATGGAATTCATGCACATTAAAGGGGGATTAATTAGAGGAAATATTTGAATATTGCAATTTGCCCTTTCTCTATAATAAAAGTGTCAGCAATGAAAAAATTAGTAAAATGTATATGAAAATCTTATTTCTGTCAGAGTCTGGGATGACCTCGAATCAACACTCCACCCATCTGCCGCAACCCAAAATTTTGTGTAAGACCCAGGCCTAACCAGCCCTACCCCATTGGGTGAGGTCTAGACTTGGCCGAGGGTGCAGCCTCAGGTTACTCTTCAAACTCCCTGTCAAGCCCTGCAGGGTTGGGGAGGGCACAGCATCAGGTCTCCTGGCCTGGCACCAGGGTGGGGGGCATGCTTTAAGGTCCCCTAGCCTGGCCTCAGGGTGGGCGGCATGGGCTGTGGTGCTCTTTCAAACCCTGTTGGGTGGGGGCTGCAGCCTCAGGTCCGTGCTGATTGCTCATTAGGTTCAATATTGAAACTCAACCTCTGCTGTAGGCGCTGCCATCTTTGTGATGGTGTGATGGTCAATTTGCATATTCCCTCTTTATTACATAGGAATTATATTTGTCAATTACTGCTTACCAAAGCTGAAAAAAATAAAATAAAATATGATCTTAAAAAAAGATATTCTGACTGAAACCGGTTTGGCTCAGTGGATAGAGCGTCGGCCTGCGGACTGAAAGGTCCCTGGTTCGATTCCAGTCAAGGGCATGTACCTTGGCTGTGGGCATATCCCCAGTAGGGGGTGTGCAAGAGGCAGCTGATCGATGTTTCTCTCTCATTGATGTTTCTGACTTTCTATCCCTCTCCCTTTCTCTCTGTAAAAAATAAAAAAATAATTTAAAAAATTAATAAATAAAAATAAAAATAAAAGATATTCTGCTATAATAAAGCTTTATTGTGAATGTAAACTACCATTTCCATTGGCCACACCAAGCTTTCTAATCTAAATCATTCTTGAGAGTTGTATATCTAGTTGATTTTATGCTCATGATCTTGGTATAAAATTGTTAAACAATTCAGTATACTTTTGGCTGAAAGTAATAGGCATTCAAACTAACAGTTAAATATTTGACCTTTTGTTCTCCCTATGTGATCTATAATAATAATCTGCTTCATGTTGTTATTTGTTGCTATGTTGCTGACAATTACTTGAAAGTGAAATTGGTGTGCTTCACTGGGCTAGAAAAAAAAATAGCTAAATCAGAAAGCAGGTCTAATTTAGCAAGCTTATCTATATATGTATATAAAGCTCTTGGTGGCTCCAACCACACACATGTATTTTCATATGTTATTGTTGATCATGAATTTGGTTGACACTTGTATCATAGAGAAAGTGAGAATAGCAATATTAAAATATTTTTTAAATTAATTTACTTTCAAATGCACAAATTCATGTCTCAGGCCTCTAGGTCCTATATAAAATCACATTGTATGGTTCTGGTTATAGACGAATTTTGGGAACAGTCTTCAACCCACTACACAGACGCGAATGGTTTTCCTAGCTACTTTGTTTATGACAGAGCTGAGACTAGAAATTCCTAATCCCATTGGGCAAACTATCTCTTAAATGATTCATAAATTTGATTTAATAATTGAAAATCATCAACCTGTTCATTTTGATTTAGGGATTTGAAAGACAGAGATCCTCTTCCATAAATATTCTATTTTCTGAAAGAAAATAACAGCATTAATTTCTGATGCCTCTACCTATATTCAATTTTTAACCATCTCCCTTGGATGGGAAAGCTTATAATTAACTTGGCATTTTAGGAGAAAGATGGGTTGAGCAAGAGGTGAATCATGCTCTGGAGGTTATGTATGGCTGCATGCATCTCTTAATGCTTCTAATTCTCTAGGGTTGTAATTACCTCAAGGTAAGTAAAACTATTTTTCAGGGAACATTTTTTTTTCTTTCCTATAAAGAGAAGCTTTTTCTTCCCCAGACTGTTTGCTATGCCATGAGACTTGGTATCAGCCTTTAATCTTCCCTCTTTCTATTTTTCTTGAAAAATAAATATAGGAACTGAGTCCATCTTGAAGTTGTTCTTTCCATCCTAGAGAAAATATTCCTAAAACAAAATAAGTCAACAGATCAAATAAGTCACCAAAGGTCATACATAATACTTTTAAATTGCTCTTGATTCATTTTTTGTTTTGTTTTGTTTTCCTGTAATGAAATTTCTTCTCCCAAGTTCCTGCTCACTTTGAATTTGCACTTACATTAGTTTCATCCCTTATCACCAATATATACTATATTCTTATGCCCAATTTACAGATGAGGAAAGTGGGATTCAGAGAGTTGCACTGTCTATTCACAATATCATCATTAATAAGTAGCCGTGCTGAGTTTCCATCAAATTACTCTGATTTCCAGGTCCAAATTATCTCCTAATATCCTTGTCTATGTTGAGCTCATCTCATTTACAAGCTTCATTTAGAGTCTTGATTCTTCTAAATTTGTTTATTATAACAAGCTAAGAACAACCGTAGGAGGTTAGAATCAGTGTTGAGATATCCTTGCTGCTCCATTCATGGACCTTAGACTGTTCCTCAACCTAACATAAGGATTGTTGATAACAGAAATTACATAGCTACTGCCAAAATATTTTGAAGGAGATACTTATTTTTCCTCAGTGAGAGGCCAGAATATTTTATGATTTACTGGGTCAAATTGTTTACTGAAAAAGAATTTATTTCAGTTGCATGCACTTGATTAGAAATTTAAGAAAAATACATTTATACTACTTTATAGAGATTTTAGTTAAAATAAAGTATTTATTGGAACAGAAATCCTGTGAAATAGACAAAATTGAGTACAACATTCAGATCAATAGACAAGTGTTTTCTTTTTCAGTAAAATATTTTCATTTAAAATGGAATTCCCAATCCTATCTAATAAAAGAGTAAGATGCAAACTGACTATACCTCTGATCAAGCTGTACCCACAAGCCACGGCCACCAGCCAATCAGGAGCAAATAAACCCAAACCAAGATGGCTGTGGCCACTGAGAGCAGGAGGGAGGCTTGGGTTTCCCCAGCAATAGAGGAGGCCTACATTTCCGCCTGCCCTTGCAAGCCTAGGCCTTCACTCAATGCTACAAAGTTTCAGTTATAGAAGATTACATAAATCCAACAGAAATGGCAGCTGCCACCGAGAAGGAGAGAGCAGAGGCTATGGTTGCCCGGGCAATGGAGGAAGCCAAGCTTCTGCAGCCCTAGCACCTAGACCTCCACTCTAGGCTACAAAGTTTCAATTATAGAATTTAAATAAACCCAAACAGAAATGGCTGTCTCCATGGAGCTAGCAGAAGGCTTGGCTTCATTCCAGGCTACAAAGTTTCAATTATAGAACATAAATTAATTCCAGATCCCAGGGCCTCCACTTGGGTTGCTGGGGGCATTGTCAGCCTGCAAACCACCATAGGCCCCTAGCACAGGCCACCCCATGCCCCAAGGGAACCCCCTCCCTGATCCAAAATACCCTTCAGGGCAAACTAGCTGGCCCCCACCTATGTACCAGGCCTCTATCCTATCTAATAAAAGAGTAATTTGCAGATTGACCATCACTCCAACCACAAGAGGGTTGCCCCCATGTGATCAAAGATCCTGCCCCCATGTGGACACATGATAGCCACCACAAGATGTCCAGCAGGGGAGGGCCATTGGAAGTTCCAGGCCTGCAAGGGAGGGCAGTTGTGGGCAATCAAGCCAGCAGGGGAGGGCAGTTGGGAGGGGCCAGGCCTGCAGAGGAGGGAAGTTGGGGGCAAACAGGCTGGCAAGGGAGCAGTTAGAAGTCCATTAGGCTGCCAAGGTAGTGGTTAGGGCATGATCAGGCTGGCAGGAAGAAGCAGTTAGGGGCAATCAGAGAGTCAAGCAGGTGAGCAGTTTGGAGCCAGCAGTCCTGGATTGTGAGAAGGATGTCTGACTGCCTATTTAGGCCAGATCCCAGTAGGATCAAATCTAAACAGGCCATTGGACATCCCTGGAGGGTTCCCAGAATGGAGAGGGTGCAGGCTGGGCTGTGGTACATGCACCCCCCTCCCCCATGCACAGATTTCATGCACTGGGCCTCTAGTATTTAGATAAAAGTCTCTGTGTTCTGTTGTATGAATTTCATCCATTAGTATCCAAGTGTAAGAAGTATTTTGTTTATGGTAGAAGTCTCTTAAAAGGTAATAATTGTCCTGAAACCAGTTTGGCTCAGTGGATAGAGCGTCTGGCTGTGGACTGGAAGATCCCAGGTTTGATTCCTGTACCTTGGCTGTGGGCACAATCCTGGTAGGGAGTGTACAAGAGGCAGCTGATTGATGTTTCTCTCTCATCAGTGTTTCTGACTTTCTATCCCTCTCCCTTCCTCTCTGTAAAAAATCAATAAAATATATATATATATATATATATATATATATATATATATATATATATATATATATATATATTTTAAAAAGGTAACCAATTATGGCTGCTTACATAGCCTGTCTGTCATTATGGCTTCTGACTATATTGGTAATAAAATAAATTTAAAAAAAAAAAGGAAAATAAAAGAATGGAAGGGAAAGAAAGGAAAAAGAGGGGGGGAAAGAAAATAAAAGGGGAAGCAAGGAAGGGAAAATGGTGAACCAACAAATTTGTAAATAAGATTCACGAAATAAATCATTCACTTGACAAGTTTATCATAATATATGTCAGATAAATATTTCTTTCTATAGGCCAGATAAGGGGTTAGGAAGTTATGATGTAATGATTAATACAAAATTCTCTCTTCTCTTGCTTCATGAACATAATGAAACATCTACAATTTCTGAGAAATCCCATTAGAATGGTTCTATTGCTACATGTTTTGTTCTCTAAATTTTGTCCTTGGTTAAATAAATACAGAAATAGTAGATATAGCCAGGTTTTAATCCTAGGTCTTCCTCACACCCCCAATTTACTGTTCTTTTAATTCTACAATTTCTCCTAACACAATGATTCTTAACTGGGGATGACTTTTGCCCCTCAAGAAAATTTGGCAATGTCTGGTGACATATGACTGTCATAACAAGCTGTGTGTATGCCACTGGCATGTAGTGTACAGAACCAGGGATGTCACTAAACATGCTACAATGCACAGGATAATTCTGCAACAGTGACTTATTAGCCTCAAACATATAGTTAACAAAAATAAATTAAAAGAAAAATTATATTTTGTTAATGCATATCTTATGCTATCCAATCAGCCTATGTTAGATTTAATAAAAAGCTGATAGTACCGTGCAGCACTATATATGGCTTCTGTTTTAAGTTTTTCTCCCGCAGTTCACATATCCCAGTGGCCAGCATGTATCAGATCCTCAACAGCCATTTACCGAATTAAAGATATATTGTTGGATAAGTTATTACTAATTTTTATTGAATATTTACTATCCTTCAGCTAATTTATGTACATAACTTCTAATCTTAGTAATAATCCTCAAAGAAGGTTATCATCTTCTCTTTTAAATTTAGTTTTGTATCCCTAAAATTGGCTAGTTTCACTCGGAATTCCTCCAAAACTTTGGAAACTGATAAAAGAGTCCCTGCTGATTTCCTGGAAACTTGTGTCTACTGGTCGTTACAAAAGGAAATGGCTCTACCAACAGAATGTAGAAAGTTTTAAAACATTGCTGATCTGTTTTTACTAAAAGGTATGCATTTACTGACATATAAATGTTTGTAAATTTTGCAATTTACATAAAATGGAACTTTCACCACATATACTTGTTTAGAGTATGTCTCCATTGTGATTTGGGCTCAGGACCTGCCCTAAGAATATTGTTAATAAAACAGACAAACTGCCACAGCTTCTGATACACTGCTTTAAAATTTTACTTTCCCATTTGCCAAGTTTTTATTTATTCGATGTTCACCTCTTTCTTTTTATTAAATTAGAAAGTAAAGCATGGATATAATAAGACAATGTAACTTTACCTTCTTGCGGAAATGCCTTCAATGAATTAGGACAACATGCTTGTGTGCCTGTGAATGTTTGTCCACATGTGCTAAAGTAGCATTTACTTGAACAATATCTTAGTAAATTAAAAAAAAAAACTTAAACGAGGATATTATTGCTTATTTTATCAGGTAATTCTTCATTGTGTGGAACATAGGGGCTAAGTGTGATTATTGCCATGTATTAAATACCAGCTCTTTACCAGGATTTGTTCTGGGTAATTTGGCATGTTGTCTATTTTCATAATTTTAACAAACATGTATGAAGTATTTCACTGAGCTTTAAAGATGAAGTTAAGAAGTCTGACTAGAAAGTAAGCACATAAAAATAGGCTCAACTTCATCAGAAGTGAGGTGAATGCATATTTCCATGACAATGACATCACATATCTTATCCACCAGATTTGGAGAAATTAAAATATCAAACTGTAGGCTGAAATGTGGAACAATGGTCTGCTACTCAAAATGCAAATTAGCATCATTTTTCTGAAAAACAATTTGACATTGCTAAAATATTTAAAAATGCACATGCTGCATGAACATTTTTATGTGTGTTTTATTAATTAAGGATTGTTTTATTAATTAAGGATTGTGATTAATCCAATATGACCCCCTAATTTTTATTGGGCCAGCTAGGGGGTGATAGGGCACTATATACTTTTGATGCAGCAATATACTTCCCAAGTATTTACTCTAGAAACAAACTCATACTTTAAAAGAACATAGGTTAGAATGTTCATGGAAGCATTTTTTTTGGTAAATGCAAAACAAAACAACATGGGGGCAAGGGAGGGTGTTAGAAACCCAAATAGTTATTGCAGTGAAATGGTGAAATAAATTTTCTAATAGTTATACAACAGAATACTATACAGTAATGGAAATCAGTGAACTACAGCTAAAAGTATTCAAAGGCATGAATCTCAAATGTGAAGTTGAGTTTAAAGAGGCAATTTGCAGAAAAATGCATTCAATATGATTACATATGTATGAGTTTCAAAAACAGGAACAATTAATATCTTATTTAGAAATAAAGAGACGTGAGTGAAACTCGAAAGTACCATGATAAAGCTACTCTACAAATTCAAGAGCTTGATTATTTCTGAGTGTGGGTGAAGAGAAAGGAATGGGTCCCAGGAGAGACATCTAGGGCTCTCCTAATTAATGGTCATATTTGTTTCTAAATGTGGATATACATGAACTTATTTCTTTTTTTTCTTTTCAAATGTATTTCATATATTATTTTAAATTAATTAAGTGGTTAAATGTTAAATGTATAAATTATTTTTAATCTTAGGAGGGTTAAATGACCTGTCCAAGTATATTTGAAAGAAGGCCTTATTTAGAACTGTGTGACGCAAAGCTTATGTTCTTGCATTTCATTTTTGGCACAGCTGAAGGCAAAATTCCTCCAGTTTAGGGCCCAGGGAGAAATGGCCTCTTCTGATGATCATATTATTGACTTTTGTGAGTGAAGGCTATGACCCACCAAGTATTTTATTTCATTAAGTTAACTGCCAGAAAATTTATTCCAATGTAAATGTCCAACTATAGTAATTGACTTATTGTAAACTCTTGATCCATATACTATCCTTCTTATATAGACTGCTGATTCCTCACCTTTAAAAGTGCTTTATTTTAGTAGCCCTTTTTTATATATAGCCTATTATTAAGTGAGCTAATTTTTTTTCTTATAAGTACTGAGTTAGAAGTTTGTCCTGAGAAAATAAATGAATAGAAACATTAAATTTTGGTAAAGATCTAAATTATTACATTTAAGGCAGATTCCAGTAGGTTCTTTCCCTTCTTCCTTCTTTCCTTTCTTCCTTTATTCTTTCTTTCTCCATTTTTTTTCTTAATCTTTCCAACCCTCTGGGTTTAGTATGTTTCTAAACCAATGAGTTTTTACAGCAAAATAAACAATCAACAGATTGAAGAGACAGCCTATGAAGTGGGAAAAAATATTTGCAAAGCATACATCTGATAAGGTGTTTATTATCACTAATCATAAGAGTAATGTGATTTAAAGGTACAATGAGATACCAGCTCACATGTGTTCGAATGGTTATTATAAAAAAGATAAAGGTAGTAAGTGCTGGTGATGACAGAAAGAAAAGAGAACCTGCCCAGCTGTCATGGATAAGTGGTTGAGCATTGACCTATGAAGCAGGAGTTCACAGTTAGAGTCCATATGAGGGCACATGCCCAAGTTGCGGGATTGATCCCTGGTGTGGGCCATTCAGGAGGCAGCCAATGAAATATTCTCTCTCATCATTGATGTTTCTCTCTCTCTCTTCCTCTCTCATCCTCTCCAAAATCAATAAAACATTTTTTTAAAAAGGAAAAGAGAATCTGGGTTTCCAGTCAAGGTGTCGGCCTAGGTAAACACAATGTTAGGATACTCCCAAAACCACATCAAAATTACAAATAAGTTACAGAGAACCATCATTCAAAACTGCCTGAATCCAGCTGAACAGAAGTACTATAAATCTTTGTGTATAAAAGGTTAAGTGACCATCCTACTGGCTAACCAGCTGGTACATATGGCATGCCCTGAACACTAGGGGACAGACACTCAATGAAGGAGCTGCCAAATTATGGTGACTTGACAGCGGGGTTCTCAGTTGATGCACCCCGGAACCAGAAAGGAGGGAGCCCAGTTGTTTTTATATCATGTTTTTGTTGTTGTTATATCATGTTGTTATTGTTTATTTATTGATCATTTAATATATTATGTCCATATAGATTTTAGTAATTTTTTTTCATCTCAGGCATTTCTATTATAGAGAAAGGGTGAATAGCAATATTAAAATATTTATTCTAATTAATTTCCTTTCAGTGTGAACAAATCCATGAACTTGGCCACTAGTAAGGATACAAAGAAGAAGGCAGAGAGAAAATGAGGAAATCTCTAATACCCTTAACAATAAAATTACATTTTTTTTAAAAAGAAGACACATCGAGATTGGTAAAATTGCTTTCCTGGGTGTGGCGCTAAAATATATGTGAGGCCTAGATGTTATCTCTAGGGAGGAAAGGTCACAGGGTCCAAACCACATGATCAATAATATGCTAGGGTAGGAAAGGTTACCCTGGGGTTGAGGTCCCACCCTACAATTACCCTTTGCTAGGCACCCAAGACATTGCACCCTGGTGACCTTCTGTATATAGCCCATTGTCTTTGCTCCGCTCATGTCTTTCTAACTGCCAACCACAGACTTACAAGGACTTAATTGGACTCATTTGTTCTGAGCTCCAGCACTCTGGCAGCAGCTCAAAAGGCCTGGACCAGTAACATGTGAGAAGGAATTGAATTGTTAGGCTATAGGACAAGTGCTAAATACCAGCTTTCTTCTAGGCAGAAGTGTTGAAAGATGCCACTTTTCCTTTGTGGAGCAGTCCCACCACAGACCCAGCAGGGAGGTACTATACCTGCCTCTATCAACACAGCTAGCACTCTTGGCCCCACCCTGATGATTTCCAGATAACCCCATCCCACCCAACTTGTAAACCCAACAAAGCCATTTTCAGTGACTTTTCCATACAAACAGCCCATCTTGGCTCATGCTTCACACTTTCCTAAATCTTCCAAAGGGTCTCAGACTGCAAACAATTAGCTCATTGTGCTCTGTACTTCTTGCTAAGTGGTCCCAGTCCTGGCATTAGCAGAAGCCAATCTTGGTTTGCAGACTGGTCTCCCAGGCATTTCTAAACTCATTGCTTTGTAGCTCATGCTGATTGGCCTCAGGCAAGGCCTGTATCTCCCAGGATATCCCAGAGCCATTGCACTTAGTGGATAACTTCAAGCCCCCCAACTGTTACAGGCATCTCTCACAGAGACCAGAGAGAGGTTATTGGTCAACCCCCTGGAGTTAGAGGGAGAAGGCTGTCCTCATCTTGATTGTTATCAGGCTTGTAAGAATGAATTTAAACAAGTGACAGTGTTGTAATAAAGCCAATTTATTAAGAAAGTAATTTTATTAAGAAAGTAAAGCATTCAAATTTATTAAAGGAGAAAGGCAAGCAAATCTATCATCTGGTTTAACATGCAAATGGGCTCTCTTAGCTAATCCAAGGAGCTAGTGGGATGTAGGGTTTCTACCTTATGTACTTTTCTGTCTATAGATTTTAAAATTCCTCTGCCAAATATTTTGGTACAGATTAATTTTCATGGTCTCCCTTTTTGTTTGCTGTGGCTTTTCCAGAATTTGTGAGAAGCACCTGAGACTTATTTTGCCAAGCCCTGAGACTGCTGGCTTTTATGATTAAATAGTTGGATGAAATAACATTGCACTTTCTTCCCCTTTTCCCCTCATCTCTGCTGTCTTTCTAGAGACTTTGACCATTTGATCTAAAGCATCCTTGGTTTGGGGAAGATAACACCTTGTTATTTACCTGACAGCTGTAAATTATTCCAACTGCTTGGTCTTACTTAATTTACTTTCTTAGTTTCCCTATTCCTTCTACTATGGATTTTTCCTAGCTTCTTGCTATCCTGTCACACAAACACCTATAGGATCAACACACTCAAGTGTGAGACTCAGCAAGCACCAGAGCTCTGCTAAGCAAATCCTGTTTAGTGGGATCAGTCCCAGAAGATCCTCTGCTATAGTCACCACTCATTCTCATAGCCAGTTGACCTGGGGGTAAACCCTCCCATTGACAGCAATCAAAGGCTCAACTACAACAGGAGCAACAGTGCAGTAGATGAAAGCAGGTTATTATAGCAGCAATTTGGAAGGTAAGGAAACAGAAAACAATAAGAACAGCAAAAAGAAAAAAAATAATTTTAAAAATGAGAATATTTAAGAAGCTTATGATACAACTTTAAAGGCACTAACATTTGCATCATGGAGATGTCAGAAGAAGGAGAAAGAGCAAGGATTGAAAATCTATTTGATTAGAAAGGATATATAAACCCCTATATTTATAGCAGCACAGTTCACAATAGCTAAGATTTGGAAACAGCCAAAGTGCCCATCAGCTGTTGAGTGGATTAGAAAACTGTGGTATGTCTACACAATGGAATAGTACACTGCTATAAAATAGAAGGAATTTTTACCATTTGAAACAGCATGGATGGAACTGGAGAACATTAGGCTAATCAAAAGTCAGAGAAAGATAAATAACACGTGTTCTCACTCATTTTTGGAATATAATGAACAGCATAAACTGATGAACAAAAATAGAACCAGAGTCATAGAAGCATCAAACAGACTGTCCAACCTAGAAGGGAGGGCAGGGGATGAGGGGGTAAGAGATCAAACAAAGGACTTGTATGCATTTGTATGAGCATAATATATGGACACAGACAAGGGAGGGGTTGATAGTATGATCTGTGGGGTGAGGGTAGCCAGGGAGAGGTCAATGGGGGAAAAAAGAGACTTATGTAATACTTTCAACAATAAAGAATTTAAATTAACAACAACAACAAAAAAGAAAACCTATTTGAAAAAATAATAACAGAAAACTTTCCTAACCTGGTGAAAGAAAGAGACATTCAAGACTAGGAAGCACAGAGATTACCAAACAGAATGAACTCAAAGAGTCCCACACCAATAGACATCATAATTAAAATGCCAAAGATCAGAAGCAAAGGGAGAATCTTAAAAGCAGCAAGAGAAAATAAATAGTTATCTCTAAAGAAGCTTCCATAAGATTATCAGCTGATTTTGTCAACAGAAGCTTTGCAAGCTGGAAGGGATAGGAACAAAATATTTAAAAGGATGAAAAGCAAGGAGATATAACCAAGATTATTCTCCCCATCAAGGCTACCATTTAGAATTAAAGAAGAGGTAAAGAGCTTCCCAGACCAAAAATAAAAGTTAAAGGAGTTCATTATCTCAAACCACTCTTATAAGGAATGTTAAAAGTTCTTTAAGAAGAAAGTATATATCAAAAATAAGAATAATAAAATTTTAATGAATACAAATATACCATTTATTAATATCTTCATTGTAGCATTATATACAAATAGAGGCCTGGTGCATGAAAATTCATGCACTTGGGGGGGGGGGTGCCTCAGCCTGGCTTGCACCCTCTTGCAGTCTGGGACCCCTCAGGGGATGTCCACCTGCTGGCTTAGGCCCACTCTCCAGGGGAGCAGGCCTAAGATGGCAGTCAGACATCCCTCTGGCAGCCTGGGAGCCCTCAGGTTATGTTCAACTAATGGCTTAGGCCTGTTAAGCCATTAGTAGGACATTCTTAGGACTGCCAAGGAGGCAGGAGAGGCTCCTGCCACCACTGCTGCACTTGGAGCCTTCAGCCTGGCCTATGGCTAAGTGGAGCTCTCCCTGTGGAAGCACACTGATCACCAGGGGGCAGCTCCTATGTTGAGTGTCTGCCCCCTGATGGTTAGCATGCATCATAGCAACCAGGTGGTGGCCAGAATCCTGCCCAGGAGGAACAATACGGCAACACGCCGTGCCTTCCCCGCCAGGCTGGGGCCGGGCCCAACCACTTTGCTGCAGTTGCATCTGCACACGCATTGAGACTGGGGAGAGCCCTTCATCCTGGGAGACGGGGCATGGCCGGAAAGGGGGCTGCCCCTATGCCCATTGACTCAGATGATGCTGAAAAGGAAAATTTTCCCATTGAATTTCTTAATAGTATTATTCCTTCAAGAATGCCGTGTTATAAATTAAAATTGAAAGTGGGTGGAATTATCATGCTATTGAGAAATCTTAATAGTAAATGGGATCTTTGTAATGGTACCAGATTTATTCTCAAAAGATTATTACCTAGCATTATCAAAGCTGGAGTATTAAGAGGATCTGCAGAGGGAGCGGTTGTTATGATTCCAAGAATTGATTTGTCTCCATTTGACACTGGCCTCCCATTTAAATTAATTCAATGACAGTTTCCCATGATGACAGCATTTTCAATGACTATTAATAAATCACAAGGACAAACTCTAGGCAGAGTGGGAATATTCCTACCTGAATCCGTTTTCACACATGATCAGTTATTATGTTGCTTTCTTTTGAGTTCGAAGAGCATGTGATGTTAAAGTTAAAGTTGTAAATACTTTATCCCAAGGGAAATTAGTCAAGCACTCTGAAAGTGTTTTCACTGTTAATGTTGTATACAGGGAGATATTAGAATAAGTTTAATCACTTTATCAGTCATTATTTGCATTAATGTTGTTTTTATATCATGAGTGTTATATCATTTTGTTATTATTCATTTATAATTAAATTATGTATTATTTTATATACATTATACTCATTACCTTTTATCTGTCACACTTTTATTACAGAGAAAGGGCAAATAGCACTATTAAAATATTTCTTCTAATTCATATCCTTTTAATGTGCACGAATTTTGTGCACTGGGCCACTGTATTTCAATAAAACTGTAAAAATTTACTAAAGGAAAAAACATCAACAACACCACCAATGAGTTTCCAGTTTAGGATAAAGCCATTGTAGAGAATTGTCCTGAGGAAACAGACATACATACTCTAATTGCAGTTCTACTGAGAATACTCCAGGCCAATGACCACAAAAAAAGTTTCTCCAGAATGAATTATATTTCAAAAAATACACTGAGCTATAAAGGGACCTACACAAATGCATTGTTATCTTTTCATGTATGGAGGTGGTGTTGGGAGACCAGGAGTGGATGATAGACTAAACTGAGTTATTTAGGAAAAACATATAGCTCAATCACCACAGCTCCTCAGAAGGCAACTAAGGTTAATATTTGATGAAGCTTGTTATCTGTAACTAGTAGCTCTGCATATCTGTGTACCAGTAGCTCTCTGTGGGGCCTGGCCACTCCACACATGCTGCCCAGTGGCCCTCTGTAGCCCAAAGGCCCATCTGCGGTCAGGTGCAAAATGTTTGCCTCATTGCTGGGGTGAAAAGGCAAGCATTCTGCCAGGCCACTCACACTGCCCACTTTCAGCAGCTGAACCCCCTCCCCTGAGACTGAGGAACTACGATGGGGCTGAGAGGACTGGGTGCCACCATCTTGTGGCTATGGCTGCCTCCATCTTTGTGACAGAGTGATTAATTTGCATATTGCCTATAAAAGCATAATATACTAATTAGACCAAACATCCCTCCAGGTGATCTTCTTGATGAAGCCAGGACTGTGAGGGAAGCCCAGGTCCCGGGTGCCAGAGGGAAGCCAGTGCTGGCTGCTAGGGGAAGGAAGGCCTACTCTTGCACAAATTTTGTGCATTGGGCCTCTATTCTATATATAAAAACCTAAGTGATTGAACTGTTAGTTGCTATGATGTGCACTGACCACCAGGGGCAAACACTCAACACAGGAGCTGCCCCCTGTTGGTAAGTGTGCTCCCACAGCAGGAGCACCTCTCAGCTGACTGACAGGCGCTAGATGTAGGGTTCAAGGTGGGCAAGCTGCATTGCAGTGCAAGCCTCTCCCAAATGGGACTGACTGGGTGTGAGTTAGCAGCAGGCACAGCAGGGCCAGGATGAGCAGGAGTGGCTGGCAGGAGTAGCAGGAGGCATTGGACTGTGGGTTTTGGCCCAGTCTCTGCAGGCCACTCTGAGGAACCCCACTGGTGCACGAATCTGTGCACCAAGCTTCTAGTATATAACTGGGTAGTCAGCTTTTCTTATAGTTTTATTTTTGTTTGATTTTTCAAATGCATGCCACAATCTACATACCAAGAAATAAAGAGTGAGAATGACATGTTTAGAATTTGAGATCTGTCACTTTATAGGTGTTTGACTTCTTATGTCATCAAACTGAACCTTTCTGAGTGTTTGCTTACACACATTTAAGATGGGAATAACACTTATTTGCATGTGTTATTTTGAGGATTGTATGAATTAGTGTGCATAAGAGCCTGGCATAATACCTGTCATAGGAGCACACTGGGGTAGTAAATATTAGGTCCCTCAGCCACTTGTGAAATAGATACAAACTAGTAATTAAATCCACAGTTCTATACTCAAGCATTGATTAGGTGATTGATTGCTTACTTGACTGATTCCTCATGCATTCACCTTTGATCGATTCACTTATTCATATAATGTTTTTTGACCACCTACTCTATTAGAAATAACTTTGCTCTGGGGAAAATGCTACCTGACAAAATGTCATATGCACTATCAGGAAGAATATAAGAGGAATTAAAGCACTACTCAAATGTCAGTAATATTTCCTCTAAGCACTCCCAGAAATGAAAATAAGTATACATTAACAACAGTAGGTAAAAAATAATCAGGATTTATTAACATTTTCGAATGGTTGTATAGACAGTACAAGTCAGGGTAAAAGATGAGGAAGCAGATCCAATAATTCAACCTTATCTTTGTGTCAGACCATAAGCTAATCTGTAGAATTATATCTTTTCATCTATTTTGGTCATTCATTGTCATTTTTCCATTCTTCACTTTGTCTATTCTTTTTTTTAATTTTATCACTCTCTATCCACTAACATCAATTCATCCATCAAACACGTATTAAGCCCTTATTAGGCTCTAGGCAGTAAGAATATAATAATAGATATATTTCCTCAAGGAACTCATTGCCTACTTACATAATAAATATGGGATAGATAGTTAATAGAACACAGTTTAGTTTTTTTATTAATATAATTTTATATAGGTTAGTGGCTATGAACTCAGAGTTTAGTCATAAAAAACCTATATTTAATTCAAAGCCATTTCTGGAAGAGCATGTGAGGAAAGCAAGGACCTAAAATAAAAGAAAGCAAAATCCAAAGAGAGATAGTACTTAAAAATATTGAAGTAAGTTAAAAAAAAAACATTTTATTGATTTTTTAAAGAGAGGAAAGGAGAGGGTTAGAAAGTCAGAAACATCAATGAGAGAGAAACATCGATCAGCTGCCTCTTGCACACCATACTGGGGATGTGCCCGCAGCCAAGGTACATGCCCTTGAACAGAATCGAACCCTGCACCTTTCATCTGCAGGCCGCTGCTCTATCCACTGAGCCAAACCGGTTTCAGCTGGAGGTAAGTTCTTATGGCTAAAACACATGGTCTTTAAAAGCTTCACAGGTTTCAAAACTAATTTACATAAATTAATGACCATTATTATTAAAAGGAGAATAAACTTATTTTAATCAATGAGTTCTTTGATTTGCTAAATGGACTAAGAAAATATTAGATCTCATTAGAAGTTTTAGTGCAGTAAAATTATTTTAATTTTATGTGCAAGCATGTGAGTACTTTTTTTTTAGATACCTGATTAAATAGAAGGTTTCTAATATTTAGTGAATCCCGCCCCCCCCCCCCCCCAAAAAAAAAGGTAATATTTTCTCTTTGGGGATATATTGCAAAGAATATATTGTACACAGACAAGCGGAATATATCATTTTTATTAGAATTAAGTTCTTTAGATGGATCATAAAACTAAATTTAAAATGTGCTTAAAGAAGAAGAATGATATTAAACACTTGCAAGCTTTTTTTGAGAGCAAATATATAATCCTGAATAATTATCATCAAATCTCTGCCATAAGGCAATGATGCTTATAAATATACACTGAGTGCTTAACTGTGCCATTAAATTAAGATTTTAGATAGTGGGAATATATTTTAATTTTATAGTGTTTGGAATTCTAACAGAAATGTATGAAGTTATATTTTATAATTAAACTAGTGACCTGGTGCACAAAATTTGTGCATGGGGAGAGGGGGTGAGAAAGGGGGTGTCCTTCAGCCTAGCCTGCACCCTCTCCAATATGGGACCCTATAGGGGATGTTTGACTGCCAGTTTAGGCCCAATCCCTAAATCAGCAGTCATGTATTCCTCTCGCAATCCAGGACTTCTGGCTCCTAATTGCTCACTTACCTATCTATCTGATCACTCCTCACCACTCTGCCTGCCCGCGTGCTCACCTCCAACTCCCCCTTCCCCCCCGCTGGCCTGCTTGCCTCCAACTGCCCCCTCTTGCTGGCCTGATCACCCCCAACTGCCTACCCATGCCAGTCTACTCACCCCAACTGCCACCCTTGCCAGCTTAATCACCCCCAACTGTCCCCCACACCAGCCTGCTCACCCCCAACTGCCCTCCCCTTCTGGCTTGATCACCCCTAACCGCCTTACCCTTGGCCTCGCCACCATGGCTTTGTCTGAAAGGACATCTGGAAGGTCTCCTGGTTTAATTAGCATGTTACCCTTTTATTAGTATAGAAGGTTTCTTACTTCTATGGATATTAACATGGTTCATGGTCACAGCACCCCATTTGAAGAAAAATAATCAGTTAACCTTGCATAGTATCAGACTTGCTGGTTCTTTTTATTCCTTGCAGATTTATTTATGTACTTTTTATTTAGCAAATATTTGAGTTTCTACTATGGTGCAGGCAACATATTCGGAATTAATAAATGTGAGATACAAATCATGATAGGGTCCAGCTTGTGATACAGGAACACCAGAAAGGTATATCACAAAGTGAAAAGTAGCAATAACTATAAGAGATCCAGATGAAATACTGTGCAATTCACTTATTTCTTGAACAGAAGAATTCTCACCTTTTTTAGAACTCAAAGACCCTATTTTTTTTAATCATTGGAGAAAATAAGATCTAAAGGAATGAAGTCATGCTTGCTACTCAGCATCTCCTGTCAAGAGATAGCCAAATGGAGAGTTAGCTCAATAACACTGAGTGCCTTCTACTTGCTGATTATCCGCTGATCACTTTACATTAAGCTGGAGCAGCCAATCCATAAAGTAGATACTTTTTTATTCCCATTTATAGATAAGGACATTGCAACACAGGGAAGTTGAGTAATTTTCATAGTAGTATCTCAGATAGTAAAAGGAAGAGCAAGGATTTGGACCAAGCCGGAAGGTGTCCAGTGTCAATATTCTTACTTATTATGTCACACTAACTAACACTGAAAAAGAAGTGCTTCCCACACTGAAACACAGAGGATTTCTGTGCAATGGGAAAGTTCACCATAGATGCAAGTGTGAGACACCGTAGGAACTCAGAAAAGGAGAGCCTGATCAGAATGTGTGGGGTCATGAGAGAGAAGTGAAGATCACAACTAGGTTAACTTCCAAGAACAATTAGGGAAAAGAACAAAAACAAGTATATGCCCAATGTGAGACATTAGCATAAAGAAACTAACAAAAATCATGTCTTTAGGAAACAACAAGTATAGCACCCCCGTCAAACTCAAAACTTAAAAATTACATTACTGATAACTTTCATAGTTGGAGCATTTGCAGGTGGGCAAAGGTATGATGAAGAAAGACCATTGTAAAATGTGAATTTACAGAGGTCCTTACAAATAAGTTTTTTGTTGTTATAAAGTAAATTGATTACAACAGCATACCAAATGAAGAGTGTAGTAATGACATTGAGTAATAATAGCAAATGAATAATTGATACTTATTTACCATCTCTTAGTTTCCACTTGCTAGAAAATTGTCAGTCTCTTTCTCCCACCTCAGTTCTTTCCAACTTAGAGAATTCAGGAATGTTGTTCAAAACTTTGGGTTTAATTTTCCACTGCTTTCTTTATCTTTCTTTAAGACATTATTGAAACATTCCTACTTCTGATCTGTCTTAATTTTTTATTATATTCCTACTTTAAAAATTTAAAATATCCTTCTTTTTTAAAAGTATCCACAAAAAAATAGCAATGATTTAGTTGCTTTGTCCTGGGATAAACATACTCAGTTTCTAAAACTTTATTTAAAAGACAATTCAGTGTGTTCCCAATACAAATGAGGAAACTCATGAATTGAGGGGAAAAATTATACTGCAGATTGGAGTTGCAAAGCCATACTGAGTAAAGCAGTAGGGCTTCCAGAAAAGGTGGAGATCTGGAATTCCTAGCTTCACTACTTACTAGCAATGAATGAAACTTTAGTAAAACTATTATTTCTGAATCTCAGTTTTCTCCTCTACAAATATAAATAATACAAGTGTTCCTCATATAAGATTGTGGGTTTTATATTCAAACTAGTGGCCCAGTTCATGAAATTCATGCATGGTGTGTGTGTGTGTGGGGGGGGGGGGGGTTGTCTCTCAGCCCGGCCTGCATTCTCTCCAATCTGAGATCCCTGTGAGATTGGGCTTAAACAGGTAGGCAGACATCCCTCTCACAATCTGGGACTCCTGGCTCCTAACTGCTCATCTGCCTGCCTGCCTGATCATCCCCTAATCACTCCCTGCCAGCCTGATAAATGTCTAACTGCTCCTCTGCAGGCCTGGCTGACACCAAATGCCCTCCCGTGACAGCCTGTTCACCCCCAACTGCCCTCCCCTGCAGGCCTGATCTAGCCCCCAGCTTCCCTCCCCTGCAGGCTGGGTCCCCCAACTGCCTTCCCCTGCTGGCCTGATCACCCACAACTGCCCTGCCTGCTGGCCATCTTGTGGCAGCCATCTTGTGGCAGCCATCTTGTGGCAGCCATCTTGTGGCAGCCATCTTGTGGCAGCCATCTTGTGGCAGCCATCTTGTGGCAGCCATCTTGTGGCAGCCATCTTGTGGCAGCCATCTTGTGGCAGCCATCTTGTGGCAGCCATCTTGTGGCAGCCATCTTGTGGCAGCCATCTTGTGGCAGCCATGTTATGATTATGTGGGGGTGGCCATCTTGTGATGATGTGGGGGGAGCCATCTTGTAATGAGGTGGGGGCTGACATCTTGTGATAATGTCACATGATGCCACCTAGGCTTTTATTATATAAAATATTTAACATACAGCATTATGTTCAGGTATAGAATGTATTCATTCAACTTTTATATACCTAATGAAGTGAACGCCATAATAGGTCTAGTAACCATCTATCACCATATAATGTTAGTTCAATATTATTCACTGTGTTTCCTGTGCTGTATATTATATCCCTGTGACTTATTTATTTTATAACTGGAAATCTGTATTTCTGTTCCCCTTCATCTCTGTCCACCACCACCACTTTTCATTCTGATAACATCACCTTGTTTGCTGTATCTATTAATCTGTTTCTGTCTCATGTTGTTTTTAATTTTTATTTATTTATTTAATAAATAGCCTCTCTGTAATGCTAAGATTGTGTTAACTTTTAAAGGCATAATTCACATAATGGGCTTAGCACAGTGCCTGGCAGATTTGATGTGGTTACTAAATGTGATTCTGGACAGTTGGAAAAGGTCATGGCTTATCTTACAGAAGCTTGCTGAGAACTTTAAATGCATCCTGTAGATGCATGATTCCAGGTAAAGGAATTAAGCATCTGTGAGGCAGGGCCAGATATTCCATGATGGATGATTCTGCCAATTAAGACAAATATGAGTTGGAATTGTGCAAACTAGAAGCAGAAATAAAGAGAAAAACATGGGCCCCATAGTACATTTAGCAAATTTTTAAGGTTTCATATATTCTGATTAAGGATCAACTATAGGATGCCAGATTATGGCAAAACAATGTTGATAAATTTAAATGTCAGCTCCCTATCTTTATAAAGGATCCCTTTTCTTAGTTACTCTAAAAAAATAAAATAAAAAAGGTTTAGTAATTCCATAACTTCCTTTAAGACCATTAGCATGATGAAATCTTTTATCTACATATGTGCAAGGTGTCAGTTTTTCTGCTGAAGTGAATATAAAAGTCTGCATATCACTGAAGGTCAAGCTATTATTCTTCAAGGCCACAGAGATATTCTGCTAGGAGTTGATATCTTTTTTATTCCAAGTCTTCTTTGCAGGGTCACACAGTCAATATTTTAATCTTGAGATATGAATCCAAAAGATATATATGAATGCCATTTCCTTCCCACTAACCCATATGCATAGGGCACAACCTTCACCACAAGTTCTTACGGTAAAAATTCATTGAAATATATCTATTGCTCTTCAAAGCAGTTAGAAGAGCTGTGGGTGATAATTGTCATGGGTAACTGAGTCACAGCTTCATGTGATACAACTCATCTTTCCATTCTAGTGCCTCTTGAAGTCAACAGCTGGGATGCCTTTAATTTTGGCTTTTACAATAGATGTGGATCTTTGTCCTGATCATTAACCATTTTCTATTTGTACCATATCTATAATAATAAAAGCATAATATACTAATTAGACCAGATAGTTAAATGACCTTCTGGACATCATTCAGGATGTCCTTTTGACAAAGCCTCAGTGACAGGGGCCAAGGTAGGGGTGGTTAGGGGCGATCAGGCAGGCAGGCAGAGTGGTTAGACGTAATCAGGCAGGCAGGCTAGTGGTTAGAAGCCAGCAGTCCCAGATTGCAAGAAGGATGACCAACTGCTGGTAAGGGATTGGGCTTAAACCAGCAATTGGGCATCCCCTGAGTTGTCCTAGATTGGGAGAGGGTGCAGGCTGGGCTGAGGGGACCCACCCCCTCCATGCACGAATTTCATGCACAGGGCCTCTAGTGATCTAATAAGCATAAGTATATTAATAAAGCTATGATTATATCTCATGTGCCTTATGCTGCCAAAAGAAGTTATGTGCCATGTATACATTCTTTTGGTAAAGCTCTATCCTGCTTCATAAGAAGGGTAACAAAATTTACCTATTGCCTGGCCATGTAGCTCTGTGGTTGAGCCAGAACCTATGAACTGGATGGTCACAGTTCCATTCCCCAAATCCCGGTCAGGGCACATGCCCTGGTTAAGGGCTCAATCCCCAATAGGGGAAATGCAGGAGGAAGCAGATAAATGATTCTCTCTCTCTCTCTCTCTCTCTCTCTCTCTCTCTCTCTCTCTCTCTCTCTCTTAAAAATATTATGTGGAGCTGAAACCGGTTTGGCTCAGTGGATAGAGCGTCAGCCTGCGGACTGGAAGGTCCCAGGTTTGATTCCGGTCAAGGGCATGTACCTTGGCTGCGGGCACAATCCCGGTAGGAAGTGTGCAAGAGGCAGCTGATCGATGTTTCTCTCTCATCGATGTTTCTGACTTTCTATCCCCGTCCCTTCCTCTCTGTGAAAAATCAATAAAATATATTTTAAAAAAAATATTATGTGGATAAATATAATATTCAACCTGTCATACAGATTTTTTTAATGGGAGTTTTTGAGAGCTTAAGTAGTATTTCTAAAGTCATCTTGATTAAGTGTGGGATTGATCTAGCAGAGGATTTGTGCCCAGCGTTCTTTCTAAGGCATTCTAATTTTTAAAATTTTAATATTTATTTATTTATTTATTTATTTATTTATTTATTTATTACTATCTCAGCAGATGAAGGTATTTGATGAAATGATAATTTAAAAAACAATGGACTGAGTCAGATATGCCATTGTAAATGTAATAGATGTTTTGGTCTATTCCCCAATTATTTGCTACTAATATATAAAAATACAATTCATATTTTATTTTAGTTTTATAGAAATTTTCTTATTATATGAACTTGCTGAGTTCACTGACTATTTATAAAAGTTGTTTTGTAGATGCTATGAAGTTTCAATAAGCAGTATCTCATGTGCAAATAGAAATAATTTAATGTTTTTCCTTTTCCATCTTTGTATATTTTGTTTTACTTGCCTTTAAAAAAAAGCATGTTAGGTGCAAATCTATCTATCTGTCCATATATTTATTACAATCTATACATTCAACCATCAATGGCCACCTAAGTCATTTCCATATCTTAGCTATTTTAAGTAGTGTTGTAATTTACATGGAGGTGCAGATATCTAAAATAAGGATTTTTTATTTATTTTCAAAATTTAAATAATTTTTAAAAAGCATCACTCTATACTTTGTATTATTGCTTAGTACATATTTTTTATCCAATGATTTATTTTCTTTTAGATTCTTAATGCAGAATTTTTAAAAAACAGATATTTATCCAATAATTAGCCATGTAAACAAAGAATAATTACAAGCATGCATTATTATTATTTTGGTAGATTCAAGTGTCAATATTACATAAAATAAAAATCAAAGTCATTAATTAAAATAATTACATTAGAAAATTATTATAATGATTAAAGAAGATACTTCTGTAATGTCTTACAGAGTGCCTGGTATATACAGGTGTTCACTAGATATAGAAGGTATCATTTTAATTTTATCGATTTCTCTTATTTCTTATGGTCATGAATTCCACTGCATCAAATTTTATAATTATACTGTTAGATGTTGACATTATTTATTGACCTGTGCTATGAGAGATAATCTATCACACTTATATTACCCTACCTCCCAAGATTAAGGAAGTTCCCAGGTCAAGAAAATGGTATATAGTTCTCCCAACTGGGTCTCTTATTCCTATTTTGTCATTTTACCCTTTTAAATAATTTTTAAATATATTTTTATTGATTTCAGAGAGAAAAGGAGAAGGATAGAGAGATAGAAACATCAATGATGAGAGAGAATCATTGATCAGCTGCCTCCTGCATGATCCTGGGGATCAAGCCTGCAATCCATGTATGTGCCCTTGACTGGAATCAAACCTGGGACCCTTCAGTCCATAGGCTGATGCTCTATCCATTGAGCCAAACCAGCCATAGCCCCTTTCAAATTCTTACTCCAATCAAGTTCTCTAATCTGCACTATCCTTATCAGAAAATGAGGCTAATACTATACTACCTTGTACCTAGCACTTCAATTCTCAGAAGCTTAAAATAGTGCCTAATCACATATAATTTTCCCAAATTGAACTTCTCTCACTTTTGTCTGCCCCCCCCCCACTCCCTCCAAAAAAAATAAGGACATAGAAGTACCTTTATCTATCTTTAGACTGGATTTCACTATCAAAATGCTTCACTCTCTGATGATGAAATCACCTCCAGGGAGAAAACAAACCTAAGTAGTAGTCTTTTTCCACTACAATCTCCCATTTCTTTAGAGTACACATCCTCAGTATTTTGATGGGCATGGCAGTGATTCTATGGGGTTCTCATATCTGGCAGTGTTTCTCTTGGAAGTTCTTTTGAAACTGAGAAGATTGTGTCATAGGCAGGCAATGATGGAGCTATTGGTATTGTTATAACTATTATTGTTTGGTCTTGACTTTCTCTGGGTCTGTCTTAAAAGTATAAGTTCGCACTGCAGCATAGGAACCAATTCTCATACTTTCCTGAGGGCCAGGACATAGATTCTAATAGTACATTGGAGCTAATTTCATGTCATCCTCCAAATTTCCATGCCAGGTTAAAATTAGGTAGTATATATATATTTTTCTGTCTCCTTTGAAGACTCAGCAGCGTAATGTGTCTCTATCTATGATATCATTATGAGTAAAGAAAGAGGATTTGATAACATCTTCAATAAGTCAGTATTGGCTGTTGTGCACCATTCGATTTTGCCTTAGAAATGAGGTAATTTCCTGGGGGAAATACATCAATATTTGCCTGGTTTTCTTTTAAATGATTTAAAAATTTATTCTAAATAAACTTCTCTAGAGAAAACTCCAGCGTGAAAACTTACCACCAAGGGATGGATTTGCTGTTATTATCCTGAAGAAAAAGAAATCCACTTACAAATAATAAATGCAATACCACAGAATTTTAAAGAATGACTTGGGAATTTTTGTTGTTATTGTTCAATTCTTATAATCCTCAAATCTCTGTTTTGTTTTTTGCCTCCCCCCCCGCCCCCCGATTCCAATCATGTTCTCAGTGGCAGGGTCAATCACTGCTGCTTGCAAATGGGCTAAGCTCTGGGCAAAGCCCTGGAGTGCCTGCATCACTTTTGAGCTACTGCCAGCTTCATTCTACCAACGCACATGCTGCCCAAGACTCCACAATCATTAGAGCATGACCAAAATTTCAGAGAAATGGTTCAGCTTCCTTCCCATGCAAGATATTTTATCAGTACTAACTACCTTCTCAACTACATAAACAAGGAAGACTGCTCTAATTTCTTTCACAATTTCCATGAAGGAGTACACACTTTTGCCTTGTAATTATGAAAAATATCATTTTAATGCCATTTTATAATTAATGCATTTGCTAGTCATTATAATATGATTATGTATATTACATCTAGTTCTCATAGTAATTACTAGCCCAGCCCACAGATGAAGAAATTGAGACTTCCAGAGGAAAAATAACTTGCTCAATGTCACAGAGTAAGTGGTAGAAGCAGTTTTCCAGAGTGGGTCTGTCTGTTCTTACATGTCCCTTTTCTATTATGTCATACAAATACTAAAAAACTCCTTTGAGAAATACTGCTACAGGACAGGGGACTTTTGGTATCATTTGTGCATAAATACATATTTTAGAGAGAATTTGGGAACTACATCATTGCAATTATTCATGGTTTCCTGGCACACCATATGTATCCATGATGGTATTAAGAGCTCAGGATATAAAATTGAATCAGCCCTCAATAATCTCATAGTTTAATGTAAGGGGGAAGTAAAGGTCATATGTTTTCACTAAACTGTTATGTTAATCAGGATAGGTTAATTGCTATAACAAATTATGTCTTAACCACCACTAACTTAATGACATAAAAAACTTATGAAACAAATCACAGTGAAGTGTGGGTGCTGGATGGGGGCAGTCTCTGCTCTAATCAGTCATTCAAAGACCCTGGCTTCTTCCATATTTTAGTTCAACATTCATGAAGAGCCCCATACTCATCTTTATCCACTCACTGAATGAAGACTAAAATCAATTATTTTGCATGGAATATTTATATCAGTTATCTGTTAATAATACATCATCTAGAACATAGCCATATGATCATATCTTAGTGTAAGAAAGTGGGCTGGAATATGGAGTATAGCTTTGTGCCAGGAAGAAGGGGACATAAATATTGGTGATCATCAATAATTTTGGTCACACTTTTTATAGCCTATTACAGTGAGAATTAGAGTATAAGTATTAGGTGAGCAATAATTGAGGAAGTAAAGGTTTTTAGTTAGAAAGAACATTCATTCATTTATTTATTGGGCAGACATAAAAATATTGAAATTACATACTTAAATAGGTAAGACATACAGTTGTGTGGGCTACCAGAAAGAGGACTGGAGTGAGAATTAGTGATCAAGAACTATAGAAATGGCTCTCAATATTTTTCCCACACCATTTATTTATTCATTCTCACTCCTTCAATGCATATTCATTAACTGGAAACTATGGTAGGCCCTAGAGTAAAAAAACATGAAACTCATAGGTCACCTAAAAGTTTTACAATTAATAGAGGCAATAAAGCAATAAATACACTAAACTCACAAACCCATAATTAATTTATTATTTTAATTCAAAAATATTTAATGAGCACCAACTATGTTTTAGACACTGGGAATATAATAGTTCCCCTTCACTGAGCGCGCACACACACACACACACACACACACACACACACACATATATATATATATATATATATATATATATATATATATATATATGTAACTTCAGGTCAGAGAGTGACAAATTATATGAAGAAAAATAGGGGGCTGATATTTTTTATAAAGTAGTGTGATGGTTTTCTGTGCCAACTTGATTTGCTCATGTGGTGAAAGTTCAACTATCTGGTGAAGAGGGGAAGAGAGAGAAGACGAGAAGAGAAGAGAAAGAAGAGAGGAGAGGAGAGGAGAGGAGAGGAGAGGAGAGGAGAGGAGAGGAGAGGAGAGGAGAGGAGAGGAGAAGGGAGGGGAGGAGAGGGGGAGGGGAGGGGAGGGGAGGGGAGGGGAGAGGTTAGGGGAGGGGAAGAAGAAACAAGATGAATGCCATGTTAATGTTAAGTTGGGGATACTGGTTTTGAGGATATGTGAGTTCTGTGTATTATACTTGTAACTTTTCTTGTACATTTGAATTCTTTCACAATGAATTATTAAAACACTAGAGGCTCCATGCACAAAATTTGTGCATGGACGGGGGGAGGGGTTTCCTCAGCCCAGCCTGCACCCTCTCCAATCTGGGACACCTCGAGGGATGTCTGACTGCCCCTTTAGGCCTGATCCCAGTAGGATCAGGCCTAAAGGAGCAGTCGGAGATCTCTCTCACAATCCCGGACTGATGTCTCCCAACTGCTTGCCTGCCTGCCTGCTTAATTGTCCCAGTAGGATTAGGCTTAAATGAACAGTTTGACATCCCTCTCACAATCCAGGACTGCTGTCTCTCAACTGCTCACCTGCCTGCCTTCCTGATTGCCCCTAACTGCTTCTACCTGCCAGCCTGATCACCCCCTAACCACTTAACTGCCAACCTGATTGATGCCTAACTGCTCTGCTGCTGGCCTAATTGCCCCTAACTGCTCTCTCCTACAGGGCTGGGTCTCTGCCAACTGCCCTCCTCTGCCAGCTTGGTCACCCCTAATTGCCCTCCCCTGCTGGCCATCTTATGGTGGTCATATTGTGTCCACATGGGGGCAGCCATCTTTGACCACATGGTGGCAGTCATCTTGTGTGTTGGAATGATGGTCAATTTGCATATTACTTTTATTAGATAGGATTATTAGTTAGGATAGAGGCCTAGTGCATGGGTGGGGGCCAGCTAGTTTGTTCAGAAGGGTATCCAGGATCAGGTAGGGGTTACCTTGGGGCTTGCAGTGGCCTGGGCAAGGGGCCTTGGTGGTTTCCAGGCTGGCCACATCCCCCAGCAACCCAAGTGGAGGCCCTGATATCTGAGATTTATTTATCTTCTATATTTGAAACTTGTAGTTTGAATGAAGGCCAGGGCCAGTCAGTAAGCTTGGCTTCCTCCATTGCCAGGGAAACACAAGCCTCCTGCTCCCTTCGTGGCTGCAGCTATTTTTGTTGGGATTTATTTATCTCCCATAATTGAAACTTTGTAGCCTTTAGCAGAGGCTTGGACTGACCAGGGTGTGTGGGAAGTGTGGCTTCCTCCATTGACATGGAAACCCAAGCCTCCTGATCACTCCATGGCCACAGCCATCTTGAATTAATTACATACTCGCTCCTGATTGGCTGGTGGCCATGGCTAGTGGGCATAGTGGAGGTGTGGTAAATTTGCATATTACTCTTTTATTAGATAAACTAGAGGCCCATTGAATGAAGATTTGTGCAATAGGACTTACTTTCCCTGTCTGCTGGCACTGGTTTTCCTCCAGCACCTGGGACCCAGGCCTTCGATCTGGCTGCAATAGAGAAGCCAGGTCTCTTCAGTCTTCAGTCATCTTCAGTCTTCAGTCTTCACTCGGGCCAGAGCCTTCAGTCTTGGCTCCATGCCTGTGTTTGTAAATTAACCCACCATCTTTGTTGGGTTAATTTGCATACTCATTCCTGACTGGCTGGTGGACATCATGGATGTATGATCAATTTGCATCTTTCTCTTTTATTAGTGCAGATTTTAAAAATTGTAGCTCATTTGTCTTTGGAATTAGAACTGAAGTTAATTGCCATTTACATAGAGATGAGTGACCCTAAATAAGTCACTCAATTTCTCAGCATCTTCACTTTTCTCAACTCAAAATTAGTATATACTCTGATGCTTTTCTTTTGAGAATTTAATATAATATATAGAGAAATATACCTGGCACATGATAGATATCCAATTAAAAATGGTTGTTGTTACCATGGGAAATAATATGTGCAAATTACCAAAGAAATGTGCATTTTTTTCAGACATCAACATCAGCAGATAATAGATAGCTGCTATCTAAAATATGAAGCATGGGAGAATGAAGGGATTTGACTCAGATCAACAAATGTCTAATGAGTAGTGTCAAAGTTCCAGGAAACAAGTTTAGGATCAGAGATTCAGAGACAAATTAAACATTTTTTAATCCATAAAAAGTTTCCAGTCTATTAAATAAGAAAGCTAAGAAACAAGTTAACTGCCCTGTAGTGTCAAATACGATATGACAGAGGTAAAAACAAGGTGTTGTGAAAATAAAAGTGAAGTCCACCTAATTAATTTGTTGCTAATGGTGACAGTATAAGTGAACAATGTGAATTTATCAGAAAAAAAATCTGCAAGAAATTTTATAAACCAAACTTCTGTCTTATTTCTACTGAAACTAAAATGTATTTTTTGCATATTCTTGAAATTTGAGTAGTTTATCTTTTAAAAAATATTTAGTTGTCTTCGTAATGGACAACTTCTTAAGGACAACTAAAAGAGCCCTGTAAAT
This sequence comes from Antrozous pallidus, assembly GCA_027563665.1. Classification (NCBI taxonomy): domain Eukaryota; kingdom Metazoa; phylum Chordata; class Mammalia; order Chiroptera; family Vespertilionidae; genus Antrozous; species Antrozous pallidus. The sequence continues at coordinate 51,201,165 of CM050520.1, read as the reverse complement.
ATAAGCAATGCTTTTACCTAAAATGTCCATTAAAGTGAATATCATTATTTAAGAATAGGGCCCAAAAGATCTGTTTTCTAAATTAAACTCATTTGTTTCTTTCTTATTATTTTCCCTGAACATTATTTAAAGCACTTGGCTCATAATTTGTTTAGAAAATATGCCCAAATGGTCAGTATGTCACAGACACAGTCCCAGACACTAAACGTAGAACAGTGGATAAGACTACTAGTAATGAAACACACATTCAAGAGGATCAGATCGTTGCAGGAGTTGGAAGTAAGGTAAAATAGGAATTAATAAATGGGCAAGACAATTTCAGATAGTGATGAAAGCCAGGTTTAAAATGAAAAGGGTGACAGAATATGAAATGACTGAGTATCTACTGCAAGATAGCTAAGAAAGAACACTGTAATAAAGGAAAACCTGATTGCAGTGGGTAGGCCATGTAGACATCATAGAGGTAGGTATCCTAAGAAGAAGAAATAGCAAGGACAAAAGCTATAATGAAGAAAAAAAAATTTTTAAGGAGGGAGAATAGGGCCAATATGGATAGAATATAACAAGGAATAGGAATTATTAAAGATTTTATAAGTGATAATGAAGCTTGGAATAGGATGATAGCACTGAATATGGGCAGCAGTAGATATATTAAACTATTTATTTTGGAAATTATCAATTCAAGGTTGGCATTTATCTTTTATGCACTTTAATTTCCACTTATGCTAATGACTTGACAATCTTCAGGATGTATTTATGCCTTTCATAACTCATTTGTTTCTAAAGCCTATGGTTCTCTGCTTCCAGATCTTTCCCTGAGATATATCTACTTTCCAGTCAATAAGTCATATCTATACTAATAAAAGGATAATATGCTAATTAGACTGGGAGACCTTCTGGACAAGGCCATGGTGGTGGGGCTGAGGCAGAGGTGGTTAGGGGTGATCAGGCCAGGAGGAGAGGGCAGTTGGGGGCAAACAGGCTGGCAGGGGGAGCAGCTGGGGTTGAGCAGGCTGGCGGGGATGAGGCAGTTGGAGATAATCAGGCCAGCAAGGGGGAGAAGTTGGGGGTGAGCAGGCCAGCTGGGGAGTGGGCAGATGGGGGCTAGCAGGCTGGCAGGCAGAGTGGTTAGGGGTGATCAGGCAGTCAGGCTGGTGAGCATTGAGCCTGACTCTTCGCCTGGCCTTCGTGACATAGCCCCGGCCTTTTTAGTAGGTCATTTCATCCTCCTTCTTTGCAAGTTGCTTTTCATCCTTTAGCATCATAAAGGTCAAGCACCATAAAAATTTCTCTGTTAACTACTTATATAAAGATAATGTCAATAAATATTTGACAATTAAGTATGATAATAACTGACTTTTTAGTGAGAGTCAGGAACTCACCTGAATGTTTCACATATATAAATGCATTTAATTTATGCAGTAATCCTGTGAGTTAAGCTGGGTCATTAATTGTATTTGGTGAAACACACACACACACACACACACACACACACAAAAAAAAACAAAAACAAAAAAAACACAGAGGCTAAGTTTGTGTTACTTGCCCCAAACCAACAGTTAATGAACAGAAACAGCAGATTCTATGCTTGGAATATGATTCCAGAGCTTGGGCAAACTGTGCTATGCTTCCCTCCTGTGCGAATTGAGTAGGTTCATCAACTATTGAGTCTTCATACCACTGACTTCAGAGTTATAACTCTATTGAATCTGTCCCCTACTTCCCAAACCCACCTAATTCCCTCCTATGGTCAATGTTTGCATTTGGATACTCTTTAAATTCAAATTGCACAATAATTATCATGACAAATAATGAGGTAAAATACTGGCCAAGTGGGAGCACTTTGAGTTGCAAAATGTAAAATGGGTCATGGAATATGATGGAGGTGAAGAAATGGAGGCGTAGTTTCCTATGATGCCTTTTGTAAAGTGTAGAGGAGGGTCTTAGCACTTAACAACACATGTGGGGATGCACAATATTTACTGTTCAGGCCACTTCTCAAACTCCGTTAAATCTGTAAAGTTATGCCTGATCCCCGAAAAAGAATATAATTTTATCTTCCTTTGAACCCTTGTTGCGCTCTCTCTCCTATAGGTCTTATAGTGAAGGCTTGACCTTACCTTGTGGGGAAGAAAAGGGAAACTATGAAAGCAGCATGGCAGTGCAAAACACAGTGGCTAAACAGAGGAAGACAATGCAAACATAAGCCAGGGATGTGTGAAAACCTGGGGAGCCCTTTCTTAGTAATTAGATAAGGACATAGTCTCTCCACTCTGAGGTGATTACAGTTAGGTAGGCTCTGATTTTGGATCATCTGTCTGTCTGTCACTAAGAATATCACTAGAGGTTCTTACTCTTTTTTTTTTTTTTTTTGGGTCAAATTACTTTTTTTTCTTTTTTTTTTAATTTTATTTACAATATAACTTATATTTAATAGTAGTACATATGTTTTCCTCCCTCCCCCAATATCCTCCCCCCAGCCTCCCCTACCCCCCAGCACATGTCCCCACCTGCCTCCCTCCCCACCCCAGAGTCTTTCATTCATTGGTTATGCTCATATGTATGCATACAAGTCCTTCGGTTCATCTCCCCCAGCATCTGCCTCCCCTCCACTCCAGCCTTCCCCCTGTAGCAAGGCTGGACAGCCCGTTCGAGGTTCTTACTCTTGACCAATACCCTCCCCCCAAACCCCCAGGGTGCTGCATGCCTGCAGGGCCCAGGCATTAGTGGACAGCCACCTCAAGCCTGGGAGGGTAGTGGTGTTCATCAAGCTCACCTGCCCCTACTGCAGACAGACTGAGGATCTCTCTCCTCTGCAAGTATCCCTTCAAAAAACAGTCATTGGTATTTGTCAGCATCACAGTCATCAGGAACACAGAGAGGTTTCAAGATTATTTGCAACATCTTACAGGAGCCAGCACAATACCTCAAATCTTTATGAGTAAAGAGTGTATAGGTGGATGCAAAGATCTAGTAGACATGGATAAAAGTGGGAAACTGATGGTGTGGCTGATAGAAATTGGAGCTCTGCAGCTATAATTACATAGGAGACCCAGGCTGTCATCTCCTTTGAGAGCTGGATAGCACTGTGAACAGTGGCAGTACTTCCAGTGGATGGGTCTGGGGTGACCTTTACCTAGTAACTGATTACTTAGATCTTCTGAAATAGCTAAACCAACAAATGGGAGAGTTCTCGGCAAAAATAGGTTTTTCTTCTTTCTATTCTATTGAAAGTGGACCCACTTGCCATAAACCACAGGTCTGAGATGGTGGATAGACTTCTTGGGTTTCTTCCAGATTGGCCATTGGGTTTCAATAGACCATGACAAGTTATGGCTCAGGATTATCTTACTGACCCAAAAAAGTTCTTTCTCTTTTTTATGTGGTTCTTACTATTATTAATGTGCCAGGACTCCTACCTCTAAGCCAGTGTTTCCCAACCAGTTTATCCCAGGCTCCCTAGGATGAATTTATAGTTAATTTGATGCAACTGCCTGAAAATCATTTTATGGAGTTTGAATTTATAGTTTGAATTTTGAAATCAATAAGTATTTCGAATATGCTTTTCCAAACTCCATGTGTCTCCCCGTTCTATCTTAAGAATCACTGTTCTTAATCTTAACAACTCACAGATATCATAAGAAATGCTCAACAATTCTGGGAAGAGTCTGAGGACCTATTTGAGAAGGGCCACATGAAAAGTTAAGCACAGGGGGTCTTTACTTGATTTACAGGGCTCAGATGTACGTGCAGATACTGTGATGATGTGGCAACACTGTTTTGTAAGATAATCACCCAGGCACTCCTGCACAAGTGTGTATAAATTTGTTTAGATGATAAACAAAAGTTAAGTTTAAAACATTATCATAAAAATCTCCCAAGAATATCTGTGAAAGTAGCTCTATTTGAGTAATACTACTTTAAATGATTTTATCACCTTTTATCCCATACTCTATGAACACTTAAGAATCCCTCATTATGAAGTTTGTTCTAGAATTACAAGATTAATTTAACTTCCTTTTGTAATCTTTAGGGTGAAAGGTTAATTTTTTTTGTAATAAAAAAGCAGTCACAGATGACTGACTTTTTTGTCCAATTATCTTCTGTGTTCTCAAGTCCTTAAGGAATGATACTAATGTGAATGCATCAATTTGAAGCTTTATTCGTGTTTGTTACCCTGCCATTCTAAATAAAAGGACATACTATTCACTGAAAAAAAAAAAAGAGAATGTCACTAGACATGTCACTGATATACTAGTACTATATGTTTTCAAGGTATGGTATCAATTACATCTAGGTAGTGGTCCAGTTATGTAGTAGAACCGGGGTATTAGTATATTTAAGGGATACAAGAACTAAACAAGACTGGGATATAAAAGGGCAATTTAATTTAAGGTATAGTTAAGCAGCTCTCTTGCTAAAAAGCAGGCACTGTGTTTTTGATAGCACAGGAATACAGGGTGTGACAAAAGTAAGGTTACAGCACAAAAGTAGGTTCATAGTGGTTTTTATGGAAATAATGTAATGATTAAATTATAATAATACAAGAATAAACTGTGTTTTATGTATTCACAACATAAAGTTACTTGTGCTCCACACTCTATTAGATCCTATCATTTGCTGCAATGACATTTGCTGAAATGAGACAATTTACCAGTACAAGTGTTATTAAAAGTTTACAAATACCTAATTAAAAATCAACAAAATATCTGAATAAATATTTAACAAAAGATATTCAAATGGCTCATAAACACATGAAAGTATCTCAATATCATTAATTATCAGGTAAATGCAAATCAAAACTGTAGTAACATAGCATTTGCCCACTAGGATGACAATAATAAAATAGATAATAAATGTTGGAAAGGGTGTGGAGAAATTCATTGCTGGTGGGAATGTAAGTGGTATAACTGCTTTGACTTCCTTTGGGACAGTCTTACAAAGGTTAAATATAAATTACCATATGATCCTGCAATCCACTCCTAGAAATCTACCCAAGAGAATGAAGACACACAAACACTTGTATGTGAATGTTCATATAAGTGTGATTTATAATAATTAAAAACTGAAAACAACCCAAATGTCTATCAACTTGTAAATAGATTTAAAAAAATGTCTTATCACATCAAGAAAAAGTGATACATTCTAAAACATGACTGAACTTCAAAAGTATCTCTGCTAAGTACAAAAAGCTAGATATAAGACTAGATGCTGCATGATTCCCTTTATATTAAAAGTCTAAAAACATCAAATCTATAAAGACTGAAAGTAGATTAGTGGCTTCCTGAGGCTGAGGATGAGAACAAGATTAGCTTCAAGGTGCAAGAGGGATATTTTTTCTAGTAATGAAAATGTTCTAAGATCAGATTATACTAACAGTTTCAAAACTGAATTTACTAAAAATCATTTAATTGTATGGCATACTACAGTCTCAGCAACCAGGCACAGAACTGGAAGTGTCTGGGAGTGGCCTGGTTTCCTGAAGATTAAAATCGATATTTACAGAAGGAAAGCCCTACTTTGGCCCTGAAGGACTGAATACTTCATCTTCTATAATTTCTCTGTGGGATCCTGCAGAAGCACCCTTACTGTAAGCAATAATTATATTACCAAAAATTAGTTTCTTTGATGACTAGTCTAGTATGCACATGGAATAATCTTATAGAAAAGCATATGAAGTCTAAAGAGATTCACTTTATACTCACAAATAAAATAAGAGGAAGATTGGACAAGTCTTGTAGGGAGTGATAAGGGAGGAAAGCCACAGGAGCAGGTCCACAAAGCAGTGGGGGCGTTAAGAATGAAAACCCTTGGGCAAGTACTTTATTAGAGGTCAGATTTGACTATATAAACAAATATTGTGAAGGGGATTTCATTGGTATGTTTGAATGACACTAGGTCACAGTCAGGAGAGTGCAGGCAGGGGTGCCAACAGCCTGATTCTGGGGATGTTGAGGCAACAGGAAAATAAGAAGTTTTAAAAACTTACAATGTACACCTTTTGTGAAACTTTTCCTGACATCTCACCTTTGTTTGACTTGTCCCTTCTTTGCAAGGGTTGCCCTACTCCCTTACTGGTTTCTCCTGAGGAAATTTTCTAAATACATCATTTGCATAAGAATCCATGTGTTTGACTCTATTTGGGGAACCTGACTTAAGGCACCTCCTGTGTCCCACTCACCTCTCATCAGCTTCCAGGGCTGCAGACCCCTGAAGAGTCGCCATGACTGCAGGTCAACCTACACCTTCTCCCTGCCACCACACTGCACTCCCCTGGCTCTGCCACTCTGCCTCAAGAAAGGCCAGTAGTCCTCATATTAGCAAAATAATAGGACTTCATTTTCCCTAATCACCTTGAGAAGCCTGTTAATGTGACTATACCCTGAGTGGTTGTGATGGTCAGTGGAGAGGGGTGGGGACAAGTGACCTTGTCTAGATTCTATATATAGATACCAAAGGGAGAGCCTTGGTCAATCCCTGGAATTCTACCTGTCCAGGTGAAAGTTCAAAGAAGGGAAATGAAGACATATAATGAGTACTGTTGATATCTCACACTGAGCCTAGATTCCTTCTTATTAACTGGAAAAGATGTGGACTTATATTATACTTCCACATGCAAAATTCTGGTTCTAACTTTAAAGGAACAATAGATGCAACTTTGTTTCATAAGCCAAAGTGAAATGTTTTGCATAATAATTATATGATGAATTTCCAGAATGATTTAATGGTTTTGTATTATTAAAGGAATTTAGAAAAAAATACTTTCAAGATGATGCCTTCATTGTCAAAGATATTTTATGAGCTACCAAAGAATATTTTCTCATTCTTCCCTTTTAATTTTTTTGTTAAAGAAAAAAACACAAGAAAAACAAAAAGTATCTTCCCATAAACTTTATCACAATAATAATTTATAAATATTTTTAGAAGGATCTCCCATGTTAAAATTTTTAAAATTTTTAAATTTATTTATTTTAAATTTATTTTTATTGATTAAGGTATTACATATGTGTCCTCACTTTCCCATTGCTCCCCAACCCCCCTCCTACGCATGCCCTCATGCCCCTGTTGTCTGTGTTCATTAGTTAGGCTCATATGCATGCATACAAGTCTTTTGGTTGATCTCTCCCCCTTACCTCAACTCTCCCCTACCTTTCCTCTGAGGTTTGATTGTCTGAAAGATCCTTCTCTGTCTCTGAATCTGTTTTTGTTCGTCAGTTTAGGTTGTTCATTATTTTCCACTAGAGGCCCTGGCTGCTGGCACCAGTTTTCCTCCAGCACCTGGGACCCAGGCCTTTGTTCTGGCCGCTGCCTCTGTTTTCGCTCTGGCCAGAGTGTTCACTCCATTTGCAGCCTTCAGTCTTCTCCACTCTGGCTGGAGCTCTGCTTCTATAGCTCCCTCTGCCCCCTGCCCTCCCCCTCATAACAGACATCCCACTCTGCCTGGCCACACCATGCCTGTGTATGCAAATTAACTTGCCACCTTTGTTGGGTTAATTGAATGCTAACTCCAGATTGGCTGGTGAGAGTTGTGGAGGCATGGGCAATTTGCATATTTCTCTTTTATTAGTGTAGATAAATGAGTGAGATCTTGTGATATTTATCTTTCTCTGACTGTCTTATTTCACTTAGCATAATGCTCTCCAGTTAAATTTAATGTATTTATTTATCTGTTTGTGTGTTTTGTCACTCTTTTGGTTATGTCATCAAGATTATAAAAGGAAGAACCTAGAGCTCTAGGCAAGTACCTAAATTACACCATCAGTGTAATAAACCTGAAAGCATTTGGGAAAAAAACGTCCAAAAATACAATTTTGCAGATGTCTTTAAAAATCTAAATTTTCCCAAATATGAAGCATTTTTTGAGAAACTATATAGACAGTTTATTTATAGACTAAGTTTCTAAATTTTTTTAAATAATAAAATTAAAAAGTTAATCAGCATAATGTCAGTTGTATCACTATTTTTATTTTCTCCTCCCCCCCTTCTTTTCTTTTTATATCCCCACAGTAACAAAAACTGACTTTGTCAAAGCCTGTCCCTAAAACATCTCATTTTTAGGCTTAGAAAAAAGTTTATACAAAATGCTAAGATGTTTCTTCTTAATCATTTCCTCATACTCAAAGGCAATCTGGGGACTATGAGAAGTATGAAAAGTTTATGCTTAATCAAAGAACATTTGTGACAATTACTAAAAATTATTTTTCCAAAAATTAAAACAAAATTATTTTCCTCTCCCCATTCTCCCCTAAATGATAATCATGTGTAACTATTACTCATGTCAAAATATATTTCCTCACAAAGAAGAAGACTGGTAAAAGGGTCTGTCAATTTCCCTTTGTTCTTTATTTACAGTTATGAGAGAAAAATGATTTATGATTACTATAATTATATCTCTCCTTAGAAGAGCTGCACTAATTACATAATTTTAGCCATTTTTTTTCTTTTCACAGGCACTTAGTTAATCTAAATTGAAGTGTATTTAGCAATTTTGTACCCAGTTACTTTTTAAACCTCTGTGTGGGTCACAGATTGAATGGCCTAGCATCACTAATGTCTCTAATCTGTTCATCATGTGCTTAAGTTAAACACTGGGCCTATATATTCACAACTGTGATGTAAAGAGTTTCCTTAGAGAGATAGAATCTTCATTTTTGTTTTCAGGGAATTTAGATGAAATGAGTTTAGGGCAAAATGTTTTATAACCTGTAGTTACATTATAATGTCTGTAGTTACACTGTAATGGTGATGAACCTTAGGAGTCAGTCTGGGATGTATTAGATAAATTAATATTACCAGTAACCTAGTTCTTTCATATTATAAGTTTACATCACACTAGTAACTGGGTTTTTCTATTGTCTTTTATGCAGTCAGTTCTCTCTCTTTCTATTTCTCTCTTTCCCTCCCTCCGTTTTATGGTCATTCTGTTGTTGCCTTCTCTACTCAAAAACTGCTAGGGGCCATAGAGATAACAGAATATTGTTTCAAATTTAAAATTTCCTTGAAATGAAATTTTGTGGTGTTTGCTTTAAAGAATATTGAAAAGGAAGTACTACTTTCCTAAGATAGTTATTTAAAGCATAGGATTTAGAAAAGTAGTGATTCAATTCAATTTCACATAAATTGAGTTCCTAACTTAGGTAATGGTCTGTAGAAAGGGCTATAGAAGAAAGAACACACATGAGGAAGACAGTATTAAATATCTACTCATTTACAATCTAGTGGGACAACAACAACACTCTAAAAAATAATTAAAAAACATATATATCACTCAACCTTTTAAAATTAATTTCTCATTTGTAATGTTATATTGCCCTCTCAACAGCTCTGAATAATAGGCAAGAAACTTGCTATAACCTCCCCGCCCCCCAGTTTGCATGTAAAAAGGGGGTGGTGATGGTGAGATAAATTAAATGAGCTGCTTAGGTCACTCTGCAGAACCACAGGATGGAACCAAGACTGACAACTCCTATCATTCCAAAGGTTATGGAATTGTGTAGAAGACTTAGCACATTTGGACTGTTCAGTCACAGACCCTCCTTACTATATTAGAGTAGAAATCTCTTATCATTTCTTTGTTCTCTCTCGCAGCATGCAGGACCTTCAGAGAAACATAAGTAGCACTGGAGCAGAGTGGCAATAACTCTCTTTGATTAATGAAACTAATGAGAAAATATTTTAGTAAAAAAGACAAAGTTTGATTATTAACCAAGTTAATACCATCAGGTGTACCTTACAATGAAGAAGCAACCCTGTTGGAAAGTTAGCGAAGGATCTGCATGACAAATGATATAGTGGGTTGAATAGGTCCCTGAAAATTCATGTCCACCTGGAATCTCACAATGAGGCCTTACTTGCAGGCCAGATTTTTGAAGATGTAATGTGGATTAGGATGAGCCTTCAATTTAATGACTTGTGTTCTTATATGAAGAGGGTTGGACATACAAAAACACACAGAGATGGAGGGATAAAGGCCAAATAATGATGGAGACAGAGGTGGGAGTGAACCAACTATAAGACAGAGAATGAATAGAATTGCTGGGACCACCAGAATCTAGAAAGAGTCAAGGAAGGATTTTCCTCAGATCCTTCAGAGGGAGCATGGCCCAGCTTGTTTTCAGATTTCTAGCCTCCAGAACTGTGAGAGAATAAATTTTCTTTGTTTTAAGCAACCCAGTTTTTGACATCTTGTTATGGCTACCCAAGGAAATTAGTACACATGGAGACCTAGAAGAAAGAGAAGCAGCAATAGCCTCCCCCTGAAATTAGGAAGGTATACTTACCTCAGGAAAAGTATTGGGAGAAGGTGTGTTTGCGAGGCAGGTGAAGAAGTGGGTGATAGGAAGAGTTGTCAAGAAAAGAAATTTTATCAGATGACTGTAATATTCCATCTATAATTTATTCAGTTTACATGTGTTTTCTCTATTGATTCTCATCACAATTATATTACCTAAGTATTATACTATTTTAAAATCAATGCTTCAATAGGCTAGATGTCTAGCTCAAAGTCACAAAATAATAAATGACAAAATCAGAAACCAAATCCCCAAATCCATATAGGTATTCTTTGCCTTTAAGTCTGTAATAAAAATAGCCCTCCAAGAATATAGTAAATATTTCTTCTCTCGAGATGTTTTTAACTAGTTAGGACACACTAATAGGGAACTCTCTCGAGAAATAGTCTTCTCTGGGCAGAAGATGGAATTGGGTATCCTAAAAAGTCTTTTCCAAGTCTCATTACTCTCACTCTGTACAAGGCACTGACTAAATTAAAGTTCATTATCATTTTATTCTAAAAATTAACTGAAAAACAAGATTGATTGACATTTCATAGGTATTCAACATTTAAATGCAGGAACTTAGGAGACCTCAGATATACCTTAAAACAGAAGCTTTTCTTAAGAAAGTTATTACTGTGTGTGTGTGTGTGTGTGTGTGTGTGTGTGTGTGTGTGTTTTCAGTGAAATACTCTGTACAAAAACCTATGCTTTCTAAAAATGTCATACAGCTGCTCTTTCCATGTTGATACCTTTAGTACATTCATGACCATGTAGGCAATATGCAGGCTTCCTCACTTGGAAGAGAAAAGAAATATTTTGTACCTTACCCACATTCCTCTGTGGTCACACAGAAATTCTGGTTCATTTTCTTTGCCTTTTAAATGTACTGATTCTGACCTTTATTTACCATGGATAAGAAGAAGACTAAAATTATGATCATAGTTGAAAGGATCTTTAGGCACTTTGTCTCTTCTGATGCACACTACAGCACATGGTGCATCATGTTTCAAAAAATAAAGCATCTAACAATGAAAGTGACTGCACAGAAGCACAAGTGTTGAGAGTCAGGGTTGAATTTATAATTCTGCAATGTTACATCAATCCTTTAAAAATGATTATCCCTTCATCTTTTCCCATTGCTTTTTTCCCCTCTTTTTTTTATTAATTAAAGTATTATATATGTGTCCTTATTCCCACATTGTCCCCGCACCCACCACTCATGCTCCCAACCCCCTGCTGTCTGTGTCCATTGGTTAGGCTTATATGCATGCATACAAGTCCTTTGGTTGACCTTTACACCTTACCCCCAACCTCCCCTACCTTCCCTCTGAGATTTGAGCATCTGATGGATGCCTTTCTGTCTCTGGATCTGTTTTTGTTCATCCGTTTTTGTTGTTAATTATAACAAAAATGTCACACAAGCACAGAGAGTCTCAAACAAGATGAATGCCATTGTTTTTTAAAGAGAGTGGAAGGGAGAGAGGTATGTGTAAGAGATGCTGGTTGCCTCCCCCAATCACCTTGACCAGAGACAAGGACTGAACCTGCAATACAGGTACTTGCCCTTTTTAAAATAAATAAATAAATAAATAAATAAATAAACAAACAAACAAACAAACAAGCAAATAAATAAATATTTATTGTTCAGATTATTACAGTTGATCCCCTCCACCCAGTTTCCACCCCACCCCAGGCCCTTACCATCTCCACTGTCCTCATCCATAGGTGTACGATTTTTGTCCAATCTCTTCCTGCACCTCAAACAGCCCCTTCCCACCAAGAATTGTCAGTCTGCTCCCTTTCTATGCCTTTAATTTTATTACATTCACCAGCTCATTCTGTTCATCAAATTTTTTATTCACTTGATTTTTATATTCACTTGTTGGTAGTTATGTATTTGTTGTTACTTTATTGTTCATAATTTTTATCTTTACCTTTTTCTTCTTCTTCCTCTTCTTAAAGAATACCCTTCAGCATTTTGTATAATACTGATTTGGTGATGATGAACTCCTTTAGCTTTTTCTTATCTGTAAAGCTCTTTATCTGACTTTCAATTCTAAAAGATAGCTTTGCTGGGTAGAGTAATCTTGGTGGCAGGTTCTTGCTATTCATCACTTTGAAAATCTCTTGAAAATCCTTTCTGGCCTGCATAGTTTCTATTAAGAGATCAGCTGAGAGCCCTGTGGGTACTCCCTTGTAGGTAACTAACTGTTTTTCTCTTGCTTATTTTAATATTCTCTCTTTGTCTTTTGCTCTTGGCATTTTAATTATGATGTATCTTGGTGTGGTCCTCTTTGGATTCCTCTTGTTTGAGGTCCTTTGTGCTTCCTGGACTTGTAAGTCTATTTCTTTCACCAGGTAGGGTAAGTTTTTTGTCATTATTTCTTCAAATAGGTTTTCAATATTTTGCTCTCTCTCTTCTTCTGACACCCCCGTAATTTGAATGTTGGCACACTTAAAGTTGTCCTAGAGGTTCCTTACACTTACTTAATATATTTGGATTCTTATTTTCTTTACTTTTCTAGTTGGGTGTTTTTTTTTGCTTCTTCATATTTCAAATCTTTGACTTGATTCTTGAGGTCCTCTAGTCTGCTATTACATCTATGTATATTATTCTTTATTTCAGTCAGTGTATGCTTAATTTCTAATTGGTCCTATTTTATATTCTTGAGGGTCTCACTAAATTTCTCAGAGGTTTCTAGAAGAGACTTGAGTAACCTTATAAGGTTGGTTTTAAACTCTATATACAGTCATTTGCTTTCTTCTATTTCTTTCATTAGTAACATGTTTATTTGTCTCCACATTTTGGCTGCTTTCCTGTGTTGATAGAGTGGCTTTGTGTGCTAGGTGTCTTATTGGGCCCAGTGGGTCAGCCTCCCTAATTACCTGAGGTTGGCACTATTGATGCACCCCTTTAGGGGCTGTGTGCACAGTCTTGTTGTAGTTAAGTATTGGTTGTTGTTGGTATCACTGGGAGGAATTGACCACCATGCCACTTGGCTATGAGGACCAGCTCTGTCTACAATGGGAGAACTGCTGCGCTGGAGACACCCTTATGGAACAGGACTTGCTTCAGTGGGGCTTTAGTGCTCACTGAGTCTGCCCCCTGAGTGTGTCACTTATGGATGTGAAGAGTTTACTCTGGTATGGTCTCATTCTGACCACTTGGATATCCAAGGAGGTGCAAGTCAACCACTGCCTGAGGCCACCCAACAGAAGCTGCAGAGAGATCCACAGATTCATCCTCTTTGTTTTGGGGTTTAGAAGTGCCCAGATGAGGCCCAGCTGTAAAGCAATGCAGACTTCTGTGGAGCCTTAGTCCTTTTGGAAGCTTTGGATTTCTTTAACCCAGCAGCAGAGTATGAGATTTTGGATTGCAAAAGAACAGGCCATCCATATGCAAAAACCTTTGCTCACAGCTTGGATGGGGTTGCAAATTGGGTGGGATGGGGTCTCAGGGAATCATAAGGGCAGAGCAAAATGCAGTAGCTGACAATGTGCTCTGCCTCAGAGAGGTCTCGGGGTCTCTGGGTCCTGCTGCCCTGTGCAGGAATAATGATTGCTGCAGGCACCTCTGAGAGAAAGGGGCCCTTGTGTTCCTGTCCCAATGCCAGACAGTCCAGTTTCTCTCCATATGACCCTGTATACCCAGAGTCTTTCCCAGAATTGGAGTTTAGAGCAATTGGGATATTGTATGTCTCTAAACCTTTTGTTTGCTATCTGTCTTCCACAATGCTGTCAAGACCATCTGTCTAAAGCTCAACTATGATAACATCATTCAATTGATGAAAATCCTTTAGTAGCTTCCAAGTGCTCTCTGGATAAAGCCCATACTCTCTAGTATAGTGTGCAGGTCCCTTGGTGATCTGGGCCCAGTCCCACCTCCCTCTTTCCCATTTCCCCATGCCTGTCTCCTCCCTATTCTCCCTCCCACATATACACTCTGTCACTATTTGCTCTGGCCATAGTATACTATTTTCAGTTCAAAGAGGACTGTGAATTCTTTACTTTTGTAGATAGTTATCTGTCTGAAATATTTGTCCAACTGTTCTTCATGTTTCATCGGACAGCACATTTTCTCTCTGCAGCATTCTCTGAGTACTGACTCCAACCTTAACCTGACTACTGGCCCACCCTGGGTCATTAGTTCATTGTCCACCTGTGCTATCTCATACTATGATAGTTGTTTCTTATTACAGAGTCATGTCTTCAGAAACCAAATTCTAGAGACATGTCTTACTCTTTTATTTGTGTGATTCAATAAATGTTTTATATATGAATTAGTGAATAAAAATAAATAGCCTTTATCAGGCATAATATGTTTGATATTATAAACTTAAAATATAGGATATACACATAAATATAATTCTGTATTTTGGGCAGAAAAATTTCCATAGTTACTTATGCTCTTTTGATTAGATCTTCTAGTTATTTTTTTTATTGGCTCCTCTTCACAATTCCATCCAACTATGCTAATATCACTTTAACAGTGTCTATAAAATTATTTTAAAAATCCCATGAAACTAGGTTACTGTGTTTGAATAGAAGAGGCTGTTTGTTTATTTTTAAATATATTTGTTATTGATTTCAGAGAGGAAGGGAGAGGGAAAGAGAGATAGAAACATCAATGATGAGAGAGAAGTAATGATTAGCTACCTCCTGCACACCACCTACTGGGGACCAAGTCAACAACCTGGGCATGTGCCCTGACCTGGAATCAAACTGTGACCTTTTAGATCATAGGTTGACACTCAACCACTGAGCAACACTAGCTGGGCAATAAGGCTATTTTTATGTGACATATTTTGATGTTCTGAGAAGCTTACCCTGAGTCAAGATGCTGCCAAAGTTTGATGGAGATAGTCAAAGGAGGGCCTGGCACTTAAAAAGGTCAGAGAAGTTAGGTATGACTACATTGTTCACAAATGGCTGAGGCTATCAATATGTTGGAAATATCCATCCCAACGGTGCTGGTGCTTGAATGTGTCAGCTTCAGCCCCAGGGAGCTCTGTGCTCAGAATGACTTCTGCATCACTTCTTGCCTCCTCTTGCCCCACATATTTCTGTTAAGATACCCACATATTCACTTGGTGCCCTACCTAGATCTTTTTAGGGATCTCATCAGACAAGCCTCATTTCTGAAAACCTCAGCTTCTTCATGTGAGGAAAAAAAACTCTGACAGGGTTTAAAATACTGTTTCTGCACAATTATTCTAGGCTTAGAAGGGAAGAATGGAACAAGGAAAGACCTATGCCTTGATTTGACTCAGGATTTAAATTTGAATGAAAAAAAATCTTCACATTATTTAATTAATTTATTCAGTAAGTGCTTACTCCATCTTAGATAAAGATTATAGACAAGCATGTGACAGTTTCTTTCCTAGATGGTCTAACTGTCTGAATGGGGATAGGATAGGCAGGCAAGTAATAGAATACTATTAAACAGCACCATAAATGATTACAATTATTGGAACTAATTTATTCATCAGAAAGCATTTCCTTAGTATACATTATGAGTTTGGCTTTGTGTTTATAAATAAAATATTTGTGCACTCAAGAGACTTTCAATACTAAGTTAAAGAAAATACTAAGATAAAAAATAATATTACAAAGAAAAATATACTATAAAAGGAGGAATTCTAGGGGGCCTATTATTTATCCATATTATTTCTGGATAATAATTTGCTTATAGTAAAATAACGTGATAATTCTCCGAACTGGAGGCCATGTTTTGCTTATACCATTTGTATAAGGCAATGGAGAAAAGGTGAAAATACAGACAGAACTTCAAGAGTATTGGATTATACTTTCCACTTGTTCCCTAAATACCTATATGGCTTTGCAGAATAATTTCAACAGTGAACACTCCAATAGTTTTGGGTCTGTCATTCAAAGGCAGAACTTAATGAGAATTTGCCAATAACTAGGTTATAGATAAAACATCAACTACCCAGCAGGTCTACAACCAAGCCACAGATCAATAATCTTAGAGAGCTTATTTAAAAATATAGATGCTGAGGACATCCCAGGGATACTATCTGTGGTGACACCAGGGGTCTGTATTGAATACATTTCCTCTGTACATTAATTCTGATGCACCACTTTTTTGGAATCACAAACCTGCAGTTTTAGCACTACACTCTGGCATGGCATTAGAGACCCTTCATCCTCTGGCCCCGGATTTTCTCCCTAGAGAGATCTTTTGTTACAGCCATGCCCTCATCCCATCCCAGTACTCATAAACAGTCTGTATTCCAGGCTCACCTTTGCTTTCCACTGCTTTTATACATGCTACTTATCCTTCCTTTGAGACACATAAAACTAGAGATCCTCTTTTTGAGGCACAACCCAGGTTTCTCTTGCCTGAGAAGTATTCCTAACTCCTAAGCCAACTTTAGCTCTTTCTTCTCTATGTTCCCTGAGAGACAATTTATATTAACCTGGACTGAAAACAGATTTCTCTCTACTAAATCACAAGCATCATGATTATTTTCATTTATCTAGTACCAAATGGCTAATAATTTTTCTGGGAATATAGTAGATATTCAGTAAATAACCATGAGATACATAAATAGAACTTGTGAGAAGGTAAACAAGTTATCAAAATTAGGGCATAATGTCACAGTACAAATTTAGTCACAGAAGTGTTTTAATGTCAATATCAGGCAAACTGGGAGTTAAATAGTTTATTTGGACAGGGTAGAACCAGGTCTGAACTGAGTCTTTTATAAAGGTACTAGAGGCCCAGTGCACAAAATTCATACACTGGTAGGGTCCCTAGCAGCTACCAGATGCCAGCCAGGCACTCCTTCCCTTCCCTTGGCTGCCTGCCCCTGCTTCTGCTGACAGGAACCTCTCTCCCTGCTCCTGGCCAGCCCTGCTTCCTGGTCGAACTCCCAGATGACCTCCAGGTCAAGGGGACAATTTGCATACTATGCTTTTATTATATAGGATTAATCAAAGAAGATTTAATTTTAAAAACTTAACTTAAAAACCTAACTTAACTAATGCTTTGCAAACATGACCTATTTTATAGAATTGCTGCAGATCCTGGGTAGTTTAGGTGTCAAAGTAGTAGTCAAATGACCCCAAAAAGTCTACGACTACTACTACTACTACTACTACTACTACTACTACTACTACTGCTGCTACTAGTACTACTACTACTGCTACTACTACTACTACGATTCCCAACGCACTTAATGGAAAATGTGTCATCTGTATTTTTAAGTTTACCTAAGTTCTTATTGAATATTTTCCTTTCCTTTCTCATCTAGATTTGGGTTGTATCTTCCTCCTCTATAATAAAGTATCTCCTAACACTTAGATAAATACAAAATTTGTCATAGCCCTTTGATATGGGAATCTTATATCCAGGTAATTGTGGACCCCGTGGTTACCTTGGAATGATGTATAATTAAGAGAACATTATCTTTATGTGGAAATTATCTTTTTATTTTATTTTAGTAGATGATGCAGCAAGGTTAAGAGAAAATGTCGTATTTGTATTGTATAGAATCCACTAATTAACACCCAGACCCAATGCTGGCTGTCCAAATCTTCAGTATCCCCAGAATCATAGAACTATATTTTTCCATAATATATAATAAAGTAGCACATTCCCTCTAGGTATGTGCACTAATATGGACATGTCAAAGAGGAAGGCTGCCTGGGAGATAGGAGGTCTAAGCATGCATTCTAAAGCTACCACCAGGCCCTTCCAAAAATGTTCTCATTAAATGTTGCTAGACTTCTGTATCAGTAACTTTGGCTCTTCTTCCTACTGTTATCAGTCTAGATGTCCATTTGTTCCAGAATAAATGCATTGTCAAATTTAGAATTCTCTCTTTTTCAACTAGTATGAATTATTATATCCATAAGCCAGTGTGGATAGATACATTTCATCTCATAGCTGTGACCAATTTATGATCCAAATAGTGTGATGAAAAGTTTAAAAGTGGACTCACAGGGCAATACACAATTGGTCAGCTGTGTCCGTTCTATGGGCAAGAGTTGGGGAATGGCAGCTCTTGTTCTAGGTACTTTCCATCCCTGACACAAATCAACCTACAACATTCTCTCTCTCTCTCTCTCTCTCTCTCTCTCTCTCTCTCTCTCTCTCTCTCTCTCTCTCTCTCTCCCTCCCCCTCTCTTTCTCCACTTTATGGAAGGCATAAGCCCTTGTGGTTTTTGAGCATCAGCAAATTCAGTTTGGGAACCAAAAATCACAGAATGAAAAAAAGTACATTTATCCTTTTATTAGATGTTCTTGAACTTAAAAATTACAAAAAATTATTGATTCAATCAAGCGTTTGATGTGGGCCTAAGTGAGAAATGCAATTTTATGAAATCTTAAAAATCAGGTAGAGTATGAAGAAAGATTTTACATTTCTAAATTCATTATGAAGATAATTGGAACTCAGGGTAGTTCTAAAAGAAACAAATGAGGCCATATATATATATATATATATATATATATATATATATATATATATTTTGCAATATAAGTATAAAATGTTAGGTTTTGTGATTTGAACCATGCCATTTCCTATTAAAAAAGATTAAACACACAATCTTGATGCAATCAGGTAAAAGTATTTGTGAGCACAGTTTTATTTTCAATTCATTATATTTTTCTATGAATTTTAAAATTCAATTATCAGTAAAAACTGTAATTCTTTATTCTTGCAAAACTCTACAAAGCATAGTTAGAATTAATGTAGGTAATGAATTATTTACTTCTGAAATGAAAACACCTATAAGCATGGATTGGCAAGATTAGTTAAAATAATATCAAAGTATTAATGCACTGATTCACATATTTATTCCTTTTGTAATATGCATAGACATGCTCGATTTTAACATTAGACATAAAAATATTTACATGAATGTAATTTCTTATTTTTAGAGTGGCCCTGCAAATATATATTAGAGTATCACCCATTTTGCAGAGGAGTAGAACAAGAAGCAGATCTTGAAATGTTCTAGGCTTGCTCAGCAAATGCATGAGGAAAGAGCTGACCTGACTCAGACCTTTGGATTCCGAAGCCCCAACTTCTAGTCCACATTGTTTTTCAGGTCCATTTATAACACATGCATTTCAGAGAACAGAATGTCTCTTGTTAATGCATGATCAGTTAAAGCTAGTGAAAATGCACAATTTGATTTAAACACTATTTAAAAATAATTTTATCTGACAAATAATCTGTTTCTAAAATAATTTTCTATCAAGGCCCCACCATGACTCCTAATCCACCATGCTGTGTTTCCAAAATACAGGGTCACCATTGGGTTATGTGATTTGAGTCAATTCATACAAGTGCTTCAAGCCTCAGTTTCCACATCATGCAAGAGAGATGCTGGTACCCTAACAACCAACAGGATGATAGTGAGAATCACACCAGAGTATATAGGCAGGAAGCATTTGCAACTCATGAAGTCATACAAACAAATGCCACAGTGACAATAGTTACAAACAAATACTTAGTGGCAGTAATTACTAGAAGCCATCTCTTGTAAACCTGAAAGTAGGAATGAAAAGTGGAACCCTTGTTATTTTCCCTTCATTTTTTTTTTCTTTTATACTATGTGAAGTTGGAAGAATAGATTGCTGCCACTTTCAACACTCCTTAGCCATGACTGGAAGTGGAATGGGAGGCAAACCTGTCCAGGGAATACAAGTGATTAGTGCTAATACTGGACATAGGACCTGAGGTTTTTTTGTAACATGTCAAAATGAGCATGTTTCTAAAGCTACTGAAAGAGCAGGAGTTCCTTCTATGCTGGTACCATTTGGAGATAAAAGAGATGAGAGATTTCTTCATCAACACCTGTGGCTGTCTCTCCATCACTTATTCATAAATTCACTTATTCCTTCATTCTACAAACTTTACTGAGCAAGATGATAGTTTAGACTCTCTGACTTCTCATCTGAAAAAGGACTAAAATTATATATACTATTTATATGCACATTTGAGTATACTCCATGTACTGTACTAATATTTTACATGTGTTGTTTAATTTTTTCAGTGTTCTTTGATATGGGTGGGTATTCAAACTACATACCTTTTACATGTGAGATATTTTAAAGTTATGGACCAGCCCAGGTCACATAACTAAATAGCACCAGAGCTTGGTTTGAACTCAGCACTTTTTGACTTGAAAGATGAAATTGTGGACAGCACACTGCCACCAACCATAGTTCAAGTGAATATAAATGGTGAGAGCTTAAGTCATTGTTCTAGCAGCCTGATGCGTGGTATCCAACCTCTCCAGCTTCTCGGATGGTGTCTTTTTCCTCCTCACTCTTCCTGTTATGCACCAACAGCTTAGCTCTCTAGCTTATTTTCTCTTGGTGTAAGAACATTCAAAAAGCAAGCTACAAATAGATATGATAACTCCCTATCCCATGGTATCCTATTAATTTAGCTCAAATTCACAAGAGGCATGTAGACTAGAGGTGGCTCTGGGGCTAGATTGCTGCACTTCAATCCTGGCTCCATATCTTCCTGACTGTTGGATCTTTCTTATTTAAATTTGCTGTGTCAGGAATAATAATATATCTCTCATGTACTTGTTATGAGGATTCACAGTTCTTAGTATAATGATTGACACATAACCAGTTCTCAATAAATATTAACTATTAACATAGCTGTTATTTATATGGCACAATTTCTATTCCAACAGTTCCAGTCTCAGGTCCAAAAGCAATAAAGGATTTCTTCCAGATGCTATCTTTATCCATGCTTAATCCTTTTTTTTCCTCAATACCATAAACTTGAGAGAGTCACCTGTTGAATTACTATTCTTCCATTGACCAAATTTATGTGCTTTCCACATGTGATATTCATTCAATAAACACTGACTCTGCATGTGGAGTATATGAAAGGGAATAAGAATATAAGAGGATGCCAAACCAGTTTGGCTCAGTGGATAGAGTGTTGGCTTGAGGACTGAAAGGTCTCAGGTTCGATTCTGGTCAAGGGTCTTGTACCTTTGTTGTGGGCAAATCAACTATGGGATTTGCAGGAGGCAGCTGATCCATGTTTCTCTGTCATAGATGTTTCTAACTTTCTATCCCTCTCCCTTCCTTTCTGTAAAAAATCAATAAAAAATATATTTTTTAAAAAGAATATAAGAGGAGATAGATCTCTGATTTCAGGAAGTACCAGGTTTAATAAATATTGAGTGACCATTTGGTTATTTGTCAAGCCTTCTGCAAAGGGGTTATGGCATTGAGTGGCAGTTGCAAGTTGACCTTTAGACTCTGTGTTGGAAATTCCCCTTTCTATCTGACAAGTTGAGTCAGGTATACAATAAATGGAAACTTGATAATGTGAGAAGACACCAGATTTTGATATTCGAGATCTGAGTTCAAATTTTAGCTCTACTATTGATGAGTAGCGACCTTGGATCGGTTATTTAACTTTGAACCTTTATCTTCCATAAAGGGAAAACTAACAGAGATTTTGGGGAACATAAGTCATGACACATGCAAAGCTCACAGCACAGTTTCTGGCACAAAGTGAGGGCTTAGCCAATGCCAGCTGAGGGTGGCAGCAGAGAGCTGCAGCAATGCCACCAGGAGGAGGGCTGTGACTACAGCAGCAGATGTGGCCACAACTTTCTTCTGCTCTTTGTTTGTTCAGATGCTGCCTTTATAATGGTAATGGCTTATTTTAAAATTCAAAGTCCATTCTAGAGATAAAGAAAAATGATAGTGGGTTTCCCTGTAATTAATGGTAGTTTTTAGCATTTCAGTCTGATTATAAATAGAATAAGAAGATTCCTTCTGGGTGAATAACGTGTCTTTCAAGTTTTCTAGATTTATGAATTTAGCCCATATGAAATTAATTATTGTGGGTGTATTACATGGATGTGAAACATCTGGAATAATAGGATTTTATTGTTAATGGACCTCTCAGAAGCTTATGACAAACACCCTTATAATAGCAACATATGCTGCTAGTTTAATGAGAGCCATCACTGACAATTAATGGTTCTTATGCTTTCAGTAAATTACACATTTTCAAATTTTATATTCTTTATTTTCATTTTTATAGTTTCAGTTTGTGACTTGTGTGAAATTAAAGCCAGAGCTCCTTGCAGAGGAAGAAAATATTTATTGAATGTGTACTATGTGCAAGCATTGTGCTATATATTTTATATACTAGTATGTGACTATACATGAAGATGTAATTCCTATTGAACCTCAATCAATTAGGCATAGCTCTATTTATAAACAAGATAACATATTCTTGGAGAGGAAAATGACATCGACATGAGAGTCCAAGTTAAAATTAAAGGTTGTGTTTGTTTTTTTATTCGTTAGAAGGAATGAAATTAGATTATTACAATAACTATGCCCTTTCTTATAAATCAAATTTCTGCTCTTAATAGGTTCTTCAGCTTCATACACAGTAACCTTCCTGTGATCCTTGGGTCATGTAAAGCTTAAAATGATCTGTGCTAGAGACTGATAAAGAAATGTGTGTTTAAAGTTTTGACATATTTTAGAGCCTAATCTGTGCATAATGCAAGGTCAAGAGCCAGGCATATATCCAGAAAAATAATATACTATTTTTCTTGTTCTCTTGGTACAGGGAAAAATAATTTTTTATTGCGTACCAACTATGCACAAGCCATATGTTGGCATTAGATAGCCTAGTGCTCTGAGGAGAAGGTTTCTGCCTGGATCCAAAAGCTCATCCCTTTGCTCTCCCCCACATTTGTCCATTTCAGCAATTGCTAGCATATATGTCTCACATATATTGCTGATTAAAAATAAACACTCTTGGCCTGGCCAGTGAGGTTCAGTTGGTTGGTTATCATCCCTTGCACTGAAAGGTTGCTGGTTTGATTATAGGTATGCCCAGGTTGTAGGTTCAACCCTCAGTTGGCAACTGACCGAGGTGTTGTCACATCAATGTTTCTCTCTTCTCTCTCTAAAAATCTCAATAAAATTATTATTTAAAATAAATAAATAAGCACTATTGATCTACGTTAAACAGATAACATTAATATTTTTAGGGACAACAGAAAGAGAATGTGATGCAGCAGTCAAATCAGAAAATGTGATTATAAAAAGAAAAAGAAATGCTAGACATAACATTGTACCTAGAAGGTAGAATTAGTCACTTTCATGTTTTAATAAGCTATATTTAGTCATAATTGCTTTCATATAGATATAGAGGCAAAAATTCTTATCATAATACACTTATTATGTTCAGGCATGCACATTATTTGAAATTATCCCGTTTAATTATTTAAACGTTATTACTTTCTCATCATTGTTTATTGAGTAACTTAATCCTTGATGAATTCCTATATACCAGCACCATACCTGACACCTGGCAGGTGCTCAGTAAA
This sequence comes from Antrozous pallidus, assembly GCA_027563665.1. NCBI lineage: Eukaryota > Metazoa > Chordata > Mammalia > Chiroptera > Vespertilionidae > Antrozous > Antrozous pallidus. Next base: position 51,177,520 of record CM050520.1, on the reverse strand, counting down.
TGTTGGTTGAATGAAAGAATGTCAGGGCTGACCTTATTTCTCATGGGTCACAGGAGCTGAGAAAGACCAAGGTCAGAGATAATGAGACTTCACAACCTTATGGCCACAGTGAGAATTATGGAAGTGCTTTAGAAGTGACTTATTTGAAGCTCAATGGGAAAAAGATTTTTCAGCTTCCCAGATCTCTCTTGTCACTTTGCAAAGAGAAATAAGGTCTTATCTTGATGACAAGGCACATTTGGGAATAAAGATGCCAAATATGGTCTGAATCTGAAGCTCTCAGAGGGCAGAGAATGAAGCAGTTTGACTAACAGAAGAATCAATTTTTAGAATCCTACTCAGAGGCTCATAAAGATGTGTAAAACACTTGATATTAGATTTTACTTTTCAGGGTTTTCTGTTCTGTTCTTATATCTGCTGGCACTGAGTGGAAAAGAAAGCAAGCCCAGTAGAATGTTCATAGTATAGTTTTTGCCTTTAAAAAAAAAAAAAAAGAAGAGGAAGAAGGTCATGGAGGATTGTGAGGAAGTTGTCTTTTTTTCTGATAAAAAATAGCTATACAACATTTTGAAATGAAATGTAGAACTTGTCCATCTTCCTTGGGCAATTTATAAAGTACAAAGAATTTGAGGATTTTCTTTGAAAACCTGAAAAAGAAAAGTCAACCATCTCAGTAATCTATGAAATTTCATCATCCTCTCATTTTCCTATGGCCTTATAATAGATAACCTAGAAAATTATTATTTTTTAAATGTTGTTTATTGCTTTTTTTCAGAGAGGAACGGAGAGAGAGAGAGATAGAGTTAGAAACATCGATGAAAGAGAAACATCAATTCAGCTGCCTCTTGCACATTCCCTACTGGGGATGTGCCTGCAACCAAGGTACATGCACTTGATGGGAATCAAACCTGAGACTCTTCAGTCCATAGTCCGATGCTCTATCCACTGAGCTAATCAGATTAGGGCTAGAAAAATTATTAATAACACAGCCCTTGCCATTTAAAGAAAGTGGGAAGGAGGCAATATTGATCATGTGTGTACCACCTGCCCAACACTATGATAAACATGTTATGGTCCTATCTCATTTAGTACATACTCATAATGATCCTATGAAGCAGATATAATTAGCCTTATTTTACAAATAGTGAAACTGAGAGTTAGGAAGTTGAAGACATTTGTCTTTTTTCTCTGTCTATCCCTGATCAACCACGATTTAATTCTGACCCTCCTGGAAGTTTCCCTTCCTTACCTGCTAGAGTTAACCCCAGCCCTCCTCCATGTCATCATTACACTTTGCACATGGTTCTAACATAATATGTCTGTATGTGAATTGATTTATTTTCAAGATTCATTCCCCTGTAATAGAATATACATCTCTATATAGTAAAATTGCAATTTTGATCTCTATATTCTTTGCACCGACTACGGAAATGTTTAGTTTTTTAAGTAAATGGTGAGGTATGGAGTCAGAATTTAATTTAACATCTTTGGATTATGAAAGCTCATGCATTTTCAATATATTGTGATGCCAAAACTTGAAGACAAACAGAAATATTAACAAAAGTAATTTTAATTAATAATGCATTTAAGTCATCCAATTATATCCAAATATAAATATGTTTATATTTAATATAAACATACCAGTGTTAATAAATAGGAAGGCATTTTATTGGCAATGCAAATCGAGAAAATGCAAGCCCCTCAGAGAGTGTATACCTCATAGGATAATTATAAGAGTGTCCCTTTTGATTACCCAATTTATTTATTATTATTATTATTATTATTATTATTATTGCTATTATCATACAACTGTGATAAATAGGTGCCTCGGAAGGTAGAAAGATAAAAGTAACAGGATTCATCTCCTTCATAAGTTGTCAGATAACATAATATAAGGAAAGATACACACACTGCAATGTATTTTATTATTATTTGTATCTCAGAGCCATAATTTCCTCATGTCTAAATTAGTAATAATACTTCTCAAGATCATAAAAATTAAAACAGATCACATGGCATTTAGGCTAGTTTTGAACATGGATGAAGATCAATCAATCAATAGTACTCTTCATTACAAATGTAAATTTAAATATGGATATGGATCTAGATTTAAATCAGAGGTTCTAGGTGGGAGGAGAAGAGAGGGATATTTTTCTCCCCTGGAAGACATCTATCAATTTTTTAGATGTTTCTGGTTGTCCCAGCTAAGGGTGTGTTACCAGCTTATAGTTAATATAAGCCAAAGATTTTGTTCAACATTTGCCAGTGCACAGAATAGTCAGTTGCTCACAACAAATAATTAAAGAATTATCTGGACTTAAATGTCACAGGACAAAAATGATAAGCATATAATAGATGTCACAAGTATCTGGTCTAGTTCTGTAGAATGTGGAAGTAGAAGAGGAATGAATTCTGGCTCTGAATCTGAGAAGAATTTATGAAGGTCAGGATTTATCTCGGCTTTGGGATATAACCAGGGAGAGAGAGAGAGAGAGAGAGAGGGGTGGTAGGCGCAAATGGAATTTTAGGAAGAGATTGATTAATAAGAAAAAAAGTCTTTTGGGGTTTAGAATAGATAGAAAGATTTTCCAATCATACAGTGAAATCTGGAAGAAGAAGTGGGGAATTTAGAAGAACTGTCTATATAATATAGATGATGGCATTGCAGGCACTATGTGTGGAGAAATGCTAAATGAGAACCATGGTATGAAAGAAAGAACAAAGGACATATTCAACATTATGTAAAGAGCACACATTATATTTCTTTATTCATTATAAAAAGATTGAATGTCTCATGTATACCAGGGACTTATCTTAACAATGGGAATTAAAAACTAAATAAATGAGGTACAGTTCCTGAATTCATAAAAGAAAAACCTGTAAAAGTTGGCAATAGAATGTATATAGTGAACAAAAAATAAGTTGGAGATTATGGATGAACACTTATCTTTGAAATTAGAGAAAAAATATAGTTTATTTTAGTAATGATGCTTTTTTATCTTAAATATGATTTTCTAATAATAAGTCTGAGGAACTAGTCATTAGTCTATGTTAGGCACTGGGCTCAATAACATCTTATCTATTTTAATATTCATGATGATTCTGAGAAGTATTATTGGCATCAATTTAGACACCAGAAAAGTACAGCTCAAAAAGATTCAAACTAGGTCACTAACACACTGTGTGAACCTGAGCAAGGCTCTTAACCTCTCTGATTTTCACTTGGTGATTTGTAGAATATAGGAACCAATGCTTCCTATGGGAATTAATCAGCCTCAGTAAGTAAAAGTGCATATATATATATATATATATATATATATATATATATCTAAGAAAGTATTATTATTGCTTATATTTTAGGCTAATGGCCATATCCGTAAAGGCTTTTAATCATATGCTTTAAAAACATGATTTAGGTGACTTTAAGCCATGGACACTTAGAAAATTGTGATTTTTTCTACTCACCTTTTGCGGATATCAAAAGTTTTACTTTTCTTGATATTCAAGTAAAATGATGTTAATGTAATTTTAATATCCATATTTAGTCATTATCAGCTAACATATTTTACTCAGTAGCAACTTGTCCTATAGTATTTGAGATACCAGATGCTGAGAAGATACAAACTAATCATTGTCCTGCAAGAGTTTATAATGCAAAATATTAAAAGGGAAATCATTTTAACATATGCTTAGAGCTAGCATACCTAGCATATCTACACTAATAAAAGAGTAGGATGCAAATTGACTGTACCTTTGTGACACTCATCAGTCAGTCAATCAGAAGTAAGTATGCAAATTAGCACAACAAAGATGTTGGGTTAATTTGCATATCCAGGCACCAAGCAGCCGGGGGTGGGTGGGACACTTGTGTCATCACCATGGCTATGATGCAGGTGTTCTGCACCACCCGAGCCATTCCAGGCCTCTGAGCAGCATGGGAAGGCAGAAAGTCTGCTCTGGGCTAGAGCAAAAAGGTGGTTCCAGCTACAGCAAAGATGGTGCCAGCAGCCAGGAGAAGGAAGGCCCATTCTTGCATGAATCTCCGTGGATCAGATCTCTAGTAAGTAATAATACTTACCTTTAACGTCTGTACTAATTGTATGTATTTTATATCATTTCCAATTTACAACCATTATGTGAGGAAGGCCTTATATTATTAGTATTATTTTTACTATTACTATCCCCATTTTATGGTTGAAAAAACAGGGAACCAGGAACTATCCTAGTCTCTAAATGAACAAAATTAATACCACAAGGTTGTTGTTTCCAGCAGTTTCTAACCTATGAGGGAGGAAGAATCCCCAAGAGCCAGAAAAAAGAATAAATACTATTTCAAAAGCAGCCTTACAATGATAGCAATATCAGGTTTGGTACACACACACACACACACGTTACTTTTTATTGATATGATTACAATCATGGAAAAGCTGAATTCTGGTATATAAACTATATCACTGAATAGCTTCTTTTACATAAGCACTTCCATATTTCTATAGTGTTATAGTGTTTTGTGTGCAATATAAACAAATGATGAATATGAAAAAGTCCCCAAAGATTCTATAATTCAACCATCTTTGTTTTTTGAAGATCGAGGCTCAGAGATCGGTTAAATGAGTTATGAAGGAACTCATTTTATGTCCAAGCACGTGGTGATGAGCAGGAACACCATTTGAGGAAATCCACGAGAAGAAGAGCATCTTTTATTTCCCTGAAACCATCCTGAGATGTTCCTTACACATCTTCTCCTTGGTGGCAAATAGTAAGGGCATACATTACTTCATGAGTTTTATACCGTGAGGTGGCAGAAACAAAAACACACATGATAAAACTGACTACATGTGTTTGGAAATAGGACTGGCCCCATAACTATAATAATAAAGTATACTATGCTAATTAGACTAGAGGACATTCTGAATGAGCTTCCAGTTGAAGCTGGGGTGACAGGGGCCAAGGCAGAGGCAGTCCCTGGGGTTGTGGGGCTGAACCCCTTGAATGAATTTTGTGCATCAGGCCTCTAGTGAATACATAAAGCCTCTGGTTTCTTGGACAATTGCAATGTTTGAGTATGATGAACAATAACTGCAACTTCCTGAGCCTCTGCTGGGTACCTAGGAGACTTCCAAACACTATTTTATCTATTCTTTAACCTTTAGAATAGACAGACAATGCAGGGGTTATTACCTCCATTATACAGACACAGAAAGAGAAGTTTGAGGAGGTGAGATGACTTGCTTTAGGACTTACAGCCAGTAAATGATACATTCTGTACTTTAATTCTTCCACCTAGTATATATTCACTTCATGCATCATTGCAGAATTTTATCCCACTTTCCTTTTCTGAATTCACATGAATTCAGAGTAAAAGTGTATTCTGGCCAAGGTGAAGGAGGAGACATGTTGTGGTTTGAATGACCTTTATTAACACTCTTCCTCATTAGGTAGAGTGAATAGGAAGGAGATAAGAATAATGGGCAGAAGTGAACACAACATAAGTGCACACAGTTTAATGTAATCATTTTTTTAAATTTTTAAAAAATATATTTTATTGATTTTCTACAGAGCAGAAGGGAGAGGGATAGAAAGTCAGAAACATCGATGAGAGAGAAACATCGATCAGCCGCCTCCTGCATGCCCCCCACCTGGGATGTGCCCGCAGCCAAGGTACATGCCCCTGACCAGAATCGAACCCTGGACCCTTCAGTCCTCAGTCCGACGCTCTATCCACTGAGCCAAACCGGTCTTGGCTAATGTCATAATTTTTAAAAAATAAAGAGTGTGATTTGTAGATGTTTACTATTCCCTATATACCTAACTGCATCTTAAATAAATGACCACGTTTAGGATCAATAAAATGAATGTGGTATCCGGATGTGTGTATGTGGGAACTCAAAGAAAAATAAGGTAAGACCAGCATAAAGGAGCACTCAAAAGATTTTATTGCTATGCAAAAGATTTTAAGAAAGTAATATGGTGCTTTAAGTATGGTAGTGACAAATTTGGACTTCAATGGCAGACTATTCGGGCTATAATGTGAATGATGGCTTGGAGGTGCAAGGTGGAACCCTTTGGAAAAATAAAGAGGGGAATGAGTTAAGTTTTGGTGAACTAATTTCAGCCAGAAGTGAAAGGACAGAGCTGGGATATGGCCAATAGAGAAATTTCAGGTGTTAATGAGGAATAGAACAAGGCAGCAGTTTTATTACCACAAGTCTAGAAAAATGTTGCCAATATCTGTAGTATATCTGCTATTGATTGATTGATTGATTGCATGTTAGATTAAAGGAATGGTCTCCCAAAATGACTCTGAAAACATGATTTGAACTTTTTGGTTTTGTATTTTTATTTGTTTTTATTATCAGTTTTCACTTTTTATTGAATTTATTGGGGTAAAATTGGTTAACAAAATTATTGAGATTTACAGGTACACAATTCTATAACACATCAGCTATACATTATATTGTGTCTTCACCACTCTTAAGTCAAGTCTCAGTGCATAACCATTTTTCCTCATACAACTTTCTCCTCCAGCAATCACCAAGCTTCATCCTTTTCAACTCTGGCAAAATACCATCACACATGTATTCGTTTATACCATAAATATTTGATATTTGCTCTGGTGAGTGCTGTCCTGTGCTGCCCATGCCCTTCCTTCCTGAGGGAGGCATCCATCCCCCCCCAGATGCTGGGAGTGGTGGCAGGAGATAGTTCTAAACTGAACCCCTCTCTGGGAATTGCCTTCAGCTAGAGACTTGTTTAGCTCAGATCATACCCACTCTGAGGGAACAGCCTACATTAATGACTGACCCATGCGTCTAAACACTCACATGTGCCTCAGGGTGGGGCAACTCTGAAAGACTTTTAATTCCATAATTCCCCTTGGGATGGAATTTGTCTTTTAGTGCAGCTGCCTCTCAATTCTACCCCTCTTTCAGCTCTATCTTACTTCCTTTCCTCATTCATGGTTGCTGATCAAACTTCCTGCACACAAATTTCCATCTCAGAGTTTTTCTGTGTTCAAAATAAGTCTTCTGCCAACTGTCTGGCACAGGGAATATAATAATTCTCAAGACCCTGAAAAGCTGTAAAGATCAAAGTTAAAGCAAGAATGACATTTACTGATGTGTGAGAGTAGAGGACTATGATGTGTGCACTGCCTGAATGATAGATTGGTATCCTTGAGAAACCAATTGGTAATATCCTAGCAGTTGCATGAAGGCATAACAGCCTTTTCAACCACTAGAGTAAGTACACTGTTAATCTCTTTAAGAACAAGAGAGATATGCTATTGGGATTGGCAACATTTTCTGTCCACAGACATGGGTGCAGATTTAGTTATCACTCTGTAGAGGATTCACTATGCGGCAAGGCTTAAATCTTAGAAAAGACTGATTTACTTTTCAAAAATTTCAGAGGATTCTGTCAATATCCAGACTGAGGGGAGTTTAACTTTGTTGTAAGATCTTTTGCCTTTCTGCCTGTAAATATAACACAAGCTCCCTGCCCCATCACTCAGCACCTGTGTATGCAAATTAGTGGTCATCTTTGTTGGGTTAATTTGCATATCACTTCTAATTGTCTGGTGGCGTAGCAGAGGTACTGTCAATTTACATGTTTGTAAGATCCTCTAGGGGTGGGTACTAGAAAGTACCTGCATTCTACATTTTGACTGATGTTTAAACTTTTGTCACCATTAGAGCTTTAACATTTCAATGTATGTCATTGGCTTTTATGAAAATGCAGCTATATTGGGAAAAGTATAATCTTACGGGAGAGGAAGAGCATGGGGTGGTCATTAATGGCCCCTGAGGAGTTATTCCATTCTGCCACCATGTAGCTTTGATATCTTGAGGAGGTCACTCAAGATAAACCATTGTGAGCTATGGTTTCCTCATCTGTACTACTAGGATGCTTAATTTTTTTTCCAATACCCTATTTTTGACATGCATTGATTTGGTAATCATCTAGTAATTATATTAGGAAACAGACACCATCAATTCCTTCGTAAGATTTAGAGTCTAGAGAGACTTGGCATAGATATAGAAAGAAAAAGCCAGGTACTTCAAATGCAATAAGAACTTAAATGTACAGGGAGCAACACCTAACCTGTTTAAGGGCTATCGGGGAAGACTTGAAAGTATACAGGAGATAAAAGAGGTCTCATATTATTCAAAGTCTTAAACTGAGAGATTGAATAATATTTTCTAGAAGCTGAAACAAGTGTAGTTTGATGAGGACAAACTGTGCAAACAAGGACAGAGGGAATATATGTAGAGAAGTAAGAAATGGTGAAATGCATGTTGTCATTCAATTCAGCACTCACTGTGTTTCAACAGTCGGAAATTATAATTAGATCAGTAAATACAGGTGATGCGTTAAACTGTTATCATACCTTGCTATCTCATTGTGAATGAAAATTCTGAGAGTAAGTTTATATTCAGTGTAATAGGTGATACAAAAAAAATCACTTGAGAGGTTAAGGTCAGAAGGTATAATACCTGGAGGGGGAAAAAAAGGATCTGTGAGAGGAGATATTTGTGAACTGATATTCTTTGAACAGATACTTCTGGATCCACCTATTATATACCAAATGCAGTTCTAATTCCTAGAATATGGTCTCAAATAATACATTCAGTTTCTACATGTGTGGAGGTTGGTGTGCACTATACATCTTGTACTTGGAACGTCTCCCGAGTTGATAATGGAAAGCAGTTTGGTGAAAGGAGATATCTCAGGAGGGGCTGATCTCTGCAGAGTGGAATGCATTTCTGAAAAGTGGAAACCCCCATCTATCAGTCAGTGCCAAGTGTTCTGTTTATTTATGACTATGTGAAGGATAATTAGATATCCTGCTTGCACTCATAATGTGTGACAACACTCTCATTAGTTTGCCATGTTCACATGGAAAAAAACAAACTCTTCAGTGTGCACTCATGTTAACATGGCACTAGTATTACATTTAGTAATTTTAACTAGTCATCCAAGTGTGCCATAATGTTTAATAATAGAGTCATCTTTTTTTTTCTTTTCTTGGGCCACTCACTACAAAATGAATCTTTGTACTTTTAAAGGAAAAGTTTTCATAATATGAAGAAAGTGCCAAATTTTGGTTGTATAGTGCTATAAAATAGGTTCATTTTAATTGCAGTTTTTGAAAGTATTAAATATAGTGCCCAGAAATAAATTTTATATAATGCTCTGAAAAGAACTGAGCAACATACAATTTCTAAAGTTCAAGAGACCAGCTGAACAGGGAGGATCACAGCCAAGGTGTGATCCTCTAATGTTGAGACTATTTCTGGTAGTGATGTTAGGAAGTAATTTGGACAGAGGGCCACTGGCCTCCAATAGAAGAAATTTTTTTCTGGGATCACACATTGGAAAAACTGTCAAATGAAGTTGTATTTATAGGTCCAGTAGAGTAAAAACAAACAGCCAAGATTATAACTATGGTGAAAGCAATATCTGACCATGACTATAGCATTATTATTACTGATCCTACTATTACTACCGCTATAAGGAAAATTCAGTGGAGTTTTATTTATTCTTTAATACTAAATAAAACAAGCAGCTATAAGTAACCCAATTTTATTCTTTTGAAGATTTAAAATTGTTTCATCCTTCATTATTACGGTTCAGCCATTTTTTGTCTGTTTCTTTAGAACTGTAAAGAGAAGAAAAATTGGAAAAATAACTACAGGGTGTCCCCCAAAAAATGTCTGTACATTTTTAATGAGTATAAAATCAGTGTTTATTAACATACAGTTCACTTTCAAAATTTAAAAGAATCCAAAGAAATGAATATTTTTTTCAATGTCTATTTTCACACTGATGATCAGTCTGATCTAGGGAGGCTGAAAATGTGAAACGATGGAATCACATACATCAAGATTCATTTTGTTCAGTATTTGTGTGCTCTCAATTTGTCAACTGCTGCCAGTTTGTACCCTAAACCTTATCTTTTATGTATCCCCATAAAAAGTCTAGTGGCACTTTAAGATACATTTTCTTTGTTCAAAGCTTAGTCTGGCTTCACCAACATTTCAAATCAGTTAAACCTGAAAAGGAGTGAAAACCAAGTAAGTTATCAGCTTTTAAGTGTGTATACATTTTTTGGAATACTATATATGTCCAATTTCCAAGTAAATGCTGACTTTTAATTTTTAAAATAAAAAGACTTATCTCTTTTTCCCTCCACCATCTGTCTTTTAGTGGAGGTTAAACATGATATATTTTGCAATTAAAAAAAAATATTTCCTCCTCTGTTGCTGCGAGGAGCCCAGAGCTACTCGTGAATGACAACACCACTAAAGCTTTGAGCCCCAACAAGATAAATCCTGGTACACCACTTGCTGACAAGCTGAAGTGAGGAGATAAAGGTGACAATAAACAGACTCCAGGAAAATGTGTATTGCTTCGGGGGAAGGTTGTTCTAGTCAATATATACACAATGCTTTATTCCCCTAAATCACCCTTTGAAACATGGGTTCAAACAGGCCTTCTAAAAATGATGGTAGTTTAAAAAACACATATTATAATTCAGTTTCCTCCTTCCTCTGTTCTGTTTGCTACAAGAGGGAAACAAAGAGACTTGGTTGCCAATCCTATAGGATATCTGTCTAAGTCAGTTCTGGCTCCCATAACAAATTATGGCTGGCTTAAACAGCAGACATTTATTTTTTCACGTCCTGGAAGTTAGAAGTCTAAGATTAAGGTGCCAGTGTGGTCACTTTCTGGTGAGAGCTCTCTCCCTGGCTTTAAGATGGCTGCCTTCTTGCTATGTCCTAATGTGGTAAGGACAGAGCAATCTCTCTGGTGTCTCTTCTTTTCACCATGGGGATTCACCTTAATGACTTCGTCTAAGTCTAATGATCTCCCAAGAGTTCCATCTCCAAATACTACCACATAGGGGTTAGAACTTCAACATATACATTTGGAGGAGACATAATTCATTCACTAAATACGAAGTTTGCCTGATGGTTAGTCTCTTGGTAAGTGACAAGGAGACATTATGTGCAAGGCTTTCTATCTTTCATATTCCATTTTATGTTGTAGATCATTTGGGCTAATGTTTTATTTGTCCTGATGACTCACTGAGTTATATAATTCTTATTATAAAAAAAGCCTTTATTAAATTATATCAGTCAAATCAAGGAGACTCAATGGTTGAAATTGAAGTATCCTGGATTAAGAAGCCAATATTTGATTTCTGAAGAAGGCATCAATTTTCCCCCCAGATAATGTTTTATTTGGGTTTGTTTCTCTAATAGTTTGTGGACAATCTAGAAATGAACAAAAGCTCATTTCTTTGAAAACAGCATGACATTTGAAAACCAATTTGGATTTTATAGTCATACAAAATTTGTTTTGGATCGCACCTATGTTGCTTTCTCTGTGTATAGCTTTAAACAAATTTATTGAGCTTTCTGAACTCAAATTCTTTATCTATAACGTAAGATAATGATACCACCTAGAGTATCATTCTGTATATTTAACAAGTATAAAATGTAGAGAACCAAATGGAGTATCTGAAATGTAGTAAATGATCAAAAGTATTTATTTTTCTTCATTATCTTTCTTCATGATTTACCCAAAGGGCACAAAATTTCACTTACACAATGAAGTTCTAAACATCTGATGTGCAGCCTGGCAACTATCCTAGCTAATAAAAGAGTAATAGGCAAATTGTCCATACTTTCCCTACACCCAATAAGCTGTGCCCACAGTCCACAGCCATCAGCCAATCAGGAGTGATATGCAAATTAACACCCAACCAAGATGGCTGCTTCCCATGGAAGGCCAGGCTGGAGGCAGAGTCAGCCAGTGATGGCTGGGTGCCCAGGACCAGAAAAGGCTGCTCAGTGGGAACTCATTTCCAGTCCTGGGAAGGCCGGGCTGGGCTAGGGGCAGAGCCAGCCAACATGGCTGGCCCTGATTGCAGGGCAATGTCTGGGTGCCCAGAGCCAGTAAATTTGCAAATGCAGGCTGGGCAGGCAGCACCCAAAGTAGCCTGCCTGCACGGTCCAGACCACCATGGACCCTGCAGAGGTAGTGGGCAACACCTGATGCCCCAGGGGAGTCAAGGCAGCAAAAGGGACTGGGCAGGCTTGGCAGGCAGTACCTGATGCTACCTGTGGGGTCCAGGCTGTGATGAGGACCAGGCAGGCCTGGGAGGTAGCACCTGACACTGTCCATGGCGATTGGGACCTGGCAGGTAGCATGGACAATGCCTGATGCTGCCTGCTATGTCCAGGTGGTGCTCAGGACTGTGCAGTTAAAGCTGGCACCTCCTGATGTCGGCCACAGGATGCAGGTGGCAAATTGATATGAGGCAGGCTGCATGGATAGTGCCTGACATTTCCCGTGGGGTCCAGGCAGCGATCAGGGCAGAGCAGGTGTCATGGAATGTGCCTGATGTCACCTGCAGGGTCCATGCAGCATCGGGACTGGGCAGGCCCAGTGGACAGTGCCTGTTGTTGTCCATAGAGTCCAGGCATCGATCGGGACCAGACAGGTGGCATGGACAGTGTCTGACACTGCCCTTGGTGTTCAGGCAGTGATCAAACTGGGCAGGTCCAGCAAGCAGCTCCTGATGTCTCCTCAGGGTCCAGACAGCTATTGGGAACCTGGGCCAATGGCATGGATAGTGCCTGATGTCCCCCCCTCCCCCCACAGAGTCCAAGCGGCAATTGGAACTAGGCAGTTCCAGCAGGCAGCGCCTAACACTGCCTGTGAGGACCAGGAAGCAATCGGGACCAGGCAGTTCCAGCAAGCAGCTCCTGAAGCTGTCTGAGGGGCCCAGGTGATGATCAGGATCAGGCAGGTGGCATGGAAAGCATCTGAAGTTGCTGGGGGTTCCCTAGGAAGGGGTGGCTTGGGTCTGCGTGATCACTGTCTAACTTTGGGCTGCCTGAGGACACTGGTGGAGCAGGCCTGGGTTGAACATTTTATTGAAAATGGGATGCGTGTGTCCTGCCCCACCATGCCCTGTCCCTGGAGAGAAGAGGGAAGTGGGCAGTTAGGAGGCACCTGGGCTCCAAAGTGGCTGGGAACAACCTGCAGGCATGCTACCAGGAAGAGGTGCTGAATCATGAGGATGCAGAGGACTGGCTGATGGAGGTGAGCAAAGGTACAGGTGAGGAGGCTCTTGAGGGTCTGAGGAAAAGTGCATCTACAGCCTGATGGACAAAATCACCTTTCTGAAGAAGGTGCACGACGAGGAGGAGATCACCAACCTGCAGGTGCAGATCCAGTATGCTCAGATCTCCATGGAGATGGACGTGTTCTCCAAGTCCGACCTCTCTGCTATGCTCAAGAAAATCCGAGCCCAGTATAAGAAGCTGGCTACAAAGAACATGCAGAATGCTGAAGAATGGTACAAAAGCCACGTCACCATGCTGACAGAGAGCTCTGCCAAGAACACCTATCCAGTGTAGGCCAGTGACTGCTCAAGGCCAAGACCCTGGAGATGGAAACATGCTGGGCATGAAAGAAGCACTGGGAAAGCAGCTGCAAGAGCTGGAGGATAAGCAGAACTCCGATGGTACTGCTATGCAGGACATGATGAACAAATTTGAAAATGAGTTGAGAACTACAGAGAATGAAATGGCACAATATTTAAAAGAATACCAGGACCTCCTCAATGTGAAGATGGCTTTGGACGTTGACATTGCAGCTCACAGGAAACTCTTGGAAGGTGAGGAGACCCTGCTCAGTTTCACATGCTTGGGAAGCGCAGCCAGAGGCTACTCTGAGTTTCCAGATCTTTGGTGATTTGCATATGGTGGTTTACAGACTATCTCCTACTTGATATCTACTCACTCCTTCTCTTCTTAATACCCCTGCCATGTCCAGGAGGAGCAGATTGAGATGGAGGAGACCATTGAGACTGCAAAAACCGAGTAAACTCAGGACGAACCCCCTTCTGAATGCGAATCTGAAGAGGAGGAGAAGGAAGAGGCTGAGAAAGAGGAAGAGAAAGAAGGTGCCAAGAAAGAATTTGAGGATGCAAAGGAGTAAGGAGGTGAAGGTGAAGGAGAAGATGCCCAAGAAGCTGCCCAAAGAGATGAAGGTGCAAACAACCAAGAAGAAAGATTGAGAGCCCTTTTCCTTAATTATTTCAGGAATAATCAACCCCATCACCAACCACACAATTGAGTCCCTGATGGTATATGAATTAAAGTTGGACATTAAGTGTTATGTTATGACCTTTCTCCTTATGCAGAGGATCACTTTGCTTGTAGAGTGGCTTCCTGGCTTGCTGCCAGCCTATGCATGGTCCAAGCTTATGAGTTCAGGATCTGTGACAATGTGAATAATTCAGATGTTTACTATAAAAATACATGAAAACATGAATTCACTAATGTTAATACTAAAATTCATGGGAAAAATAGTCCTTTGAATCTTTGGTGGTTAGAAATGAAATAACTCAAATTATATGTAATAAATAGTAAATAAAGTTACACTGAATGACAAAAACAAACAAACAAACAAAAAATATTAGGGGCCAGGAAATGTTCAAAGACCGGGGAACCATTCCCAGATCAGGAAGGGAAGTCACAGGGTGTATATTATTGCTTCAAATACTGTATTTCCTACTATTTAAAACATATACAATGTAATACATTAGATGCCTTCCTATCACATGAAGTATGTATTCTCATAGGTAATACTGGTAGATATGTTATAGTTATGGCAGTATGTCATATCCTATCTATATTAATAAAGGGTAATATGCTAATTAGACCCTGAGATGTTCCAGATGTCCTTCTGGACAAAGCCATGGTGGTGGAGCTGAGGCAGAGGAGGTTACAGGTGATCAGGCCAGGAGGAGAGGGCATTTGGGGGTGATCAGGCTGGCAGGGGGGTTCATTTAGGGGCAAGCAGGTCAGCAAGCAGAGTGGTTAGGGGAGATCAAGCAGGCAGGGAGGTGAGCAGTTAGGAACCGGTAGTGCCAGATTATGAGGGTGTTATCTGACTGCCAGTTTAGGTCTGATCCCACAAGAGACCCAGATTAGAGAGGATGCAGGCCAGGCTAAGGGACACACACCCTTCCATCCCCCCCTTATGCATGAATTTCCCGTACCGGGCCACTAATCCTATATAACAAAAGGATAGAAAGGTGGAAAGACTGGTCACTGATGTTTATTGACCACCAGGAGGCAGATGCTCAATGCAGCAGCTTCCCCCTGGTTGGTCAGTGCACTTTCACTGAGTGCTGCTCAGCCAGAAGCCAGGCTGATGGCTGATGAGCACAGTGGTGTTGGGCCTCCACGACAATGCTAAATATGTCCAACTGCGGCTTAGGTTTTCTCCCCACAGGAAGAGGGCCTAAGCCCTCAGTTGAACATCCCCTAAGGTTCCCAGATTGCCAGAGGGAAGAGGCCAGGCTGCCTGACCCTACCCCTCCTGAGTGCATGAATTTCATGCACTAGACCTCTAGTAGTTAATAATGCTGCATCATGTAGTCGAGATTTGCTGAAAGTAGATCTAAAGCATTCTTATCTCCTTCCCCGCCAACACACATGCAACTATGTGAGGTGATAGATGATGGAGGTGTTAATTAAACTGTTATAATCATTTCACCATGTATAAGTATATCCAATCATCACATTGTAAATATATAAAACTCGTGGTCTGGTGCATGAAATTCATGCACATTAAATGGGGATTAATTAGAGGAAATATTTGAATATTGCAATTTGCCCTTTCTCTATAATAAAAGTGTCAGCAATGAAAAAAATTAGTAAAATGTATATGAAAATCTTATTTCTGTCAGAGTCTGGGATGACCTCGAATCAACTCTCCACCCATCTGCGGCAACTCAAAATTTTGTGTAAGACCCAGGCCTAACCAGCCCTACCCCCATTGGGTGAGGTCTAGACTTGGCCAGGGGTGCAGCCTCAGGTTACCCCTCAAACTCCACTGGGTATGTGGGGTGCAGGCTCAGGGCCATTGTCAAGCCCTGCAGGGTGGAGGAGGGCACAGCCTCAGGTCTCCTGGCCTGGCACCAGAGTGGGGGGCATGCTCTAAGGTCCCCTAACCTGGCCTCAGGGTGGACAGCATGGCCTGTGGTCCTCTTTCAAACCTTGTCGGGTGGGGGTTGCAGCCTCAGGTCCGTGCTGATTGCTCATTAGGTTCAATATTGAAACTCAACCTCTGCTGTAGGCGCTGCCATCTTTGTGATGGTGTGATGGTCAATTTGCATATTCCCTCTTTATTATATAAGAATTATATTTGTCAATTACTGCTTACCAAAGCTGAAAAAATAAAATAAAATATGATATTTAAAAAAGATATTCTGCTACAATAAGGCTTTATTGTGAATGTAACCTACCATTTTCATTGGCCACACCAAGCTTTCTAATCTAAATCATTCTTGAGAGTTGTATATCTAGTTGATTTTATGCTCATGATCTTGCTATAAAATTGTTAAACAATTCAGTATACTTTTGGCTGAAAGTAATAGGCATTCAAACTAACAAAGGCTTAAATATAACAAGATGTCTGGATAGATTCCCTGTCCAGGTTCAGAGGCTCCATTAAAGAGCCAGATAGCTTTTTTTTTCTTTCTACTCCACCATGCATAGGTAATTGTCTCGCAGCCACAACTAGCTTCCTGCAGCAATAGCATCAGTTCTGTGTTGAAGACAGGAGGCAATAAGGGACACTTCCAACTGCATCTATCTCTGTTAACAGTTAAACAGAAGATTCCCAGACACTCCCCAACCATTATCACTTATGTGTCATTAAATTGTGTTACATGGCCCACCCTAGTCACAGGAATATTGGTAAAGAACTAGTTCATTTCTCCATTCTCTTGGCCCGTGAGGTTAGCCAATGAGTAGTATCAGTTATATCTAGTAAGTACTACTTATTCCGTGAGTTCAGTACATTTTAACTGATGAGCTACACTGTACTAGATGTTGAGGCAGCTGAAAATAAAAGCAAAAGAAAAGATAAAGTAGTCTCCCTTTTTGGGGAACTCATTTACATTAGAAAGGTAAATAAATAACCAAATATTAGAACTCTGCTTGAATGAATACCTGTAGAAATACAATTCCATATTCTTGATGAACTACTTTCAAAGGTCATTTTGGGGAAACCAAGGTTATTCCATGCTATCCATATGTATCACATTTCTAGGTTCTTCCATATGTGAGGAAGGAAGTGAAAATCTATCTTTATCATAATGACCTTGGAATGGTCTCTGAATAATGGTTTCAGAACAAAAGTTTTCTTGTCCTTTAATTGTATTCTGTCTTTGAAAAGTGTTAACTTAGGTAAGAGAATTACCTAGAGCAGAGAATCATTGATTGCCTGCTGGTGCTCAACCATTGAGCCTTGCTGGCTGGGCTAATTTGGATTTTCAAGCCATGTGGCCATGCAGCAATTTCTAAGTTCTGCCACTGTAGTGTAGAAGCTCCCAGAGACAATATGTAAATAAATAAGTATTGTTTGTGTTTAAAAACGACAACAACAATCAAACAAAAAAACAAACACACAAAAACACACACCTGTGTTTATGGAAACAAGTGGAAAGTTAAATTTGGCCATTGACCAAAGTATACCAATGTCTGTTATAATAGTAACAAAAAGTCATGAATTTCTTTTATTTGTGTAATAATAGATGTAGTTATCAAATATAATAGCATATTTAAAGATAATTCAAAAAGTTGAAATCTTTTTGCCATTTTTTTAAGTTAAATCTGCTTTTTATCTTCAGTTCTCTAAGGATCAGTGGGGGAGATAATAACTAAAATATAATGCAGCTCTAGCCTGTTTGGCTCAGTGGCAAAAGCCTTCAGACTAAAGGGTCCTGGGTTCAATTCTGGTCAAGGGAAAGTAGCTCAGTTGCAGGCTCAATCCCTGTTCCTGGTCTGGGCTCATGTTGGGGCATCCAATAGATGTGTCTTTCCCACATCCATATTTCTCTCTGTCTGTCTCTGCCCCTTCCTCCCGTTCTCTCTAAAATCAATGGAAAAATATACTCGGGATAGCTTCAGGTGAGGATTTACTAAAAAAAAAAAAAAAAAAAAAAAAAGAGAGAGAGAGAGAGAGAGAGAGAGAAGAAGAAGAAGAAAAAAACCTAAAAATAAAATACAAAAGAGATAAAGCATATGGCAAGATAATTTCTCTGTAAAGGGGCATAAACATACATAATTATGTTTTCTTCAAGTATTTTAATGCTCTGAACATAAAAGAGCCTATATATTTTATGAACAGAGCACTAATGTAAGATTTTTCTTAATTTTGTGAGTTTCACAGTTAACTCATGGGTATCATATCTTGAATAACACATAGAATTTGATATAGCCTTATAGCCTAATTTTCATCACTGATACGCAAATAGAAGCTTTGAAAACTATAGAAACTCAATAGACACTAAAGGCAAGAGAAGTGTATAGTCAGGGGCTCAACAATAGGAATTAGGCATGTGAGTGAACATCAGAATGGGAATAACTGAGTTGATGAAGTAAGGTCCAACAAATAGCACATTCATTCCATTTTTATGGTTAAAGTTATATACTGGGAGTTGTCACCTAAAGGATTGCAGAGCTCCTACTGAAGAGGGGATGATGGCTAGAGTTCTGAGCTTAAAGATGGGCATTCTGGAGCCAGCCTGTGAAGTGTGGCAATGAAAAAGATGGGCTATGTGACCTCAAAAGTGACTTCCAAAGCTAATGTTCTGTGAAGCCTGCAGCTGTGGTGGCTTATCCTGAGTCACCATCTCAGGAGGAAACCGGATGCCTCACAGACAGCTATGCACTGAGTAAACACAGTCACCTCCATGCCTCTGTGAGCTGCCGTTTGGTCCATGAACTCCATCTGTAGCTATAAATCCATCGTGGGGCCTAATTCTAATGGCTAGCCTAAACTTTAGGCCCTAAAAGATTTGCTTTTCTCCTATGGGCCAGGGAAGGTTAGCCTGCTTTCTGACCTCTTTTCCTCTAATTTCCTTAGTATTGAGAATATAGTCATGTCCCTTCTCTCTTTCCCACATTAGACTTCTAGCGTGTGCTGAAAAGGAATACAAGATCACAAAAGAGTCTACCTAGAAAGTTCCAGTTAATGATCATAAAAGCTCTGTGCAGGATATGGCAAGTCCTAAGATAACCAAGTTGATAAGAGAACTGAAGCTCAAGAGGATATGACACCTTTATAGAAGTAGTGGTGGTGAAGCCTGGACCCATATTCACTCTTCTGATGCTAGCAAATATAGAGGGGTTTTTTTGTTGTTGTTTAGTTGGTTTTCTTATACTGTTCCCTCAGAATGGGTTTCTCAGTTGCATTAAATAAAATTTCAAGCTATATTTTAATAACTGAATAAGTAATTTAAAAAGGGACAAATAACTAAAAGATATAACTGAATATATTTTGATAATTTAAAATCTTACTTTTATAATTTTTTTGTTTTTGTTAAGAGGGGATATTTCTTTTACATCTTAACTGTAGTGCTAGATATATTTGATACATTATACCATTTTACTTCTCACAATCAGTAATTATTATTCTTGTCATAATTGGACAAAGGAAGAAACTGACATTTAAGGGGATTGAGTAAGTTAGCAAAGATCACATAGCTGGTAAGAAAGAGAAGCATTCTTGTCTCATTCAATAGACCTATATCATTGATCCTTTTCAATATATACCTTAGGAAATATTTCTATATTTCATAAGACCTTTCTATAATCTAGATTAAATTTATTTCTGAATTCTCAATAGACTGATTTTAATGCACACAATCGCAATAAAACAGAGAAGAAACAAATTATTTGCAAATATTGAAGCCATAACCTGGCCTTATTCTTTAAGACTGCCCTAGCCTCTCCCTTGACTGAGAATTAACAATGATAAGGAAGCATCATATCGTGTAGTGTTGTAGGAAGCCTACAAGCATGCAATAATATTCACAGTTATGTATATATACATATGAAGCCCAAGAAAGGCCTATAGGAAAAAGGGCTCTCTCCTATTTCAACCTGATTGATTCCATTAAGAAGGACATCTCCTTTTAAGCTTAGGTTATTTACTTTTATTATGTTCTGAGGTCAGGAGTTCTGCAGGACCACAGCATCTGACCTATTGCTAATATTAATCCACAGGAGACAGATTGTTCTGTAGTAATGACAGAGGAGATAAAGAGTAGTGCGTAAATAAACCACTTATCTATAACTAAACTTGCCTCCCATCATCTAACATTTGTTATTTTTCTTTCTTAATAAATGGTTTCCCTAAGAGAAGTCAAATACCAAAAATTCTGTAAAATTCTTACTTAATTGAAATAAAATCTAGGCAACACAGTGGGTGTTGGCGTCATATTCCAAGGGTCTTAAGTATATCTAAAATGAGTTGAAGGGTATTGAAGCATCTTAAGAGAGAGGATGGGTACTAAGACCCAGGCTTAGCGGAAACTGGTTTGGCTCAGTGGATGGAGCATCAGCCTACAGACTGAAAGGTCCCAGGTTTTATTCTGATCAAGGGCATGTATCTTGGCCGAGACTGGTTTGGCTCAGTGGATAGAGCGTCGGATTGTGGACTGAAGGGTCCTGGGTTCGATTCTGGTCAAGGGCATGTACCTTGGCTGCAGGCACATCTCCAGTAGGGGGCGTGCAAGAGGCAGCTGATCAATGTCTCTCATCAATGTTTCTGACTTTCTATCCCTCTCCCTTCCGCTCTGTAAAAAGTCAATAAAAAATATTTTTTTTTTTTAAAAAAGGGCATGTATCTTGGTTTCAGGCACATCCCCAGTGGGGGGTGTGCAGGAGGCAGCTGATCGATGTTTCTAACTTTCTATCCCTCTCTCTTCCCCTCTGTAAAGAATCAATAAAATATATTTAATAATAATAATAAAAAGACCCAGGCTTATTTAAGTTTAAATCTCAATCCAGCCATGTGTTCCTTCTATGACTGCGAGAAAATCTTTCTTTATCCCCTTAGGAAATCCTATTAAATGAAAGTAATATACTCAACCCTAATGGATTACTGGAAGACTTCACTATGTAAATGCATATAAAGCAGTACCTAGAACATAAATGCCTTCTACCAAGTGGGGGTATTGTTAGATGCAATAACAAATGGGTTTTCTCATATAATACCAATGGAAGGGAAGTAATTCCTTTTGGAAAATTATTTTTTCAATATATTTAAGAATCCTAAAAGACATCACATGTGTGTCAGTAATTCAGCTTCTAGGAGTTTTACCTTATAGAAAGAAACCTCATACTATCACTTTTGGCCTAAAATACCTCAATCATTCTACACTGCCCTCAGAGTGAAGGTCAATATCTTTAAGAAAAAGTAAACATCTTTAGCTTATTGCATTATCCTGTACTTGTTAATGTCTTGCCCTATCACTCTCATTTCTCACCTTGAATTCTTGGTACAACAGACAGAAGAAACTTTTTTCAGATCCTCAAAGGAGCTATGTGCCAAACATTCTAAAGCTATCTAAACTAGTCTTTTCTTCCTTTATCTAAGTTCTGATCTTCCAATGCCTTAGTCTAGAAGTCTTATTCTTAACTTCACCTCTAAATTAGTTGCCCCTCTTTGCACTTTGGAAAAATCTTCCACATTTCTATTTGACCCTTTCACACAGTAAAGGCTGTTCACTGGTTGATAGCCAATACAGAATGTTTGGTTCACGTGAATATTATCATAGCTTTTTGCTTCTCATTGTATCACCAATGCCTTAATATACCCATTTTGATGATAGAGGTTCTGTCTTTGTTTATTGAAGGAATGCAGGAAATAAAATCCAAAACTAAAGGAAAGCAGCTCCAGACAGTCATAACTATATTAATTTAAATAGTAAAAAATGAGAAGAATGTGCCAATAAGCTTTCCAAATAGAAAATAGAAAATAGATTACATAAATAGTGGTTCCATATGAGGGAATATAAATCCAGCGCATTTTATGTAAAATTGGTTTATAATAGCAACTGAAATTGATAGCTATTATTAAGTAAAAAATCAGGATACAAGTTATGCATTCAATTATCTCAATTATAAAAAATACATAGAGAAGAAATAGGCTGCAAGAAATATTCTAAAATATTAATGGATCTTTTCTGTGAGTAGTAAGATTATGAAAGACTTTAATTTGTCTTTATATTTTTCTGTATTTTCCAAATGTTTTAAGTGAATATGCACTCATGAATTTCTGGTTTTGTTATTATTGTTTTATAATGCATACTAACATTTAATTTAAAAGAATAAAAGATATTTGAGACCTTGCAATAGGAAAGTGACCCAGGGCTTATGGGTGAGGAACTTAAATCATAGGCTGGCAGCTCAGACTGGTCAGCAGCAGCACAGATCTGTGTTTTTATTTATAAAGCTACAATTTCCCCAAGCAAGATAGGTGCATCCACTTGCTGATTTACACGCCTTGTCAAGAGAAGCCAAAAAACGATACTTCTCTGATGTTAAGTCCTCCTTTGGAATGATGTTTAGTCACTTCACTCCCAAAGTGCTTGATCAATTACATAGTATCTGTTGACACATTTAAAATGAAAGCCTTTCGTGCAGGGAAAAATCCACAAATTTAGTGATAGATGTACTTTCCAGGTTCAAAACTCTTCTTGCCTTTACCCTTTGGCTTTGAGTCAAGGTGTTTCATGGGTGAATCATGAAGTTGGAAGAGCCTCAACTGAGATATAGGGAGCTGTCTGACCCACATGATCATGGGCAGGAAACACATCCTCACTTAGTTTCAGACTGTTGATTTGTAAAATGGAAATAAGCCAGTAATGGCATTGTGTAGCAGCTTATTATTTCACTGAGCTATGATACTGGCCATTAGAACAGTTTTTAAATTATGAATTCTTACACAAATAATTCATTTTTAGAGAGAACCTTTCCCTTCTTCATATCTGGCTATAATTTTAACCAGGCTTTAGTGTCCGTCCATAGGAACAAAAAGCAGTCTTCTACTGCTTTATCTCTGGAGTGCATAACACAGGGTTTGATGCATGGATAGTGTTCCAAAAATGTTAATAACAGACTCTACTTTGCTGTCAAGCAATCAACAGAACAATTACCAATGATTATTTAATTCTTATAATAAACAATAAACAAGTCATGCAGCAATTCCAAGCTGAGAATAAGTTCTGTCCTCACAGCTTAGAGATCATTGAGGAAATAGATACTGAACCAATAAACACAATTGTGATGTGTGTTACATGCAAAATTGCAGGGCTGTTTACCTTAGACTTAGTTGGAGAGAGTTGGGCGATGCTTTCCTCTGGAGATAACTTTTAAATTGAGTCCTTAAAAATGAAAAGAAATTCATTGTAGGAGGGGTCAGGTGTGGGAATAGCTTTCAGGGCAGAGAAACAGTACGTTTGAGAGATCTGTTAGGAAGCTTCTATCCATAATGTTCCAGAAGTAGTCCTTCCCATTGAGACCACCAGACCGTCACCACAGACCAGGAAGTTAACAGCAGAGACTGTATCCTTTTGTCTTTGTGGGGAGCAGTTGCCGAACCACAGTACATGTTTTATAACTGTTTATTGAATGTATCTGTGGTCTCAGCTGTGTATTAGAATCCCCTTTCTGTCTTTAAATACATAACTAAGATGTATCCAAATCCAGGTATCTCATCACTAGCAACCTTGATCTCTTTTCTCTGCTACAATCCTGACTGAAACAAATATGTGATTAAAGTAAAGCCATTTACCTCTTCTGTGTATTCATCTCAGCTTTTATTAACTTCTATTACCAGACAATAGCCCACCTGAGTATATTCCCATGGTAATCCCCAAAATCTCCTCACTTGGGACATATTATCATATTATGCTTTTGGCTTTTATTAACAATAAGTATAGTAGTCCGTCTGATGACAAAAAGTAAACAAATTTTGAAACCAATGCTCATTTTTCTGATTAATAGTCTTTGTACAAAGAAGCCTAGAACAAATTATTTTGCACCTAAAATATAAATTTTCATTTGTGTTTCTCAATCTGTTTTTTTTTCAGTAATAGTCTTTTCTCAGGAGCCCTTCTGGACATTACTTTTTTCTAATAACCACTACCATCACCTTCGTGACATTTTATTATTACAGACAAACTATACATATGATATACTATATATCTTTTTCTGTACTTGGGCCTGTTGGAAGACCACAAATCACTGTAATGTGTAAGATTTTTTTTTTACCCTCCCCAGACCAGTTTTTGTCTTCTCAGGAGAAATAGCACTTCCAATGAGAATGCATATTAATATAAAAATCACACTATTTCTACTGCATCCCATTTTTACTCAAGTCTGTGTTCTCCCTTATGAGACAATTTGGGATGGTATTGAAATCCAACTCTGGCTCAACTCTTTTTACTTTGGCAAATTATTTAACCTCTCCATTTTCTCCGTTTTCTGACTTGAAAAATGGGGATAATGATACCTTACAGAAAGGACTATTGTGAGCATTAGATAAGATAATGCATGTAAATCACTCTATGTAGTAGGTTCTCAGGAAAATCAAAGTGGTTTGTCATTATAACATACTAGATGTAGAAATAAGTGAGTATAATATGGAGAGAGTTAGTAACAAATTTGGTGTGGCCTGTTATGGTGAAGAGATAGCTCATGTTTGAGAGTAGTGAGAACAGAAAGGTCAGGGAATCTCAGCTTGGAAGTCAGTACCTGGTACAGGAGAATGTCTACTATTTTATCACAGTTGCTCTAAAATTTACTAATAGAATGATCTGAGAAATTTACTTAATTTCCGAATTTGAATCTTCTCATCTTATATAATAAAGAGGTTATATGCAAATTGACCTCACCTCATACAAAATTACCACCCCCATGTGGTCACAAGATAGTCACCACAAGATGGCCAACAGTGGAGGGCAGTTAGAGGCAATTAGGCCTGCAGGGGAAGGCAGTTGGGGGAGACCAAACTGCAGGGGAGGGCAGTTGGGGGCAACCAGGCTGGCAGAGGAGAACAGTTAAGAGCAATCAGTTCAACAGGAGAGGGCAGTGGGGGGCAATTGGGCCAGCAGGGGAGCAGTTAGGCATTGATCAGGCCAGCAGGGTATTGGTTAGAGGGTGATTAGGGTGGCAGACAGAACTGGTTGGGGAAATCAGGCAGGCAGGCAGGTGAGCAGTTGGGAGACAGCAGTCCTGGATTGTGAGAGGGATGTCCAATTGCCAGTTTAGACCCAATCCCTGACTATGGGATTAGGCCTAAACTGGCAGTCAGACATCCCTTGAAGGGTCCCAGATTGGAGAGGATACAGGCTGGGCTGAGGGACAACAACCCCAGTGTACAATTTTCATTCACTGGGCATCTAGTTACTTAATAAGGGAACTAGTACTGATCACATACAGCAGTTGTGAAGAATCAATGAATGAATTGCATATACAAAGCAATATAGATGTGTGGAGGGTGGTAGTTCACTTTGGCAGGATAAAAATATTGAGTCATAAATGGACTTAAGCTTTGACAAAAGATTATTATAGTGAGGCATGTAGGATGGTTCATGGTCTCAGATTAATAAATGTTGAGGTTATAAAAAAGTAATAATTGGAGAACTCTAAGATAATATCATTATTTTTAAAAGACTAGCAGCAATCAGGTATATCTCTAAAATTTTAAATTTTAATTTTTTTTACATTTTATAGTATGCATTATAGTCATATCTATGCCAGAATTATGGGTTAACAGTTCTATGCCAGAATTATGGGTTAACAATTCTTTCTAGTTTTCTTTTTCTTTTATTAATTAAGTCTACAAAAATGAATCAACCTAGATTTAGAATAAACCTACATTTTGGAGCCAAAAGATTGGAGTAAGTCTGTATCTAGTATCTAAAACTATGTCTATGAAAAAAAATATAGTCACAACTTTTTGAACCTTATTTTTCTCATCCATCAAATGGGGATTATATATATATATATATATATATATATATATATATATATATATTATCATTGTCAGGATATATTGGATTAATATACATATGTTACCAACAAAATGGCTGACATTTTTTTTCTCTAAATATCATTCTCTCCTATCAAATGCAAATTTGATATGATATCTCAAAATACAATGTCTTATGAGAAGGAGAGCCAAGATAAAGAATCATTTGTGTTGAAAAGCAAAACCAGATTGTTGTTACACATAGTAGTCAGGAGATTGTGATAGCAAGGCAGGAGAGAGGAAACTGGTGATTTGTGCTGTAGAGGTGGCTCTCTGGAGGGAGAATGAAGCCATTTCATCAGAAGGATTTAGGTAGAAGTAAATCAGATATTATTAGTGCTATCTTACATTGACTAGATTGGTGTTCAACTGGATTTTGAATCCTAATATATCTGACTTCAAAACTTCTACCTGCTAGGAAAACACAAACTTTCCATGTTCTCCAAGAATAGGAAATATATCTCAGGTAAGCTTATATCTTACAAAATACCACCTAAGGAAGCCTTACTGATAACTTTAAAAGTGGATGTTGATTAATTAATCTTAATTGAGTAAATGACTGGCTCAGTGATCAAATGAGAGTATGGATGAAAGGGAGAAAGGATGAATAGCTGACTGGCTGAATATATGGCAATGAATGGCTGATTACTTTACATAGAACACAATGTCTATGCACAGAATATAGTTCAAAGGAAGTAAAACGGATGCTTCTTGTTATTGAGGAAAAGCAAATGGATTGGATAACTAGAACAACTCTATTAAGACCTAGTCATTGGAAGAATCTGGCACGAATGGTAGAATTGTTGATTAATACATGATTAATACTGAAAGGGTCCTGAGAAGTGCCACAGTTCAGTGCTCCTGATTTATAGAGGAAGCAAAAAAGAGACAGTGACTTGAGGAGATATGCAACAGAACTACAAGTTCAACCTGGTTCTCATAACAACTGCTTGTCCAGTGAACTTTTGGGTGTTCTATCCTGTGGGGTAATTAAAATCAGAAAAACACTTCTCTCTCTTGAAGCTTTCTTGAGAAACAAAGTATTATTATCTAAGACAGGAAGGATATTTGGTGTGTGTGTGTGTGTGTGTGTGTGTGTGTGTGTGTGTGTGTGTGTGTGTTTAAAGAGGTGTCTTATTCTAGATGGGTGTGTAATATTCCCAGGCAGAATTCAAGACCTATAAAGAGAAGAAAATTAAAGAAATGTTCTTGCTGTTTTTATTTACAAAGCCATACTTCGGCCAAACAAGACTAGAGGACATACTTATCACATATAAATCTGTTCCTGTTAAATGGAAAAACTGGACTAGGATTTATAAGCATTCTTTAGGGATCAGAGTTATTCATTTTCTGAAAGTACATGATTGATTATAAAACATACATGAAAATCCTGAACTATCCAAAATTTATGTACATTGCATAGGAAAAAATATATATAAACAGAGGGACAACCTTATATATCATGCAATAAATCCAAAATAAAGGAATTTGACTTTGCCAAACTTATTTTGCCCTGGAGATATAATTGATTTGCTACAAATTGATTTGCCAGAAATCACTATAAAGTTTGCAAACCCCAACTCTTAAATTTGATATAGAGCATTACTTAAAAATTCTATCTAACTTCTGGTTATTATTTTTTGAAATAAATTGGGCTATGCAGTTTTAACATGTAAGTTTTGGTGATAGCAAGGCCTCTGTTCATCATGATCATTATTAGCAAAACAGTGAGAATCAGAAGATATTTTAGTTATTAGTAAGTTACATTGTCAAACACTGTGTGAGTAAAAAAATATGTTAAAGTCTGTTAAAAACTATAAAGGGGATACCAAAGGGTGATTTGCTGTTTAGTAGCAGCTGAGCTACCTCAGCATCCATAATGAGATGTCTCCCTAGAGACATTGACTTATTTATGGGCACAAATGGAGACAAGAGAAGTTTTACTCTGTACCTTCCTATGGTCAAGTGATGCTTCCCATTTATCAGTACCTGAGAACAAGGCCCTGGCTGACCAGATGATGATCCTATCTAATAAAGAGGGAATATGCAAATTGACTGTCACACTGTAACAAGAAGGCTGTGCCCACAGTGAAGGCAGGGATTCCATAACACAAGATGGCTGCTCCCACAATAGAGGCCAAGTTCCCATAACGAGCCTTAATGAGCAATCAGCAGGGACCTAAGGCTGTGTGGTGCTGGGCTGGGGCAGGGGGCCAGAGGCTGTGCCCCCCACCTGGTGGGGCTTGAAACAGGACCTCATACACCCCTCCACCCTGGTTCCAGACTGGGGGACCTCAGGCCACCCTATGCCCTCCATTTGGTGGTGCTTGACAGAGGTGGGGCCAGCCTTTTCTGGATCTAGCCTGATGGGGTTGGGGTCAGCCAGGACTGGGTCTTGTGCAATTTTGAGGCACACATGGGTGGGCAGGGATTTGACTCTGGTTCCCGTGGTGTGCCCCAGACTCTGACAGGAGGATATTTTCATATAAATTTTACTAATTTTCTTTCATCTCTGACACTTCTATTATAGAGAAAGGGCAAATAGCAATATTAAAATATTTCCTCCAATTAATTCCCTTTTAATGTGCATGAATTTTGTGCACTGGGTCACTAGTATTTTATAAACATCTTTCGCATCAGCACTACAGATGTTCATGGCACGGCAACATGTTTCCACCATCTACAAGTAAAGGGTATTTGTTTCTCTACCTCACTGCTCCCCTCTGCTAGCCTGGTTGCCCCTCACTATACCCCCTCCCACCCCCTGCCACCTGGTTGCCCCATGCAGCCTGCTGTTTTGTTGTTACTGTGAGGGCATTGTGACCAATTTGCATATTACCCTTTTATTAGTATAGACTAGTGGCCCAGTGCACGAAATGCATGCACATTAAAGGGGTATTAATTAGAGGAAATAATTTAATATTGCTATTTGCTCTTTCTCTATAATAGAAGTATCAGAGACTAAAGAAAATTAGTAAAATGTATATGAAAACCTTCCTCTTGTCAGAGTCTGGTACGCACCACAGGGCCCAGAGTTAAGTCCCCACTCACTCACATGTGCCTCAAAATCACGTGACACCCAGACCCAGCCGCACCCCCCGACCCCCACATTGGGCTAGATCCAGATCCCACCAGTCCCACTCTTGTCAAGCCACCCAGGGCAGGGTGTGTCCTCAGGTCCCCTGGCCCAGCATCAGGATCGGGGGCGTGGCCTGAGGTCCCCCATCAAGTACCACCAGGTGGAAGACACAACCTGAGATCCCATCAAGCCCCGCTGGGTAGGGGGCATGGCCTGAGGTCCTCCGTCAAGCCCCACCAGGCAGAGATGCACAACCTCAATTCCCCCAGCCCAGCACCGGGAGGGAGGCACAGCCTCAGGTCCCCCATCAATCCTTACTGGCACAGGGGCGTAGGCTCAAGTCCCCTGTGAAGCCCCGCTAGGTGGGGGGCACAGCCTGAGGTCCCCTGTCAAGCCCAGCAAGGCAGGA
Source organism: Antrozous pallidus (assembly GCA_027563665.1). NCBI lineage: Eukaryota > Metazoa > Chordata > Mammalia > Chiroptera > Vespertilionidae > Antrozous > Antrozous pallidus. Next base: position 51,148,115 of record CM050520.1, on the reverse strand, counting down.
GGGGCATAGCCTCAGGACCCCTGGCCTGGTGCTGGGGCAGAGGGTATGGTCTGAGGTCCCCCAGCCTGGTGCCAGGGTGGGGGTGGGGCTTTAGGTCCCCTGTCAAGCCCTGTCAGGTGGGGGCGCAGCCTGAGGTCCCCTGTCAAGCCCTGCCAGGTAGAGAGAAGCGTCTGAAGTCCCATAACCCAGCAACAGGATGGGAAGTGCACCTTGAGGTCCCCTATCAAGCCCTGCCGGGTTGGGAGTGTGGCCTGTAGTCCCCTGTCAAGCTGCACCAGGTGGGAGGCACAGCCTGAGGTCCCCCAACCTGGAGCTGGGATGGGGGGAGCAGCCTGAGGTACCCTAGCCCAGCACCAGGGCGGGAAGCACACCTTGAAGTTCCCTGTCAAGCCCCTCGGGATTGGGGGAGGGTGTAGGCCTCCCTTCCCTCATGTTGCAGCCATGCCTCCTGCTGGCCTCCCATCCAGCTGCTACCACCACCTCACACTCTCCATGAGCAGGTATGCGCAGGGAAGGCTGGGCCAGGATAATTGGGAGGGGGTGATGGGGGCCAGCATCCTGGGTGAGCTGAGCCTCACAGCCTCTCTGCTTCAGCTCCCAGCACCGCGGACCTAAGGAGTAGTGCTTTCACAGAGACCTGGCAGGCATGGGATATGGCGATGCCTTAAAAACAGAAGAAGCCCCCTTTAACTCTGGCTGGAAGTGCGTTGGGAACTTATGGTCGGGGGAAGCAGCCCAACATCAGGGCTGAAATAAGACCTTGGGTAGCCTCTGGAGGGGGCAAACCAAAGGTAAAAAGCATCTTTGAAACAAAGACATTTGAACGCACAGTGGATATTAGGTGATATTAAGGAATTACCTTAACTTTTCAAGGTGTGACAGTGGCTGAATATTTACTTCTTTTTTAAAGATACTCATCAGAGGATATTTAAGTGGGAAACAACTTTCTTTGAAAGTATGGTGGTGTCCTGGCCCAGCCCTCCCCACACCATGGACGCCTCAAGGTCCGAGCCTCTCCCGCTGGCTCGTTACACCTTTGAAAACACCCTGCGCAGAGGCATGGTCCCTGCTTCATTCCCCGCCCCCGCCAGTGTGAAGCAAAGAGTTCCCAGCTGGCACTGGTGTGAAGCAAAGTGTTTCCCACAGGTGAAGCATTCTTGAAGGGAAGTGTTCACTGGCGTCCAGGCAAGCCGTGGCCACGCCCCCAGTCGCGCCCCCCCCACTCCTGATTGGCTAGTAGCATAGCCAATCAGGAGCCAAGGTATGGTCACATTTGCATGTTACTCTTTTATTAGATAGGATAGCGTTTCTCAGGTCACATTCATTACCAGGGCTATTGTTTTATAAGCATCAGTTATAAGCCAGACTATCCAATTAATATGTTCATACAGTGTGTCATTTCATTCTCCTAACAATGACATGGATTAAGTTGTAGACTAGGACTCTGGATCTCTGAAAATGTACATGTCTACTCCAAGTTTACCTACCCAATCTGCTGTGAAAGAAAGAGGTTTTATGGACCTGTCTCAAGATGTTTCCTAGGGTCCTAAACTCTCAGGGCTTAGAGTTCATAAACAAAAATGGTTACGGGGGTCAGGTGTGTTGCGTAATTTAGTGATGCCTGTCAGGCACAAGCTCTAACTAAAGAGCTTTGAAAATCCTCTGCTTCAGCCAAATCTTGCCTGTGGACATAGATGCTCAAAAATTCCAGAACAGATGTTTCCAGAGAGGTCTGGGTTTCAAACCTAGTAGTTTATGGGAAAAGTCCTGTTTTTTAAATGATTGCTCTTAGTTTGGGGTTTTAATTTTTCTTAAACACAGTGCTGATCACATGATATAGCTAAAGACAATATTTGACATAAAACCTGGAGTTAATACACCTGAGACAGGTATTAGAAAATCTAGTCTGGTATCCTCCTGCATAGATATTTTTTATTTAATTATTTTCTGAGTGTGTGGGTGACGTGTTTCCTTGTACATGGGGACTTACCTATGTTTCTATTATGTGGAATTAATTCATCACTGTAACTCAGAAATTAACTTATAACATATCCCAATATTGTTTATGTTATTTTAATGGGAGCAATGGATTTTGTTTCTGTTTTCTCATCCCTGTCCAATCTTATTGATGTTCTCATCCATCATTGTAAGTTTTCTCTGTGGACCTTACTTCTACCATGTACCAGTTTTTCTGGATCAAATTTGATTCAGTCTAAACTTGACCTGTACATGTTTAGCAAACACCAAATTCCCTTTGTGCAAATTATTTCTTTTCTAGGAATTTTATTTAATAATAATTAATTAATTAATTAATCAATTGAATAAACCTGTTCATTTGTATTTATGCCTTAGTAAACTCCTGAGAACACAGTAATTGACTTCCCTTGGATAACTCAGGGTTGTGTGATCTTCTAAGCATTTAAAAAAGGATTTCTGATAATTTTTCATATATTGGCTTGGCTATTTATATTAGGGTTGTGCAGAGATCATTAGAGGAAGGAGAGCTAAAATTTGGTGGAAACTGCCTTATTTGTGTAGGTTTAAACACTTGAGTCCTATGTTTCATTTCTGCTGCCCTGAGTAATTTAGTTAAAGTTTCACTTCCAAAATACTTGCTGAATAAGGACACATTGTAAAATAAAGCACATTTAACAAGGCTGATGAACATAAGCAGTGTGAAATCCATGAACAATATGACAGAGATTGGTAATTGATTCTGTCTTGTAATCTATTGCCTCTCCTTGGACTAAGGCTATGTTCTGTTTTAAATCCAGTCCGTTGTGTTCATAAGTGTTATTGAAGCATCACCTGTGGTAACTACAGCTGCCTTTTGAGATAACACCTAGTTGATTTAGCTCTAATTCATTGCTAAGTCCTCTTAACCCTGTATGTTTAACCATTTTTCTTTAAATCTTGGAAAGTTTTATGTCTTTATATGACCATACTTATTGAAAGGAAAAATTCTGTTTTTTGAGATGTATTTAATGCTTGTGTTTTTAAAGAGAAAAATAGCACCTTTTGAAATAATTTGAGTCCTCCGACAGCCTCGGGAGATAATAAAAATCTAATATCAGAAGCTTCATGCTCATTCTGTGGGGAAAACAAAATTTGATGCTTTATCTGAAAATCAAGCCAATTTAAATTGAGAGTGTACAGGGTCTCTTTCTTTTATTTTCCTTACAATCATGCTGTTCTCCCAACCTTCATGTGGCTGATGCATTACTTCATAGTTCTCGGTTTGATGTGTTGCTAGGTTTTGCCAGTCCCCCAAAGAAAGCATGTCTAATCTCCCTCATTTCATGAAAAAAATAGGCCTTAGGGAGAGAGACTATCTATTTTATCTTCTCTATTCCCTCCATAGCATCCAATAGTCATCATTATATGAATTATAATAATATTACCAGTAACAGCTACCACTGAGAATTTACAGTACTCTGGTAAAGGGAGAAGTGATTCACTTACATTTTCTCAAGTCTTAAAGACTCTGCAAGAAGATAGGCTCTCTTCTTTTTTGCAGTGCAAACTTACGAACTCACAGGGCCTAAGTGCCTGCCTAAGGTCTTCCAACTCCATGACCAAGGCTACATATGGATGAAGCTGTTTTTTATGAATTCTGAGAAAACGCATTTTCCCCTTGGTTGTGAAGTGAACTCTTTCTTCTTTCTTTACTGAAATTTTTCTGATATCTGGATTTAAGCTCATGTGTAGCTTGGAGAAGTATATTTTTGGTGTTCCTCCTATCCCCATGTAAGCTGAAGGTATTTTAATTTGGGAAGAGAAGAAGGTAAAATGTCTCAAGTATTTGTTTGTTTGTTTATGTATCAGATTCTCTAACAAGCTCTAGAGACACCTAGATATTTATTTTGTAAATTATACTAACAGTTAACCTTCACTGTGCAGTCCAGTACATGCTAAGCATTGTTTCAAGAGTTTCATATTTATTAGTAATTCATCAAATCCTCACAATAACCTTATGAGTTAAATACTCTTTTTACCCCCACTTTCATATGGGGAAACTGAGGTATATAGAATTTAAGTAGTGTCTTGCTGAAGGTAGTGGAAGTAGGAATCAAACCTAGAGAATCTGGTCACATAGCCCACATTGTTTTACATTACACTATATGACATCTCCACTATACTCAAAGAGCTCATACACTGTTGGAAGATATATATACAGATTAATCATTTTGTCCTGTCACTATGGATTGCATTGATTTATAGAGAGTATTATCTTACCTAATAATGGACAAACATGTAAATTGACCATACCTTTGTTATGCCCACAGCCAATCAGAGTGAGTATGCAAATTAACCCAACAAAGATGTTGGTTAATTTGCATAAGTAGTTGGGTCCCAGAACATCATCAGCACCCAGGTCATTCTGAGCCAGCCATCACAAAGGTGGGCTTTGGGGGGCTGCTAAAGCCTAAAGCCTCCCAAGCTGGCCATCGGAAGGGGGGAGCCCCTGCTCAAGCCTAAAGCCTCTCGAGCCGGTGATTGGTGGGTTTGGAGGGGGGGCTGCTCAAGGCTAAAGCCTCGGACCAAGACTTTTGGCTTGGACAGAGGCTGAGCCAACAATCGGAGAGAAGAAGAAAAAAATCAATGGAAACATATTCTCAGCTAAGGATTAAAAACATAAAGAAATATTATATCCTATGAAAGACACATCTTGAAAATGCCTAAAGAAAGTTGTTAATTTTTCATGGTGAAGGGACCGGAATCCATGTTTCTAAAAATGCCTTGGTTGTTGCAGTGACTGGCAGTGCCTACAGCAGCAGGTTGATGGGGCCGGCACCTTCCACTGATCAGCTTGGTTGCCTCCTGCAAAGGGAGGCCAGGCTGTGGCTTAGGCCCACTCCCATTGGTAGGACATTCCCTGAGGGCTCCCAGTATGTGAGAGGGGGCAGGCTGGGCTGAGAGAACCCTCCCCAGTGCACAAATTTTGTGCACCAGGCCCTTAGCCTATATACTAAAGGCCCAAGTGACTGTTACCACAGAACAACCGGAAAGACTGGTCATTTTGAAATATGGATATTGTCTCAGTTCCTGGCTCCATGACAATGCAACCTTAATACATTGTCTCTTCCAATGCACCATCACCCTGGTCCTCCATCGCTGACTTTTATATCAAAGATTCTGACAAGTATTCCATTTTCTCATTTTTTTAATTTATTTTTTCTGGGAAAAATGGGTAGGTCACTTACTAGATGGCAGTTAAAAAACAAACACTGGGAGTTATTTTACCAACACTAAGATGTTCGACTATGCACCCTACTCTTGTTGGAGCCAGAGCACACATCTTAACTTTTCTTAAGTGTATATCATATTCTACTCTTTGTATGCTGTCTTCAGAACATCAACTGAAACCAAGCATTATTATCTGTATTTCACTGAAGGGGAAACTGAGGCTCAGAGCAATTAAGAGGATTCTGTACGATGACACAGGTTAAAGTAGAGGCAGGGTTCAAATAGAAGCCTTCTCATTTACATGTTACTATACTGGTATATTATGCCCTTTATTACATTCTCATCATTGACATTATTTTTTTTGTGATGGTCCTAATTAAGATATTCTTTATACCCTTGTTCTCTACATTGTTGGCTTTTGATTTTTCAGAAGTTAGTTTTCTAACTTTAAAATCTTTTGTAAATAATTGGGTACTTTTTATCCAAGTAGCTATTATTTCTTTAGCAATTAAATATGAGTCAAGAGAACTAAATATTGGTTTTAGGTGCATTGTCTTCCCTACTCCAATAGTTAAATGTCAATATATTGAATCGGCTTCATCTGTAGAAGCCAATCATATTCTTTATGGGAGAAATACAATATGAAGAACATGGGCTCCTGCCCGGAGTCAGACTTTGTGTCCTTAGGCAGCTCAACTCTGTATATCAGCTTCATCTGTTAAAGGTGAACGAAAGCAGCTCCCAATATGTCATATTGTTGTGAAAATTAAATCAGATGGATTCAAAGGACTTAGCATAGTACCTGACATATAGTGAACATTGCACAAATATGTTTATTATAACATTGTATAAAAGTTTTTTTTTCCTTATCTTACTTTTAGTAAGAGGTACATTTGCCAAATTTACTATGCCACTAATATCATCTTGCTGTTTAGACATTTTGTCTGTTGTTTGAACTCCATTCCTTTCATTTTACAGAAACACCTTAGTGGATTTCTAATTGGGCCTTGGACTATTGCTCTTTAGGCATTTTTACAACTGCCTCTCTGAGCTCTTCCAGGCAAAGTACTCTCTCCTCTGTAGATGCCCTTTCCTCAGTACTCTGTTCTTCTCTCTGGTCTGCTTTATTCATCAACAGACTTTTACCCATGCTCCTTTATCCTGCAATTTGTTAGAATTTGATTGTTGACAATCCCTTCCAATATCTTCATTGTTGCTGGTTTAACTCTTTCCTTTCATTTTACTCAGTTTTCTGGAACACTTGTATTCATTGCACTAGTCAGGTATAGACACTCTCATTTAATCTTCATTAAAATATCTATCATGTAAGTGCTATCCTTTCTATTTTAGAGATGGAAAAACTGAGGAACATAGGTATTAAGAAACTTACTCAGGTCACCTAACAGCAAGTAGCAGAATCTTGATTACATTCCATGTTCTTCAGATTTCAAATTCCTTGTTGGAAAGAAAAGCATTGCTTTTGACTTGCTTCAGAGAAATCCATAAATTGCCAGAGCCTGGCTCAAGTGAAAAAGGGCAGCAGAGATTTTAGGGTAGTAAGTGCCATGTCAGCAATGCACCTTGCAAGGTAAGCATATTCAAAAGAATATATACAATGCAACTGGCCCACAGGCTCTGGAATTTAAAAAGGAGCAGCAGAAGAGGAACCAAAAACAGGAAGACATTTTTGTTGCAAATACTTTCCTCTGAGGTAAAAACAAGTGCCTGAATTCCAGCTGTGACTGTATATTCTTTTCAGAGAACAAAGCTTTATAATAATATCCTTGTCCCAACTAGACTGACAAATAAACACTTACTGAAGGTGGTCCACACCTCTCTACCACATGGGGATGGCAGCTGTTGCTAGCCAGCACACTGAGGAGAGTTGCTATAGATTTGTTAACTCAAAGAATCTATCTAATATACACTATGGGTAATCCTTAAAAAGACAAATAAATGTAAGTGTAAATAAAAATGTAGCTATATTGGACAATGCATATACACAATTCCTCACTGATTTATCCAAAGCTTATTTTATCCTAATGAAATGCTAGGTGTATGAACAAAGCATGCACTTTGAAAGTAGAAAGAGATGTTTATTCATTCTATGTACATTTATAAAATATTGCCTGCATGTATTTTATATAATTATGTATAATCACAATGTGTTCATGTTCAATAGGTAATAATTTATGGCATATGTCTATATGTTCTTATAACTACTATGCATATGACATATGTGCCTATATTTTTCTATATCTGGTTCTATTATCTATCTATCATCTATCCATCTACATCTCAGGATATGTATGTATCTGCCCATAGACTATTTTTAGAAGGAACATAGGCTTTAGAGTCATATCCAGTATAATAAAGAGGTAATATGCAGATTGACCCTCAAGCCCTTGCACAAGATGGCTGCCCCCATGGGGTCAAAGATGGCTGCCCTCATGAGGTCAAAGATGACTTCCACAAGATGGCTGAAAGGGGAGGGGCAGTTAGGGGAAATCAGGCTGGCAGGGGATCAGTTAAGTGTCAATCAGGCTGGCAGGGGTGTGTTTAGGGGATGATCAGACAGGCAGGTGAGTGGTTGGGAGCCAGCAGTCCCAGATTGTGAGAGAGATATCCCACTGCCAGTTTAGGCCCAATCCCACAGGACATCCCCCGAGGGGTCCCAGATTGGAGAGGGTGTAGGCAGGGTTGAAGGACACCCTCCTCCCCAGCTCCCCGCCAGTGCATGAATTCTTTGCACTGGGCCTTTAATAAGTCTAGATTTGAAATTCAATTTTCCCACTCAATAAGTACATAACCATAGACAATTTACTTTGCCACTTTAAGTCTAGGTTTCCTTCTTTGCAAAATATGATATTGATAGTATCTACCTTAGGGTTACTATGGTGACAATGAAATGAGAATGTAAGTGAAGCACAAAGCAAAGGATGTGGCACATAGTAAACAGTCGATAATTGTTAGCTTTGATAATGGTGATGATTAAGATATACTCATGTATTCAATTATGCATTATACAAAAAAAAATCACATTATATATAGGGTGTCCCAAAAATGTATCCACAGGTTAACATCTGATTCTATTACATTTTGAAAATAAAAGATATTTTAATAAACACTGCCTTTATAATTATTCAAAGTATTTTTGATATATAGGTGTTGGGACACCTATATATCTCATTAATTCTTATAAACTACTTAGAGATACTTTTATGTATATATGTTAACATTTATTAAGTATAATTTACCCTACCTATTTGTACTTGTATACATAAATATATCTAATTTATGTATACATAAATATATCATAAATATATACATAAATATATCTAATTCAACATGCATTAATTGAGATTTTTTGTACCAGCCTCTCCATGGTTATCCCTGGAGTGTTAAAACAAATAATTCTATGTATTGCATTTAAATAGTATTTGAGTTGTTCAAGAAGAAAGATACACAAATAAATCATTATAATGCTTCATAAAATGCAATCACAATAGCAAGAGAGAATCAATTCCTTCTGCTTTGGAGAACGAAGAAAGGGATTCAAAGGGTAGGAGGTAATTGAAACAGGCCTTAAATAATGAAAAGGAGCTTATTTTGGATGGGATAACAAGGAGGAACAGCAACTAGTGCAAAAGCATGGGAGTAGATGAGTCAGAAAAACAAATATTAGTTTGTGAGTGGCTTTTCAGTCACATTATACAGTTTGAACTTTTTAGGTAAGGAGGGGAGCCACCAAATACTTTTAATTCAGAGGGTAACCTGGATACATCTATGCTTTAGAAGGATGTTCAGGGAAAAGGTAAGATAAGGATAAATTAGGGAAAATATCATTTAGGAGGATATTTAAAAGTTGCAAAAGTATTACATTTATGTAATCTCTCTCACTTTAGGGAAAAAAGTATTCATGATTGTAATTGCTTCACATGAAACTGTTTGAGGCTCATCTGTATCCCATTAGATTGCTAGTTCCTAAAGACTTTGATTTGCCTGCCGCTGACTACTTGGTGGTATGTATAGGGCCAGAAAAGAAGTAAATGGAGGTTTAAATGTAGAATAAACAAAATAGTGACTTTTTTCATTATAGAGATAAAAATGGAGATTCGAGTTCTTTTGCCAGCTTATATGACAAATCTTCCCTTTCCCATTCAGAGTAAATATTACCCTAACTTTTGTCATAATGTTACTGTGAAAAAAAAAATTGGTTGGCCCTAGAAGCAAAGCAGTTTTCATCTTGCTATGCTTTCAAGTAAAATGCATATTGTATGTACATTAACTCATTAATATATTTTCTCTTGCAAACATTTTCAAAGTCATTTTTAATTTTCAACTGATTAAAACTATTAAAATTTAACTAGGAAGGGACAGAACCATAGGTGTAATCCAAATCATCTGATTGCAAATAGGTATCTATAAGTTTTGGGCAGGTCACCCATCATATGAATGGTTCTACATTTTAGTCAAGTGATACATTGTTGTTTGCTTATATAGGGAGGATTTCTGGACTTAGAGAATTAAATGATAGGACACATATAATTCAGATAAACTTAGAATAATTTTAGTATAAGTATGTTCCATGGAGTGTTGGTGACCTTTCCCTCACTTTTCTAAATTCATCCTCTTCATGCTCTATTTTAAATCCATTGAAATCTCATCCATCCTCATGCTTCAACTCTTATATTGACATTCATGACATTGTCAAGGTTATCTCTAGAATATTCCTCTCTTGAGCTCTGATTAAGTAGCCTAAACTGTCTTTTAAAATGTTCCTCAATTTATTTTTTACTTAATTTATTGGATTGATATTGGTTAATACAATTATGTAGGTTTCAAGTATGCAATTCTGTAATACATCTTTTGTATATTGTATTGTTTGTTCACCACCCATTGAACCCTACTTCCCCTCTTCTACCTCCCCATCCTCTCCCTCTCATAATCACCATATTGTTGTCTGTGTCTATGAGATTTTTTTTTTGCTTAATTCCTTCTCCTTCTTTCATCCAGTCCCTTAGCCCCCTTCCTCTCTGACAGCTCTTAGTCTGTCCTTTGTATCTATAAGACTGTTTCTATTTTGTTTCTTTATCTTGTTCATTAGATTCCATATTTAAGTGACATCACATGGTATTTTCCTTTCTCTGACTGGCTTATTTCACTTATCATAATACTCTCCAAGTCTATCTATGTTCTTGCTAAAGGTAAGATTTTCTTCTTTTTTTATGGTAGAGTAGTATTCTATTGTGAAAATGTACCACAGCTTTTTTATCCACTTATCTAATGATGAACACTTGAGAAGCTTTCAAATCTTGGCTATTGTAAATAATACTGCAATGAATATAGAGGTGCACATATTCTTTCTAACCAATGTTTCAGTTTCTTTGGATATATTCCCAGGAGTGGAATCACCGGGTCATTAGACAGTTCAATTAAAAAAATATTTTAGGATACTCCATAATGTTTTTCATCATAGCTGTACTATTCTTCATTCAAACAAATAGCACATGAGAGTTCCCTTTTCTCTACATACTCCCCAACACTTGTTTGTTGATTTATTGATGATATCCTTTCTGACAGGTGTGAGCTATCTCATTGTGGTTTTAATTTGCATTTTTCTGATTATTAATGGCATTGAGCATCTTTTCATATATTTTTGGACCATCTGGTATGTCGCCTTTGAAGAAGTATCCATTTTAATAGGATTATTTATTTGGTTGTTGTTGTTTTTTTGGTGTTGAGTTGTTTGAGTTCTTTATAAATTTTGTATATTAGCCTCTTATCAGAAATATGTGTCATTGGTGAATATGTTTTTCCATTCAGAGGGTTTTCTTTCATCTCGTTTCTTCAATTTCTTTAGCACTAAATGAGAATAATACTCATGTTGTGAGGATTTAATAAATAATATTTTCAAGTATATAGAATAATTTGTGAAATATATTGACTTCAGCCATATGATATTGCCTTCGTTTGTAGTTCAAATACTGATGAGTTCTAACAGTGAGCACTATCCTATATAATTCTTCCTATATAATAAAATGCTAATATGCAAAGTAAGTAAATGGCGAAATGACCGGTTGCTTTGATGCATACTTACCACCAGGGGGGCAGACACTCAATGCAGGACCTGTCTTCTAGTGGTCAGTGCACTCTCACAGGGATATAACAGCTCAGCCAGAAGCCTTGAGGTGGGCTCAAGGCTGGTGAGTGCAGCAACAGTGGCAGGAGCTTCTCCCGCTTCTGTGCCAGTGCTAAGGATGTCTGACTGCCAGCTTAGGCCCACTCCCGAGGGCTCCAGGATTGGAGAGGGTGCAAGCCAGGCTGAGGGACTCCCCTCCCCAAGTACACAAATTTTGTGCACTGAGCCAATAGTATAATATGATTGTTGAATATAATTATCAGTGGTATTATTGTTTGCTTATCTCCACTGATATCTAAAGGTTTTATTTTTATTTTTATTTTTTTTGCCTCACTCATGTGATAACAGCCTGACTTTCTATAAGAATGATGCATATGCATGTGTCTAGTACTCTAGCTCAGCATCTGGCCTGTAGCAGGGACTCAATTCCACTTTCTAGGCTTCCTTGCAAATAACCACCAAAATAATCTCCCTACACCTGGGACTGTGTCAAACATTATCTATGGCCTTATTTCTGAGGTCAGGTTGTAAAGTGGATCTGCCACTGAATAACTGTGACCTTTGACAACTCACTTCACTGCCCTCTAGCCACACCTGTGGTTAGCTCTCATCCTTTATTCACATGCTGTCATCATCTGGAATATGTTACTACTCCTATTTTGCTCCATAATGTGCCTATCTAAATGTGAGCATCCTTCAAGTCCAAGTTTAGAAGCTTTTTCACTCACTCTTTTTTTCATGCAAAACTTTGTTAAGCATCAATCATATTTCTGACTATGAATATAAATCTCAGAACCCTTAGCTTATTACAGGTGTTAGGATATCAATGTGTCGCTGCTAGATGCCCTCACATGCCTTGTGGAATTTCAGCCATGCTATTTTCTTATGGAGTAAACTGATGCCATGTCCCAGTTTCAAGTAAGGAAACAGACCTTCATTGAAGTTCTGTGCTGTTGTTGTTTTCCAGTAACTCATGTCTAGTGATATAATTAAGGTTCTAAGCCTGGTGTTATTCATTTCTAACTTGAGAAGTCATGTATTCTCAAAGATTTTTCTTATTTAGTGTGAACCTCAAAGGTGTTCTTCACAAGTCTCTGTAATCTGTTCTTTCTATATTGGATTTATTCCCTGGATTAAAGGAAGAGCTTCTTGAGGCTAAGAATTACATCTGATTTAATTAATCTTTGCAAGTCTTGCTTCACATTGTGAAATAATACTAAAGGCCACAGTTACTGAACAACTAAAAAGTATCAATACTGTGCCATCCATTTTTGTCTATCTTCCTAATTCTTTAAAATGAAATAAATAAAAAGAGCAGAAAACAGCTCTATTGACACCTGATTTATAATTGTTACTAGTAATTATTTTTAGCTTTGTTTTATAAGCAAGGAATCTCAGAAATAAGGCCACTCAGCTGAGTGAGGAGCTCAAGGCTAAAACTGGATGAACTTGCTCTAAAGTGATGCACTCTCCACCCACCTTTTCTGCCCTATTTACTTAAGCACCACCGACTGAGCATCTATTTATATGCCCCCACAGGTGCCCAAAGTTAAGATCAAAGAGATGAGAAATGACCCATTTGCTTTGCCTTTGGAGTTTTGGAAATAGGCAATTGAAAAATTGTTCATATAAAATGACCAATCATTTTTTAATCTTGACTTTCACTGCAGACATTGATTTCTTTCACCCATTTATTTTTTTCAACAACTATTTATTGAGGTTTTAGTATGTATGCAGCATACACTGTGCTAAAGGTTAATGGTATCAGTTTAATAAGCTGAACCTGCCTGCCTTCCCAGCGCTCAGAGTTCTCTGGGAAAGACAATCAGAATCCAAGTGATTCTAGGTGTGAGGAGGGTTAGTCAAGACAAAATGCAAAGATGAGCTGCAAAGGCCTTAGTTTGGAAAGATGTGCCTGGGATGGCGCCCACGTGGGAGTATTGGCGAAGCTTCTGAGACCAAGCAACATGGGGGCAGCCAGGAAGGACTGAAGACAGAGGGGAGAAAAGGTACGAACTCACTGCAGTGACAGGGAAAATATCACATAATAGGAAAAAAGGGCACTTTAAAGCATCTGGGCTGGGAAAGAGGGGTAGATAGTTAGGCAGAACAGAATCCACGGGCATTGCCACCTTGTTAAGCAGTTCAGACTTTACCAAAAGGCCATGGAATAGCGCTGATGAAAATATATCTTGTTAGCCTAACCTTTCAGAGCTAACAGAAACATTAAAAAGCCAGCTCTATTGACCTGCCCTATATCTGAATATAAAAATAAAATTAAATTTAAAAAGTTTCAGGACTTGCTAATCCTGTTGACAAGATTTTAGTGCAGATTTAAGAGAGTACACCCCCCAGCCTTACTTTTCTCAGCCCAGGTTGTGTTTTCAGCTTCACTCAAAGAACAAATCACCTTGTACTCTGGCCCAGAGTTCCTTTCATGGCCAAGCTCTGTGAGAATGGAGAGACTCCTGGTGCCATCTTCTCAATTGTTTTCCTGCTTATAATCACACCACAAGGTGTTATTCCAGGAATTAATTACTTTGTTGCTGTTTTGTCATTTTCAAAGGGATGCCAAATACCAAAAAGAAAAAAAAAAAGAAAAAAGTCTTTTATGAATAGGAAGTTGGTTTCACAGAGACCTAGAGGGAAGCCTCTGATATGTTTCTCTTCAGGCAATCAATGTTGCCTTTAGTTAGAGAGAGGCTCCAATCTATCAGACTGCTGTGAGCGAGCCTTTGAAATCTTCAGGGTGATAATTTAAGTTAAATAGAAATGGAGGGAAGGAAAAGGTCACATCCTTGGAAATCTTTTGTGCTAAAGGTTTTCCAGGCTGCTTAATAAGATGTCATAGAGGGGACCAGCATTACAAGTAAGTTTGCAATCTTGGTGTACCAGTGACTCTTTCTAAATATTACTTCTGTCTCTTTGGTTTCCATGCAACAATGAGGGTGATAGGTTTCTCTGGCATTCCTAAACTTGTGGACACCCTTAATTTAGCCCTGAACCTCCCAGCTGCATTTAAGGAAAATAGTGTCGTTTTATTTGAATAGTCTCTTCCTGAGAATATGTCTGTAATTTCCTTTGACTTACAAATTGCTTTACAGATTTATTTTGATTCCTCAAATTCCCTGAGACCATACTATCTTTTCTGGATGGAGAATAGAGTGGGAAAACACAGAATTTAAAGTCAAGCTGTCTGAAATTTGAATTGTAAGGTTGCTGCTATTTAATTCTCAGTCACTCAACCCCTTTAAATCTCAATTTCTTCATTTAGCTTGTTTGTTTTGAGTTAAAGAACATATGCAATGTGTCAGTAAGTGCTTGCATGTAGTGTTTAATCAGTGTATTAAGTTCCCTTATCACCCTTTTGTCCTCATCTTTTTCAGGATTATCCTTCCACTTTCTGTCCAAATTCTAGTATTCCTTATGAACAATTAATCCCTACTCATAAAGATAGCCTTTGTGTTAGTGCAAAGGATAACATATGAACAGGATGTTTTCTTGGCCTTCAAGATTCTTCCCATTTAGAAAGGGAAATAAGTATATATACATCTAAATCAAGAATGGCACTGAAGTTGTTATCACACTATTATAGGAAAGTAGCTTTGTGGGAGCAGAGGACAGATATTAACCTCAGTTCCTAAATATCAGATAAACTTTCCAGGAAGGTATAATGAGGTCTTAACATTACCTTTAAGATACGGATAATATTAAGCCCTGGTCAGGTGGCTCAGTTGGTTGGAGAATTGTCCCTATGCAACAAGATGGTTGTGGGTTTA
The DNA here is from genome assembly GCA_027563665.1 of Antrozous pallidus. Lineage (NCBI taxonomy): Eukaryota > Metazoa > Chordata > Mammalia > Chiroptera > Vespertilionidae > Antrozous > Antrozous pallidus. The sequence continues at coordinate 51,133,007 of CM050520.1, read as the reverse complement.
ATTCCTGGTCAGGACACAAACCTAGGTTGCAGGTTCAATCCCTGCTTGCTCTCTTTCTCCCTCTCTCTTTCATCAATAAACATATATTCAAGTGTGGATTTAAAAATATATGGGTAAGGTTAAGACCAAAAGAAATCATGCAGTAAGAAGAATACCCTGCTCTGAACAAGGCTCACAATACTTTATCTGCAGTTCCAAAAACCAATACTCTCTGCATAGGTTCCAGGTAAGAGATTTTATTGTGGTACTTTATTATAGGGAAAGATTGATATACAATGGTGTAGATATAAAAAAACTGTTAGAGTTTAGGGAAGTCAAATCATCCAATGTTTCTGGAAAGTTTAGTGAGTAAATGAGTTGCCAGGCAAAGATCATTAAAGGATTTTCTTTATTTAGTCACAGTATTTACTGAGCACCTAATAAATTTTGGGCATGATTCTATGAGTTCTGAGCATACCAAACCATTGCAATATGGTTGTGACTTCCCTATTTTAGTTATAGGTTGGTGGCACTCTACCTTTGGTCTAGTGGGTGGTGCCAAGATGAATGTGTAATTGAGGCACAGGGAGGTTAAGTACCTTGCCCAAGGTTTTGTACTCAGTAAGTGTCAGAGTCAGAAAATTAAAGGCAGCACAGAGGATGGTCATAAGCTTGGTCACAAAAAATGAGAAGCCTTATAACAGGAGGAAGATCATAATTCTAAGTTGAGATGAGCTCTTCTGTGTGGGCTCAGATATCACGGTGGCTATGAGCATGTCCTCTAGAAGCTTAACTACTGGTTTCTACTCCTGACTTGGACACTTCATAGTTGCATGGGGCTGGGGAAACTACTTACCCCTCTTTATTGTATTTTCCCATCTCCAAAGTGGGAGAAACAATGGCATTTACTTTGTAAGAATTAAATGAATTGTTGTATATTGAGATCTTGAGACTGACACATTTGGCCATGAAAAGTTCTTGTCCTCACGTTGGCTATTTGTGTTGCTTATACATAGTATTTGCTGTCATTTTTTTAAATTATGCATTTATCTTTATTTGATGAATGTCTGTCTCCTCTGGGGTCTTATGAAGCAGGGACTCAATCTGTTTTATTTATTACTGTCTCTAATACAAGCACCTCAAGTATAGGAGGTCTTGACAAATATATGCTAAAATATGGATATATAAATGCATAAATGATCCTAATATATAAAGAGCCAGGGTCGACTGAACACCAGGCTAGGGAACTGGCCAGCATAGTGGAAGTCAGTCCTGGGTCCTGGTAGCCCATGGTGGGAGGCAGTCCTGGGTCCCGGTGGCCCACAGTGTGGCGGCAGGAGGGAGCTGTGGGGATGGAGCCATGCTGCCATCTGACTGGCCTCTAGGTCCCTTCCCCCACCATAGGCTCCAGGAAACAGAGTCATGCTGCCATGGGACTGGACCCTACCCCAGGGGTCCCGGATTGTGAGAGCATGCAGGCTAGGCTGAGAGAAACCACCCCCCAAAGTGCATAAATTTTCATGCACTGGACCTCTAGTATAAACATACAATTATTTAGAGTGTATATTCTTTACTCTAACAGACAAATACGTTAGCTTTCTTTCCTTCTTTGTCATCATCCCTGTTCTTTTGTTTTTGTTTTTGTTTTTCTTGTAACCTTGGGGCATTGAATGACTTAAATTTAAGAAACATTTTCCACAGCCCAGCTGGGTATAGCTCAAAGGTTGAGTGTTGACCTAGGAACCAAGAGGTCACCGGTTTGATTCCTGGTCAGAGCATATGCCCAGGTTGTGGGCTTGATCCCCATTAGGGGGCTTGCAGAGGCAGCCAATCAATGATTCCCCCTCATCATTGATGTTTCTATCTCTTTCTCCCTCTTCCTTCTTCTCTGCATAGGTTCTAGGTAAGAAATTTTATTGTAGTACTTTATTATAGACAAAGATTTGATAAAACTATATTAAAAAAAACATTTTCCACAGTGTGGTCTGTGTTTGAGCTAGCTGAGCTCCTGCATTAACCAAAAACATTTCCTAATTTAAATATCCAAGACTGATTGCATTGTCTAAGCACATTGGATAAATATTTAATTTCACACATAACAAATGATCAAAGTATCAGAGACATCTTTCATAGCTTCTTCATGAGGAACTGGGATCTTCTTAGGCCTCTTTCACAGTTCACTGCTCTGAAACAAAACTTAGTTAGAACTTAATGGGAGGGAAAGAAAGGTAAAATGATAGAAGAGAAAACTAATGGTCACTGTAATCACCAATTTTAGGAAGGCACACTTGTCCCAGAAGTTGCTATAACTTCAGGCCCAGAGAAAGCAGTGACTGAGGAAGCACACTGCTTCAATTTTATATAGAAAGGGACTTAATGCAGGCTACAAAACAGACTTAAACCCAATCACCTCTATCTACAGGAATCCCATGTTCTCTCCTTTTCAAAAGCCAACATTCTTTAGAAGTTCAGGTGCTAAATCCGTCTATCAAAATGACACAGTGGGTTTCTAAGAAGCAGTAGGAGTAAGAGAATTATCAGTTTTTCAGTATGTTACCTTTCTGCTGGGTGTTTGTGCCCAACCAAAAGCAATAATTCCAGCCATAGATTCTGCTTCCTGATATTTTTCAAATCCATCTCATCCTCTTTATCCCCATAAACTGTGTCTCATTGGTGAGAGTCTCATTATCTTCAAGATGAATGATTATTAGAATAAGCTTCAGTAGACCTGCTTCTGTCTGTCTTCTCTCTCACAACCTTGTTCCCAAATCATCACCAGAGTATTCTTTCTAAAATGAAAATCTGGTTACATTTTTTAAAACCACTCCTTTCTGAATAGTGCCAATGTTTTAAGCATGTCAAAAAATGTCCTTAAATTTGGAAACCTATCAAATTTCCCCAACATTTATATCCTTCTAACCTTACCTCTAATGGGATCATATGAAAAATCTCCCCAGAATACCCTGGATGCCAATGACTCTCCTTTCTGTGTCCCATCACAGTTTATATGGCCTCCATCATGAGAGCCATTACTCTGACTCTTTTATTTGTTCTCTGGATATATTTCTAAATTGTTAATTGCTTGATATTTGTGACACATACTGCTCATGTGTCTATGAATAGATTTTTTTTTCTGGAATCAGCCACACTCACTCCTGCATCTGCAATCACTGGTGAGTTGAGTAGGGGGGCTATGCCGATCTTATCTGACTCTCAGATGTTTGGGGCTCAACTGTCTATGGTTAGTCTATAAGGGCAGTGACTAGTACAAGTGGGCTCTCCTCTGTATACTATCTTATCTTCCAAGAGGCTAGTTTAAACGTGTTTTCCTGTCAGTGGCGGGGCTCCAAGAGGATAGACATATTCAAAGTCTCCTGAGGTCTAGGCTCAGAACTGTCCAACCATCACTTTTATCACTTTCTATTAATGAGAAATCAGATGGGCAGCCTGTATAGATGAGTTGGTGAAATAAACTCTATCTCTTGATAAAAAATAACTACAAACTCTCATTGTAAAATCCAGGGCTGGAGGATAGGGCTAGAAAATTGTAGCCATTTTTGTTATCAGTGGGCCATATCTTGTGAGTAAACCAACATATTCTTAATCATATTCGTATTTCTTCCCTGAACAACTATGGCAGTACTTGACAAAGAGCAGTGAACTGCCTGTTAATATTAATTCAATTTGGCTGATTTATAATAGTTATTAGAATTTGATTTGTAATTGCTAAAGATCCCTAAATACAGAAGAAATACTTGCAGGGATACTTATAGTTAGACACATGTTTTATGAAAGAGTTGAGTAAAAAGAGATATTATAAATGGCCACAAAACTATGTAATAGTTCATACTTCAAGGATTGCATGTTATGGAAGGTAGATACTTTGGTTTCTATTTTGCATATCAGGAAAGGGAGGCTCTAAGAGGTTAAAGAGGGGTCCAAGGTCATGCAGGTGGTCCCTGGGAGAACCCAGGATTCAAAAACACAGATATAAGAGATCTTTGCATTTTATTCTAGGTGCTGTGCTCTCCCTGCTCCCGACCCCCCATATTCCTTTGGTATTTAAGATTCTATTTAGAGTGACTAACATCTAACCATGGACATGCTGGCCATTGCCTTACTGTGAAAGGTTTTCAGGGAAGGCAAATCTATAGGAGATTGTATTTATGTGCACATCTTTTCTAGTTTATTCATTATTGCAAGGACAGAAAAACAATCTCTTTTGCAGCTATAGTTACTTCTTATACTTTCAACAAATTTCACGATCTCCATGCAGTTTATCAGATGCTGCTTTAGGCAAGAATGCCAATCAAAAGCCTGAGAAGTTGATTCCTCTGAAAAAACACCTCCCTGAAGAGTGGGGAGGGGAATATTTTTCTTATCCTTAAAAATTTTCAGTTCTTTGTTAATCCAAAAGCTGAAAATACTTCAAGTCAAACATGGCCACCCACCATCTGGCTGGGTTTGAAGTTTATTTAGTAATCTTCTTATCAGCCAAACAGCTGGAAGGCTAGATAAGTCCTATGTGTAAAAAGCCAGTGTCCACTGGTTTTCTGATAATACCAGTGGGAAAAAAATAAACTACAAAAGAAGAAGTACATCAGTATGAATTCATTTGGGAGTTTTGCTGCCATGCACTGGACTCTCAGTACTGGTGAGTTTATCATCCATTGAACCAACTAGATGCTTACAGGACACTCAGGGTGTCATCTACCAGAATGTACTATTTTAGTGTGTGCTTTTTAAAGTCTTTTCTGTCCAGGAGTATATTTCTGTTTCTACAAAGTGCCACTGCTATATTTTACTGTATGCCATAGATGTGTCACTGTAAACTTGCCTGCAAATTGATTTTTTTCTCCTATTTGGAAATAGAAACTTAATTGAAATACACTAGGGGAGAAATTGGCTAGCTAAAAAAAATCCTTATGTAGTGTGAAATTGCTTTTTCTTGAGACTAAGTATCCCTCAATGTATCTGTTTTTTTGTTGTTTCTTTGTTTTTATTTTGTTGTTGCTGCTGTTAATCCTCACTTAAGGATTTTTTTCCCCATTGATTTTTAGAGAGTTTGCAGGGGAAGGGGAGAGACAGAGACAGAGAGACAGAGACAGAGCGAGAGAAAGAGAGAGAAACATCAATGAGACACATCAATTGGTTGCCAAGGATAGAGCCTGCAAACCAAGTACCTGCCCTTGACTAGAATCGAACCCCACAATCCTTTTAGTCCTTGGGCCAATGCTTTCACCCCTGAGCCAAACCACCTAGGGCAGTGGTCGGCAAACTCATGAGTCAGTGGAGCCAAATATCAACAGTACAATGATTGAAATTTATTTTGAGAGCCAAAATTTTTAAACTTAAACTTCTTCTAACGTCACTTATTCAAAACAGATTCACTCAGGCCCTGGTATTTTGTGGAAGAGCCACACTCAAGAGGCCAAAGAGCCCTAGGGCAATGTATAGACCTAGGGCAATGTATCTGTGTTTTAACTTAAATGTTTGTGCAATGAGTTTCATACAACTCAGCTCACATAGGTATATTTGGGCACCTGGGAAAAATAAATTAACATCAGTTTAGTATAATAAGCTTTTTCAGAATATCTCCCACTCTTCCATACCATGTGAGAATTTTGCAGATTGAAAACATTGCACTTATTATTGAAATGATATGTATCACTAACTCTTTAATTAGTCTATGCCTATTAAGAGTTAAATGCCCCTCCAATGCATCATCTGTATCCTATCTAATAAAGAGGGGATGTACTAATCGACCATCACTCCGTAACAAATACGGCAGCACTAACAACTGAGGCCAAGTTCCCATAAGGAACCTTAACAAGCAATCAGCAGGGACTTGAGACTCTGCTCTCCCAAGCCCTCATGGGGCTTGACAGGAGAACTCAGACCATGTCCCCTACCCAGCAGGTCTTGACAGGGGGACTTCAGGCTGTTCCCCCTGCCCCAGCACCAGGCCAGGGGACCTCAGGCCATGCTCCCACCAGGTGGGGTTTGACAGGGGACTTTAGGCCATGCCTCTTACCTCAGCACCAGGCTGGAAGACCTCAGCCCATGCCCAGCAGGGCTTGACAGGGGACCTCAAGTCACGTCCCACCCCCCGGGAGACCTCAAGACACACCACCCACCCTGGTCTGTGCTAGGGGACCTTAGGCCATGCCCCCTGCACCAGCACTGGCCCAAGGGACTTGAGGCTATATCCCCTGCCCAGTGGGGCTTGACAAGGTTGGGACTGGCAAGGTCTGGATCTAGCACAATGCGGGGAGGCCCAACCAGGTCATGGTCTCACGTGATTTTTAGGCCCATGTGGGTGGGCGGGGACTTGACTCTGGGACCTGTGGTGCACCCCAGGCTCTGACAGGAGGAAGGTTTTCATATACATTTTACTAATTTTCTTCATCTCTGACACTTCTATTATAGAGAAAGGGCAAATAGCAATATTAAATTATTTTCTCTAATTAATCCCCTTTTAATGAACTTTGTGCACCTGGCTACTAATATATATATATATTAGCACTGACTGGTTTGGCTCAGTGGATAGAGCGTCTAACTGTAGACTCAAGGGTCCCGGTTCAATTATAGTTAAGGGCATGTACCTTGTTTGCGGGAACCGAATAGGGAGTGTACAGGAGGCAGCTGATCAATGTTTCTAATTCTCTATAGATGTTTCTAACTCTCTATCCCTCTCCCTTCCTCTCTGTAAAAAATCAAACTATATTTAAAAAAAATAAAAGCATAACATGCAAATTGACTGGACAACTGAATGACTGGTTGCTATGACATGTACTGATCACAAGGGGGCAGATGCTCAAATCAGGAGCTGACCCCAGCATGCAAGTACTGATTATCCAATTGGGGCTTGCTGACCAAACTCTCAGTTCCTGCCACTGGCTGGCAGGCTCCGATAGTCTGCTGGGGAGTTGGGGGTGGGGGGTAGGTGGCAGCAGACATGGGTAGCACCAGGCCAAGGCAGGTGCAAGCAAGTAGGGCCCCAATCACCCTGCCAGTCATCCCACACACAGAGGGCGACCAGCATTGGCGGCAGGGGATGGGGCCAGCTGCCAATAGCAGGGGAAGATTGGCTCTGATCGCAGGCCAGGCCTAGGGACTATACACATGCATGAATTTCGTGTGCTGGGCCTCTAGTTGTTCTATAAGGAAGAAACACATGATCAAGGCAGAAAAGTTGTTAAAGTAAATTGATATATCAACTTAAATACCAACTCTGCATGGTCATTCATATATTCCCTATACTCAATCAGATGTGGAAGGCATTTCTGTAAAGGAGAATGAGTTTGGAGCTAGACAGTCTATGACAACTTTTGTCACTGCTTTGAGCACAAATTTGCTCATGTGTAAGGAGTTTGACACAGACCCTGGAGCATAGTATTCATCTTATATGATAAGTAGGTTGTTATTGCCACTTTAACTAGGTCATTGTTAATACTCCTACTCTCTGACAGGTCACTCTGTTTATTCCCTGTAGGAGTCAATGGCTAACTCTGGAAAGGTGGCAATGAATGCAACCCAAGTACATGCCCATTCTCTTTGCAACTTCCTCTTTCCATGGAGTAGTCATTTTCTTTTTCTTTAAAAAAAAAATATATGTCCTATTTAATAAAAGGCTAATATGCAAATTGGCCATACATCTGCTACACCCACAAGCTATGCCCACCAGCCATGCTCACCAGTCAATGAGTGAATAAATCCAACCAAGATGGCTATAGCCAGAGACCAAGAGGGAGGATTGGGTTTCCCTGGCAATGGAGGAAGCCAAGCTTTCTGCCTGCCCTTGCTGGCCCAGTTCTCCATTCAATGCTACAAAGTTCCAATGATAGAAGATAAATAAATTTCAACAAAAATGATGGCAGCCACAGAGCTGGAGAGAGCAGGAAGCTTGAGTTGCACCCAGAGATGGAAGAATCCAAGCTTTCCATCTGCCCTGGCCATCCCAGGCCTCCACTTAAGGCTACAAAGTATTAATTATAGAAGATAGATAAATCCCAACAGAAACGGCTGCCGCCATGGAGTGAGAAGGTTTTGCTCTGCTCCAGGCTACAAAATTTTAATTAGAGAAGATACGTAAGTCCCAGATACCAGGGCCTCCACTTGGGTTGCCAGGAGGCGTGGCCAGCCTACAAACTACCATAGGCCCCTGGCCCAGGCCGCCCCAGGGAACCCCCACCCTGGCCCTGGACACCCTTCAGGGCAAACCAGCTAGCCCCTATCCATGTACCAGGCCTCTATCCTATCTAATAAAAGACTAATATGCAGATTGATCATCACTCCAACCACAAGATGGCCAGCATGGGAGGGCACTTGGGAGGGACCAGGCCTGCAAGGGATGGCAGTTGGAGGCAATCCAGCCTGCAGAGGAGGGCAGTTAGGAGAGAACAGGCCTGCAGGGGAAGGAAGTTAGAGGTGACCAGGCCTGCAGAGGAGGGCAGTTAGGGGCAAACAGGCTGGCAGGGGAGTGGTTAGGCAGGCAGGCAGGCGAGCAGTTGGAAGCCAATAGTCCTGGATTGTGAGAGAGATATCCAACTGCCCATTTAGGCCTGATCCTACTGGGCAGTTGGACATCCCTGGAGGGATCTCAGATTGGAGAGGGTGCAGGCTGGGCTGAGGGACACTATACAGCCTCCCCCCCCCCCCCCAATGCACAAATGTCATGCACTGGGCCTCTAGTATATATAATTGATTTCATAGAGAAGGGGGGGAGAGAGATAAGGATATAGAAACATCAATGATAAGAGAGAATCATTAATAGGCTGCCTCCTGCACACCCGGCACTGGGATTGAGCCTGCAACCTGGGCATATCTCCTGGTTCATAGGTTGACACTCAACCACTGTGCCATGGCCGCCAGGGAGTCATTTTCTTCTTAATCTCTAGGTAGTTGGATTTAATTATTTGGCTTCGTTACATCATATCAGTAGTATATCTATGTTATCTTTGAGTCTATAGTCCATGGGCATGTAACAGGCAGGGAACCTGCTTATCTTTATACTAGGAATGTGGGTTCCATGTGCTTTTTGCATTCAATTGCTCAGGCTTTGAAGTAAGACACTGTTCCCTTTATAACTGTAGGATTTGCGGTGAGTTATTTAGCACCTTTAATTCTCAGATTTCTCATCTCGGAAATAGAATTCAAAAACCTAATCTTAGAGTTCTTAGAAAGAGTAAACAAATACAGAATATAAATATTTAGCAGGGTGCCTAGTACATCGGCAGCACATGATAAATGATGATGGCAGTTATTATTTTCAAAAAGGGCTGCTTATCATACCCTACAACCAGCTTCCAATTATCTGGTGACTATTTCCTTAAAGAGATTCTGAGATTTCTTTGTTTTCATGTCAGTTTTTTAGCTTCAGTCATCTATAATAACATCCATTTATTAGTATTCATAGCTGTAGTGATTTTTGAACAGTCATATATTTCATGGTCCTATTGAAACAGAGACCTGTTTAATCTTGCCAGAGAGATATATTTAAAATAAAACAAATAGGATATTCCTCTATTCTAAATTCCTCTGATTTCAGGGTTATTTTGATCTGTTTCTTCTTGCCTCTCTTGTCTCATTGTCAGCATGTTATATACCCTTGGTTCAAATTTAGTGAATGATGTATATTTCTCTAACTGTGTCTTCCTCTTTCAGATTTCATTATTATGCATAGTTTGCTTTGAATGTATTTTCTCCTTTCATTCTCTCAACACTCTAAAACTCACCCTTTTGTGGACTTATGCTTATCTTAGAGTTTGGTCCCCCTCCTGGAACTCTGCCTGCACTATTGACTGATCTACATTGCCGCACAGTTCGAATGACATTGAATTTGACAGTCCACTTCATTATATTGTCAGCTTATAATGCAGGGTCTATCCATTATTAGATTATATGTTTCCAGTAACTACTAACATAGTGGCTAGTTATTCTAGGTTCTCACTGGCTCTCTTTTTTCCTTTTTTAAAAATATATTTATATTGATTTCAGAAAGGCAGGGGGAGGGAGATAGAACCATCAATGAGAGAGAATCATTGATCAGCTACATCCTGCACGCCCCACACTGGGGATTCAGCCAAAGGTGGGACTGAACCCAAATCAGGCTCATGCCCTGACCAGGAATTGGGCCATAACCTTCTGATTTATAGATCCATACTCAACCACTGAGTCACACTGGCTGAGCAGTGGCTCTCTTTATTCATTTACTCACTGTGTGTAGATGTGTGAATGCAGTAAAAGTGTTTATGAACGCATGCACACTTTTATTTTTTTAAGAAAGAAGTTCAATGTCAAGGGGACAGTTTTTTTTTTCCCTGTAAATGTTGCCATTCTCCAGGGTAAATACCATATAATGTAAACAAATTATAGTAGTTCTCACTTTACTAGTAAGTTTGTGGACACATATTTCCAGGGAATAGAGAGATACTGGAATAGATGTTTTCTCTAAATAATATAATGTACATTCACAGCTATAAAATCAATACAGCATTTACAGAAAGAGGGTTTGCTTTATCTATTGTGTGCACTGCAATACAAATCCCTTTACACAAATGCCATTGAACCCAACCTTCCAATTTGTGAAAACTGTTCCATAAAAATTTTCCTCATTTATACTATGGAATAAAACACCAATAAACAGCATAATCTTAAGATTTTGTTCAAGAAGGATCTTTTATTAAATTCTTTTGTTTAGAGTCTTGGGAATTTCAGGCAGTCACCCATGCCTTGTAATTGAGCATATGCTATGATAGTTAAGTGAATAATTATTGCTAGAAATGCCGTTGAAATCTAATAGGTTTGAAATCTGTGTAAAATTAGTTTTCAATAATAGTTGTCAATTTGGCTCACAGCAGGATATTACTATTTTTAAATATTTAAGCAAGTTATAGAATAATATAAAATACTCTTATAAACCAGTCTTCACTCATAGGGTATAAATTATTAGAAATCATTTTGAACTTTGACTTCCCTAGTCACATTTTTAATTTAAAAAAATTGCTGACAACCAAGGAAGCTTTAAATACATACATATACACATGTGCAAAGCATGTGTTTATATTTGCATTAACAGTTACCTTTTCATCATGCATGCTATAACTCACTTAATAGTTTTGCTTTGTTCATTCTAACCTTTGTCTGCAAGCACGAGTTTTTGCATGCTTACCACTTATTACCCTCATAAGCTGGAACTATGAGGTTTTTAAATTCTTTTTATATTAAAAGATACTTACATTACCAGAAGAATGTTTTCTGTTTATCACATACATGGAAGTTTAACAATACTATTGATCTCCATTTCTGAATTTTCTTTTACTTACCTTCTATTTTTATGTATCTTTTAGAAACTATATAGATGCTATATAGTTTAGAAACTATATTGGTTTTCCACTTTTAAAAAAACCTAGCATTAGCTTTATGAGTTCATACATATTAAAGGATATGGCTATAGTTCATTCATTATCAATTCTATATGGTATCTGTGAAGCTTCAAATTTACATGATAATTGAAAACTGCTTTCTGAGTGGTACCAATTAAACTTCTGCCATCATAATGTAAATTACTATTGTTCTATAAACTTGCCCATGCTGGGTATTATCATACATACAAAATAATTACAGCCATGGTGAAAATGAAAATTTTATCTACTGTGTTTTTATTTTTCCTTTTTATTGGTAAAAGTCAATAATTCTCAAATATTTGGTGATCATTTAGTTTCTTATTCTATAAAATGTCTGTTCATGTTTTTGACCATTCTATTGGTTTGGTTATCTTATTTTTATAATGTTAGTAGTACTTTATATGTTATATATTGTGGGAATCCTTTTCACGTCCTGCGTGTCCAGGGTTCCCCTGTCAGGGTTCAGTGTCTGGAGAAGGCCGCACACAAATGAAGAGAGACTTAGAAAAGCATGAATTTGGGAAATGGGGGCCTGGCAGTAGTCCATCTCTAGTGGAAGGACTGCCTCCTGCTCTGGCCTGGCCATCCCTTTTATTAAGGCTATGGGATCCACCCATAGCCCCCAGGTAGGAAATTCCAACAACAGAAATACACAAGAACAAACAGGGGTGTTTCAGTTAACAATGTTTTTAGCTCTGACCTTTCAGAGCAATTCAAGTTGTTTACCAGCCTCCCTGGCTCCTATGCACATCTTTCTATTAGTAAGACAGGATTGGTTTCCAACAATATATATTAATTTCTTTCTTTAACTGCGTTGCAAATATCTTCTAGTTTGAGAATTGTGTTTTTATTATCTTCATGGTAACTTTGGAAGAACAGAAATTCTTAATTTTAATATAGTCATATTTACCAATGTTTTTCTTTATTAATTTTTGTCTTACCCTAATAATAATTGTATATACCACAGAACAAAAATACATTCACCTATATTTTCTTTTAATAACATTAAAGTTTAACTTCTAATATTTTAATTATGCAATCTATTTGAATTTGCTTCATTGTATAATGTGTGGTAGGGATTATTAAATTTATTTTTTTTCATGTTAATCAACTTGCACCATTATAATATTTACTCCACAATGCATTCTTTCTTCTAACCTTTCATTTCTGTTATATATAAAACTTCCCATATGTTCATGGGTTTACTTTCTAACTTGTTATGTTTTAATATTTATTTCTCTGCGTTACATTAAAACCTCTAATAATTCACATATCAATTATTATAGCTCTATATCTGAAATACAGATGGGTAATAACTACTAATTTTATTTAGCTTCAGAGGTGTACAGTTCAACCTAGGTCCTCTGTTCTTTTACATAAAATTAAGTCCTTTATTAATTGGCAAATAAAATGTATTCAAATTTTGATTGAGATTTTACTACGTCAATTGATTAATTTGTAAAGAACTGGTATCTTTAATTACTAAAACTTTCTCCAGGAATATGGCATGCTTCTCTATTTATTTAGATATTTTATAGTTATATTTTATACCTCCCCTGAGGTAAATTGACATAAAATAAATCACACATAACAAAAGTGTACAATTTGATAGATGTTGACATATGTATCTACCATACAACCATTATCATAAACACCATAATGAACATACCCATCATCATTGAAAGCATCATATCCCCATCTATCCCTCCCTTTCCTCCTTTTTAAAAAAATATATTTTATTGATTTTTCACAGAGAGGAAGGGAGAGGGATAGAAAGTCAGAAGCATAGATGAGAGAGAAACATCAATCAGCTGCCTCTTGCACACCTCCAACTGGGGATGTGCCCACAGCCAAGGTACATGCCCTTGACCGGAATCAAACCTGGGACCTTTCAGTCCACAGGCCGATGCTCTATCCACTGAGCCAAACCGTTCGGCCCTCCCTTTACTCTTTAATAAGGTTTTAGATTTCTCCATATAGGTCTCATGCTGGTAGTATAAAATGTTTTAGCATTTTCTTGGTTTGCTTTCTAATAACTATAATTTAGACATAATGGTGTTTATCATCATCATCATCATTAAATTATTTAGTAAGAATATTTATATTTTTAACTCCATGTTGTTTTTGTTTTCAGTTTTTACTTCTAATTTCTTCTTTATTATAAATGTATAAGTACATAATTTTAGAAATTTCTTCAGTGAAATATGTTGGTTTAATTTGAAGATACTTTTGTATTTGTCCTTAAAGATAGGTTCTGTGTTCACTCTTATTTAATACCCATTTCTCTCACCATTTTCAATATAAGCTTCCACTGTCTTCTGATTTCCATTGTTGCTGTGGGAAGTCTACACTCTAGTTGTCTTCCATTTAGACAGTGTATCTTCTCTCCCTTTTCACTTTGATTTTATTGGTCACAGTGATCTGTAGTTTACTCTGATGTGTATGGATATGGATTTATTATTTCCTCTAAGGTAGTCTGTTTACTGAATCCAAACATATACTTTTCAATAAAATATGGTATGCTTTCAGCTTTAAATTTGAATATTCATTCTTCTATGTATTTTTATATTGTCTTCTTCTGGAATGTTGTTTAATGTAGACATTTTTATTCTATGCCATATATCCCAAAATCACTTTTGAAAAATATTTTATCTCTATCATTCCTTGACCTGAATTCTTCTTTTTTTCTAGTTTAATTTTCATTTTATTAATATTCTCTTCAGCTATGTTTAATCCACTGTTAATTCCCTGAGTATATTTAAACCAATTTATATAATTGAATTTCAGTTCTATTGTTTCTTTTATAAATTAACATACATTGTTCCTCTGTCTTCTTTTGAATCCATATTTTATATGCTTAAATACCTTATCAGTATTTATTTTATTTTTATATCTAAAGTTGTTCAGTCTAATCATATTGCTTAGGGTTTCTACTTATAACTTTGCAAAGGTTCTTTATTTTTCACATATTTGGTAATTTAATACTTTGAACTCATCTTTGAACATAATATGTTCAAATTTTGAGGGTCCATAAAGGAAATGTATTTCTTTCAAAGAGAGACTGCATTATTTTTTGCTATGATGTAGAAATTATAACTCCCCAGATACACTGCCATTTAATTTCATCCTCAGACCATGATACTGTTATAAATTCTACCCCAAGTCCTCTGCATTGATACAGACTCTCGGAAGACATTGCTTATGTTGATGTTTCATGCTTATTTTCTACCTAGCACTCACAAATTACAGATAGACACCTTTTGGGTCCCTATATTAACCACACTAGATTTTCTCCTTCTAGCATATTATTTTGCTAACAGGAAGACATTTATGGATCATTGATTTATGTGTATGTGTGTGGGGAGGGAAGGGGTAGAATGTACGTTTGTACCCCTTTCCCTATTGCCATCTTAAAATCCTCAGGAATACAGACATTTCCTTCCAGTGTGACATCCTCCTATATAATAAAACCCTAATATGCAAATTGACTGAACAGCAGAATGACGGATCACTATGATGCACACTGACTACCAGGGGTCAGACGCTCAATGCAGGAGCTGCCCCCTGGTGGTCAGTGCGCTCCCCTGTGGGAGTGCCACTCAGCCGGAAACTGGGCTCAAGGCTGGCGAGCATAGCTGTGGCAGGTGGATATCCCCAGGAGGTCCCAGACTGAGAGAGGGTGCAGGCCAGGCTGAGGGACAACCCCCTCAGTGCACAAATGTCATGCAGCAGACCCCTAGTTTATTCATAAAAGATTAATGTTTTGGTATTGACTTATGACTCAAGGCAGCCTTTGCTGCTGAATTGGCATTTGTCATTGCTTTAAGCTTCTGTATCCCTTCCTCTTCATTTTTCATCTCTTGCATCAGCTTTTTCTCTTTTCCTCTTTCTTTTTATGGAGGTTGGGGATTTTTCTTACATTTTTTTCCTGTGAGTTCAGCAATATATGATCAAAAGTCTATTTAATTATTTAATATCTATGTGTTCTGAAATCAAAGGTATTTTTAAAAATATCTTATTATCAGTACTACCTAGGTACACATTTTCAAGTTATTACTATTTTTAAACCATTAAAATGTTTTATTTTATAATTACTATATTTAATAGTTTCATTGTTTATTTGATAGGATACATTCTTTCCAACTATTAATAAATTTAATATCCATGTTTCTGAGTTTACATTTTACCATAATTTCATCTACTTTTGTCACTCTATTTTGTCTTTAAGATTTTTATTGTGTGTGTTTTTTTTCGTTTTTGGAGTGAGGGAGGGTGGGAGAGAGAGAAAGAGATAGATATATCAACTTGTTGTTCCACTTATTTATGCATTTATTGGTTGCTTCTTGTATGTGCCCTGACTGGGAAACAAACCTGCAACCTTGGTATATTGGGACAGTGCTCTAATCAACTGAGCCACCTGGCCAGGGCTATTTTATTTTCTTTTTTACGCTTTCCAATGTAAGAACATTAATATTTTGTCAACTTTGAGAATGTTGTAATTCACTTTGAACTTTCTCCTTTGTGTACATCATGTCTAATTTATCACTGAGAATAGTTTCCTGTCTTTGGCTTATCTTAATAATAGGTGGGAGAGAAGGATAGAAAAGCATTAATAGATTAGCTTCATAATGCTGTTTTCATGAAACTGTTTCTTGGATTCTGTTTTATCAAACATAGTATTCACTCTATCATATTTTTGTCATTTAGGAAACTTGTATATTTTAAATATATATTTCAGTCTGTTTAAAGTAGCCACCAGTGCCACTGAACATGTTAATGTTAATTATAACATTAACATATGTCTAATACCTTATTGAGCAAGGTGAGTGGCTTTGTAGTCACCATGTGGTTCCCACTGTGGTCAGGATAAATTCTACAATACATCAAACATGGTTTGAAGAAGAAGCTTTAATCAGGATATTTATCAAAACAAGGTTCATCAAGAAAATAAGACATGGACTCTTGAGTCTATTTTTATCCTCAGGAAAAGGTATACAGGCCTCTACTTAACATGCTACCATGTATACTTTCTAGGAAATGGACTTGACCCCTCTGATTTATACCAAAAATAAGAAAAAATGGCATTGTCAATGGGTGAACAAAAAGATTACTAGTTCACCAAGCAGTCAGTTAATATACCATTTTTGTTCATTTTTTTGGTTTGGTTTTTTTTTTTTGTATCTTCACCTGAGGATATATTTTACATTGTTTTTCAGAAAGAGTGGAGGAGAAAGAATGTGTGTGTGTGTTGGGGGAGGGATGGGGAGAGGAAGAAAGAAAGAGAAACATCCATGTCAGAGAGTCACATCAATTATTTGCCTCACACATGCACCTTGGCCCAGGTTGGGGAATCAACCCACAACCCAGGCATGTGCCCTTGACCCAGATTTGAATCTGAATCCCTTCAATGCCTGGGCCAATCAACACCTTAACCACTGAACAACACTGGCCAGGGCAATATGCACAATTTCTAAAGACCTTCCTACCAGGAAAATAAACCTTTTGGTCTTTTGTGGGTTTATGCTATATATTTAGGATGTGGTATTTCACCTTTGATCTTTTTAATGAGAAATGTTGAATTATAACATCCTAAGTATAAATATAAACAATATTGGGAAATCTGAGCTATTGTTTAACATCTATCACAAACAAAGGATTTAAAATACTCCATCTTATGTAGTATTCACCACAATCCTGTGGAATGTTAGTTAGATTCTTTATATTAGGGTGACAAAAATTTTCTAAGTGGAAGTTAAAATTTTCAAAAGTGTCATTTAGAAATTTGTGTTGACTTTTTATGTGTAACATTTTGCATATTTCAAAGACCTCATGAAAGTTATTTATCCTATTTGATTCTCATCATGCCCCTCTAATGAGGTGCTAGTATTTTCTCCATTATATAGAAATGAAAAGTAAAGGTAGAGGAAGTGACTTAATCCCAAGCTAAGTGAGCAAAGGCTAACCTATATACAGAGCTCCCTGATTAAGGAGGAATTAATTCCATTTTTAATATTTGGTTGAAACAAATAGTCATGAAATAATAAATAGCTCTATCATTTATATAGGTCATGATTAAGGTAATTTTCTTCTCCCAATATTTGAACTTTCTCTTTATATTGCTCTAAATCCTTCCCAAAATTTCTGGAAAAAAAAGATGTGTCATTTCCCACATAAACAGCCTGAGTCCCATCGTTAAGACTCTGTGATATATTCATTGTCTTAGAATTAAAAAAAAATGTTCCTAGTTTGCGGAGGCGGAATTTTTTGGAGGGGAGAAATGGGGAAAGGATAAATACTGAGGCAAAGAAGCATTGAATGGGCTGTCAGGCTGCAGCGGGAAGGCAGAGGAGGTTGGGGGGGGGTGGGGGTGGCTGAAGGAGATCAACCTAAGGACTTGTATGCATGCATATGGGCCATGACCAGTGGATGCAGGACACTGTGCGGGGGTGAGGGGACAGGTGAGGGCATATGCTGGGGGATGGGGAGGCTGGGGGGAGGTCAATGGGGAAAAAGGAGACATATGTACTACTGTTTGTAGTACTTTAAACAATAAAAAAAATAATTGTAAAAAAATGTGCAGCAAAGCTATCCACTGTTTGCCATACCCAGTCAAAGCCTGACTTTTCAAAAATTTACTGACAGTGGATATTTTATGCGAATTCATTCCTGAAGAGGCTCCTGTGTTACCCTTGTATAAAGTCAGAGCATGAGAAGGTTACATGTCTGCAGCACATCATCCTCCCCATTCCCACAAAATTGCCTTAAATAACTTCATTTTCCATCATACCTTTGGGCTTTACAATGGGCCTGTGATTTAAGAACCAGTGACATAGGAAGGCCTTTTACCTTTCTTGTAAAGCTGTCATTCAGACATGTTTTGGTCATGACTGTGCTGAATGCTACAACAGCCTTCAGCCAGTGCTGCTCAGAGCTTTAAGTATGCAAAGGGTTTTTCACCTGTGATAAACGGGTCTCCCTCCTTTAATTAGAAACACAAAACAATATGTGATGGGAAATATATATATTGAATGAGAAATTGATGTGCACATGTTTTTTTCCTTGCTCTGCATGGCCTTAACCAAATTATTAACCCATTTTAGGCCTCAGGCTCTTCTGTAAATGCAGGCTACGAGCCCTAAATTGCAGGATTATTCTGAGAAATCAATATTACAATGGCCTAACCACAGTTTTACAACAGCTGTGAGCTTTTTAAGTCAGTGCTCTATGGTAGGCACCGTGCCAGCTCCCTAGCACATGTGATCTCTCAACTTCTCAGTAGTAATACAAAGTAGTTTTACCATGATGACTCAACTGAGATTTAGAGAATAGAACTAACATGCCTGAAGTCACACAGCTAGTTGGTGGCTGAGCTAGAATTCAACATCAGGACTAATTGATTCCTAATCAGGCACTGACCATTTCCCTGGACCTTTCTATATTTGATCTTTACTTTGTCCTATCTGTTACAAAATGTGTAGCTAAATTACATGTTCGGGTACTGCAATTTTCCACAACCAAATTTTTAATGTCTAATTCCATGGCGCTGCACTGTTGTATCATGCCTTGTTTTCCTTTGCGGGGTAGGGATCAGGGAGAGGGCTTTTATATAGATGTATATATCATAGTGCTTACAAAGTTTGGAGTAGGAAGTGAGGCACATCTGAGCTTAAATCCTGGCTCCACCATATTTTATTTTCGTGGGCAAAACATTTCATTTACTGAAGTCTATTTCTCTTAGGTAGATATAATCTGGTATATAGATTAGGACAAACGTGATAATGTATGTAAAGCCAACACAATGGCTGGCATATAATGAGCATTCAATAAATATAAACAAGTATTATTATTGATTGTGTCTAATGTCTTTGGCCTTTTTCCTCTGTGCTTTTATAATAAACCTCTTAAAATGTTATCTGGAATAAAATAAGATAATTTTTAAATTACCTAAATTAATTCATTATAAATTGAGTCACCTGACTTGAAATGGGTTCAGTGTAGGCATTTGGAATATAGCAGGAGCCCATTTGAAGCTCTCCTGGGAAGTATAGGACCCCATAGGTGATTAATTGCTTGAAATGGCAGATTTAAGAGGAAGTAAAGGAAAACAACCTTTTCCTTAAAATTCTTCTGGGTGACGGGACAAGATACTTGAGCAGTGGCTGCCTCAGAGTCCTTGTGACCTGTCCAGAAAGATCTTGTGGGTTTGGCAGCTCAAGATTCAACCCGAAGTACCCATGTGCTTTAAGATGCTTAAGGTTCAGTAGAGGCCATGCTCCTCTAATGGGAACTCACGCCTCCCTTGTTAGCAAACTTTAGGCAGTAAGATCTGTCTTCAGTGATTCATGGACCTATATATGCAACAACCGAAATGACAAGCAGGCTTCAGGAGGCCTGAGCTCCAGTTTTGTTGTTTGTGTTTGGTTTGGTTTTTTCTCCTTCTAACTAGCAATGTGACTTTGACTAAATCACCTTTGCCTGTGCTTCAGGCCCTTACTAGTAAAATGAAGGTCATTTCTCACAGGTTTGTGGTATTTTTTTTTGAAGATCAAATTAAAAATGGATATGTTATTAAATCTAGCTAATCAATATGTTTAAGAGTGATTATTTCCTCCTGGAATTAGGAAATTGTTTTTTGCAAAGAACCTAGAGCATCAAATATTTTATACGTTTATCTTAAAGTTAGACCATATGATGACTATTTGTGGTATCTTCTTATTAAATGAAGGGTGATATTTATTACAACTCAAACAACAAAACAGACAAGAAAAAAAATCATGAGAAATCCTTGGGGTCCTAATATTGAAAATTACCAAGAGATTATTATCAGAAATTGCTCACATTGATCTGGGGCAGTGGTTGACAAACCATGGCTCACAAGCCACATGCAGCTCTCTGGCTCCTTGAATGTGGCTCTTCCACAAAATATCACAGGTTAGGAGAGTCTATTTTGAAGAAGTTGTGTTAGAAGAAGTTTAAGTTTAAAAAATTTGGCTCTCAAAAGAAATTTCAATCGTTGTACTGTTGATATTTGGCTCTGTTGACTAATGAGTTTGCCAGCTGACCACTGATCGGGGGCATTATGAAAGGCATAGGAAGGACTTGGTAAATTTTCCTTAATTTTCAATTACATTAAAATATTTAAGTAGAAATAATTCAGTTTTAAAGCATGTGAATACAGATCATGAAGTTTGAAGTTTTCAGAAATTTTTGAGAGGTTACTTGACCCTGAAAATCATGAGATTATGGTGAGCTTCCTTGTGCTACACTCCCAAGTTCTCATGAGGAACTTGAGTCAACCTCCTTTGCCCTGGGAGCTATTGTTATGAATACAACACACTTGTATTAAAGAGGATCATGGTTAGGGTCAGTCTGGTCTGGTTCAAATCTTGGCTTCATCACTTTCTACTTTGAACTTCGAGTAAATGATATAATCTCTCTGTCATATGTTATATATGTTATTGTGTCATATGTAAAAAAGGGTAATAATACCTGTTTCATAGAATAGTCGTGAGGATTTTATTAAATAAAAGTTATAAAGTTCTTGCCACAAAGTCTGTTACATAGTAAAGTGTGAAAGCTTAATAAATATATCTCCCTTGTCATTATCATCAAGGAGAAAAATTGTGAGTGGAACCTTCAGCACACTATTGTTCTTTTTATTCCAATATTATTCTTTCTTCCTGAAAATAAAATTGCTAATTGCTAGGATCATCAAGTCTTAGGAGAAACAAATGGCCCATCTGCCAGTGAAAGGGTTAATTGAAGAGATCTCAGTGAATAAGCCATTTGCAAACAGATGAGTACTGGTTAAGGGGACCAATAGGAGGCAATGGAACATCTATAAGGGAACAAGGATGATAAACCATTTCCACCCTTAGGTCTGAAAGGATAGAGGAGGAAAGCTGTTCCCAGAAACGGGTGAATCACTGCAGCCCTAGAAAAAGGCACTGATAAAAATTGAGCAGAACAGCAAGGACAGGACTAGATGCTTCTGGGGGGGGGACCCCTGTCTTCCTCTGTCCTCCGGCCTCCAGCAAGTGCCTTCCATTGGTTGAACCCAAATGGAAAGCAGGAAGAGAGTCAAAGGAACCTGGAGCATATCCTATCTAATAAAATAGTAATATGTAAATTGGCTGTACCTCAGCCATAGCCACAAGCCATACCCACAAGCCAATCAGATAGAGTATGCAAATTAACTTGACCAAGATGGTGGTTAATTTACATATCCAAGTGCAGAAGATGGCATAGAAGGAAGCCAAGCACTGCATAAGGGAGAAAAGCTGCAGAGAAGCAAACAAGTAGGGTGGGGGAGAAGGGAGGGAAGCAGGTGGGAGGGGGAGAAGGGAGGGAGCTATCAGAGGAATTGGAAGAGAGCAAGGAAGTGGATATGGGAGAGAATGAGGCAGTTGAGAAGGGAGGGAACCAAGGCAGCAAAGAAGGGAGAGAGCCAAGGCAGCAGAGAAGGGAGTGAGGCAGCAGAGAAGGGGGTGAGGCAGCAGAGAAGGGAGTGAGCCGAGGCAGCAGAGAAGGGAGTGAGCCGAGGCAGCAGAGAAGGGAGCGAGGCAGCAGAGAAGGGAGCGAGGCAGCAGAGAAGGGAGCGAGGCAGCAGAGAAGGGAGCGAGGTAGTGGAGATGGGAGGGAATGAGGCAGAGGAGAAGGGAGGGAGCTTTGCTCAGGCCGCAGGAAGCCCTATTCTTGCAGGAATCTTCCTGCAATTTGTCTCTAGTAATCCATAAAGATCCACCTTTCAGGCCATAGTCAGAATAGAGAAGAATCAGAAACAAAAGAAGAGTAGCTATAGTCAAATATAAAAAGCCACCAATGATTAAAAATGGAAAAGTACTTATCAGATCCATTCTCAAATACTTATTAATTAGGTAAGGTTAGATACTTTACTTAAACATTATAAGTCTGTTTCAATATCAATGAGAAGAAATAATAATGCATAGGGTACTTCTAAGGAAATATATATGAATATATATATATATATATATATCCTATATAATAAAGAGGTATTAATGCAAATGACCTCTCACCTTCACTGATGGTGGGACCCACAGTGGAGGTGGGTGCCAGTAACACAAGAATGGCTGTGACCATAATGAAGGCAGAGTTCTCATAACAAGCGATCAGCAGGGACCTGAGGCTGCATGGCGCTGGGCTGGAGCGGGGGACCTGAGGCTGTGCCTCCCACTTAGCATGACTTGATGGGGTACCTCAGGCCTGTCCTCTGCTAGGCAGGGCTTGATGGGGAAACTCAAGGCATGCTCCGACCCCAGCCCATGTCGGGGGGCATCAGGCCACACCCTTAACTCTGGGCCATGGGACCTGAGGCTGTGCACCCCTCCCCAGCACCGGACTGGGGGATCTGAGGCTGCACCCCCACCTGGCATGCATTTGGGGAACCTGAGGCTGCATCCCCCCACCCAACAGGACTTGACAGGAGAACTGAAGCTGTATCCCCCAACCAGCAGGGCTTGACAGGGGCGGGGCTGGCCTGGTCTGATGCAATTTCAAGGCATGTGCTGGTGGGCAGGGACTTGACTCTGGGTCCCGTGGCATGCTCCAGACTCTGACAGGAGGAAGATTTTCGTATACATTTTACTAATTTTCTTTAATCTCTGACACTTATAGAGAAAAGGAAAATAGCAATATTAAAATATTTTCTATAATTAATATGGACAAATTTTGTGCACCAGGCCACAAAATTATATAATCATATATATATATATATATATATATATATATATATATATATAACAGCACAACTTCAGAAATATAAACATCTGATAAAAATTGTCTAGGATCATTATATTTGTTAATGAGAATCTAAAGGCATTTATAATGATGGCAGCTAATTGAAATAATCCCCCAAATTGGTGTATTAATTTATTAAATATTGAGTGCCTACCATGGGCAAGGAGCACAGGTTGTTTTCATTCATTGTTACATCCCATTATCAAAAGTTGTAGGCAATGGGGCGATAAGGACAAATATGTAATACCTTAATAAATAAAAATAAAGTTTATAGTCTGGTGTGGCTCAGTGGTTGAGTTTTGACCCATGAACCAGGAGATCAGGATTTGATTCCAGGTCAGGACACATGTCTGCGTTGTAGGCTCAATCCCTAGTAGAAGGCATGCCAGAGGCATCCATTGGATGATTCTCATTATTAATATTTCTATCTCCCTCTCTTTGAAATCAATAAAATATGTTTTAAAAATGAATATAAGGCAATACACAAAAACACACAAATCTTTTAAATTGTGAAACATACTGTGAAATAACCACATTTTACTGAAGTATGCCAGGAGGGTTCTCATTTAGACAGGATGATCCGAAAAGGCTTCTCTAAGGAGAGATTATTTAGGCCAACCACCTCAAAATGGTGAACTTGACAGGAAAGAGGAAGGAGGCTAGGAATGAGGAGCATTCAAATCAAAGGCAATCCTGTGTACAAAGACCTGAGGCTAGGATGAGGTTGGTTAGTGTGAGTAACAAAGAAAAGACCATCATGAGTAAGGCAGAAGAGAAAAAGAAGTGAGTGGGAAAGAGACAAGGTTGAAGAAGTAGGCAAGGATCCCATCATGCAATGCTATACTATAAGCCAAAAGTTGGGAAATTTAGTCTAAAGGTGAAGAAAAAGCACTGAAGCATTTCAAGCTGAGGATTAGGATGGTCTCATTTAAATTTTTAGAAGCTTATTCTGACTTTCACATACAAAATAGTTGGGAAAGAGGCAAGAGACCAATTATTTGAGTGGACAAGAACAAAAGATGACTTTGACCTGATCACCAGAAGTGACATTGTCTTGTATCTGAATCATTAGCTAATTTGATCAATCAAATTATAACCTATTTTCCAAAGAAAAGGTAACATAACTGCATCATGGGGTTGTTGTGAAAATTGTATAAGATGTAGACAAGCATATGTCAAAGCCCCAAGTATATAAACTGTGATTTAAATACAGATCCCAGCCAGTATGACTCAGTGGTTGAGCATCAACCCATGAACCGAAAGGTCATTGGTTTGATTCTTGGTCAGGGCACATGCCCATATTGCAGGTTGGATCCCCAGTAGGGGACATGCAGGAGGCAACCAATTAATAGCTTTCTCTCAACAATTTTTTGATCTCTCTATCCCTCTCCCTCTCTTTCTAAAAGTCAATAAAAATATTTAAAAATAATATAAATACATGATCCCAGTCTTAACAAATACCAGACTATTGGCTTCTTGAGGTTAATATTTATATTATGCTTGTTGACATCCACCAAGACTCCTAGTATAGTGTTTTTAGAATGTCTGAATATCGCATTGTGGCAAAATATTAAACCTTTTGGAAGAACATTAGAAATCAGAGAGAAGAAGTGTAGCAGACACTTTTAACTTTTAGAACCTCAATTTGAATTTATCCGGTTCCTATTTAGATTTAGATATTATAACTCCAAAGGGGTCTTTGGAGGCTGCTTTGTGGATTGCTAAAATCCAATTTTGTTGTTGTTTTGGGATGAATCATCATACTGCACTTATAGAATTATCCTTTAAGAACTGCAAAGTGCTTTTCAAATGAAGATGAATCCTTCTGATGAACTAGGAGAAACGAAGGAACTGAGTGATTTATCTGTCTGCTCACAGAGAGAGTGAACTGGCAAGATAGGAAAGGATGGATACCTGAGTCTCTGCCCCATCCTACCACCATTCAGCATTGTAAAATTTCATTTTATTTTTCTTCAGAAATTCTTAGAATTATTTCAGAAACAAAAAATGCAGCTCCCTATTTCTGGTGCATGATCAACACAATTTTAGGGCTAAAATTCAGTATCTGTACCCCATGGTGTTTCAGTAGACATTGACATCAAAAGGCATTGTGGGTGTTTTCTTTAATGAGGAACCTGAATTTACCCTGCAAATTATTTCATCAAACCATGAATTTTAAAGCAATTGCTAATTCTTAACAATTTTAATACCTATTAATGTGTCAGTCAAGAAAATAAAAAAAAACATGATGAATGATACCAATAACGAGTCAGAAAAATGCTGTCTCTGAGAGGAAGATGATATGATTTTTTTGATTGGATATAATACAGTTAAATTTTTTATAATATTGTAGCAGGACACTAAAGTCCATATGTAAGGTAAAATTTGAGTAGAATCAAGATTCTTTTTTTTTAAACAATTGTCTCAGAGCACTGTATTTAGGGTTTAACTATAAACCCTGAACCTGGGTTTAGGTATGAAAGTTTATATGCCTAACTCTGCTGCTCTGCCTGTAAGCTACATGCATAGAAGACTGGTCAAGATTGCCTGCAGGGTCTGTGCACTTTTTGGTGTTATTAAGCCTCTATAAAAATTACAGTGTTCATTACAGTTTATTATTGTGAAGATTAAATAAGAGTGGAAAACAATCTTTGGTTTCGGTAAAGTTCCAAGGCTGTGCAGAGTTTATAAGCTATAACTATAGTCTTTTTTATCTCATTACTCTCAATACTTAAGATATATATCATATAAATCAATTAATCAATCAATGAATAATAATTTATTTGGCATCGATGTCATACTTATTCTCATTTTAGGTGCAATGGAGTTGACAGGAATAAAAACACAACCTAAAATAGTAGTTGATCCATAGTATGCATTTACTAAATTTGCTGAATTTATGAATGGGTATTTAATTTCACTGGCTCCATAGAAAAATGTTTTCCTTTTATAAAAACATCCATTTAAGCTTCCCTTTCTTTATAAAAATTCCAGCCATCTTCAATTTGCTGTATTATATCACACTGACTCATACCTACTTTAAAAAAAACTATTTCTAGATTATAACTAGAGGCCTGGTGCACAAAATTTGTGCACTGGGAGGGTGGTCCTTCAGTCCAGCTTGTGCCCTCTCACAGTCTGGGAGTCCTGCAATGCATCATCCCAAAAAGGTAGGTCCTGCCTACCAAGCCAAGGCCCCACAATGGAGATTGCCTCCACAGAGGAAAACCCTGCCCGCCCGCCACAGCCTGCTGGTTGGTGGCCTGGGCCTCTATCTGAAGGGCGATCATGGCATGATGGCCGGGCCCCCAACCAATTGCATTGCACTGTCTTGGCTGGTCTGGTGCCAGTGGGTGTCATAGCGTGGTCATCTGGACGGCCATTCAGCTGTTCAGCTATTTGGTTGATTTGCATATTATGCTTTTATTATATTATAATTAACTGTATACCTGTCTGTCTCTCCTACCAGTCATAAGACTGTCACAGCAAAAATCTCTTATAATTAAATTTTAGATCAGTGCTTAACACAATAATTAGAACATTTTTAAGTATTTCAGAAACTTTATAATTCATTAAAAATTTGTATACCCATATATTAATAAAAATTTGATTCTATGTCTCTTTTTGTTTTGTTTTGCTTGTTTTATTTTTAAAATCCACATATAAGTGAAATCGTGTGGTACTTGTCTTTCTTTGTCTGACTTTACTTAGTATCATGACATATAGGTCCATCTATGTTATTGTAAATGGCAAGGTTTTATTCTTCTTTATTGCTGTTTCTTTATTCATGGTCACCTAGATTGCTTCTATATTTTGGCTATTTGATTGAACATAGAAGATGAAATTTCTTTTTATTTCTCTTTTATTTGGGGGGGGAGGGGGAGTGCATATTTCTTTTCAAATCAGTGTTGTTGTTTTTCTTTAGATAAATACCAGGAAGTGAAATTGCTGGGTCATACTGTAGTTCTACCTTTTTTTTTTTTTTTAAGGAATTTCCATACTATTTTCCATAGTGGCTCCACCAATGTGCACCCTCCCCTCCCCACCAATGCACAATGTTTTCCTTTTCTCCACATTCTTTTCAATACTCATTTTGCTAATAGTCATTCTGGCAGGTATATGATAGTATCTCACTGTGGTACTGATTTGCATTTTCTTTATGATTAGTGATGTTGAGCATTGTTTCATAGGTCTAATGTCCATTTGTATGTTCTTTTTTGGAGAAACACATATTTAGGTTCTCCACCTATATTTTTAGTGGATTCTTTTTTTGTCATTAAGTAGTATGAGTTTCTTATGTATTTTTATAATAATACCTTGTCAAATATATCATTAGAAAATATATTTTCCCATTCAATAGGTTGTCTTTTAATTTTGTTGATGGTTTTCTTCACTGTGAACTTTTTTAGACTGATGTAACCCCATTAGTTTATTTTTGATTTTGTTTCCCTTGCTTGAGAGGACATAGCACAAATTATTAACTTACCAAAGCACCTAAATAAATTAATGTTTTATATATTTCCTGAAAACGGACTAAATAGTCTCTCTAGTTTTTTTGTGATTTTTTGAATTACAAAAGGCATGTTAGTTTGTAGGTTTGATCCCCTCCATTAAAACTATTTAAAGTAGAATAAATTATTATTGAATGAGACAACATGATACATATTCACAGACAATAGTTTATATGTTTTGAGCTATCACATTCCAGGTGCCACCCTGTTTTACACAGAGTGATTCCCACCACAATTCTAGGTACTGTCATTTTTGCTATTGTAGCAAAAAAACCAACTAAGGCACTAAATGTTTTAGTAAATTGTCTGAAGACACAAAGCCAGTATGTGATTTTTCAAGGATTTCAACCCAGGTAGTATAATTCCAAAAACATGCCATTTACTTATTGTTTGGCTAATTAGCTGACAACTTTACCCATTACCATTATTTATTTATTTATCTATTTTATTTTTATTAACAATTTTTAATATTGACATTATTTCAGGCATCCTCATTCCCCCTGCCCCACTTTGCCCACCTCCACCTTCCCTTGGCCTTCACCAAACTGTTGTCCTCCTAATTCATGGGGTATGCACGTAAGTTCTTTAGCTAATCCCTTCACCTTCTGAATCCAGTCACCCTGCACCCTACTTCCCTCCAGCATTGACCAATATTTATGCCTCCAGTTCTATTTTGTTTCTCAGTTTATTTTGTGCATTAGATTCCACATATTAGTGAGATCATATGGTATTTGTCTTTCTCTTAATCTTGTTTATCTGTATATTTTTTAATTATTACTACTACTGATTTCAGAGAGGAAAGGAGAGGGAGAGAGAGATAGAAACAATAATGATGAGAGAAAATCATCCATTGGTTGCTTCCTGCATACCCCCTACTGGGGATCAAACCCATAAGCTAGGTATGTGTCTCTACTGGTTCACAGTTTGAAACTCAACCATCAAGTCATGCTGGCTGGGCAAATTTCTACTTTTTTATTGGCAATTTTATAGAATCATTTGTATCTATAAGCATGTACCAGCCCTGTGGTGAGCACTACCACTCATTATCTTACCTTTAGGCACACAAGTTCCATGAAGCTGATAACTTCACCCCATTTACTTCTGTATCTCCAATATATAAAATGATGATTGCTACATAATATCTGTTAAAATAACCTCAACTTAATGAAAGATGCACAGAAAAGGCATGAATCCTGGAGCACATGCCTTCAAGTTTCTATTCAGACAAACTGCCAACTTTTAAATATTAAGTCAGACTTTCCCTAAGTTTCCTAGTTTTAGATGATTTATAGATTCGATACCAGAATAGGCAAACCTCACATTCACATGAGGTGCGGGGGGAACTGTGCACTAACCTTAGAAAGAAACCTTACGAAAACATGATTCTGTTACTGAAGGCAGGGAGTAACTATGCAAAACTCTATACCCAAGCATACCACTAAATGTTATTTGAATGCTAAATGTTAAATTAGTATTTTATGTCTACCTCTAAAACTCAGAGGACTGTGTCAAGTTTTGAAATTTTCCCCCAGCGTATTTTTTATAACAACAAAACAAGGGAAGGTGCTATTTAAAAAAAATAATAATTCATGGATTAAATAGGAACATCAAGGATATTGGTCCCTGCCTTGCTATAGTTTATGTGATGGCTTAAAGGAAGACAGTTTTCACATTGACTAAAGGATAAAGAATGAGTTCTTCTATTCTTGATGGTAAGGCTAATGAAAGTTAAATGGAAAAATAAGGCAATTTTGCCTCACTTTGCACCAGAAAGAAAAGTAAAAGAAAAGCACACACAATCGAAACAATAATAAATGTTTTGTTTGAAGTAACCAGATTCTTGAGGCAAAGGCAATTGTTATGCCTTCCTCTGTGTGAAATTATCTATGTCATTCAAGGAGAATTGGTTTTGTTACCATTATTGAGATACTTAAGAAACAATGGTTTTTTATTTTCAGGAGAATAGTGGGTTTGTTCCTATTTATTTGTTGTTTAGTTGGTTGGTTGACTGTTATGAGGGAGCAGGTGTGAAGGCTGGCAAGATAATTGTCCACATCAATTACTTTTCTCTGGTAGAGTTGCTCTAAGTAAAGATAGCAGAGCAGCAAGTGACCAGGATTGCCTGATTTCTAGGTAAGAACAAACTTCAAATCTGATAAATAACCAGGGACATCTCCCTAGTAACTCCACCAACACGGATGGAGTTCCTCTAGTTAATTGGATGTTCTACACTTACAAATGAGGCAGAATTTGGATGTAACTTCAAATTTTTTAAATGGAGATGTATTTATATCCTCTGTGTAAACAGATATGTCAAAAGGATCATTCTGAAACCTACAACAAACAGACTTAACAGAGTAAATTAATCATGCTATTACTTGTGAGAGATTTTGCTCTTGCTGTGTATTTTCCTTCATTTTTTGAACATTTAGTTATGTTGATTATAGTAAGTTTGAAATAATTAAATAATAAAAGATTGTATATACAATGTGGTTATACATTTTGACATTTATACATATATGCATGTATATGGGTGAAAAAAGACTGGAAGTAAATATATCCATATTAAAATATTGATTTCTGGTTTGTGGAAATGGAATTGTAAGAATTTGCTTCTTATTATCTTTTGATATTCAAAATATTATATAAGGAGAAAGAATTACTTATTGGGGTGACACTGGTTAACAAAATTATCCAGGTTCAGGTGCACAGTTCCACAACACATCATCTATACACTGTATTGTGTGTTCAGCACTTCAACTCTCAAAAAAATCACTATTATAATTCTCTGTGACTCTATGATTCTTTGAAAAGCAGTCTTGTTTTTCCCATATGGCAAATAAGTGGACCTTGATTCACCTAGAGCTAAATGCTGTTTCAGTTTTGTTTTTATAGCAATCTGTTTGTTTCATTTATATGAAAAGCTGTGTCCCAAGTTATCAAAGAGTGAATAAGATCGCTCTTTACACAGCTCATTTTTAATTTAATAAACTAAAAAGAAAGAAACTGTTTATTATAAAAGGCATGTTTATTTGTTCCATAATATTTATTGAAAATGTATTATGTGCCAGAAATTAATTTAGGTGAAGCAGCAAATTCAGCAGTAAACCAAAGTGGGAGGGGGGTAACTTTAAGGAATTACATTTGAATGTGAGGAGGAGACATTAGAACTTTTGTTACATTGTATGTTAGAAGATGTAAGTATTATTGTGATTACAAAAAAAAAATTTAGACTTGGGTGAGGGGAACGGAGAGTGTTGGATAAGGAGTGAAATTACAAAATGGCTAGTCAATATAAACTTCACAGAGTTAGCATTTGAGCAAAGAGCTGAAGGAGGTAGGAGTAGATAGATGTACAAGTGTCTGGGAGAAGAGTGTTCCAAGCAGATGAAACAGCCTGTGGAAAGACTCTGAGGCAAGAGCATGCCTGTCACGTGTAAGCAAAATCAAGGATGCCAGGGTTGCTAAAGCAAAGTTGGGGTGGCGGGACGTGATGAGGTCAGAGGTAAGTAAGTGCTGGGTACTATGACCTTGAAGTTTATAGTAAAACAGTAAACTTTTGCTTTGGTCAGAGTTATGGGATCTAATTTTACATTTGAAATTATTCTGGTAACTGTTTGAATGTATTCTGTCGGGACAAAGGAAAAAGCAGGGAGACCACTTAGGAATCTAATGCAGTGATCCAGATAAGAGATGGTGATGGCTTGAGCAAGGATGCTAGAGGTAGAACCAGAAAGAAGTGGTAAAATTCTGGATAAAATTTTAAAAGAGGTATTTCTGGTTTGTGGAGAAGGAGAGACCAAAATTTTGGCCTGAGCACCTACAGGGATAAAATTTGCCATTTCTGGAATAGGAAAAGACTATGTGTAGATAATCTTTTATAGAAACTAACAGTTCTGGTTTGGATATCTTTAGAAGTGATGACTCTAGGTTTTCCATTGAAAATATTGATTCAGCAGTGGCTATATAAGTGTGAATTTCATAAAACAGATTTGGGTTGAAAAAATAATTTTGGGAATTATTGACATAAAATACTTTAAAATTTGCATGGACAGATCTGAGGAGTAAACTGTGAAGTACACCAACTTTTTAAATTGAGATGGAAACAGAAAAATCAACAAAAAAGCCTAATAAATACATAGAAGTGCCCCAGATGGGTGGCTCAATTGCATCCTCCGGTGCAACAAAAGTTTGTGAGTTTGATTCTGGGCCAGGGCACATACCTATCAGTCTCCTCTGAGGTGCATACAGTAAGCAACCAATCAAAGTTTGTTTTGCACATCAATGTTCTCTCTCTCTCTTTCTTTCTCTCAAATCAATTAAAAAGAAGTAGAGAAAAGTGTAGGAAGAGAACTAGATATGACCAACATTCAAGAAGCAGGAAATGTCAAACATGCCAAATAATTGAGTGGTAGATTAAGATGACTATAATTAACCACTGAATTTAGCTAATTTGAGGTCATTTGTGATCTTGACAAGATAATATTCAATAAAATGACACAGACAAAAATCTCACCAGGGACTGTTTAACAAAAAACAGAAAGAAGATGATTAGAGATAGTAAGTAAAGGCAACTTCTCCAAATAATTTTGTTTAAATAGAAAGTGAAAAACAAGTAGAATAGTAGGTGTGACCAAGAGAAGAGGGTTTCTGTTTGCCTTGGGAATAATTCAACAGACATATAAATATATATAGTAAAGGAGAAAGAGAAAAGAAAACATGGACAATGTCCTTGAATGTACAGCCCAGTGCTCAATTTAGGAAAGGTTGAGTAATAGGGCATAGATTCATGTAGGTTTTTAGAGATGGTATTAGAGTGGGTTGAAATTCTCTTCTGAACACTTAATTTTCTTAGGAAAGGAGGAGAGTAGATTTCAGATTGTATTCCCATTTGTATAGTATACACATTGAGCATATTTTGTACTCCAGGTAATGTGCTAGGTCTTGAGGTAAACATAAGATGCATCTCCTTGCCTTCAGAGAATTAGCAATCTAGTAGAGTATACAATTAGACATAAAAATGAATTATTATGATAAATACAGATTTGTATGAAACTATATAAAAGGGGACTTGAGTGAAGAGGATAACAAAGGAAGCTTTGCTCAAAGTCAACTCTAAATTGAAATGTGAATATTAGTGGAGGATAGTGGTTTAGGGGTTGCAGTGAATGCATCAGACAGGAAGAGCCTTGTGTGAAAAGGCTGGAATTTCAGCGTTAATATGGCAGTTCATGGATATGGCTATGATGGTAAGGGAGAGGACTAAAGTTGAAAAGACTGTCTGAGTCAAGGTTACATATCCATGTTGAAGAGTTTAAAACAATACATTGATCTTTGAACATCTGGAAAGGATTTAAAGGGGGGTATGATATGCACAGATTTACAGTAATTTCTAAAAAGATCAAGTTATCAAGTATGAAGAATGGAATGGAGTGAATTGAGAAGTTAGAGACTGTTTTATTGGTGGAGGGGTGAGGAGATGGGTCGGACTGCTAGGCAACAATGGTATTGGAGGGAAGTGGGATCAAGTGACAGTTTTATGGAAGAGGAGTTGATTGGGTTTGAACAGTGATTAGCTGTGTATGTTTGGGGTAAAAGACATGAAGTGTCAGTGTATGGTCAGTTGTGGCTTTAAATTAAATAGAGATGAGGGAGGCTTTAAGGGAAAGGTGATGATGTTTGGCTTTCAGCAATGTTATGTGACACCCATGTGAACTTTTGAGGAAAATAGTCAGACAAGACTTTGGAACTCAAGGAAAGTTGTTTGATTGAAATTATAAATTTGAAAGTAATCTGCATGAAAATAATTAGGCTTGTGATAACCTACAAAGAAAAAAAAAGAAACTTCAAAGAACAAACTAGACCAACAAGTTCACATTAAGATCACTGTTTACAGTTCTTATCACTAAGCCTGAAGACCATGTGTTTTTATTCATTTTGCCTTCACAGGGTAAATTACCATATTTCTTTAATGTTTCCATGTAAAATTATGATGTATTTAAAGCAATAGGTCCATAAATAACATATAATTATCCTTTGTGCTTTAATTTTCTTCAAATAAAGAGTGTGTCACTGTATTTACTAATATAACTAAACTGATTCTATTGGTCATATTCTCCAGCTACTAATTTTCAATTAAAGTTTACTTAGAAAAAACAAAACATAATAAAAACACTTTTTAAATTAGAATGTGGGGCTAAACTGAACTAGATTGTTCCCAGCACAAAAAGTCATTTACTGTTGATATGGCCTCTGTTGCTGATGGCATTTTCCCACAAATCTAGTAAGCTTTTTGTAAGGTTAATGTCACTGTCTAGCAGCCAATCAACCTGCAGTGTGGTAATAATTACCACATTGTGGTTTTTTAAAACGATTGTTCTGTCACATATGAGTGCTTCTGAAGAATATGTCTTTTAAAGACACCAACATACAACAAGTAAAAAATACTGTATTATATGTCATGCATTATGCTAGAGGTTTGTTATTTCAAAATTCATTTAAGTTTCAGCCGTACTGTCAGATTGGTATTATCATCTCTAGTGTAAATTAAAAATAGATGTTGGCTCTGGTCAGATGGCACAGTGGGTTGGACCTTTGTCCCATACTGGAAAGTTTGAGGGTTTGATTTCTGGTCAGGATACATACCCTGGGTGTGGATTTGATCCCCAGCCTGGGTGTGTATGGGAGACAACCAAGTGATATTCCTCTCTCTCTCCCTTTCCATTAAAGTTAATAAAAACATATTCTCAGGTGATGATTAAAATATTTTTAAACATGCCTGCAGTTAGGTCATTTTCCAGAAGTGGCAGATAAAAGAAATCAGATTTAGCATCCATCTATTTTCTATTATAGTGTACTACTTCCCCAGGTCCCAAAAGCAAACAAAAATACAAGACTTTATGTATAAACTAGTGACCCAGTGCACAAAATTTGTGCACATTAAAAAGGGATTAATTGCTGAAACTGGTTTGGCTCAGTGGATAGAGCAACAGATGTGCGACTGAAAGGTCCGGTTCAATTCCAGTCAAGGGCATGTGCTTGGTGGTGCAGGCAAATTCCCAGTAGGGTGTGTGCAAGAGGCAGCTGATCAGTGTTTCTCTCTCATCAATGTTTCTGACTTTCTATTCCTCTCCCCTCCTTTCTGTAAAAAAAATCAATAAAATATTTTTAAAAGGGGATTAATTAGAGGAAATAATTTAATATTGCTATATGTCCTTTCTCTATAGTAGAGATGAAAGGAAATTAGTAAAATGTATATAAAAACCTTCCTCCATCAGTGTCTGGGGCTCACCACAGGACTTAGAGTCCAGTCCCCACTCACCCACATGCACCTCAAAATCATGTGATACTGAGACCCAGCTACCCCCCCCCCCAATTAGGCTAGATCCAGATCCACCCAGTTCCTCCATTGTCAAGCCCTGCTGGGCAGGGGGTATAGCCTCAGGTTCCCTGGCTTAATGCCAGGTTGAGGGTGTGGCCTGAGGTTCCCCAGGTCAGACCAGGGTGGGGTCATGCCTTGAGGTCCTCAATCAAGTGGGGGGGGTCCCACATGTGGGGGTCAATGGTCTTGAGATCCCCTGTCAAGCCCATCTTGGTGGATGGCATGGACTGAAGTCCCCCATTAAGCCCCGCCAAATGGGAGGCTGCAGCCTCAGGTCCCCCCACACAGCATCTGGAGGAGGGCACAGCCTCAGGTGCCCCATCAAACCCCACTTGGTGGCCTGAGGTCCCCTGTCAAGCCCAGCCAGGTGGAGGGGGGGTGGCGCAGCCTCAGGTTCCCTGGCTCAGTGCTGGGGTAGGTGGTGTGGCCTGATATCCCCTTGCCTGGTGCTGGGGAGGGAGGAGCAGCCTGAGGTCCCCTAGCCCAGCACCAGGATGGGAAGTGCATCTTGAAGTCCAATCTGTCAAACCTGCTGGGTGGGGGGGCATGGTTGAGGTCCTGTCAAAGCTCTGTCTGGTGCGGGGAAGGTGTAGCCCTTAGTCCCTGCTGTGATTGCTTCCTTAATAAGCTCCTTATGGCAACTTGGCCTCAGCTGTGGGTGTAGCCATCTTTGTGACAGAGTGATGGTCAATTAGCATATCCTCTCTTTATTAGATAGGATAACAACCATTATGCAAGGGAAGGTCATTGAGAACTGGTTGCAAAGCACTGCTTGTCTTTTTATAGAAAATATCCCCCAAATTCTTCTTCTTGCTGTCCTTCTGTACACTATTATTGTGTGCATTTCTTGGATGCTTGAGGAAGAATTTGAAGTCTTTACAATGAAAGATGAGACCTTTATTGTAACTGAACAGCAATCTAATTTATCCCTGACAAGGTTTCTCCTACACCCAGTGTAAATTGAGTTCTGGCTTAATGATGTCATTCCCTATAATATGGAATATAAAACAAGGAAGAAGTCATTTTGGGACCTGTACTCGGGAAAACAATGAGCAATGTCTTTTAGTTTCCTGTGAGCACCTTTATGAAGGTTCCTAAATCTATCCCTAGAGTTTCCAAAAGCTAGAGACTTAAGTATTGCACAAAACTACTGAAACTAGTCTCATGCTAACATTCGAGAGATAAAGTGAGATAATTTGAGTAATGAGATTTAGGGCACTGGCCAGTACTTCATGCATTTTAATTTTATTTCTTTTCTCCTTTATATTACTAAAGTTGATTACTTCAGAATTTTTCAAGAAAAATCTCTCCCCCCGACCCCCATTTGATCTTTAATGTTTGGCTCTTCAAACTAAAAGAAAAATATCATACAATTCCCTAGTTTCAGTATTCTGAATGCTACCATCTAATTTTATCTAGGCCTAGAGGGAATAAAATAACCTAACCTGCCAAATTTAAAATATTGAAGTATATATACTAAAATATAAATAATACCAGGCATAACCACAGTATTCCAATGGAATGTGGTTAAGTATCAAAATAACTTATTTAAAGTAAAAAGGGAACAGAGAGAATGGAGTAAGTAGCATAAGGTTTTTTAAGTTTTGTAATTTTGATAATTGAAGGATTTTTGAAATTTTCAAGAACACTCCCTCACACACCACTCACACACAACTTCCACACAACAGTTGAAAATGAAATCTAGGACTGGGAGGACAGCAGGGGATGATAGGCAAGGCCACAAGCAGTGTGGCCCTTTAGAAAACTTCAGGAGTTTTGGCATCAGTGGTGTGTATAAAGGCAAATACCAGGCTGAGGTTGGATCCAGATTTTGGCTGCCTTCTGTGCTAAGGATCTGGACTTTGCCTTCAAAGCAGGGTGTGGTGGTGGTGGTGCCTGGGGGTGGGGGTGGGGGGGGGCACTGGGGGAGTTGTAATCATCGAATGCCAAGATCTGGGCTGGGATTACAGACTAACTCTGACATTGGTTTGGAATGCTTCAGCTTAAGTTTCATCTTGGACTCCTTCCTCTCACCCCCCCACAGGAATGAACCAAAATTCTGTTTACTTCACCTCTTAATTATCTCTGGAACCTGTCAGTGTCAGAGCCTCTCAGTTCCCCTGACATAATCCAGATCTGGGCTCCTATTATGTCTCACCTGGGTTATCTCACAGATTTTCTAACTGGTCTCTAAGCAAACCCTTTTCCCCTGTTCAATACTTTTCACACACCGGGGTCACTTCAACTACAAATGTGATCGTGGCACACCTTTGCGGAAAACTATTCAATGTATTCTTGTAACAACTAAACCTACACAGAATAGGCTATTAAGTCCTGAAAATCTGGGACACATTTCACCTTTTCAGGTCCACTCCTTAGCTGGGCTTCTCCAACCCCAGTCCTCCAGGAGCTCAGCCCTAACTCAGACCCTGTTGATTCTGCTTTGGGTTCCCGGAATCTTGTTCCTCCTGCCCGGAGCACTGTCCCTGACACCACCTAGCACATCAGCCTTTGCTTCTCCTCGGTGTCAGACTTCTCTTTCACTACTGATCATGCCTTCAGTTATCTGTCCAGGGCTTGTGTTCCTGTCTAGATCAGGAGGATACAGGGTCTGTATCCTTCTTATTCACTAGTGAAACCCAAGTGCCTAAAATGGCATGTGGCAAGTTGCAGATATTTAGTGACCTTTAGCCAAACAAACTTGCTTAATAAATTAATTAACTGGGATGTTGTCACTGTGCTATGTATTATTGCTACAAGACACAAAATGCATGACCCCTTGTCCTTGGGGAACTCACAGTCTATTAGGTGAGAGAGAGTAATGAACAAAATGCAGTAGTCTATGATTCATCCTATTGCATAAGGACACACAGAGGCTACAATGACAGAGTAAATAAAGAAAAGTTTCGCCCTAGCTGGTCTGGCTTAGTGGATAGAGGGTTGGCCTGTGGACTGAAGGGTCTTGGGTTCAGTTCTGGTCAAGGGCACATGCACAGGTTGCAAGCTGGTTCCCCAGTGTGTGTGTGTGTGTGGGGGGGGCGAGGGGGAGGTTGCAGGAGGCAGCCAATCAATGATTCTCTCTTGTCATTGATGTTTCTCTCTCTCTCTCTGAAGTCAATAAAAAAAAAAAGAAAGAAAAGCCACTCAGAGTAGGAGTTGAAGAGACTTTAGTTTGACTGTTAGAACCTCAGAGAAAAGGAGGAGAAGGTAAGGATGCCTGCTATACCAGCTAGTTAGTATCCATGGATTCAATGATCACCGGCTTGAGTATTATATAGTGACCCTATAAGATATAGACAGCAAACGGCAATGGGTTTAGTTTTCCCAAGTTTGGAATGTGAATTATTTGTGCTGTAAAGTTTATGTGTAGGGCTGAGTTACTTTGCTAATAAGTGAGTCAGCTACCCACCACCATCCTTATTGATTAATAGCACCATGGTTTTACAGTGTATTGCCATAAAAACAGTAATAGTTCATGTTACTACATTTTATAAGTTACAGATGCTATATAGGTACCCTTTGGGATTCTTGAACATCTTGAAACATAATGCTCATAAATTTGCAGAAGCCTAGAATTATAATATGTTCATATTCGGTAACTTGTCCTTTATCTTAGGGTTAGAAATAGGATTTAAACTCAGGCTTTCCAGGTCCTTAATTCATCCCTTAAATTTATATCATACTAGTAGCCCTGTGCACAAATCCATGCACCAGTAGCTCTCTACAGGGCCTGGATGCTCTGCACCCACTGACCAGAGGCTCTCTGTGGCCCAGAGGCACATCCATAGCCGGGTGTGGAATGCTTGCCTCATCACCGGGGCAAGAACACAAGCATTCCACACCCTGGCCTGGCCAGGGGCCTATCTGTGGTTGGGAAATGCAAATGACTTCCCTGCCTGTTCTCAGGAACTCCGATAAAGGGCTTCCTTCCTCTTTCCTGGCCAGCTTTCACCCCTATGCCTCTGCCACCATCTTTCACCCCTGTGCCTCTGCCACTATCCTCCACCCCCTCCATCTACTGGCTGCCCAGACTTGACTTTGCTCAGGAGTCAGGAGCCACTAGACTCTGCTCGGCTCATTGGTTCCTTCTCTTCTTATGCAACCATTCCACACCCTGGCCTGGTCAGAGGCCCATCTACCGCCAGGCACTGAACCCTTGTCTTGTTGGCATGGTGATGAAGCAAGCATTCCGCCAGGCTGCTCACACAGCCGCCCCCCTGGACTGGGGGACTCCAGCAGGGCTGAGAGGACTGGGTGTCGCCATCTTGTGGTTATGGACGCTGCTGTATTTGTGATGCAGTGGTGGTTAATTTGCGTATTACCCATTTATTAGATAGGATACCTCCAATACAGATAAAATGATAGCCAATTGCAAACTAGAAATGAGGGAAAATATTAAAGCCCTTTAGTGCAGTAAATGAGAGAGACCCTATTATTGTCTTTGGCATTGCTATAGTAGACAGATAAAATAGTTCTTAAGCTTCAAAAGCAATCACCTGCACAAGTGTTGAGTTTGTTGTTTTTGCTTTCAGCAGGCAGTGCAGCCTGAATAATTAAAGGTTTTCCCATCACTGTGGGATTAATCAGGTCTCTGAGGTGTACTGGTGGATACTGATGGTTGGATCTGAAGGCTCGAGAGGACACACTCATTCCTCATGCCATGATTAGTCTTCTCTGTTGCCCTTTCATGTGTAAAATAGATTAAGCTTTCTTGGTATTGTCTTACAGAGGACTTAACATAAATTTCTTTGTTTTACGGAGTAAAGGGAAAAGGATCCAGATGAGTCTGAAACAAGATTTGCATAACCTTTCAATGTTTGAGGGCTTATTTATCATTTTACTTTATTTAGACGACATTAAGTCTACCTCATTCAAGGCTCTTTATATGCATCAGAGAGGCAGGTGATTATAGCATCCTATATAATAAAAGGCTAATATGCAAAAAACTGAATGGTGGAATGACCAGTCGCTATGATGTGCACTGACAACAGGGGGCAGATGCTCAATGCAAGAGCTGTTCTCTGGAG
This sequence comes from Antrozous pallidus, assembly GCA_027563665.1. Lineage (NCBI taxonomy): Eukaryota > Metazoa > Chordata > Mammalia > Chiroptera > Vespertilionidae > Antrozous > Antrozous pallidus. The sequence continues at coordinate 51,092,944 of CM050520.1, read as the reverse complement.
GTCAGTGTGATCCCACAGAGGGAGCACTGCTCAGCTGAAGCCAGGGCTCACAGTGGCAAAAGCGCCAGTGGTTGGTGGCGGGGGCGGGAGGGAGCCTTTTCGCCTTTTCTGGCAATGCTAAGGATGTCCCACTGATGGCTTAGGCCTGCTCCCCATGTAGAGTGGGCCTAAGCCATCAGTCACACATCTCTGAGGGCTCTCGGACTGTGAGAGGGTGCAGGCCAGCCTGAGGGACACCCCCGCTACAAGTGCACACATTTCATTAACTGTGCCTCTAGTAAATAATAAAGAGTCCTTTAGGATTTGCACAACAACTTTTCTACACTTTTATTATATTAAAAATTGATTTTAGAAAGAGGGAGGGAGAGAGAAGAGAGATATAAATATCAATCTGATGCCTCCCACCTGTGACCAGACCAGGCATTAAACCTGAAACCTGGGTGTGTGCCCTGACCAGAAAAAAATGCTCCAACCAACTGACCCACACTGGCCAAGGCCTCTTATTTATACTTTAAAAATATTTCATTTATTTAAATTAAAAAACAATATTAAAAAAAAACAGTTTACCCATGTCTCTTAGTCACTCATTTCTTGCAGCTACCAATCTGTTCTCTGTATCAGTAAACTCCTTTGGTTGATTCCTTATTTTGGCTTTTTTCCTTAATGTTGTAATGAACATAGGGTATATTAATATATATATATATATATATATATATATATATAGAGAGAGAGAGAGAGAGAGAGAGAGAGAGGCCAGATTTTTATGATCTCTGAATGCATAATAATCTGGCCATGCAGTGTATATCATCATCATCCTATCTAATAAAAGAGTAACATGCAAATGTGACCGTACCTTGGCTCCTGGATGGCTATTGTCCGGCCAATGAGAGGAGCAGGGGGCCATGGCCAGAAGGCTGGGAGGAATGAGGATATGAGGCAATGTGGGGACATGGCCGTGGGTGCATGTTGCGCTCAGGTCGGAAGAGCCCAGTGGAGGAAGGGATGAGGTGGCCACCTCGGGCCAGGAGCCGACGGTGGCATCAGTGGTGCAGCATGCGTGCGCTCCCCAGGTGGTGGCTCTGTGGAGGGGTGGGACTGGGCGGGCGCCTCGGGAGGCCTGCTGGGGCGTGGGGCATGTCTGGTCTTCGTGTGTGCTGTGAGTGAGGCACCCACTTCTGGGTTGCACGGGCCCCCCCAGTTCCTGGATGTGCATTTCTCGCTCCTTCAGTCTCCATGACTTTTGATTTTGTCAGTGGCAGTTGTGCCAGTAGTCCAGTAAGGTCAACCTTTCCCCCAAAGCACCAGCACATTCTCGAGGTTCCCCACCTCCTCAGGCCAGGATTGGATGTGGGGCTTTCCAACCAGGTGCTGTACTTCTGGAGATGCTGAGGAAGGAACACCTCAGTGGAGGCTGCAGGCATCTCCAGTTTCTCAGCTACATGAGAGTAGACTTATATTGCAAAGTTCTATAAGCCATGGCAGTCAGAGTCGTGGGACTGGCCAGGCTGGATATAGAGGGGACTGGGGCCCTTTCTGGCCTGGGGCTAGGCTGCGATGCCTGTGGTTCCTGGGTGCCTGTCGGTGCCCTGTGGCTGCGGCCTGCTGCATGAGTGAAGCATGGCCAGGTCCTGCGTGCCTATTGGTGGCCTGAGGGAAAGGAAGCTTGGGTCCCAGGAGTGGGCAAGGCAGAGGCATGTAGGTAAATCAGGCAGCAGGGAAGCACTTAGGGGCGGTTCAGGCAGGTAGGCAAGAGGTGGTTGGGGTCACACATCCTGAAGGGGTCCCTGATTGGAGCGGGTGCAGGCTGGGCTGAGGGAACCCCCCTCAGTACACAAATTTCATGCACTGGGCCACTAGTATATAATAAAAGGCTAATATGCAACTGTCCCCTCAACCAGCAGTTTGACCACCAGGCAGGCTGGCCAAGCACCCATGTCCCTTCCTCCTGGCCAGGCTGACCAGATCCCACCCATGCACAAATCCATACACCATCCCTTAATATATTATGATATTTTTATATGGATTTATTTTTATATAGATATATGAATTGCCAGATAATTATGTGTTCAGAGATCATAATAATCTGGCCACTCAGTGTGTGTGTGTGTGTGTGTGTGTGTGTTCATTCAGATTATTTTCATTTTATTTATATAAATAACCAGAAGTAGAATTGCTGGTTTTTGGTAGATCTACTTTTAGTTTTTTGAAGAACCTCCATACTGTTTCTGCATAGTGACTGCATCACTTTATAATCCCATCAACAGTACACAAAGGTTTTCTTTCCTCCACATCTCACCTTAACTTGTTATTTCTTGTCTTTTTTTCACAGCCATTCTACCAGGTACAATGTGGTTTTGATTTGCATTTTCCCAATGATTAGTGATAGTGTTTTTCATGTACTTGTTTGGCATCTGCATGTTTTCTTTTAGGAAAATATTCATCTTTATACTCCTTGATCCTTGCTTTTCTTCATATCTATTTCCATGGCTCCTCTTATCCTATTTATCTCATGAGATATTCCACTGCATTGTGATCTCACTGCTACCCTTAGTTAGATACAATGAAAGTTTTAGGAAAAGCCTTTCCCACGGAGTTCTTCCAGACTTAGCCAGACTGCCCATCTCAGCATTCTCCACAATAGGGTAGGCAGATCACAGTCTTTCAGCATTAAAAAACAGTGCGAGGGGTTGTGAAAATAAATAAAGACCATCCAAGTCAGAACAATCAAAACAAACTTATTAAGCAGTCAGAATTTTCTAGAACAAGAGAGTCAACCATGATCAATTGTGTTTGGCAGAGACTTAAAGGCAGGCAAGAGAGTAGAAAACTATAGTTTAAAAATGGAGAAGCTTCAGGTGTGTTTTGATTGGAGGCTGTTGGCATGGTGAAGCTTGAGGCAGACTAACTTAAAGCAGGGCATGCTATGTGACTTGCTTGGAAAATATATTTGACTTTCTCTTATTGGTCCTAAGTTGGAAACAAAGGTAAGTGAAATTGGTTTTCATGGAAAATTGCTATAGAGATTGTGGTTTGGTTTCCTCACTTATTTGCTGAAGAGTTTGTGGGTCAGAGGACTCACTGTTGTCCATTTGTATATTCTATCTTTTAGGATGCATAGCTAGATAAAACAGTCTTTGCTTCAATGAGTCTAGCAAAGAAAAACAAATTGTATATGAGTATATCACAGAAAATGCTGAAATATGTGATAACAGCTACATGTGCAAAATGCAGAGGTGGCATTGGTTGGAGGAGACAAATGCAACAAAATGCATTCTAATTACTTGACATAAAAATAAACATATTATAGGGATGCTATCTACATGTGCAGATCTTCACAGGGAGTGATTTCAACCCCATGGTATAGATGAGGAAGGCAAGATTGTGAGAGGTTAAGTAATAGGTTGAATAGTATATAACTAGTAAACATCCATAATATGATTTGGCTCATGTTAACCTACTTTCAAAGCCCATTTTTTAAATACTCTGTTAGATTTCCTGGATTGCAGTGTGCTGTTTAATTCAACAGACACTGAATGTTGACCCCTCAAACCTAGCAGGTCACTGAGCAAGGTTCTACAGTGGTATCCTAATAAAAAAGACATGATGATTTGCCTTCGAGGACCTAAAATCTAGTGAAAGAACCAAACATGTAAATGTAAGAAAGCATTAAAAAATAGCATGATGTATAATATGTAAATGTTAATATAAATTGTATATATATATAGGTATATTTATAATGTGATCTAATGTAGAATTTGAGAACACACTCTCAAAGCTAGGCTGCTGGGTTTTAAGCCCTCGCTCCATAGCAGGCAAGATGTGCAACCAAGGGATAGTTTCACAATCTGTCTGTCATACAGTTTCTGCATCCATAAGGTGGAGATATATTCACTTATCATACAGGGATCTGAAATATATAAATATTTCATTATATATATAATGAGATACACATTCTACATTATTTCATTCAGTATGTACTACTGAATAACAACTAGGTACCCACATTTGTTGAGAAATCACATTGAACAAATAAACAACACTCCTTACTTTGTGTAGCTTCTGATCTGCCACTAGGAGATAGGCAATAAACAATAGGGCTGTCAATAAGTTAATTATGTAAAATGCTAGAATAAAATGTGCATACTGATTAAAGGAGAGCAGAGGAGAGGGATCAGTGGCAGGGGGCAGTGGGGAAGGGGGATTGTAGTTAAATGGAGCAGTCTGGGGGAGGCTCATTGATAAGGTGAGGCTAGAGTGAAGATTGGAAGGAGGTAAGGGTGTTGCCAAGTGGAATATCTGGTTCAGAGCACACCTGCTACCACAAGGGGCAGCTAGACCCCAGTGCCTGTCTGAGGTAGTGCCCTCAGTGTCCAAGGAGCGACTCATCAGCCAGATTACTTGAGAAAGAATGGGCAAGAGGATATTAGCAGAGAGGAGTCAGAGGGCGTCTGGTTCATGTAGGGCTCTAGGGACCTTGTGAGGACTTTGGCTTTTACTCTTTCTAAATGTCCTTTCAGGTGCTTGAGCAGAAAAGAACATCATACATTAAATATTTAAAATAGTGCTTTGCTTGACTTATAAAAAGTACCCAATAAATATTAGTTGTAATTATTATTGCCATTATTATAATGGTGTGTCAGGGAAGGGCAAATAATCTACGTTCTATGAAGGAGGTCAGTGATATGAGACAGGATAATTAAATTGTTAGCATACTGGAATTAGGGTCATACCAAAGAGTTTGTAAGCTAATGTGAAGATAGCAAAAAACTGAAACAATTGGAGAATTATCATCACAGGACTGTAAGGTCAGTTTAATCCATTACTACCATATCATGGTTTCAAATCTGTCATTTGTCATATTCTCACTATGTAAGCAATAAAAATAGCTAATATTGATAACAACTTATGAGTTGTAAATACTTCCATGTGCATAATCCATACCTTCTTATTTTACCTAAAAATCTATAATGTAGGGTCTCTTATCTTCATTTTATAGATAAATAAACAAGATCCCACATAGATTAAGTATTTTGTCCAAGATCACACAGTGTCTTAGTTTGGGTTCTCAACAAAGTAAAAAAGCACTTATAAGCTAAGTCTTTGATGTAATATTCAATCCCAGGGCAGTAAGAATAGTACAAAGGGTGGTAGACAAGGAAAAAGAATAAAGTTGTGCATTACCAGGCTTGCTCATAGTCTGACAAGACAACATGGCCAGCTGATGAGCCATGCTGGACAGCTTTTAGAGAGAACTTAAGGATCCACCATGCCTGGGAGGGGAGGAAAGGAAGGAGATTGATCTGATGACTTATATTTGTCTTCCTTTCTCTGATTCATACAAATTAGTCCATAGGATGCTAACTCCTTTGAGCTCCTGGGTGTCCTATCTACCTGCTTGGGAGCCAGATTCCTAACTCTCTGATGTGGTACTTCACCTGAGCTTGAAGTAGTCTGAGAGCCAGTCTCCCCAGGTCTTGTCAGTTCTGACCTGAATTCCAGAGATTCTGGGCTCCTACAGGCATGCCAGTACCCTGCCCTCCTAGGAGGCTGAGATAACCAATGTGTTAGAAAAGCAGGCACCATGACATTATAGCTGTTGAAAATCTTCGTTGAACAAGTGAAGCTCAAGGGGCATGTGGGGTTTACAGATTCCTGACAGGTCCTAAACTGGGTCAGACACACACTACTAAGATGTAGATTCTTCAGGAAGAAAAGATTAAACCTAGGAAGCCTGACTCTAGAAACCTGAAAAAAATATTCTTAACTCCTATTGTGGACTGCCTACCAAGCTTGCCTATACCCAAGGGTTATAGCTCTTTAGACAATGATAAGGAATCCAAAGGGACTAGGATTTTCAGTTCTGTCTGACTAAACATTATTGCACAAACTCAAAAGTTTTGGAATCTCATATTCTGAATTTCTATTACATGTACATGATTCTGAAACAAAACCAATGCATAAAAATCTAACCATAAATAAATTATTTAGAATGATAATCCTATATAATAAAAGAGTAATATGCGAATAGATGTACTCTGTTATACCAAAAGCCACACCACAAGCTCACACACCAGCAAAGCAGTGGCTTGCTGCCACTGAAAGCAGGATGGAGGTTGGATTTCCAGAGCAATTGGAGTAAAGCCAAGCTTTTGCACCCTGCCCATGCCAAGCCTAGGCTTCCACTCAATGCTACAACGTTTCAATTATAAGAAGATACATAATTAACCCACAACAAGAATTGGTGATAGTAATGGAGTGGAGAGAACAGAGGATAGGTTGCCAGGCATGGAGGGAAGCCAAGCATCTGGATAGCCCTAGCACCTAAGTTCCACTCTATGCTACAAGTTTTAATTTTAGAAATTAATAACCCAACGAAATGGGCTTGTCACCATGGAGCAGAGAGGGCTTGGCTTCACTCCGGTAAAAAGTTTCCAATTGTAGAACATAAATTAATCCCCGAGATCCCAGGGCTCTGCTTGGGTCACTAGGGGGGTCGTGGCCAGCCTGACAATCCCATAGGCTTCGCCAGGCACCATGCCCCCAAGGAAACCCCCATCCTGGTCCAGGGACACCTTCAGGGAAAACAGCTGTCCTTAACCAATGCACCAGGCCTTATTCATCTAGTAAAAGAGTAAAACGCTGATTGACCATCACTCCAAAAAACAAAGGGTGCCTATGTGGTCAAAGATCCTGTCCCCATGTGGACACAAGATGGCCACCACAAGATGGGGAGGGCCGTTGGAAGGTTCCAGGCCTGCAAGGGAGGGCAGTTGGGGGCAATCAAGCCTGCAGGGGAGGACAGTTACAGGTGACCAGGCCAGCAGAGGAGCAAAATTAGGGGCAAAAAGGCTGGCAGGGGAGCAGTTAGACATCAATTAGGCTGGCAAGATAGTGGTTAGGGGGTGATCAGGCTGGCAGGCAGAAGCAGTTGGGTTCAATCAGGGAGGCAGGCAGGTGAGCAGTTGGGATCCAGCAATCTTGGATTTGAAAGTGATGTCTGACTGCCCGTTTAGGCCCAATCTTTCTGGGATTGGGCCTAAACGGGCAGTCAGACATTCTTTGAGGGTTCCCAGATTAGAGAGGATGCATGCTGGGCTGAGGGATACCCCGGTTCTCCGTGCACAAATTTTGTCCACTAGGCCTCTAATTATTATATAAAATTACTTCTATTTAATACCATAAGAGATTTCACTCTTTGCATACTTATTTTCTCTAAATACTGGTACATATGGGAGGTGGTTTACAGATCATTACTTACTTGGTTTAGATACTATAAGAAAATAAATAATTCTAGTTTATTGATAAGGTTACCTTCAAATAAAGACCTATGACTGATTATGGTGTCAGTGACTTTATGTTCATTTAGGTCAATCTTTACTCAAAATACTTAAACACTTGAATGCATGAAATAGCTTGCTTATTTAGAACAGGGATGTTTGTCAACTATAAGGGTTAGTTAGGCCTTTAAAGAGAAAACCAGTTTGAGGTCTTTAAAATTTCCAACTATTTATATTTGAGAAGAGGGGAATAATTACTGATAATAATAACATTGACTTAACAACCATGCATTGGATTCTTATGAAATATAAAATATTTTTATATGTATTAAGAGGAACAGAGTTACAGATGACAGAGTATGTCCCCACTGAGAGTTCACGATAATAATGAAAAACATTTTCCCACATCCCTTGCAGGTATTACTTACATCTATTCCATAAGGTTGGCTCCAGAATTATTTTTGTTAGACATGAAAACTGAGACTCTGGAAGGTTAAATGATCTATTCAAGGTTCATCAGAAAAGTAGTGCCATGGCTGGCTTCAGAGTCCAAGACATTAACCATGACATAAGCTGGAAGTGAGAGAATCAACTTTGATGTCTTTAAAATAGAATAACTGTAGTAAGTGTTACAGTAGAGGTAGAAATAATGTACTGTTCTGTGAGGGAATGGGAATCTTGATTAGGTGATGTCTTGAATTACTAAAAAACATGAAAATGAAGAGCTATTTTGGATTTTTATAATAAAGATTTAACTAAATTTTATCAATACTTTAAAAATCTCTATTGTTGAAAGTATAACATAGGTCCTTCTTTTCCCCCCCATAACCTCTTCCAGCCCACTCCTGTCCTCACCTCTTTCAGGATCTCACCACCCGATTGTCTATGTTCATGGGTCATTCATATATGCATACAAGTTCACTGGTTAATCTCTTCCCACTCACCCCCTGCCTCCCCTCTGAGGTTCTACTATTTAATAAATTTTTAATATGTTCTTGACAATAGAAATTCATGGTCTAAGTCTAGGATTTCTATGGGACCAATTAAAGCCTTAATCTTTTTCTTATAATGTTTTTGAAAAATTATGAATAGTATTTATCCAACTGCTCAAGGCAGAAACTGTTATTCCATTCTTCACTTTGATTTTCCCCTTTAAATCTACCATAAGTTCCCCTCCAGTGCATATCCTAAAAAGGTCTAGAATCTCTCAGCATTTTTCTAGCCCTTCCACCACTCTTCAAAGTCACTATTGTCTTTCATCTGAATTAATAGAACAGACTCACTCTTGGTTAATACTTCTTGCTCTTTTCTGCTATCTTTTCAATATGGCATGTAACTTCCCAATTCAATTGTTTAAGTGGTTTCTAATTGGCCTTTTATGATATCTGTATGCTTCAACATGATCGAGAAACTCCCAAAAAACCTGACCCATGTTTGCTATGTAGCTCCATAGCTCGTCAGTATTACCTCCTCAACCCTCCCCCAGGTCTAGTCTGTCCTCTGTGATTCAGCCAATAAACATTTATAATGGACTTCCCTTACCTCTGACTCTTTCTACTTGTTTTTCTGCCTAAACTGCCTTTCTGTCTCCCAAACAAATCCTTGTTCTGTACCACTTATTAACTTGGCTGACTCCTACACATCCTTTACGTCTCTGCTTAGATGTTACATGAATGTCGGTCATCTTGAGCACAGTTCATTTCCCACTTTCTGGTTGAATATCTTCCTCTGACTTTCTTTGACATTTTATGCCATTTCAGCTATATTATGTGTCTCTGTCAAATTGCTAACTGAAATTCAACCTTTGAGGAGATTAACTATATTCACTCTCAGTGCCCAACTCCATGTTTCTCTTGCAGTACTCAGTAAATATATGGTGGTATTGAACTCTGCTCAAGCTTTTGAGAGAAGAAAAGAAAGTTTCATTGATACTGTAACATGGGAGGAATAGTTCAGAGTTTCTTGTTTTTTTTTGTTATTTTTTTTTAGTTCTATGGGAAGAAGCATGGTAGAATGGAAAGAGCATAGTATTTGGAGTTAAACCTGGGTTAGCAAAGACTAGACATGTTCCTTTACCTCTTCTGTAAATCAACAGATGATTCTTGAGTGGAAGGCATCTGTCACAGATATTGTTCATCATTTTCTTTCTAAAGAAGGGTCTATGCTAAGTGCACTGCTGAGTTGTATAAATCACACACCCACCCCTGCTGCCATATATAGTCTAATGAGGAAGAGAAAAACAAAATTCTGGCAAATACTCAGAACTGATGGCCTTTTATCTCTGACATGTCAGTCTGCTTTATACTGCCAACTGTCATGGCATCATTTATCTTTGTTACCTGTACCCTGGCTTAAATAAGATTCAGGAACAGAAAAGTAGCTTTGCCAGATGAATTAATTTAGATAGCTGAATAGTCTTTCCTTGGGTCTTTTATATATTTTCCTGGGATGCTTGCGGTTACCTTATCCAGTCCGTTTGGGACAGGAGTGGAAATACCACAAAGCTCGCAGCTTTCTTAAACTTGTTGCATATTAGCAATCAGTGTTTTAAAATGTATATAGTAGCTAGTAGCTTAGTACATTTTCTCCATCTGTGACAGTTTAGATCATACCTTATGGGGTAAAATAAAGGGGTATGGAATATACAAAACTTGTTCCCCCTTCTCTTCCTCTGTTATGCCTCCTCCCATTCTCTACCTCTACCTCCCTTCCTCCCAGTAAGAGGAGGAAATTCTGAGGAAAGAAGTAACACTTTTAGAGAAGTGACATGTGAGGGGTAGGCTCACAGCTTGTTTCTATTGAGTTCTGTAGGAAGAAGAATGTTGGTGTAGAAAAAGTCTTTGGAATTAAACATGAGTTTCACTTTATAGATATGTCATATTTGGCAAATTATTTTATCACTGTAATCCTCACTTTTCTTAATTGTAAAGATAAATAATGATAACTAATATACAAAGTGGCTGTCTGAAGTAACCTTAGAATTCTAGAGTACTGCAGGCACACAGATTCATGAGAGGCAATTATGATGTATAAACACAGATATTTGTTGTTGAATTACTTTCACATTAGCCTTATTTTCTGATTGAGAACCTACCACATGCCAGGACTGTGCTGACAATGGAAAATCAAAGGCAAGTGGAACAGGATTCAGGCACGAGAAGAGTTCACAGTCAAATTCGGGAAGAGAAACCAAATAAATTTAGTGCAGGAGTGTGTGTCCTTTCTCCTAGACACTTTGCCTTCTTATCTTTGTCTTGGCAGATAATTATTACTCAGCTTTTATCAACAATTAATCAAGGGTCTTTTGTTTTGCCTTCCATGACACAAAATGAAACATGCTGGCAAATGCCTAGAATAATTTATTATAATACCTATTATATTGTGTTAACCAAAAATCTGTCTTGATGATGATAAGGAAAGGTAATTAAAAATGCATTTTCATATTAAAAATGAATCTTCTTTGAGGAACAACTTAGACACAATCAAGTAAGACATTACCTGTAATATATTTTCATCTAATTGTAGGACTGGATACTTTAATTTTGTCTTCTGCAACTCAAGCAGAATTTGCTTTAGGGCAGTGGTCGGCAAACCACAGCTCGTGAGACACATGATGCTCTTTGGCCCCTTGAGTGTGGCTCTTCCACAAAATACCATGTGTAGGGCGCGCAAGCGCAGTGCGATTGAAACTCCATGGCCCCTGGCAGAAGTCAGTTTTCAGCTCTCAAAAGAAATTTCAATCATTGTACTGTTGATATTTGGCTCTGTTGACTGATGATTTTGCTGATCACTGCTCTAGGGAAATTTGGGACTTCAGTGCAAAGCAAAAGAAAAGAAACTATGATGTTAAACATAAAATTCAGAGGAGAGTGGTTCATCCATGCTGCTGTTTCCTAAGAGAAATCAGTGAGCTCGGTTTGTTCGGGCTTGATTCCTATGAGGGCCAGTAACCCAGCAGTGTAATACTGAGGGTGAGGCAAGTTGATACAGTCCACATGCATTGGCAAGGTTCCCAGTCCGCAGGGTGGCAGCCTTGTGTTTGTGAAACATTCGTTACAATAGAGAAGAATTCTAATCTCTGAATGAATATTTGAAGAGAGTGATCCATATTCCCTGGTGTTGAGTTGGAAAAGGTTGCTACAGAATATTTGAATCTGACTAGTATTCTTAGAATAACCAGGAAAGCTTTTTTTTCAAAACAAAACAAAACAAAAATAATGTCTAAGATCCTTCTCTCAAATCACAATCTCTGAGGTGGAGTCTCTTTATTGTAAAAATATTTAAGAGTCTCATGCTCTCCTGACTGAGCTAGCTGGGTGTGGTGAGAGAAGGGTAAATACCACGTTATCTCACTCATTTGAGGATCGATATTCTCAACAACTGAATCTTCAGCATCCTATCCCCAGCAGGTATAGATCAGTGTACTGAGTTATATAATTTCCCTGTAGTACTTGTATGACAGAAGTTACGGGAAGAAGACAAATGAAGAACATAAACTGATGAACAGAAACAAATCCAGAGACAGAGAAGCACTGATCAGACCATCAAACCTCAGAGGGGAGGTAGGGGAGGGTGAAGGTAAGGGGGGGAGATCAATCAAAGAACTTGTATGCATGCATATAAGCCTAACCAATGGACATAGACAACAGTGGGGTGAGAGCATGAATGAGGGATAGGGAGCAATGGGGGCGATAAGGACACATATGTAATACTATAATCAATAAAGAGAGGAAAAATAAAATAAAAACAATATTTAAACATATAGCAAAATTGAAAAAAATATGTTAAACATCCATATGTTTCCCATCTGGATGCTAATTTAAAAGTTCGCTTACTTACTATATTAACTATCTGTATATTTTTTCACTACTCATTCAGCAATCCATTCTATTTTGGGTACATTTTAAAGAAAGTTGCAGATATTAGCACACTTCCCCTTAAATAGGTTGTTAATAAGATTACTTACAAAGTGTTTCTTTTGATTTAAAATTTACCTATAATGAAATACATATCCCCACTTCCTGATTTTGTTGACAAATACACAACACCATTGCATCCCCAACTTCTGTAACAACCCTGAATGTTATCTCCTACAGAATGTTTCCTCATATCCTTCCAAGTCACTGTAGCTGCTACCCCCAGAAGTAGCTATTCTGATTTTTTCCCCACCAGAGATTAATTGATGCTTTTCTAAGAATTTCATACAAATAGATCACATACTATGCGCTCTTTTGTGTAAGGCATTGTTCACTTCACATAATGTTCTTGGGGTTTATTCAGGTTATTGACTCTCATAGTATTTTTTTTTCCTTTTTATTGCTGAGTAGTGCTATATCACATAAATATACTTAAATCTGTTTACACCTTCTCCTTTTGATGGGTACTTTGGCTGCTTTCAGATTTTAACTATTATAATAAACCTACAGTGAGCATGCACATTTAATTATTTTGTGAACATATATTTTCATTTTTTCTCAGGAATAGAATCACTAGGCCATAGGGCAAATTTAGTCCAGTTTTAAAGAAACTGCCTGAACTTTTTTCAAAGGGGTTTCAATTTGCATTTCCCACTATTATTTTTGAGGGAATTTAGTGCTGCACAAAAAAAATCTCGTCAACATTTGGTGTTCATTAATTTTTTTAAATTAAAGTCATTCTGGCTGACATATATTGGTATATCATTGTGATAACCAATGATATTAACCACTTTGCATATACCTACTGACCATTTATATATCTTGTTTTGTCAAGTGCCTTTTAAGTTGTTTGCCCACTTTTTATTGCATTCTTATCTTCTTACTATGAGGTTACAGGAGGGTTTTTTGTTTTGTTTCCCACATAATCTGGATACCAATGCTTTTTCAGATATGTGTTTTGTGAATTATTTTTCTCTCTGTGGCATGATAATTCATTTTCTTCATGATATTGTTCAGTGAGAGGTTTACATTTTTATGACTTTAATGTATGTGTGTGTGGTGTGTGTGTGTGTGTGTGTGTGTATGTATATATATATATATATATTTATTACACCCTCCAAAATGTATACACATTTTAACAGCTGATAGCTGCTAAATGAAAATGAAATGTATTTTAATAAACACTGCCTTTATAGTTATTCAAAGTGTGTGTAGACATTTTGGGGGGGGATTCCTGTTATATTTTTCTGTTATAGTCACTGTGTGTGTGTTTTTTTAAGCTGGTTTCAGAAAAAAATTATTTTTTTTAAACCTTTTCAGGTGATTTTATCTTACAGCCAAAATTCAGACTACTGGATTCTGGGGGTCAGGGAAGTTCTGTGGCCAGGTATAGAACTAATTAGGACACACAGACACTGCATTTTGCAGAATTTAGTGTATTTGAGAGAGAGGTTGACCTTGAGACACTCAGACACCAAGGCTTCATGCACCGAGTTGATTATAGCTACTTCCTTCCAGACTCTCTCACAGTTCTCACAAGCTCATGACTAGATCATGACTATTTTAGACACTGTGTGAGATAGAAGTTGCCAGGTTGGGGCATAAGTGACTATGGCTGAGCAAGAAAAAGGAAAATCAGGGATCGAAATTCTCAACAACTGAATCTTCAGCATTCTATCCCCAGCAGGTATAGATTCATTGTACTGAGTTATATAATTTCCCTGTAGTACTTGTATGACAGAAGTTATGGGAAGAAGACAAATTCAATGGGAAATAAAAACCATTATTGACAAATTCGGGGTTAGTTTGAGCTTGATTTGGATGGGGACCACAAAATTAAAATGCCCAGCTGAGGAAAGACAGATTAGCTCATAAGTCTGGTTCCCATTTACTAAGTGTTTCATTGCCATCAGGAGTTGGCAAACTAGCACACAGCCCAAAAATATCTCGCTCTCTGTTTTGTAAAAAACAATAAAAAAAAATGCCTCTTTCATTTATGTATTTCCTATGGCTATTTTTACACAATTGCTATTGAGTGGTTTTACTAGTAGCATGGCATACAAAGTCAATCTGTTTACTGTTTGTCCCTTTACAAAAGAGCATGATGGTACCGGATGTGTATGACTTTTAACTTATAGATGTCAATTACAGGTCTTTTATGTCCATTTCAAAGTTAAAGAAACTGAAACTCAGTGAGTTTAGATAACTCCTTTAAGACAGTACAGGGAAGAGCCAGAACCTAAACTCAGGTATGAATGGCTTCAGTGCATATACCCATTCTGTTATAACATAGTCAGTCTCTCATTCAGTTATATATGATAACTTAAATAAGGCAAGTCAAATAATTATGATTATTGTAATGATTTGTCATGCAATAGATGTTGGAAAACAAAACTGATTGACAAAAATTTGAAATGAAAGTTTACCTAAATTATGGGCATTTCAATTTATACTTAGGAATATTACTGAATTTTTATACTATGAGCAGAGTCTTCTGAATTATTTTCAGTCCATATGGTTTAAACAATTCAATTCCTTGTTTGGTAAAAGCAATAGGACACATATAAGACACTGTGACGCAAGGAAAAAGTAGGTCAGCATCAAAAGCTATGTTCAAAGTAGGGAGAACCTATACGTTTTAAATGGATATATGGTATAAGAAGTAACATTTTAACTACCCCTTATAAAATAAGTAGAATTTAGACTTATAATATTGTAGGGAAGGAAACCAGTACATGTGCAAAGAGCAGCTTGTAGTTGATTTTTTTCTAGAAAGTATACTGTGTGCAGGAAGTGCTGCTAAAACTAAGAAAGAGAAGAAATTCACTGTTAGATCATAGAAGGAAGGTCTTGAATGCTTAGCTAAGAATCTGCAAATAAATGAAGAAGGTTTACATCTAAGACCAACTGTCATAATTAGCCCAGACTTCAATTAATTCCTAAGAATTAATTGCTAAAACCAGCACAGTTTGGGGAAAGTTGGGTTGGTTGGGCACTTTATTTACAGTTTCACACATACACACAGACTCCCAGAGTAGCATATATTCCTGCACAAATAATACAGAATCATATACTTTTAATCATATGTTAATATTTAATAAAAATAATCAAAGGGATAATGAGAAAGGAAGTGATGAATCAATCAACTTGAATTTCCTTAATAATGCTGAATTCATTATCAATTATATTTCATTTTAGAAGATCATAGATTATTGAAATACTATACAGTAACTATATAAAAGGAATATAAACCAGAGAGGCTAATTAATGAAACATCCATTTCTAAGAAAGAAAAAATAAAGCAACAAGTAATCAGGCAATCTCCTTGGTGAAATGGTTTTAAGATATACTTTAATTAAATTTTATCTCATTTTTTGTTCTAGATTGATAGTTTTAAATTGCTACCAACATATTGGACATTACAAACTTTGATTGCTTAAGAGCACTTGATATAACGATATTTGATTTATTCATTTTTTGCTCATTTATTTAATCACTCAAGAGAGTTTATGAGGACCTATTAAACGTGGAAAAAATCAAAATCAGATAAATGGTCTATCCTCAAGTATCTCAGGATCCCCTTAGTAAAATAAATATGTAAACACATTTTCACAAAGCAAAGAGACAAAAAAATTAAAGTAATGAATGTATACTATTTTGTGGGAAAAAGAAATAATTTCCACTTTAGGCGAGGTAATCAGAAAAGATTTCATGGAAGAGGTGATAAATGAGAGGTGCCTGCACAGATATTTAGGCATGTGTTAATGTCACTTACAGAGAAAGTGTGCTTACAGACAAATGAAAAAATAAGGTACTGGAGTTAGATATGATAATTGGTACTGAATGAATAGGTGGACAGCTGGGGCCTGATGAAACAGGTGGGGTGTTTATTGAAAAAGTAGAGGAAGATGGTGGCAAAATCAGTGCAATCCCGGGATGGGTGTAGATCATGGAGAGAAGAATGTACCTGCCAGACTGAAGGGTGACAATGGCTGACTGAGTCCCAGGAGTAAGGCACAGTCAAATGGTCACAGGTGGTCTGAAGCAAGGTCTAAAGACAAGAAGTAGCAGAAGAGACTATACAGAAGATGGGCAGAATTAGAACACTGAATCCCAGCGCCAACTAGAAATATAAGCATGCCTTTGAATTGTTGTGGAAATGGGAGGCTGGTGTCTGCATTCAGAAAAGCAAGCTGGCACTCTTGAAGAAAAACAATGGTTTGCTGACTCTATGACATAGCAATTCCATTTCTGCATATATATTCTAAAGAAAGTGTGCAGATTTATCAGGTGGGTTTTACAATCTTGTTTATTTTTATGTTATTTGTGGCACCAAAACTTTGAAGACAACTTGGACAAGTGCCCACCCTTGGGAGAACAGGTGGAGAAATGTGGAGGAATAACGTGTAAATTAGAAACCACACAGAGCAACTTGAAGGATTTGAAAGTGTTGTGCTTAGAACACAGCAGTAGAAACAGAGTGACATTTATAACACAATTCTATTTTTAATTTATGTTTTGTTGATTAAGGTATTACATATGTGTCCTTATCTCCCCATTGCCCCACAACACACTATTCATGCTCACCACCTTGGTAATATGTTGTCCATTTGTTGTTAAGTCATATGCATGCATACAAGTCCTTGGTTGATCTCTCCCTTACTCCCACCTTCCTCTACCATCCCTCTGAGGTTTGATGGTCTGAAAGATGCTTCTCTGTCTCTGGATCTGTTTTTGTTCATCAGTTGTTGTTTTTTATATATTAAGTACACTTGTGCCCAAAACAATACAGTCATTTTTGCATGATTCAAAACATTCTTTCCTAAAAATGATCTCTCAAGAAAAAAATCTTACAATAAGAACTACAGTGATTCTGAGGAAAATTGATTTGGGACAACACTCAAACACTTGGTCAGTGGCATTAAAAAGATCAGAATTGAATAAAAAACTGTAGCACATGTCAATACATGATAAATGGTTAAAATACATATGCACTACCATATATACATGCTATAACTTTTACATGGAAAAGACTATCAGTTTTCTTGTGAAACAGCATGGGAAGGGCTACTGCTTGTGAGTGACTGTGAGGTGGATGAACGAGGCTTGTCTGCAATTGGATGGAAAGTGGAACCAAAGTCGTGGGTGTGTACAGCTCAAAACACATGATGAAATAAGGTAGCTGATAGGTGTGTGAGGAGTTGTGTGTCTTGTGTATTCGTATGGGACTCCAAACAATACAGTACATCTGCATTCACCTCATGTTTTTGCTGGACAGAATTACACATAAAATACAACGGGTGTGATTCTCACATTATTCTGTGTTAATGGCGTTGGAGCAAATTCATGATTACAAAGTAAGCATTAGAGCAGAAATGACTATATGAACACTTGGAAACAAAGGAGAATACAGCAACATGAAAGAGAAAATACATAAGTATATTAAAGAAGGAGACATTCATGCACCAGTGATAATTGATAATCTCCCTGAATTAACAAGTGAGATTTAATCAATTCTTTGCTTCTTTCATTCAGGAAAAAAAAAATAAGTGTGGGCCAAAAGTTGATGCTATATTGTCAGCGTGAAATTTTCAGGGAACAGTCCATAAGGAATTCCAGGGTACCTGAGATTGTTTTCATGTGTAGTGGGGACCAAACAAATGAATTTATTAATAAAGAGGAGAGGACTGCAGAGGACTTAAATTCAGCCACAGACAATGAAGAATGAAGTTACAGAGGGGGGATCAGCACCTCGATGATGAAACTTGAGACAGAAGGACCAAGAGTATTGAAAAAAAAAGTATCAACACAGGTAACAGTTGATAATAAACAAGAAGTTGATCTGTAAATCAGCTAAAGACCCCAGTCTGAGTAAGCTTCCTTACATTCTGAGCTTTGTGAGTTGTAATACTCATATATCCTTCCCAAAATATGGCTCACTCAAAAGAGCAAGCCGATTATATAGCCGAAAAGCATCGATGCTACGGAGCGGCAGAGAATACACAATAACTTAGAGACTGACTGCCGCTCTGCTTGATGGCAGAACACAGAGGGGTGGTTATGAACGGACACAGAAACGGCAGGAGACGTGAAGAGTAGTCTGCAGAGAACATAAAAATTGCAGATCCAAGGACAAAAATGAGAAACCAGCCTCTGGATGGTAATGAACACTAAGACAGTTGATGGTATAAATGAAAGGTGCTAGTGGATCACTTTTACACAAACGAATATTCACTAGGATGATAAGGCTTTAAAAGGAGAGAAAAAATAAAAACAAGAAACAGTGCATCCTGGAGATTGAAAGATACTGCAGCTGGAACAGACAGCTAATATTTCCCCTTTGGAATGGGCTGGTCTACAATGGAGAAATGTGTACTCTAAAGTAAAGCTAGGCATTTTTATTGAAGCTTAGATACAGTACCAACAGGATACAAAGCATGGAGGGAGGAAATAAAGGAGAGAGGGCACCTACCAGAGGCCAGATAATCTGATGTAGATGTTACGTCAATTAACTGCCAAGTGGATAATGGTTATCCTCGGAGAACGCAGATCTCAGGTGGGCTCCTCTTCACTTCTCAGAATCTCCCTAGCATTGGGCTTAGCTCTCTTCCCCATCTACCCAGGGCTGTGGACATCCACTGCTTCCCTCCAAGTACATATCAACTTGTTTCCATGGCCACCTGTTTGGGTACCTGCTCTTCTCTGGGTAATCTTTGTTTACCTGCCCTGGGAACTCAGGCTCTTTCATTTTTCTAAAACAACACTCTGAATAAATATGAGTCTGTTAGACAGTCCTAAAGGTGTAGTGTAAAAAAGAGGAAGCTTTATGTCATGCATGTGAACAAAAAAAATGAAATATTAAGAAATCAGTGCCCTTAGTTACTACAC
This sequence comes from Antrozous pallidus, assembly GCA_027563665.1. NCBI lineage: Eukaryota > Metazoa > Chordata > Mammalia > Chiroptera > Vespertilionidae > Antrozous > Antrozous pallidus. Next base: position 51,073,863 of record CM050520.1, on the reverse strand, counting down.
CACTGTGGCGTTCCATAATTTTGGTGTCTCCTGATGAGGGTTTATTTTGCTTTTCCTCCCCTTCTCTGCTCCCTTTCAAGTCTAGTTGTTCCACATAGAGCATATTGTTCCTCTTTTCTGAAACTGTGGTGCCAATCAACTAACACCAAAGCTCATCAAGGTATTTTTTCCATAAAATGCAGTCTCCTTCCTAATAGATATTCTGGTTGTCAGAATGATAAATTCTTGTATCTCTTTACACTCATTTCTGTGGATGAGAGTGGAGATTCAGCTTGGTTAAATGTCAAGAACACGGGATCACAAAGCTAATAAGGAAAATGAGCTAGTGCTCAAAAGCTGCTTTTGTTAAGTAAAAAATAAATAAAGACTATTTTGAGTGTTTCTGATGCAGCAGGCATAATGTCAGGGGCATTCATCAGTTAACTACAGAACAACTTTTGAGGTCCCATTGTACAGATGAGTAGACTGAGACTCAAAGAATATGAGATATTTTTCAAAGTCAAACTAGTATTTGACATACTCATATTTTCTGGATAATTTGAAAAAAGAAAGGCAAAGGCAAATATTTGAAAAGAAGGGTCAGCTGCAAATGACATGTGGTGGTTGAGGGGCCATGGGATTTTGCTTTAGTGTCCTAGTTTGCTCTGAGAGTACACAGAACGCTGTCTGCACTTTTTATGTGTTCTAGTTCATGAAATGGATGCATTTTCTCTTTGCTCTGTTCTTCATTTTCTGGCTCTGGGGAGGTCCAGTTATTTTTGGATTGTATATAGTAGCAACAAAAAGGGTATCCTCTCCCTGGTTTGACCAGCTGCTCTCTCATTTCCTCTGAATGAGGTGTGAGGGCCATTTTGGACTTCCTTGGCAGAAAAGGGGTTTTTGTCATCAATCTTTCTCTGCATGTGGAGAAAGTGTGGCTAGCAAAACTGTCTGCAAAATTGCTTTTAAGGTGGAAAAATATTATTTACATGATTTCTTCTTTAGACATTGGCACTCGCAGAGGTATATAATGGGCCTGAAAAGGGAGATATGAGTAGGCTATCACTGTCTCCTGGCAGGAGCCTCAGGCAGGCCTTTCTATTGCCCTGCGCAGGCCATATTTCTGGCCCCAGCCATTTCTTGGTGTCCCCCATTTTATCCAAACCAAGACCATGGAATTAATGCTGCTCCTCCCTCCTGTGCTTTCCCAGTAATGCAGAATATGACAGACTTCCCATATCTTCCCTTTCTGTACCATCCCTTCAGACCAGCCCACAGGATCTTTTCTTCCAAGGCATGTATTAAGAGATGCCTGTTGCAGCCTTAAGAATATAGCTTGTGGTTCACATTTCAGCTCTCTCACTTCCTAGCTGTGTGCCTTTAGGCAAGTGACTCAAACTGCGTGAACCATAGTGTCCTTGTCCATCAAATGGGATTGATGATGGCAGTATCTATCTCACAGAGTTAATATGAAGATTAAATTAGTGTTTATAAAGGAATTACAACAGTGTATGGTATAATTACTACAGAAGTGCCTGTTAGGATTAAAAAACAATATGTAAAATCTGAGGATGAGAAAGCAGAAGTACCAAAAGTTAGACATTTGCCCAGTGCTACAGGCCTGGATTTGTTGCGCCTTCTCAGCTCCCCTCATACTTCTTTTCCGACATGGATCCCACTTTATTTAAATGGGCTCTATTGATAACTAACTGCGGGCTGGTGAGTGAAGAAGCCTATTTATTGTTTGGTGTTCACTGCCTACCACTGAATTATTGACTAACGTCCTTACAGTTTCAGTCTCCCCTCTGCATGGCAAATTCACTTTGGGAAAAGTAAATTAGGAAAAATGAAGTGGGCATCTTCCCCTGCGTTTTTATTTCTGGCTTCTATTAAAAAGCCAGGGGATTCCTCTTCTCAGCAGAATCTTCTTCTCCATCATGATCAAAACAGCCAGCCTATCAGAAAAACAGTGTAAAGTGAAGCCCCTTACACTGGGCCTATGTCAGTCTTCAGAGGACCTGCCTTGCTTGGGAATGATCCCCTTTAAGGATTTCCCGTGCTGATTTCAAATTAGGGTGGATCAAGATCATTCAAATACAGTATGCAACTTATCCAGGGACCAGTGCGGTGGAACTGAAGAGTCTGGGAAGGCACAGCTTCTTTTGAGTAAACTTGGGGCTAAAAGATCCGGAGCTTCTTAGAACTGCCTAATTTCCCAGGAGAACCGCCTGGCAAGTGTTGCACCACAGGCAAGACTAAATAGCTAAAGCAGTTTGGCATGGCCAAAAAGAAGTGTGCTCCACAGGAGTTAAACTCATTGCCTGGCCCTTCTACCCTGGAAACAAATATAATAGAATTTATATAAACTACTTTGTATGTAACTGCCCAACTTGTAAATACACAAAGGGATACTTCAGAAAGAGAAGTCAAACAATTCTCACTTACAGTAATAGTGAATAACAGCTTTATGTGACCAAGAACAGAACTTGGCAGAATCAGTGCAAAAGATTTTATTTAGACATACTTCAGGAATATATATATATGAGGCCTGATGCATGAAATTTGTGCATGGGGTTCCCCTCAGCCCTGCCTGCACCCTCTCCAATCTGGGACCCCTTGAGGGTTGTCCAATGGCATGTTTTGGCCGATCTTACTGGATGGGCTCTAACCGGGCAAGTCGGACTGATTTCTCACAATCCAGGAATGAGGCTCCAAACTGCTCACCTTGCCTGCCTCCTTGATTGCCCCTAATCACTTCTGCCTGCCAGCCTGATCACCCCCTAACCACTCCCCTGCCAGGCTGATTGATACCTAACTGCTCCCTTGCCAGCCTGTTTGCCCCTAACTGCCTTCCCCTGCAGGTCTGGTCACCCTTAACTGCCCTCCGCTGCTGGCCTGATTGCCCACAACTGCCCTCCCTTGCAGGCCTGGTCCCTCCCAACTGCCCTCCTTTGCTGACCATATTGTGGCAACCATCTTGTGTCCACATGGGGGCAGACATCTTTGACCAAATGGGGTCAGCCATCTTGTGTGTTGGAGTTATGATCAATTTTCATATTACTCTTTTATTAGATAGGATATTTGTGTGTATGTGTATACATATAATACATATATTTGTGTTTCAATTTATAAAATGTTTTTACAATATGGCTTACCTAAAAAAAAAGGCATATAACTGAATTTAGTTATAGAATGACTGCTAAGAGTACTTGGAAGTGATCCTCACCCATTTGTCCCAAGACCAGAGATGTCTGTGGCCCTCACCACACATTAATTCCAGAATGTGCCAACAGCATTATAAAAAGAGGACAGACTTGGCAGTCAAGTAGATGCATGTTTGAATTCTGACTCTTCCATGTACTCGATGAATGTCTCTAAACAAGTTAATCAGTATCTGTGAGTCTCAGTTATCCAGCTGTAACTAGTTTTGTTTAAATATCAACTTCTCTGAAACATTAGGAGAACCAAATGACAAACTATCACTTATTTTGGATATCTCAAACTTTTTTATTTAGTAAGATCCACCACATATAGTATCTGGCAAAATAGGTTTACCATTATTTGTATGGAAAATATGGTAATAAGTAATAACACAAGGATAAACTCTGTGTTTTGCATATTCACAACTATATCCTGCATTTTTTGAAGCTTCTAATTTTTGGTGGAATAAATACCCTACGACAAGACAGTAGCCTGCCTTTTCTTGGTAAGAGTGAGAATTTGAAATATTCCTCTTACCATAAGCTCTATGATACATTTCATTACGCTGACACTCCCAATTTACCCCCCTAGTGGCCGGCTTGCCCCACTGCCCCCTTCCCCCTGCTGGCCTGCTTGCCCAACTGCCCTCCTCTGCCAGCCTGATTGCCATTAACAGCTCTGCCTCCAGCCTGCCACCATGGCTTTATCTGGAAGGTTCTCCCAGTCTAATTAGCATATTACCTTTTTCTTAGTATAGATTTCTTTTAATACCTGCCTGCCACGTCACTCCTGTTTCTTCTGGCACCCGAATAAACAAACTTGATGACAGGTCTTCATTTAATATAGCTAATTTGAGAGGACAGGTGAGCTGGTCATATAAAAGAAGTTACTAAGCACTGATTTTTAAGCACGGGACTGTCCTGGTGATGTTACAAAATTCACTTTATTTCAATCTTCACGGTATCTTCCAGATAGCGGTGGCATGTGGACTGTTTACCGATTTGGAATCAGAGGTTTAGAGGGGAATTCAGTAACTCTGCAAGGAATGTAGTTACCATGATTGGAATCCGAAACATGCTTTTGCTCCTGTGCAACCTCGCTTCCCTGTAACGTGGCCTATTTCACAATCAATTTATCTTTGGGAATTAGCAGTTTATTCTCCTAGGTTGTTAGACTATTTCTTTTTGTTTTGTAACATTTCCAGGTAAATAATTTATGACTGTGTGTGGTTTTTAATTGTTTGTCTATATAGTGTTGTAATGTTAGTTAAAGAAAATAAACAATAACAAAGATTCAAGTTAGCCAGGAAGCCAGGCTGAATAGGAAAAAGGAAAAAAGAAAAAAGTAGTATCTAAGTGAGTCATTTTTCACCTGATGTCATCTCTCTTCTTGGGGTATGCCTTGGAGCACTGGGGCCTCCGGGTGCTTTTTATTGCCTTAATTGTTTAGCTCAATAACTGTTCCCTTGTACTTTCACAGTAATGTGCATCTCTTTAATAGAAAAGGATAAACACTATAATACTGAGGTCGTATAATAAAATTCTGACACAAAACACATGTCTTCCAAATGTTAATTTCTTTGACTGAACTGATGGAAAACCAAATTGTTGTTTCATTTTTTTTGTTTTGTTTTTATTTTTTTACAAATGTGAAAATTAAGGTCCAGCCCCCTGCTGGGCCTGGGACTGCAGTAATTGGGACTGCCGCCACCGCCCCAGGCTTTCCAGGGCCAGGCTTTGGCAGGGGTCTTGACCCCCGGCTGGACCTGGAGCTGTGGCATGGGGACCGCTGCTGCCACCTCAGGCTTGCCAGGGCTGGGCTTCCACAGCATTGGTTTGGTTCTGGTCGCCATCTTGGTTGTGGGTTAATTTGCATATTGCTCCTATTGGCTGGTAGTGTAGCGAAGATACAGTCAATTTGCATGTTTCTTGTTCATTAGATAGGATAGGTTGACTAATATAGCTCCATAATTCAGAAACAGATAATTAACAATTCTAAATAAGACATCTTTCCCCATGTTCTCCTAAATATCTGCAAATTAGAGCAATTTTAAAGAAGCCTTCATTTTTGGATCTTTTTAATAACAAAGTCATGCATATTTATTGTGAAAATTTTGAAAAAAGTCAAAATAATAAAAATCTATGCTAATTAAAGGATAATATGCTAATTAGACCTTCTGGACAAAGCAATAATGTGGGGCTGAGCCAGAGGCAGTTAGTAGTGATCAGGCCAGCAGGGGAGGACAGTTGGAGGTGAACAGGCCAGCCGGGGGGCAGTTGGGGGCGAGCAGGCTGGCAGGGGGGTCAGTGGGTTGAACCGGACAGTGTTGGGGCAGGTAGGGGTGGAGGCATGCGGGTGTGTGGGGGTTTTGGGGCAATCAGGCTAGCAAGAAGAGTGGTTAGGGGTGATCAGGCAGGTAGGCAAATGAGCAGGAGTCCTAGATTGACAGAGGGATGTCAGACTGCCAGTTTAGGCCTGATCCCTCAAGTGGTCCCAGATTGGAGAGGGTGCAGGCTGGGCTGAGGGACACCCCCTTGCTCATGCACAAGTTTTGTGCACTGGGCCACTAGTATGAATATTTATATCCATACCATTCATAAATTACTCTTAATATTATAGTGTATAATTTTGTGATGTTTTTATTCATATATTTTATGAGCTATATGCATATGTAAGTAAAATATAGGTGAAAATTGCACAAACTTACACATATGTATACTTTTTAGGATGTAAACAGGACCAACTATCCTTCCTGTGGTGTTCTTTGCCTATGTCAGGAAAAATCACTATGCTGTGAGCATAGTCTAATATCACTAAATATTTTTTCTGAATCCTAAGTTTTATATGCTTTAGCCTAAAGAGATACTGAGAGAACAGAAAAATTTATTGTTATTGACATGCTCATTGAATTATTTTCTTGCAGAGTTGCAACTCATGGTCAGTCATCTAAGAAAGAGAAGAAAATATTTATTTCTTCTGTCCTCAGCAGCTCCAAACAGCCCCTGGTATCCATTTGAATTCTAGCCTCCCTGATGTAGCCCCTGTCCAACACTAATACTAACACTAATACTCTGCTCTAAACACATGGCCTCATTCTCTCCCCTGCTTTGCCAAATGCAGTCTAGCTCCATAACCTGAACATTTGGCATCCATTTGGTCTGAAAAGTTTTTCTTAGATGCACACTTAGATCTCCACTCCAACATTACCATCTAAGAGGGGCCTTTCCTGACACATATATCTCTGGTCTTCCAGCCCTTTATTTGCACTTTCCCACTACTCTACCTTTCACATTTCTGCATCCCACTTCACTGCCTGCAATTGTGGCATATATGCATTTGCTCCTTGCTATTTCCCATGTCCCTTGTTAATATAAGGGAGGCATAGTGCTTTCATGTTCTCAACAGAAATGTACAAGAGTAACTGGGCAGAATGGGCACCTGTCATCCACTTACTGCATGAATGAATACATGTGTGGCTTGTATGGCATGGCTGGCAAAAAGATCCTGTTTAATTTGGAGCATGAGGGGAAGAATTTTAAAGTGCTTTATAAGAGATAATTGAAGAGGCCTGAAACTTAGGTGGATATGTTCCTTTACATTGGAGTTCTGTGGGAAGAGGACAAACCAGAAGTTGTCCTGAAGAAAGCTGAGAAAGGAAGGCCAGTCTTCTTATATGATGATGAGTCAAGACAGAGCCAAATGGAAGTGGGGAGGAAAGGCACTCCACAGTGGCATCTAAGAGATAAATCTGGGATACTCGCAAGGCCCGGTACAGGTAGTAACATTGTTGTTCTGTGCACTTTCGTATTGAAAGCTAGATGTGTTTAGAGGACCTGAACTTTTAAAATTGTTTCTTAAATTGTGGTTGACATTGAATTTTACATTAGTTCCAGTGTACATGATAGTGATTAGGCATTTATATAACTCACAAAGAGATCACCCCGATTAGTCTATTACCATCCAACATCCTGCATAGTTATTAAGATATTATTATTTATATTCTCTATGCTTTAATTTATAGCCATGTAACTATGTTATAAAGGGAACAGTCCCCTGTGACTATGTTGTAAAGGGAATATTCTTATTACCATTATCCAAATAATGGTAAGCTCATTCATTGTCTATATGAGCAGGTAATACAAGCTTTAAAAGTTTCCTATTTGCTTGTATTTTCTAAGATTCGATGAAAGAAAATACAACCAGATTGTGATTTTTGAGAAAAGCATTATCCATCAGCATTAGAGTCTTGATGAGGCTATATAGATTTTCTGAGAAAGACACTCCTGCAGAGGTGATAACATAGTTCTCTCCCTGTCATGTGATATTATTGATAACACTATTCAGAATTAATGCACTTTGGTGTGTAGCAGATTTATGCACAGTGTACTCAGAAAAGAAACCTACCACTTTGGACTGCATACCAATTCAAGTATTAAACTACAGTCAACGAGGGGTGGAGTGACTCATGCATGTCTATGTGGTAAAGACTGACAAGGAGCATGTTTTTTAAACATGACATGGTATTAAAATTAGGCTTAACAACCCACAGTTCTGAAAGTAAGAACTTAGAAATGTGTTCTGAGGAAATTCATATTTCTTATGGGTATCATCTCTTGTATTTATTTCATTACCCCTGAGCTAATAGTTCCCATTGGTAGTTCTGTTTGAGCTCGTGTAAAACCTGTAACAATATGCTATTTAAGAAAAGATTAACATTATTGGGTGATTCTATTGGTCTTCTATGGTTTCGATTAACACCAAGACAGTTTAACAGACACAGAGTGGCAAGAACAATAAGAACAAACTTACTAGCACATATAGTCAAAGTAAATGATCCTTGTGGGGGAAGTGAGTATAAAAGACAGAGAGTCAATTGAGGGAGAAGCAGGAAGATAGAAGGAAATAGGCCCAGGCAGGTTGGCACACTTAGAGAAGCTGATGCGGAAGCAGTAGCTTGTCTTGTCTCCTCTGAGGACTGGACTGGGAGAAAGAAGTGCCTTTCTGTGGTGTTGGAAATAACTTGTCAAATGGGTAAAATAGGCTTTTCTCCCTTACTCCTGGTTCCCTAGAAGATAGAACAAGGCTTTTGAGCCCATAAAAATATTGGTTCAGAGTGTGTCTCATCTATTTGTTCTATGTATTAATTTTGGACATTATTTAACCTATTAGAGTATAAGTCTCCTTTATGCATACAATGAAGTCAAGCAAACTGTTGTATAAAATCATTGTGAAGAATAAATCAGATAAGGTATTTTCAAGGAGTCAGTGTGATGGCCGGAACAGGATTGTCATTAACAGTGCTGAGGTGGCACCCTGCACAATTACCTAAGGATAGCCTTTGCATCCATGTAGGACATAGTTTTAGCACCCCTCTATAATACATACAGACATTTCCACTGAGGACTTGGAGTAGAAAGTTGTAAGTTCATTGACCTCCTCAACATCATCTCAAGGTGTCCACTTAGAGAGTGGAAAAGCCAGATAATTTGCCAGTAAATTCTCACATACATTGTGTTGAAAACAGGAGTGAAAAAAGTGGGATGTAGCAATGTGTGGATCCATGGCATATTCCATTCCCTCCATCCAGAATAGGATCCTTTCTTTATAAAGTCAGACTTGTGTGACTAGTTGGAAAGTTTTCCATGATGCCTTATATGCCTTTTCACAGGTTGCTATCCCTTCACCATTTTTCCACAGGAGAAACCTTAGAGGGAACATGTCACACTGTTATTTTCTGAGATTCTACCACAAGCCTGTGAATTCCTTACGTTCTTATTTATCCTTCTATGCTTAGCTCCTAGTACTGTCTCTGTTCTGTATGTGCTTCTTAAATGAATGAGCATGACTTTTAGAAAGTCACTGACTCTTCTGGAGCTCACTTTCTCAATCTTTTTTTAAAATGGGGTAGAAATACATACCTTGAAAGTATATGGACCTATGTAAAACACCTGGGCCATAGCTTGCACTCAGTAAGTGGGACCATGATTCATTATTACACTATTTTAATAATACTATTCAGATATAGTCAAAATGCATAACTACTGAACAGATTTTTAGCATTTTGTGTAGAAGAATGCATGTTGTGGAGCCCCTTAATTTCTGAGGTCCCTGTCTCCCTCTCAGGTGCCATTTGCCTGGTGCTTGCCACCAGGATCCATTCCTAGTTCCTCTCTGCACTCCACCATAAGTCCTTACATTTATTCTGTCTGACACACACAAACCCATTAAGTCTAGTGAATAGCCATCTGACATTATGCTGCTTAAATATGGCTAGTGTGCCTAGTGATTTTCCTTTTAATAATGACTCTGTATTTCTAAAGTTTGCAGAGCTAACCATTATTTTAATATTCCTGAAATACAGATAATCACAGTTAATTTTCTGCCAACACTTTTGAGCATGATCTTTGCAGGATAGCAGCACTATCAAATTAAGGGAGGAATCATGTCAGCATTGCTCTACCCTTAAAGTTCAAGGCCTTAGATCAGCAATTTCAAACCCTTTTCATCTCATAGCACACATAAACTAATTACTAAAATTTGGAGATGTACCAAAATATATGTTATTTTGCTAATCTGACAAAAAATGTATAGTTTTAATTCATTCGCAACAGGGTGGCTATTTTTGTGTTGGCTGCTGACATTTTTTTTATTATTATTTGACAATCTGCAAGGGTAGATGAGATCATTTGGTCTGGCCCTGCTAAAGTATTAGGAGTGAGTTAATTAAATGTTTGACATACAGCAGGATAATTTTTAAGTTTATAATGTTGCATGGTCTACAAGTGAATGTTATAAATATCCAAATGGCCCTTGGCAAAAAAAAGGTTCCCCACCCCTGAAGTGAAAAGAGGTCAGTGCCCCTGACCAAATGGTCAGGTATTGATTGCATGATTTGAAAACTCGTCTGGCACACCAGTGTGCTGCAGTGCACTGGTTGAAAATCATTGCCTGAGATGAAAGAGTCTCCTATTAAATATGCCATAAAGAGCCACAAGTGCTGTTTTCAATGGCTATGAGATCTATTCAGTTAACCAAATGTGAGCAGGCCGATCATGATGCCAGATTTGGGGCTATTTGCTTGAAAGTAGAGTTGAATGTGATATACACTCTGTCATCGTGGAGCAGGTTAATTAGTGATTAAGAGAGGAAAATCAAAACATATTACTTCAATATTGTAGGCCGAATGTTGTAGTTGAATGATGCACAATGATGGACTAGAGTGTGGTAAGCGAAAAACTTGAGAGAAAGCAATGGACCGTATTACAGGTTTATTATGGGTGTGAGTAGAGAGAATAAATGGGAAAAATGGGGGGGGGGCCAATCTGTAATACTTTAACCAATAAAGGTAAACTTTAAAAAATAAAATAAAATAACTTCTAATGCTAGCTATCACGTTTTGATCCTTTGACAATCAAAAGCAATGCTTCATTCAATGTTTAGTGAAAGTAAGTAATCAATATTAATTTTATTATAAAGTGACACTTATAATAATTATTATCATTAATAAGTAATAATTACTAAGTGGAACTAAGAAAGGCCCTTCCAGGAAGAAGGAAAACAGGAGCTAAGATGTAGATTTTTTTAAAAGTATGTTATGTATAATGTTAATACAAACTGTTGTATTAATACTATAGAATCAGAATGAGGGGTGATGAAAATTGAGTCTGGGAAGGCTGGCAAAAAGCAGGTATATCATTCCAGGCAACCTTGATTTCATTCTGTATAAGTAGCCATGGGGTTTTAAGGGAACAAATGACTCAGTAAAATTTATTTTTAGAAAGACTACTTGGCAATTACATGGAAGATTGATTTTAGAAGTTGAGGCAAGTGACAGGAAAAATAGTTAAAGGTCTGTTATGGTGGATTGGTGAGGAGCAATAAAGGCCTGAATTTTGGGAGGGGCTAAAAAAAAGGGGGGGGGGAGAAAAAGAGGAGTGCCCACAGTGGAAACTATGGAGAGATGATATAGGCAATTTATTCGAAGATTCACATGATGAAAATAAAAGAATCAATGAGAACACCAGAATTTCTGTCTGGATGACTGGTGGCATGGGCAGCAGCAGTTCAGTTTGGGGCATTAAAGGGCCAAGTGGAGAAGTCCAACAGGCATTTTCATACATGAATCTGAAACACAGGTAAAGCAGCATGGTTGGAAATAGTGGTTTGGGAATATCATGCAAATAGAGAACATAATACTTCTAACAGTGAAGATTTCTTGAATAAGACCTCTATATAAGTAGAAGAAGGTTAAGTATAAAATTGATTACAGATTTATATTCAATATGGAATAGTTTGGAATAAAAAAAAGTGGCAAGATCAGAGTGATCCACAGCAGTTTTCAAACCATAGTGTGTATGACAATCAGGATCTTATAAAAATGAAGATATCCTAGCCCCACGAGACAAGTGGATTGAGTATGTACAGTATGGAGCCTAAAGAAATTGCACTTCCCAGGAAGCATCAAGATGATCAGAGGCAGGAGGTTTTGCTATGAAGAAACCACTGATTTCTGTTACTGTGTGGATGGGAGAAGACTGGACCCAGGGAACTTGATCATCGAAGTGTTATGCTTTAATGAACTAGATGTGAGCCGTCTCTATATTTTCTTGGAAGGTAACCAACAACAAAAAGAAATTCTTGTCACCAATCTTCAGTTATTTTCTGAGCCAAAATATCACCTAAACCTATGACAAAACTTCACACAACCAGAGCAGAGTTTGCAGTGACAAATAAAAAGTCAGGCTGGGGAAAATGAAGGAAATCCAATGTAATATATTTGTATTCTGTCACTGAGGCACTGTCTAATGTTGCTGTAACTATGATGTATAGGTCTATCAAAGTATGTGTTACCATGGTCTGACTTTCCCAACTGGAGAAAAATGATTAATGTAGAGATTTGCATTCAATGTGGGCTTGGACATCAATATTTCAACTTAGGTAAACAGGAACTTTACCTAATTTATTGGCTCTCATTATGGATGGCTTGTAGAAGCCAAATTCCCCCTCTGCCTCCAAAATGACCTTTCATGCTCTACAAATCAATCTAGAAGAAGTGAAGCAAGTTGGTTAATATTTTAGGGAGAAAAAAAATGACTTCACATGTCAGAGACTTAATTGTTGTGATTTTGACCCATTTTGAAATTAGTTAACATTTGCTTCAGGCCTCTGACTTCATGCATTATTTATTTTCATCTTGGTCTTGCTTAAGTCTCCTCATGTATAGTATGCACATAACATGTGAGATGCTTTTCTGAATATTGTGCTTGAATAATAATATTTTGAGGCAAAAAATGTAAAGACCAAAATGTGTCTCCTTTACACAAATGAATGATTACACACACACACACACACACACACACACACACACACACACCCTACATATAAAAGCTTAATATGCTAAGTGTTTGGTTTTCTGGTTATCAGTTCAGCCAATCAAAGAGTAATATATTAATGATATGCTAAGGCCACTCAATTGCTTGCTATGATGTGCACTGACCACCAGGGGGCAGGCACTCCAACTGTTAGGTTAGCTTGCTGCTGGGGTCTGGCCAGATCTGGACTGAGCAAGAAGGGCCAACACACCCTGGAGCCCTTCCACGGTCGCTCCCTGGGTGGCCAACCTCCAGCATTCCACCCTGGCCCCAATCATGCACCAGTGGGGTCCCTTGACCTGGCCTGTGCCCTCTCACAATCTGAGACCCCTCGGGGGATGTCATTTTCAGCCTGATCCTGTAGGCCGGGCCAAGGGACCCCAGTGGTGCATGAATTGGTATACCAGGTCTCTAGTATTATATAAGGCCACACTGCTTTTGGGGTATATTTCAGCTCTCATTAAGCAGAGTTTCTAAATGTTACAGATAGCATTACAGAGCTTTTTTCCTGTAAGAGTTCCATGTTGCAAGCTATTTCAGAAGTTAATCAAAGGGTAACAATGCCAAAACCTATGCATATGCTTCCTGGAGACTGGGGTCAGCCTATTCTGTCATTCACTGTCAAAACTGCAGCATGCAGGGACATACTGCACCTTTTTCTTTCTCATGAGAACATGTTCTTCCCACAAAGGTCAATGTCTTTATGTCATTAAATCCGTTAGGCTATCGTGATGGTAGGAATCCTGGAGAAGGCATCTCATCAGCTGTCTGCCTCAAATGCAAGGTTTGCACAGCTTCTTGTAGTAAAGGGTCAAGCCCTGAATCTTGCCTCTTAACTGTCACTGTCAGCTTTGGTCTATCCTATAATAACCTGTGTGTTCCTATGAGTAGTCACTTATACTTGGCCTTGCAAATGACTGTCCCATTACTTGGTCTATGTAATTATTGGAGATGAGTGCTTCTGGAATCATTAAGCCAGCTACCTTCTCCCACCAGCCTAGGAGCTCTCAGAGCTTGCATGGGGAAAGGTAATGCAGGAGGACATTCAAGGCCAGCTCTATGGGCGGAGAGCTGTTTAGAAGTCCTCACCCCAAAAATGTTCAGGAACTCCTGGAATGTTTAGCACCTTCTAATCACCTATATTTCTTTTAGACTTGACACTTACTTAAAGTTAAACAAAAACCAGTGTATAGATCAACTGCTCTCAACAGCTGCTTCCCAGATGTACAGAAATAACCATTGCAGCTGTCTGAAATGAAGGCATTTGCATTTGCATCGATTTGGATTAAATCCTTCATTGGTTTGGGTCATTATTTATGTACAAAGCTCACAGAACAAAATATATGTAAATCCAGAGCAGCCGTTTTAAATATTTAAGCAAGGACATAGAAATTCTGGGGATTTCCTTGCCTAGTAAAATGCAGTCTTACTGGATGATTTTCATTGCACAGGCTTTAACTGAGAACCTAGTTTGTTCACTGAACATTTCCTTTGTATTTTTCTTTTCTTTGTAGACTAAAACCCAACCAGATTTTCCAACTTAACGTTATCTTCTCTTGAAATCTCTCTCTAGTTCCTGAGCTAGAATTAATGAATATATTCGTTCTAGAATTTAGAACCAAACTTGCCTATACTTAAATGTGATGCTCTCATTTCCTTTCAGTGCTCACTGAACTAAATATGGTATCTGAATGCCAATAGACATGAAGGGAGTGAGATACATTTCTATTAACTCAAATATATTGTTGTTAAGAAAATCCTATCTAATAAAGGGGTTATATGCAAATTGACCATACCTCTGATCAAGCCACACCCACAGCCATGCCCATCGGCCAATCAGGAGTGATTTATGCAAATAAACCCCAACCAAGATGGCTGTAGCCACTGAGAGAGGAGGGAGGTGGGTTCCTTGGCAAGGGTGGAAGGAAGCCAAGCTTTCCATTGCTCTGATGGCCTAGGCTCCACTAAATGCTAAATAGTTTCAATTATAGAGATAAATAATCCAACAGAAATTGCGGGGCAGCCACGGAAGCTGAGAGAGCTTAGGTAGGGTTGCTGGGGCAATGGATGGAAGCAGGCTTCTGGCAGCCCCTTGTGTAGGCTCCAACCTAGGCTACAAAGTTGCAAACAGAATGGCTGTTGCCATGGAGCGAGCAGAAGGCTTGACTCTGCTCTAGGCTACAAAATTTCAATTATAGAACATAAATCTCAGATCTCAGGGCCTCCACTTGGTTCACTGGGGGGCATGGCCATACTTCAAACCACCCGAGGCCCCTTGCCCAGGCCACTCCATGCCCCAAGGGAACCCCCACCCTGATCTGGGACAACCTTCAGGGAAAACCAGCCAACCTCCACCATGCTCCAGGGCCTCATATCTATCTAATAAAAGAGTAATATGCAGATTGACCATCACTCCAACACACAAGAGGGCTACCCCTATGTGGTCAAAGATCCTGCCCCCATGTGAACATAAGATGGCCACCACAAGATGGGCAGCAGGGCAGGACAGTGGGAAGTTCCAGGCCTGCAAAAGAGGGTAGTTATGGGCCATCACACCAGAAAGAGAGGGCAGTTGGGAGGGACCAGGCCTGCAAGGGAAGGCAGGGGGGTTAATCAAGCCTGCAGGGGAGGGCAGTTAGGGGTGACCAGGCCAGCAGAGGAGGGAAGTTGGGTGCAACAGGTGGCAGGGGGTGCAGTAGACATCAATTAGGCTGGCGAGGGTAGTGGTTAGGGGGTTGATCAAGATGGCAGGCAGGACGTGGTAGGGGCATCAGGGAGGAGGCAGTGTGAGCAGTTTGAGCCAGAGTCATGATTGAGAGAAGGATGTCTGATGCCGTTTTGGGGATCTTCTGGTATCGGCTGAGCGGGCAAGTGAATCCATGGAGAGGTCCAGTTGGAGAGGGTGCAAGGCTGGGATGAGGGACACTCCCCTACTGCCCATGCATGAGTTTTGTGTTCCAGGCCGCTTGTATTTGTATAATTTATATTCAGAAACCATTTAACTTTAGTGCTGAAAGTATCATTTTAATATTCCCACCTATTCTTTAATGTGAAGCTTATTAATATTCTTTGATAATTTTTAGATGCAAACTGAAGCCTGATATAAATCCAAATCACCTCTCTTTTACATCCTGATTTTTTTATGCAGGACAAAGCCATTATTTTTTTTTACTTCTTTTTAAAAAAAATTCAATTCCCTAATATTTTTTTCTCTTATTTACAGGATTCCACTCCAGCAATTGTAATTCCTTTCTCTCAAACACTGTACCACTCTCCCAGCCCTGGCCAGGGTTTTTTATATTGGCTTCTTTTCCTGGTCTTATGTTCATAAGACTGATGTTCATTTATACCAAAAAATCTCAGTTATCTTCTTAATGTGAAAAATATCATTTATGGCTAAAGCCCCAGATGTCTTACAAATACTTCAAATACAACATGTTCGAGACTGAATGTATTGGCTTTCCTGCCAGAGCTGCTCTTTCTATGTATCCCATCTTGGTTAATGGAGCTACCATCATATCATCATTCACCCAGATTCTTAAACCACAGGGCTCTGTGTTTTCCACAGTTTCTCCCCTGACTTAACCCTTTACACCTAATCACCACACCTGTCAATCCTGACTCCAAAAATTTCTTTCAACCCTACCTCTCCACTAGCACTCTCAGCATCTTCTACATGAATTCATTTCCAACAGCTTTGCATGCTATACGCTCATTTTCTGCAATGCCACAGGCATCCTCTTCCTTAAGATAAATATACAAAGCAAATAAGTGTGTGTGTGTGTGTGTGTGTGTGTGCGCGCGCGTGCGTGTGTTTTTCCTATCTCTTCACTTCAGGAAAAGTCCTTTTTTTTTATTAATCATGACGTTCATTTATTCATAGTTTTGCTCATCTGAAGCTGACCTCCATCTTAATCTTCTACCACTCAAAGCCTCTCAATGCACCCCACCTTTAAAAGCACAACATTTTTTAAATATATAGCCTTCTTGAAAATTTTAAGCAAAACCTGTCTATGCACTCCCCAAGCTCGTACATATGCAGTTTCTCTGCCAGGCGTGCCTTTTCCTTGCCTGCTGAACTGCTCATCTTTGAAGTGTGAGTTCTATGATGATAGCCCTGGCTCTTAGAAGGCCCTATTTCTGTGCCCACACTGTTAAGGATAGTGTGATTGCTTTTTAAGTTACTTTCTTTCACCACTAACTTGCAAGCCTCCTCTGAACACAGTCTCTTTTAATTCTCAGTACTTGACAATTTGCCTCAAACATAATTGTTATTAAATAAATAAAACTTTCATTTTGTTTAACATGAATTTTAATATTTTATTTTTCTGCCTTTATTCTGGTATATATTTCCTTTCATTGTCTTTTTAGCATAGTTTTTATTCATCATTAAAAAGAGATGAATGAGGTCACTATGCATACATGAAGGGGTGCCAAACCTTTTACATATATGTTAAATTTTCATCTTTTTGTTTCCCTAGTGAAAAAATTAATCAGACAAAATTACTTAGTAATTTTTTTTCATTCATAAGCTCTTATCAGAAATATAACTTGTGCCAGAAACTGTGTAGAACAATTAGAGTGCATAACTTATTGTAATACCATTAAATCTGAAGACCCATTGATTCAGTGTCAGGTGTTTGCTAGTAAAAAAGGCAAGTAGTGCCAAAATAGACATCAGTGATTATTCATCTCTCTCAAAGACTAATAAAGAGGATTGGGAGACCCGGTCCCTAAACCTCTTAAAATTATTTTATATCCAATTCATTAGTACCTCTTTCTTTTTTTAAAAAAAAGATATTTTATTGATTTTTATGAAGAGTAAGGGAGAGGATAGAAAGTCAGAAACATCGATGAGGAGAGAGACATCCATCAGCTGCCTCTTGCACACCCCCTATGGAGATGTGCCGCAGCCAAGGTACAGGCTCTTGCCGGAATCGAACCTGGGACTTCAGTCCGCAGTCCAAGGCTCTGTCCACTGAGCCAAACGGGTTCTCGGCAGATACCTCTTTCTTATGCCTGGATTTTCTTATTCACCAACCTAAATTACCAATACCAATTTTATACTCTCTCTCTTCCACCCCTTATTGCTCTCCTATTTATCTTTTTTCACTATCTGATTCTGCTGACCCTTAGATTTGCTGCACTAGCCTCATACTATGTCTTCTCCATTCAGTGTATTTCTTCTTCCTCTGTTTTTCTCCTGAGAATAAGCTCTTTTAACCCTATTTTTTCCTATTCCCATCTTGTCTTATAACTTTATAGTTCTATGTTCACTATCAATTAGCCCAATTCTGCATCACAAAAGACCAGAAAGGGGTCAAAAAATGAAAGAACTATGTTCAAATGAAAGGGTGTGATATAGAGAAGTGAGCAAAACCACGTTTTTTATGTGTTTGTTTTATTATAATCAGAGGATAGAATAGTTTTGAACACACCTGTTAATTTTTATCTTATCAGTGATTAAGATATGATCAACCTACTTTACACACTATAGTATAATGGGAAAAAGGAACATACTAAACCATCAACTATTACATTAAAAATGCTATGACTGAATTATGTCCAGGGCTTTCTGAAGATACCTCCAAAGGCACCTGCTTTAGCCTTCCTTAGTTTAAGAAGAAACAGAGAAAAAAGTGTCAGAAAATGATTGCTGATTGTGATGGATAATTTTAAAATGATGTGTTTGTTTGGTCATTGTATGCAAATCTTAGTTTGAACCTAGAAGGGAAATTAGATGATGGATTTAATAAGTTCATGACTCATCATAAAAACATATTGATTACTGATCAGCATTTTTAGTTCAGATTCTCACATTGGTGCTATTGGGAAGATGCCAACCTAGATGGATTGTAACTTGCACAGTGTCCTTTGCAAATATAAGAAATTTTTTTTCTCTTTCTAGTGTAAGTTTCTGTGCCAATTTGTCTCCTCACATTATCTCAATAAAGATTGATTCCTAATACTACCTTTTTATGTGTATTAAAGCTAGCAAAGTATAAAACCTCTTCTTTTGAAATGTTATATAAAGCATGAAAGAACAATGCTACTGAAGAAAGAAATGCAATAATAAGGCTGGGTATATTTGAGTAAAAATATTTACACCAATAATTTAAACACAAAAAAATGAAAAGACTTTTCAAACTTTGTGAATATAAGTATATCAATGTTTGACATGATAGGGATATTAACATGCAAGTCATGATCTTAAGTCATTAAAGTTAAAATAATTTGAAGGTGCTGAGTTCTAGCATCTTAGAGAAATCAGAGGGTTTCCACTGAAATTACTTGTACTCTTAATCCTCTAATAAAAAATAAAAAGGCACATCCTATCTAATAAAATAGTAATATGCAAATTGACCCTACCTTCAATCAAGCCACATCCATAAGCCATGCCCACCAGTCAATCAGGAGCAAATAAATCCCAACCAAGATGGCTGCAGCCACTGAGAGCAGGAGAGAGGCTCTGGTTTCCCTGGCAATGGAGGAAGCCGAGCTTTCCACTTGCCCTTGCTGGCATAGGCCTCCACTCAATGCTACAAAGTTTTCAATTATGTAGCTAACATAAATTCAACAAGAAAATGGCTGCAGGCACAAAACTGGAAAGAGCACAAGGTAGGATTGCCTGGGCAATGGAAGAAGCCAAGCTTCTGCAACCTTAGCACCTAGGCTCCACTCTAGGCTACAAAGGTTTCTATTAAGGAATTTAAATAAAACCAAACAGATACTGGCTGTATCCATGGGAGTGAGATGATGACTTGTCTGCTCCAGTCTACAAGTTTCAATTGTAGAAACAATAAATTAAATCCAAGATCGACAGGGCCTCTGCTTGGGTACTGGGAGTTGTTTGTGGCCTTAAATCACCAACGGGGCCTCTTCCCAGGATGCCCAATGCCCAAGGGAACCCCCACTCTGATCCAGGACACCTTCAGGGCAAACAGCTGGCCCCCACCCTTGCACTGAGTCCTCTATAGCTATCTAATAAAAGAGTAATACACAGATTGACTCACTCCAACTCACAAGAGAGCTGCCCCCAT
The DNA here is from genome assembly GCA_027563665.1 of Antrozous pallidus. Taxonomy (NCBI): domain Eukaryota; kingdom Metazoa; phylum Chordata; class Mammalia; order Chiroptera; family Vespertilionidae; genus Antrozous; species Antrozous pallidus. The sequence continues at coordinate 51,054,272 of CM050520.1, read as the reverse complement.
TGGACACAAGATGACCACAAGTGGCCAGCAGGGGAGGAAGAGGGAGGGACCGGCTACAAGGGTGGGTTTTGGGGTGATCAATCCTGCAGGAGAGGGCATTAGGGGTGATCAGGCCCGCCAGAGGAGGATGTTGGGGGCAAAGGCTGGCAGCAGAGCAGTTAGACATCAATTATGCTGGCAGGGTAGTGGTTAGGGGGTGATCGGTCGGCAGGAAAGTGTTAAGGGCAATCAGGAAAAGCTGGCAGGCAAGCAGTTTGGAAGATAGCTGTCTGCATTGTGAGAGGGATGTTTGACGCTGTTTAGGCCTGAGTCTTTGGTTGGGTCATATAAAGGGCAGCGTAGAATCCCTTGAGGGGTTCCAGATGAGAGGGTGCTGCTGGGCGATGGGACACTCCAGCAACCTGTGCTCAAATTTCGTGCTCCAGGGCTCTAGGCAATTATAATTCACTATAATTTTTTACAATGCAATTAACATAGGCCAAAAGGAAGGCTCCTCTATTACAGTTGAAAATATAAATCCTAGTGTGAATGTTTTCAGGATTCTTTCATGCTGAGGTCAATGCTCTTGCTGAAGTATGTGATTACAGATTTAGGTTTAGACTCATCACTTTCAAACCAGCGTGAATTCAGGCTGCTCATTAACAGGTGGGTGATACCTTTGGAGCAGTTAAATCATGAAAGAACATACATATGTTGTACTTAACCATGTCAGAGGCATTTTGTAGTTAGCCTGGATTCATTTGACAGAATCATCTTTGCATTAGAAGATTGGATTCGGCGAGATTCTTTGCATCCAGAAAATTGAAGATAGAGAGATGAAATGACTTTCAAATGACTCTTGTTTCATCTGGTCAGTTCTTTTCTGAAGGCTAAACTTCATGTAGATCTCAATTCTATAGGTGGTGTTAGAGTCATATAATAGAAACCTTATTTTCTCTTGCTGCATTTTTGTTCTCTTCCTTAATTATAGTGTGGAATTGTTATTTTTGCTGAAAGAACTACTCTCATCTGAATGCTTTATATTATTATTTTTTTTGCCCTACTCATTATACTCCTATATTTCTTCTTTCCTAGAGAAATCACATTTTCATTGGACTGATTGGATTGGAAAGGCACAGCTGAATTAGGTAAGCCATTTGGTGCATCACCATTAACACCCACATAGTATAACCCACAACCCTGCCATGAAGCTAAATTTAATCAATCTGGCTTTACAATGTGGTCAGGTCACACCCTGCTGCCCTCCTTGGTTAGATCCTCATTAAGGACTGAGTTCAATAAAGCAAACAATGCAGATGGGTAGAACAATTACTGGTTTGGTCTGTTGGCCTCAAATTGGTCAGCAAGTTTGGCAGTGGCTACATGTACAGCAAATGTATAAGCAATTTCTTTGGGCCAGCTGACCATTGTCAAGTAAAGGTGAGATTGTGCTGACATGTAGTGGCACCAGGAATTTGTCCACTTGTCTGAAAAGATGGAAACACAGGAGGCTACAGTACCTCAGCACACTTCATACCCATTTGTGGGGACAGAGGCAGAACACCCTCTCAGTCTGCTGTGCAGAAGCAGTCTAGAAACAACACATGGAATGAAATAGAGCCTGAATCAAGGGATTGACAGCGCCAGAATAAGGTATAGATCCACCACTAAATTCTTGGCCTTACTGTCTCTGATTTTAAAATTGCTCCTCAAATGACATTACTTTTCTTTTTTTAAGAAATAGGGGAATACATAGGTAAACTCTAAAAAATAGTTATGCCAAATGGTCTGCTAATTCAGTTCAAGAGAACCTCTTTTAAGAAATTCATCAAACAGAAGTATCAATATTTATCTCCTTAAAAAAAAACGATAACATTATTTATAATACTAAAGCACTAGGGAAAAAAACAAAACTATTACACAATAATTAAAATCTTGTTAAATAATGGCATAGGCACATACTGTAGTTTATGTAGTTGTTAAAATTATGATTTTGAGAAAAAAATATCCCTTTAGAAAATGTTGAGACACATGAAAAAGTGTCAGTCAACATTAACTATATTGGAGCATGAAATTGGATGGAAAGAAAATGCGGCAGTTTGTGGATTTTAGGATGCAGATATATTTCCCTTATAACATCTCTGATAATCAGCTTGTGTCTTTCAATTAATAGTATCTTCCAGGTATGATTGGAAACATTTTTAGTGGTGCATAAAATAATGCTGCAGCTCTCTATCAATGGCATCTTATATTTGTGGAAAAATCAGCATGCTAATAAAATAATGTCAAATTTCACTACTCAGTATATAACTGCAGTTTTCCCCACAATGAATATTTATTATACAATTAGAAAGGAGACAGTTTTGTTTCATTCAATGAATGACCAGTGATGGGCAACCTTTTGAACTTGTTGTGTCAAAATTCACCAAAACACCGAGCATAACTCAGGTGCTATGTCACTTTGAGAAAAAAACCATTCTTTTCTGTATGCGACCGCATGCGGCCGCGTGTCATTGAAAATGGCTACAAATCTCAGTGCTGACATGCATGCCATAGGTTCGCCATCATGGACATAGATCATTCTCTATATCCTGACTCAGCAAAATTTTGCTGAGTCAGGATTATTTACTGAACACCCAAACAAGTTTCTAGGACCGTGATGGCGGAACCTATGACACTCATGTCAGCACTGACATGTGTAGACAATTTTGATGACACTCGGCCGCATGCAGTCACATACAGAGATAGTATGGAGCGCATGTGGAGGATGACACATTTGCTATAGTGTGTGTACACACTTGGTGGGGGTCCTGGTAGGCAAAACAACAGAACTCGGCGACATGGATGCAATCTAAGTTCTGGGACTTCCAGTTAGGTCATTAGGAGATCTTTGACCTCACTTCTGGCTGGCAGGGCAGGGAGCAGCAGAATGCCACGTGGGATGCATCTCTGGGGGGCTCGATGATTGCCTTTACCACCAACTACCATACACAGAAACCATCATTCCAATCTGACTGTTTGGGATGTTGTGGGATTGTAATTAACCATCATTACTGAGATAAGTAAGGAGGAGACTGGGAGAGGTGAGGGACTGTGCTATGGGTGCAATTTCCCGCCATTAGTAATAGAGGCAGCCACCTTTTTTTATTAGACCGTCATTTTGCAGCATCGGGCAGACTCCATTTCACCGCTTATTTCTGTGTGATCCTTATTAACCCCTATTTCTGCTTATTAACTCCTGCCTTTCTAAAAGAAGTGAGTGTTCCACCTTAGGATCAGTTAGCATGTAACCCCTAACTGCTACAAGGGCTAACAGGCTATCTTATAATTCTATCTTCTGTCACTGCCTCCTGATGGAGGAACCAAAAAAATAAAAAAAACAAGGTTAACATTAAGGAAGTGGTAGTAGCAGTAGCCCACTCTATCTGAGATTTGGACCATGATGCATGGTATTATAGAAAAAAATGGCTAGAACAGTTTGGCATTTCTATGTACTGAAATGATAATAGGAGGAACTTGGAATACAAATAGACGATTTGAAACTAATCATTCATGCTCTTTGAAAATAAATAAGGAGAAAGCGAAGGATACACTTTAAGGCAACTACCACCTTGTAAGATCCACTAATTCATGCTTCAATTTATAAAAGGCATCTACAAATTTAACATCTGCAAGTTTGAGCATTGCTCACTCCTAGACTCAGCATGGGAAAAGCACTCCGTGAGGGGAGTTTATTAAGTAATTCTCCTAAGATGTGCTCACTGTTCTTTTTCACGATATGCAGAATAAAGATGTTTTTACATTATTTTAAGAGAATATCTGAGTTACAATTCAGCAGAAATATCATAAAAGACCTAATAATGAGATGAACCACAATATTGTACAACATCAATTAAAGAGAGAATAGTTAATTGTAAAATATATTTCAATCTCTCTTGATTAATATTGATGTAACTTCAATGATCGGTTGTCCATTATTGGTCGATATTCGGAATGGTCTACATGAGAGATGAGTGATAAAGTTAGTATCAGTGCAACACGTACATCGGAAGTGAAATAAAGTATGGTTGTCTAGTGGGAACATTTCGTAGACGAAGGATTGATATCTCTAAAGTTGTGTCAGTGATGACAGTTGGGGTACCAAACCTGGTGGGAAAAATAAAGTCGGATTTGTCAAATTGTTTATGGAAGCTATTGGACATCCCATTGGCCTCTTTCTTTGTATTGTCCATCAGGAGGTTTTATGTGCAAAGCAGGATTCACGACTTAAAACGACTTAAATATCCATGGTTTGAAAAATAGTTATTTTATTAGCTGCATGACCCCTTCACAAGGAGAATTTTTCTGCACTTTTATTGGAGGTTGATTCACTACAGTGGATGCTGATGTTTCAATATGTAAGATGGCTGAGCGATGCAAAGTTTTGAGTGCCTTTGTGGAGTTCTTGACAGAAATTAAGGTATTTCTTAAGGATAAAGGATCTGGGAAAACTTTTATCAGTCATTGATGATGAGTGGGTCAACACCCTGATCTCTTTTACAGATCTCTCTGTTCATATTAATGAATGAACTTAAAGTTACAAGTTTTGGCAAAAGTATGACGTTTATGTTTGAATACATAAAAGCTTTGAAAGTAAACGTTTAATTTTCAAGCGAGATGTGAAACTTAAAACCTTACAAAGTATTTTCCTTGAGTAACAAAGAGTAAAAAAATAAAAAAACAAAAAAAAAAAAAAAAAAAAAAAAAAAAAAAAAAAAAAAAAAAAAAAAAAAAAAAAAAAAAAAAAAAAAAAAAAAACAAAGTATTTGGAGCGATGGCCAGTGCAGCGTACAAAATACAAATGGAAACCCTTCAATATAAAAGTACAGCATGTTTTAGACTCTCTACTTTGATAGTTCAATGATAGATTTAATCAATTATAAGCCTAGAACAGACCATAGAAAATTATTAAGTATCTGATGTAGTAGTTCAGTAGTTTGGAATAAGTGGTTTCCAATGGAATGAAATTGATGATTTGGAGATGCATATTGCAGAATTTCAAGACAGCATTGGGCTCAGGGTATGTCAATTGAGGTTCAAAGCTGGAGAATATGGAAATGTGCTGCTTGATAGAATCACGATGAGTGCTGCTAAAGAACAGGAAATTTGAGTGGGCTGGAACCAATTACAGATATTTAGGACCTGAAAAAATTAGCAATGACCTTATTCCAATTTTTCCTCATTTATTTAGTGAGACTTATTCTCAGTGTTAAATAATATCAAAACCACAAAGAAACAGATTGATAGATGAAGTTAGTTTGGCATTGCTTGGGCTTGAACGTGTAACAAAAGTACAACTTCAGTTGAATGTTTAGCCAATGAATTTCAGCAACAAAAAAGTCACTAACCCATTTGGTCTGTTTTTCTTTACTACTACCTAATAAGCAGGTTAGTTAAAGAATTCCCCTCACCCTCAGTATCTTAGTTCTAGCACCCACACAGTTAATTAATATCAAGGACCAACAAAAGAAACCGACTGATGGATGACATAGAAGTCACTAAGCAGGTAAGTGAAATAATTAGTTTTTGGCTTATTAAATACAGTTATATAATACAATTATACTTTTTTGTTATTTAAACTATAAATATCATGAAATTACATTTTTTTGTGTGTTTTTTTCTGGAAGTGACACACCACCAGAGTTATGCTAGGTTTTTTGACAAATTTGACACACCAAGCTCAAAAGGTTGCCCATCACTATTCTAGGATCTATCCGGGGTGAAAGATTCAGGTGGCACAAAATTAATTTTTTACCAACTTTGTGTTTGGAAATCTAAAATACTTTGGTCTTTTTGCAGATTTCTCTGCCTGTCACTAACAAGAGTCTCACTCATCATAATTCACTCAGAGCCTTTGGTATGCTTGTGCCTTCCCATCATTTTCTCCTCAAGTCTGAGCCCCTTTCCCCTGACCCATTTGGTCTGTTTTTCTTTACTACTACCTTCCACTAAGGCAGATAAAATATGCTAATGGATTCTCAATATGGGGCTGGAGGCTAAATGAGAAGGGTGTGGCTTGGGATTTACAAAGCTTTAGGGTAGAACCTGCTTCCCCCCTGACTCACTGTGTGACTTGGGAAAGTCATCTCCCTGTAACCTGATTTTCTTTTCTGTGAAATGGAGGAAATAATAGGAATTTTCTATGAATATGGCACACATTTCATGAGCTAATGTGTGTTAAGCAAATAATACATGCTCATATGGCTAATAAAAGTTTATTTTCTCATTTCTTTTTAAATTGATATGTGGTTCTTCCAAATAGACACTACCTTCTACACAGTCCTCTAAAAAGATTCTCATCAACTCACACTTGATTTATTTCAAGGCCAGAAGACTTCCCATGCTCTTTGCTAACAAGGAAACCTTACCAAGTACTTCTTTCAACCTTTGACGTTTAAAACTCTTTCACATGCCTACAATTTCTGATTTATACCCTGAAATCACCTTTTCTCAATTATATTTTTCTTTATAACCAAATTAACTCTCTTAAATTCTTGCCTGATTTCCACTCTATCGAACCATTACCTTCTCTGTGCTCTTATAAGCTGTACAGGAAAGAGAATAGACAGAAAAGTGTGTTAATTTAGCAATAAGGTCTAGTAAGAAGTAAAGTGGTGGGGTAGGCAAGATTAATAAAAGAAAAAATGGGTTTTCTTTTTTTATTTTTAATTAAGTGTATTATAGTAGCATTGGTTAATAACATCATGTAAGTTTCAAGTATAAAACTTTATAATACAACGTCTGTCTACTCCACTGTGTACTAACCACCCAGAGTTTAGTCTCCTTCTATCATCATATATTTGATCCCCTTTGCTTTCTTCATCCACCCCACACCCACTTCCCCTCTGGCAACCACCATTCTGTTGTCTGTGTCTATTATGAGTTTGTTTTATTTGATCATTTGTTGCTTTTTGTTTTATATAAAACATATGAGTAAAATATTGATAATTGTTCTTTTATCTATTGCTTAACGATTCTATCCAAGTTGTCATGGTCTAATGTGGGAATTTATATCTCATCTTTTTTTTTTTTTTTTGGCTGATTAGTTTGATCCATGGTTAAAGAAGATGTGGTACATGTACACAGGCTCTGCTACCTAACCATATAAAGAAGGTTCCTTCTAAGGGACTCAAGTACAGTCTCTGGGCTGGGAGGGCTGAGATGAGAGCTTATGGTAATAGTACCACTTCTATGTAACACTTTTCAAGGCCATGCTAATGACTGTAATTGTTATTCTCTGGGAACTTTTTAATTGATCCCAACTCCCAGGCCTTTCTGATCTCCACTTTTCTTAAGCTAATTCTAGTCAACTAGTTTTCTTGTCTACCTCCTGCATGCCCCCTCACTAGGAATTGAGCCTGCAACCTGGGCCTGAGCTCTGATGAGTAATCCATGACCTCCTGGTTTATAGGTCAATGCTAAACTACTGAGCCACACCAGACCAGGACAACCTTCACCTCTTTTTCATGTTCCTTTTTTCCCATGTTGGCTTTAATGGTTTACATGGTAACCCAGCTTTCCCTCTACCAAACCAATCCGATTAAACTCCATATTTCCTTTTAATTTTCTCAAAGTTATTTCTTATATTCAGCCTCTAAAATTTTTCAGATCTCCTTATTATTAAGTTAGGCCTCACTTTGTCCATTCATCCTCTCAAATTTTCCCTCAGTCTCCCATTGAATTTGGGTGAAAACTTGCTAGCTTGGGAATCAGGAAAGCACAGCTCTCACTCTCTCCAGAAGGAAATAGACAACTCAGATAACATTGAATGTATAAAAAATTAATCACAATATTCCAAATTACCTTCTATCTGGAAGGCTGCATGATTTTATACCAGGAGTGTCATGGTGCTGTACAACAAGGAATTCAATTTTCAAATCAAGTTCTTTCCTTCCAAAAGGGGTTTATAACTCTTTAATAATCAGCATTATTGAAAAAATAATTTCTGATTCCATAGGGTGACCCAAACCACATAACAAGCATCACAAAGGATTTCACAATCATGAAGGATTAAGTCTGCAAAAAACAAACACACAGAAAAAATGCAAGTTTAGAATAAGGTCTTTGTAAGGGGTTGGCCTTCCTAAAATAGATAAGAGGGGCAAAGAAAAGTGGGTAACAAAGGAATGAAATGCCTTTTCTTCGTAGAGTAGATTTACTCCCAAAACTACAGATGGTTCAGGATTATCACTAAATGCTTTAATAAGAAGGAATTGGAATTTAGTAACAGAGCCTCTTGGACAGGCTACAGACCAGCCTCGTGTTTTACTTATAGCCAGTTCTAGAGAGCCAACATTATTTAAGTGAAGTCAAGCCAAAAAAACAATATATATATATGAAAATGATAACATTTTCTACTATTTACTCATCCTTGTCAGGCAGTGCATTGAATACATGGATTTTTTAAATTTAATTTTTACAACCTCTCTTCCAGCAGATCACTGTAAATTTCTTTCTTCTTTCTTTCTTTCTTTTCTTTCTTCTTTCTTTCTTTTCTTTCTCTCTTTCTCTCTTTTCTTCCTTCTCTCTTTCTTCTCTCCTTTCTTTCTTTCTTTCTTTCTTTCTTTCTTTCTTTCTTTCTTTCTTTCTTTCTTTCCCTTCCTTCTTCCTTCCTTCCTTCCTTCCTTTCCTTCCTTCCTTCCTCTCTTCTCTCTCTCTCCCTCCCTCTTTCTTTCTTTCTTTCTTTCTTTCTTTCTTTCTTTCTTTCTTTCTTTCTTTCTTTTTCTTTCTTTCTTTTTAGTGTGGCTCAGAGAGTTAAATTACCTTGATAAAAGCTCCTAATCTAGTAGCAGGTTTGAATGCAGTTATATTTGACAAGACATACTGAGCTCTTAACCAGAGGTCCCCATGGCCTTGCATAAGGATTGGCTGTGAAGAGTAAAGATAGGATTTACTTGGAATGATTAGGCAGAGTAAGGGGCAGGGATGGGGGGTAGCTAGAAACCTGCAGAGGTGGTAAGGCGAAGGAGCTGAAGAAGTCTTAGAACTCAGTCAATTTCTGCCACCCATTCTTGCTTCCTCATTGCCTCTTGCCATCTCTATCTCTGCCTAGTACTATCTCCCTACCCTCAGGTTTTGTCCCATGGAGGCCATACTAATCTCCCCTCAGCTCTCACTGAGTGACAGTCTTGCATTTTTGTTATGTGGTAGGTGTGTCTTTGCCTGAAGCCTCCCAAACACTCCTCACTTCAAAGGAAAGCAACTATGTCTTGTTTGTTGCTTAAAATGTATGAACTGTGATTGTGTTTATTTTTGGGGATTGAAACCAATCACATAAAAAATTACCTTTTTAAGGAAGAAAGATGTCAGCTCTTCCTTGCATTCAGCCATCCAAACTTCTCTGAGCCACAATAAACAACCTTGAGAAAACTCTCAGTTTTCTTTCTCCTGCTTGTGCTGAACATTGGCTGTGAGAGAGGACACTCCAAATATGGCTCATTACTCATATAGTAAAGCCTTTTACTCTCTTGGCTTCTGTTCATTTTTCTTTTCCTTTTTAAATTATAAATTAGGGGGTTGAGGTGTATTATTTTTCTCTTTAAGATAAGGGGAAAATGTATGACTTAAAACACACACACACACACACACACACACACACACACACACACACAAACCTGTTAGTGGAATAGTGGAGTAAACCACAGCATTTTCATTTGGTATGTGGCACCTGATGCTCTGAGAAAGATGCTATCTTTACCATGGTTTCTTATAGAGGTGTATGTTTTTAAATATAGTGAAACAAGCTATTCATTATTACTTAGAAGATGAAACAACCTTTTTAGTCCTCTTTCAACAGCCTTGAGAATATATAATCAGCTTTTTTTTTTTAATCCAACACTTGGTTGTGCCTCCTGAGATTTTTGTAGTAGATCAGCTGGTATATAATTATGTTTTGCCCTTGAAACAGATGAAAAGAAGAATGGTAGTAAGTCAAGGTATACCACTGTAAGGAATGTAAAGATCGAATCATTTTCTACAATATTGTCCTTTTGGAATACAATTAGTCACTTGAGAGTTTGTCTAGTTTTTATTTTTATTTTTTTTTAATTTTCTGATACTTAAGTGTTTAACATCCTTTAGGAAGCCTTCCTTGGCTGTTTGGCCTCCTAGGTCTAGATGCCCATCTTCTGAGCTCTCCTGTCCTAAAGTGCACTCCTATGTGGAAGGATTCAGTACATTGAATTGTAATTGTAATTGTCTCCCCAAGTAGATACTGAACTCCTTGAGAGCAGCAGGCCACACCTTTTCCTTTTGTTATCTATTAGCACCGGGTGAGGCAGAGTGAGTACTCAGTACTTGGTTTTGGAAATGAACTGAACTTGGCTGTGATGTACGACCAGTGGTGGTGACACTTATCGGGAATGGCTTTCTTCCCTTCAGGGAGCTAAAAAAGGCTAGAGGCAAATTCCAAAGAAAAAATAAAATGACGGATATAAAAAAAGAACCTATGTAATTTCTTCCCTTCTTGAAAAGCTAAGAAAAAGTGCCAAATTATTGTAAGAAAAAGTTAGCCCAAATATACTTATGTTTGAAGAATTCAGATATATAGAAAGAATCAATTTTTTTTCTCTCTCACTATATCATTCCTGAACCAGAAGAAAATCAGACAAATGAGGAGTTAACAAGGCGTTTAATTTCCAGAGGTGGATAAAAAATCAAATAATAACAACCACAAAAAACCCTTAGGTGGTCATAGCATTATGATCTCAAACATTCTAATTGTACCCTCTGCTTTATTCTAAGCTTTAAAAATATTGTTTGTGGGATCCAAATTCCTGTCCAAACAGTTGATCCATGATGTACAAACACTAGGACAAGACCTTACAGCAACAATGATGCTTCCCTCTATTAGAAGACACTTTTACACCTTATGAACATTCTCACATATAATGTCTGTGTTCATCTTCATCAAAATCCTGTGTGGTAGATCCCTAACCAGTTTGGCTCAGTAGATAGAGCATCGGCCTGCAGGCTCAAGAGTCCCAGGTTTGATTTCGATCAAGGGCATATACCTTGGTTGATGGGCATTCCAGTAGGGATTGTGCAGGATGGAGCTCAATTGATGTTTCTCTCTCATTGATGTTTCTAACTCTCTAATCCCTCTCCCTTCCTCTCTATAAAAATCAATAAAATATATTTTAAAAAATCCTGTGTGATAGAAAGACCACACTCTGCCATCTTATCACCATTTTGCAGATGGTGAAATAAATACCTAGCACCTCTCCTAGTATAATAAAGCTCTAACTATGTATAGAAATATAAAGCTAGAGTGCTCAACAGCAGCGATGCGTCAGCCATGAGGGATTCCATTGTTACCAAGGTGGACCCTGTCATCTCAGTCATTCAATCCAACATCAGGGCTTGGTACAGATAAGCAAGATTTATGTCCAACTTACATAATTTAAGACCTGCAGTTGGAATTCTTGTAATTCAACAAGCATTTATTGAGCTCCTATCAAGTAGGGTCACATAGTAGATGTATAAAGCATAGAAATATATATTGCTTATTACATTTTTTTAATATTTCTAATTACAGAAAGAAAATTTACACACACACACACACACACACACACACACACACACACATATATATATATATATTTCAGTGAGGGTGGGAGAGAGAGAGAGTTATAGAAACATCAATGATGAGAGATAATCATTGACCTGCCTCCTGCACACCCCATACCAGGGACTGAGTCTGGAATCCGGACATGTGCTTTGACCAGGTATCGAACTGTGACTTTCTGATTAATAGGTTGATGCTCAACTACTGAGTCATGCTGGCCAGGCACAAAGAAAAGTTTTTATTTGAACTTCTCATAAAATCCTAAGGCATCATTATGTCTACTTTTGTATAGTATGCACAAGATAGCAAAGCAAAAAGGTGTTGGAGCTGGAACTTGATGCCAGTGCTGCCCAGCTCCCACTTCATGATGTCATCCTGCCTCCCTGAAGATGCACCAGAGAATGTTTCTTATGAACAAGTCTCTTTGGAGAACCTGGGGAGGTCTTGGAGGTGAAATATGTTTGAAGATTAAACACAATTTCCAAGTAGTAGTCATTGTTAAATTGTAATTGAAAGCAAGCTGGAGAGATGCTGCAAACTAGTGTCTTCTGACACCAAAGAAGTCTGCAGACCTGTGGTTGTGGTTCCAATTCTCACTTTGTAAACAGGCAGGCTTACCTGATTTGTTTCTTTCTTTCTTGCTTTTGTTTCTTTGAAATTGATGTCAGCTTCATTCATGGCAGGAAATTGGTTGTTCCATGGTATAAAAATCACACATTTGTCTCACCTGTTCAGCTGAATTTAAAATGACAGGACTTGCCTTGTGGGAATTTTATATAAATCATATCTACCTGAAGATAGATTAATTTGGTCTAAAGTTATTATAATGACAGGGTTCTTGTATGCCAACTATAGGATATGATAATAGAAAGAATATGGGGATTCAGGATCCAGTTGTACTCATGGTTAAACTTAAGTGACCTTGAAGAAGTAATTCCTTCCCTCTGAGCCTTGGTTTGTTTTTAAGTTGATACAAAGATCAGCTGAGATCTAAAGGACTATAAACAGGAGGTTGTATTATTATCATCATTACCCTTATCATTAACAGAGCAGTATTAGAAAAATATTTTGACTAAAAAAAAAACAATGTTTTCCCTTACTATAGTTATGAACATTTAGATCAGTTTATCCACAGAAAGAAAGAAACAGCACTCAGCAAAATGCAAAAATCTTCGAAAGATTTCTGCAGGATCATAGGTCTCCACTTCCTTTCTCCTTCCTGTTTTTCATTACCTAAGGATTATCTTTTCCTTTCTCCATTCCTTTCTGCTCTAAGCCCTTCACCCCAGCAGAAAAGCAAAGGCTGGGGTTATTAGTCTTTTGTACTCCTTTCTGTTTCACAGGGGCTTGGTGTGGAATAAGGAATGACTGCAGGGGGAAGCTAGAATTTAACAAGCAGTTGACAAAGCCTCTGAGGACAGACTCAGAGATAAGAAAGAAGAATGTGAGGTAAATGCCAGGGGATGTCAGACCATAAAAGAAAGATCACAGACAGGACTGCACCAATGGCTGGAGCCCTGCTTTCATAATGATAGAGAATGAAAGCTTTCAACCTTCATCATTTTTACTTAAAACAGGGGACATATCTCTTTATCTCATAGGATAGATGTAGGGATTATAGGAAATAGTGCATGCAAAATTGCATCGGAAACTATACAGTTCTACACAGACGTTATTATTATTATTCCTGTTTACTTTACCTTCATCCTTGCTTTTCCAAATGTGGCTTATTGAAGCATGGACTGGCACAATGGTTTGCATGTACTGAAGGCTCACTACTTTTCAGTTCCGATTCACAGTGCTTCACAGGAATTAACTTAATCATCACTTCTTAGCAAACTCTTCTTGCAGATCATTAATATGTTGCTCTGTACTCTGTTTAATATGACTTACCTTTTTTCTATCCTAAAATCAGATGTAATAATATCAATGTAATTTTATCATTTATTGGTTTATTTGCCTGTTATTTATGCAGATATAGACTGAAGGCTTGATCTATGCTAGATATTATGCTGAGTCTGGCAGATCAAGTGAACTGGCCATTGGCAGTGCCAGCAAAGGGCATCAGGGAACACTGACTTCACATGATAATGTTAATACACATAAAACTTCCCTTCCTTCCTTTCTTCCTTCCTACCTTCCTTACTTCCTCCTTCCTTCCTTCCTCCTCCTCCTTTTCTCTTCTCTCTTTCTTTCTCTCTTTCTCCCCCACTTTATCCCTAAAATTGGAATGACATATCTACCTTATAAAGACTGCAAAGATTGCTTGAGACAATGGAAGAAAATTTCTTTCAGCAATTCGTGGCCAGGTGTGGTTGCAGAATAAATTATGACACAAAAGAGGTGAAAGTAATTTAAATGCATTGAGCATAGCCTTTATGTTAACCCCCTTCCAAAACATTGTGTGAATCTTAAAACATCAAAAAATGCCTTTGTTGCCATTATAACCATAATGATCACCCTTCTCAGTATATAATTCTTATAGGGGGAGATTTCATTTATTTAGCTACTATATGGCTAGGATGTAACTCCATATCTATCTGTTTCTAATTCTCTTTGTTTTTTCTCATTCAAAAAGAGCTATCTATATAATAAAAGCCTAAGCAACCATTGTGGTGGAACGATCAGAATGGCCAGTCACTATGATGCACACTGATCACCAGGGGGCAGACGCTCAACACAGGAGCTCTCCACTTATGGTCATTCCATTCCCATAGGGCGGAGTGATGCTCAGCCAGAATCCAGGCTCACAGATGGCAAGTGCAGCAGCAGTGGTGGGAGCCTCTCCCACCTCAGCCTCCGTAGTGCTAAGGAGCAGTGAGCCAACCAATAAGGAGCAGTAATCAGGTGAGCCATAAAGAGCTAGGGGTCCCAGACTGCATGGGACATGGGCATATAAGCCAACAGTCAGACATCCCCTGAGGGATCCCAGACTTTGAGAAGGTGCAGGCTGGGCTCAGGGACCCCACACAGTGCATGAATTTTGTGCACTGGGCGTCTAGTCTGACAATAATACCACACAGAGTTGTGCCTCCTTTCTCTGGACACACTTTTGTCATTACATTAATGTAATATTGCTATACTATTGTTTTATTAAATTCATATGAATTTGGGTCAACTTCTTACATGTTAGTATTATCCCCCTAGTTAAATTTAAATAAATTTGGGGGTCAGGAATTTGTCTTATCTCTATAAGTATTATATACTGTGTGCTCTGAATATCTAGCTATGAATGGTGATGTGTCAATAACATGGACTCACAATAACCTGTTGAATAAATGGATCTCTAGGTGAGGGTTGTGTTATGGCTCTGATTTCAACCATTACTTGTAAACTGTAGCTCTTTGGAATATACCTTTTCAAACATTAGAATCATCTGAGAACAGATTGTTAGGCCCCATCTCCAGAAAGACCTCAGGAATTTGCCTTTCTAAAAAGAGTCTAGGAAATTGTTATGCTAGGGATGGGGGCTTTTGAGGAACACTGTTAATGACCATAGTTGTAAAGAATGAATGTGTAGTATGTAATGTGCACTTCCTAAATCATACATTTAATTAATTTGTGAGTAGCTGGGAGGAGTTTTTTTAGTACCTTGTTCAAGTACTAGATTGTGAAATATTGCAATAGCTACTAGATCCTACATTTGCTAGCTTACTTTTGAAAACTGTTCCTTTATCAAAGCTAATGATGAGTAGTCTAGAAATAAAGTCAGAAATGGACTCCCTGAATTTTTCTAGCTTAATTTCTGGAAAAGTCAAAGACTGATTATTTCAGCCTGTCAGCTTGTCTGGCTATAGTGAGAGAGCACATTACTTGTGACTTCAGTGCTCACAGTGTTCTCATCAGTGTTTACAAACTGAGGTCATAACATCGGTCTAATTAATATTATGAGAATTAAAGAAAAAGATGAATGTGAGCATGACCAGCACATGACTAGTGCTCAGAAAATCTTCAAACCAATAAAAATCCACTTAATATCTACATCTGTTCAGATTAAAGAACTAAGAACTTTCTAACCCCTAATCTGTTCAACTCCTGCTCATTAGTAGAATAAATTTGAAAATAATAAGTATTTGAAAAGCTCAATGTTAAAGCTATCTTAATTTTATTGAATCTGTCTATGAAAGCATCTTAAATACCAAATAAAATGGAAAGATAACAAGCTACAAGAAATTTAGGGCATTATTAAATATCTTAAAGCTATTACCTTTATTTCATACTTTACTTTTCTTTGTTTTTTATACTAAAATCTTAAGTGATAAATAGAGAAACAAAAATATTTTTTAAATTATGTTTAAGTTCTAAAAAGGAAGATGCTTTCTTATTAAAATAAACCATTTTCATCCTATATAATATAAGCTTAATGTGCTACGTGTCTGACTGTTTAACCATTCGACCAGTCATTATGACACTCATTGACCATCAGATGCTCCAGTCAGTGTGTTAGCTTGCTGGTAGAGTCAAGCTAATGGGGACTGGATGAGACAGGCTGGGTATGCCCTGCAGCCCTCCAGCAGTCCCTCCTGGTCCTGACCTTACACCTGTGGAGTCTCTTGGTCTGGCCTGTGCCCTCTCACAATCCAGGACCTCTCAGGGAATGTCAAAGAGCGAGTTTTGGCCTGATCCCCACAGGCCATGCTGAGGGGCACCACCAGTGCATGAATCCATGCTCTGGACCTCTAGTATAACAATAAAAGAATTGCATATAAAATAATGTTAAGGAAACCAAGATGGCGGAAGAGGTAAAACACCTATCTTGCAGTCATGCTCAGCAATTTTAATACTACAACTTAACGAAAGAACAAACACCTTCCAGAATCACCAGAAAGCTGGCCGAGTGAAAATTCCACAAATAAAAGTGAAGATAAGACACTGTGACTCGGACGAGTGGCGGCGGACAGCGTTGAAAGATTCGCACTCAGAGATAGGTTTGGAGCGCGCACCAAGGGAGAGGGCGAGCGGCTGAAAACCGGCCAGTTTTCTCAAACGGGGAGACAAAGACGTCCCACTGGAATGATTCTCCAGCTCTGGGTGAAGTCCAGGGAACCCACTATCATTCGGGGTGAAAACTGGACGGTGGGAGGGCACGCCAAAGCTCGGGTGCTGCAGGGGTCTCCCGGCTGTGGAGAAGGCAGCTTGCACGAACAGCTCAGCTGTGTGACCACACAGAGAGCGCTCTGTGACTTGCTCTCTCATTCGGAAAACCGTCAGTCTGCTTTGTTTTACGGCCCTGGGTGAGACATTGGGCGTGCAGACTCATTTGAGGAGAGTCTGAATTCCCCGACAGCCGGTGGAGCTCCACAGCCGCTCTCAGAGGTGCTGGTAGCCATTGCCCCCAGCACAGAGTCCCTGGGGCTGCATAGGGCGGAGCTAACGCTGTCTGCTTGGCCCGGAGACTCCACCCATCCAACTCTTGCTGAACTTCACAGACAATTGGCCTGGAGGTCAACCCCTCCAAGTGCTAACAAAGATTAACCTGAGCTTAACTTCAGCAAGACTGTGTAACCCATATCCACCTCAGGTAACTGGGGAGGCTGAGCCACTGTCCCTAGTAGGAAGTCTACCACACAAAGATAATCGACCAACTCAGGGAAGCAGCCACCATGCAGAGACATGGAAAGCAATCAGATATGAAATAAATGGAGGAAAAAAAAACGACTGGACATGGAATTCAAAACCATGGTTATAGGGCTTCTCAAGAGGATCCAACAAAAGGTTGAGGCCTATAAGGAAATAAGCGAGACCGCATAGGAAATGATCAAGACTAACGTGGAAATGAATGAGTCCTACAAGGAAATGAATAAGACCCTCAAGGATATAAAGGAGACTCTCAAGGATATGAAAAAGGACCAACCAGAAATTAAGCATACACTAACTGAAATAAAAAATATTATACAAAGACCTAAAAGTGGGGAACAGTTTGTAGTTTCTTCAAAAAACTAAAAATGGCACTACCGTTTGCCCCAGTGATCCCACTTCTAGAAATATATCCCAAGAAACTAGAAATACCAATTAGAAATGATACATCCATCCCTATGTTCATAGAAGTACAATTTACAATATCTAAGATTTGGAAACCCATCAGCAGATGACTAGATTAAAAACTGTGGCGTATCTGCACAATGGAATCCTACACTGCAGTTAAAAAAAAAAGTAGGCAAATAATTTATTATAAAACTTTCACAAAGAAAATACTAGTAATGTAGAGTATTTAAAAAAAAAGAATATTAATTATGAGCCAGTCCTATAAAAACCTTAAGTAAAGACCTAGGTGAAAGGATGAAATTCAATGAGTGCCTATTCTGGGGTAGCCACTACATGCATAGAATTTTTAATTCTCATATAGTCAGCACATCTTATACAAATCGGCAAACTCAGGTACAGAGACTACCTTACCCAAGTAGATCCAATACTAAAAAGAGACAAGGTCTAACTTGGAAATTTGATTCATATGCACAAGCTTCCTGCCTCCCAGGAGGAGGACAATTGAGTTGTCATGCTGACATTTCCTCCTGGCATACCCCCTTTCCAAAAGCACTGAGGAAGCCCAGCCACGCCCAGGGGCACCCAGGGAAACCTGTGATGTATTTAACATAAGCAGATCTGATGGCACCCTTTTGTTTTTGCTATTTTGAGACAAATAGCATAGTCCTTCAAATATGTATCAGCTCAAGGTTATTCTGTCTAATATGGAAAATGAAGAAAGAATCAGTTCTAAAAGAGAAACCATTCAGATTATGGATAGAGAATGCATTCTGTGAAAACTGGTTAAAGTCCCATTACCTTAAGGAAAGGCAAATGACTCATTCTAGTTGTAAATGGTTAAATCTAGGAAGGGCTGTGATTAAAGAACTATTACTTTTAAAGGTAATTGATCCACTAATCCCCAAAGGAAGAACATTCTCAATTTTTAAAAAATATGTTTTATTAATTTTTTACAGAGAAGAAGGGAGAGGGGGAGTTAGAAACATCTATCAGCTGCCTCCTGCACACACACACACACCCCCTCCGGGATGTGCCTGCAACCAAGGTACATGCAGTTGACTGGAATCAAACCTGGGACCCTTGAGTCTGCAGGCCAACACTTTATCCACTGAGCCAAACCGATTAGGACCATTCTCAATTTTAAACCCTCCAGAAATCTTTGAGTGGCTCTGTAAACTAATACCTGAATACATGGAGAGAAACTCCATGGAATTGACAAGTAAGCTGGCACCTGGGAATATTGTGTAGCCATTATCTGAGCCTGCTGAAACTCCAGCTAAGAAAGGGGACAGTCAGAGCTTATCCAAACTTTCCCTATATTCTTTGGATTTGCTTTGGGATTATTTTAACATTTTATTCTGTCCCAGAAGTTTGGCATAGTGGAGAGTCATAGTTTTGGGGTCAGACATACAAAAATTCAAATCTTTCATTGCCACTTACCAGCCAGAAGTCAAAATTCAGACCCACACTAGTATGTGGCTCCAAAGCCCTTGCTTTTTCTTTGAATCACACTGTGTCAAAAACGGTGTGATTGTTTAGAAGCCTATTGTGATATTTGATATATTACCACTGAAATCAACTTATAAATGATAGTTTAAGAAAGGGAAAATTAGTATTTATTAAGTACCTATGGACCCATCATTTTGCTAGGTACCTAAGGTACCCATATACAATAGTCTGTATCATACACACACACATGCACATGATTACGTATACACACAGTTACATATAACTTTTATAATTGACATAATTCTGCAAGTCAGGTTTTGATGAATTTAAATTATTCAGTTAAGGAGCAGTTAATGGGATTTGGTTTTAGAGAATCTTGATTTGATTTCAAAGATAGAGTTTGTGCTACCACAACATGTGGCCTTAGGATCAATTTCAATTAAGATGAAAAGAGCAGAGTCATTTTGGTATAAAATATCTAGAGTCATGAATCCATGAATAGTCCAGGTGATGCCCATAAGCTCTGCGGAAATATGGGGCGTTCTTTGTTGTGCACCGTACTGCATGCCTTGTGCTGTGAAGCACAGACATGTCTAACCACAATAATCCCTTTGAATGTTAACATGTGGGCTCTAAGCAGTATATGTCTCCAATTATTATAGTTTATAGTTAAAAGGTCATTATTCTTGCTAGTAAGTCAATAAATGACACATTAGAATAAACAGTATCCCCTTATCTGTAGGGTATACCTTCCAAGATCCCCCAATGTATTCCTGAAAATGCAATAGTACTGAACACTATCTATACTACGGTACTTTTTCCTGGACATGTCTACACTTTACTTTGTTTGGTATATCTGAATTGCCAGCATCACTACTCTTGCACTTTGGGGACATGATTAAGTAAATGTTACTTGAACACAAGCAATGTAATACTTTGACAATTAACTTGGTAATTCAGATGTCCTCTGAGTAACTAATGGGCGAGTAGCTTATACATCCGGGAGACAAAAGAATGATCCATATCCCAAGCAGGTTGGAGCTGGATTTCAGCACAAGATTTCATCACAATTCTCCACACAGCACACAACTTAAAACTTTTGAATTATTCAAATCTGGAAATTTCCATTCTTTTAAATTTCTGGGTGGCCACAGGTAACTGAAACCATAGAAACCCAAATTGTGCATAAGGGAGGACTAATGTAATGGCTTAAGTTCTGCTGCTTCTCCTTAAATGTTTTTATTTTTTCTAGTAAGGAGGCTTTTTAAAAAAAAATTAGGCTTTCATCCAAAATGTGAATCAATAGTAATAATACTTAACAATTTTCCACTCCCCTTTTATAAATCCCACTCCTATATCCCCCCTTTGGGAAGGCACTGCCTAAACCAAAGATGAGGAAGAAGGAAAGCCCAAGATCTTTTGGGCAGATGAGATTGGGATGCACCTGAGGCCAGAGACCAAACTTTTGGCTTTGGGTTCTAATTAGTTGGTTGTCACTAACTTAGTCAATTTTACTATTTTCTTTTAAGTGAAAGAGGAAAATACACTAACAATCTAGATAAATAAAACAAAATTTTCAGGTTCAAGGAGAAGTAGTCACTGCACAGGGTGCAGAGAATGAAATGGTACATGCAAGATCTGAGATGAGAGAGGTATAGCAAGCTTTGCATGGCTGTCAGTTCTAGTCATGACAAAAATTACATATATTTTAGACTGCTGCACAACCTACCAAAATTCCTGGCATGTACACCATATATTTTACAGTTAAATGCCTTGAGATATACATGTATCTACATATAATTTCATCATCACTCTAATAATCACATGTTGTTTAGCTATTGTGTCACATCAAGATGATAATTTGGATGAAACAAGAGGGTCAGTAATTGGTGGAGAACAGAGCAATCTGTGAAATGGGGGACATGTGATCTCCCCAAAATTATGATAAATGATGCATTTTGAATGAAAACATGCAAATTTAAAAGTTTGAAGTCCTTTATTCATAAGAGCTGATGTAGAATTCAACTAGTCATAAACTTTTTTAAAAAATCTGGTAGAATCCATGGATTATCTCATAAAAAATAAATAC
Organism: Antrozous pallidus; assembly: GCA_027563665.1. Lineage (NCBI taxonomy): Eukaryota > Metazoa > Chordata > Mammalia > Chiroptera > Vespertilionidae > Antrozous > Antrozous pallidus. Next base: position 51,033,165 of record CM050520.1, on the reverse strand, counting down.
AAATTTGAAACACATCTATAAAAAATATGTAGGCAAAAGGGAGATAAATACAGAAAAAGATGAGGCTGGCTGGTGTGGTTCAGTGGTTGAGCATTTACCTATGAACCGGGAGGTCATGATTCAATTCCCAAATGCATGCTTGGGTTTAGGGCTGGATCCCCAGTCCTGAGATTCGAGGCAGCCAACCAATGATTCTTTCATATCAATGTTTCTCTCTCTCTCTTTCTCTCTCCCTCTCTCTTCCTCTCTGAAATCAATAAAAACATATATTTAAAAATAAAAGAAAAAGACAAGATTGGGTACATTCAGGAGTGGGGTGGATGGAGTCAACGAGAAAAAAGGAGGCATTTGTAATACTTTAAACAATAAAGATCAATTTAAAAGGGGGGAAAAAGCAGGATGCTGAGGAAAAGCAAATTAATCTAATGCTATGCAACACTTCCACAAACAAAATTTTAAACTCCTTAATGGTTTGGTCACAATCTGGTTGAAAGCTAGCTCTGTGTTTATTTATCTGTTTTTGTCATGTTACCTGTTTGTGTTTTATAATTGGTTGACTATAAATATTTTACTTATTATATTTATCAACCAGAATTCTAACCAAGGCATCCTGACTCTAAAGTATATGAAACAAATTTAAAGTGTTAGTATTAATATGTATCAGGATGAATAAAACATGATTTTTTGAATGACTAAGATAATTCAATTCATTAAGCAAGTTGTATGTGTCAGGCACTATTCTGAGTGACTTATATCTATTATTGGGTTTAATCTTTTGAGGAAAATATCAATATCTGCATTACCCTTCTCCTCCTACTCACTCAGGAAAAGATTACATAGATTTTTAGAAAAAAATCTCTGTAATGTATTTTTATTATATAAGATTTTAAAAGGCATAATATATTTGGGAATGATGGCTAAAAAGGCCCTTATGTACTCCAGACTGATTACATTTCTTTGCATTAAGGCAAGTACCTGAGGGGGAACCAGTGGTAGAGGAGGCGGATTACACTCGGAGATTTGAAATGGTAACACTCATCATGCTGCTATAAAAATTTCCATAAAAATTAACAGAGAAAAACAATGTGTATCTGGGGGCTCATATTTAGACTCATAATCTGTACAGAAAAGGGGATGGGGTTTGGAATCAGACAGGTCTAGATTTAAATCCAAGTTACTCTTTCTAATCAGGCGGGTTCAAAGGCTAAGGACCTCAACTTCTAGGCTCTCTGTGACGAGAGATAATACCTATATATTACATTTTCAACAAAATGAATGCAGCCATCCAAGTTAAATGGTAAAAGAGAGAGCTAGGGAGAGAGAGGGAGCTCCTGCAAAAGAGCCAAGGTGAAAACAGCCTTCAAGAGACTGGAAGAAAGCACAGAGCCAGGGGGAAGGCAGGGCAATTGAGAGCTAGCAAGCGGAAGAGCTCCTAGAGCAATAGGAAACTCTAACGGATGTGTAGTAGTAAGTGGCATGCTCTAATGTTCTCATTTTTTAAGTGTTCCTTGATTTGAAGTATGCAGACAAAAATTGAAGCCTTTTACTTTTAATGTTTGCCCACACTGAATTCCTACTAATTGTCAAGTACTATATTCAATTTTTTTTATTCTATATTACTTAATTTTTATAACAGTACTGTAACAAATTTAACCTAAAATCGTTTACATTGTACAAATTAAGTACTTAATAGAGAGAACTGGCATTTGCATCCAGGTTTGTCTACTAAATGCCCTCATTTACCACCACCTGACAAGTTGTCCCTAAGTATTAGTTGCCCCTGAAAAGGACTTGAGTGATTGTGGTGTAATAGAAGGGAAGGAGCACCAAGAGAACAAGGACTGTTTCTGGTGTACCTTAATATAACCCCTAGTTAGTCATACTTTTGCATAACCCCATCTCCTTGAGTGCAGGTAGAACCTGGAATTCACTTCTAGCCAATAGGATATGGCAAGATGATGGGATATTCATTATCATTATAGCCATTATGTTATTTTAAGACTCTGTTGTAGCAAATAGGAGCAGTAGGTTCTCCTGCTGGATTTGAAGAAGTATGATACTATGTATGTGTCAAAGCACTATGAGCAGATTCTAGGAACTGAGAATGATACTGGCTGACACCCAGCAAGTAAAAAGAGTCTGAGGTGTCCTACAACCACAAAGAATAAAGTTATGGAAACAACTACCTGATCTAAGAAAGAAATATGTCCCAGCCAACACTGTGATGGCAACACTGTGATGGCAACACTGTGAGAACCTGAGCAGAGGACACCGCTAAGTGTTTCTAGATCCCTGATCCACACAATTCAGCAATAGAAAATGCTGATATATCAAAGTGAAAGAGGAACAAAAAAGTGGCTCCGAAAAAGAGTAATATTTGACCCAGGTCTGTGCAAGAAAGAAATAATAAAATGGAAAAAAAAAGCAAATTCTCCAGAGTCACTGGTCAACCCAGAAAATAGGATATGGATGAGGATGAAAACAGGTCTGAGATGAGGTCACCTGAACTGTGAATTGATTCAAGGAGCTGCAATTCTACCTTTTCTGTTTTCCTCTTCCAGATAGTCCATGCTTAGCTTAAAGGAGCAATTTTGTATTTCACCATATATATTACAGAAACGCAGAAGTTCAGGCATTTAGATATTTACTTCTTTCTCCCAAGTGAGTTTTCTTTGGCAAAGTTCAATAGCTTCCTTTTAATCTGCTGAATAGTCAGCCTGAGGACACACAAAATGGACACATGTTCTATAGCAGGCTCACAAATAGAACAGAAATCTTGAACCTTTAACAAAACATTTTCATTCATAACTAGGGTATTTTCACAATTCTATAAAATGGACTACATTTTTCATATATATTTTTCCAATCATTGTCCCTATGTGTTTGTGTTTTTAAAAGTTAGTTTTAGTGAAGAAGCCAAGATGGCGGCATAGGTAAACACCTAAACTGTTGTCTCGCACAACAATTTTAAAACTTCAACTGAAAGACAAAATGTTTATCACCTAGAACCACGGGAAAGCTGGCTGAGTGGAAGTTCTGCAACTAGACAGAGCATGAGATGAGCACAAGCGCTGACAAGCTAAGGTACGGAGGTGTGCGAACCGGGCTGGCAGCGGGAGATGGGGTGCTGTTGTTTTCAACACGAAGGGAAACAAGCTCCTGATTACTCAGAACTCGTTTCTGGGGAGATGCTGGCGATCTGGACTCCTACAGGGAGAAGCTGGATGGTCTGCCATCAGGTTGGAAAGTGCGGGTGGCTCCTTGCAGAGGTGCCTACAGCAATTACTGTTCATGGTGCAGGATGTGGTGGACTTGGAAAGGAGGAAATGCAGAAACAACTGAGTGTCAGTCATCACTGTTTGCCAAACCCTAGTGACTCCCTAACACCCCGGCCCCAAGCAATCTGCAAACCCACCCTAGCTGTGCCCAGGTGCATTTGCATATGAATGGCCTGCTCTATAGCAGCTTAATCTAACTGCAGCTCCATCAGCCCAGGAGAAATCTGAAGACCTTGCTGTAGCTCCTGCTGGGTCACCTCAGACAGTAGCTGACTTGCACCCCATTGGAGATCCAGAAGCTAGTGTATCTAGAGATCAGTGTGAGACAATACTAGAATTCAACCACTCACATCTATAAGTGACACATTCAAGAGACAGACGCGGTGAGCACCAAAGCCCCACTGAAGCAAGTCCAGCCCCATAGGCATGTCTCCAGTACAGCAGTTCTTCCATTCCATCAGCACAGGGAAGCAGCAAAATGAAACAAAGAAACATGTCACAAATGAAAGAAATGGAGGACATAGAATTCAGGACCACATTTATAAGGTTACTCAAGAATCTTCTAAAAACCACTGAGAAACTTTTTGAGACCTTCAAGGACCTTAATGAGAATGTCAAGAAAATAAAAAAGAACCAGACAGAAATTAAGCATAGACTGACTGAAATAAAGAATATACAGAAATTCAATGGTAGATCAAAGGACACCAACAATCAAACCAAAGATCTAAAATATGAGGAGACAAAAAACACCCAACTAGAAAAAAAAAAAGAATCCAAAAATATGAAGATAGTGTAAGGAGCCTCTGGGACAACTTTAAGTGTACCAACATCCAAATTATTGGGCTGCCAGAAGAAGAGAGAGAGAGCAAAATATTGAAAACCTATTAGAAGAAATAGTGACAGAAAATTTTCCCTACTTGGTGAAAGAAATAGACTTACAAGTCCAGGAAGTGCACAGAACGCCAAACAAGAAGAACCCAAAGAGGACCACACCAAGACACATCATAATTAAAATGCCAAATGGCAAAAGACAAAAAGAGAATCTTGAAAGCAGCAAGAGAAGAACAGTTGGTTACCTATAAGGGAGTACCCATATGACTGTCAACTGATTTCTCAACAAACTATGCAGGCCAGACAGGAGTGACAATAAATATTCAAAGTGATGAACAGCAAGAACCTACAACCAAGATGACTCTACCCAGCAAAGCTATCATTCAGAATTGAAGATCAGATAAAGAGCTTCACAGACAAAAAAAAGTTAAAGGAGTTCATCATCACCAAACCAGGATTATATGAAATGCTGAAGGATATTCTTTAAGAAGAGGAGGAAGAAGAAAAAGGTAAAGATAAAAACTATAAACAACAAAATGACAGCAAATACATACCTACCAACAAATGAATCTAAAAATCAAGTGAATGAAAAATCTGATGAACAGAATAGACTGACAAATATAATAGAATCAGGAACATAGAAAGGGAGTGGACTGACAATTCTCAGGGGGAGGAAGGTGTGAGGGGTGGGGGAAGTGATAGGACAAAAATCTTATACCTACGGATGAAGACAGGGTAAGGGCATGGGGGGATTGGGTAGAGGGAAGTTATTGGGGGGGGGGGAGGAACACCTGTAATAATCTGAACAATAAAGTTTTTTTTTAAGTTTTAGTGAGAATTTTTCTAGCTACAAGAAATAGCAATCTCAACTAAAACTGACATAAACTGTTATTTCATATATCAGGAAGTACAGAGGTAGAGTGGGTTTAATTAATGTTAGTTTATGCAAAGTGAAAAATGAATATAAAAATATGTACCAAAATAAGATAAAAACAATATGTGGTTATAGAGATCAAGGTCTCATGTGTTTTCCATCTCTGCAAACTGCCATATTTAATGTTGGTTTCATTCTCTGATTAGTGATGGCTTCAGTGTTTATGGGTATCACATACCAGCTGAAGAAGCAGAGAGAGCTCACTTCCTCTTGCAGCTTTCTTCAAAAGCAAGACAATTTGCATAAAACCTCCCGTGATATTTTCATTGTAACTTTTTGTCTAGAACTGTCACATGCCTATTTCTAAACCAATCACTAGCAATGAGAATGAGATGCACCTAAAGCAAGCAGAGCAATCCAGAAGTTGTTTGTTTACAAGATAAAATAGGAAAATAGCCAAACAAAATCATATAAGGTACCAAATCAGAAATGGATGCTGGGAGGTGTCTATTACAAGATGCATTGAATGTTATACTTTTCTTTTTTTAAAACATATTTTATTGATTTTTTACAGAGCGGAAGGGAGAGGGATAGAAAGTCAGAAACATCGATGAGAGAGAAACATTGATCAGCTGCCTTTTGCATGCCCCCTACTGGGGATGTGCCTGCAGCCAAGGTACATGCCCTTGACCGGAATCAAACCCGGGACCCTTCAGTCCACAGTCCGACGCTCTATCCACTGAGCCAAACCCGTTTCGGCTGAATGTTATACTTTTAAAGAATTTATTTTTCTTCATAGTCTTAAAAATTATTACTTTGATAACAACATAAAATATTTTCATGTTGGTATACCATAATTTATTAACCTTTTCCCTTATTCATTATTTTTTTTTGATAAGTTTATAAAATGAAATGTAAGGTGCTGATATTTTTTAAACTTTTAAATTTATACATTAGTAATTATAATTAATTTCTTGTAGCATTTAGTTTTTTTTATATTAACTTGGGCTCACATACTTCAAAGTCAGTTTCCTTTTGGAAAATCTGAGGGTTTTTTAGTGTTTTTTATTTTATCTTATTTTTTTAACAACAACAAAAATAAGTTCCTCCATTTATTGTATATTATGTGTCATATTTTCTTTTATAATAATTAACCCCAGTAAAATCAATATTATTTTCTTCAGTTTACAGAGATTAGCTTTAAGTGGAATACAAAAGTAGTGAAAATGAAAATCTAATGTTTTCTAGCATGAACATTCATAGCATTCCACTTAGCTAAATTGTCCAGAATATAAGCTACTCAATGAATAGTTGTTGAGCCTGTGGATGAACACATTTTAAGTACAAATTAGTTTTTTGTTCCTTAGGATCATTAAAATGTCATTTTAAAATCACCCCATATATTCTCTACCAATTAAGGTAGATGGTCCATTTAGTAGAATATAGTCTGTTCATTTTAAATTGATTCACTTGACTATATTTGGGTTGTGTAACAGGCAAAAGTATGGCTTTCCCTAGAGCTTTAAGTAATGTTCCTAGTTTTCCCCAATCACTCTACCTAAAGTATAGCTATTTAAGTAGGAAAAAAAAGAAAAATAACTTCTCTCCAGGAAAGTCATATTATTAGGTAGAGTTTATTAGCAGCCTGGGACCTACAATAAGAGGATGACTCATTTTTTGTTCTTATACATTTATTTCTAGTATGCAGAAAAGAAACAGGGGAGAGTGATTGATATAGAGGCAGCGTGGCCTTGAACAGGCTGTCAAGCTACAGGGGGAAGGCTTGGGTGGATGGGAGGTGGATGCTGGGGGAGATCAACTGAAGGACTTGTATGCATGCTTATGAGCATAATCAATGAATGAAAGACACTGGGGCAGGGAGGGGGGATGGTGGGGATATGTGCTTGGGAGTAGGGGAGGCTGGGGGGATGATAAGGGGGAGGGGGAAAGGAAAACATGTACTACTATTAATTATAAGTTATACTTCAAAAAATCAATAAAAATATATTTATTTTAAAAAAAGAGGATGACTAACATTGGTGACCTTTCTTATGAGTCACAACAATTGGATGACATGGGATTGATGAGAAACCTTTCCATCCTTTCAACTTTGTTATGTAGAATTGGGGATTAAACCCATATATTAAGGAGTCCACCATCTTGATGCAGTTAGTTTCCAGTTACCTTCAGAAGTAGGCAGATAACAAATGAACCACCTTCTATCTCTCATGCTCACTGACATACATGCCGGCAGGATTTGGAGTGTGGTGTGAGTTTGTGTGTATCTGTGCATGTGAGCACATGTGTGGAGTACCATCATTTTACTTTCATGTGCTAATGGTTATGTTATAATAATCCAGCAAGTTTTATTTACCAACTGCTGCCTGAAACCCCTATACTCATTTGAGGACTACTGTCAATAGACATGAGACATCATGGTGCAGTTATTTCTAGAGGTGATAGAATAACATTCTTCATGTTCTTGATCGCTACCATCAAGTCACTCACTTATACATCTACTTGAATGGTTAGGAATGAAAAAGGAGGTTGAGAAGTGTAAAGAGAGTAACACATTATAATCCTAGTACATTTGAATATAAGAAACTTTGTTATATCACTTTAATCCTAACAACAATATTTTAGGTAAGTTTTATTCCAATTTTAGAGATAGGAAACAGTATCTGAGGTCATGAAGTTAATTTTAGAGATACAAAGTAATATTTGGGATCATCATGGGAGAAAAAAAACTAGAGAATTTTATAAAATAAAAATGTAATTAATGGGCTTGTCATATAACCACTCAGCAAATGTGTACAACTGTTATCTATTATAATAGATATACAGCATCCAGATGACAGATGGTTATGTATTTTTGTCTAGGGTAAACACACATTTGAAAAACTTCATTTAGTTAAAGTAACCATATTTATGAATCATTTACAGACTTCTGAATATACAGAGAAAGATGCTTAAGGAATAAAGATTTCAAAAACTATAGAACAAAAAAGGTGTAATAAAACACCTTAATCCAAGGAGAATTTGGATGCTAAAGAAAAGAAGAGTTAATTTCCTTACCAAAGATAATGGACATTTCCATGACATCAGACAATAATGACAAAATAATCCTAGGAATAATTTTCACACAAGGAGTTAACATCTCAGGCCACCTTTAAGAGGAAGAAACCATCTCCAGGGTTTAAGTAATATCTACTGCTGGGGTGAAAAAAGTCTCTAGAGAAAACAATCATGTTCTATGGAGTCCCAAGGAAGATGGCATGAGAACTAGCAAGAAGATGTTACAGGAAGGCCAATTACAGGTTCCTGTCTGGTAGAATTTTATAGAAATTCCAAATTTCTGATAACAAAAGGGAAAAGAAAGGAAGCCAATGCTCTCTTCCTAAAAAGTATTCTATCAAGCCATAGTTATGCAATGAACCCATGTCTTAACCATCTCAAAAGGGGGCACTAATGCTCATGTACATTGGTTTGTTTAAGGTTACAAATAATGTATTGAAAATGAACATTCGCCAACATCTGTTTAGCTCCCAGCTTGATTTTCAACCATTGGTTCCCAAAAGGCATTTACATGGAAATAATTCAGATGTCTGTCACTGGTATATTAAAGGAACCTCACATTGGAAAGGAGGCTGGTCTTTATAAGCTCTTTGATCTCTTCAGTCTCTCAGCATCTTTAATTTTGTGTATTAATAATAGGCAGGTAAAGCTGAGGATACAAATTGGTACTTAAATTGAGCTTTCACTTACCAGGATCTTCTCTCGGTAGCTCTATGGATGACTAGCATTTGGCTCCATTAAAGGTTTATACACCATGGGAAAAATGTTAGAAATTGCTCCCTCCAACTTATTATAACATGTTTCTGGCCAGCTAAGTCATATGTCAACTTCAGAATTATTTGCTTGGTGTGGAGATAATTACTCTAGGGTTAATTACAGAATCCTTCCAGCTTTATTATGTGAATTCCTCAGCGACAGAGTCTATTTTTTTTTAGTGCAGTATGCAAGATTTGCTATGTATAAATGTACAGCTTTGTTTGCAGCCACAAGTCCATATAATTGGAAAAAAAATTCTACCTCCTCTCACATCCCTCATTACTGTGCATATTCAATAATACATGTTAGACTTTTCCTAGATTTACCAATGGGCTGATTGGTCAAGTCTTTTAGACATCAGAGGTTAATATCTGCATCATGAGATTTCTCAAACTTCAAATTTCTCTCTCTGAAACTCCTAATACTATTGAACATTCTCGTTTTAAAACTCCTTCCTGCATCTACATTGCCTCCTGAAAATTACCAATTAGAATTGTCTTCTTCTTTGCTTCAAGTAACAGAAAATTCAAATTGAGTTAAATTAGGAGAGCATTTTTTTTTTTGGTCATATAATTGTCAAGTTATAAGAAATACAGAGATAGGCACAGAACCAGTGGCAAGTATTTTAGGTATCAGTTCTACTTCCCTGGTTTCTCCTTTTTTCATCCTTCTTAGTGCCGACTTCATCATCAGAATGGCTCATTATGGCCACAAGATGCCTACTGACCACAGCTGGAGCAAAATGTGTCCTGGTCCATGTCCACTGGGAGGAAAGGAAAACCTTTGCATGCCATATAAGTCCATTTACAGGCTTCATGGGGTCAGCTTAGGTTGGTGGACCAAGAAGACTTCACAGAGAAAGGCCTCTGCCAATTTGGAATACTTTAGAGTGTTTGGAATTTATTTCCAAAGCTGGAGATGGGTTGAGTTTCCCCTACGTTGAGTGATGAGGGTTGAGTGGATACCTGAATATCATTGTCATGTTGAAAAAATAAAGAAAATATAATAAGTACTGCATAGGCAACCCACACTTCCTCTCTGCAACGTGACATCTTATTTTGTATCAGTTCTCTAAGGGCTTTTTCTCCTTTCACAGCCATGTACTTCAGTGTTGATTATCTGAGGGTTCTGTCCTTTGACTTCTGTGTTCAATCTACAGATTACATGTGAGTTATTATAATAAAGAATAGACATACATATTATAGGTGTTTATGGTGTGCAGTGTTTAATGGAACAAATTGTAGAGCCAAACAACCAAAATTTGAATCCCAATTTAAACTTGGTGCTTGAGTCATCTTAAACAATTTCTTAATTTCCTGTGTTTCATTGTCTTCAAATAGGAAACAGGGCTAACAGTAGTCTCTATCTTATAAGACAAAAGTGTTTAGAAGGATTAAATTGAAAAAAAAATACAAGAAGTGCATAGAACAGTGTCTGGTCTTACTTTTAAAAGCCTCCATATGGTGTTTCAACCTCAAGAAAGGTTGATATGACCAAAGGAGAAAAACAAAAACAAAACCATTATGCCCTATTTGTCTATTATCTTATTACAAGTTCAGAATGGCAACAATGATAAATGTTTTAAGAAAGAACCCGTGTTCATTTATGCACACTCCTTTTAAAGGAGAGAACCATGAGCTCTGGCTGGGTAGATCACTTGGTTATAGTGAGCAATCCATACTCCAAGGTTGTGAGTTCAAGCGCCAGTAAGGGCACATATAAGAATCAACTAATGCATGCATAAATAAGTAAAACAAGTCTCTCTCTCTCTCTCTCTCTCTCTCTCTCTCTCTCTCTCTCTCTCTCCCCCTCCCTCCCCTATCTTCTCCCTTTCATCAATAAATAAAACATTTTTTAAAATCTAAAAATAAATACGTAAAATAGAAGATAAACATTCCCAGTGCTTATAGAATACTAGTGGCCCAGTGCACAAAATTTATGCATGGGGGGGGGGGTTGTCCCTCAGCCTGGCCTGCACCCTCTCCAATCTGCCACCCCTGATGGCCTGATCACCCCCAACTGCCCTCCCCTCCTGGCCTGATCACCCCTAACTGCCTCTGCCTCAACCTGGCCACCATAGCTTTGTCCAGAGGATGCAGAAAGGTCTCCCAGTCTAATTAGCATATTACCCTTTTATTAGTATAGATGCTAGGTACTGCTAGGACATTTTAAATCCACCTTCTCCTATAGTTTTCCCCAAACCACAAGAGTAGCAACATCACCATTCTTTTACAAAGATCCCAGGTTCAGAGAATATAAAGAATGTTGCTCAAGGTCAGAACATGGTAAAATTGGGATTTCAAATTTGATTAATCTAACTTTACTTACTTACTTTAACCCATTTCTTCTAATTAGATTTCATCATGGTCCCTCTTTAAAACCTTTTCTATAACTAAGACTGGGTTCTACAAATTATTTCATAGTTTATAGATGACCCTAAGCTTTTACCTTCTGTTATATTTCTCAGCAGATAGCAGCAACCACAGTGAGCATTTGTTCAATTAAAAAAATAATTTAATAGGCAGATACAGATACACAAGGTTTTTTTTCCAATTTCTCAATGTATTTTTGTTATTATTTTTAAAATTTCTTTATTGATTAAGGTATTACATATGTGTTCTTATTCTCCTATTACCCCCACCTCTCATTCTTGTCCCTAATCCCCTGCTGTCTATGTCTATTGATTAAGCTTATATGCATGCATATAAGTCCTTTGGTTAATCTCTCCCCTTAATCCCCATTGTCCTCTACTTTCCCTGAGGTCTGTTGTTATGATTGATGTTTCTCTGTCTCTGGATCTATTTTTGTTCATCAGTTTATGTTGTTCATTATATTCCACAAATGAGTGAGACCGTGTGATATTTATATTTCTTTGCCTGGCTTATTTCATTTAGCATAATGCTCTCCATCTCCATCCATGTTTTTGCAAATCGTAAAAACTCTTTTTTTTTTTTTTTACCACAGAGTAGTATTACATTGTAAAGATATACCACAGTTTTTTCAATCGACTCATCTGCTGATGGGCACTTAGGCTGTTTCCAAATCTTACCTGTGGTGAATTGTGCTGCTATGAACATAAGGGTGCATATATCCTTTCTGATTCGTGATTCTAGTTTCTTGGGATATATTGCTAGAAGTGGGATCACTTGGTCAAATGGGAATTCCATTTTTAGTTTTTTGAGGGAAATTCCGTACTATTCTGTGCAGTGGCTGCACCAGTCTGCATTCCCACCAGCAGTGCATGAGGGTTCTTTTTTCTCCGCATCCTTGCCAGCACTTGTCATTTGTTGACGTGTTGATAATAGCCATTCTGACAGGTGTGAGATGGTATTGCATTGTTGTTTTGATTTGCATCTCTCTGATGATTAGTGACTTTAAGCAGGTTTTCATATGTCTCTTGGCCTTCTTTCTGTATTCTTTCGAAAGGTGTCTTTAGATCAGTTGCCCATTTTTTGATTGGATTGTTTATCTTCTTTTTGTTAAGCTGCATGAGTTCCCTGTAAATGTTGGAAATAAATCTGTCTTATCTTCTGTAATACTCAGATCTTTGAGCTTCCCTTTAGAGAAATGTCAGGAAGAATCTAGATAGATAGAAAGGTGATAGATAGATAGATAGATAGATAGATAGATAGATAGATAGATATAATCAAGGTTTCTTGATGAATATCTGGAAGAAATAAGCCATGTATCCATTTTTATGAGTCCTGGTCCAGAATGTTTACACTCAAATGTGACCTCCATTTAAACTATATCTGATTTTATCACTGTGTCATATTAATTGGCTTTCATTTTTAAAACAGGAAAAATATTTTAAAAATTCAAATTATAAAATAATAAAGTGTGTGTGTGTTAAAATGAAATAAAAATCTTAGTTTCTTATAGCACTTTAGCTTTTAAAAAATAATCGTTTTTCCTTTTGTTATTATTAGTAAACATTCACTTTCAAGGGCCATATATATTATTCAGAGTTAGAAGAGATCAATTTAAAGCAGGACTAAACTTTTAGCTATCTTATGGGACCAGGAAAATGGCATTTAAGATAAGATTTGTGGTGGTTGTTTTAAATTAATGTACAATATATAGAAAAGTTGAAAGAGCAAAGCAATTTTGATTTTCACAGTAAGAAAGTAAGCACTGACTTTCTCAGCTGCTGCAACTTTCTTCAGAAAGTGTACAAGGAACACTCCATAAAAATAAAGTTCTGGATGTCATGTAGCTCTTCCATATATATGATTATACATATATATGTTAAAACAGAGCAACTCAGATGATTAGTTAATTTTATTTCTATTGCAAATATTTATTAAATGACTTTCAAGCATTAAGCACTGTGCTAAGTAACTATGGGATAAGTTTGAATTCTTATTCTCAGGAATTTGCCATCTGTAACCCAATTCCTATAGATTTCACATTACAGTTTATGGAGGTAGTTGTTATTGTTACTTTTATTTGCACAAACACATGCTGATGTTCAGAACAGGCTTATGAGCTAGGCAAGTAGGTATTATTTTCATTTTATAAATGAGAAAATGGGGTGTAAGGATGTCAAGGGATTTGTCCTAACTTATGTTAGTTAAAAGATGCCAAGATTTGAACCCAAAATACCTAAAAATGCACAATGGATTTATTGCCACAGGATGACTCAGACATTAGTAATGAGGGAGTGAATGTCACTTTTCAATTTTTTTATTTTATAAAACTGGAACTTCAATCTATTAATGATCTAAAACTAAAAAACTAAGTACAATTTTGTCACTGGCTATTTTTTACTATAGAGTATATTCTTTATTATGGTATTGGAGTCCTTTTGTACATAGTTACTACACTGGATTGCATGCCTAGGTTATCTCTTATTTGTATTTTTTAACCTCTCTAAAAAAAAAAAAGAAAAGAAACAAACCTTCTGATGTTTTGCCATATGATGCTTACTTATTAACAATGTGTTCAGTTGAATTGTATGTATCTGCCTCTAAGAGGGTGGTTTATTACAGTGGTTAGAAAAAAATAGCTCTAGTGTCAGATTGCCTGAGATGAAATCCTGCTTCTACCACTGGTAAACTTGGTGATCTTGGGCAAGTTTTTAGTCTCCCAGAGACTTAGTTTTCTCATCAAAAGTGTGGCTGAGGTAATAATGTCATAGTGACACACAGTGCTGATTAGATGATAACATGTTCTTAACATAATGACACACCAGCTTTGATTGGAACAAAATTTATTTTACTTCCTCCTGTTTCTTTTTCATCTTATAAATGATCCTCAACATTATTGCATAAGAAAAGCTTCTGGAAACTTGGATAAAACTAAGATTCATGGACCCAGCCTCACAGGTACCTGTTCCCTCTGGGTTTGATGTGGACCCAGACGGTTTGCATTTTTCACAAATGTTTCTAGGTGACTTTGCTGTAAGTGGTCCACCAGGCACATTTTGAGCAGCTCAACCCTGGGAATTTGCATACACATTTCCTTTTGCAATCCCCACATCACTTCCACATTCTGTCCCCACGTCCTGGTCAGAAGCCAACACTCGTGTTTCCTTCATACCCTGAACCACCCACGGGATGACAGAGAATCTTCCAATCATCTAATCATATCCACATTTCAACCCTGCCCTGCACCCTCACTAAATCATTAAGTCCCAAAAAGCCAGAGGCGATCCAGCCTTGTCCATTAAACTACAAACCTCTCCAACTTCTTGGATGGTGCCTTGAAATGACAAAGGAAACCCGAGAAGCAACATTCACAGCATAATTCTCAGTGGAAAGACTTCCCTGCCATATTCTGGGAGCTAAAGACTCATGACGGCTCCTTCTTTAGAAGAAAAGGAAAGTAGCAAAAGAACAAGAAAAGTTATGACGTTCACATTACAATTATGTGGATAGGAGTTAGAGCAGGGCACTCATATGCCAGATATACCTCTGGGAAAAATCTAAGAGTAAATGGCAGTTTGGGCTAGAGGTAATAAAGTTAAAAAATAAATAACTGAGCTACTCTAGCTACATGACTTTTGAAAAAATATAGATAATGGAAATAGCCTCTGCTTATCCAGTGCCAAGTGCCAAATGTGATGGCAAGGGTCTACTGCCCATTTTGCATTGTCAACGTTTCTCTATATAGAAATATTTAGACAGAAGTAGAGATAGAGGGTCTCGGCCTGTTTTCTTCCCCAGCTTTATAAAAAGAACACACCAGTTGTTACCTCAGCTTCTTTCTTTGCCGCTCTCTTTCTGGCCAGAAAGGGCCCCAGGATACCAACATTAGTGGTGCCAACCTGCCTGAAAGAGAAAAGGAAAATTATTTCCTTAAGAGGATAAGTTGACCTGTATAATTCAGCCCCCTCACTGAAGTAGAGGGAGGGACTTCGAAAAGAAGAACGGAGCTCGCATAGGGTGAGGAGAGCAGGTTTTACCTATGGTGTGTGTTTTGGTGGCAGTGGGAGTCCCTAGGCACAATCTATGCATTCACATGCTCGGAGGTAATGCAGCATAGACTCTAGCCTGTGGCTAAGAGCACAGACTCTGGGCCAGAGTCTCTCAGCTTACATGCCAGCTGCCTCACTTACTGATGGGGTGACCCTGGAGTTATTTGAATTCTGAATGTCTCCCTTGTCTTTCCTGTATTGTTTTCTCTATAAATGGGGCTGAGGATGTGATCAGTTAGTTCAGACTGACAACAAGAGTAAATGATTTTAATGTATGTAAAGTGCTTAGAATGACGCCTGGCATATAATGACCACTGTTGAAATATGTGCTGTCGCCCTAGCCAGTGTTGCTCAGTGGATAGAGTGCTGGCCTGCTAATGGAAAGGCCCCAGGTTTGATTCTGGTTAAGGGCATATGCCCGGGGTATAGGCTCCATCCCCAGTCAGGGGCTTGCAGGAGACAACGGATCATTGATTCTCTCTCATCATTGATGCTTCTATCTCTCGCTCCCTCTTTCCTCTATGAAATCAATAAAAATATATTAAAATATATAAGTAAGTAAATAAATGTGTGCTGTCATTTTCACGTGTTTCCTTAGGCAGTGAGCTCCCCAGGGGCAAGGCCAGGCCTAAATGTTTCCTGTGCCTTCAGTTTCTAGAACAGGACCTGGCTCTAAGTTGCATTAGCTGGTTAGATAGTTGAGTAGGCTCCCTATGTCATCCTCTCTCACCAAACCCATGCTACTCAAAACCATAATGGGAATAGTTGCTGACTAGTTCTGGGCATGTTGGGGAAGCCAGTGGCTGGTGTTCTTCTCCTTTCAGAAATTAGAGGAAGGTTGGTTGGTTTTGAGTGTGTGTGTGTGTGTGTGTGTGTGTGTGTGTGTGTGTGTTTTCCAATTTGACCCTCAGCCTTGTCCAAAGAAAGAAATGGGGATAAAGAGTTATAGGAGGAATAAACAGAAGAGGTAATACAGAGAAGAATGTTAAGATAAAAAAATATGTAGTAAACGTCACTGTTATTTGCCCCACTTCAGACATTTTCTCTTTTAACATGGGGATTTTTAGCTCTTTGAAAGTTTACTTCATCTGAAGTACTTTTGTTCCTTTAAGTAATCAGTGTATTTGTGCAGGGAAACCAGTGTTCACAGTAAGAGGAAAGGTGCACAACCTTCATTTTAACATTTTTAGATTGCAAAAGGGGTTCTATAGTAGTAGCTACTTTAATGGCTACCTGGTGAGTATATCTATTCTTGGAAAGATCAGAATGAATGTAATTAATATGAAGGTGTTGCAATTTATATTTTGTCACTGACCCAGAGTAAGCCCCTTTTCAACTTCATGAAGTTCTGTTTCTTTTCTATTTATAATAAGGGGACTGAACAACTATATATCTGTTTCCTAACAAGTTTTGATAAATGAATGAATGCATGCATGCATTTCTCCAGTCCAAGAAATTCACTCCATTCAAATTTCTGAAGCATTCTGGCCCAGGGGATTAATGGACTTTGGTTTTAGAAGTCAGAGAAGGAGGTTTGTTTCAATTTTGTAACAATCAGGAGTTAAAGCCAGGTGATGTATTTAAGGAAGCAGTTAAATCCTACCATTTAATCCTGTGTCATGATTCACAATTGCATACTTTTTTAAAGAAAACTCTCAACCATCCTTTTCTGGCAAAAATTTGCTAGGGAAAATCTATAACAAGGTCTGATTATTGAAAGCTTAGCGTTTCTTCTCCGGCATACATTTTAAATATAATGAAGGCTTGAAGCCACTTTGACAATAGGTCTGATTTGACCCAGCTGATTAAAAGGGTCAATGCAAGTTCATTCTCTTTCTCTCTCTGAGGGAAATTTTAAGAAAAATAAGCCCACTGTGCCTATATTAGGATATCTTTCTGGGTAGGAGACTCTTCACTTACCAGCAGTTGAGCAAGAGGTCTGGAGTGAGAGAATGCACACAGCCAAAAAGCAAGCTTAATTACAACTCCTCCTCAGAGGAGTTGCATCTCTCAGCATGTAGTGATTGGAGGTCTACCTGCTACCTCTGTAACTGACAGATACTCATAAAATGTAATCATACGATGTGCTGCATTTTATGGAAATAAAAATGTGGCTGATAAACTCCACAGAGGGTCTGAAACTATGCCACTCTAGAATTTTGAGAAATTAGTGCACTTGTGTGGAAAGAAACCATGAGGAAAGAAACCCATGTGGAAAGAAACCCATGTGCATGCATGCCCACACACACAGCTTGATGGGAGGAGTAACCTGTATATCAGTACTGTTAGGTATCAATACTGGTTACTCTGCGAGTTTTAACCTAATGGCTACTGCTCAGTATTTCCGGTCATCTGAGACCTTTTCTGCTTTATTTTATTTGTTGTTAGCTTTATGGTAGAAGGATATCTAGAGCAATTGACAAAGTTTTCCACCATTGAGCATTTTGATGAAGGTTAGCCCCAGATGTAAATTCACACATGCAAAAAAACCCAGCAACCCACTTTAGTTTTGAACAATTGGTCTGAAGCCAGGGAACCTTGGATGAGTCAACATCTGCCACTTACTGTTATGTGATCTTGGCTAAACTCTAATCCTAGCTGAGGCATTCATTTTCTCATCTGTAAAGTGAGGTTTGTGCTAATACATAGTTCAGATAGTCAACATATGGAAGGTGGTAGCTGTTGATTTTGTTATTATTATTTGATTCTACTTGCTTTGATTCTATTTCTAACCCCATCTACTCTATCAAATATTCTATTCCTTCATGCCCATGAAAGTGAGCAAATATATCTCAGTTTATAAATATGCTATTTATTTGAAGCGATTTTTGAATCAGCTTCCTGAACATTGAGATGATTTTCCCCCAGGTTAATAATAATCAACTCATTTTAAACACCTCTTCTTTGCCAGACCTGTGTATTATGCCATTATTCTCTGTAGAAATTTCACAAAAGTTTCCAAAAGGAACAATTAAGACTCTGTAAGGTTATTTTCCAAGGTCACACAAGGTACAGGCATGCCTTGTTTTACTGTGCTTTCCTCTATTGCACCCACAGGTATTGGTTTTTTTTTTGTTTGTTTGTTTGTTTTTGTTTTGTATTTTTTCTTTACAAATTTATTTTCACCAGTGAAAAGATTAAAGTTGATTTTTTTTTCTTTTTTGTGGTGGTCTGCAACTGAATTCTCAATATATCTAAGATATGTCTGAAGTTTATGGCTGTACCAAATTGATTACTAAAATAGTTAATATGATTGGTCTGCCAACTTTATTTTTTCATTATCTAGAAATATGTTCTTTGTTATTTGGTTTTTGTTTTTTTACATATATATTTTAGAATCCATTGGTGGTTTCTACAGGGGTGTCTGGTAAGATTTTGATTGAAATTACACAAATAGAGAAATGGATACATAGATATAGATATACATCAAATTAGAAATAAATGGCATCATCATCATCCTCATATATAATCATAATAATCTATAATAATAAAAGCCTAAGTGACCATCACAACCAAAAGGATGATCAAACAGGCTGCGTGGGGTGACTAGGCCAGGTGTGTGTGGGGTAGTGAGGAACAATCAAATGACTGAGCAGCAGGCTGCATGGGGCTACCAAGCCTGCGGGTGGGGGGGCAGTTGGGGGTGATTGGACTGGTGGAGGGAGGACAGTGAGGGGCAACCAGGTTGGTGGGGGGGCATTTGAGTGCAACCACACTGGCAGGGGGGCACTAAAGGGTGACCAGGCCAACAGGTCCCCACCTGTTGAGGCAGTTGAAGGCGACTATGCCTGCAGAGGGGCAGTTGGGGGTGTCCAGGCCAACAGGGAGGGCAGTTAGGTACCATTATAGGTAGGCAGGCAGGTGAGCAGTTAGGAGCCAGGGGTCCTAGGTTGTGAGAGGATGTCCTACTGCTTATTTAGTCCTGATCCCCAGGATTAGGCCTAAATAGGCTGTTGGACATCTACCAAGGATTTCCAGATTGGAGAGGGTCAGGTTGGGCTGAGGGGATCCCCGTACACAAATTTCATGCACCAGCCCTCTAATATAATTAATAAACATGGTATTTATGACAAACTTGGGTGTTTTAAAATTTCTCTGAACAGAACATTGTAGTTTTTCGGTACAGCTTTTACTTATTTTGCTCAATTGTTTTCTAAGTAGTTTTTGTTTGACAATTCTGTTATAAATTATAACTATTTTCAATGTTGCCCTCTCTTATAGGTTTACAATTGATTTTCATAAATATATCTGGTCCCTATTTCTAAATTTACATATTCTAGTAGAAATATTTTTGATCAAGTTCTTATCAATTTCTATTTACATAACGATATCATCTGAATATTTAAATTTTTATCATCGTTTGTCTTACTTTATCATACTGCCTTGAAAAATCAGTATAATTTTAAATATAAATGATAATAAGAGATATTATGAAAAACCCTTCATAATGCTATCATTATATTTAATATTATTTTCCCATGATCAGGTTTAGGAATTTTCTTTCTCATTCTGGTTGACCAAGAATTTTAAAATGAACAACGTTGATTTTAAAAAATATATGTATTTTTATTGATTTCAGAGAGTGAGAGATAGAAACGTCAAGGATGAGAATCATTGATTGACTATCTCTTGCATGCCCCTTACTGGGGATTAAGCCCACAACCCAGACATGTGCTTTTGACCAGAATTGAACCAGGACCTTCCAGTCCCCAGGCTGAAGCTCTATCCACTGAGCAAAACCAGTTTGGGCAACAATGTTGAATTTTGACCATTTTTTTTTCTGTCAACTGCCTCTTTTTCCTTTCCTTTTGGGACTTAGTCTTCTAACATTGTCCCCACTGCTCACTGAACTTTATTTCATTGATTTTTATTGTTGCCTCATTTTAGAAACTTTCTATTGCTATGTCATTATTTATTTTCTTCAAGATTAGATTGCAGTTAATTCCATTTAATGATTTCTTTTTATTTGAGATACTGGATTGCTTATTTCTGGAAATTATATTTGAATTATTTTTAATATCTTCTCATCATTCATTAGCTTCCCTCTACCTTCTGTACCATATTTTTGGTTAACATATCAATTCTGTAATCTGGATTTGATATGCTAATATTTTTCAAAGATTCTTTTTATCTATGTCCATGATAGATATTATTCTTCGGTTGTCATATATACATTTGCACACACACACATACATATACTAGGCCCAATGCACAAAATTTGTGCATGGAGAGGGGTGTCCCTCAGCCCAGTCTGCATGCTCTCTAATCTGGGACCCCTCAAAGGATATCCTACTGCTGGTTTACAGGGATCAGGTCTAAACAGGCAGTTGGACACCCTTCTCACAATTGGGGACTGCTGGCTCCTAACTGCTCACCAGCCTGCCTGCCTGCCTGCCTGTTTGCCCCTAACCACTCTGCTTGCCGGTCTGCTTGCCTCCAACTGCCCCCACAACATGATCACCCCCAACTGCACCCCATGTCAGTGTTCTAAGACCCAAATGCCTCCCCCCCTTGCTGGCTTGATTGCCTCTACTTTCCGTCCCTACTGGTCTGCTTGCCCCCAACTGCCGCCCTGCTGGCCTGCTCACTCCAAACTGCCCCGCCCCCTCTGCCCTGATCACCTCCAACTGACCCCTACTGACTGGTTGAGGGACTGAGGGCTGTTTTCAGGATGGCCACACCCCTTCAGGGTGGGGGTCCCCACTGGGGTGCCTGGCCAGTCAGGGTGAGGGGCTAATGTTTGTTTTCAGGCTGGCCATGCCCCTGGTGATTCAAGCTCAGAGCCCCTTCTTTTTTACTATTCTCTCTTTTTTTTCAGCGTCTCCTTGAGTGGAGGCCAGGGCTGGCTGAAAGCAAGTATCTGGGATTTATTTATCTTCTACAGTTGAAACTTTGTAGCCTTGAGCGGAGAACAGGACCAGCCAAGGCAGGCGGGAAGCTTAGCTTCCTTCATTGCTGGGGGCAACACAAGCCTCCTGCTTGCTCCAGCTCCATGGTCATAGTCATCTTGGTTGGACTAATCTGCATACTTGCTCCTGGTTGGCTGTGGGTATAGCGGAGTGATGATCAATTTTAATGTTTCTCTTTTATTAGAGTAGATATTCTATCTAATAAAAGAGTAATATGTGAATTGACCATCACTCCAAGATACAAGATGGCTATTCCTATGTGGTCAAAGATGGCTGCCCACATGTGGACACAAGATAACCACCACAAGATGGCTCGCAGGGGAGGGAAGTTGTGGGCAGTTGGGGGTGATCAGATCAGCAGAGGAAGGCATTTGGGGGAGACCAGGCCAGCAAGGTAGGGCAGTTGGAGGGAAACAGGCCTGCAAGGGGGCCCATTTATTGGGAGGGGGGTACAGGCCTGCAGGGGAGGACAGTTAAGGGTGACCAGACTGGAAGGGGAGGGCAGTTAGAGGTCCCAGATTGGAGAGGGTGCAGGCTAGGCTGAGGGATAACCCCCCCATGCACGAATTTCATGCACCAGGTCTCTATTTTCTAGAATATTTGAATAAGTTAAGTTATATCTTTTCCTCCAAATGTGTGATAAAATTCACCATTGAAGTTACTGAATTTGTTTTATTTCTGGAAAAGAGTGTAATTATAAAAGTATATGAAAATACACACACACACACACACACACACACACACACACTGCTTTAATATCATACCACTTTTATATTTCTTACTGTTTTGACAAGTTGTATCTTTGAAGAAATTTTTATTTCTTCTAGGAAATTTTCAAGTTACTGGCATAAATTTGATAATTATACCTTAATATAATGTCTCTTTAAATCCAGAGAAATCAGCTCTCTTTCATTCCTAATACTTATAATTTTTTATCTGTTTTTATGGACCACTTTAATTATTATTTTTCAAATTATAGATATTTTCTAAAAGCAATCTTTGATTTTATTGTTTTTTATTGTGCTTTTATTTTCTATTTTTTACTTCCTTATACTTATTTTGGATTTACTTTGCTCTATTTTTCTATATATTTCAGTAGAAGATTATATTTGATTAAAAACCTTTCTACATTTTTAATAAAATAATTTTTCAAATAACCTTTTTTTAAAATGTCTGGATCCCATGTATTTTGATAGGTTGTGTTTTCATTTTAATTCCATTCCAATTATTTTCTATTTTACCTGTTATCCTTTATTTGTTTCTTTGGGTATTTAAAAGTCTGTCTCATCATTTCCAAATCGGTGTGGATTTTCAAAATGTTTTTGGTCTTCATTTTTAGTTTTATTTTTTTATGATCAGAGAATACATTCTATATCATTTTGGTTCTTTAAAACTAATTTAGAACTCTTTCTTTGTATAACATATGCTCTCTTTTGGTTAACGATTTATGTGCTCTTGAATAATGCATATATTTGCTGTTATTGAGTGAATTATTCTATAAGTGTAAATTAGGACAAGTTGAGTGATGTTATTCAAATCTTCTCTAGAGTTTTTGAATTGGGGGGCTACAGCTTTAGAAATTAGTAAAATAGGATTGTAAAATATCTAAGTATAATTTTGTTTATTTGTGTGCTTTTTCCAGATTTATATACTGCTGCTTTATGAATATTGAAGTTCAATTATTAGGTTCATACAAATTTTTGCATGTGCCTTGGTGAATTCACCTCTTTATCATTATAGAGTATTTTTCTTTATTGGAGATAATATTTCATATTTGAAAGTCTAATTTGCTTGATATTAAAATAGTTACTGCAGTTTTCTTTCTTAATGAAATTTATTGGGATGACATCCAATCTAATAAAAAAGGAATATGCTAATTGACCCATTGGCATCATGAATATGGTGGCACCCACAGCCAATAAGGAGGGAATATAGTAATTGATTGCCATACCTTCAAAGATGGTGGTGCCCATGGGCACAAGGTGGTGGTGCCCAGTCCCTCAGCACTGCTGCCTCTGGAGTCCCCCAGTTCCCTCAGGTCCCTAGCCACCCAGGGCTGAGCTGAGGAGCAGGCAAGCCTTGGCTGTTGGCTCCCCAGCTGTCCAGGACTCCCCAGGGCTGCCCGAGGCTCAGGTAACCAGGACTGGCCAAGGCTTGCACTGTCAGCAGTGGCAGCAGCAGAGGTGTGATGGGTGCATAGTCTTCCCCTGATCACCAAATCGTCTCCACCCCTGAGAGCTATGAGACTTGAAGAAGGGGGCAGGCTGGGCTGAAGGATCCCTTCTCCAATGCATGAATTTTCATGCACCGGGCCTCTAGTTGGTTAATAAGGTTATATAAGTTTTAAATGTACAGTTCTGTGATACAGCATTGTATAGTTTATTTTTGTGCCCACCAACCACATTAAATCTTCAGTTACCATATATTTGACCCTTTTACCAACCCTCCACCTCTTTTTCTTTGTTAACCACCATATTGTTGTCTGTGTATATAGTTTTGTTTATTTTTATTTCTTGTTTGTTCATCCATTGCTTTTAGTTTTATGTCCCACATATGAATGACATCATATGGTTTTTAACATTTTCTGTCTGACTTATTTCACTTAGCATGATATTCTCAAGGTCCAGCCATGATTTCTCAAGTGGCAATATTTCATCTTTTCTTATGGCTGATTAGTATTCATTCCATTGTGTAAATGTACCACATCATTTAGTGAAGGACACTCCAGTTGTTTTCATCTGAATAATGTGGCAATGAATAAATGTTTTCAAAGTTTTTGAGTAAATACCCAGAAGAATGTTTGCTGCATTGTACAGTAACTCTATTCTTAATTTTTTGAGGAATGACTATACTGTTTCCTATAATGACTGGATCAGTTTATATTTTCACCAGTAAATGAGGGGTTTTTTTTTGCTCCACAACTTCTTTAATATTTATTGAATGGGAAAAGTTATTTTCAGACAGCTTTCTTTTGATTAATATTAGCATAACCTATCTTTCTTCATTCTTTTACTTTTAATTAATTTATCTTTTTTATTTGTACCATTGCTCTTTATTTCTTCTGGACCTTATAAATTACTGAGTAGGTTATATTATTCCATATTATTTTTCATATCCTATAGAATAAAGAGGTAATATGCAAATTGACCATCACACGCACAGACAAGATTGACATCCCCAGGTGGTCACAAGATGGCTGTCAAGGAAGGGCAGTTGTGGGCAATCCGGCCTGTAGGGGATGGAGGGCAGTTGGGGGGGGGGGGACCAAGCCATCAGGGGAGGGCAGTTGGGGGCATTTGGCCATTAGGGGAGCAGTGAGTTGTCGATCAGGCTGGCAGGGGAGTGGTTAGGGGGTGATCAGGATGGCAGTCAAAAGAAGTTATAGGTAATTAGACAGGAAGACAGGTGAGTGGTTGGGAGCCAGCAAGTCCTGAATTGTGAGAGGATGTCTGACTCACAGTCAGACATCTTCCAGGGATCCCAGACTGCAGAGGGTACAGACTGAGCTGAGGGACACCCCCTCACACTGCACGAATTTTGTGTACCGGGCCTCTAGTTAACTTATAAGTTACTTCTTCTATAAAAAAGTTAATTATTACTCTAAATTTCATTATATGAGTTTTTAACTTATTATAATTGACATGCCTTAGTAATATACTATTTTATATAAACCATATGAAGCCTTTAACAGTAAACTTCATTTACTCCTTTTCTGTTCTTTTATATTGTCCTTTCTTGTCTATCAATATTAAATTTAGTTTTCTCTAGATATATTAAACCAGAAAATGTTATTATTTCTATCCTTTGTCATTTATATTTAAACTAGAGGCCTGGCACACAACATTTGTGCACAGGTACAGTCCCTAAGTCTGACTGAGATCAGTGACATTTTCCCCAGCTCCAGGCATCCAGCCTTATTTCACTGCCATCCACCCCTGGTTCCCTGTTTGCCATTGGGTGATTGAAGCCTGTAGGCCAGGGAGAGGGACCAAGAGGTAGGCCGTTCCCACCTGCTCACTGCCCTGCCCCTGCTATGGGTCACCCTCTGTGTGTTGGGCAACCAGCAGCATGGAGGTCTTGGCCTGGTACCACCTGCATCCCCTGCGACCCAACCTCCATTCCTCACTTGCTGTCAGGCTATGGGATCCTGCCAGCTAGCAGAAGGGACCGAGAGGTGGTCAGTGCGTCTCTTAGCAACTGGTTGAGTGGTCGTTCTGGTTGTTTTGTCATTTGGTTGATTTGCATATAAGTCTTTAGTTAGATAGATAGATAGATAGATAGATAGATAGATAGATAGATAGATGTTTTTAAAGTTGTAGATATACACATGTATGTGAATTCACTTATTTGGTGACCTTCATTCTGTACTGTACATCTAATTTTTACCTGTTATTATTTTTCTTTTGTCTCAGAAACTTCTTTTAATATTCCTTCTGCCAAACCGTTTTGGCTCAGTGGCTAGAGCGTTGGCCTGCGGACTGAAAAGTCCCAGGTTTGATTCCGGTCAAGAGCATATACCTTGGCTGCGGGCACATCCCCAGTTGGAGGTGTGCAGGAGGCAGCTGATTGATGTTTCTCTCCCTTCGATGTTTCTGACTTTCTATTCCTCTCCCTTTCTCTATGTGAAAAATCAATAAAATATATTTAAAAAAATATTCTTTGTATAACAGGTCTATGAATTATTCAGCTTTTTTTTGACTGAAAATTGCAATGTTTTATTTATTTTTAAAGAATATTTTTGCTGGTTATACAATTCCAGACTGATTTATTTTTTTTAGCAAAAAGATTTTCTGACTTGCATTGTTTCTGATGAGAAGAACACAGTGTGATTTCGTTTATTCACGTATATATAATATGTTTCTTCTTGTTACTACTTATCTTTATCATTAATTTTCAGTAATTTGGCTTGGAATACCTCAGTGTTGCTTTCTTTGTATTTGTGCTGCATAGAGATTTCTTGAGAGTTTTAGATCTATTAATACTTTCATCAAATTAGGTAAAAATATGTTACAGGTAGTGTTCCTCAGTGTTTTAATGTGCCTTCCCATACACTGATGAGTCTCAAAGTTGATTCCCCATCAAGGACATGTACCTGGGTTACAGATTGATTATATGCTGGAAGCAACCAATTGATGTGTTTCTCTCACCACCCCCCCCACACTTCCTTCCACTCTTTCCAAAGAATAATGGAAAAAATATCCTTGGGTGAACGTTAACAAAACAAAAAAAATAGAAATATGTTTTCCTCCCCCTCACACTCTTCTAGTACTTCCATTACAAATTTGGACTGCTAGGTATTTTCAAACTGAGACTTTAATTTTTCCCCTAGCCCAGTGGTCAGCAAACTGTGGCTCATGAGACACATGCAGCTCTTTGGCCCCTTGAGAGTGGCTTTTCCAAAAAATATCACACCCTGAGTGAGTCTATTTTGAAGAAGTGGCATTAGAAGAAGTTTAAGTTTAAAAAATTTGGCTCTCAAAAGAAATTTTAATCATTGTAGGGTTGATATTTGACTCTGTTGACTAATGAGTTTGCTAACCAATGCCCTAGCCTTTTGTTCTCTAAGTTCTGGTCTACAGAATTTCTATTGGTATGTATTAAATATCTATATGAGATATATGTGTGTGTGTATGTATGTTTGTGTGTGTGTGTGTGTGTGTGTGTGTGTGTGTATATATATATATATATATATGTATATATATATATATCATCCATATATATGCTTCCAATCTAATGTTAAACACATACTTTAGATTTTTTTAATTTCAGATAGTGTATGTTTCTGTTTTATAATTTAATTTGGCTCTTTTTTAAATAGCTGCCATTCTTCCTTTCACTGTTTTAAATTTGTTTTCTGATAATTTGAAGATTTCTGGATCTAAATTACTCTTTTATTTAAATACTAGTGGCCCGGTGCTCAAAATTCGTGCACACAGGGGATGGGGGTGGGGGTTGTCTCTCAGTCCAGCCTGTATCCTCTCCAATCTGAGATCCCTGTGGGATTAGGCCTAAACAGGCACTTGGACAACCCCCTTGCAATCCGCTCCTAACCGCTCACCTGCCTGACTGCTTGATCACCCCTAACCACTCTGCTTGCTAACCACTCTGCAACTGGTCCCCTCTGCCGGCCTGCTCAACCCCAATTACCCCCCACCATCAGCCTGATCACCCTCAACTTTCCACCCCTCTTGGCCTGATCACCCCCAACTGCCTTCCCCTCCTGGCCTAATCACCCCTAACGGCCTCTGCCTTGGCCCCTCCACCATGGAGATCTGGGACCCCCGTGTGCACATGCCCTTCACGATCTGGGACCACCGCCCGCAGCAAAGCATGGCAGTAGCCAGTCTTCCCCCCGGCCTCCTACAGCCCTGCCCTTCGCGCATGCACCAGTGATCTAGGACCCTCGTGTTTGTGCCCTTTGTGATCTCAGACCCCAGGCACCCTTGGCAAAGCACAGCAGTGGCCGGGCTTCCCGCTGTGCCTCTGCTTGGCCTGGGGAACTGGCATGGCGGGCTTTCTGGGACCACCAGCACAGTGTCAGCTCCACAGGCCATGCAGAGGCAGCAGGATCACATACTGTGTGGCCCCGCCCCCCACTCCTGATTGGCTGGTTGCATAGCCAATCAGGAGCCAAGATATGGTCACATTTGCATATTACTCTTTTATTAGATAGGATATATGGGTCACATTTATTTCATAATATGTTATTTTAGCCATTGTGAATATTATATTGATGAGATTATAAATTTTATTGTCTCCCTTTAGAAAATTTTGAGTTATATTTTGACAGATACTTTATTGGAAAATCAGCTTAATTTATTTAAAAACTATTTCTTAAATTTGTGAACATGACTTTTAGTCCTTATTATAAAACTAGAGTAGTTCTATTTCTAAATTGTGGCCTTTTAAAGAAGGCCTCAATTCAGTGCATAGGTTATTCAGCAGTGCCCCTCCCTTCTGACTGCTCCAAGTACCTGAATCACTCAGTGTTGTATGATTTTGGATTTCCACTTAGTTCATAGCTTTTCATAGCTGTTCTCTCCCTGGCCTGGCCTTGAAGAACCTTGTCATACATATGTATAGTTTAATTTCCAAAAAGACAATTAAAAGGTAAATGTACCTGTTGCGTTATTTTAGTGCTGCTTTTCTGTGCCTTTCCCTCTATGCTAGTAGGAGAAAGAATGCTGATTCAAGTATAACTCAGAATTTTCTAGTTTGGATAGTTATGTAATTAAAGGAAACTGAGAACACTGGTGAATATGCTAATTTGAGATGGGAGGAGAGAGATCAAGGAAGATGATGAATTCTGAATCACAGCCATTCATTTTGAAGACATTCAGGTGGAAATATGTATTTAGTAGGTATTGTCGTAAGAAGAGCCATACAGTGTAGAAATAAAAATTAGAAATTCATGCTACAGTAGATGAGATATCCCCCAAGAGACAACAAATTGAGAAGAAAAATTAAAAAAAAGACTTATGAAAGCCAAATGGAGAAAAATAAATACCAATGTATGCAGACAGTTTAATTTATTTTCTAAAATTTATTATTATTATTACTATTGGCTTCAGAGATGAAGGGAGAGAGAAAGAGATAGAAATATCAATGAGAGAGAATCATTGAACAGCTGCCTCCTGCATGCCCCACACTGAGGATCTGGCCTGTAACCCAGGCACTGTTCCCTCACTGAGAACCGGACTGTGACCTCCTGGTTCATAGGTCTATGCTCAACCACCTAACCACACTGGTGGGATATGTATACAGACTGTTTTCTATGCGATTTCCTGAATTCCTTTATTGATAGAGAGAAATATTATATCCAAAAAGCATTTATTAACGTATCCAGGATATAACTGCTAAGGCTTTGCATGAAAAATATCTTTGAAAACACATATTTTTTTGTCTTTGCACTAGGATTTTTCCCTCTGTGGATATCACAAACTCAAAATCTATAAGTATTTCACTATCAATTCAGTTTATTAAAGTCATTGCCTCTCTTAAGTGTCATCTAAATTTGAGAATATGGATTGTGCATGAACATTCACTTCATCAATTTGTTGACACTTATCTAACATTTTAATAATACAAAAAAAAGTCAATGATTAGTCCAAATTGTGAACAGATTGCAATACAAAAAGAAGATGTGCTTGGGAAAAGCCTACACAGTATGTGTATTGTGTGCGATTAGCTCCTTTTCAGTTTTGTTATTCTATGTCATTGCAGTTGATGTAATTGCACCTTGTGAATATGTTACAAACATGTGTTTTGCCCAGATGAAGAGTAATCACAACAAGTAATTTGAACTTGTTATTTGGAAGCATTTCTATAAATGGCAAGAGAATATTTTGGTTAATCTTTATTACTCGGATATGCAGTTTGGTAACCATTCCAAAAGGTTACGTAAGGTGGCAGATGCCTAACAGATATCTTCGGTTACATTGTTTAGTGGTTAAAAAAAAAATACATAATAAGATTTTTGCTCTTCCTTTTTCCTATGAACTTACACAGGAAAACATGCAGAATCATGGAGAAGCATATTAACTACTTACTCACAAAGAGCTATACACACACCCTATAAGTAAATGAGAATCAGGGTTATGTAATTATTTCTGTACTTTTGCTGTATTTGAAGAAAAACTGTCACTAGATCTCTTCTGCAGTGTAATTGCAGTTTTCAAACACTTTGTCATCTATCTTGCCTCTGTCATTGGTTCACTCTACTTTCTATGCTTGGAATGCCTTTTGCCCACTTTTCCTCCCTTGTCCTTGGCCCACTCTCTGTTATTCTCTTAAAATGTTTTTGTCTCTGGGTAATGTAGGTATCCCTCACATGTGCTTCTGAGCACTGTGGCTCTTATTAGATCCTATTGTACATCTCAGTGGCCTCAGTACACTGACACGTGGCTACAACCTGCCTGAGATCAGCGATATTATCTTACTCATCTCTGAATGTATCCCTAGTATCTTGTACCATTTCTAGATCATGGTAGACATTCAAATCCACCACTGTGTCTTCACCCCTAACCATGGCCCAATTTGTCTTTTTATTAACCAACAAAATCACAACCCTTGCGTGGGTCGCAATAGGGAGAAATTAAGTCTGAACGAGGTCTATGGTAAGCACTATAGAGATTTATAATCCTGTAATGAATCATTGTCACTAAGGCAGAATAAGATAATTGTTCAATACATGCATAAATAGAATAATCTAGTAAAAGAAAAATAATTAGTTGGAAGTTTCACAAAAGTATTCATGGGATAAATATTGTTTTGTCTCTGCTCTCAAAGTACATAATTTTGCTAAGAAGAAGAGGGTGTGTGGCAAAGATAGAGCAAATAGAGGAAGGCAGGAAAACACAGATGACCTTCAGGGGTGGGGACTGTGACTTTTCGGGGCAAGTGCAGTCATGGAGAGGGAAGCATGGCCAAGGAGCTGATCTGAACTGTGTGAAATTAGAGCAGTTTGCCACCATGCTAAGCATCTGTGTCAGAAAGAATTATTGAGATTGATTATACATGTGTGACATTTTTGAAAACATGAACTTAGCGAATGTGTGTATAAGTTGTTTTTTGTGAATAACAATGGGAACTTCAATTTATATCAGGGAATATATGTCAGCAACTCTAACCAGTGCCTATCATCACAGTGAAGCTAAACCTCAGTTCCTGTAAATATGGTCTTATTTGAAAATAAGTCTTGGGCCCGCCAGCATGGCTCAGTGGTTGAGTGTCTACCTATCAACCAGCAGGTCAAGGTACAATTCCTGGTCAGGGCACATGCCCAGGTTGCAGGCTTGATATTCAGTGTGGAGCATGCAGGAGGCAGCTAATCAATGATTCTCTCTCATCATTGATGTTTCAATCTCTCTCTCCTTGTCCTTCTACTCTGAAATCAATGAAAAATATATTTAAAAAATAAAATAACTCTTTAAAGTTATAATCAAGGTAAAATAAGGCCATACTAGGTTTAGTGGGCCCTGAATCTAGTGACTAATCCTTTATAAAAAGACCATATAAAGACACAGAGACATAAGGGAAAGAGGGTCATGTGACCACTGGCAGAGACTGGAAGAACAAGGCAAGGAATGCTAAGGATTTCTTTTAAAGATTAGGAGCTAAGAAGAGAAAAAAGAAAGATACTTCCCTAGAGATTTCAGAGGAAACATGGCCTTGCTGAAATCTTCATTTTGGACTTCTGGGTTCCAGAACTGCAATAAAATAAATTTCTGTTGCTTTAAGCCACACAGTTTGTGGTAATTTGTTATGGCAGCATCAGGAAACTAAAGCAGCGTGTTCACACAGCAGCAATCATGCTCACTGGTTGGGGTGTATGGTGAGAAGTGATATCCATAAACAGCTTAGGTGGTACATCTACATCAGTTTATTTTAAGAGATAAAAACTAAATAATTGGCAGAACATGCCAGTTATGAGTATAGGCTGTGATGTCAAGCACATATGGTTGCCAATTCCAGCTCTCACCTGCTGCAAGACATTAAGAAAAACTTCGAATTCTCTCCCCTCCACTTTTTTTCCATCTGGGTAATAATATCAACAGGCCATTTTCTATGGCCTAAAGAGATGAAATGACTTATCATAACACAACTTGGAAGATACAGAATCAAGAATTGCACTATGGTCTTTATGACTCTAAGATTTCAGTTTATTCCACAAGAAAATAGATATCTGCTTAAAAATATCTGTAAAACTTCTCAAAGAAGGCAAGTCATTCTGATAGAAGCAATCAGTAGAGTTTTTTCAAAAGAGATAAATTTAGAGTGGATTTTGCTAGGTGAAAACATCAGAAGCCAGAAAGACAGGTTCAGGACTCTGAAAGCCCATCAGACTTGAAATGAAAATTGTCATAAATGCTGAGGATCCAAAATGGGTGCTCCTTTTAGGTGAATAGCAAATAGACTTATGCAATAAATAAATGCATTAGAGAATGAGGCCAGAGAATAAGTCAAGTCAATTCTGCAGGGCTTAATACTTGCTGAGTTTGGAATGTATATTTGTTACAAGACAAAATTGAAGATTTTTAAGCAAGAGAGTGGCAAAAGATATCAATTATGTAAATATCACTGAATAATTCAAATTTAGTGAATACAAAGTTTCTAATAGTCCCAAAAATATATATTGCAATAGCATATACTATATAATACATATATATCACAAGTGTTGTCTGAAAAACTACATCTTATATCTATTTTTATCTATAAGGATGTATACAAAAGTTACAACAGTGATTATGTGTGTAATCTCCACTTTTACCTTTCTACTTGTTTTAGTGTGTCCCCACTTTTTGGTAATGAATTACTTCTATGGGAGTGACATGGTGAAAATCAAGCTCGGGCCAAGGAGACCAAAAAGAGGAACCTGGCCATAATGTTGGACAGGGAAGATAAGGCCCTGTGCTTTGGGTGAACTGGGAGGACATACACAGGAGATACATTCCCAGGTAGAACTGACAGGATTTGGCAATGAGTCATTGCGGGAAGATGTTAGAGAGGAGTAGGGAATGTGACACAAAGATTTAGGCTTGAGCAGAGAGTATAGAGGGGTAAAGATAATGAGCTTAGTTTTAGACATGCAGAATTTTAGTGACAACTAGACCACCATAAATTTGAGATGTTGCAAGGGCTGTTGTAGTAGACTAAGGTGTTAAGATAGCAAAGGGTAAAAAGATTTGATAAGCTATTTCTAGAGGATCTTAAAGAAGCCCAATGATGATGTGTATAATTGTCTGCCTGGGAATAATATCTCAGAAGCATTCTGACGTTAGGTAGATTCAACAGAGTCAATTTACTAAGAGATATAAAGTGATGCACTTTTAAAAGACAGATATAATTCA
The DNA here is from genome assembly GCA_027563665.1 of Antrozous pallidus. Lineage (NCBI taxonomy): Eukaryota > Metazoa > Chordata > Mammalia > Chiroptera > Vespertilionidae > Antrozous > Antrozous pallidus. The sequence continues at coordinate 51,000,175 of CM050520.1, read as the reverse complement.
CAAATTATAGTTAATGTGCTGTGGGATCATTAGGCGTTCAGATATAACTAAAAATGCAGTAAACTCAACCACCTCATAATAAGGAGCTGACAAGCAACACAGAAAGTCTGCTTGAAAAATACATTTCTGCTGCTTGTCACAATGTCATCCCAGATAAGCTGCATAAATAAACATGTCACTCATGGTGTTTTCACTTCCTCCCACAAGGCTGTCAGCAAAGTGGAGTAAGAGAACAAAATCACAGGCCTGGTGAACAGAATCAAAGAAGTAATAGTAACAAAACATAAAGAACCCTCTTGGTCTCAAAGTTATGCTGCCAGTAGATTATGGAGGAAGCAAGAACTCAAGGGCACATCTAGAGTGCGTGGTTCAGGCTGTCCACCTGGTGGAATCCCCTTCAGGATGTAGTGACTGCTTTGCTACCTTTGTCATAATTTGAACACATGCATTTTGAAAACACATATTGTCAAATTGACATGTCAGCAACACAGATTGTTAGAATTGTCACTTTCTTGCATGCCTTCTATGCCCCATGAGTGGGCAAAACCCTGATGCAGATGAATGAGAGATCCAGGTGTTTTTAATCAAATTGCTCACGTTTTTGAGCCTCAGATTCATCAGCCAAATTGGAATGATAATAGTAATCTGAAGTTGTGTGGGAAAATTGACTAGAATAAAGTATTCAGCATGTAGGATGTCCGACTTAAAGGTAGACTATTGAATAAAATATTTATTTTACTCATCACTTTTGAAAGTCCACTGAAAGAATGGTAAAAGTTGTTAAAGTTAGAAAAGAAGCATAAATCGACAAGGATAAGGAGAACAGTGAAGAAGAAAGAAAAAAATTGAAACTGGAAAAGCGATGATAGATAGACATTGATTTAGCTGACATGAGAAAACAAAATCCTACACCATCAATAGGAAAATTGAAAAAAAACACACAAAACACTTTGTGCCAGAGATCTTAAATTACTCAAGAATTTGCAGCAAAGAACTAAGATATATATACACATTATTCATGAACACAGACAATAGAATGGTGAAGGCTTAGGGCAGGGTGAGAACTGGGTGGAGGGGGCAAGAGAAAAAAGAAAGGGGGCCATCTGTAATACTCCCAACAGCAAAAATTAAAGGAACAATGAACCTCTGAAAGTGGACATAATGGAAGGCATGGAGGATAAGATTGCAAGCCACTTTAAGAAGTGTCTCAATCTCCATACGTAGTTCTCTGTGCCATGTTCTTTTCTCTTCCTTCCCATCAGTACAAAATCTGATGATATCTTCAAACAGGGTAAAACAAACCATGTCTCTGCTTAGAGTTGTTGATACTGTAATGAAAATTATGAAAGTGAAAGTATACATGAAAAAATACAGTTGAAAGCTAGCCCTCCTGTCCTACTTGATACTTAGCACCCAGAGGGGTGGCTTTTAATTCCAGGCAGCATCAGGAAGTTTATTTTTTATCAGATGAATAAGATCAAGGGAAACATCTAAAGATACTTGGGACATTAAGTATATGAAAAAGCATTCTAATATAGAAGATGGATCAGAATAAATGGAAATAAATTACTTGGAAGAGCAGAGATATTAAGGAAAAGAAAAAACTCAAAATAATCTACATTAAAATTTCTGATTGATTTTAAGACACTATTGGCTGTTCAGTTTAACATAGTTATTTTAGACACAGATGACAATGTAATTTTAAATCAAGAAAAATTAAATCTAATTAGACATTTAATGTTTTATATTAAATAACACCTATGATTGGACATTTATATCATAGAAGGAAGTTCCCTGGAAAGCAATGAAAAACAATAATTAAGAACAAACAGCCGAAGCCAGTTTGGCTCAGTGGATAGAGTGTCGGACTGCGGACTGAAAGGTCCCAGGTTCGATTCCGGCAAGGGCATGTACCGTGGCTGCGGGCACATCCCCAGCAGGGGGTGTGCAAGAGGCAGCTGATCGATGTTTCTCTCCCATCGATGTTTCTGACTTTCTATCCCTCTCTCTTCCTCGCTGTGAAAAATCAATAAAATATATTTTTAAAAAATGCTATTAGAAAATAAAACCATTGAAAAGTCTATGGGAGAGTTAGAAGACATAAATAAGAAAATTCCATGGAGAGTAGAAAAAAAATACTAAGGATAAAGGAAAATACAAGATTCATCTAGAGGGTACAAAACCAAATTAAAAGGATGTCAAGAAATGGAATTAAATAGAGATAATGTCTAAGTGTTGAAAGACATGCATTTTCTGATCAAAAGTCTCTGTTCATGGATGAACAAAATGGATGAATTTAACCTATGTGAAAATACACCATTATAATGATTCAGAACACTAGGAAAATGAGACATACAAGTTCAGAAATAGACATGATTTTGCAAGGATTTCTCAATAAGCAACCCTGGATGTAGGATAGAATGTGGCTATATCTTCCCAATCATGAGGGATGATTATTACAAATTTAGAATTTTCATACAGCCAAACATCAATTCTATGGATAAAATAAGATTTTTTTAATACACATTCATGGCAAGAGTTGAACATTTTACCTCCTTAAACACTCTTTCACAGGAAACTTCTGGAGGAGATGTTCTACCAAAATAAGGAGTAACCCAGGAAAAAGGATAAATGGGATTCTGGAATTGCATAATCCAATTTAAGTGAAGGGGGGTGGGGAGGAGAAAGGAAAAAGAGGAAAGTGGAAAGAGATTGAGGGAAATGGGAAGGGGGGTAATAGCACAAAAGTGATGTGCCATCCCCAAATAATAGCTATCTCCTAAAAATAGGTAGCAGTGTCTTTGAAGAAGGTGCATAGTGCCTCAGAAAGCTGTCCTCAAGACATTGAAATTGAGAGAATTCTGATGTATTTGAATATATTGAGCAAAATGTAGACAACTAGGAGAGAGTTTGAAAATGAATTAAAGTTAAGTGCTTAGAAAACTAATAAAATAGGAAAACACATTTTGTTAACTTTAGGCAAAATGAAGAATTTCATAAGAAAGAAAAAAGTAACTATAGTATATTACATGGTTAAGCAGTAAATCTATTTCACATAGCCAAACAATGTAAAAATACTGAATATTGAACTACCAGTACTTAAAATGAAAGAACAGTTGGGAGCAATGGAAATTGTGTGTATCTATATTTAGGAGGTAGTGAATACTTTTGAGAACTATATATTCATCTTCTGTAGTTGAAAGGAAATAGGTAATACCAGAAGATAAAAATAAAAAGTAGCAATATAATAATGTGATTTAGAAATGTAGAGATAAAATTAAAATACATTGCCTCTGTGAATGTGAGGAAGGGGAGTTCAGTGCATTCTTGTTTGCGATAATAAAACTTGTAGAAAATTTTGACTTTTTAGCTATATGCATAAAATACTTTGATGAAAATTTTAAATGTTAATACATAAACACAGAAGTTTAGTGTGGTATACCATATGTATCAACTCTCAATAAATTTTAGCTGAAACTGAATCAGTAAGCTACCAACCTTATGTTTACTGTATTAAACATGTTCTCCTGGAGGAACCAAGATGGCGGCATAGGTAAACACCTATTTTGCTGCCCCACACAACAATTCCAAAACTACAACTTAACAACAAAACAAACATCATCCAGAATCACGGGAAAGCTGGCTGAGTGAAAATTCCACAAATAAAAGTAAAGATACGACACTGTGACTCAGAGGAGCAGCGGAGCACAGCCTTAAAGATAAGCATAAAGAGAGGTTTGGAGCTGTGCACACTCAAGCGGTAAAGGCCGGGTGGCAGCAAACTCGGCTCGTTTTCTCCAGTGGGGAGGGTGGAGGCGTCCCACTGCACTGATTCCCCAGTTCCAGGCGAGGTCAGAGGTCCAGGGAAGGCACGCTAAAACCCAGGCGTGGCAGAAGTCTGTGAGCTTGAGGAGAGTGTGCATAAACTTGGAACAGCAGTTTGCCCATAAACTTGGGGACAAAAGTGTGCAACCACACAGAGAGGACTCATGACTTGCTCCCTCATTTGGGAGACCACCAGACTGCTTTGTTTTACAACCCTGGGCGAGACTTTGGGTGTGCAGACTCATTTGGGGAGAAGCAGAGTTGTATGGCAATGGATGGAGACCAGCAGTGGCTTTCTCTCGGAGGTGTATGCAGCCATAGAGAACAGAGAGCCGCATAGGGTGGAGCTGATGCTGCCTGCTCAGCCCAGAGACTCTGCCCATCCAACCGGAACACAGCTTACTTCACAGCCAATTGGCCTGGACGTCAAACCCTCCTACTGCTAACAACAATAAGCTGGGCTTAACTTCAACAAGACTGTGCAGCTCATAAAGGGGTGCACGAAGAGTATCCACCTCAAGTAACTGAGGAGGCTGAGCCACTGTCCCTTAGAGGACATCTACCACACAAAGCTAATGGACCAACTCAGGAAAGCAGCCCCAATGCAGAGAAATGGAAAGAAATCAGGTGTGAAAGAAATGGTGAAAAAAAGACGACTAGACATAGAGTTCAAAACCACAGTAATAAGGTTTTTCAAGAGGCTCCTAGAAAAGGCCGAGAACTTAATGAGAACTACAAGGAAATGAACAAGACCTGCGAGGAAATGAATGAGACCCATGAGGATATGAAAAAGGACCAACTAGAAATTAAGCATACAGTGACTGAAATAAAAAAAGATATTACACAAAGTCCTAAAAGCAGTCCAGAGGACCCCAAGAACCAAGTCAAAGATTTGAAATACAAAGAAGCAAAATCCACTCAGCCGGAAAAACAAGAAGCCAAAAGAATCCAAATAATTGAAGATACTGTAAGGGGCCTCTGGGACAACCTCAAGCATACCAACATCTGAATTATAGGGGTGCCAGAAAAAGAGAGAGAGCAAGATAATGAAAACCTACTTGAAGAAATAGTGACTGAAAACTTCCCCCACCTGGTGAAAGAAATTGACTTAAAAGCCCAAGAAGTACACAGAACCCCAAAATATAGGAAGCTAAAGAGGACCACACAAAGACACATCATAATTAAAATGCCAAGAGCAAAAGATAAAGAGAGAATATTAAAAGCAGCAAGAGAAAAACAGTTACCTATAAGGGAGCACCCATGCGATTGTCAGCGGATTTCTCAACAGAAACTATGCAGGCCAGATGGGAGTGGCAAGAAATATTCAAAGTGATGAACAGCAAGAATCTACAACCAAGATTACTCTATCCAGCAAAGCATTCACGCAGAATTGAAGGTCAGATAAAGTGCTTCTCAGATAAGAAAAAGCTAAAGGAGTTTATCACCACTAAACCAATATTATATGAAATGCTGAAAGATATTCTATAAGAAGAGGAAGAATAAAAAGGTAAAAATATTAATTATGAATGACAAATACACATCTATCAACAAATGAATCTAAAAATCAAGTGAATTAATAATCTGGTGAACAGGATAAACTGGTGAATATAACAGAATCATGGACATAGAGAGGGAATGGACTGACAATTCTTGGGGATAAAAGGTGTGTGGGAAGTGCAGCAAGAGACTAGACAAAAATCATGCTGCCTGCTCAGCCCAGAGACTCTGCCCATCCAACCGGAACACAGCTTACTTCACAGCCAATTGGCCTGGACGTCAAACCCTCCTACTGCTAACAACAATAAGCTGGGCTTAACTTCAACAAGACTGTGCAGCTCATAAAGGGGTGCACGAAGAGTATCCACCTCAAGTAACTGAGGAGGCTGAGCCACTGTCCCTTAGAGGACATCTACCACACAGTGGTAGTGGAGAGGACAGTGTGGGGGAGTTGAACCAGGTGGAGGGGAGCTATAGGAGGGAAAAAGGGGGAACAATGTAATTAATAAACTGAACAATAAAGATAAAATAAACATGTTCTCCTGTCAGGCCACTCTCAAATACATACAATTGCCAGGGTTTGGGGACGTTTGGTATGCTGAGCTAATTTGCCCTATAGGCCTGAGCTTGCATACCAGTTGTATCCAAAGTCTATAAATCTGTGTGTGTGTGTGTGTTTTTTCTTTCTATTCTCTCCTCTCCACAGCCTACCCTTGCTTTCCACTCTCTGGCCTGTCTTCAGTGTTTGAAGTCAATACATTTTCAGTATCTTTTGAAAATTAGAAGATGTGATATTGCTTGGCCACAATCCCACATGGCAGCCATCAGATGAAGTGAAGTAATGGCTTCCCCCTTTAAATGAAGCACATGTTCTCCAGTTTACCACAGTCCTACAACTCCCTTTTGTCTTCCCCTAAACCTCACTTTATGAAATTGCATTACTTATTTCACATTGACATGGGGATGGAGGGTTTTGCATTTTCAATTCTTACTTATAAAATGAGAAGCCATTGCTACCCTGATGGCATTTGCTATTTAGTTTCATATGTTTGCATTGTAATGCAAATATAAGTCAGCTTGAGAGTTTGATGAGAGTGGTGGAATTTGCCAGATATATAGGTAAATGTGTCAGCCATCATCACAGGGTGATTCATTTGTTATCTGGACACAGATGAAATTTTCTAGGAACAAAGGTGTCCAGAGGGGGGCAGCATTGGGAGGGGTAGAAAGAATGTGTGGATGTGGTCTTTCAGGACCAGCAGTGGGATTCTCTTCATTCTTGTCATAGGTGCTAGGGAGTGACATAGATAATGTAGGATCTCTGTACATACAATCTAGTGTAAGAGATAGACACAAATATTAAATAGCAGTTAATAGGTCCTAGAATCACAGTAATTAAGAAGCAATAAGAAGAGCTGACATATTAGGAGGTCAGTGGCCCTGGAGTCATTACAGAGAAAGCATGCTTTCTTTGAGAAAGCATGACACTGTGATTGAGCTGTAAATAATATTTATAACAGAGGGATAAGGAAGAGGAGAAATCCAGTGATCAAAAAATTAAACAGTCTAATGAATCCAAGAATACAGAACACTGAGTTAAATAGGAGATTGGTTCTTCACTAATAAAGCTTAAAATATATCATTGTTAATGTTGATAATAAAGTTAAGAGAGTGAACTTTATTTTGTAAATTTCATAAACTTCAGATTGATTGATAGGAAAGTAAAACCAAAGAAATTGATCTAGCATGCTCAATCAACATTTCCTAGAATATATAGAACTTTGATCCTAAAAACTCATAAAAATGTAGTTTTCTTCTCAGAATCAGGCTTTGTTAGCCATATTTATCACTTTCGTATTTGATTGGGCATGCAGTCTCCTCAATTTCTAGTGTCTTTATTATTTTAAATTACCTCAGTTCTCAAAAAAGTCAGAACTACAACATAAATTCCAGGAGTCATTATAATATTTTATTTGATGATACTATGGTAAAGACCTAGTAAATATGCTCAGAGCCATTTCAATGATTAAGAAGATTCCGTGCAGGAGAAATATGAAACATATTTTTAGTTATGACCCTCAATGTGGAAGCAAAGAATCATTCAATTTTATTTAGGCTAAAACATTGATACTTTTGATTCAGTATCACAGTATAAAAGTCTCATGTTTCAGAATTAAGCTGCTTGTTATACATCTAGGCAGCATGAGATGTGGGAAGATAAAAAGTCAAGCAGAACTGGATGCAAATTCTGGTATTGCCATTTCATAGATGAAGAAAAGTCAAGCTACTTCTTTTTTCTGCTCTTAGTTTCATTTGTAAAATAAAATAAAAAAAGAGTGGTTCATTTGTCACAGGATTATTATGAGGCTAAAATGAAATGATGAGTGACAACCCCTTTGATCCAGGCCCCTTTTCTGCCACTTCCTGACTTATAACTGACTCCTTATTAATAGTGAAAGGACTCAAGTGCTTTCACCACACTACTTTGTAATGTCTTTACTTGAGCCACTTCCCTTGTGTTTCTGGAGGTCCTTACTTTTTCTTAAGAGATTAATCTCCTTGTGCCCCATTAATGTTAATTTAGCCCCAAATTATCCTCCCTTGTATTCTCGAAGGAGCCATGCTTATGCTAAAATTATCTATTTAATGTTTGATATCCCACCATTTAACTAATGCTTTCTAGGGACCAGAAACTCTGTAGGTATTTTTATTTTTCTTTCCATATATTCAGTGTCTACCAAACACTGACTAGTTACTGTCTATGTGCCTGACATGTAGAAGGCATGCAACTGATATTAGTGACCCCATAAGATAATACATGCAAATTAATGATAGTTATAAAAATTTTGCATTGCTGATGTTTTCTATCCCACCTTGTGTGTGTGCACACACACAAATTATAGTCCCAGTTAGATGCTTTTCAACAAAAAATGCACTCAGTTAATACAGAGACACAGTGTTGGCATATGCTATGAATATAGTATCAATTAACACCACGGCTCTCTTATTAGCTGCCTCAGAACATACTCCCTCATGAACATTCAATTTAGATTTAAAAAGAGTAAGGAGGAAAATTATTGCATGCTAATTAGCTAGAACTTCTACCTTTAGATGGTTGATTAGAGTTGACAGGATAACTGCCAAGTGGGCAGAAGAGATTTCCTGAGATGAAAGGTGTCTGAAGCTCCAATACTACTCCCTCTAGCCTTTCTGATCCAACAGGATCCAACAGGGTCCAACACTTTCAGTCATCCTATATCTTCCATGTCATAGGGTCAAGACAGTGTCATTGTAAACAAGGCACAGTCTCTCTATGTCAATCGTGAAGAAAAGCGTGTACATGTGGAAGGTGAATTCAATCTCAGTGAGGTGGTAGGTTGCCTGTCACTGGAATTGCCTTTCTTCCTTGTTCCTATGTGTTTCTGTAATGCCATGCACCTCCCTCATAAAATTATCTTTTATGTCTGCTTCCTTCACAAATACAACGTGGAAGGCATAGATTAAAATTTAAAGATATATTTATTCTTAAACTAATACCTAGCAGCTCAATATGTGTGCATTGGATGAATAAATAAAGTAATTAAACCTGGCTACACAAGAATATGACAGGGGCATACTGGAAAAGTAAGGTACTGGGTGCAAGTGATATGGGTTCTCAATCCTGTACTTGGTTGTACAACTGCCAGTCATTGGGCTCCAGAAATGCAAAGCCCAGGGCTTCTTCCTGCCCAGTGCATCTGCCATTCTTGATTACTTTTCTCGTCCATAATCTCTGCTTGTTTCTGATCCCTACTGATACCTCATTACAGCCTATATCTAAAATCATCTCATGAATTGGGATACTTTTCCTTGTGCAGGGATGAATAAACTTCTAGATAAAAGGCATTTCATTTCTCAAATGAAACTCACAAGTATTACTATTCAAAGTACCAAAAGAAAGTAGAGGAGAGAAAAAATGGTTTTTATACATTTGTTTACTTCTTCATCAAAATTCTCAAATGAGATGCTTGGAATGCGTAGACTGGAAGGATGGTTTAATAACATCTAAAGCTGAAATCCATTATTGCTATGACACCAGGCAGAGTCCTCAATGAGGGGACTGAGGAGAATAGAGAAGAAATAATTACAAGGACTACCTGAGACATGCTCTTGTTTAACCCTTGGAACAAAGCTACAAAATAGTCATTACTATTATTATCCTCATTTTATAGATGAGGAAAGAAAGGTGAGAGAGAGTACTTCAGTAGTTTATTTAAGGTTACATAACCAGTCAGCAGTGAAATCAAATTTCAAATCCATCTATCATAGGTATATTATTAGCTACTATACCATGTTGCCCAAGGCAGATGTAAATGATCTTGGAAAAAAAATACTAAAGTGCTACATAAATGTAATGTTATTCTATCTTTATTCTGAGTTAGTGCTAAATTTGCTTTAAAAGTACCGTAAAGTCCATTCTCCAAGCCTAGCATCTGCCAGAGCCTTATTTTTATTTTTATTTTTTAAACAGTGTCATTTTAATTTAAGAAAATTTCCAATATCCCATCGACATCCTTCCAGAACATCTGTAGGTTTGGGGTAGGCAGAGTTGTGAAAGATGATTAAATATCAAAGTACCAATTGGGGGTTTCACGTACGCTATTCCCTTCCTTGGTTACCAAATAAGCATATGGAGAAAAAGGAATAATAGTAGAGGAGAGAAGGCAATGTTTTCATTTTTCTCTTCAGAGAAGCAGACAAATTTGTATATCGACACTAGGTATTTATTCCACTGTGCTGCACTGTAATCATGGAAGGGCAGAGCAGCATGTCTGAGCACCACTGAAAATGATCAAAAGAGAGGAGATATGACTCTTCCTTCTCAGGGGAGAATTTATTAAAATGCCTTAGTGTCTGATAAAAAAACAAAACCGTGGAAGCTCTGTACCATGTCTATAATCTTTCTGACATGATAAGCTCTAGAAATATTAGGTAATGACAGCAATGAGGATCCCCACTTCAGTGTGGCCATGCAAATATAAGCCAATGACAGATATATGAAAAAGAAAGGCAACTGCCCATTAGCTATTCTGGTAGCCTACCAGTTGTTTTTCATATGGTTTTCTTAGTGAGGAATCCACTCTATAAAAGGTATGTACTATAACCAGCCTCCTGGTATCTGAAAGATAAAGCAGAATTTCCTTACTAAGGTGACAAAACTCACCATTATTCAGCCCCAACTAATATTTATTCTTCCCACTCCTTATGCTCTTTATGGACTCTGTATTCTCCATGTTCCCACCACTTTGAGCATTCCTGTAGTGGCTGATCTGGTGACTTTCCACATGTTCTTTCCTCCAATGAAACTGCATTTGTTTTCATCTTTTCTCTCTGTTCTTCCAAAATTTGTGAGTGACATTTAATTTTCCAGGGCCTGACTCATACGTCACCTCTCCTCTGAAGTCTTTTTCAATTTCCCTTCTGAGGAAGATATTCCCTCCTCTGAAGTCCCACTGGTCTCTGTTGTCATGTGACATACAATCTACCAAAATAGAAGCAAGCTTGATTAATATATAATACATGCGGTCAATACAAATTGATTACCATTAGGGATGAATAAAAAAGAAAAGTTATCTGTCTTCATGATGTTTAGAATTTTAATGGAGAAGACAGACAATGGACAAATAAGCAATCTATATATTTAAAAGCGTAAGCAACCATTAGGATCAGTCAACCTAACAACTGGTTGACCAGTCACTATGACGACACACTGACCACCAGGGGGCAGATGCTCAACACAGGAGCTGCTCCCTGGTGGTAGGTGCACTCCCACAGCCACTATCCCATGGCCAGTCAACCTCCCCTGGTCTCCGCCCCCCCCCCCCCCCCCCCCCCGCCGCCTCATAGCCCCTGTCAGCTCCAATCTGCCCTGATGCCTAGCCAGGCCTAGGGACCTCACCCATGCACAAATTTTTGCACCAGGCTTCTAGTTACATATATAATAGAAGGCTGGGTATCTGTACCTGGTAGAAAGAAGACTGAAGCAATGTAGACTAAATGAGAATGGTAGGGAAAAGGAGGTCAAAGAGGACCTTTGGGAAGGTGACTTGAGCTGAGACCTGTGGTAAGGGAAATGTCATATGGCTTGGAAGTGCATAGTTTCTGAGGCAGGGGTATTTCTGAAATATCTAAGGAACAGAAATACCTGAAATATATGAAGATAGGGGAGCTGGAGCTTAATGTGCAAGGGGAAAGTACAGAAATGATGACAGGAGATCAGTCATAGATGTAATAAACATTACCATATAGGCCATGACATGGACTTAAGAGTTCTTGTAAATATGAGCAGAAACCATTGTAGGGCTGAGCAGAAGCCTAATACCAGGTGGTTGAATCTGGCTCCTGGTGGAGAACATCATAGTGGTGAGGATGGAAGTAGAGAGGCAACTTAGAAGACTTAGGCAGTACTACAATGAGAAGTGCGGATTATGAGCTATGGCTTTTAATAGATCCATTTTCAGCACATCAACCTTCTCTCTGTTCTCAAAAATACTAAGTTCTTTGTCACTAAGACATCTGTTCTTTTTGTCCACCACTGAAGTGCTCTTCTAGCTTCCCAAATGCAAATCCATTCCCATCTTTTAGACCTCAGCTCATTTGGCATCTCCTCAAAGAAGTCTTCCTTGATTCTTCTACCTGAAGCAAACCAACTCAGAAAGTGTCTATCCCACCCACTGATGAGTTTCCTTCACAGCATTCAGTATATTCTATATCTCTATTGTTGATTGATGTGTTGATTCATTCATGGTATTTTTTAATGCCAATGAAGGAGAACATTGTCTGTTTTGTTACCTGAATATCCTCACTGCTTATCTGCCATTGCTGAGACATCAGAAGTACACAAATAGCATCTATTGGTTGATGCTATCTGTGGCTAATATGCTAAGTGTCTGAGTGTCTGACCAGTCACTATGACAGGCACTGACTATCAGGGGGCAGATACTCAACACAGGAGCTGTTGTGATGTACACTGACCATTTACAGAGAAACAGCACCACAGATCTGGTGCCCACAAAGCAACACTCAGTTTCCCACAAGTGGAACTCAGGCCCCACCACCACCCTGAGTGATACCCATCAAATCACAACTGATGCTGCCGAGATACCATGTAGCAAAATCCAGCCTACAGCCCAGCCTACCCCAGAAACAGTTCCTGTGGGTTCTAGGTAACAACATCACAAAGCAATGCCAGGGTTTCTCTCCCTAGCAACTAGCCTCCTTATAGTTTCTTCATCCCAGGAACACAAATTGCTTTTATCCAGGTGGAAACATTGTACACTTTAACCAAATATCTGTGAAGCATTTTCCCATGCCTTATCTCATTTGGTCCTCACAGAAGTCCTAGAGCAGGTAGATAGGAGACCAGTGGAATCCTGTTTTCTTTTCATTTGCCAGAACACAGAGATTTAGAAAGCTTAGAAACTTGACTTGACTGAAAAGAAGTAAGAAATGGTGGACCTTGAAAATGACTTCAGGTTTGCTCACTATGCAGAATATAGTCAAATACAGCTGCAGTTAAATATTTTACCCTTTGTTCTCCCTGTGTGATCTATAATAATAAACTGCTTCATGTTGGTATTTACTGCTGTGTTGCTGATAATTACCTAAAAGAGAAGTTGGGTTGCTTCACTGACATAGAAAAAGTTTAGCTAAATCAGAAAGCAGGTCTAATTAAACAAGTTTATTATATCTATCTATCTATCTATATCTATATATCTATATATCTATATCTATATCTATATCTATATCTATATCTATATCTATATCTATATCTATCTATATCTAGATAGATATAGATATATATAAAAGCCCAGCAACCAGACCAGCTGAAGGACCAGAATGACTGGTGGCTATGATGCACACTGTGACAGCCAACCAGCCTGATCCAGATCCCAATTGGCCCCAACACTCCTACTGAGGGTGTGGCCAGCCACCAACCACCCATGGGCCCTCCCCCCTGCTGGCCCAGCCCAATAGGTCCCCATCGGGGCAGTCCAGCTGGACCCCATGCATGCATGAATTTTTGCATCGGGCCTCTAATATATAAGTTTACTCGCTCATGCGCAATACATATAAAGTTCCGGATGGCACCAATTGCACGCATGTGTTTCAATCTGTCATTATTTATTGTCAAATTGGTTAATACTATTATAAAGGGTGAAGAGTGATTTTAAAATATTTCTTCTAATTAATTTGCTTTCTGCATGCACAGATATGTGCACTGGGTCATTAGTTGGATAATATGTGAAAAAGTGTTTGAATGAACTAACAAAATTTGGAAGGTTCTGTGGTGCCTGTAGGAGACATATTTAGCCTTTTTCTGGAGACTATGAGAAGAATACTTAAAAGATACGGTTAGTTATACATTGCAAACCCTAATTGAAGAAGAGTGGATTCCATTTGTTTTATTATTATTCCTCATTTAAGAGCCTGGTGAAAGCATTTCTTTTTTTCAAATATGATGTAACAAGTAGCCGCATTCAGTCTTCTACTTCACTCATATTCTTGGGAAGGTCTCTGATAATTTTTTAAAATATATTTTATTGATATTTGATAGAGAGGAAGGGAGAGGGATAGAGAATTAGAAACATCAATGAGAGAGAACATCAATCAACTGCCTCCTGCACACCCTCTACTGGGACGTGCCTGCAAGGAAGGTACATTCCCTTGACCGGAATTGAACTTGGGACCCTTCAGTCCACAGGCCGATGCTCTAGCCACTGATCCAACCAATTAGGGCAGTAGTCAGCAAACTGCAACTCACAAGCCACATGAGGGTCACGAGCCTTGTTTTGCCGCTCTGTTGAATAATGACTTTGCCAACCACTGCTTTAGGGAAAAACACTTAAAAAACATTTTAATAATGTACTAATGTCTTTAACCTGAAGTCAAAACTTCTGGGTAAGGGTGATGCCTTATGCAGTAGTCCGCAAACTCATTAGTCAGCAGAGCGGCAAACTGTGGCTTGTGAGCTGCAGCTTGCCAACCACTTGTTTAGGGCTCTGATCCTTTCTTTTAACTGCTTTTTCTTGCCTCATGTCCATCCAGACTGGGCTGTCATAATAAGTCCTTATTGCTCTTTACACAAAATGTCTGTCTATAAATGGGTCAATAATTTGCAAGTGCCCATTTCAGGAGTTTCTTTTTTATCATTAGATCTTCACTGATGCCATTTTTACTGATTATCCTGTGAATGACTATGGCTGCTGCAGCTTTGCCTCAATCTACATTCTGTTATGAGTGATTATTTTTCCCTAAATCTCTGTGTCCAAAGTCACAGATCTACTTAACACCAAAATATATGCTTTTGTTTCCCATTATATCATGCTATTTAGTGGCATTATATATCCTGTCACTAATCTTTATTTTTTTTAACTTAACTTGAAGGGGAAGCAATATGTAAATTTACTAAATAAAGCTCTTACTGGGGGCCAGGATATATATTAAGTAAATAATAACTCATTATCATATAACCCTTTATCCCCACTTAATCCTGAGTTAGGTATTGCTATGCTCACTTTTCTGCTGAAAAAATAAGTGAGGAGAAAACTTACATACCTAGCCAAGGCTCTCACAGTTTACTAAATCAGTGAAGGTGCAATTCACCCCTATCTATGTATGTATAAACCCTTAAGTGACCTTTAAGATGGAATGACCATTATGATGGAATGACCTGTTGTTATAATATGAACTGATCACTGGGGGAAGATGCTCAATGTAGGAACTTCCCCCAGCCTGCAGGCCCGCCCCGATTGATGATGGGGCCTGCTGGCCAATTTCTTGGGTCCCTCCTCCTGGTCCTTCCCCCATCAATAAGGCCCCTATTGGCCCATTGCCCACTGGCCAAGGTGGCGGTTGGCCCCTTCCTCTGGCCAGCAGATCCTGATTGCCTGATTGGGACAGGGCCCTGGGCTGGGATGGGGAACTAGGAGAGGATGGTGGTGGACTCAGGAGGTGAGGGAGGAGGAGATGAGGAGGCAGGGAGAGAGAGAAGCTGGGAAGGGAGGATACCTGATTGCCAGCCAGGCATAGGGACCCCACCTGTGCATGAATTTCTGCACTAGGCCTCCTTTGTATAAGACTACAAAGTCTACCTTATGTTCAAATAATTATACTGCCATCACTATTCCCAATGAAAAGGCTGAACATTTCAAAATAACCCTGCCAAAACTCTAGTGCCTACCT
Organism: Antrozous pallidus; assembly: GCA_027563665.1. NCBI lineage: Eukaryota > Metazoa > Chordata > Mammalia > Chiroptera > Vespertilionidae > Antrozous > Antrozous pallidus. The sequence continues at coordinate 50,984,629 of CM050520.1, read as the reverse complement.
GTACTTGTCTTTAGACACTTATTCTACTGTACTTTTTCCTTTTTATGATTTTTGAACACGTTTAGTGCTTATTTTTCAGAAAATTATGAAGGATGTATTATTTCCTCCCTAGATGTGTTTATGATACAATCAATCACATTTCATTTGGTAAACATGTATTGAGAATTGCCTGCATACCAAGCAAATCATCAAGTAATGAGTGGAGATAGATGAATGAGGCATGGTTCTGCCTCCGGAAAAACTCATATCCTACCGAGAGACACAGTCATTAAAGCAATTAATTATGATCCATACAGTAGTTGAAATAAAAATACCCCAGTGTAGGAAAACAGAAAAGAATTAATTTTTCTAGGAGGAGCTGGGAAATCCTTTATGGAGTAGATGTTATTTATATGTCCACTGAGGGGTAGGTTAGAAGTTCACCAAATGCTTTTTATACCAAGTGGCTTAGTAGCAAGGTATAGCTATGTGAAGTGTCAGCGGTATTTAGGCATCATCACTGGCCCCATGGTGACCATGTTGTTTGTGTGTAAAGAAAGAGAGAGGGTGTGGTGACTGAGAATGATGACACAGATATGCCAGGGCATGTCTTACACTGGCACATGTACAAGTTTAGCCTTAACAAAAGCCTAATGAGATCTCTGCCACTTCACACCTGTTAAGATGGTTATTCTAAAATAAATAAATAAATAAAATAAAAATAAAACAAAACAAAAAAAAAGAGATAAGTGTTAGTGAGGATATGGAGATAAGGGAACTCTTGTACACAGATGGTAGAAATTACAATTAGTAGAGTCGTTATGGAAAACATGATGAGGTTCTTAAAAAATAAAAAAAAAATAGGACTACCATATGATCTAGCAATCTCACCTCTGAGTATATATCAAAAGGAAATAAAATTACTGTTTCAAAGAGATATCTGAACTCCCATGTTCATGGCAGCATTATTTATATAAGCCAAGGTATGGAAACAACCTAAATGTCCAACTGCAAATGAATGGATAAAGAAAATAACATACATACATGCGCGCACGCACACCACACACACACACACACACACACACACACACACACACACACACAGAGTAAAATATTATTCAATAGTAAAAAGGAGATTTTGCTATTTGTGACATCACAGATGAACCTGGAGAGCATTGTGCTAAGTGAAATAAGCCAAGTAGAGGGAGAAAAATAATGTGTTGTATCAGTTATACATAGATCATTTTTTAAGTTAAAGATATAGAAATAGAAAGTAACATGATGAGTATCAGCAGCTTGAAGGAAGGGAAACTAGGGAGATGTTTGTCAAAAGGTACAAAATTTCAGTTATGAGTAAGTTCTGAAGATTTAATGTATAGCATAGTGGTTATAGTTACTATGTATTATGTACTTGAGAGAGAGAGATTTTAAGCATTCTCACTAGGCAGACACAAAAGATAATTTTGTAAGATGAGGGCTGCTTGTGGTAAATATTTTATGATATACATCAACTCATCACATTGTACACTTTCAATATACACAATTTTATTTATCAAATTTGCCTCAATAAAGCTAGAAAAAAATGTTCAGGCTTTACTTGGAAGACAACAAGGAAGCCCTGGGAGGTTTATAACGCAAAGGGAACCTGTAAAAAAGTTAAACATATAATGTAAGACACACAAGCTCTTGTCCCTGTACATATTCTAGAAATATAAAATTACATGCTACAGAAAACTAAGGAAACATTCCCCCACCCACATCACACCCCAGACATGACAACCTTTTCCTCTTTGCCCACATTGTGGATGCTTTGTGTTAGATTTATACCACCTGGAAGAGGCAAACATTTTGTTCACCAGAGAAGAAAAGTCTTGCCAGAATCCATAAATTTTCCATCTTGTTCTCTTCTTGACTTCCCTCTCCCCCAATATAGACCATTGTAGTCACTGAGCTAAAATTGAAGCAGTACATTAAAGCCTTTAAGAGAATGGGTTTTATAGCTTAGCTGCATGAATTTATGTCCTGGCTACATTGCTTATTAGTTGTTTGAGCTTGGGAAAGTCCTGTGGCTTCTCAGAACATCTTTTTCTCATCTATAAAATGGAGTTAATAATCTAATCTATGGTGGGGTTGTAAAAATTAAAGTAGTTAAGAAATGTAAAGTACTGTGAATAGTGCCTGGCACAGAGTACAGGAAGACTATGGAGATATTCAGGTTCAATGCCAGAACACCTCAATAAAGAAAATATTGCAATAACGCAAGTCAACAATTTTTTTTGGTTTCCTATTGCATGTAAAATTGCTAACAAAGTTTAACCATCATCTGAGCCTCCAGTGAGTTATAATATTTTTGCTGGTGTAGGGTCTTGCCTTGATGCTAATAGCTGATAATTGATCATGTGGTGGTTGCTGAAAGTTGGAGTGGCTGCAGCAATTTCATATACTAAGACAGCAATAAATTTTGCCTCCGTGATTGACTCTTCCTTTCACAAATGATTTCTCTATAGCATATGTTATTGTTTGATATCATTTTACCCACAGTAGTATTTATTTCAAAATCTTTTCAAACCCTGTCACTGCTTTATCAACTAAGCTAATATGATATTCCAAGTTTATCTGTTATCATTTTAATAATCATCACAGCATTTTTACCAGGAGTGGATTCCATCTCAAGAAAGAATTTTCTTTGCTTCTGCATAAGAAGTGACTCCTCATCAGTTAAAGTTTTATCATGAGGTTATAGCAATTTAGTCATATTCTCAGATCATACTTCTAATACTAATTATCTTGTGATTTCTACCATATCTGCACCTACTTCTTCACATTGAAGTCATGGAGCCCTCAAAGCCATTGATGGGGATTGGAATCAAGTTTTTTTCAATTTCCTGTTAATGGTGATATTTTGACTTCTTCCCAGGAATCACAAATGTTCTCAATGGTATCTAGAATAAGAACTGCCTTCCAGAATATTTCAAATTTAACTTGCTCAGATTCATCAGAGGAATCACTGTCTTTGTCGTTTACTGCCTTATAAAATGTATTTCTTAGATAATAAAACTTGAAAGTTGAAATTACTCCTTGATCCATGGGCTACATGATGGATATTGTGTTAGCAGGCATGAAAACAACATTGATCTCATTTTACATCTCCATGAGAGCTCATGAGTGACCAGATGCATTGTCAATGAGCAATACTATTTTGAAAGCATTTTTTTTTCTTCTGAGCAATAAGTCTAAACAACGGGGTTAAAATATTCAGTAACCATATTGTAAACAGATGTGCTGTCATTCAGGCTTTGTTGTTTCATTTATAGAGTACAGGCAGATTGGTCATAGCATGACTCTTAAAGGTCATAAGATAGTCAGAATGGCAAAAGAGCACTGGCTTTAACTTAAAGTGACCAACAAGAGACTTAATCTGTCCTTTGGATCTTTGAACCCAGCCATTTTCTTCTCCTCTCTAGCTCTGAAAGTCCTGGATGTCATCTTCTCCTAATATAAAGCATTTCATCTCATTGAAAACCTGTTCTTTAGTCTATTTAACTAATTTACTCAGCTATATCTGCTGGATAACTTTCTGTAGCTTCCACATCAGCACTGGCTGCTTCACCTTTTACATTTATGTAATAGAGACAGCTTCTTAAACCTCATGAACCAATCTCTGCCAGCTTCAAACTTTTCCTCTGCAACTGCCTCACCTCTTTCAGCCTTTATACAATTAAAAAGAGTTAGGACCTTGCCATGGACTAGGCTTTGGCTTAAGGAGCTGTTGTGGCTTTTTTAAGTCTTCTATCCAGACCACTACACTTTCTCCATAATAGAAATAAAACAGTTTCACTTTCTTGACATCCATATGGTCCCTGAATGATAGCACTTTTAATTTACTTCAAGAGCTTTTCCTTTGAATTCACAACTTGATTGCATAAGGCTAGCTTTTGGCCAATCTTGGCTTTCAAGATGCCTTCCTCATTAAGCCAAATTATTTCTGGCCTTTGATTTAAAATGAAAAATTCTTTTCATTCGAACACTTAAAAGGCATTGTAGAGTAATTAATTGGCCCAATTTCAAAATTGTTGCATCACAGGTAACAAGGAGGCCCTAGATGAGGGAGATGGGAGAGCATCCAGTTGATGGAGCAGTTAAACACAAATAACATTGAGTGATTAAGTTCACTGTCTTATGTAGATATGGTTTATGCCTGTATGTGCTCAGTGAGTATTATTATTCTGGTATGCAAACTTATTATGGATTACAAAATGCTGAACTATTATAATCTCTACTGAGAAGATTCATGTAAACAAAATTGGTGATTGAAATATGACTCTCATACTGAAGCCAGTGTTTGAGCTACTCCCCAACAAGGCAGATTAGTGATATTTAGGGAGTATGTACCATATGCTGAGTGCATTTTATATGCATTATGTCATCTACCCTCACAACAAGAAAGCTATGGATACATATATATTTAGTTATATGCTACATCATCTTTCTTTCATTAAAAAGAAAATCGAGACTGAGTTTAAGCCTCTTATACATTGTTACACAAGTAGGAAGTATTGAGATGAAGATTCCAAACAAATTCATTGTTTTTTCACTGCATTACAGTGTTGTTGTTTTTATAGTTAAAGAGGTCAAGTTAATATTTTTTTTCTTTTTTGGTCAAAAAGTTTATAGAACTGGTGGCGCGCACGCACACGCACACACACACACACACACACACACACACACACACACATCCTGCTTTGTACTATTTCTATAATTTGTGCTTCTTATAGTTATACTAGAGGCTCAGTGTATGAAATTTGTGTATGGGGAATATGTCCCTAGGCCAGCCTGCATCTTCTCCAATCTGGGACACCTTGAGGGATGTCCAGCCACCTGTTTAGGCCCAATCCCAGTGACTGGACATTCCTCTCACAATCCAGTTATGCTGGCTCTAAACTGCCCTTCCCTGCAGGCCTGGTCCCCCCCAACTGTCCTCACTCCAGGCCTGGTCTCCCCCACCCCAACAACCCTTCCCTGCTGGCCTGGTCCCCCCCCCCCCAACTGCCCTTCCCTGCAGGCTTGATTTCTCCAACTGCACTCTCCTGCTGGCTGATCTCCCCCCACACACACAATGGCCCTGCCCTGCTTGTCTGGTGTCCCCCAACTACCCTCCTCTGCTGGCCCAGTTACCCCTAACTTCCCACAACTGCCCTTCCATGCAGGCCATCTTGTGGTGGACATCTTGTGTCCACATGGGGCAGCCATCTTTGATCACATGGGGGTGGACATCTTGTATCTTGATGTGATGGTCAATTTGGATATTACTCTTTTATTAGATAGGATAACATCTGTTTCTAAACTATTTTACACATCCTATTACATTTGTTTCTCATAGAAACATGTATATTGTTATTGCATTTTATACATGGTAACACTGAGAAACAAATATTTAGCCCTGTCTTTTGTGTTATATTGCTCCAAACTGAGACTTCTGGGCAATAATTAACTCTTTCCAAGTCTATTTTGATGATAGGCTATGCTTCATCACTACTGCAGCCTTTGCTCTCTTAGTATTTTATAGCAATATTCCACATAGACACAATCTTGTTTGCTAAGGGCTCTAGGCTTTATAACAGGAAGATCTACCTCTCAATATGAACCTGAATAGCATAGATGAATATGACATAAAAGTGATAGAAACATTATTTGGATAAAACTCATAAAAAAAAAACACTAAGATGCTCAATAGGCATCAGGTTTTCACCTCATGAGGCAAGCTTGAGATAGGACTCATGATATTTGATGGGCTTATAATAAGGGATAGTTGAGTTTCATCTTATACATAATTATCAAGCACTTCAAACCTATAGGGTCAAGGTCTACATGCTTACATTAAGGAAGGGGAATATGCATTTCACAATGTCAATTATCTAGAGCACTATAGAATTCACCTTTTATGATATACATTAAGAAGAAAACCATTTGGGCTATAAAAAGCGACTGATGAGACTAAAAGCCACATAGTCAATATCTAACTCTCATTTATCTCCCATATCAGGCATACCTATGTTGTATGGATAAACCAATGTAACATAAATCTGTACAACATGTACATAATTATTCTTATAAGTTTACTAAATTAGATGTCTTCTGTCATAAACCTAAATCACCAATATAGTATCATCTAATAATATAAATATATGATTTACATGGTTTCAATATAGTGTGGCTTTTACTTTATTCAAAATTCAAACCAAAATGACTTTAATGCAAATTATGTTTAATATTTAATTTATTTTAATGAAATTCTCATAAATATTTATTAAATGGGCATATTTTAGATACATTGGCTAAATAAAATGTTCATCTATTCATTCAGCTAATATGTCCATGTTTATTTTGTAATTTCTACTACATCTAAGTACCTAATTTATGCCATAAATTATGTTTTTGTTTAATTCTCTAAAAAAAGATAAAGTTAAGTGTATACTATACCCAATTTACAAGTGAATTAACCACTTTCCAGTAAAGTTTAGTTTTTCTTATCATAATTAAAAGTTGCTAGTATCCAATATATGATGGCAGTGATTATATATATATATATATATATATATATATTTATATATCCATCCATTATGAGATGATAGAAATGTTAATAACAATTTAGGCAAACTGACAGAAAACCCCCTCAGAGATGCAGCTTCTAACATGGATATTTTTTAAGACATAAAATCAGTCTGTGAACTTACTAAATAATAAAGACCTGGAAAACATTGGAATTAAAGAAGAGAGGGAGCTTTCTCTGACTAACTCATGCATTTTAAACATTTTCATCTCAGCTCTTTATTCATAAAATACTTTTAATTGTTTACTATATGCTAAACACTTTCTACAAAAAAACTGGAATATAATAGACATATATTAGAGATTAAAATGTTTCTTAAATGTCTGTCCTTTTGGAGATTATGTTATAGCAGGGGGACACAGACAATAAATACAATTAATAAATATGTTCTCCAGCACAATAGGTTATTATAAGTGAGAGAGAGAGAGAGAGAGAGACAGAGAGAGAGAGACAGACAGACAGAGAGAGAGAAGAACAGTTCAGTTTCCTGAGACAGGAGCAGGTCAGGGAATGAGTAGTACCTGTAACTAAAATGGTCTAAGTAGTTTCTACTGAAAAATTACGTTAGAGCAGACTTTCAGGCTGTGAAGGAAGACCCACAGAGGCTATTGTGGGAACAATGTTCTAGGCAGAGAGAACAGCCACTGCAAAAGCCTCCAAGTTGGGTTCATTTTGGCATAGGTTCTAGCAAACAAGGAGATCTCAGTATGTTGAGGGGAGTGTAGTGAATGAGTTTAAATCGATAAGTGACAGGAAATCAAAATAAAAACAAACTTGTAGGCAAGGCAGGAACTCTTTCTTCTGAGTTGGAAGTAGGGAGACCCTGGAGAGTGCAGGGAGATCTGATTTATGTTTTAAAAGGTTCATTCTGACTGCAAATTTAAGACTAGGCTGCACGGAGGCAAGGGTGAAAGGAGGACAATTTGAGTAGTCAGGCAAGAAATGAAAGAGAGTCTAGTGGAAGTGAGAAAGATGGTCAGATTCTGAATATATTTTGCAAATAAAGGCAACAGCATTTCTTTATAGACTGAAGTGGGTGCAATTGAAATAGAGGGACAATGATAAATTTTATCTATCTATCTATCATCTATCTATCTATCTATCTATCTATCTATCTATCTATCTATCTATCTATCATCTACTTACCTACCTATCTACCTACCTATCTAATCTATCATCCTAAGCAACTTTTCCAATCAAGAATAAGAGTTTAGTTTGGGGCATGTTAGCTTTGTGATGGTTGTCAAATGTCAGTGTAGGTGCTTAGTAGATGGCTGGATATATGAGTTAGCAGTTCAGAAGAGGGTTCTAGGCTGAAATAATAAATTATAAATTCATTGCCTATGAATAGCATTTAAAGCCATGAGCCTAGAGAAGATCACCAAGGAAATCAGAGCAGATAAAGAAGGTATGTAAAGTACAGTATAGGAAATATAGTCAGTAATATTGCTGGGCTGAGGGAAACCCGACCCAGTGCACAAATTTTGTGCACTGGCCCTCTAGTATTGTAATAACTGTGTATACTGCCGAGTGGGTATTGGAAATATCGTGGGGAACACTTTGTAAAGTATATGATTGTCTAACCATTATGCAATATACCTGAAAGTTATGCAAACGTAACATTGAAAGTCAACCATAAATGAGAAAAAAAGAAGACCAATGACTAAGCCCAGAGATAGTTTATTCTTAAGAGGTCAAAATGAGAACGCAAAAAATAAGGTAGGAGGAAGAGAATGCATGATATTATTATGAATGATACAGTGATTAACTATTTCAAATGGGGCTGATAGTTCATGGAAGATAAAAGGACAGAGATTGACCACTGCATTTTGCAACAAATATTTATTTAAGCTTTTGTGGCAGCATGATAAGGATAGTTATCCATTTGAGCTAGTTTAAAACTGAGAAAAGTGTGAAATATAGGCCAAGGTAATTCTTTCAATGAATTTAAATATAAAAGAAAAGTAAGAATTGGAGTACTAGCTGAAAAATGGGTTCCAAAGGATTGTTTCATTAGGAAATAAATACAAATAAAAAGTAATGTCAATGTGAGTAGCCTAATATAAAGAGAAAAGAATGATGATTTAAGAGATAGAAAAACTGCTGGGGAAATGAATGGATTGGGGATGTGTGAGTATGTCTGACCATAATAAATGCTAACCTGATGACCATAATTATCATTTAAAGTGAGACTAACCAGTCTGTTTTGTTTTATTTTCTCTAGCCACAGTTAGCTGCCAGGTATAGGCACAGAATATGTCCAGAGTTGGATTTAACTTGTGTTTTGCCAAATGAAATCTGCAAACAATGAGAGGGTTCAAAAATTTAAACTTTTATTCAAAGAAGTGATTAACATGTTTGTCATGGAATTGAAGCTGTATAAGGAAGATATTTAGGACTTCAAATGGGCAAGGGACAAATATGAGATGGTTAGATAAAGGAATAGGAGGTCCTGGTGAAGTAAAAGGATTATTGGCATTAGAAGTACTATAGGAAGTAAGCTGGAATGTTAGGCAATGGTGTCGGAAAATGAGATGCATTAATTTGAGGTTTTCAATTACAGTAAATAAGGTTTATGGGGGTAGAAAGGGTCAAGGTAGAGTGGAAAGACATTTTTGGAGAAGATGGTTGAGGTCATAGAGATGTGAAGCTAAGAGTAGATCAGAGTTTTTGAAATATTATCTATCTACATCTATATTAAAATATCCATGTACTAAGACAGTGTAATATTGGAATGAATGACAATGAACCAGGAAATAAGGGTGGTGGGGTCTGAAGCTATAGGTTTTCAGGGAGTCTGGTAGCCATGTATACATAAATGTATCTTGACCAGCTTTCTGGGGAACACATCTAAGGAACAAAACAAAATAGCCCTAATTTTTAGTTAATGTCAATTTCCATGATGGAACATGCACAATGGTGACACACAGCTACTAACAGAATATTACCAAACATAGAGTTGAAAAGATATGTATATAATCACCCCTCCTGAGTAGATTTAAGCCAGGTCCAGTGCATCCCTGGAGTACAGAGTGGGAATGATGTGGAAATGCTGATAAAAGGAAGAAAGACACTAATCCCGATTATGAGCTTAGTGGTGAAAGGCCCATGTGAGATCAAAAAGGTCTCCACTTATAAGAGCTGGATGGGAAGCAGAAGCCAGGGGGGCGGGGTTGTTTGAGGAGAAGTCAGTATTCTATTAAAGCAAAAAGTTGAAGGAAATATTCAGAGAGGAGTTTAAAGATAAAGGAGATTTAGCTGATGATAAGAGTCTGAATTCCAATGGTTTCAGTAGAGGTATTTAAAGATAAGAAAGGGAATGCAGCAAGAGATTCTGCTTTATGGAGGTGAGAGAGTGGGATAGATGAGAGAGTGGAGATAGGCATGTAGGACTTCTTACACTGGAGGACAAAAACCGTGATAGAAGGCATCAGGAGATGAGTTCTGTTAGACTCAAATCTGAATGGCAGTGAGGCTGCATTAGTGATTCCACAGGGTGTATGACTGGGATGGAGTGTCCTCAGTCCCAGTAGGCGGGGGCACTGTTTACTCCCACTGATGGAGTTGAGGATATCTGAAGAGGTCAGTTACTCAGAGGGCATGGGCACTCTCCTATATCTTAAACATCCTCATGATCCAGGGACCCTTCCTTACTTAATTCAGTAGGTGGAGTTATATCTCTGTCCTTTGTGCTCCTCAACCCATTGTATATCTCCAGAATTGCTCTCAAATCATCTTGTTATACATTTTAAAACATGTCTTACCTTTGCTCCAACATGACTGAAGTCCTAGAGAGCAAGAAGCCCTTCAGTTATCTCTGCTTTCATAAGTCTACATCAATCCCTAACACAAGCCTAAAACACAGTAGCCTGCACAGAAAGTTAAGGAGAATCACTGCAGTAATAATATTTATCATTTATTAAGATTGTATTATGCCCTGAGTTCTGTGCTAGGACTTCATAAGCATCATCATGTAATCCTCATGACAAGCCTATTTTATCCCCCATTTGCAGAATAGAAATTGCAGCTCAGTAAATTAAGGCATTTGCCTAAAGTGAAAAACTTTTTTAAAAAGTCAGAACCAATGTTATTTTGATTCAAGATTAAGAATTCAGCTTTTTTTAAAATTAACTAAATTCTAAACAAGTTAACTATGTCCATATGTAAATAAAAAGTCAGAGTTTCAACAGTGAGATTTGCAGTGAGTTTAATGGTTCTGACCATACTCTGAGATTCTCAAGCAGGATCAGGCTTAGTATTTGTAATCATTAAAGGCACCTGAACTGACAGGTTTACATAGAACCAGGAACAGTCAAACTGAGAAGTCTGCCCGCTGGTTGCCACACATCTGGTGGGAAGGCAATTTGATAAATCAACCTAAAGATGAGCCAGATGTTAGCCTAAATCAGGGAGAGTGACAGACACTTAGCAAGCAGAAAGAATAAGATGCTGGTATTCAAACGCTAATGCATTGTTGCAAAATGTTCATTGTAGATCTTGTTTAAGCCCAGAATGAAAAAATCAAATCAGTCTAGTTTAACAAAAATAATTGAGAACATACTGTGGGATATGCCAAAACTTATAGACATAATGTTTTAAGAGCTTTGGTCTCAGTCCTTTCAAAGGTCAGAGTTTAGCAGAGAAGATAAACATCATATAACTACATTATGATGAATGAATTGTTTTGATGGGGACATCAGTGTGGACATGAATGTCATGCACTATCATCAACTGATGTTGCATAAGAAATATTATCAAAAGAAAATAGATTTCATCTGAGCCTCAAAAATAAGAGTAAGAAGTTAGAGGTAGAAAAGCTAGGAAGGATCTTCCTGGTAAAACAAATAGCATGGGCAAAAGCAACTGCCATGAAGGATTTGGTAACTTTTCTGTTGTGTCTGGAATACTGGCTATGGGAATGGTGAATAAGGCACCGACAAAGGTATCCTGGGCCTTGCATATTAATCTAAGAGTACTTCAAAGTCAGTTTAAATCTTAAACTCTGTCAATTATGTACTTATTGAACTCCTCTGAGGGCTAAGTGTTGCTTAAATATGGGGAAGAATTCATCCAGGCAGAAAGTGATACATGTCTCTATACAATTAGTTTAGGTACAGTTTAGAAAGAAAAAAAAATAGAACACTTAGAAAACAAGTGGATTTCAAAGTATATATTCCTCAGTGGGAGTTCCAAGAAGGGCAACCCATTATGACTTGGAGTCATTCAGGAATCCTTCAATAATAACAGGCTTTTTTAATGAGCCCCCACAAGATGGGTAGAATTTGAATAACTCTACTTAAGGTTATGGTTTGTATAATGTCATCAGTTTAAGACCTCAGCATTTCCCCTTTCACTTCCATGTCCTTATAACTTTGTGACAGCCATAAAATAAAGATCAATAGCACAATTTTCACAGGGCAGTAGCTCACAAGGAGTTAAATTAATGTCATCAACAGTTAAGATACAACAGGAATTGGAATCTCAGGGCAGATCTAATTCCTCATTCAGGTGTTATTATTTCTTAAATATATTTTATTGACTTTTCACAGAGAGAGAGTTAGAGGGATAGAGAGTTAGAAACATTGATTCAGCTGTCTCTTGCACACTCTCTACTGGGAATGTGCCCGCAACCAAGGTACATGCCCTTGACTGGAATTGAACCTGGGACTCTTCAGTCCACAGGCTGACACTCTATCCAGTGAGCCAAACCGGTTAGGGCCTCATCCAGGCCCTAGGAAACCCCAGGGGAGGGGAGGGAGGGAGGGATGATTGGAGTAGAGTGAGGAAAACTCTCACAGGAGTCCAAGCTCCCATGGATACATGATGTGCAGATGAGTGACAGCAACCTTTGTTGAGAGATGCCCTGAATTCCCTGTGACTCAGAAAATGCCTGCAGGCAAGGCTGGGTGTTAGCCAACCACCCTGAAAGAATAATGGTTAAGGATATAAAATCAGCTTTATCTGTCCTCTCAATACGCTCTTACACAGACTCTCTCGCACAGACAAATTCCAAACCCAGTAGCAAATCTTGCCAAAACTGCAGGAAGGAGGGAACATCAATTTTGAAAACCTCACCTCACAGTCTTAGAAGATTTGGAGATTTTCTAACCCTGGTGACATATGCCTTGTTATAATAAGGATTGAATTGAATTCACCTCCTTATAGCCTACATTCCTAATTAACTAACTGCTTCTGGTATACATTCTAGGAATTATTTTGCAATGTAATGGGAGAGGAAACACGCACAGTACACTTTGCTGGGCATCATGTATGGTGCCTGTATATACATGGAAATGATTTGCATTTAACTCTCCAGCCTACCTCATGGCAGTCCTTGCTATCTGACTAGCATTGAAAAATGAGAAGTACACATGTGGGGAGTACTTGTGTACTTTTATTTTTGATTTTTTAAAAATATTTTATTGATTTTTTACAGAGTGGAAGGGAGAGGGATAGAAAGTCAGAAACATCGATGAGACATCGATCAGCTGCCTCTTGCACGCCCCCTACCGGGGATGTGCCCGCAGCCAAGGTACATGCCCTTGCCGGAATCGAACCCGGGACTCTTCAGTCCACAGTCCGATGCTCTATCCACTGAGCCAGACCGGTCTCGGCACTTGTGTACTTTTAAAAATGATAAATATCTAAGAACTTTACCTGCATGTAACCAATGTAACCCTGAAAAGTAGGTGCTCTTATTATTCCCATATGCACACAAGAGAAAATGTAAGCCCCAAAGGTCATTATGGCCAATAACCGCTAAAACATGAAAGATACACACACGCACACACACACACACACACACACACACACACACATATGCACACAATATTGTTTGAGATACCATATCCTACCCTGGTAGCTATATTTAGAACATTAACAGAGCAGAGCAGTTGGGAACAAAGGATTGGGAAGAGATTGACAGGCTACTTTTGTGTACCAGATATGAAGGCATGTGGTTCTCTTTATGACAAGGGAATAAATTCTGGTTTTTAAGTATCTGTTCATGAATAGATGCTGGATTGAGTTCAGGTTTTTTGGTGCAAATAGAATTTATCCTCCTCCTCCTCCTCCTCCTCCTCCTCCACCTTCTTCTCCACCTTCTTCTCCTCCTCCTCCTCCTCCTTCTCCTCCCCCTCCCCCTCCCCCTCCTCCCCCTCCCCCTCCCTCCCTCCTCCCCCTCCTCCTCCTCCTCCTCCTCCTCCTCCTCCTCCTCCTCCTCCTCCTCCTCCTCCTCCTCCTTCTTCTTCTTCTTCTTCTTCTTCTTCTTCTTCTTCTTCTTCTTCTTCTTCTTCTTCTTCGAGACATAAGAGTATAGGGAACCTTATCTGCCCAGCAATAGGGTACAATTAGCTAAGTATATTCTGAGGAAATCTGAGGCTGGAAAGGAAAATAAGAATCCCAGAATGCAGGGCCATCTAGGCAATGTAAACTTGCATGACATACTTCACCAATAGATGTGAGTGTGATTCTGGTCCTCAGTAATCCAGCATAAATAAGTATAAAATAGATGCATATTTCTTACTCTTGGCAGTGCCTTCATCTCAGAATACGTTCCTTCTTTCTTAGTCATATGAATAGATTGAACTGTGGCTGAAAATCCCAAATAAAAGTGGCTTGAGTGCAGTAGACTTTTTTGTTTTCCCTCTCACTTACATAGATGACAAGGACCTGGACACGTTCCATTTGGTCTTCAACAATATATGGTCTTTTACCCCAAGATACATTATTATGCCATATAGTGTCTGTAGTTCCAGCCATCACTTTCCCATTCCAGCTAAAAGAAAGTATTGCCCACAAAGGAATTCCATTATTTTAAAGGCATTTCTCAGAAATAACACATCTATATACAAATGAGGATGGCAAATACAGCATACATTCCAAAATGTTACCATTTTTTAAGATAGAAAACCTGAGGAACAGAGAAGTTAAATAATGTCACCAAAGCCATATAGCTAGCAAACGGCAGGGTTCACATTCATACCTAAACAATTTAGTAGCAAATTTCACTGACTTGAATGCTATTTCACATGCCTGTCTTCTGGTTATCTTAATATGGTTAACATTGGAATTACATTTGAAAGATGAAAAAGTACTGATCAGCTGAAGAAATGGGAGAAAAGCATATATCTGGGCAGGAGAGATGGCATGTACAAATGAATGATGGACTAGATGTGCTCCCCTATAAATTGGAAAATGCATCTCTTTCCTCACTGAGTTGTTTTGGATAATCAGTAAGGTAACATGGGTAAGAGCACATGTCTGAGGGCCTAGAATGGTGAAAACACTCACTGAAATTGTGTTCAGACCAAAAGCTAAAAGTATGTCTGCAAAATATTACACAAGAGCCTTATGGGATACACTAACCTTCTGTTAGGGGACAGCATAATTGAGGTTGTGTTAATGATGTAAGTGTTGATTTTACCAGAGCATTTGATGCAATCTCTTGTAAAAATTAATTGCAGACTTAATTCCAAGTGTCTTCAACCTGGATTGAAAGGTGGCTGGAGGAAAACAATGATATGTTAATTGTAGAAAGATGTCTAAGTGGAAGACGACAATGATTTTTAATTGTGTTCCTTATTATTAGAAATCATCTGTGTGCGTGACAGCACAAAGTTTTCATTGCTAAAATCTAAGGATACAAACAGGAAGACTTTTCACTACCTCTAGCTAACATTAATCCACCTGAGCAAATTTATTAACCCTAGGGTTTAATC
The DNA here is from genome assembly GCA_027563665.1 of Antrozous pallidus. Taxonomy (NCBI): domain Eukaryota; kingdom Metazoa; phylum Chordata; class Mammalia; order Chiroptera; family Vespertilionidae; genus Antrozous; species Antrozous pallidus. The sequence continues at coordinate 50,969,320 of CM050520.1, read as the reverse complement.
CATTTCCATCTCTGCACTGTATCAATGTTAGCCATACAAATAGGCATACAAGCCTAGAAGCTTAACCTGTCACAAAGAGCAGTGTGTTCAGCTCAATTATTTCATAGATGACCTTATGTGAGTTCCCAAAAATATGTAAACAACTTCTGAAACATCACATGGGAGTCATTTAGGTTGAGACAATAGGTTAGTCTTTGGATCTTTGAATTATAGACAACTTAAGAGATCCTGGACCCGAAATGAAGATATTCTTACTATAGTCCATAACTCTTTGAATGCTTCCAAAACAAAAAGCCAAAAGAGCCACAAGGACATGAAAGAAACATGAATACTCAGCATAAAATAATATTAAGGAACATATATTTGAATTTTCTTTAACTGTATCCCTATGAAACTTTAAATACCCCCTTTATTTCACACATATTTCAATTCATTGTAGTTATCTACCTTATTTCTTGCTGCCCTTCCCTTCTGTTCTGGTTGTCTTCAACTCTCTACATCCACCATTGCTGTGTGCTTTTACTCTGTTCTGCTCTGATTCCCAGAAGACTTACTAGTATCCTTCTCCCTTGTCCTCTGATCCAATTGGAATGTGGTTAAGTCAATGGAAAGCACTGGGAGAATGTGAAAGGCAGGAAGAGAGTGAGGTTGCATCACCATGGTTACCAGCATTCCTCTACTGAAGGCTACATATCCTCAGGCAGCCCTCTCCATGTAGCCAACCTTTCCTGGTTCTAGTGGTGTGTCCACCACTTGTTTATTTATGAGTGCTATTTGTTGGATACTGGAATGCTCTAAAAAATTTCAGAAGAAGTTAGTCTATATTTTATAGACTTAAGTAAAGCCTTTAACCGCATCAATTATGAAAAGTTATGGATTGCTTTGAAAGCAATGGGCATGTCTCAGCACTTGATTGTCCTGATGTGTAACCTATATTGTGGGTGGGAATCCAATGTCAAATAGAATATGGAGATAGAGTGATTTACTGTAGGCAAAGGTGTCAGACAAGAGTGTATTTTATCTCCCAATTTGTTTATATGCAGAACATATACAAAAATAAACATTGAGATAAATGTGAAGTATACATACATTTAAGAACGATTAATGAAAGCAAGTAAGATAATTATTTCCAACTCATTTATTCTTTACCATGATCAAGAGTGGCCCAAGTCTGTGCTGGCAGCTCAGGCCACAGGGTGAGAACCCACCCTGTACAAGATAACCTTCCATCACAGGCTGCGTACAAGTGCATACACACACACACAAACACACACACACACACACACACACACACACACACAGTCATTCAGTCTGAAAGAGTTTAGACATGCCATTTCACCTAAGGTGCACATCTTTGGGATATAGGAAGAAAGGAGAGGATACCAAGAAAAATCCACACAGACATGGGGAGAATGTGACCTTGGCAGGGAATTCATTTTTTTCTCATCAACATTACAACAAACAACATCAAATGAAAAGTTATTCAAGGTTGTACTCTTCATTTTGTCCAAATTATTTGATCCTGAAACTACATCTGGGTACTGGTTCTTGTATTAATTCCAAAAAATAAAAACATTCCTGGGATATATATTGTACTTTCTAGGGCTTTGTAAAGGACAAGTGACTCTTCTAAGCTTACTTTCTGAGACAAAACATCAAGCCATTTATCAAGTATGTGACCACTGGAAAGAGCCAGAAAGAGTGCCTTACATTGTGGAACTGAATTGACAATGTTGGAAAGGACACTTATCTCTGTAATGAAAACCTGAAGGGGACTAAAAGGAGCATATATAGTAGCACCCTGTTATCCATGGTTTTGCTTTCCATGGTTTCAGTTACCCATGGTCAATGCAATCTAAAATTCCAGAAGTAATCAATTAATGGATTTTAAAATACATTTTGCTCTGTGTGGTGTGATGAAATCCCACACTGCCAATTTCAATCCTACCCAGGGCATGAATATTCTCTTTTTTCCAGTGAATCCATAATGTCTATACTACCTGCTCATTAGACACTTAGTAGCCATCAGGGGTTATAAATCTACTGTGACAGTATCACCACATGTGTGTTCAAGTAACCCTCGTAGTGGCCTAATTCTAGGTGAGTGCCTACATCATTCACCTCACCTCATTTCATCATGCAAGCATTGTTCATCTCACATTATAACAAGGGTGAATGTAGTATAATGAGATATTTTAAGAGAGAAAGAGATAATATTTACATAACTTTTATTATAGTATTAGAGGCCAGTGCATGATTTGTGTACCAGTGGAGTCCCTCAGCCTGGCCTACACCCTCTCACAATTCAGGACGACACAGGAGATGTCAGAGAGTCAGTTTCAGCCTGATCCATGCAGGCCAGGCCAAGAGACCCAGCCAGTGCATGTAATCTGTGCACCAGATCTCTAGTATGCATATAAGATCTTTGGTTAATATTTTCCCACCATCCCCCCAGCAGCAACCTAACCCATGGCTGATTCCAAGAGAAATCAGGCTCCCTCTTCTATTGGTCAGAGCGTCTGCCCCATGGTCGTCATTGTGCCTCATGTTGGAACAGTTAGTCAGCTTAGGCATATATATATATATATATATATATATATATATATATATATATATAATAATTATTCTGTTTTATTATTGGTTATTGTTAATGTACTGTGCTTAATTTATAATTAAACTTTATGGTAGGTATGTATAGAAAAAAATCACAGGATATATCGGGTTTTATACTATTCACAGTTTCAGGTATCTACTAGGGGTCTTAGAACACATTCCCCACAGAAAAAGGAAATTGCTATATAAATTTCAGAGTGAGAAGCTTCTATTAGTTGTTTTAAATGGTATATGTGGCCGAAACCATTTTGCTCAGTGGATAGAGCATTGGCCTGTGAACTGAAAGGTCCCAGGTTTTATTCTGGTCAAGGGCATGTACCTTGGCTGCGGGCACATCCCCAGGATGGGGTGTGCAGGAAGCAGCTGATCGATGTTTCTCTCTCATTGATGTTTCTGACTTTCTATCCCTCTCCCTTCCTCTCTGAAAAAAAAAATCAATAAAATGTATTTTAAAAGTAAAAAAAAAAATAAATGGTATATGAATAAGGAAAAATTTTGTAACAGTCTGAGCAGAATATTATAGAGGGAGAGAAGCTTGATGGCTTAGAAAGAGCCTCAAACTTGAACTCAGGACACTTGGTAGGTGGATTTATTTAAGAAATTCATTTAATGTTATTTTGGTCCACAGTGTACCACCTCTGCTTGAAATGTTAATGTGGCCAACTCAAGGATTAGGTCTATTCCTCATTCAATTTAGTATTTGGGTACTAAGCTTTCTATATAGAGCATGAAATAAATACCATACATTTTGAGTGGCATAGAACTATTTTGCTATGATAAAAAATAAAAGAGTAACATGACTAATAACTTAAGTGCTATACGTGTGGTTTAAGTACTCAATCATTTCATGATAAGGTATTAGGAAATAGAAAAAAACTAAAATAATTCTTCAAAGGTAAGGAATTTCTTTTGAAACACATACAAGATGGTTGCTATGAATCATAGTCTTGGATTTAAATATTGGATGGTATTGGGAAAGTTCCAACCCTCCTTCTCTCACTTTCTTTAAATCTTTAAAATGGGGATAATAATAATGCTCCTGTTTTAGGATTGTGTCAATTAGATTACTTAAATTGCAAAGCATATAAATATGGTGCTTAATAAATGGTAAACAATAAATATTAGTTCATACTATCAGAAAAGCCATCACCATTGTAATTATTTTTATAAATCATCCTACTAATTTTAAGAATGATGAAGTAACTAATTTTATTGGGAATATACCATATGCTGAATCTCATACTCTGTATTTTATATGTTATGGCATTTTATCCTCAAATAAGCTCCGTGATAAGAAACAGCAGAATAGAGCAGGAGATCATGGCTGGGAAGCCAAGAAAATTTAGATCTACATTCTAGATCTTCCAATTCTTAACTATGTGACTTTGGCAAATTACTTAACATGCTTGAATGTTGGTGAATGCATCTACAAAACTGAGAGTGCAATTGTGATGATAGTCCATATATTAATGTAGGTATCTATTAGCATATAGTTTATATGAATGTGTGAGTATAATTTGAGAGTTTACAATTATTCCTTATTATAATTAATAATATTACTAGAATGATCCTAATATATAAAAAAGTCAGTGGCCATTATGACCAAAACAACCAGATGGACTACCAAACAGCAGGCTGTGTGGGGCAACCAGGCCATAGGGGAGGTAGGGCAGTTGGGGGCAACAAGGCTGGCAGTGGGGGGTCAGTTGGGAGCAACCAGGCCAGCAGACAGAGGTGGTTAGGGGTGATCAGGCTGGTGGGAGGTGGGGCCATTAGGAACAATCAGGCAGGCAGGCAGGTGAGAAGTTAGGGGCCAGCAGTCCCGGATTGTGAGAGCCGTCCTGGGATCATGCCTAAACCAGCAATCAGACATCCCCCGAAGGATCCCATACTAGAGGGGGTGCTGACTGGGCTGAGGGGACCCCCACTGTGCATGAATTTTGTACACCGGGCCTCTAGTCTTATTATAAGAGTAAAGGTGAAAAGTTAGGCTCACAGAAATTTCATGTTATGTCCATGTTCATATGACATTGCAGAGTAAATATTCTAGGTCAGGTTCACATAAATAGCAAGGCCTCTGTTTTCTCCACTACTTCCCTGGGACTCAGATAATGTTTTTGCAGAGAACTCAATGTAGAATAAATTAGAGAAAAGTACAAACAATCCATACATTTTACAAATTTAAATTTAACTGTCCAAATCTATCATAAATTCAGATTGCTTAACATTGGTTTTCTCTTTTGTCACTCATAGTCTTTGAACTATCATTATCTTATGGGACTTCTTGTGCCTAACCCATTTATTATTTCAACAAAGAGAATGTGCCATTTTTTTTTTTAAAATAAAGGCAAGTGGGCCACAAGGTAACTCTGAAGTGAAATGTATAAACAAACAAAGAAATGAACACATAAATATGTATTTCTCATTCTCACTTTAAACATTATTTTCAGAAAAATTTTCTCATAGAAAATTAAGGGTAAGGGAAGTTTCCATAATAGTAAAAATACCTAGCATTTACAAGGTTCTCAATATGTATTGACCCTGTTCCAAGCACTTTACATGTATTAGTTCATTTAATTTTCCCAGGAACCTTATGAGATAGGTGATAGTTTCATTGCAATCTTATATACAAATTTATTGAGGCAAAGAGAGGGGTGTTTCTTGTCCAAGATCACAGAGCTGGTAAATAGCAGACCCGGAACCTGAATCTTATCAGTTTAATTTCAGCATTTATGCTATACATAAATTTAAATAAATTAAGGAAATTGTCTATCTTAATTATTTTTAACTTACTCCCATTGCATGATTCTAGCTGTGATTAGTTTAACTCTGTTTAGCTACTGTTTAGTGGGCACCTGATAGCAGCAAAGCATGGCTGCATGGGCCAGAATAGATAAAATTTTACAATACTGCTTACGGACTGGGTAGAGATGGATATATAAAAAAGTGATGAAATTCAGAGTGATCAAATTCTCAATCCCAGGCTTTTGTCACCTTGTATATTTTGCTCCGTTATAGGGGGAAAATGATCTAGTTTGAAAAGCTATATTATTTTTAACTAAAACAAAAAAAATTGATTTGGAGCTTTCTTTCTTTTTTCTTTTGGTGTGATAAGTGTGAGTCAAAATCAATACCTAGAAGAGCTGCAAAGAGAAAGAGATGTTCTCTGGTTACAAAATTCAAGAGGGGTAATTCATTCCAGTGACAGTGGAACAGTCTCCAAGTGCAGGTTTAAACAATTCAACTCATCATAAAACCTCTTCAAAAGGATACATGGTTTCAAGAGAACCTCAAAGAGGAAAATCAAAGCCAATTTAAGTCAGTCTTCTTATGACCAAATTCTCAACCTTCTTTTCCTTCCAGAGTTGTGGCAATTGATTTTGAACCTACCAAATACAAATAATTTTTCCACCCATTCTCCCACAGCCTCATACTTGGCTTCACACTTGGTTACATTAAATGTGGAGATTAAAAAAAAAAAACACCTGGCCTTTGTTTCCAGTGAGTTTTAATCCTCCTTTGTGTACCCCTAGTTCTGATAATGGCTGATGTCTGATATCTTCTTGTTCTCTACCTAATGCCCTAATGCCCAGTGGCTTTAGAGCTTGCTCCTAAGGGTGCATATTCACATGCACCACAGTTTTGGTTGTTTATTCCTGGATTCATTTGTTTATTCATAATTTCTTTAGTTAAATAGTCATTGAATCCCTACTATACCAGACATTTTGCTATGTGAGAAAAGTGCAGGAATGTAATAAAATATAGACCCACTCTTCTAATTGTTCAAAGCCTTGTTGGCAGATAGCAACAAGAAGCAATTTGGGGATTTTGTAAGTTGCATGGTACAGGGGGTGTTTAGAAAGTTATAAAATCAAAGAGAAGAGATCCTTCATACTACCCTGGAATTCAGAGAAGGCTTGATATATAGGATGGCTTTCAAGCTAAGTTTTAGAGTATTAGCAGAAATTTTAGAAACAAAAGAAGTGAAGGGCATTATTTTTAGAGGGATAATGTAGAAAGCATCAAAGAGATGAAAAATGTGATACTCTCAAGGCAAATAAATATATCTGATATGCTGAAAAAAATTGATAGGAGTGGCTGGTATGAATGTTTATAATGAAGACTAGATTTAGAAACAGAAAAAATATGAAAATTTCATATTCAAATCTAAAAGTTTGGAAGCCTTAATTTCAAAGCAACAGAAAAGCACTGTAAAGAAAAGAAAAAAGAGCTGAGAAGTACGTGACCCTGGCTTGTTTTAGAAATTTGCTTCTGCACAACTCATCATTATGCCTAGAGGTCTATGTTTTCATACAATTGATTTAGGCATATCTTCCCTAGAGTGTTGGCCCCTTTCATTAACGATGTAATCTTAAACAACTATTTTAGTTATTTAAGACCCAATTTTCTCATTTGTAAAATTTGAAAATCTTCTACCTCCTAATCTTGATATAATACAGTAATAACCTTATTTCTTATTAATTTCCCAATACCTTTTGTTTATACATTCAATTAGATAACATAGTAAGCACCTGTAATGGTTAATTTTGTCCACTTGGCTGGGCTAAGGGATGTCTAGAAAGCTGGTAAACATTATTTTTTGATGTCTCTGTGAGAGTGTTTCTGGAGGACATTAGCATCTGAATTAGTAGACTAACTAAAGAAGGCTGTCCTTACTAATGTGAGTGAGCATCAATCAATACAAGTAGGGCATCAATAGAACAAAAAGGCAGAGGAAGGGCAAGTTTTCTCTCTATCTCAGCTGAAAACTCCATTTTTCCCGGCCCTCAGTTCTTGGGCTTTCAGATTTGAGCTGAATTATACCAAAGGATTTCCTGTTTCTCCACATTGTAGAAGTTGGATCCTGAGACTTGTTCACCCCATGATTATGTGAGACAAGTCCTATAATATGTATAATACATATGGTCATATGTTTATTTATCCTCTTGATTTCATTTCAGTGGATAACCTTGACTGATTCAGCTCCTGCTCTTTGCCAGGTACTATTCTAGAGGATACAGCGGTAAACCACACAAAGTTTTCATCCTCATGGCCTAATACTCTTCAGTGCATGGCATATAGAAGGTAGTAATTATGACAAATTAATGGATATGCATTTTCTACTTCCCTCTTTTGTCCATATTCATGGTCATTACTTTGTCCATGTAAAATAAGGACAAAGTAATGACTATGGGGCTATGGTGAGAATAGGATGTTGAAAACAATTTTAGTTTTAATTGTACTTAAAGCTATTTTTCCATAGTGCTTATGATTCTCTAACATCACTGCATTTCTTAAAATCCATTTCATTCTTTCATTATCTGTATTTTTCTATTAGACATTCCATGAAGGCAGGTATGATATCATCTTGTTCCCCACTATTTTCCTAAGACAATGACAGGCCCATGGTTCCCTGGCACAATTATGTTACATAACACAATTATAGAAAATAATTTAAGCAGCAAATGAGTGACAGAATAAAATGGCTTTGAAAATCCCTTTCTACCAAACTTCTTTATCATTTAGAACAACGCCACTCTTCTAGACAGTCAAATGTTGGGAGATGGACTACAGTTTCCTACAGTAGTAGGACTATATCACATGGATTATTGGGAAGAAAAGAAGTTAATAGTTGGGTAGTAAATAGCAATATTAGTAATGATAGGCCACCTTATATGTTCTTGCATGAAGTCAAATTTGTTGGTTTATATGGGAAGTCTATCTGATATGCTTAACTACGTGTAAGCTATTAATATTTGCATATCACCATGGAATATATACTCTAGCAAGGTCAGTTAACAGTTACAGGGCAGAAATTTTCCATTTTGTTAATCACTTACAACTCTAATTTCACACTACATCAGTCCTTTTACTCTGGTCGACAGCCCTTCAAAATCTCATTCTAAAAATTCACATGAAAACATCTGTTCAGAATATGCTGCAAATAGCAGCCACTGTCACAATCCTAATGTCAGAAATGTAAGGGCCAAAGTAACAGTTTATTTTTACCATTTTTCTAACCCCCATCTCTCTCTATTAGGACTTGACCATCCTTGACCTCATCAACTATCTTCCACTCACCATTTACAAGTTTTCTTTCAATCTGACATCTGATGACTTCTTCGTTATTATTTCTCAGTCTTTTCTTTTCCAATTCTCAACTGTACCTGACAACTATAGTTCAAGGGCTCACCAAGCCCCCTGGCACCAGTAGTCAGTTGGAAACAAGTCTCCAGTAGTGACTCTCAACACTATCTAGAACTCCCTCCAGTTCAAACCCTGGGTAAGATGCCTCTTAGACTTCCAGCCAATTCTGCTCCTGATGGACTTCCCCACAGGGAGAAAAAGTTCAGAAAGAATGAGAGACCCTGAAGCATGGGCTCCCTCATGATACTGTATAAAATTCACAGATAAAGAACAGGTGCACGTTGAGCCTCTATCCAATGAGTTAAAGGTCTCATAAATCATGCAAACTCCACACAGGCTTTGCAAAGCATTCGAATGCTGGCTATTTTCTAGATAGAAAGCTTTGATACAGCTTTTTCATAGAAGGAAAGCTGACATGCAAAGAAAGAGCTAAGTCAAGAAAATTAGATCAGTAAATCTGACCATTAAGTCAATGAGCATTTTCATAACATTCAAACAAAAAGAAACAGCTTCGCTCCCTATTCTCACTCTGACTTTTTGCTTTTCCAGTTTCCTATTTTATTGGCTTTATTCATTGTCATAAGTCAGGGTCAGAGAAAGAGAATTTGTCTGTATCCCGTCAAAGCACATTTGTTGTCAGCTGTGTCATGGTTCTGATTCTGAAATGGTATCTTGATGTAATCTTATTTTTTCCAGATAAATATGAATACTATCAATTACTGATGAGACATGCATTGTGAGGCCATCAAATCACTGAAAATAAGCCCATTCTTTTTTTTCTTTTTTCCTCTGAATTTTGTTTTGTTTTGTTTTGTTTTGTTTTGTTTTGGGGGGGTGGTACATGGAATCATTTCCTTCACATCACATCACCATTGGTTGAATAGTATTATTGCATTAACTAAATTCTGAGCTCCTACTGGTATAGAGAGTCCTTCTCATGAGGAATGAAAACCAGGTGTGGAAGGTTTTTAACCACCAAAATCATAGTATTGGCAATTAAATGGAAATACAGAAAGCAAACGAGCAATTTGTTGCAGGAATTTTATAATTGGGGTCATAATAGTCTTTTGCCCAGACATTGATTCATGGACAATCTGAGCAAATATTTATTGCCCCCTACTACAGTCCTCACTCTTCTTTATCAATATTAGGTATTGTTAATCCCCTTTATAACTCCATATCATTTTTGTTTATTTTATTAAACATATGTTTTAAGCATATTAATTACATATAAGCCTCTCATTCACCAAAATAAACTCCTCAGCATTTACCTGTGTGAATGCCTCCCATTTATTCCTCCAAATCCACTCTCCAACTATTTCCATTATTCAGTTGGAATACATTCATCTAGACCAATAGACAGACATCAAAGGGAGGAAGTAAAGTAAGTTCAGGGTAGTTATTACACTGAGTGCTGCCTGTGGGTTACTCAAGGCTGGCTGACTCCTCAATCACAACTCCTGTTAGACTGTCATCTCCCTACAGCCCCATTGTATCTGGGTCTGGTAAAAGCTCACTGCTTTCTTCAGTGCAGGGAGGTAATGGAGTTCCACTGGGATTAGCCCTGAGCACTTCTCTGTCCTTGTTAATTTTTTATACCATTTTTGTACGTTATGAGCATATTTCTTCTATTAAACACTCATCAAATAATTCTAATGTGTGTCACAAGTTTTCTACTTGACCCTGATTGATATATTGCTTCTTTAACGTCAATGACCTGTGACATTTAATGATAGTCCCTTTGCTTCAGACTCCCATGTGTCCTACATCATTTCAAATATCTCACTTAACACTCCTTGGTGGTCTAGTGGTAAGGCTCTGGCTCTCCCAAACACCTTACTTCACCAAAGGTCATTGATCATTTAAGTCTCTCCAGTACCAACCCAGCATTCCTCACACTCCAAATCCCTCCTAACTTTCTCTCTATATATGTTTTTTTTTTATTCATAGCACATGTCATGTTCTAGCATACTGTATGAGGTATAATGATTATCTTTTTCCTGTTTCTCTGCACTACAAACAAAACTTATCAGAACATGGAAATTGGTCTTTTGTTCACCAATCTATCCCAAGCACCTCAAATTGTACTCAACATATCATATGTATTCCACAAATGAATGGAGTTTCAGCTTAGAAAATACTTCTTTAAGTAGAAGTACTTTTTTCAGGAAGTTTTCCTAAATCTTCCTCCTTCATTTTATCTCTGCTTTCCTTCAACTTGTCCTAGGTTGTGTCCTCCCATGTACATCCTTAAGCATTCTATATTTCTATCATAGCACTTACCAGGCTCTATTGCAATTGTCTATTCATTTCTGACACTAGGTTATAAATTCTCTGAAGACAGAAATCATCTTTGTCTTCTTCACAGTGCTTAGCTTCGGGAGTCCTCAATATACAAGGTTGGGCAAAAGTAGATTTACACTTGTGAGTACAGGCAACATAGCTTATTCTTGTATTAATTTTTTTTCTTATGTTTATATGAACAACTACAAACCTATTGTGCCTGCCCCTCACATCTTGTTATTATGGCAAATAACACCAACAATACAGTTAAATGGCTGTCAGGTTGATAGAAGCATAGAGTTCTGTGAGCACCCAGAAGAACATCTTCACCCTGCTGTTTGAAAGTAGGGAAATTTGGAATGGATGTTGAGAGGAGGCTTCTCAAAGGAGGCAGTACTTGAGCAAGAAAGTTGAAGAATAATCAGGCGTATAAAGACCTGGTTAGTTTGGGATTAGGGGAACAGAGTTCCAGAGAGTGACAATAGCCAAACAGAGGTACTCAGATGAAAGAAAAAATGACTGACTGGGTTATAGGAGCATCTCTGCCAGAAAACAAAACAAAACAAAACAAGACAAACAAACAAACAAAAAACACCTACCATTCACAACAGCATGGAAGGACATGGAGAGCATTATGCTATGCGAAATAAGCCAGTCAGAGAAAGATAAATATCACATGATCTCACTCATTAGTGGAACAAATGAACAATATAAACTGATGAACAAAAATAGATACAAAGTAATAGAATCATCAAATAGACCATCAAACCTCAGAGAAAAGGCAGGGGAGGGGAGGGTATAGATCAACTAAAGGACTTGTATGTGTGCATATAAGCATAACCAATGGACACAGACACTAGGGGGGTGAGGGCATGTGCTGGGGCAGGGGGAAGTAGTGGGAGAGATGCCAGTGGAGGAAAAAGGAGACATGTGGAATACTTTCATCAATAAAGAATTTAAAAAAGGAAGATGAGAGTAGAGCTGTGAAGTGGCAGCATTTATAGAAGGCTTGCAGTCACTGGTAAGGCTTGTAGAGTCTAACTTAAAAGATAAGAGAATAATCCTAGCTGTTTTGGCTCAGTGGATAGAGTGTTGGCCTGTGGACTAAAGGGTCCCAGGTTCAATTCCAGCCAAGAATACATGCCTGAGTTGTAGGCTCAATCCCCCCCCCAGTAGGGGGAGGGCAGGAGGCAGCCAATGATTCTCTCTCATCATTGATGTTTCTATCTCTCTATCCCTCTCTCTTCCTCTCTGAAATCAATAAGAAAAAAACTATATATATTTTTGTATGTTATGAGTGATACAAGGTGTTACAGGTGAAGTTCCAAAGGTGAATATCAGAGCGTAAGGCAAGCACTCACTATCACTATATATATATGTGTATATATATATATATATATATATATATATATATATATATGCCTGACTCTTGTAGCTCGGTGGTTGAGAATTGACCCATGAACCAGGAAGTCATGGTTCAATTCCAGGTCAGGCCACATGCCTGGGTCACAGGCTGGATTCCCAGTGCAGGAGGTAGCCAATCAATGATTCTCTCTCATTGCTAATGTTTCTAATTCTCTCTCCCATATTTTTATAAAAACATATTTTTGTAAAAAGTTACAAGGAGAAAGGTTTAAAATAATGGGGGCGAAGGGGGGATTCTCTGTCAAAAAAAACCACAAACACACAAACAAAACAAAACAAAACTCTAAGTCCCTATGATCCAAATATGTAAAGCTCACTCAATTTCTAAATTTACCAAGAATTTCTTATTTTCTAATTCTATAGAAATCTGCCTTTACTCGTGGAAAAAAAATATGGTTGCTGGCCATCTGTACAGGAAATCCTATTTTGTATTTCTCTCATATAAATTCTGCTCTGGTTTCATCAGTCTTTGGGAATGTTTTTTAACTTTTTACCCTCAGTGATGCTGTCGTTCCCATCATGCATACCTCTGATCTTGCTATTTCTTCCACCTGGAATTCTGTATCTTCAAGGTATTTTCTTCATGGAAAATCCGTGATAACTTGTCAAGATGGAGTTCAGTTGCAGAGCCTTCCCCATATCTGTAGGGCACCATGGGTTGCTCTACAGCATGTTTCTATAGCTGCCAACGGCAATTGTACATTAGTTGTCTGGAGACATATTAGTAGGTCTAAGTGAATAGGTTCCCATACTAACTTCTGAGAAATCCAGACTGCATAGCAAATAGTAAATGGTAAATAAATGCTTCCCAAGTAGAATAGAGAAATATATGTGATACAAGGTGTTACAGGTGAAGTTCCAAAGGTGAATATCAGAGCATAAGGCAAGCACTCACTATCACCATGAGTACTCAGACATGACAGAAATTGTTTACAATGTCTCCATCAAAAACTGAGTAGGGGATTTGTTTCTCTTCTAAGTTCACACTAAAGTATTCAGGTAATAATGGTCAGAAGTAGTGTCTGAAATCATGGGAGACATTTGAGAATAAGTGAGCTCCATTTAATTTTTATTTTATATTGAAAAAAATGCCCTGAGAACTTGGGAGACTAAAATAGTTCTAAATAAATCAATACAAAAATCAATTAAAAATACACTGAGCAGTATAAGCAATGATAGTCAAAAAATATGTACTGGGAAACTATGGTGGTAAAAAAACATATGCATGCAAGTTTCATCCTAGAAGAGAAATAAATGAGAGATGAAATTATCTTACAAAGGCTCCACAGGGTGAATATTGCATTTGCAGTTTCAGAGAAGATTGTGTCTCCTGAAAGACTAGAAAAAGAAAAAAAAATGAACAAACAAACATATGTTTGGTTTACACAATCACTTGCTGACTCAGTTTTCTGTCATTGTTAGTTTAAAACACCATTTTCTTGATTGGAGTTTAATGGAGGAAAAACTTACAAGGAGAACATTTAGATTCCATTTACTGAATGTTGGTGCTGCAAGCCTCATGCTGGGTGTTTTCCAATTCATTATCTCATCTAATCCATACAAGGCACAGTGGATGTTGGGGTAGGGGTGGTCTCAATCCCATTACACTCTTAAGAGAAGCTTATAATGGAGAAAAGGCTTTCCCAAGGCCATAGAGGTATTGACTGGCAAAACTTGGGTGCTAGGAAAAGTCTTCCAGCTCCACAATATGGACTTTTCCTTATAAACAACTGCCTCACTTTTCTCAACAAAATGGTAATGTCACTTTAAATTTTAGTTTCTTTTCCAAAAGGGGATGAATAGTGGGTAATACCTGTAAGTATTATACCTACCTTATGAATGAAGAAATTGAAGTATAGCAAGACTAGGGCCTTGTGCATAGTTATATATTGAGAATTGAAATTTAAACTCAGGGCCCAGCTTCAGAGTCCATGATGCTATCAATTATGTTGTTTCTTAGTATTTTATGTTACCTGCCTTGCAGGATTTTAATGAGGATGAGGAGTTAACACAGTTTTTTGGCAAGTAGCTAAGTCTTAATAAACAGTTGTTGTTACTGTTGCTGTTCTCATCTTTGTATTAACTCTTCTTGAAGCAATGTAAACAATATCTAGTTTTCCCTTATCTGCAGTTTCACTCTCTGTAGTTTGTTACACATGGTCAACCTCAGTCTAAAAATATTAAATAGAAAATTACAGAGATATACAAGTCATAAGTTTTAAATAGAAGACATTCTGAGTAACATAAAATGTTGTGACTGTTCCACCCAATTGCACAGGTGACTCATTGTTTTGTTCAGTGTCTCCCCTCTGTAGATACTCCCCACTTCTTAGAAAGGTAGTAGCTATTTAGTTATCAGACCCACTGGCAGGGTACCTCAGAGTTTGTGTTCAATTCACCCTTATTTTTCTTAATGCCCCCAAAAGTGGAAGTGATGGTGTTGGTAATTTGGTTATGCCAAAGAGAATCCATAAAGTGTTTTCTTTAAATGAAAAAGTGAAAGTTCTTAAGACATTTTATCATCCCATCAACACAAGAATACAAAGAAGGGAGAGTACAAGATAATATGTTTTGTGACAGAGAGAGAGACCATATTGACATAAGTTGCATTACTGTGTATTGTTATAGTTGTGCTACTTTATTATTAGTTGCTGTTAACCTCTTATTGTGCCTATTTCATAAATTAAACTTTGAAGTTTAGGGAGTAAAACAGTATATAGAAGGTTTGGTGCTACTCATAGTTTCAGGCATCATCTGGGGGTCTTGGAACATATCCCCCAAAGATAAGGGGACTACTGTGTATGTGTAATTGATAAGGAAACCTTGATCAAAGTTTAATTTGTGGCTTTTAGTTTTTAAAATTATTGTAGTTGTTTCAAAAGTGTCCAGTGGAATATGAATCTCTTCAGACACACACAAAAAATTAAAGTTTCATGATAGGTACTTTAGTTGTACTGAAAGGTCTGTAAATTTCTGCAGGAAGGGAAGCCATTTAAATTGTTCATCTATAACCAAGCATAATAAAGGGTTGTTTGGGGATTCTTCAAGACAATAAAAAGCATTTAAATACTTGTTAACACGTTACCACTTTGCAGATAATTCTAAACCTTGCCCCCTGCCTATTGAAGAATATTTCTGAATGAGAGTCAAGGACAAATAGGTAGAAGCAGAAATACCTGTCACCTGTATTATATGTATACTAGTGGCCCTGTGCACAAAATTCATGCAAGAGGGGTGGTGGTGGTCCCTCAGCCGAACCTGCCCCCTCTCACATACTGGGAGCCCTTAAGGGATGTCTAACTGATGGTTCACCCGCAGCCTTGGGCACTCAGCCATTTCCCTGCTCAGCTCAGCTCCAGCTGCCTGTGACCACCCAGCCCTAGAGGCTGGGCGCTCACCTCTGCTCCTGCACCCCAGCCGCTTGCCCCGCCTCCTGCGCTCACCACGCCCCACCCCCCGGCCTCCTCCAAGCTCAGGCAGCCTGGGTGCCATGGCACTTGCCGCCACTACTGCTTCGTCTCCACCCCCGGGGCCCAGCCCTCGTGCCGCTCAGCCCTGCCCCTCAGACCTGCCTCCTGCTACTGATTGCTGGTAGCATAGCCAATCAGGAGCCAAGGTACAGTCACATTTGCATGTTACTCTTTTATTAGATAGGACTAGTGGCCCAGAGCACAAAATTTGTGCAAGTGGGAGAGGGGTATCCTTCAGCTTGCCCAGCACTCTTTCCAATCTGGGATCCCTCGGGGTATGTTTGACTGTCAGTTTAGGCCCAATTCCTGTGTGATTGGGCCTAAACCAGAAGTCAGACATCCCACTCACAATCCGGGACCTCTGGCTCCTAACCACTCACTTGCCTGCCTGTCTAATTGCCTCTAACCACTGTGCCTGCTGGTCTGTTCACCCCAATTGTTCCCCCCACCGGCCTTCTTGCCGCA
Source organism: Antrozous pallidus (assembly GCA_027563665.1). Lineage (NCBI taxonomy): Eukaryota > Metazoa > Chordata > Mammalia > Chiroptera > Vespertilionidae > Antrozous > Antrozous pallidus. The sequence continues at coordinate 50,952,917 of CM050520.1, read as the reverse complement.
ACTTGCCCCCCCATTGGCCTGCTTGCCCCCAAGTGCCACCCCTGCTGACCTTATTGCCCCCAACTGTCCACCCCCTGCCAGCCTGCTTGCCCCCAATTGTACCCTGCACTGGCCTGATCACCCCCAACTGCCCCCACTGCCAGCCTGCTTGTCCCCAACTTCCCCCCCTGCCTGCCTATTTACCCTGCCAGGGCTTTGTAATTAATGATGTGCAGAGGGAGGCCCTGGCACTCTGCTGGGGCTCTGGGATCAATGGCAGAGCAGAGAAAGGCATTTCCCACCCAGCCTGGGCTCTACCATTAATCCCCACCCACATGGAGGCCCTGCCCTCCCTGCAATCATTTACTGCCCCCGAGGGGCACTACCTGCCCTGCCCACCCTGCCAGGGCTTTGTGATCAATGCTGTGCAGAGGGAGGCCCTGCCCACCTGACTGGGACTCTGTGAGGGTCCTCCTGGTCTTGGTGGCTTGCCTCCACCCTCCCAGCCATGGCTTTGTCCAAAAGAGGTCCTGAAGGTCATCTGGAAGGTCTCCCAGTCTAATTAGCATATTACCCTTTTGAGAGCCAATTTTTTTAAACTTAAACTTTTTCTAATGCCACTTCTTCAAAACAGACTTGCCCATGCTCTGGTATTTTGTGGAAGAGCCACACTCAAGGGGCCAAAGAGCTGCATGTTTGCTGACCATGGTATAGCTAAAAAGATAGGTCAGATTTAAAACTGTTGACTTTATGACTCTGTCACAATGGCCAAAACTGATTGATTTGCTGACTTACCTAAACAATTAGGAGGAAGCTGAGTCTTTTAAAGGATGAAAGTAAAGCCATGTCAAAGTTACACAGCAGTTGATCCAAAATTTATATCAATGTATGTCCTTTCTGTTTGCTTCCTGATTTCCTAGTTATTGGCATAACCTAGTCCAGTTTTGGTTTGTTTCAAAATTGATTCTATGCTTCTATATTAATTGGATGATACCATTATCCATATGGAGGTTGAGTATACATAAAAATCCAAAGACCAGGCAATACAATGAATCATTTTTCATGCATTTTAATAATAGTTACCTCTCTTGAGTACCTACTATGTGCCATCACTAAATTAGGAACTTTATGAAAAAAAGTAAAGGCCTGCTGCTCAAAATTTGTGCACTGGAGGGGGTCCCTTGGCCTGACCTGCACCCTCTCGCAGTCCAGGATCCCTCGCTCCTTACTGCCTATCTGCTCACTGCTCCTTACTGCTTCGCTCACTTCTCCTTAATGCTGCCACAGAGGTGGGAGAGGCTCCTGCCACTGCCTCTTTGCTTGCCAGCCATGAGTCTGGCTTTTGGCTGGGCAGCACTGCCCCTGAGAGAGTGTGTTGACCACCATGGAGCAGTTGCTGCAGTGAGTGTCTGCTCCCTGGTGATCAGTGCATATTATAGCTACCAGTCATCCTGCCATAACAGTCGCTTAGGCTTTTATTATATAGACTAGTGGTCCAGTGCATGAAATTTGTGCATGGAGGGGGGGGGTTCCCTCAGGCCAGCCTGCACCCTCTCCAATCAGGGACCCCTTGGGAGATGTCTGACTGTTGTTTAGGCCCAATTCCACATATTTGGTTCTTATTGGTCAGTTTCTATGTCAGTCAGTGTCTCTTGGCCTATCTCCAGGCCTGATCAGAGAGGCGGGGCTGATCAGCAGCTCCAACAGAGGCCCAGAGAGAAACAGAGGTGCAGCTTCTGGCAAAGCCCAGTGAGAAAGACAGAGGCAATAGCGGATCAACAGCTGCCATGGAAGCTGCAGATCAAACCCTGCCTCTCTCTTTAGGCCTTTCTCCGGGCCTGATTGGGACTCTCCCAATCTTCGGCAGTTAGTGCTGGGATGTCATGGCAACCCAGCACTGACTGCAGGACTGACTTCTGGTGTTTGGTCAAGTCTTTGGTTACTTATTATGGACCCTGGGTTTTTATATATTAGAATGATCAAGCAATCCTCACAATAGCCTTTGCAGATGATGAAACTAATCTAAGTAAGATAGGTGAGGTGGTTTGACCAAGAATACACAGACTTAAGTTGAAATTTTAGAATTTTAGACTGAGTATTTTCACAACACTGTCACTAAAAAGTGGTGCCGAATTCAGCTACAGGCTCTTTCTCTGCCTCTAAATGTATGACCTTTAGAGGTGGAGGTTCATTTTATTCACTTTCCTGTGTCCAGTTGCTATTACTTTTCCTAATACAGAGTGGGTTTCAGTAAATTTATATTAGGATGGTATGAACAACAGTTGTAAAGCAATATCTCAGGGCAAGTTTTAAGACTATGACTATCTTCTCCTCACTTAGGACCAAGCAAAAAAACATATTTCACAAACTCCATGATACAAATGAGGTTTAAGAAAAATCTATATACAGCCTAAACTTTAATCTCCAAAACAAGAAATTAATTTCTCAGTCTAAAAGTTCAGTGCCCTTTGGCTTGTCTGTCAGAGGCAGCATTCACAGATTAGAATCAGAAAATGCTAAAAAAAAGATTCTCCTATCTTCTTCCTTGACTATATATCTCAGGGTATGCATCAGTCACTAAAGAACAATGCCTTTCACAGAACACGGCCACAGAGGAAGGTGTTTTCTTCTTGACCTTTTCTTTCTGAAAATGGCCTGTCATCTTTTAACCTTTATTTCAGTAACCAGAAGACAGCCAGGTAACTTATATGAATGAGAGTTCAGAGACAGCCTTTATACCACAAAGTTCTTTGGATTTTATTCTGAGAAATGAGAAGAAATTGGAGGGTTTGAACAAATATATAACATGGTATGGCGTATGTTTTACAAGGATTACATGGTTGCTTTGTGGAAAAAGGACCTAGAACAATGAGGATAGTGGAAATGATAGCTAGAGAGGCTACTGCAAAGCTTTGAGCAGGAAATAGTGCTGGCTTGTCAGATATCACAGAAGGTCATAGTAGAGATGGTAAGAGTGGAGCCCTTTTATCATCTAGGCTTCCATGGTTTGGAAAGCCAAGGATAGCCATTTTCTTTCTGTGGCTTGTTATATACCTTCACAGGGGTAAGAGATCCAAAATGTGCTAAATGCTTGAATTGAGTTTGAAGCAAAAAAATAAAAATAAATGGAGAAATCAACAGAAGAGAAATCAGTATTTGAAAATTGTTGGACCACTATAGCTCTAGGCTCAGTGAAGGCAGGCAACTTGATTGTTGTGTTTTCATTGTTTCTCCAGTGCTTGCTATGTGGTAGACATTCAATAGATACTGGCTAAGTGAAGAATATATGCCTTATGGAAATAAATCATCAACATAAAAGACATTTAAATCTAAATAAACTTCAGGTCTTTTTGCTTCTAGTTGATTCTTCTTGTTCAATATTGTTATACGGCTGATTCAATCAGGTCAAAGTTCAGATGAAATTGGCTGTGAATAAGAAAGTTCTGAAATTCATGTCCCTATGATGTCTAATTAGATAATAAAAAATGATTATTAAGTGGAATATTTGGAGAGGGGAAGTGCCCACCTGGAGTGGTGTTGAAATAACCTTTCTATCCATCCTGCTACTGTCATGGTTGGAGTTTAAACTTTCAGATGAAAACACTAAGTGCCCTAATGCATTGTTTATTTTCCAGGGAGATTCAATGAGAATGTAAAGGGAAATCTCTTCATTATTAGTATACTAGGTTCTTTGTGACATTTAGGATTCCAGATAGAGTAAGAATATTGGTGCTCAATTTAAGATATGTTTTTCATGAAGTATGATGTTTTTATGTTCCATAAAGCATAGCTTAAAAATGAAAGTTGAAGATGATGTGCAAAGATAATTGCATATAAAATTTATTAAGTAATTTAAGTATTTATGGATAATGCATAATTTTTTACAACTTAAATAGATATCATTGTTACCCCTTTTTATTCCTTTTTTCTATTTATTATGCACTGATTCCTTTCCATGTGAATATGATTGTAACTTAAAATATCAGGAGAATATTTTTGATGGACTACTTTATTGATCTCTGATTTAAAATGTTTTAATGACTTATGCTTTCCTTTGGGAAATGACCAATGAGGATTAGACATGATTTGCATAGTTCACATTTGTTTTCTGATTTGATCACATAATCTAATTAATTCAAGAATCCCTATCTTAAAATAATTGAGTATAGAAAGCAGTAACCCAGATAGAATATAGGCTTTCAGTTCAGTGACCTAAGATAAAGTTTCAACCATGCAATTTAGTAAAATTAGGTAACCTTGAATAAGCTATTTTACATCTGAGTTTCTCAGTTTGTAAGTTGGAGAAAATAGAGCCTACAACAGAAGGTTGTTTTAAGGAATAAATAGGATGATATTGGCAGATAGGGGGCCCAGAGTAAGTAACCCTCCTATGCCCCCATAGCACTGTCACAAATTAGTGAATATGTGCTCTGGCCAGTTTTCAACCTTCTAGACAGGAAATTAGTGCTCAAAGAACACTAACTTGGTTACTTTCCTGGTGATAAAAATCACTTAAGTAAGGAGGGAGAAAAAAAGGCATTTTTGTGACAATGTGAAAGGATCAGGCCAAGTTAACATGAAATTATAATAGAGTAACATTTAAGCATTTCACAATGTCCACATTCAATCACTTAATTGATGTTTATGGGCCAGAAAAATACTAAGTAATATGTATATATTTTTTCTCAACCAGTATATATAACTAATATATATATATATATATATATATATATATATATATATATATATCTTATATATATGTAAGTTATATATATGTTTAATATATATATACTATATATACCATATATATATTTATACACTATATATATATATATATTCTCAACCAGTACACAAGTTCAACTTCATCACTGAGGATTCTGAATTAAAATGGAACCGTTCAGTTCTTTGTTTTAGTTAAATAAATTGTTACTCAACACTAGCTCCTGGCATGGCTCTAGTCCTGAGTACCATTTTCCTACCTTTAGGAAGTTCAAACTATAGTAGTGAGGGGAATGGGAATGAAACCATGTCTTTCTCACATGCATATAAATGATCTGGAGAATCACAGTGTTAAAAATTGTACTTCTCTGTAAGGACGAGTTTGGTGACCCAAGGAGAACGGCAACAAACCATGGACCATACACAAGCTTTCCATCTCATAAACTAGCTCCAAGAAACTTGATAAAACTGCCACTTTAAGAAGGTTGTCCTCCTCTCTCCAACTTCCCCAGCTAAGAGGAAAGATTTTCCAGGCAAAGGACTCAGCATAGCCCTTTCTCCTTTAGTGCCACCTCCCTGACATTCCAGGAACTTACAGATATTTGTCTTTTTTTGTTTTGATTTTGTTTTTTGATTGTTGTTTTGTTTTGTTTGTGGGGTTTTTTTGTGTTGTTTTGTTTTGTTTTTGTCTTTTCTTGTATCACATTCCTGTTCTTAAAACTTACCAATTTCATTAGATAGTTGATGGCATTTCAGGATGGCAACTATTTATATAAAAAGCTCTAAAGATCTAAGAGGATATTTTCTGAGGCTTAATAGCTTCTCATATTGGTTTGAACTTCAAAACACTTGACGCCATGTTTTTTTCAGTTTTTCACTTGGCATTTTTTTTCTTTTATTTAAAACTGGGGGCCTGGTGCACAAAATTCATGCACTGGGGGTGGGTGATCCCTCAGCCCAACCTTCCCTTTCACACATACTGGGAGCCCTCAGGGGATGTCCTACTGACCCTTCACCCCTGACCAAAGCTTTAGGCCTTGGGCACTCCGCCATCACTCTGCAATGGGGCTGATGGCTAGCTCTGCCCTGGCTGCCTCAGCCCTGCCCACCTGGCCCTGGCCTTAGCCCCAGCCACTGGCAACCACCCAGCACTGGGGGCCCCATGCTTGCTGGATGCCTCGACCCTGCCCCACCAGCCCAGGCCTTAGCCCTGGTGGCTTCTTCCCAGCCCCGCAGCCACTTATGCCAGCCTCCTGCCCCACATGCCTTGCCTCACCCGGAAGGCCTCTCCTCCCAAGGCCTCCCATCCCACAGGCAGCAGCCTGCCCCACTGGCCTCCTGCGTGTTGTGGGCCTGCCCCCCTGCCTTGCACCACTCGGCTCCACCCCCGCTCCTGATTGGCTGGTAGCGTAGAGTAAAATTAGCATATTCCTCTTTTATTAGATAGGATAGTGTTGCTGGATTTTTCTTTATATGTGTGTCCTTTTGATGGGGGAGGGGTGTTGAGGAGGACATGTTTAAGTTGAGGAGAATATATATTAAAAATGACTCATGCCACCATTATTTTAACCATAAGTCTAAACAGGCTTGAATTTAAATTTTGTCTTTACTACATCTATCTTTACTTTGTGGAAATGTGGAATGCATGTGCGTGCGTGTGCGTGTGCACATACACACACACACACACCTACTTTGAAAACATTGTAGCAGTTTCTCTGAATTGTAATCTAGTAAATGTTATCACAGAGTGAAACTTCCTCTTTATCAAAGACCATCCATTGCAGAAATTAACAAGTGTATGATAATTTTAATCTCATCCATGTGGGGTTGGTTTCAGGAACATTATTTTTTTTAAAAAAATTACTTTAGGAGAGCACAGCAATACAAAAATATTTTTTAGCTATGGTAACTTATTTAACAGCTGGAACAATTATCTAGCCAAGGGCATGCTCCATTTTGCAGGTGAGAAAACTGAGGCATAGAGAGGGTTAGCCTGAAACCATATTAGAAGTATCAAAGAGCTCTGAGGGATTTTGTAGTCTTCTAATATGTTTGCACTCTCTCTGTCATGCCACAACTGGATTTACAGCTGAGATTTAACTAAGACCCCCAGTGGATTTCCTAGAGAGAAACGTAAACAATTTTATGGTCAAGAAATGCTTTTTGGTAGCACTATTCAGCATTTTGATTATATTGTTCAAATAAGGCTCTGAACCATTATATATATATATATATATATATATATATATATATATATATATATATTTTAAGCCACTTAGTGCTATCTCCTGTCTTTGCCATGACCTCCAGAGCAACAGGATTGACAAAGTTGTGGGAGAGATACCCTGAAACGCTGATTTTCAGAGCAGTTATCTTTCCAGTGGTTTGAAATTTGGACCATTTCCCTGCTCACCCAGTTGTGAGCATTTGCTGTCAAGTTTTGAAATTTGAAAGAGCTTGGATGATGACTCTATCATTTTAGTTCCTGTTCACAATCTCGATTCATTAGTGTTCAGCTAGCATGAAATATTTATTGAGGTGCCAGGAACAATGTACATTATCAATCAAGCACAGAAGGAAAGCGGGGATTACATTGTGAAAGAAAACAATCAGAGGTCCCGGGAGATTGACAGAATTCTTTCTTTTCCACATCAGGCTCCATCAAGTGCACCTATAATATGAGATCCACAGCTTTCTTTCCTCTCTTCTAAGTTCAAGTGTTGTATAAGCAAAAGTAAGCAAACTCATGGGACTAGCCAACTTCCTGAGAAATTTTCTTTTCAGTCCAGATTTACTACTTCATAATATATTTTATTTCTAATTCTTTTATGTCAACACTACATCTACAATAAATCATTTTGAACTCACAAACGAAGCAGATACTATCTACTATTTACCCAGCACTTTAATATTTATTAGAACTTTTTATCTAAATGTTTCATTCTTTTGATTCAAAGGAGTCAAGATTTTATTAAAATTCCAATGTAAAGTGATTGAAACCAGTACTCAACTGGCCTCAAAGTCAAATAAGATGTGAGAAATATGGAGCCATTCCGTGGTTATAGTTTTCATTTTCTTTCACCACAAATCTCAGGTCTAGGCATTTTCCCACACACAAAAAAACAAACAACAACAACAAAAAAAACAAAGAAGTACTTCCCAATTCTACTCATTATTAGGTTTTTAACTGGAGACTAGGGTCTGCACAATGGAGAGGGAAATTATTCAAATTATTATTTTTCTTTATTTTGTTTATACTTAGGGAATGTTTTATAAATTCTAAGCAGTGTGCAATTCTTGTAGTGTAATCTGTTGTAATCTACATCTTATAATTCAGAAAAACAAGTTAACAGAATCCCACCTGCCTAAGACCTACTAATGAATGAAAAATCCCAGTACACAGTCAGGCAGCTGGCTGGCCATGTTCCTGGCACTGGGCTCCTCATTTTCCCTGCTGCCATCCATGTGTAGTTTAATCAAACCAAACTTCTTTATCACCAGGAAGACAAGATGAAAGCAGAATCCCCAGACATTGAAGAAATCAGAATCACATGCAAATCATTGAGATGTTCATATTGCACATATAGAGCTGCCATTTGGTGAGTTTGAGTATAAACATCCTGAATCTGAGACACAATTTTAAGAATTCTCCCATCTTCAGCACAACACCACAATGATTCCAAACTGGACAATGTGCTAGGGCTATTTGGGTGCTTTTTACAATACAGATGTCTAGGTTTCATTGTTGATCTATGATTGCTAAAACTGCCGAAAGGACTTATTCTGTTATGGGACCAACTTCTTAGAAAGCTAAAACAGGACACAGTTATACCAGACCACTAAATAAACAGCAGTACAACAAACTATAAAAATTAGTGTTATTATGATATCATATATCTGAAAAAATGAAGCTTTTATTTGAAATTATATATTATTCTTTATGTTTACTTTTCTGTTACATAAGTGCTATTGTTTCAACTAAACATCTGTAGGACTATAATGGTGGCAATTGGGAATAATTAATAAAAGTCAAAGTATGACTAATTAAATAATATGGATGTAGAAAATATAATAATACTAGAGGCCCAGCATGCAGAATCTCGCATGGTAGCTCACTGCTGCTTGCAGCCCCACCCACCTGCCCACTGCTTCTCATTGGTTTGCCATGCTACCAACCACCCTCATTGTGACCAGTCGTTTGGCCATCATGGTCATCACAGACACTGGCTTTTTATGTAGAGAGATTTTCAGTTTTTTTTCTGTCTTCTGATATACCAATTTATTTTAACTTTTTAACTCTATATTGAAATTTTAAAATCTGTAGCCTACATTATTGTGTATTCTTAAATTACATGAGCATACATAGATATAAGACTTCTTAAAAAGAAAGCACTCCAAAAAGTGCTGTGAATTAGATATACTAATAGAACTTCAGCTTTTAAGACATAGCTCTTCCATTTGCAGAAGTGGTAAAACTGAACACAATCAAACATAAAATTCACTTTGACATGCAATTCTGCTATTATCAAGCCATAGTATAGTGGCACTTAGTATCATGCATTCATGAGGATGCCAACTAAATGTTCCCTAGCCAAAAGTACTTGAGCATGACATAGTTAGGATTTTACTTAACAGAAATAGTAGAAGTTGGGACTTGTTGGAATGTGTTTCTTGCTCTCCATACATTTTCACCCATTTCGTATCCAGAGGCTTGTTTTGATAGACCATGCGTTTATCAGCCATGTCCTTTGCATCTATTCACTCATCACCTATACCAGTGGTCAGCAAACTTATCAGTCAACAGAGCCAAATATCCACAGTACAATGATTGAACTTTCTTTTGAGAACCAATTTTTTTAACCTTAAACTTCTTCTAATGCCACTTCTTCAAAATAGATTCGCCCAGGCCATGGTATTTTGTGGAAGAGCCACACTCAAGGGGCCAAAGAGTTGCATGTGGCTCGTGAGCTGCAGTTTGCAGACCATGGACCTATACTATTTATATCTAAAATTACACATCATTTTTCAAGCACTCTGCAATACATTCGGTGTCATCCTAAGTTAAACTTCTTTTTCTCATGAGCAGTGATTTTATATACAGAGGCAATATGAACTTCTGAAAGTGAAGTTGAATTCCAAATAAGTTATAGTTTTAGTAAAGAATCTAAGATCTTTCACTAGACTACCCTTTTCTGGTGACTTTATTTGTTTAGTTCTAAAGCAGTCTTATTTTCAAAATATAAGTCATTATTTTCACTGTGTGAGTTTTTGTTGCAGCCTCGATTTCATGTCAGACAACTCAGTGCAATCAGCTCATTTTTTTCTAAGCTCTTCATGGCCTCTTCTAAGATTATTGCATAGCTTTGGAGAAACCATATATACATTTCTGTTTTACTATTCAAGCCTTCCTCAGTATTTATCCTCAATTTGTTCTCATATTAGGGAAGGGTATTATTCTTCTTGTCTCAACTTTGAAAACTAATAGCAAACCAACATTTTAGATCTTCCCTATGTCAGGTAACAACAGTAGCCATTCTGTAGGCACATGTCTAAAGAGTTTACTTTCTTCCATTTCGTGCCATCAAACATTTCATTAAGTGTTCCTGCACATTTTAAGGACACAGGGAAGTAATCATAAATTTCCAGCAACAAAGCCTTCATTTCACAGGTCAATCAGGCATACCCCTCCTTGGCAATGGATAAAAGGTGTTCAGGATGCTTAGCAAACCTTTTCATTTTCTTTGGTAAGAAGTCTATGAATTGAAGAAGAAAATTTGCCAAAACTTGTACCAGCACTGTTTGTTGAACTTGCATGTTGAGAAGCAAAGTTTAGTTTTCATTTGAACAAAGTATCTGGGAACTTTTGTTTTATGTTTTCTACAATGTCATTAAAATTTTCCTATAAGTCAAGAAAATAATTAAAACTACACTTTTCAAATCAGGGTGCCTCAGAGCGAGGGGCGACTTAACTTTTTTTTGCTGGAACTCAATGTATCACTCTCCACACTCTGTGGAAAACATTGCTAATATCTCACAGAATGAGCTCTGCTCTGTAAGAAGCCAATTTCCTCTTTTGTTTGTCGCAGGACAATTTCCTTATATTCTGTGAATCAGGAAATGTAACTTTACTAAGTTTCATAGGAAAGTCAAGGGAACAATAAGATAATGCACGTGCCTTCATGAAGTATTTCTAAGCTAATTCAACAGCCATTATTTTCTCTTGAGTATTGATATATTTTGGGGAGCTTATAAAAATGATTATTTAGATGTAGTTGTCTGTTGGCTCATCCTCAACTTATAAGATTCAGTCCGGAAATTCACATCTCTTGCTCTACAAAGCCCACATTTCAAATCCCTGTATATTGTGCATATCTTATGGATAATCCTTTCTGTTTTTTGTACAATATGCTTTGTTTGGATACTTTTTCTCCTTAACCCAGTTGTATGTGTTTTTTCTATCAGTCATAAAAGTAACAGTTGTTTAATTACCTGTTTTGGTGTCTGGGTCATGCTGACATTTGTATTGTTATAATTTTCATGATCTGACCTCTTAGAAAACATGGTTACAATATTCACAATCTTAAAAATAAAACGAGCACTATTTTCACCCAAAGCACAACAGTAATTCTACAGGCAAAGCTGAAGGCAGATTATTAACACTCACAATTTGCAATGCACTTAAGTCACACATACATACTCAGAGCGTTACAACAATGTGAACTGCCAGCATTAGCAACAACAACTATGAAACATGATCCATTCCATACCCATTTGACAGTTACAAATGTATTGCTTTCTTAACCCCATTGCATTCTTAACCCCATTTTAATACCACTAATGGGTTTGTACTTTTCCCCTGACCTTTTGCACCCATCTCTGAGTAGTGTGGCTTTTGTTTCTTGGGGAAGAGTTTCTTGGGACAGGGGACATCCTGAACTGAAAGTGGAACAATCCTGAACAACTGGGAAAATTGGTCGCCACTGTGCATTGGTAGTTCTGACTGAGCTCTTTGTCTGATGGTTGTGACTGTTGTCTTGATGACCTAGTGTCAAGTAGCCAGACACAGCACCAGCTAGGGGGGAAAAAAAGGCTGCCCAGAAGGAGCTACTCTGTGTTGTAAGGTTTAGACAATGCATTTTTTTCTGGTTCAAACAAATGTTGTCTAGGAGATGGTAAAGGCATTCATAATAGTCTATTAATTGTGAAATTATAAAGCTTCAGAGCATCAAGAATTGTTAAGCAGCAGGAAGTAATGATAAAAACTCATTAGCAAGACATCAATATTATTCTATTGAGTTAGCCTCTAATTCCAGGCTGTTCTTCAGCCTCTTTCAACCCAAGGTCTAACTCAATGCTCTTTCATTTCACCAGAATATCGTAATCTCACTTCCCGGTTACTGGGATTGTGTCCTCTCCCTTGAAAATGCTCTTTCTCCACATGCCTGTGTTGTTAACTTCTACCAATCCTTACTTCATAGGTAATAGGTTACTTCCACAAGTCAGTCCCTTCTTATCCCCAACCTGGGATGCATGCCTTTCTTACTTACCTGGAATCTATGCTTATTCTCATCATAGAGCCTACAATACCCTTTGACAACTATATACCTCTCTTACTAGATTCTGAAAGCATACATTCTGATTTTCACCATTGTATCACTGGCGCTTGGAATTACTTGTGGCATGCTGTAAATTCTTATTATAAATGCCTGATGACAGTTTTGAGTGAATAAATGATTGAGTAATTGGATAAATGCATGAATGAATATCAAATACTGCTCTTAACTACCATAATGATTGAATTTTTTTTATTTCCTGAACACATACGAGCTCTTTAATAACTTATATAAAACTCATTCCATATAACCTTTCAATCATTATGATTAAACTTTTTAAAAATTAAAGCCCTCCATGAATAACCATTTTTTATTAGGCTCATATGAATGAAGCTACTTTTTAAAAAATATATTGATTTTTTATTTTTATTTTTTTTACAGAAAGGAAGGGAGAGGTATAGAGAGTTAGAAACATCAATGAGAGAGAAACATCTATCAGCTGCCTCCTGCACACCCCCTACTGGGGATGTGCCCACATCCAAGGTACATGTCCTTGACCAGAATCGAACCTGGGACCCTTCAGTCCACAGACTGATGCTCTATTCACTGAGCCAAACCGGTTAGGGCTAAAGTTACTTTTTGTAATTTTAAAATGGTTGAATATCAGCAACTCAATACAATTTAATATAATATATACTATTCAGAAAAAATATCTTTAACAGAAATTAGAAGTCACCATACTTAAAATGCCCCATAACTTTCAAGGTGGAATATTGCAAACCAAATTGCTACCCTGAGATTATCAATAATAGAAAAAAAGAAAGAAAATTTAAAAAAACAACCTTAGTAAGGGGTAAATATGAAGATGATAACTTCTCATTTAATACCACAATTTATCATAAATGTTGTAACATTCATGGCAAGATTGTCTAAAAGTGTAAGAATAATAATGATCAGGGTTAACCTAGTGCATGGCATTAATTAAATGAGTGGGTCTATATGGTAGTACTGTAGGCCACCAGGCTCATGTGATTCAAGCAGGCCCACTTGGATAATTCGGGGTAGTTTCCCTATTTTAAGGTTAACTACAACCTTAGCTGAAGTTGTAAAGTTCCTATTACCATGAAGCATAAAATACCATTAATATCTTTGGGGAACCATTCTGTCTATCATTCTGGAGCAAAGATATAGGGAGCAGGTGGAAATAGGACAGGTGATCGGGATCTCATACTGACCATAATTCATTACTGCTTCCTGCTGATATTACCTGTTGAAATCTGTGTGGACTGGCTTGCCAGAGCTCTGTAATAAGGTTTTACCACTCAACATTAAGTACTTAATCTTATTTCTATTGTATATTAACTTGATCAATATATACTTGAATGCCTACCATGTGCCAGACACCTTAAGAAGCTCTTGGGATAGAGTTTCTGCCATCAATGAACTTGTAATTCAGTAGGTTAACATATAAAGAATTAGATATGGTGTGATAAGTAATGGTCTAGAATTAAAACATCATGGACCATAGGGACACACAACAATGGCAGATAAGCCAGAAAAGTGTGTAGACTGCCAATAATCATCTATATGTGTCAAAAATGTGTTTGTTTTGGCAGAAAGTAGTCTATTGCATGGTGAAGCTGGTTAGAGAAGAACCTAACAGATTGTAAGAGAACTATTAACCAAATATTTTATGCAGTGTCAAAGGCACAGGAAAGCAATAAGCACAGAGCAGGCAAAGATTCTTCTCAGAGGAAAAGGCAAACACAGTTTAACATATGACACTGCTCTCCATTGGCACAGTGTATATGCATGTGTTCCTGGTGCAGAAAGCTGTGGTCAAAGGAGTGACTGTAATGCATGGGATGTATGTCTCCAACATGCGGTTTCAACTCTAGCTTAAGTAAAATCTAAATCCCTTTTCAAATAAATTCATTTTACTTTTTCTTCCATTTTTCTCAATTATTTTGACTTTGCTTTATGCAAACCTTCTTTGTATTTTTAGAGTTTGACCAATCTATACTAATAAAAGAATAACATACTAATTAGACTGGATAGAACAGAAATCTTCTGGATGTCCTTCCAGACAAAGCCACAGTGTCTGCGAGGGCTGAGGGACAGTGGCATGAGAGAGGCGACTGTGCAGGAGAGGCGGCAGCATGGGAGAGGTGGTGGCACTGGAGAGACAGCAACAGGGGTCAATTCAGCACCACAGCCCCTTCTGCAGAAGCAGCAGGAGATGGGGCTGCACAATCCAAGTCCCAGTGCTGCCCTGCCACAGAGGCAGCCATAGAAGCAGTGGTGCGGGCCCAGTCCCAGTGCCATGCTTCACAGAGGCTGGCCTAGGTGCAACCTACTGTGCCTCAACCTCCCACAGACCCTCTCCCACCAATGAGCAGGGAGTGGGGCCAGCACTAAGAAATGAGGGTCAAGTGCGACAGCACCATAGCCGGCAGTAGCAGCAGCAGTGGGGTCAGAGGGGTGGTGCCTTCCCCTGATCAGCCTAGTTGCCTCCCACAGAGGGAAGCCAGAGGCAGCAGCAGCAGTGGGGTGATTGGGGGTGGTCCCTCCCCCTGATTGGCCTAGTTTGCTCCTGCAGAGGCAAGGCTCATAGAATGCAGTAAGACAGCCCCTGAGGGTTCCTGGACACTGAAAGGGGGAAGGCTGGACTGAGGGACGCCCCCCCCCCTTCCTCAGTGCATAAATTTTTATGCACTGGGCCTCTAGTCTATATATATAATACCATAAACAATTGGTGGACCATTTGACTAGTCAACTGTTTGGTCACTATAATGTGTACTGACCACCAGGGGTCACAGGCTTAATGCAGGAGCTTCCACCCAGTGATCAATGCACTCCCAAAGTGAGAGCCCCACTCAGTTGACCTAGGAGTGCCATACGCCGGGCTCATAGCTGGGGAACATAGCTTCAGTGCTGTGAGCCTCTTCAGTGGCGGCAGCAGCAGGTGCAGTTGGGCAAGGATGAACGTGAATGGGAGCAGCCCATCCCAGGTTTGAACTCCTCCCCAGCTGCATGCCTTTTTGTGCACTACTACATCTCTCTGGGGATATCATCAGATTGCCAGTTTTGGCCCAATCCCTGCAGGCCCCAGTGGGAATTGGGTCAAAACTGGCAATCGGACATCTCCTGAGGGGTCCTGGATTGAGAAAGGGTTCAGGCCTGGCTGAAGAAACGCACCAATGCATGAATCCATGCACTAGGCCTCTAGTATTCATATAATTTAGTATAATTACTCACTCTTATTAATACCATACATTACAGAGAGACATTTGTTACCATCTCCAGTTTAAAGTTGCCTTGACTAGTCTTTAAAAAATATTTTATAATTAACTAGTGGCCCAGTGCATGAAATTCATGCACATTAGAAGGGAATTAATTAGAGGAAATATTTTAATATTAGTATTTTCCCTTTCTCTATAATAGAAGTGTCCGAGATGAAAGAAAATTAATAAAGTGAATATGAAAATCTCCATTCCTGTCAGAGTCTGGGGCATGCCACAGGACCTGTGTTCACCGTGAAATCACCTTGAAACTGCACAAGACCCAGACTAAGCCAGCCCCACCCCCATGAGGCCCCCAGGGCAGGGGCACAGCCTCAGGTCCCTTGGCCCGGCACTGGGTGGGGTGCGCAGCCTCAGGTCTCCCATCAAGTCTTGTTGGCAGGGAGCATGGCCTCAGGTCCCCCAGCACAGCCTTAGGTCCTCTGGCCAGGTTCCAGGTCAGGGGGCGCAGCTTCAGGTCCCCTGGCCTGGCTTCATGTCCTTGGGCCGCCCTGGCATGAGGGCAGGGGGTGCAGCCTTAGGACCTCCAACTTGGCCTCAGGTCCCCCAGTGCTGATGTGGCCTCAAGTGTCCCTTCAAGCCCCTCTGGGCGGGGGGTCCAGCCTCAGGTCCCCTGGCCTGGCCTCAGGTCCCCTGTCCTGACGCCAGGGAACCTGGTACTGCGGCAATGCCACCTACACTGCTGCCCGCAACCCAGCGATACTGCCGCCCATGCCCACACCGCAAACTGGCTGCTCGTGCCTCAGCCCCACCCTCTTCCCGCACGCGCCACGACCCTGTCCCCAGCCCCACTCCCCGCTCCTGATTGGCTGGTAGTGTAGTGATGGTACGGTCATATTTGCATGTTTCTCATTTATTATATAGGATTCTTTTATAATTCCTGGAAAACAATCTGCTGCAAATGATACTCTGAGAAAGTTACTTAATTTGTATAAATCTCAACATTCTTCTCCATGTTAATATGATTATAGTCATCTTTCAGGGCCTTTATAATAGTAAATATTATAAGAATTTTAATTATTAAAATAATTGAAATAAATAATTCTCAACAAAATACAGCATTTTATGACATTTTATTGGCACACAAAAAAAGTCTAGGGGAATGCACAAAAGTGCAAAATAAAATGTGGCATATGAAAAAGATGACTAAATTTATGTGCATATAAATATGTAAGACTTTATTGTGATATACAAGTCTGTTATAATATACACTCTCTCCAAAACCTTCTGTCACACACTTTTCAATTATGTTAGCACTCACGCATTCTGAGCATCGAATTTCACAAGAACAGATTTTTTTTTTGAAAAAATATTCCCAAAGGCTCTGATGTTGTAGGTATACTTGAATTAAATATTTACTGAATCTCTCTTATATACACCACAGTTGCCTGGGCACTGCAGATATAAAACTGAATGAAGCAGGAACCTTGACCTCAAGATCACAGGCTGGAGCAGAGGGTCTATGCAAATGAGCACTATGAGTTTTTCCACAAGTAATTGGTAATAATATAATTGTAAGGTTTCCAAGAGGTTTACAAATTTGTATTATAATGGGCTTTCAGGGTTCCATCTAGAAAGTTGAGGACCATAGCCTCGTGAATTTTCTTTCAAAAAGCCTAGGATGGCAAAAACAGAGTTCCTTTTTGGTGTGTTTTATTTGAATCATCTTAATCATCTTTAGTCAACAATTGTGTCCTAAATATATCACCATTTCAGTAGTAACCCTGTGTTGTAATGAGCACTGCATGTTACTGATACACTACTGGAGGCCTGGTACATGAAATTCATGCACAGGGGGAAGGGGCCCCTCAACCCAGCCTGCACCCTCTGCAATCCAGGACTACTTGGGGGATATCGGACTGCCCGTCAGTCGGATATCCCTCTCACTGTCTGGGACTGCTGCCTCCTAACTGCTCACCTGACTGTCGGCCTGGTTGCCCCCAAATGCCTCCACCCCCTCCCCGCCAACCTGGTCGCCCCTTAGTGCCCCCACTGCCAGTCTGGTTGCCCCCACACAGCCTGCTGGTCAGTCGTTTGGTTGTCACTCAATAATCTCCCTGCAGCCTTGTCGCCCCACACAGCCTGCTGTTCAGTTGTTACTGTGACTAATTTGCATATTACCCTTTTATTAGTATAGATAGACATATTTGCAGCCTTCGTGGACCTTTTCTTTTTACTTTTCCCTTTGGCTGTTGACCTTCCAGAAAAATCACGTAAAAGGCAAACGCTAAATAGCAGATATACTTTCATAAATACCAATTTGTGTTAGGTAATAATGTAACTCTATTTTCTTATAATGCCTTGAAGTATTTTGATGCCTAGCTGCTCATGCCTGGTACAGAAACCAAGCCTGGTCACTTGCAGATAAACTCAGCATAATGCAGTGATTTCTTAGTGTATCAGCTCTATCATTCCATCACATTCTGTTGGGACTTTTTAGGAGAGCCTCCCCTCTGTTCTCCCTGGGATTGATTAAAGCTCTGGAGGGCTGGCTCCACTGATGACAAGGTGTTGTCTTTAGGATCCCTTCCTGAAATTCACCTGCCTTGGTCTCACACTGGTCTTTCCAGTCCAAATGCAGTACACTATGCACTCAGTAAAAGGAGCTGAACCCCAGGGGAACTGGTCATTGCATGTCTTTTTTATATGCATTCCCATGGCTCGACTGACCATGAATTTTAATCTCAATTTCTCCTGTTACTCAGTCACTTATTCACTACAGAAAAATCCAGCCTCCTTTCAGTCACTCAGATCACTCTAACACCCCTCACTGACATACACCTATGAAAGGTACAGAAAAGGCTAACGAAGGCACAAGTGGTCTTTTTTTTTTTTCCTAAACCCCCAAATTTCAACAGGAAATTGTCTCACACTTCTGTCCCACCCTCTGAATCTGCCCTTCAGCCTACAGGGGATTAGCCCGAAAAATATGCTCACTGTGCAACTACCTTGTGTCCTCTTCAAACTCCCTACCCTTACCCCAATATAGAAGGGTTTTCTAGTCTGGAACTGTGTGGGGTGAGGGTTGCGGGCAGGGGTGGATAGGACTTTTCTTGTTCATCTTTCCTTTTAAATATTTACTTTTGTATATCTAGATAAAGGCTTTTGATTTTAGGTCTTTTATTATTGTTCTAGATTAAGGACGACTTCATTGTCACATCAGCATTATAGACAGTTACAAAGAGGAAGACATCCTTAAATAATTCAAATTATTATTCTGCTATTATTAAAGCATAAAGAGTTGTGCAGAGATAAGGGACTAAATGTCCCTTTTCTGTGTTCCCACAATGCCATGTCCACATTTCTGTTAGTCACTCACCCTACTTTATCGAGAACCTATTTATTTAGTTTCCACCTCTAAACTATAATTTTTTTCCAGGACAAGGGGACATGATTTTTTTTTTTAAGTTCCTAGGACAGAGCTTTGTATGAAATAGGTACTATTAGTGCCTTTATTGAGCTCTGGTTGAGCATTCTGTATTGGGTTGAGGGCTTTACAAACATGATGTCCTTTGATCCTCACAACCCTATAAGGCAGGTAGTGTGGCTATGTTTCACATCAGAGAAACTGAAGATCAGAGAGCTTTCCTAAGGCAAAGAGATTACAAGGCATGAAGGTAGAGATCAAACCCAAGCTTAACCTCTATCTCAAACCACCTATAAGTTGATATTTGAGTATTAGAACCCATATTCTACTAGGAAATCTGTTAAGTTCTAAATATCTGTTCCATTGGACTAGATGTTGAACATATTGGAGAACTCTACTATAACGGATACATTGTTTGATTAAAAGAGATTATATCTCCATATGTAGCAAAATGGTTAGATTGCAGACTTTTCAGTACTTTAATTGAAATAATTTACTTTATATTAGGGTACTGGAAATGGCATTTTTTTATTTCAAATCCTTTCGTAACTTTTCTTTTTCTATACAATTTACATTAATTATTATTTCAGCTATAATTTATGGATGGCTATCCTATCTAATAAAAGAGTAATATGCAAATTGACTATACCTCTGATCAAGCCACACCCACAAGCCACACTAACCAGCCGATCAGGAGCAAATAAACCCCAACAAAGGTGGCTGTGGCCCCTGAGAGCAGGAGGGAGGCCTGAGTTTCTCAGGCAATGGAGGAAGCCAAGTTTTCCGCTCACCCCTGCCGGTATAGGCCTCCACTCAATGCTACAAAGTTTCAATTATAGAAGCTGTATCCCAACAGAAATGGTGGCAGACACAGAGCTGGAAAAAGCAGAAGCTAGGGTTGCCCGGGTGATGGAAGAAGCCAAGCTAATGCAGCCCTAGTGCCTAGGCCTCCACTCTAGGCTACAAAGTTTCAATTATAGAATTTAAATAAACCCAAACAGAGATGGCTGTCGCCATTGGAGCAAGCAGAAGACTTGGCTCCGCTCCAGGCTACAAAGTGTCAATTGTAGAACATAAATGAAGCCCAGATCCCAGGGCCTCCGCTTGGGTTCCTGGGGAGGCGTGGCTAGCCTGCAAACCACCATAGGCCCCTCGCCCAGGCCACCCCACACCCCAAGGGAACTCCTGCCCTGATCTGGGACACTCTTCAGGGAAACCAGCTGGCCGCTACCCATGCACTAGGCCTCTATCCTATCTAATAAAAGAGTAATTTGCAGATTGACCATCACTCCAATACACAAGAGGTCTGCCCCCCTGTGATCAAAGATACTGCCCCCATGTGGACACAAGATGGCCAACACAAAATGGCCACCAAGGGAGGGCAGTGGAAAGGTTCCAGGCCTGCAAGGGAGGGCAGTTTTGGGCGATCAGGCCAGCAGAGGAAAGTTGGGGGCAAACAGGCTGGCAGGGGGGGCCGTTAGACATCAATTAGGCTGGCAATGTAGTAGTTAAGGGGTGATCAGGCTGGCAGGCAGAAGTGGTTAGGGGCAATTAGGGAGGCAGGCAGGAGAGCAGTTTGGAGCCAGCAGTCCTGGATTGTGAGGAGGATGTCTGACTGCCCCGTTAGGCCTGATTCTATTGGGATCAGGCCTAAAGGGGCAGTTAGAAATTCCTCGAGGGGTCCCAGATTGGAGAAGGTGCAGGCTGGGCTGAAGGACAACCCCTGCTCCCCCCATACCCCACGCATGAATTTTGTGCAACGGGCCTCTAGTATAGATATAAAAGGGAAAGACCAATCCACAAGAACCTATAATCTAGTAGTGAAAATAAACATGTAAATAGAATACAATAAAAGTTTCAGCACAGTCCAGAACTCATACGCAAAGTAGAGAGCTAGTCCAAGGAAATTTCATTTTATGGTGGGGAGGAGGGAAGTGGTAGTCAAAAATGCTTTCTGGCCCTATCTGGTTTGGCTGGGTGGATAGAGTGTTGGCCTGCAGACTGAAGGGTCCCTGGTTTGATACTGGTCAAGGGCACATGCCTGGATTGTGGGCTCAATCTCCAGTAGGGGGCATGCAGGAGGCAACTTGATAAGGATACTTCTATCTCTTTCTCCCTCTCCTTTCCTTTATGAAATCAATAAAAATATTAAAATATTAAAAATGCTCTCTGCAGGAGTATTTTAGAAAAGTGATATAGGCAGAAATATCAAGGGACATGGGAGACAGTGTCCTAGGGACCTAAGGGTCTGCCTTTTGCTTTGGACTCAGTATATGAGTGTGTATGAGCTGCTTACTCTAAGATTTCTGAGTAAAGACTGCTCATGCTGACTTTACTGAAGCACAATGATTAAGAGTAAATAGACTGTTTATATAATATTGATTTAATCTATGTCTTGTTTCAGTCCATACTTAAGGTACCTTACTTTAAAATATACAGTAATTTTAAATACACATAGGAAATAAACAGAGAGGGAAAAGGGGGGAATGAAGATTGAGATGAAAATCACTCTGGCTGGCATTTACCATGAATCTAAAGGGCACAGGTGCAATTCCCAGTGAAGGGCACATATCTGGGTCTCAGGTTCAATCTCCAGCCCAGATTGGGGTCAGGGCATATACAGGAGGCAATCAATAGATGTCTCTCTCTCACATCAGTGCATCTCTCTCTCTCTCTCTCTCTCTGTCTCTGTCTCTCTCTCTTTTTCTCTTCACTCCCTTTCATTCTCTCTAAAAATTAATGGAAAAATATTCTTGGGTGAGGAAACAGAAAAAAAAAGATTGAGATGAAAATATGACAATACACAATATATTCAGCTATTTAAATCATGTGTGGTTTCTAGAATAAGGCCACACATTTGATCATAAGCTTTCAAGCAGCTAGTACAAAGAGGGAACCACAAAATTCCCGGTGCCCATAAAATAAAAATAGAACAAACACTCAGAAGTAACTTCAGTATTTATTCCAGTCATGGTGACCAAAGAAAATGCAGGCTAGTATATAAAGTGATGAGCAATGCCTATAACAATATTTTTATCCTGGGTATTCTGAGTACTATAGTTGGAAAGTTGTGCTGTTTTATTACTCTTTCCATATTATTTGTCACTGAGTATTGATGGCATCAAACTATGTCAGTTTAGTATATATACATGTGTCCCTGCTCCACATATTCTCTGCTCCTTCAAAATAATCCAAGAATGGATGTCAGTGTCCAGTGATAATCTTTAGGCTGTCTTCTCCAAGCACCATTTCCTTAACCACACTTTGGGTAACTATGGGAAAATAATGTGTTGGAGATGATGAGTTTAGATTCTTTTTAAATATATATTTTATTGATTTTTTTACAGATAGGAATGGAGAGGGATAGAAAGTTAGAAACATGGATCAGCTGCCTCCTGCACACTCCCCATTGGGGATGTGCCCACAACCAAGGTGCATGCCCTTTACTGGAATCAAACCTGGGACTTTTTAGTCCATAAGCCGGCACTCTATCCATTGAGCTAAATTGGTTTTATCAGAGTTTAGATTCTTTAATAGTCACAGTAACTGGAGACAGGAGTCAAATCCTTTCATAAAAGAGGAAGATGGGAGAAAGACATGGCCTAACTAAATGGACTTCCTACCTCTAATTTCAGATTATGGAGCATAATCCATGGGTGAAGTAAAGACAATTAAGATTGTTCTCAACCTTTAGTGTTGGATCAACTCTAGTATCTCAAGTCAAAACAATTCCTGTATTTATATCACCACTCAGACATCTAGTTACTATCTTATAATTAAGGGTAATGGAGAAGAATTTTACTTCCACTCCTGATTTCTTAAATTGGCTTCATACTCTTTAAACTTGCAGATGCTTACCTGTGATGCTTTCTCTCATGGAGAGTTTTGTGATTCTACAGAGAGTTCCCTTACTGAGTGTTTTTCTTCTGTGCTTCATTTGACTCGGCCCAAAGCATCACTCACTTTTTCTGATGGTCATTTGTACTTTCTAACTCAGCAATATTATACCAGGCTTGGTGTGCAGGTGCTGAAGTCTCTTTTGCCTCCTCTGTGACTCTATTAGACCTCAAGACTGCTCTCACTTCAGCATTCCTTCTTCTGTGACCCAAATCTAAACTTCAGGAAACACTTATACATCCTTTGCCCTGATCACTTTTGGGGCTTTCAGAATAAGTTCAATGCAGTAAGTACCCTCCTGTACCCATGCTGAAGAGGAGAATCAACTAGATTTTAGCCCATTACACATACCAGGCAGGAGTCAGCTTCCAATTCAAGAACAGATATAGCAAGGTGTTGAGTCAACCTATTCATCATTGAGACAAAGGAGATGGAATCCCCTAACACACACACACACACACACACACACACACTCACACACACTCACACATAATTCAACTCTCTGACATCCTCATTCTTTTGCATGTTTTCTAAGCAAGAAAAAGGGGTTCAAGTATAATTGAACAGATTTTGCTTTTTTCCCCCCCTTTGGTAAATTTTGAATACGATGATTTGTTTCTCATACATTTTGACTCCCAATGCTGATCATGTTGACATGTCAATCGAAGCTGCCGTTCTCATTATGAATTGAGCACTTACTAGCACAGATGATGTGCTAGATACTGGAATGCAAAGGTAAATTCTAATTCTAAAACATAATAACTATATGACCTTGGGAATTTAAGCTCTCTGTGGTCATTTTCTTCATCAGATTGATAGAGATAATGCAAATTCCCTTCTCACTATAGTGGTAAGCATTAAGTGAACTATTGTAGATAAACTGTTTAAAAATAGCACCTGATGTATAGTAAGTGCAAAATACATAAGTGTTTACAGGGAAAATGCATAGTTCTTTGATGGTGAAGTGGGGAAGTAAATGACAATATCCTATCTAATAAAAGAGTGATATGCAAATTGACTGTACCTTTGCTACACCCACCAGCCACGGCCACCAGCCAATCAGGAGTGGGGGACGGAGCCAAGACGGACTGTGAGTGCTCGAGGCAGGGGGCCAGGCCAAGGCGTGCATGAGGTGGTCAACAAGCAAGGAAGCGGGGAGGGCAAGGTGTTCACCAGTGGCCAGGGCAAGGGCGGCTGGCCAGCAATTGAGTCAAGGGGTGGGGCTGAGGCATGCACCAGGTGGGGAGCGGGGCCACTGAGGCACCTGCAAGGCGTGGTGCGGGGCCAC
Source organism: Antrozous pallidus (assembly GCA_027563665.1). Taxonomy (NCBI): domain Eukaryota; kingdom Metazoa; phylum Chordata; class Mammalia; order Chiroptera; family Vespertilionidae; genus Antrozous; species Antrozous pallidus. The sequence continues at coordinate 50,928,812 of CM050520.1, read as the reverse complement.
GAGTGCAGGGTTCCCCCAGGGCTGGGTGGTCGCCGCCAAGCTAAGGCCCAAGATGGGGGAGAGGGGCCAAGGTGCCTGGCAAGCACGGGGCCCCTGGGGCCGGGCGGTTGCCGGGAGGTCGCCAGAGGCCAGGGCTAAGGCCAGGGCTGGGGGGCGGGGCTGAGGCAGCTGGGGCAGAGCCAGTCATTGGCCTCATTGAGGGGGCAGGTTGGGCTGAGGGATCACCCACCCCCAGTGCACAAGTTTCGTGCACTGGGTCTCTAGTAACTTTTATTAAAAAATTAAGAGTTGTCATAGAACAGAGGTCTTATACTAAAACTAGGGGTCTAGTGCATAAATTCATTCACCTTGAAAGGAACTGTGGGCTGTCAAGCTGCAATGGGCACAGGGGTGAGTCTTGGCCCACTCTCCACACTCTCACCTAACTCTTCCCACCATAGTCTCTGGTCCCCTGTTTGCTGACAACTCTGATCCTGCCACCACTGCTCCCAGGTGCTGATGGCACTGGCCTCACTCATACCCACTGACAGCATGGAGTGATTGAGGCTGGCACCATCAGCAGGTATGATTGGGGCCAGTGCTGTCAGGAGATTGCTAGCAGTGGCTGCTGCCTTGATCAACCCTTAGAAAGAGGGGGAGGTGGAGAAGACTTCAAGGGTGATTGGGACTGGCAGGTGCCGCTCACATGCACCCACTGATAGCACTGAGCAATAGGACCTACAGTGGGTGTTGGCTGCAGGTGGGAATGGGGCTGGTACCGGCAGCAGGTGTGGGCACTGGGGAGCAAAGAATTTTCAGTAACCACCAGAGGGCTTGCCCTGATGACAGCAACTGGCACCCTTCCTTGGTCTGGGGCCCAGCTCACCTGGTCCTCCATCCTGCCACTGCCAATGCCCGCTAACTTCTGCACTCTGTAGCCTATAGCTGACACCTGCCATGCTCTGCATGTACCCCCTGGTGGTCAGTGCACATCATAGCAACTGGTTGTTATTTGTTCCACTGATGGGTCTATTTGTATATTAGAGTTTGATATATATATGGATGCTTATATATGGCCCAATAAAGTAAAAATGAATAAAGTGGGTCAAATATTTAAAAAAAAGTAGAAAGCAGTAAAATTTCTTTGATTTTTTTTAACTTAGCAGAATATGTGTGTGTAATTACTGTTTTAAGAACAAATGCAGAATGTAATGACAGAACTGTAGTCCCTGAGATATAATAAAACAGTAGTCTACTTTTTTAAACAAATGGTTCTGTCATATAAGTACTCAGTTATTTCTATTAGAAAATATTTAATTTTACTTCTATTTGCTTTTAGAAAACATTGATTTTGATCCTTATAGTGTGAAAAAGTGATGATATCAGTGTTAAGAAAATATTGTCATTTATTTACTTAGGTATTATGAAAATCTTTTAAAATTTGAAAGGCCATTTTGATGTTTGACACTAATTTCATTTTCTGATTATCCTGTTAGGTTTAGCCTGTTGCTTAGCATTTATAAGCCTTTATAAAATGGTGGGTTACAGAAGTCTTAGTAGGAGCTAATGGGACTGCTTAGGTCATTTGCCTTCCTCAGAGCTCCTCACTGAAAAAGGTTACAGTACCGTGGCAGGCCTAAGGTAACAGGAGGACACTTACATATTTAATTATTTTAGCATCAAAACAATGTTTCTTCTTTATTGTAAAGAGGGACTTCTATTAGAAGCACATTTTAATTTATGTTTCACTTGTGTTTAAGTTCTATTTTGATATTTCCAACGACTTGTGTGGAAAGGCAGCATGAGTAGTAGGTAAGAGCAAAGGCTACAATCAGGCATATCTGGGTTGCAGTATTTACTTCCCCATTCACTTGTTATATCACACTAGTGGCCCAATGCATGAAATTCGTGCACTGGGGATGGGTGGTCCCTCAACCCAACCTGCCCCCTCTTACATACTGGGAGCCTCAGGGGATGTCCAACTGATGGCTCACCCCCAGCCTGCCCAAGGCCTAAGGCCTCTAGTGAGGCCTTAGGCTTTGGGAACCCAGCCATTGCCCTGCTCAGCTCAGCCCCGGCTGTCTGCGACCACCCAGCCCCAGGGGCTGGGCGCTCACCGCCACTTCCGCTCATAGCGCTGGGGAGCCAGGCACTCCCGGCCGCTGCCACCACTGCTGCTGCCACTTCCCCTCACAGAACCCTGGGGCTGGGCACTCGCCGCCACCACCACCATTTCATCTTTACCCCCCCGGCCAGCGCTTATGCCATGTTGCCCCACCCCTCCTCCTGATTGGCTGGTAGCATAGCCAATCAGGAGTGAAGGTATAGTCAAATTTGCATGTTTCTCTTTTATTATATAGGATTAGGCAAGTCACTAAACTTTCAGAGCTTCAGTTACCATTTTGTAAGATGGAGCTCATGATAATACCTTTCCAATAATTTGATCAAAATATCAATTTAGGGTATATTTATTAATAGGCTTCTTGACTTATAAGGAGTCTTTAGTGAATGTTACTTGCTGTGGTGATGATGAAGATCGAAGAGGAAATAGGAAATATCTGTGACCTTAGAAATGAATGCAGTATAAAAAACAGAAGATATAGGTGTCTAATGCCTGGGAGGCAGGATGTGTCCTTGTCTAAGATTCATCCTATCTAATAAAGAGGGAATATGCAAATCAACCATCACTCCATCACAAAGATGGCAGTGCCCATAGCCACAAGATGGCAGCACCCAGTCCTCTCAGCTCTGCTGGAGTTTCTCAGTCCCGGGGGGGCGGGGAGGGGAGGGCGAGTAGCCACTGAGAGTGGGCAGCATAAGTGGCCTGGCAGAATGCTTGCTTCATCGCGGAGGGCCATAGGGTAGGGGGAGTAGGGGGGAAACTTGTGTCATCACCCTGGTGACAAGGCAAGCATTCTGCGCCCAGCCATGGAGGGTCTCTGGCCATGGAGGGCAGTTGTGGGCCATGAGGCCAGCAGGGGAGGATATTTGGGGACAAGCAGGCCAGCAGGCAGAGTGTGTAGGTGCAATTTTGCAGGCAGGGAGGTGAGTGGTTAGGAGCCAGCAGTCCCAGATTGTGAGAGGGATGTCTGACTGCTGGTTTAGGCTCGATCCCACAGGGACATCCACTAGCAGTCAAACATCCCTGAGGGGTCCCAGATTGAAGAGGGTACAGAATGGGCTGAGGGACATCCCCCTCCTGTACAAATTTCATGCACCAGGCCATTAGTATTATTTATAATGAAAGAAAAACAATGATGTAAAGCAGGTAACATTTCATGCAGTAGTCAATGGCCATACCAAGGCTTTCTTGCCTTCTCTTTAAATGAACCAAGAAAATTTGGATGTTGAGTAATGAGAAAGTGGTACCCACAAACTGAGAGATGAAATAGTTCAGCCCCTTTATTTTGGTGACAGGAAAAGTAATTCTCAGGAGAATGAAATGACTCAGTTAACATCTCTCAGATGAACAGTGGTGGGTTATGGAATAATCCTAGCCCTCTGTGGCCCTGAATCCCACATATTATATGTTTTAATTTCAATCATTCATTCATTCATTCATTCAATATTAATGATAATTTATTCTAGATATTGTTCTAAGTGCTAAGAAGTTATAAATAAAACAGATACAGTTGCTCTTCTCATGGGTTTATAGACTAGTGGGGAAAACAAACTATAAAATGAATTTTAAAAGTTAATGTAATTGTTGATAGTAAAATAAAATGCCATTCAAAACATAAAGGGCATAAATCCTAATCTTAGCAGTCTCATTTACTAGAACTATATCTTGAATCAGCCATTTGAACTGCCTCAGCCTCAGTTTCTTGATCTGCAGAAGAGGAATTAATTTTTTTCACAGCTGTAATATGGCTTTGAGATAATATCTATAAAATACGTTGATTGCAGTGTATGCATGAATACATCATGGCCATTGATATTGTCATTATTAATGTCCAGGCACTCTTCTAAGGGCTTCATTTTTGTTTTATTATAGGCTTCTTTTGTAGACAAGAAGCCTATAAAATGGATATTATTCTTCATTCATTTTTTTTAGATTGGGAAACTGAGACCCCAAAACAAGGTTTATTAAAGTGCCCAAAGCCACACCACCAGTAAATGATGGAATCAGAATTCAAGCCCAGGTGCTCTAACTCCAGATCTCTTAATGAGAGCTTGAAGCTGCTCTATAGGTGTGGCCACAGGTGGTAGGGGAAGCAGTCTGTTTCCAGACTTGAATTTAATACTGAAGATACTCAAAACGTTTGCAGGCTGTTTTTTTCTTAAGCTCTCGAGTCTTCATTATTGATAAAATAGGAATATAGAATCTTTAGTTATTGTGAGGTTTAAGTGCTATAAGGTAAATAAATTTTAAGTGTATTGTTTAGCAACTGGCACAGGCTAAATACATATCCTGTCCTTCCTCTCACCTTTTCTTTCGGACTTTACACATTTTCCATTTTCTGGAAAATCCTTCAGTTAACTCATATATCATATACAAAGCACTCATCCAGCATAGTGGGTGTGAGGAGAAATAAGAAGTGGTAGCGAGATTGATCTTATGCTTTAAGAAGAATTTTTTTGGTACTTAGCACCTTCTCAATCCAATAATGATTGTATCTTAGTCTTGAGATGTGCTATTAACCCAACAGTTCTAGGCCTGTTAAAATACTGTAGTTGAAGGCTCACTTCTTTGTTATGGCCCTAAAAAGCTGTTGGAAGAAGGATATATGAAAATAGCCATTGTGTGCATGCCCACAAGCAGAGAAAACCAACCTGGGAAATGTCAATGCTAATAGATAAAAAGGTGACTTTTTCATTTTAAGTACTCATGGAAATTTGTAAACATTTCTCCCCACCCCCTACTCAGAGTGAGTTTTCATTTTTATTATCTCCATAGTTATACTATTTTATCAAAGCAGATGCAACATGATCTTCCAAATTGATCACAATCAGAGCCAGTGCAAATTGTGGTGGAGGGTGAAGAGCAAGAAAACCAGCTATGATTCTGCAGGGCTGAGCCATCCCACAGCCCATCCTGTCTAATACTTGCTCACTCCTGTCATGAGCCTTTCCCACACATGTGGCTGGCCCAGCTGTAAACATGAAAGGAAGCCGACATAATCAGATGAAAGGCTATGTGGGGAACATGAACTAGGGGACTATGAACACACATGCTCTACGTCTTTTCTTAGGAAGCATATCTGGCTGCTTAAGTCACTAATGAAATGCAAGGGGTGATGGGCTATGTGAGCAGTGTAGGATTCTTCTCCATGTTCTCCACTCCCAAAAGGCCAAACAAAGAGACACCCTTCTTTTCCATGACATGTCTCCTCTTCAGTTTACAAAGTGATCTAAAAGGAAATATGAAAAAGACTGTCATTGCCCTAAGAATTTCAAGGATATGAGAGGCAGGTAAGAGATACAGTGGTTTGATATGAAGCCTTGGTAGCCCAGAAAGCCTGGGACACCACCTGCCAATCCTTAGGCAAACTGTTGTTTACCTCTAACCTTGGTTCCTAGTGTTTAGAATTGGTAAAAATAATAATAATCACTTCATAAGAGACAGAAATAAAATAATGCAATTAAAGTACTGACATATAGCAAGCAACCAATAGGTATTATGCCTACCCTGATGTTACCATTTGCTATTAAATTGTATGAAGGTATGAACCAATAATTATAATGCAATGTATTCAATACAGTTTCATGCAAATTATGTTCATAGTTGCCTGAGGGTTTCAGGAGATCTTTAGAGAAGACATGTTTTATTGAATCAGAAAGAATATGTGAGATTCAGCCAGAGATGTTGTAATGGTGGGGGGATGGGAGGAGACAAATTCAAAAGAGCCAGCTTTATCTGTGGAAACATGAGTGTGAAATGTCACAGCATATTTGGGGAACTGACAGTTGTTTGATGTGTCTTGAGCACAGTATCTGAACTGGCAAGGCATGACTGGGGACGAAGCCATGGGGTAGACAGAAGCCAGAGGATGAGGAGAGTCATCTGCATGTGTTTGTATTTCATCCTGCACACTAAGGGAGTCTCCAAGATAGAAATATAGAAAGGGTAACACCTTGCACAAATTAGTACAGATTTAGTACTTTAGACTAATTACCCATCTACTCTTTTGTTCGGTCAATTTGTAGAGATTTCTCCTTTTTTGGTTGAGGAATAATTTCTGGAGAAAATCAAAAGAATGTAGAGTTCTGAATGAGTCTGCATGTTAAAGATTAGTCTTCTTTCTTGGCCTACTTCTTCTATTGGGCTTCCCATCTCAGTTACCCATAGCATTTGCCACACAGAGCAGATGGCTCCTCCATGCCTTGCTTCCTCTCCTGTTTTGCTCCATACTCAATATGTTATACACCCCCAGCCTTATGACTTTCAGTCCAGCATTTTTAAAAATAATGCCACTGTCCTATTCTACTCCTCAAAATAGAACCTTGGTTAACAAATGTAAAATAAAAGAGCACAGAAAATCCTCATTTGTATTTATGCTATAGTAAGAAAGCTTGCAGACAAAACTTTCCAGTAGGTGAAAATTTGAATAAAAATAGGATTTGCATTATCCCAAAGTACCTCCCCCGTGATATCAACTACAAAGAAAAAGGTAGTAACTTGACAGTGAAGAAATGCAGAAGACACCGATGTAACCAGGTGCACAGAGTTAATTAACATCACCAGTGATAAGACATAACAAACTATAAGCCTGTTGAGATGATTCTGGGAGAAGATTGCAACATGGTTTCTGACAATAATTTTCAACCTCACTTTAACCATTAGAAGACATTAAATAAGTCAGTTTTGGGGTGATTATACAAAGTACCCTCTCAGTACTTTACAAAGGTGTCAAAATTAGTTAATAGTGTAACTAATTGTACATTTAGTTAAGATTATAGATTTCAAGTGTACAATTCTATGATACATCACCTGTACATGGATATTGGGATTTTTCCAGCTCCCTAAGGAGCTGGAGCTCAGACTTCCAAGGAGAGGCTGCTGCTCTGTGAGTGCTGGTTTCTGAGGTTAAATGAGACACTGTGGGGCCAGGACCCTTATGTAAAGATCACTGATGCTGGTGTATCTCATTGACTAAGCAAGGGTTTGCTGTAAGGGCTGCAATACCCGTCACCTGGTTTTAGCTGCTGCTCTGGGGAAGGACAGCTAGTGGTGGTAGCAAGCAATGTATCAAGAGTATGTGCATGAGCAATAAGCCTGTAGGAAGCCCACCAGATGGGAAGGAATAAGTTCCTTCTTTCTTCTCCATAACTGTAGTCTCATTCCAGCACCCCCTACTGTCACCACTTAACAAGGACCAGCTGGTAAAGCAGAGAAGTAGACTTCAGTGCTGGGAAATGGAGCATGGGCAAAGGAAACATTCTATGTTTGATGCAGGTATCCTAATAATGAGTTGAATCCCATCTTTCTTACACTGAATCTTCTATCCCTACTTCCAACCCATGTCCTACAGATTAATTCTGATCTGCTTGCTGATGAAATTGACGTGAGGACAAATTTAATACTTCCTCCACTATGTTTTCATCCCCAGCAGTCTTGACAGTGAGGATTGCTCCTTCTTGAAATATCTACTATCAGGCAGGACCACTCTGGTGATACATAAAGTAAAAAAGAGAGGAAGGAATGGAACATGGGGCAAAACTTTTCGATATCTTGTAGAAAACAGGTCCTATCTCAGAAGCAAAGTCCCTGGGAAGGAGAGGTGGCAGATATCCCTGCTGTTAAAATGATAATAGGTGTGTCTCTTGAAAGCATAAACTAATTTAATGATTAATTATAGAATATATTACAATAGAGTATGCATATTTTAGGTATTATTATAACTGGTCCTCAGATAATTGTGTGACTTGGCTAATGATAACAACCACACAGATGAGGCAATAGATATTTACAGAGTTGATGTGACCAAATTATGACTGGATGTATAAAACATGAGTAGGATTATAGAGTGACACAGTTAAAAGAGCGTGGATTTGAAGTCAGACCAGTATGTGAATCTCAGGTCTATAATTTACTACTTACAAGACAAAGACCCAATTTTTGATCTAAAAAAAAAAGACGTATATACCTGTTAATATTGTTGTGAAGTTCAAGTGATATAAGACATTGAAAGTGGCTAGTACATTACCTGGCATAAAGGAGATAGTTATTATTTTATTTGTCATTGCAGTTATTGCTATTATAATTCTCATTTTGGTGATGCTGAGGAAGATGATGGCTTGTTTAACTAAACTTTGAACCTAGGACTTCTGTCATTAGACATTGTACTCTTCATAAATGTGCTGCTTCCCCACCTCCCCGAGCATCTGTCTTTCTCAAGCATCAGGCACGAGTTTAAATGTGATCTTTATCTATTTTTAAAGATAATCAAAATGTACATGTTTATACCAGTTGCAGCATTTGGACTGGCAACACCATCAAGCCGTCTTATTCCAGTGCTTATGTGTGTATGTAGAGAAAGACGGAGGGCTAACTAGCTACATTGCAAAAACAAACAATAACAGCAACAAAACAAAGCAGCTTTCCATTTTTGCAAGGTAAGCAGAGAAACTCTATTAGCAGCAATACTCAGTCATTCAGGCAGGCCCGGCACATCATGTTGTGTAATTGAAAGCTGCCGGTACTGAAACCAACTTGTGTGAATTATGCTAGCCACTTTGTGACTGCTAAGCAAAAACAACCATCGCCTGTAAATTACAGAAATGGTGTGTGTCGATCTTGAAAGACATAATAAGGAACGTAATTTCATAGGTAACGAAAGGCTGGATGAATATAATCAGCTAAATCTGTTTTCTTTTAGTGGTTTTAACTGGCTATGCATTGCTAAAATCTTTGTCCAAAACAAAATTAGAAATCAAGTCAGTGTACTCCAGGCAGCTCACATGAATAATGACCTCTTACAGTAATGACTGCTTAGTGCCAGGACTTCACTCTCCATTTGCTCATTAGAGGTTTCAAAAGGTTGTGTGCTATTCCACTTTTCAGAAGTTGAAATGGTACTAAGCTGTTTAAATGTTTGTATAATTGCGGCTACCATTCATGAGATATCTAATCAGCACCTGCAGTAATAATAATAGCTGCCATTTATTGAACAACCGCAGGCATTAGGGTATATGAGAATACTCTGTATTTTCCCTAATCTTTAGAATGACCCTTCTGGGTAATATGATCCTTATTTTATTTAAGGAAACTGACTCCTGTTGTTAATGGACTTGCCCAAAGTTATACACCACATGAGAAATATAGGAGTCCAGCCTATCTCTGCGATCTCAAACCTGCATTCTTTACACTCTTATTATTGACAGAAATATAATGCCCCCAAGAGAGTAAAAGCAAATCCAATAATATAGTTGTGTCTGTATCATAAGAAAGCTCCTTAAAGTTCCACTTTTTTGTCCCTAAAAAATGAGCTTTGCACCCATTCAAATTCTCACTCTACCAGTTACAGCTAGAGGACCTTAGGTTCCTTTCTCTCCTGAACCATGGTGTGAGTGCTACAGTCCTATCCAAGATGACTGTGATGGGCATTAAATGGGAAAGATCTGTAGAGTGACTTTACCATGTTTGTTCATTCATTCATTTCTTTAATAAGTTTTGAGTGAATACCTGGGAACTAGACCCTTTACTAGGCACATATCAAATGATTACTAAGTGCTCTTATCCTACACACTTCCATCCCAGAAAATTATAATGGATTGATAAGAATTTCATTACATCCTACTGGTCATATTACTCAGTTCAGAGATGAAATCTTAAACAAAATTCAATGTCAAAGAAAGAGGGATTTTGATAAGCAAACATGTGTGAAGAGGAGAGTGATACATCCAGAAAAGGTTTGTTCCCTTTGGATTGTGGATGAGTGTTTAGTAATACTGAAAAAAGTCCACATGAGAGAAAGAAAGACTTAGACATTGCTCCATCAAGCTTAAAATGAACCATATTTTGTAGCACCAAATTATGGTTCAGATCAATCAGAGATTAAAGCATTTTAAACATATTTTTCTGGTTTAATTTTGAGATAAAAATATGCTGTGTGATGAATATTCAGCCATTCCATTTGCATGGTGTTGCATTTTAAGTATCGAATGTCACATTGGTCACTAGTTTATACATGAACCCCAGCACTTTTCTTCTGGCCATGTAAACACAATTGAAAGCTCAAGATGAGAACTTCAAATCTGTGACCGGCAGAATATGGAGCAAAACATTCTTTCCTTCTTGGGTTCTTGAAAGACAAAGCTCCAAAGGGTGTGGATTTTTAGAAATAAGAAATCCTCACTCAGAATAAGGCTAGAAGGGATGAGTTGACACAATCTGTTCCAAACACCTCTTTTCATGAGAAATCTGAGGCCAGAGAGACAAAGTGACTTCTCACAACCACCTTATAAAATGAGGATGCTATCTTTATTATGCAGATTAGAAAAAAATAAAGCTCACCGGTTAAGTTGTTTTACCCAAAATCACAAGTACTAGGTCATGAGACAGCTGTGATTAGGAACTCATCTATCAAACTAATATTTTCATTACTACATGTTGCTTGAAAAATGCCCATCCCTTTCCTCATAATTAGAATGTTTTCTGAGATACTTTCCTCCAGAATGGGATTTGTAGAACATGGCTCTATATGCATCAGTATATGGCGGTTGGATTTGAAGGTGCACTCGCATGAGTCTATTTCTTTATAAACTTTGACTTTAGACTCCAGTGGTTCCCCATCCACCTTAATAACTGGAATATCTATGGTTATACATGAATTAAATATTTATATTAGATTGGCATAGGACATTTTGAAAATCACTTAACTAAAGATGCTTGAAGAAATTAAATAGTACTTTTAAACAATGATTTCCATACTTGAAAATAGGAGCATAGCTTCTCTTTTCAAACACAATGTTATATAAAATCTCAGTATTTGAGACAAAATAAGGCAGAGCTGCTCTGTGGAAGTAGAGTACCTTTTTGTCCCTGGACATCCCACGCCCAACCCCAAACCCCACCTCCTTCCAATATACTTTCTCTAAAGCTTTAAATATCCATGGACAAGAGTTTGAAAATTACCTAATAACATCAAGTGTAATCTAAATTAGAATGCCCTAAAGGTATCTACCAGTAACATCCACTATATCAGTATGGCAAATTCATTTTACCTGAATTTTGTCAGTCATTACAAAAATATAAGCATTTTCTAACAATTCTCTCGCTCTCTTGTTTCTCTGTCTATGTGTGGAATGTGAGGAGAGATGTGCATTTAAGTGTACTCTTCGGTACCTTAGGATGTCAAAGCATAGTAGAAGCCAAAATCTTTGATTTTCATAATTGTCATATTTCAGGTCTTAAATAATTATGCAAGGGCCATTCTCTTTTTCTTGCACTCTTTATTTCTCTGACCTAAAACTAAAGTTAAGACAGGGTAAGCACTCCCTATAACTTCATCCTATTATCCAGAACATTCACCAAGCTTAATAATGCCTGCATCTTCACTCCTAGCTCAAATTCCAAATCCTCACTCTCAGGACAATGAGACAATGGTATTCATAAGCCACAATCCCCAACACCCAGTAAGATTTAGTCTCTTTTTAAAATTCTGCTAAATCTTTTATTTAAAGTTCCTTTAATGTGATCACCTTAACCAAATATAGCTAATACTTCTTTGGTCAATCTGGTAATTCTATTCACATAAGAAGAGAATATAAATAGTTTTTCTCCAGAAATAATAATTCTCAATTTATAATTACTGAGTTACACAGGGGGATCTCTACTTCTACAGGACTCAGTTTTCCTTCTTTGCTCAGACATTATTGGTATCTATCCTGAGCCTAGACTTCCTCCTAAAAGCTGCCCAATGTGGGGCTATGTCTAGACTGAGAGCTCTTAATCTTGGTTGCAGGCATAGAAAGATACATAAATGGGCTGTAGGAACTCTGTGAACCCTCTCAAATGTTATATATAAAACACACACACACACAAACCACACACACACACACACACACACTAGTGCCCCAGTGCACAAAATTCGTGCACAGAGGAAAGTGTCCCTCAGCACAGTCTGCACCCTCTCCAATCTGGGTTAGCCCTCTGACAATATGGGACAACTGACTCCTAACCTCTCACCTGCCTGCCTGCTTGATTGCCCCTAACCACTCTGCCTGCTGACCTGCTTGTCTCCAACTGCCCCTCCACCAGACTTCTTGTCCCCAACTGTCTCCCCCGCTGCCAGCCTGCTCATTCCCAACTGCACTCCCCACTGGCCTGATTACCTCCAACTGCCTTCCACTCCTGGCCTGATCAATCCTAATTGCCTCTGCTTTGGCCCCACCATCATGGCTTTGTCTGGAAAAACATCTAGAAGGTCTCCTGGAAGGTCTCCTAGAAAGTCTCCCAGTCTAATTTAGCATATTACACTTTTATTAGTATAGATACATACAGACAGTCCTCAGGTTACATTGTACTTGACATATGTCATTTTCTGGTTATGTCTCCATCTTCCATTTATTTATATTAAAAAAGGTCCATAGTTTTGACATATATACATATGTGCTTTATGTTTTTTTTATTTATTTACCACAAGTAAAGGTCAGAAATTGTTATCTTTCTTTCTTTATTGTTATTATTATTATTATTATTAATTATTATTTACTGTTTCACTTCATTACTGCTATGTATGTGCTCCATGTGAGTGATGTAGATTCTTATGGAGGTGGGTTCCAACTTACATGAAAACCTTGTTACGTAGTTCCATAGGAATGGATCTCCAATGTAACCTGAGGACCTATTGTACGTATAAAGTTTATATATTATACAAGTACATATACACTAATGGGTGAATATTGTTTATCATTTTCTCAAAAAGCAATATGTACTGGTATAATCAATGGGTCCTAAACTGTGCATCAGGATTGCCTACAATGTTAAAGTGTTTGGAGTCTCACTCAAAACTTACTGATTTAAAATTTTTTAGTGTTTATATGGAACAGAAATTTGACATTTTAATACATTACCCAGGATATTCTGTCCAGTTGTCATTGGTTCATGGACCAGTGATTTGGGAACCACTGATCACAAAACACTGATTTCATAGCCAATATGATAAGATTTGTGGTCTGTGTTTGGAGGTAGTGGTTATTATCATTATCTATTTCTTCATAAGTCTCAGGTGAGATGACTTCTGATTCCTGAGAACCAGGTAGAAAAGGGGGGACATTAATCTTCATCTATAAATGATTCTTTGGTGCTCCATATCTTTATTCATGGTCTTTGAATCAAGTATTTAAAATATAATTGATGCTCAATACATATTTATTCAATGAATAAATGAATGAGTGACAAGTGACAGGAAACAAAATCCAAATTATAATAATGCTATAATTAAAATTAAAGTCTATCCTTTAAAAGACCCTCCTAAGAGACAAATATTTATTCTTGTTTATTAGTAAATAAATAAGAATACATATTCGTGGCTTACATCTGAAATAATGAATGAATACTGGATACAAAAATGTTGAGCAGGCAGTAGCAATAAAAATCCTTTGTTGATGCCTCCAGCAAATAACTAATTTCTCAGATTGGTCAAGTGGTCTAGTCTTAGCCTCAGAGACTTCTTGGTATTTATATCACTCCCATATTAGAGAGAAGCAACATGTTGGCAAAGTGTCACAGTATTATAATTAAATCATGTTTCTCTGAAAATATTCAAAATAAATACCATTCATTGCCATATTTTTTTTCTCCCTATGGAGTTAGTCTATGTTGTTGGTTAATATAAATCAGGTTATCACAGAGAAGGAACATTGACAAGTGTAGTCCTTGGATAGATTATTTAACATTGCAAGCCTAATTTTCCACTATGCAAAGTGGAAAAAAATTTTATATTAGAGCCCTAATGCATGAATTTGTGCACAGGTAGGGTCTGGCCAGCCTACCTCAATCAGGGCTGATCTGACCAGCCCAGCCAAGGATGGTTGGCAGGTCAGCCCCACCCCTAATTGGGATTGGGGGGAATTGGGGGCAAGGCCGGCCAGGGGGAGGGGCCATGTGTGGTTGGCAAGCGGGCTTTACCCTCTGGTCAAACTCCCATTTGAGGATACAATTTGCATATTAGCCTTTTATTATATGTTTTGTTATAAAAAAAGATGATGTATGTAAATCAATCAAGCTCAGGGCCCTGAATGGGAATATTTAATATTATTACTATAGTAATGAAACATTATCATTGTAAATGAATTCAATATATATTTTCATAAAAATTACAATGTACAGCCGAAACCAGTTTGGCTCAGTGGATAGAGCATCGGCCTGGGACTGAGGGGTCCCGGGTTCAATTCCAGTCAAGGGCATGTACCTTGGTGACAGGCACATCCCCAGTAGGGGGTGTGCAGGAGGCAGCTGATCAATGTTTCTCTCTCATCAATGTTTCTGACCTTCTATCTCTCTCCCTTCCTTCCTCTCTGTGGAAAATCAATAAAATATATTTACAAAATTACAATGTACAGAGATAAAATTTACTGCCTACTTTTGTTTTACTATAAATCTATCATATGGGCAGAAGATGTGCTGATCCACCTATTTTATACTAATAAACTGTGGGTCAGAGTAGTTCATTGACTTTCTCCAGTAATTTTTGCACATAAACAATAAGCAGCAAATCAGGATCTTTAATCAAGGCTAAGTCAGTATGTTCAATGTTCTTTTTCTTATTAAACTAGAGTCTAGGGCAGCCATTTTCTACTGGTATGCCACAAGAATTTTAAAACATGCAATACCTGATTATTTAGTCAGAGGCACTGACCTCTTTTTCTTTAGAATGTCAAATTAAAAAAAAAAAAATGGCAACAGCCAAGAAAACAACAGCTTTCCGATGTGAATGAATAAAAATGGTACCTATTTTTTTTTTGTCATAGCGGCAAAAAAGTATTTTTTAGCATGCTGCACAATTTTAGTAATTTAGTTTATGAATGCCACGAGATGCAAAAGGTTGAAAATCGCTAGGCTAGGGGACCAGACATCTATCTGGGAACAAAATTGAAGATAACTAAGTTCAACAACTATTAGAGAAGGAATTCAGAAAAGCAAAGACATGCTGAAATGAAAAGGAGAAAGGCAGATAAGTTAATTATTTTACATTAAGATAGCAGTATGGCCCTGGCCAATTTTGCTCAGTGATTAAAGCATCAGCTGTGGACCAAAGAGCCATGGGTTCAATTCCTGGTCAAGGTCATGAACCTGAGTTGCAGGTTCCTTAGCTTTGCTGGGGGCCCTGCAGGAGGCAACCAATTGATGTGTCTCTGTCACACTAATGTTTCTCTCTCTCCCTTTCACTCTTTTTTTTTTTAAAATATATTTTATTGATTTTTTACAGAGCGGAAGGGAGAGGGATAGAAAGTCAGAAGCATCGATGAGAGAGAGACATCGATTAGCTGCCTCTTGCACGCCCCCTACTAGGGATCTGCCCGCAGCCAAGGTACGTGCCCTTGCCAGAATCGAACCCGGGACCCTTCAGTCCGCAGTCCGGCGCTCTATCCACTGAGCCAAACCGGTCTTGGTTCCCTGTCACTCTTTCTATAAATCAATGGGAAAAAATATTTGCATGTGAGGATTCAAAAAACAGTATGGCTACTTAATTTGGATCCAAAGGGCATACATATAATACAGAAGTATCCACTATACTGACATATAGACATGTATTCAATTCCAACTTTACATAATTTATTTTCTGATCTTGAGTGAATCTCCTCACTTTCTCAGATTGTGTTTATTCCATCAGGTGCAAAATGGGAATAACAGTGCCTTCTTGACAGGCTTACTATTTGGTTCAAATTAGATACTACATATAGAGTATATTAAGGAAGCAATAAGTTGTTTTTCTCATTACTATTTTAGTGAATAGTTCACTTCACTTAGAAATAAGCCTGAATCTATTCTGTCGAAATAAACTGATAAACAAAGTAGATCCAGAGACTTGGAAGCATGAAACAGACTGGTGATTCTCAGAGGGAAGGGGGTGATGATGGTGGTGGTGGAAGAGATCAACCAAAGAACTTATATGCATGTATGTATTACCCATGGTCAGACAATAGTGTGATAAAGGCCTGGGGAGAGGACAGGAATGGAGAGGAGGGGGTTATGTTGGAACAAGGGAGACATTTGTAATACTTCCCACAATAGAGATAATTTAAAAAATAAAAAAATCTTCCATAAATACCAAAGGAAGAGGAGGAGGAGGGAGAGAAAGAGGAGGAGGAGGAGGAGAAAGAACAGGAGGAGGAGGAGGAGGAGGAGGAGGAGGAGGAGGAGGAGGAGGAGGAGGAGGAGGAGGAGGAGGGGGAGGAAGAGATCATGAATTAGGGATCATGCTTTTCCTCTTCACAGCTTTGTCATTTTGGACAATTGAATTTTTTTGAGGCTTTTGTTTCCAGAGGGGAAAAATAATGCACACATCAGCAATATGAACAAAGGCAACCATAATAATACCTGCCCTAACTACTTTTATAAATGATAAATATAACACAACTTAATGGATGTAAAATTGCTTTTGAAAAGATAAATCATAGTGTAGATATAAGTAGTTATAAACTATCTTTTAGCATATAAATATTTCACTTAAAAAATTTTTTTTTTTGCTGTTCAGGGCTCTGGGCTGCCAGGCTGCTGAAAGCAGAGTGTGTACAAATGAACTGTGTTAAATGGTGACCTCTTGCCTTTCACACAGACATGTGCAACATAAAATGAAAGTGCCCTTTGAAGAAACAATTTCCTTATCAAGCCTGAACACACCAGGCCACTGAAATGGGAACACAAATCACATGTACCAGGAAAAGCTTTGCTAATTAGTTCCAATAATATTTACAATTTCTTTATTATTGCAAAAGTAATACATGTTCTGTAGGAAAAAAACAGGAGGAAAATATACATATTAAAAACCAACTGGCACTCTGAACCTAGAGAATATCTGTTTTGCTCCAACTCTCCCAAGTCATTATGAGGACACTCAGACTGAGGGAGTTAAAATGATTTATTTTAGTGCTCGTGGTAAAACATGTTAACAGTAGAGCTGCCTCTTGATAGAATATAGCATTTTGTAGTTTGTATATCTTGTCCCCACATAATCCCAGTTGTAAAATGGTTGGGTCTCTCAACAACATTAAAGCCATCAGGAGAAGTCCTATTACCCCCACTGTACTAAAGAGTAAATTGAACCTCAAAGGAGTTTAATGACTAATCCACAATCATGCAACCAGCAGGGAGAAAATTTGAGATTTAAAGTCTAGATCATTTGACTGCAACTCCTAATTCTTTTTACTAGTCATTTTACGAAATTTATCAAGCATGTTGGAAAAAATGAAGCAATAAAAATATCATGCTTGGTTCAGAATGTGATAGTCATGTCTGAGAAATATCCATTTCTACCTACTCAGCAAGTAAACTTTACCTGTTATTCAGCCAACTTAGTTGTTTCTAGAACTAACCTATAGTTCCAGTTGTGTGAATTTGGTTATAAGCCCCATATTTTTCTGGACCTGCCTCGGTTCAAACATCTAGAAAATGAACATAGATTAAATGAGTTCTCTGTCATTTCAGATATCATTGGCCACATGAATAACAATTTTTAAAAAGGCAGCTGCAATAATTTAACCAATAAATAATTTATTGTCTCATATCACATTACTATAAATATGGGGTAGTTCCAAGACTGGACCCTGTCCTCAAAGACCTCCCCTTAAACACATACTTTTCTGCTCTGCCTAAGCAGTATAACACTCCTCCTGATTTCACTATATATACTCAAGAGAATGACTTTAAGACCAGTTATTGGCAGAAAATATAAATATTTTTTCTGTAAGTCTTTTCTTAGACAAAGGCAATAATTTCTAGATGCTCCTCAATAGATTTTCTCTCAGGCCTGTTGACAAGAATTGAATAATATACTGTCCCAAAACCAATTACTGGCATGGCAAATAATTGTTTTAAGGTGTATACACCTTGATTCCAAGCCGTTATGCAATTTTGCTCTCTGAAATGCCTCCAACATTTTTCTGGCAGATTATACTTTTTCTAGCAGAACATAAGAGTCTTTTTCACATTCATATACAACTTTCTAATTCTTCCATCTAATAACTATAAAGTGGTAACTCAGTTGTTACATATATACACGCCCACCTGCCACATACACACCCATACACAATACACATACATATTTTCTATCAGGTACACAACATTACTAACATTTAAAATACTTTGTTCACACAACTATCTGAAAAGAACAGTCTCGTGATTTGGTGGCATTTAAATTAGTACAACCTATGCGGAAGGAGTTAGGCAATACCTTTGAAAATTATATCATTATATATCCTTTGATCCAGACATTCTTTTTTGAGTTTTATTAAATTTAGTGGAGTGACACTGGTTAATAAAATTATATAGGTTTCAAGAGTACAATTCTATAATATGTAATTTGTGTTCACCACTTAAAGCCAACTCTTCTTCTATCTCCATATATTTGAATCCCTTTACCCTTTATACCTCCCTCCCTTTTTCCCTGGTAACTTCCATTCTGTGGTCTGTGTCAATGGCAGGGATCTCCCTTTTCAGCATCCAGCACAGAAAAGAGAGATAAAACCAGTTCTGAATGGAGGTGGCTGGGGATTGAGAAATAAGGAAAGAATAGAAGAAAGCTGGGAGCTGGGAGGGATGCCATCTTCTCTGATGGAGAGACCTGGAGCCCAAGCAGCAAGTTTATTTTATACCTCTCAAAATACCAGAATGTTACACCAAAAGTTAGGATCAAAGGAAATTATTTGCATGCTTAAGTAGGCCTGAGGCCTGAGCATTCCTGGTGCTTGACTTGATTTACATATCAAAAGTCCCACTCCCAGACACCTGGGCAAATGTGAAGGTCAAGCTGATAACACATCAGCCTTTTTGTTGAAGTTTGTTCCCAGGGCATGGCTCTGCCTGTCCCCTTGAGTTCAGTTGACAATAATTAAAGAAATGCCCATCTGCTTTCTCAGGGAGCCTTCTAAATGTGTCTATGAGTTTTTGTTCATTTGTCTTTTTGTTGGTTATTTGCTTTCAGTTTTTTATTTCATACTTGAGGTTGGGTGCATGAACACAGGTGGGTTCTGGCCAGCCCACCCCAATGGGAGAAGGGATGTGGGTGGTTAGCCAACCAGCTCCACCCCAGATCAGGTTGGGGAGCTCTATCCAGGATGGGGCTGACTAGGGAGGAAAGGGCCCTCGGCAGTTGGAAGGGGCTAATTGGGGCCTGATCTGGCCAGTTGGCCACCGCAGTGTGAGTCATAGTGACAGGTCATTTTATTCATACCTGTCATTCTGCCATTCTGGTTGTTTGGCTCTTTATATATATAGACTAGAGGCCTGGTATACTTGGCCCCGCCCCCTCTCCTGATTGGCTAGTAGCATAGCCAGTCAGGAGCGAAGGTATTGTCAAATTTGCATGTTTCTCTTTTATTATATAGGATGAGTAAAATCATATGGTTCTTGACCTTTGCTGTATAACTTGTTTCTTTCAGCATGATAGTCTCAAGATTCACTCATATTGTCACAAAGGGCATTATTTCATCTTTTCTTGTGACTAAGTAGTAGTATATTGTATTTATGTACCACATCTTTATCCAGTTATCTATGGAAGGACACTTTGGTTATTTCCATTTCTTGGTCACCATAAATAATGCTGCAGTGAACATTGGGGTACATATATCTTTACAAATAACTGTTTTCAAATTTTGTGTGTAGGTACCCAGCAAAGAGATTGTTGGGTAATATGGCAACTATTCTTAATTTTTTGAGGAATCTCCATACTGTGTTCCTTAGTGGCTGTACCAATTTACATTCCCACCAGCAGTATATGAAGGTTCCTTTTTCTTCACAGCCTCTCCAACACTTATAGGTCTTGGTCTTAGAGTCAAATTTATAAATTTGATCTCAAAGACAAGGGAGTCAAAAGCAAAAATAAATTAGTGGGACTATATTAAATTAAACACCTTCTGTCCAGCCAAAGAAACCATCATAAAACAAAAAGGCAACCGGCCAAATGGGAGAAGATATTTGCAAAAACTTCTGGTAAGGGATTGATATCGAAAATATATGAAAACACATACAATTAGGCAAAAATAAATCCAATAAAAATGTGCAGAGGGCCTGAATTGACACTTATCATACAAATGACCAACAGATATATTAAAAGTTGCTTAACTCCACTAGCTCCAGAGAAATACAAGTCAAAACCACAATGAGATAATGTCTCACGCTTGTTAATATGGCTGTTATCAATCATTGTGATTGAAATAATTCATTCTCCAAATACTGTGAGTAGCAGAATATTCATTTAAAATTATTTATTGAGAACCTATCATTAACTAGGTAATGTCCAAGTTTGGTGGGATATATCAGGAATTCATATTTTGGCACAGCATTATTATATGACAGTAAAGCACTGAATGGTGTCAAAGATGGAGGCCACCACTCCTATATAATACATAAAACTACTTTCTAAGTAAAGGAGAACTTCTGTGAGAAAGACCCCTTATTATATATATATATTTTTTTAATTACAGGATGTTGGTTCCATAACTATACAAATAATTTAGCCATTTATTTATCGATAATTTTTAAAAGTATTATCTGGGAAAGATCTCTTGTGTGGCCATCTCAACAAGCAGCAACTACAACAAATTTTAAATACAATATGAGAACCACTACAACAAATTTTAAACACAATATGAGAAAAGCTTTCAAGCATTGATGTAGAAAGATCTCTAAGAAGTATTATTATATTATTGTTAGAGGAAATATATTTTCTGTAAAATGCATAAAATGTTTCTAGAAGAAGATATAGGAAATTAACAGCTATTGTCTAGAAGGTAAGGGGAGGACAATTAGGTAGCTGTGGGGCTAGAGAGGGAGGAAGACTCTTCACTATAATTATCTTTTTGTTACTTTATAACATTTGAAAATATATATTCATTACTTAATTAAATTTAAAATTTAAAAATATAGTTGTTTTTGCCATTGTAACGAATGTGCATTTATCTTACTGTTTATGTAATTTTTAAAAATTAGCTTATACTTATTAGCCTGTATTTTTTCTAATCTGTAGGAGGTACTTTATATTCTGAGTATTATTTCTATTATTTCAAGTTTAGGTCATTGAAATATTTTCACCAGTCTCTTATTTGTTATTGACTGATAAGAAACTTTACTTTTTGATTTTATTTCTCTATTGATTAAGGTATTACATATGTGTTCTCATCCCTTATTACCCCTTCCAACCCTCCCCCCTCCCCATTCGTGCCTTCACCCCCCTCCCCGTGTCTGTGTCCATTGCTTAGGCTTATATGCATGCATACAAGTCCTTTGGTTGATCTCTCCCCCTTACCCCCACCTGCCCCTAGCTTTCCTCTGAGGTTTGACTTTACTTTTAATAAAATATAGACAGAACTTTTTAAACTTTTGTAATTAAAAAAAAAATGTTTAAGAATTCCTTCCAAACCTCAACATCATAAAAACAATCAGGCATTTTAAAAAACCATATGTGATTTTAAAACCATTTTAAGTTTATTGTTATACTAGAGGTCCGGTGCATGAAATTCATGCTTTGGGGGTAGGGGATGTCCCTCAGCCTGGACTGCATCCTCTCCACTCGGGAGATGTCTGTCTGTCGGTTTAGGCCTGATCCCGATCCAGCAGTCAGACATCCTTCTCACAATCCGGGATCACTGGCTCCTTACCACTTGCCTGCCTGCCTGCCTGATTTCCCCCAATTTCGCTCCCCTGCCAGCCTGATCACCCCCAACTGCCTACTCCTCCACCCTGCCATGATTGCCCCCTAACTGCTTGCTCCCCTGCCGGTCTGATCACCCCTAGCGACCTCTGCCTCAGCCATTGCCACTGTGGCTTTGTCTGGAAGTCTGAGGTCTTGGAAGATGTCTAGTCAACCTGGTCTAATTAGCATATTACCCTTTTATTAGTATATATATGGTTTTAAAAAGGAGTTTAAACTTCATATTTCCTAACACATTTTGCTAAACAATTTATTGTGTTATGTTTGTACTTTGTCCCACCTAAGCCATCAAGCCACAGGATGGTTTAATCCTTCTTGGTGTTTTTGTTTGTTTGTTTTTTTTCTTTTTTCCTCCCCAGCCTTCTGTAGTTTCCTCATGGGCATTTTCTTACCAAAACTCAGTTGAATACCCCAGGGAACTTTTGCAGCTACTGAGTGTTCTCACTGGGCAGCTCTGTCCCCTTCAGGAGTGTATATTGAAAACCCGAGCCATTTTGATAACCCATACTCCCAGTTGTGGCTCCTGGGTGGAAGGTTCTATGAGCTCCACCCTGGTTCTCCCTCTCAGTGCTATGGCCTGGGAGCTCTTTCCAGGTAGAGTGGAGAGGCAATCACAGGGCTTACATGTATCTCAACTCCCAGCGCTCCTGGGCCTGCACTGTCTGATGGCCAAGGTCTAACAGCCCTTGTTTCATATTTTTTATTTTTCTTTTCCCAATTGTTTTAGACAAGAGAATAAGTTCAGTCCCTCCCTGTCATTCCATCTGGGTTGGGAACAGAAATATTCTATGTTACTAGTATTAATATATGATAAGGCAAGCCCCCAGCTTTGTTCTTATTTTTTACTATATTCTTAGCTTTTGCTGTATGTTTAAGACATTTTTCCATGATCCTCCAAAAATGCCACTGAGATTTTGAACAAAAATGCATTAAATTGATAGATTAAATTGGGGGTGTGGGGAGTTTGGCTTATCTTTACCTAAGGTTAAATAATTATATTTAGACATATAGTAAGTGTATTTTTTTTATTTAGGTCTTTATTAAAGTCTTTAAATTGAAGAGTACATTATTTAATCTTCTTAAAGTGATTATTCTTTGTTAATTTAATTCTTAGATAATTTAGAGAATGTTTGGTAGTGCTGTAAATGGTCTCATTTTCTGTTGAAGTTTACAGTTGGTTATTAGTATAGAGGGACACTTGTAATTGCATATATTTAATTGAATGTGTAACCAAAAAATTTGTTTGTTTTCTAATTAGTTTCATTAGGTTTTTTTGCTGATTCTCTTTGATATCCTACATACATTATGCTGTCATCTATATCTAATTAGACTTCTTACTTTCTTTACAATATTTAAATTACTTATTTTTGTTATTGAATTGTGCACTGTCCAGTGCACACTGGACAATATTAGTGATAGATGGAATATGTATTATGTCTCTAACCTAAGAGAAAATTATCCTACATATTTATATTTAAGTGTGGTGTTTTATTTTTATTATTAGTAGGTAGCTATTAGCAAGTAAAGGAAGTTTCCTACTCAGTTTTCCTAGAGATTTTTAATCAGTTAGAGACATTTAATTTTGTCAATTTTTTTCTAAGGCAATTGAGATACTTATATTTAATGTAGTGAATTAAATCAGTAAATTTCCTGACATTAAACTACTCTTAGTGAGCATTAATTGTGGGTGGATATGCTTATATATTTTTGTTATATTTGTTTTGTAATGTTTATTTCAAGAAACCAAATATATGTTCCTCATTTTTTTTTTAATTACCATCAGAAGAAAAGGAAAACTATCATGGTTATAATGTTCTGTAACTCAAATTTTAGGCTCAATTTCAATACCAATAATCACATACTTGAATGAGTGGTTAAAGATCTTTAAACATTAGTGCCCTCTTCTATAAAAATCACACTAGGGATAAAATTTAGAAATAAAATTCTGTGATGTGTTGAGTTGTCTGCTCTTCAGAAGCTTACATAGGATACTCGATTGGAATTTCTTTTCTAGGTCTTCATCTTTGTTTCCAGTGAATTACATCCCTACATCCTCTTCTCTCTTCTCAAAACTCATCTGCTACATAGAATTTCAGGTTTTTCATGCTTCCAGGTTTTTTTCTTTTACCATACCTCCTGGCTAGCACAGTCTTCCTATTTTAGTTAGAATTATTTGATTAATAACTGATTCTGCCTCTTACTAGATTAAGAACATTGAATTTACTGAAAAACTAGCTCATTGCAGAGACAGAGAGGAACCAGAGCAGTGCTACAAATCTGGGAAAGAGGAACCCCTTTACCATTTTATCTGGTTGCCACGTACACATCTATGCCAGTGCTTACCACAGCAGCACATACGCTAAAATTGGATCAGCAGAGAATATGAACATAAACCCTGTGCAAATGTCAGATGCAAATTCATGAAGTGTTTCTATTTTACAGGGGAGAAGAAAGAAAGAGAGAAAGAAATATAGAAAGTGGAAGAAAGGAATGAAGGAAAGGGAAGGGAGAAAAAAAGGAAAGAAAATTGGGGTGGAGATAAAGAAAAGGAGAAGAGGAAGGGAAAAAGAAAAGAATCTAGAAAAATAAGTGGAAACTCAGCCTGTTGCTCTGAGTAACAACCACCTGAAGAATTAGGCTTCCTACTCATGGAAGGTCCTTAGTTACCAGCCAGATGACCAGATGACACATAGGCTACAGAAAGAATTGAAGCTCTGGAAAAGGAAATTGAAAGAGATGACTTTTAACCTCGGGTGTCAATGATTCCTTGACACCATATCCTAAGTGATGAGAACTTGGGGGAGAAGAGCAAGAAGGGTTGGCAGTAGAACTAGATACAAGGGAACAATTCACTTTGTATGTACTGAAAAACTGAGGTTATAGCAAGTGTATTCCTGTGACTTATTTAGTGCTTCCTTATTTGGTAAGCTGTGAGGAACAACAATGCTTCCTTCCAATGGTCTCAAGAGTAGTTTGAACCTCACTTATTTCCATTAATCAGCACATGAAAGACATTAGGAAGCTTCTAGAATAAGACTACCTTGAGATTTTTACATGTGTATTTCATGCTTTAAAAAATAAGATATGTGTGACTGACTCAAATTCCCTCAGCCTTTCTGAGATCTTAATTTTTAAAATCTTAAAGCCATTGATATTTGGTTTGTTTTGTCACTAGAACAGTACAAAGGGATCCTAGAAATTGTTGGTAGCCTTTTACAAAATGAGTAGATTTCACGTTTTAAAAATATGTTTTTATTGATTTCAGAGAGAAGAATGGAGAAGAAGAGAGATATAGAAACATCAATAATGAGAGAGAATCATTTATTGGTTGCCTCCTGCACACCCCTTAATGGGGATCTAGACCACTGCCTGGCATGTGCTCTGACAGGGGATTGAACTGTGATCTCCTAGTTCATGGGTTGATGCTCAACCACTGAGCAACATTGGCTGTACAAACATGAGTAGATTTTAAAAACTAATACTATTTTTGTATTTTTTTTATAAAGAAGTTACAACTTTGAATATGTTTTTCTTTTGAAGTAGATACCCTATCTAATAAAGAGAGAGTTGCTAATTGACCATCACACCCTCACAAAGATGACAGCACCCACAGCCAATAAGGAGGGAATATGCTAATTGACTGCCACACCCACAAATATTTAATTTGTTTCTACATTTTCAATAGACAGGTAAACAGTCCAAAATTAAGATGCATAGATGTGCAGCTGTGGCTTAGAGCAGGGATGGGTGTAAGATTTCTGATTAGAAGGGACACAGCACCTGGAGGTAGCACTTTGCATTACCATTGTGCTTCTTTGGTGTGCCTTCAAAATGGCATGGCTGGACTCTGTCAAAAGCTAAATCCATGGCTCCTTATCCCAAATCATTTCTTAGTTCTCTCTCTCTCTCTCTCTCTCTCTCTCTCTCTCTCTCTCTGTGTGTGTGTGTGTGTGTGTGTGTGTGTGTGTAGAGACATAATTACATCTGTGTAGCATTTTATAAAGTAAATGCTGTTTATTCTCTTATATAATCCTAAAACTTACCATGAGAAATAAGGAGGGCCCATTTTTAAAATTATTATATAGAGGCATGCCATGCCTCTAAGACATATCCAAGGTGATTCATCTAGTTCTTAGAACAGCTTCAATTTAAAAAGTACATTCTTCTTCCACAAACTTGCCACTGACCCTCAGTCTTTTAATGACTATACTGCCTCATAGAGTTGCTGAAAGGTTAAATGATAGCACATGTAAATGCATGGCACATTCTAAATGCTCAAAAAAGTGCCTATTAAAAAGTTTTCTTTCTAGGCTCTCTCCAATATACCAGATTACATTTACTAGAGAGAATAAATTTTTACCTCTTATTTCACTCATTGGATCCATGTAGACATTCACTTTGAATATATTGTACCTACTTTGTACTTGACACCTGGCTAACCACATCAATTAAGTCTTTATTTAAAGTCTGTGTTGCCCTGTTACAGCTGCCATTACCATTTGTACCAACCAACTTTTCATTGACAGAGAAAAAAAAATACACCCATAAATACATTCTTGCATATAACAAAAAAGGAAAGAAGAGGAAATGAGAGTCAGCAGAAGAGAAACAGCCACTTGGCTTTTGTCATTGTTCTCTGTCTGACCCGCTAGGTTTGTCTGCTAAGTACTTGTAGATAGTTCCTTTTAGCAGTCAATAAAAGCACCAGGTGGAGAGTAGGGGGTGAGTATTGAATGTCTATTGCAGATTAGCATGTCCAGTTGGGTTTGCTATTCTGCTTGCTGCTGAATCTAATTCTCTCTATAATGACCACACATGCTGGTTTTCCAATGCTAAGGCTGTTTCCTCAGATGTAGCACTTTCAGTGCTACTAACAGAAAAGTTTCTGGCATACCTGGGTGACTGGTCACCTTATGCCCAGCCACTTTGTAAAAACCCATCTCTTGATGCCTCAGGTCCCATGGAAGCTTTTCACCTGCCTTCACTGGGCAGCCGCAGCTCAGCCTCTGCAAGCCCAACACAAGACTTTGCATCAGATTATTGGTTTCCCCTAGTTATGCTCTCCTTATTCACACACCCACATAATTGGCAGGGAGAAGAAGAGCTAATGAATATACATTTATAATCTCATTTACATTTTTCTCCCACGTTGTTTCTTAAACTTTGGCACCTGCTACCACTTATCTGATAGCAGAAAACAAAAAGAATCAAAAAGAGCAAACAAATGTTAATGAGAAAACTCAGAAACAGCTGAGATGCTTAGTTTTCATCAGCTTTCTTTTTCCATAAACATGTGCACGCACAGTTTTGATTTTTCTTCTGCATATTAATAACCATGCTTATATATCTTTCCTGATAGTAAACCTATTTCTACTTCTTATGGTATACTGGGAAAGTAAAGGCTAAAAATAATGCTAATAAATACTGAAAGTGAGTACCTACTACATGCTAGATGCTACCAGTGGCCCTTTCTAATGCCGTGGCCCTTAAATACAGTTCCTCATGTCGTGGTGACCCCCAACCATAAAATTATTTTCGTTGCTACTTCATAACTGTAATTTTGCTACTGTTAATGAATCATAATGTAAATATCTGTGTTTTCTGATGGTCTTAGGCAACCCTGTTAGAGTTTCCCAACCTGTGGGTCGTGACCCACAGGTTGAGAACCGCTGCTGTAGCAAAATTACAGTTATGAAGTAGCAACAAAAATAATTTTATGGCTGGGGGTCACCAAAAAATGAGGAACTGTATTAAAGGGTCACGGCATTAGAAAGGTTGAGGACCTCTGCCTAGACTGAGCATTTCAATTGGATTAATTTGTTTACATCAACTTTATGAATTAGGTATGATATCCACTTTACATTTCAGCAAACTGCGGCACATAAAGGTTAAGCAAGTTAAACAGTTTGTGGATAGTGGGAGAGGGAGAGGGAGAGTGTGTGTGGGAGAGGGAGAGGGAGAGTGTGTGAGGGAGAGGGAGAGGGAGAGGGAGAGGGAGAGGGAGAGGGAGAGGGAGAGGGAGAGGGAGAGGGAGAGGGAGAGGGAGAGGGAGAGGGAGAGGGAGAGGGAGAGGGAGAGGGAGAAGGAGAGGGAGAAGGAGAGAGAAAAGGAGCTATCTTTTTAAGCCCAAGCAGTCTCAGTGGTATACTTTCAGAGGCCAGGCTGCAGTATCCATCCTAGGTAATCACTTTAGCAACAGAAGCAGGTCTTTAGCTACCTGCACAACCATGAGAACCCAGACCTAGTGTAAGTGGCTGTGTCTAACTCTTTAATACCTTCAGCCTTTGACAACTATAAGCATTTTCCCCCAGGTGCCTGGAAACGCTCAGAAGAGACATCATGTGAAAAAGACAAAGATTATCTATCTTCTCTCACAAGCTCACACACACATTTCTTGGCATAATGAAATTATTAAAGAAAACTAAAATATACAATAAGTGTTAAATTATAAAATATGTCTCTTCTGGGACATTGCTGTACCCTTGCTAAAGGGCACAATGGACAGAGCATAGAGTCATCAGCATCAGATAGCCCTAGAATGAAATCTTCCATGATGACCATGCACTGGCCAACTTCACCTGGCGACGTGATAAAGCCTTACCAAGTCTCAGTCTCCCATT
This sequence comes from Antrozous pallidus, assembly GCA_027563665.1. Lineage (NCBI taxonomy): Eukaryota > Metazoa > Chordata > Mammalia > Chiroptera > Vespertilionidae > Antrozous > Antrozous pallidus. Next base: position 50,900,398 of record CM050520.1, on the reverse strand, counting down.
TCTGAAATGGAGGCACAATATGTCTCCCTCATCTTTTCTGATGCTGAGCCATTGACTTTCATCTCCTGGTTTTGCACCCTAATTAGTTATTGGATTAGCTATAATCCAGATAGTTGCAGAGCACTTTTACTCCTGAAGTCTGCTCTGAGAGCTTGTGTGTGTTGTCCTCTGGCAGGTAAAAAGAAAGAGGAAAAACATTGAGTGAGGATCTGACACTCTGTATCAGATGCTGCAGAAGAACTTTATTATTTCATAAAATCCTCATATCATGATATGCATTTAGTTTTATTTAACAGAAGTTCAAGTTAAGTGGCTTAATCAAGTGGCAATGTTCTTTTCCTCCTGCAAATAGGAGCATTGGCATTTGGATATGGCTGCTTGGTCTCTGTCTTTAACTCCATGTTCCAGAGAGAGAAAAGAGAATATCAAAGAGCAAAGGGTCAGTACCTACTGAGTCTATCTGCATTCGAAAAGTTCTCCAAAGCTCAAGGAGTGACTTTATTCATTTCTCATCATTAAGAGTTTTGTCAAAAATAGCAAAGGAGCCTGGGAAATTTGGTTGTTTAAACTGGGCATATGGCCACCCTGAACTTAATTAGGGGATTGTTAGCAATAAAGATAGAAAAGTGGATATGGGAAAGCTACCAGCAATGTCTAGAGCTTCATGCTCCAGATTCAGCGAGCAGGAAGTGATTTTAATTATTTGTATTTCCTGGTTTGAGAGAGATTAAGAAGCTAAGCTTAAGGAACATAACCACAGCTTACCTTGGTATCTCTTTCCACATGATTACATCTTTCTTAAGTGGCATTGAATCTACCAAGAGAGAAGTATCTTATATTGTTCTCTCCTTTTTTGGGTGTACCTCATATGTTTCAGGCACCATTCCAGGTAGTTGTTTTCTTTGCTGAGCATTCTGTGCTCAGAAAAGCTAGGCAAGCCCTAGCCTGTTTGACTCAGTGGATAGATCATTGGTCTATAAACTGAAATGTCCTGGGTTCAATTCCAATCACGGGCACAAACTGGAGTTGTGGGCTCGATCCCCAGTAAAGGGCATACAGGAGGCAGCCTAACAATGATTCTCTCTCATTGTTGATATTTCTATCTGTCTTTCCCTCTCAACTTCTTCCCTGAAATCAATCTATAATAATAAAAGTGTTATATGCTAATTAGACCGGATGTCCTTCTGGATGAAGTTGCGGCTGTGAGGGAAGCCTGGGTGCCATGTGTTAGAGGGAAGCCCATGTCGGCAGCCAGGGGAAGGAAGGTCTACTCTTCCAGGAATTTCATGCATTGGCCCTCCAGTAAAAACAAAAAAAAAGGTAGTCAGTCCTTTCATGGCCCCATAACTGATAAGTGGAAGAGCTTATGGCAGGTGGGTCAAGTCCCTTCTTGCTTCATTATGTAGTGTAACCAACCAAGAGTATGCAATTTTTGGTAGAAGGCATCTTATGGATGAAATCACCTTCAAAATCTCTAATAGAGGAAGTGACCTTACATCCTAGCCAGGGGTGGATTATCTTCAATATGGGCCAAAATCACAGCAGGAAATGTGAGATGAAGGAAAAGCTTTCCTCTTTATTCACTTACTAGAGGCCTGATACACAAAATTCGTGCAAGAGTAGGCCTTCATAGCCATGGCAGCTGCCTGGATCTTGCCCTTGCAGCCTCAGCAGTTGCCTTGATCCAGGCAACTAGAAGGATGGCCTGTCTAATTAGCATATCATGCTTTTATTATTATAAATTATAGAATGCCAATAATAAAAATCCTGACTATAATGAAAGTCTTAATTCATTTCATAAATATTAATTTCTCTTGGTTCTATTAACAACCCTGATCAATTGAAGAGACCCAGACTTAACTCCAGTGTTTGAGTGCAGAAGTGGTCCTTCAGAGTTTAATGCAAAAGTAATTTTTGAGATCATGGCCTTGAATCTATGCTTTCTAATATTAACGTGTGTTCCTTCCATAAACTCAGTTTCCAAGGTTCTTCATAAAGGTGATTTCAGATGGAATATGAAGAAAAGCTTTATGAACTTCATATGTATTTTTAAGCAGCATCTAAGTATATATCTGATTTTCTTGCCAATCCTGTATCAGCAAATATTCAAAAATACTCAGCTTTTTTTCTTTTCAAAACAAATATAGTAATCAACTTATTTACAAAAAACTATTACACATGAAAAGATGATTTGATATTTTTACACTAACCTGCTGACATTATATTAAAATAGGTAATTAGTAGCTACTTCAGATTCACATCAAAGTTTTTTTAATGTGCATACATTGAAAAAAAAAGTCTAATGGCTAAACTGCCATCCTTGTTACCAGCATTATTTATTGAACATCTACTATGAGTAAGACTTCACAGCACATCTTGGAAATAAAAATGTATAGATTTATTACATTGTGGGATTTCTGGAAGGCCATGCTGGCTGCAGTGCCATACACAGAGCACGAGTTCAAATGTTTATTGAACTGACCAATAAATGAGTGAGGGAAGAAAGGAAGGATATACTAATTCATTCAGGAAAGGACAAAGGCCCTCTTTTGTGTGTTGTTACAGAGGAAAGACTGGAAAGATACCTAATGAGAGGCATGGGGACTTTATTCCATTTCTCTGTACCATAGATTATGGCTCTGGGATATACTCAGTGAAGTGTTGCTGGACGAATGGTTGAATATATATTTCTGTACCATTAATTTTCCTCATTAGGCTTCTTCTTGCCCAGGGACCTTACTTTCAGAACTCTTCCATTTTTGGTCGCATGTGGTTTGCGAAAAGATTTTGAGATTATCCCTTCCAAAAGCCACTTCCTTCCAAAATTCTAATCTTGCTTTTACATGCTGCTCTTAGTCCCACCAACACCCTGGGCAATGGCATTGGAAAACAAATAGAAGGACTGGTGTGTTGCATGGATGGGAGTCCTGTTCTTTTGCAGACTTTTGATTCCTCGCTTTTCCTTTTGTCTGTCTCTAATTAATGATGGATAAGAAAAGTAGATATGCCCCTTTTGTGAACTTTAATGAATAAATCCCTCATGAAATATCTTACTGTGGCATAAAAACAAAAGGTTGCAAGCTGATTAGCAACCTCATTATTGGAATCCAGGCATAGAAAACTGGCTTTTTCTATGATTCTTTTGCCATCTTTGTCCAGAAATAAGTTTCAGAGCAGGTGGTGGTTGGCATGGTAATATATTTCAGTGCTAAAGGAAATAATGCACAGTATTGGATGATTATATCAGAAATCACAGGTGATAAAGAGGAATTTAGTAGAAACTCTGACTTCTCTTAAGTCTTCAGAGAAATGAGCTATTAAAATGTTGTGGGACATTTCAAGTAGAATCAAGAATGCCTTACTATACATTTGGAACCTGACAGAACTAAATCACTGTGGATAAATAAAGACACATATGCTATTGTCAAATGAATCACTAAAGCAAAAGTGCAGGGGATCTTAGCAACCACAGATCTCATCCTTCTACATGACCCACCCACATCCACAGATAAGATGCACAATATATATGTGTATGTGCATGTGTGTATATGTAGCCATTATTCCTTACAGCAGTCATATGAAAAGTAATTCCACATACCTACCATATTTCATCCCTTCTAAGATACATATCTTTTCATACTTTAACATCTTTGAGTTTGGAATAGACCTTAAAATTGTATATAATCTCTATGAGCTTCTACTAAAGTTCTTCCTGAGAAGTCTGCTTTTCTAGTTACCTGGGGACACTATCAAACTGAGCATACTTTCAATTTTCTGCTTAAGAGTGTCTTGCTTTTTGATTTTTCATTTTTAGCAGGGGGCAGGAGTTATATTGGCAGTATAGTGCAAAAGGCAAAACACTTGTTTTTCAAGTCCTTAAGACTGAGACATGCACACTTGCTGGATGTCATTCATGATCTTCCTTACACTAAGGGTGCAGCACTTTGTATACCAGATAGTGTGGAGGGTTTTCTATTGGACTACTTAGCTTGGACAGTTTTCTTTCTCAGTGAAACATAACATAAGTGCATACCATATATTCAGGAAAAGCAGCATCATTATCCCTCCTTTATAGTCACGAGGAAACTAAGACTTTGAGAAGTTAAGTAACTTTCCCAACATCACATTGAGACATAAAGTTGGGATTCAAATCCATTTCTTCCTGATTTGGCTAGCTTTCTGGTATATTACACTTTACAAAAACACATTGGAAAAACCATTGTCTTCATTGGGCATGTTCTCATATAAGAAATGAGAATTGGTTGAGAAGAATTTTAAAAGAAAGGAACATTCATTACTTACATTTGTGTAATACACATTTGTGTAATATACATTTTCAGTCATCTAGCTATAAAATGAACTTTAACAGGTATATTTTATTTAACTTATTTTTGAAAATTATAAAATTAAGACAGACAGGTGGGAAAATATGTCCAGGGTCACGCAGACTTTTAGTGGTAGGAATGGTAATTAAACCCTAATGAGCCTGACTTGTGAGCATTGCTGACTTAGTTTACTTCTCAGAATTTTTAGTCCAGTGATCTTCCCTATGAGACATAACTCCTTCCTGAAATGTTTGATTGAAGCAGAAATATATAACAGTGTCCACATGACACACCATCACTGTACATTGTCCTTTTTACATGTTGTTTATAGATACTACAAGCCCGGTGCATGTTGAAAGGAAATAAATGTTTTAGAGACCTGGGAGGGACCATAGGAGGGCTTCAAGGCATGTCCAGCACATCTCCCCAGTCTTGATCAACCAGACCTCAGCAGCAAGCTAACCTACTGATTGGAGCTTCTTCCCCCTGGTGGTCAGTGCATATCATAGCAACTGATTGAGCGTGGACTGAATGGTTGATTAATCAGTTGGATACTTAACATATTAGGCTTTTACATATTTACTAGAGGCCCAGTACATGAAATTCATGCATGGGGGAGGGGCAGTGTCCCTCAACCAGACTTCACTCCAGTCTGGACCCCTCAAGGGATATCCAATTGCCCATTTAGGCTCAATCCCACCAGGCCTAAATGGGCAGTCAGACATCCCTCTGACAATCCAGGACTGCTGGCTCCCAGTCGCTCACCTGCTTGCCTGCCTGCCTGATTTCCCCTAACCACTCTGTCTGCCAGCCTGATCACCCAATAACCACTCCCCTGCCAACCTGATTGATGCCTCACTGCTCTCCTGCTGGCCCAATTGCCCCTAACTGGTCTTCCCTGCTGATCTTTTCACCCCTAACTGTCCTCCCCTGCAGGCCTTGTTGCAACCAACTCCGTCCTCTGCGGGCCTGGTCATCCCTAACTGCCCTCCCCTGTCAGCCTGGTCACTCCTAACTGCCCTCTCCTGCTGACCCAGTCACCCTTAACTACCTTCCCCTGCCAACCTGGTCATCCCTAACTGTCCTTCCCTGCTGGACCAATTGCCCCAGTTGCCCTCCCCTGCCAGCCTGGTGCCCACAACTTCCCTCCTGTGCTGGCCTGGTCACCCCTAACTTCCCTCCTTCACCAGTCTGGTTGCCCCTAACTGCCCTCCCCTACAGGCCTGGTCACTCCCAACTGCCCTCCCCTGCAGGCCTGATTGCCCCCAACTGTCCTCCCTTGCAGACCTGGTCCCTCCCAACTGCCCTCCCCTCTGGCCTGATTGTCCATAACTGCTCTCCCCTGCTGATCTTGTGGTGGCCATCTTGTGTTCACATGGGGGCAGCCATCTTTGACCACATGGGGGTGGCCATATCATTTGTTGGAGTGATGGTCAATTTTGATATTATCTCTTTATTATATAGGATAGATTAGTAGCTACTTTTGTACTCCAGTTGGCTTTAGCCCACACGCAAAACTTAGAGAAACAAAAGAATCCACAGGATGTTAGACATAGATAAGCTTTCAGCGACCTGCCATGGTCATCATAGGCTTTGTCCTCTGTGATGTACTGTAAATACAGACCTCTATTGCATGGGTCCAGGATCTAAGGTCCTAATGTTTGGGAACCTTTTGAGTTCTTGGTCTCTGGCTCTTACAGATGATGTCAACTCTGGGAGCTTCTCTCCAGATATTTTCTGTGTCAGGAAATGTCTTTAAGAGTTCAGTGATGCCACCTCGGCTGATATTTCATAACCTGCTTTAGAAACAGCTTGATTCATGCGTCCATTCATATTAATGGACATGCTCTCCTGTTGACCAGGCCAGAGTCCCTGGCACAATGCCATTGGAAATGCAGAGCTCAAGAGAGATGCCCAAAACTAGTGTCAGAGAAAGCAAATTCAAAAAGACATCTCTCTGAACTTGTTGTCTGTGAAGGTGGCCCTTTCTCTCTGAGACAGATCCACATTAACCAAATTCATGGAGGTAGATGTATAAGATTAGAATACAAATGCACTAAGTCACAGTGACATATGTAGGTGGGAGAGCTTTAAGTCAGCATACATCAGTTCACAAACTCACTTCTTTTTGTGAGCAACTCTGCAAAGTGTAAATTGAAGGATGGTTAATGAAGGATAACAGAATAAGGACAATTAAAAGTGTGATCATGAGTCACACTTGCCTGAAGCTCTCTATCCCATGGTAGTCAATGACTGAAAGTGATTAAAACATTAATATTAGAGTTAGACAGACCAGGATCGGGATTTTATTTAGCTCTACTGCTTGTAGTCATGTCATCTTCAGCAAATACTTTACCATCACTCAGTCTCAATTTTCCCACCTATAAAATAATAATAATAATAATAATAATAATAATATTGATAGTAATAATATATACCTCATAGAATTGTTGTGAGAATTAAAACAAGAGTCATATGTGAATGGCTTAGCAAAGTTTTGGGTGTACTATTGTCCCTTAATTCTTAAATAACATTGGTTATAAGTTATTCTCAAAGTTTTTTTTTTTTAATACAGCTTTATTGATTTCAGAGAGAAAAGGAGAGGGAGAGAGAGAGAGAAACATCAGTGATGATGCTTCCTTCATGCCCCATACTGGGGATCAAGTCTCCAACCCAAGCATGAGTCCTTGACCAGAATCGAACTCAGGACCCTTCTGTCTGTAGGCCAATGCTCTATCCACTGAGCCAAACTGGCGAGGGCAGTTATTCTTAAAGTTAATAGCAACTTTTCAGACACACACACACACACACACACACACACACACATTCACATACATATGCACATACACACAATAGCAGAATTCTATATTCATACTATTTGTCTTTCAAAACAAAAAGCAATATATTTTTTTGAATCAAAGAAATGAGGGTAATTAACATTCAATATATGAGATTCTTATTATTATGGTCATTGTTATTACTACTGTTGCACGTGGGGTGGTAATAGATAATGTCCTTTGGTGGAAATATCAACTTCCTGTACTGCACTAGGATGAGCACTGCCCAACCCCATCTCACAACACAGCTCCTGTCTGACCTGCTATATCCATGCCTTATGGATTGCTACCTAAGTATTCCATGCGTTATGGGCTGCTATCTATTCCATGCATTATAGCTGCTATTTTCTAAGAATCTACTCCAAAATTGCTTAACATATGGAGAAAGCTTCTAGTAAATGTGCTATTCCCTGAGACATCCTAACTTTGAGATTGTTAGTAAAGCAAGTGAAATCTCCATTATCCACAATCCATTCAGAGGTCTTGGGTTGGAGAGGTGCTGGTTGCTCATTTACACAGAATTGCAGATTCAGTGAAGGAGACTGTAAACTAAGGATTATGTATTTCATCTAATATTCTCAAGGGAATTTCAAGTAATAAGCTCTTCTGGATATTTGCTCTTTAAAAGTGTATTTAAACATGCACAAAATCAACAAAATCCATTTCAGAAAGTTCACTAAATAGAAGAAAAATCTCTTATATTGAAAAACCTATAAGACAGACACAGTTATTTTGATATAATCATATTCTTTTTTATATGTATAATATAGTTAAATTATATTGTGCAAATTTTGAAATCAATTTTTCTGTTACTTAATATGTACCTTTTCCATGTTTTTGTGTAGAAACTCTCTAGTACAACATGTGAAGCCTTTGTGCTCAGCTTTCCTCGTTAATTTCAATTCTCTCTACCCCAGTGTCACATCCTACTCTTCTTCCACCCTGGACAACACACTATTCTTGAACATTACCCTGTTCCCAACCTGCCTCTCACTGTGCCTTCATCTGGTATATCAGCCAGCTTGCCAGCAAGAAACAGAATCAAACTCTAATTGTTCAAATGAAGAAACTTTAAAGTGGGAACCACTTTACTGCAAGTTTAAAGGAACAAGAAAATGGTGGTGAGCCCTAGCCAGTTTTGCTCAGTGGATAGAGCATCAACCTGCAGACCCAAAGGTCCCAGGTTCAATTCTGGTCAAGGGCCCATGCCTGGGTTGCAGGCTCCATCCCCAGTGGAGGGCATGCAGGAGGCAGCTGATCAATGATTTTCATAATTGGTGTTTTTATCTCCCTCTCTCTTGGTCTCTGAAAGCAATGAACATACATTTAAAAAAAGAAAATAGTGGCAAGGAAAAGATTAGTGCGATGCTCAGAAACTTTTATTTCCCTAGGGTCAAATAGTCTAGGGCCAGCAGAAAACCAGAACTCAGAACAATAGGGGAGTGGCTACCAGGCAGGAGCCATAACCAGGAAAGGAAACAACTGATAGAGATGCGATAACATTGAAGGGGGAGAGCAGGTAGAACTTCCCACTTCTCTCTCTTCAGCCTTCTCACTTCCTGTTGGCTTGTCTCATTGGCCAAGATAAACCAGAAGCCAGGGAAGCACCCATGCTACATTCTACTGATATCATTCACTGGGCACAGAGCCTCAGGCCATACAAGGACAGAGAAGAGACAGGGGAGGGAAAGCCAAAAAGAGAATACCCATCTCTCCTGCCTGATTCTGATATATCGTCCAGGTTTCAGCTCACATGTTATTTTTATCAAGAAAGTGAGAGTAAGTGACTTTTTGCTCTTTATGCTCTAATTACTTACAGTGTTCACCTCAAAATAACACATTTCATACTTGATTAAAATTACTTACAAGCTGGCACCATATCTTGTTTAGTATTATTTAACCAAGAACAAACAGAGTCTTACACATAATAAGCATTCAAAATATTTGCATAATCACCATTTCCAAAGTCTTCATGATATTTGTTCTAGGAACTGGACTGTAATTTACTTAGCATTTCTTCCTATTGCATTTTTTTAAAATTTAACTGCATTTTGTTCATTATTTCAGTGATAGTATTAGTTCTCTATTTGAGTTGATGGCAGAAGCTATGCAAATGTACATTTCTCCAGTTTTCTCTGCTACTAGCTCTCACACACACATACAGACACACACTGAAACACATACATACAAAGACACAGAAAGAATGCACATGCAGACATATGACCAGGCAAGCTTTGGAAGACATGGAATTAGAAGCCACTTAAGGTGCTCAGGTGTCTCCAATTTTCCCCAAAAATGTCTCCAAGTTCTCTCTAATGTTTCTACAGCAACATTTCTGTACTTCCACACAACATGGGCCTTTCCTCTTACTTCACAGATAAAATATAATCTATTACCCCAAAAGTCCCAAAGCCTCATGCCAACAAGCCTTTAAAAATTATGCTAACCCTACCTAGCATCACTGCCCTCTCTCTAAATCTCTCCCCATCATTGATCTACTACACCTGCTAATTCATTTTCTTTGACTAAACCACAATAATTCTTACTTCACTAGAGATCTGGTTCCTAAAATGTGTGCATGTGTAGGATCCCCAGGCCTGGCCAGCGATCAGAGTCGATCAGGTTCCCTGCCTCCACGCCTTCCTGCCTCCTCCTTCCTTCATCGCCCTGCTACCACCACTGGTCACCTGCGATGTTCCACGCTCTTCCCCTGGTGGTCAGCGCACGTCATAGAGAGCAATCAAGCTCCTGGTCTCCCAGTCAAACTCCCAAGGGGACACTTTGAATATTAGCTTTTTATATTATAGATGTGCTGGTCAAGCCAGATAGCAGGAACAAGTTTGTAGGCCAGGCTTCCTGTTCTTCTACTGACTTCCTGAGAGAGCCCAGACAGGTGCTGCCCATCTCTGGGTAGTCCTCCTTCTATTTTATGCCACATTACTTCTATGGTCCTGGTCAGCTATTTCCAGAGGTAAGGGCTGGGTTGAAAGCTGACTTTGTGCATATGTAAAGTGGATATTCTCCATTATCATATTTTCCCTCTTGACTTTCAGTTTTCTTCGTATCATTAAACCTAGTTGACAGACTTTTATTGGGATTAAATGAAACCAGATGATAAACTAGCTGCTCAGTAAAAATAGTGGAAAGGCAATCATAGATTTGGTGAATATAGTACGAGGGATCTGTGAGGATATTGTGAGGCTGGACATGGGAAATAACAAGGGAAGGAAAGGAGAAGAAGGGAGGAAGAAATCAGGGGAAGACAGAGCAGAAGGTTGGAATAAAGGCCAGAGGGGAAGGAGTTCAAGAAGAGAGTTTAGAGCTACAGAATAAAATATAAAATTTAAGGCCATGCTTCCCAATTAGAGGAGCCACACTCCAATTTCGCTTCCTAAACTGTGAGGTGGTATGACTTTAGCAGTTAGTAAAACTGCAACTTATAAAAAGGCATGTAAATGGCTCAGCATGAGGGCTGAAAGTTGGAGACAGCTTTTGGCAGAGGCAATAATGAAGTGAATCCCATTAGTGAAGGAAAGGCAATTAAGGAAAACCTCAATGAAAGCTCTAGATCTGAACATTCAGCTGAAAGATTGAGATTTTAGAAGAAAAAAAGGTTAAGCACCTGGAGGCTGTTTATAATGACTTTAATTAGATGGAAAATGAATTGTTTTGCTCTATTTTCCCCCTCTCTTTAAGTTTGCATCTCAGGGAACAGAGTATCTATAACAACAGTGAGGTGTTCTTGTCAATTGCAGGTATCATAGGAGATGAGGATTTCAGTGATTTCTTGATATCATTATGCTCCTGCAAGGACTTAAAGATTCTGGCCATTTCACTCACCGAACCCCAGTGGATAGACAATACAATTTGTTAATGAGGAGAATTTTTGTGCTACTTGACTGTTTTATAAGACACTCTCTAGCAAGACTCAGGCTGAACATTGCCTTCAACCTCTAAAAGAAAACAACAACAACAAAAAACAACAAAAAAAGTGATATATTGTGTGTGTTGGCAACCCAAAGTATAGATAAAGACTGTGATTTGAGTGACTAGGGAGCCCACGTTGGATATAGATATTTAGGAAAATGTAGATTGGAGGAAAGATGTTGTGTAAATTACCTTTCATTATAAAATTCTGTATCATCTTGGTTAATGTCAACTGAGAGAAGAAACATCTGTTATTATTACTGTTGTAGCTATTATATGAGTTGAAAATTTCAAAGTAACATATCTCTTCCTGTCTTAAAAAAAAAGATTTAAATTAAAGTATGCATCCCTACTGTATAGATAAGGAAAACTCAAATCTCCATCAAGACAAGCCATTTTCCCAGGGCCTCTACAGATAATAAATGGCAAAGACAGCACATAAACTAAATCCTTATAAGCCTATTGCATATTCCCTTCACTGTAACATAACTCACTCATGAATAAAAGCTGGGTGCACCTTTAAGAGGTGATCCTAGCCAGCAGATGAGAACCAAATGTCCAGTGGCTTTTCTGGAGCTGCTTAGTGTGAACCTAGAACTAGAATCTGGCTAAAGAATTCACTGAGCAGAGATGAATGAGTGTATATAGGAGAAAAGGAGGTCCTATTGTAATACTTTTAGTTTTTCTGTGAATCATAAAAAGATTTTATTAGCACAATGATTGAAAAGTATCAATTATGACTGTTTGGCATGGCTCAGTGATTGAGCATTGACCTATGAACCAGGAGATCCTGGATTGGTTCCAGGCCAGAGCACATGACCAGGTTGTGGGCTGGATCCCTAGTGTGTGGCATGCAGGAGGCAGCTGATCAATGATTCTTTCTCTCTCATCATTGATGTTTCTATTTCTCTCTCCCTCTCTGAAATCAATATTAAAAATATATTTTTTAAAAGTTTAATAAAAAAGAAGAACAGGCCGAGACCGGTTTGGCTCAGTGGATAGAGCGTCGGACTGCGGACTGCGGGGTCCCGGGTTCGATTCCGGCAAGGGCATGTACCTTGGCTGCGGGCACATCCCCAGTAGGGGGCGTGCAAGAGGCAGCTGATCGATGTCTCTCTCATCGATGTTTCTGACTTTCTATCTCTCTCCCTTCCGCTCTGTAAAAAATCAATAAAATATATTAAAAAAAAAAAAGAAGAAGAAGAACAGTATTTTTAGTTTTGAAAGTGACCAAAGGGTTGGACAACCCTCACCCAGCTGGTGGACAAATTTCCATGGCAACCAATTATTAGGCAGCTATTGATTCCAGAGGCAGATAGTCTACGGAGTACTGATTTGCAGCCATGGCTTCACATTATAGAATCATTGGGAAGCATTTAAAAAGTACTGAGGCCTGGGGTCTACCCCTAGAGGTTCTGATTTGATTGGTTTGTTAAATAGCTATAGCATCAATGATTTTTTAGGTTACTCAAATGATTCTAGCATGCTACTTGGTTGATAATTGCTGCTACCAAATGCGATCTTTAAGATTATGTATGGTTTATACATTTTTATACCATGGGAGAAATTCAAGGCATTTCAGCTATTGTAGATAACTGCTCTTCCCCACCCCACCCCCTTTCTTCCTTCTTTTCACCCTTCCTTCCTATCCTTTTTTAACCCCACAAATGCTCACTGAACACTCATGGTGATACTTTGTTCCATGTTATCCTTGCAATCATCACTATAGTTTAAACCTCATCACCCCTGGTCTATCAGTCAAGAATATTTGCTGCCTTTCTAACCAGCCTCCCTGCCTCCATTTATGCTCCCTATTGCCTAGTCCCACACACTGGACAGTATATTTCTTCAAAAGTGCTTCACTGTTTAAAGTGTATCAGTAACTCCTAATGGTGGTTACATAGAAGATAAATGTGGAACTTCATAGTATGGCATACAGAGCTCTTGAAATCAGGTCCCTGTTTGCCTATTCATCTTTATGTGAACTCCCAAAAGGAGGAAAGGACCAATTGTTTGGAGCCCAGCAGAGACAAAAACCAAAATCCCTTACCTTCCAGGACAGTACATGCATCACTTTGCTCACCATTTCACAAAACACTGGATCGGGTTTTGAAACTGATAGAACTAAAAAAGAAGCCACAGATTACAAATTCTTGGGATTGCCCTGAAACTCAGTCATTAGAAGCAGATAAGTAACAGTCATTAATCTTTCCTCTTGGCAGAGCTGTTTTTCTTAAGGAGTGAGAAGATGGTTGGAACACTTGATCTTTTCTTTCACTGAAAGGTAAGGGCAGTATTGCCAGTGACAGTTCTTTGGGATCTGAAGTTTTGGTTATCTTTTCTTCCTTTTACTCTCTCTCTCTCTCTCTCTCACACACACACTATAATAGGTTTCTCACAAAGCAATGAAAACATTTCAGATTGTGTTGTATTCTTACATTTTAAAAAAGAAAATGTTAAAAGAAGAAAATGAAATCTCTTTGGACAACAGTACTGATTACTGAAAAGTATGCTTTGTGAGCTGAATGCTGTCCAGGCTTCAGGGAGAAGCCAGTGATGTGCTTGGTTGGAGAAGGGCCCATGCATAAGTTGGTGAGTGCAGGCTAAAGGACACCAGTCTGCATCCTGAGGGATTTAACAATTTGTGTTTGGTCTGAACAGACTCTGACATCCAGGGGCGTCTGATCTGAGGTGGAGGCTTTTGAAAAAAATAACATTGCTGAAAGTGGCAGCATCAGATCTTTGCTGGTCCTTGCATTTTGAGGTTGATGATGGGGGACATAGGCCTAAATGAAGGATTCTCATCCTAAAGGAAGGGATTAGAGCAAAAGCAGGAGGTCAAGAGAAAGCCAACCTACATGTATGGTGTGAATAATAAGGCAGGAACTGGGTGAATGGTTAGATGAAGGGTTCTCTAAATTCATTCCAGATTTCTGTATGGATCATAGGATAGAAGACTAATTCTAAATCCCATTTTGGGGGGAAAGCCTGAAGCTACCAACAAACTGCACTTTGCGATTTGAAATGTTGAATTCATTTTCTCTCTGCTCTGATACCTCTTCTGCAAAACTGGGTAGATGCTGCAATCACTTTCCTCACAGACCTTGGTTTTGGGAAAATGAGACCAGGTATTGTTGTTGCTCCTCTCAGTCACCAGTATGATCATACTGAATGACAGGCAAAATGGCCTCCATTTGGTGAGGTACATTTGAAATCTGAACTATTGCCTGGATATAATACTACTGAAAAGCATGCAGCATACAGAAATATTAAACAGTATAAATTGATCATGTGTAGTATAAGTTTTCTTTTCACACATTTTCTTTCTGAAATGTCAAACCCAGTATCAATCCTCTGTGAAACTGGTCCAATCTTATGATTTTGTACTCTTAAGAGTTGCTTCTTATTTAAGTTGATGGATATCAGGTTTGGCTCTTACCTTTGGTTTTCCTTATATAGTTTTTGGACCTCTTTACTCTCATCAGTAACTTCCATCCAGAAAAAAAAAAAAAAAGCAGTCAAGTGAGACTAGATCTACCACTAATAAACCACTGTATATGGCACATGAAACTAATAGCCCAAGTGTGTTTGGAAGTAATTGTCATAAGTAACTACATGGCCAACCTGAACAAATGTGCAGATAATAGCCTCTGTGTGCTCTGACCCTTAAAATATAGATACTGTGTTTTTTAACCTCATTTGCAGGTGAAGATATATATGCTCCTAAAATTCCCCTGCCTTGCAATGCTTCTAGAGAAGATGGGAAAGCCTGTAGTTATCTGGGGAATCCACTTGGAGGAGCTGAGTTGGAAGATTCTAGCATCTTTAGAGGTGGAGGTGAAATTAGAAAGAATATATGGGCACATTGTAAATGAGCATATTCTACAATTAAGTGTCAAGGTTAAGGTTGGGGAGAAAATTAAGGTTTCCTAGGATGGGCATGGGAGAATATCCAGGTGATTACAAGTAGTCAGAAACCAGAGCAGTGTTATGAACCAATGCATTGATTTGCTTTATGACACAATTTGAGGCATATTTATAAAACATGAAAGATGGGCATAAAATTCTTTAGGTTCTTAAAGAAAGATCATTGGATGAGAAACACTGGAGTGATCTTTTCTCTCCAGCATTTGCAACATTCTATGCTAAGCTTTAGGCATGAAGCCAAGGATGTGGGCAAGAAAACCAAGCTCAGAGACAGCACGCTGATTCTCATACTGGGTACCAGAATCACATGGAGGGCTTGATAAAATTGCAAGGATGGATCACCACTCCCAGAAGTCATAACTGAGTAGGTTTGCAGTGGGAATTGATGATTTACATTTTTGACAGACCATTCAGGGAATTCAGATGCTAAACCCCTGACTTAGGTTACAGATTTCTAATACTTGCTCCTGACCTCCTTCTATCCCAAAAGGGTAAGCGTAGGGTAGGTAAAGTAACCTTTATGTTCATCATTTTTAATGAAGTAAATTCCTGGCAGACTCCTAATTAGTTTTTCACTTATATGCAGACATCTGAATTCTAGCTGAAACCTCCATATTAAAATATGTTTTGTTTGTTTGTTTGTTTGTTTGTTCATTTCAGTGAAAGGAAGGGAGAGAGGAAAAGAGGGATAGAAACATCAATGATGAGAATGGTTGATTATCCTGCATGTCTCCTACTGGGGATTGAGCATGAAACCTAGGTGGGCATGTGCCCTAACTGGGAATTGAACAGTGATCTCCTAGTTCATGAGTCTCCCAAAATATTATAGATATAACAACCTAGGTTTGTACTTACAGATCAAGTGAAACAACCCAGCTCATAGTAGGCAGCAAAAGCAGGATTTAAACCCACTTCTCTTGACACCAGATCCAGGATGGTTTCTAAAATACTACTTTGATCGGCGTTCTGGACTGAGTGACTCCTTGGAACCAAGATTATAATGAAAATAAAAATTTACACTGAAGCTCCATTTTAGTATAAACAGCAGGGAATAACATTAAGTTATGGGGAGCTCATGGGCCTTATTGCCAGTGAGAACACTGACAGTATATTACAGAGGCACTCAGTCAGATCCTGGCCAGACTCAGCTCTCCCTCTTCTCTTTATTTTATCTGGGCCATCTGGCTGCATTCTGCTTTTCCAGGGATCTCTTGGTATTTTGTGTGTGTTTTTTTTTTTCCTTTTGTATTTTTATTTATAAAATAAAGAAATGAATGAAACATAATGCATATTTCACTGATGAGGAAAGATAAATTTACAAAATGATCAAAATCAGTCAAATTCCAGTTTACATCATTACAGCTATGTAATCCATACAAAATATTAGCATTTCACATGCACTTCCAGGGCTGACCAGCAGACTCTGAGCGATGGATAAATGGATTACACCAACATAATGTTTGATGTGAAAGACAGGGCTAAGGGACTACCTAGCTAAAGGGACCAGACAGACTCTATTGCCTGCCTTGTTAGGCTTTCATTGTAGCAGCAGTTTGAGATAAAGTTTATCTTTTAGATACAATCAGTAGGGTAAGTACCATTGGGAGGACACATAAGTTTGTAGTGTCCTTTAAGCAAGGACACCCAAAGATTAAGCATAAGGATTCCAGTAAACACCTGGAGGTCTGCACATGCACAGACTTGTTTGGAAAGGTCAAGGAATAATTAGGGGCGCTGACTTAGGCACTCCCCTAAGTCAGAACAGGGTGGGAAGCCTTCCTCAACACTTCCTTATCTCGGAATGCCTCCTTACAACCTTTCCAAACGAATCTCCTGTGCTTCCCAACAATATACAACTGCTAAAATAAATAAATAGCAAAACCCAAGAGTAATAAATAGAAGCAAGTATCTTTCTTGCTGGACCTCTTTAAATATCACTTTGGCTCATGTTTCCCCACAGACCCTTATATTCTTCAAGTTATTATTATTTTAATTAAGATGTTTTTTCCAAGATAATTTAATCCTAAGGGACATTCTGGTAACAGCTGTTGTAATAATAGCACCTGTTTTGTCTCTACCACCTGGTACTTGGAAGAGCAGTGAAGTGTAGTGAGAGGGACCTTAGGACTCTCAATGTACTGTTTCATAGGACTGTTACCTGAAGACTTTGGTGTTGAGTTGAGCTCTTTTGCTAACTAGTTTCTGCTAATATATTTTTTCTTGCATCCTCAGTCTCTTCATCTTTAAGTTACAATGAACATATTGACGCTGATCAGGGTTGATTTGGTAACATTTCCACTCCTGTACAATGATATGTAAACTGGAAATGCCAAAAAAAGGCATTATTATTACTTCAATAATAAATAAATATAATACATTTCCTCTCATTCACTCCTCCCAACTGGACAACTTTGGGTTGTAGTCCTTTCTTTCAAAGGACTCAGAATGCATTATGGTGTCTTGCTTGGGAGCAGTTCACATTTCCCAGTGCAGGGAGCTGCTTAACATACATGAATGGGCTTCAGGATGGAGTGCTGACCTCACACAGAGGTCCTGCTGGAGGCTGATGACTCATCTTATTCTTCTGCAGAATTTTCACGGAGAAAACATTAAGTATTTTCTGCTGACTGAATTGAAAGAAAATGTGGGGGATTTTAGAAACTCTATACATAAGAGTATTGACTTGATGCTGCATTTCTGTAACAGGCCATAAGTTATCAAGGCAAGCATAAACCTAGCCAATAAGTCAGCTTCTCTATTAGTGTCATGCAACCCACCAGGGAAACGGAGAGGAGCTTCATGTTCATTATTGATTTGAGTTATTGCACAGCCCTACAAATTACATATTGCTATTTTTTACAATGCAAACACTAGATTTGGGTAAGATTAAACAGCCTGCCTACAGTGACAGGCTGTGAATAGCCAAGCCAGGCTTTGCCCACATCTTTGTAGCTCCACTGGGCAGAAAGGCTTTGTAGTAGGATGATTCTGAGTGCATACTAGGAGAAGAGACTGTGTGTGTTTCAGTTCCCACTTTGCAACTTAAAAGTAGTGTGCTTGGGTATGTGATTTGATTTATCTGTGTCTCAATTTTCTTTGTTGTAGAGAGAGATGAAATATCTTATAGGATAACAGAAAGACTAAATGAGTTGAAACCTGCAAAATGCCCCCCATATAAATAAAGCCCCAATTCCAATGAGCTATTTATTCTTTGGCAAATATTGTAGAGTTGTCTCTAAATCTGAGTCCCTGCAGTTAGCTTTTTTTTTTTTCTTTCCCAGAAAGCTTTACAAAGCATCTTCTGTTTGCCAGGTGCTATACTAGGAACTAGATGGTGACATGACAACGATTAGGTGATATGATTTCACATTTGGTTTGTTCATCACCAGGGTTTTTATGAGCGGTCAGTTTCTATTCCCATTAGTTAAATTTTCTAACAGAGGCGTGATCATGGATCAGTGAGGAGAGGAGGAGGAGATTAAATAGACATTGAGAGAACCAGGTGAGCCCTCACAAAATTGTTACCTTTTAAGAAATGTGACATATTCATTCAGTGTAAACAAAGACTGAGAATAGATATTGGAGACTAACCACATAAATGAAACATTACAAACTTAACAACTGCATGGTAAATTTAGAGAACTGAAATTCTGTAGTATGTCAGTCAAAATAGATATGAACAGATATCCTGAAAAATCCATAACAGTTTCCTTTCCATCAATAAAAAAATTAGATAAGAAAACATAAAAAATGAGTTAGATACATCGAAGGTCAGCCTCTGCAGCTTTTGATGGCTTCTCTTGCAAAGCACTCCCTACCAGTAACTTCCCTCTGGAAGCCAATAAATGTGTACATGGACCTAAATATTCTCAACTAGGGGTCAGAGGACTGCAGTATTTTGGCCAAGCTCTGACATTTTTATGAGCAAATTAAATAAAAACTATAGTTCTCATCTTTTAAGAAAAGGCAGGTTAAGTAGATATGTTGTAAATCAACCCAATGTATTGTAGAAATCTTAAAGTAATATTTGTTCATTTACCCTTCTTCATTCATTCAGCAAATTTTTATTGAGGATGACCAGTGAGAGGTATAGGGAACACAGGTAAGCAAAATCAAGCAGCATTTCCATCCTTACATGGCTTATATATAGTTTCAATATGGGTTCAAGCTATTTGGCAATACTTAAAATAATATGATTGCTGTTTATTTATTTGGCAAATATTGTAGAGTTGTCCTCTAAATCTGAGGGAAACTGGAGAGCACAGAGCTAGTTTCATTGACAATTCATTTGCTTTAGTGCTTTTTGGCTGAAATTTTATTTACTCAGTAAATTTCACTCATTTAATCTCATGTTATCTGTAGTTAAAATTTTTTTTTGAGTTTAACAACTCCATAGAATTCTTTTATTTATTTTTTAATATATTTTTATTGATTTTTTGCAGTATAACTTATAATTAATAGTGGTACATGTTTTCCTTTCCCCCTCCCCCTTATCCTCCCCGCAGCCTCCCCTACCCCCCAGCACATATCCCCACCCTCCCCTCTCCCCACCCCAGTGTCTTTCATTCATTGGTTATGCTCATATGCATGCATACAAGTCCTTCAGTTGATTTCCCCCAGCATCCACCTCCCATCCACCAAGCCTTCCCCCTGTAGCTTGACAGCCTGTTCAAGGTCACCCTGCCTCTATATCAATCATTCTCCCTGTTTCTTTTTCTTCAAAAATATCTTGCCTCTGCATACTAGAAATAAATGTATAAGAACAAAAAATGTTTCAGTCTCAGTTTCAATGTCCAACTGTTCTGAGTCCCAGTTTCAGTGTCAAATAATTCTTTATGTGTACATGTCAGCAATGGTATCCAGATGGTGGGACACATCGTGGCAATGCAAGATCCATCCTCTCTGGTTTGGTCCTGGGCTGCCTGAAGACATGCACAGCTGCCGACTGCTAGCATGGCAAGGTGTCGTCAGTGTCCCCCATCTCTGGACCATCCTCGTGACTGGAACAGATCCGTCAGTTCCTCATAGTCGCAGGAACCCACATGGTCTTAGAATTGTTCTCTGAAAACACACAAACACATTCTCGACCAAAGGTTAACAAAGGGATCCTCTCTGCAAAATAGACTTGGGATTCTTTTTAATTTTTGCCTAAATGATTTTCCTTTGGCTTATTTTGACACCATGTGTGTTTTTTCATGGGTATCCTGCAGTTGGTTTTACAAATGGAATTTACTTTACTGGAGTAAGAATTTTCTAGATGTATTTTACTTACTCGATATTTTTTTCCTTACATGATATTACCCCACTATCTCCCCCTTTTTTGATTATGGGGGCTTTTGGAAATTTTATATTGCAGTCTTGGTAATTTTAAATTTTAACTTTTGCACACAAATATGACTGCTTTAGGTTCTTTGAATGTTAGGCAATTTTACAGTGATATGAACTACTAATAGATTTTTTAGTTAATGTTTTAGGAAAAGCTTTTTGTCCAATACACTTAAATTTTCTTGAGTATTCACTTATTTCACTTGGCCAATTTAAATTAATCTGAAAACTTGATTACTATTTTCCTGTCAATTTTAATACTCAGGCAGAAATCTTAGTTTACCCTGTAAATACTAGTGGAAAGGAATATTTGCAAATTTGAGTAGGTCCTGAGCATTCCTGGTAATAGACTGAATTTAGATATAGAGCAGCTATTGCTGAGCAAGTCTCTGTCTACCACCTGGGTCCCGGTATGAGTTGTGTGTGGGAGGCGGAGCAGCCGTGGGGGTAGGAGACCTCCCTCAGGAGGGGTGAGGATTCAAGCTCCTGCAAGGTTAGTGGGTGAGGTTCTGTGCCCCACCTCTGTTGAGCTTTTACCTCTCTCTTGTTGGTCCCTCTGCGACTGTGCCTGTCTTAGGTTGTTCCTTCCCTGAGGAATCTTACCCATCTCTGGCTAACCAGCCATCCTCTGGGGCCAAACAGGGTGATGTGAGGTTCAGTTCTGTCTCCTTTGTAGTCTATGCCCCCGTGGCCTTCATGTCCAGTATCTGCCTTGGGGTCCCCTCACCTGCTGGCGGGGTCCCGGTACTGATCACATATCTCGGGGGACCCAGGTTTCTTCTCCAGAGAGGGCCCAGCTCACACCATTGGTCGAGATACAGATCCATGGTGCCAGCTGCCCAGAGGCTTCAGCCACAGCTTGAACTGAAAGTTCAAGCATCAGCTGTGTATATTTGGATAGTAAGAAGAAGGTCCCTCTTGGCAGAAAGGGCAAGAAGGGCCAATATAGAATGCTCCGATGCCTTCCCAGTGCCTTAATTCCTTCTGAAAGGGATTAATTTCTTTCCTATCCTTTTTTAAGTTGCTGCCCAACATTCAAAGAATTAGTTTGTAAGTTTATTTGGGATAATTGTATAATATGCTATTGTCAAATATCAAATATTATAATGACATTGTAAAATAATATCATGTAAGAGTATTATGGTGTCACGGGAGGTTAAGGAGGGCCTAGCCTAAGGACAGATGTCCATAGGATATGACAAGCTCTAGGCCATGTCAATTCAATCTCAAACTAGCTGCCATTTTTTTTTATAACTTTATATAAACTTTGTCAGGGATGTAAAAACCCAAATCACTTACCTTAGTTCAAGAGTTCAAATATATTGATGTTTCCCCTTACTCCCAACACCTGCCACTTGCCCTGAGGTTTGACATTCTGATGGACTTTTCTCAGTCTCTGGATCCATTTTTGTTCAGCCTATGTCATTCATTGTATTCCTCAAATGAGTGAGATCATGTGATATTTGTCTTTCTCTGCCTGGCTAATTTCACTTAGCATAATGTCTCTAAATCCATCCATGTTGTTACAAATGGTAGGAGCGCCTTCTTTTTTCCATGGCGTAGTATTCCATTGTGTAAATGTACCATAGTTTTTTTAATCCACTCATCTGCTGATGGGCACTTAGGCTGTTTCCAAATCTTAGCTATGGTAAATTGTGCTGCTATGAGCATAGGGGTACATATATCCTTTCTAATTCGCGTTTCTAGTTTCTTGGGATATATTCCTAGAAGTGGGATCACTGGGTCAAATGGGAGCTCCATTTTTAGTTTTTTGAGGAAACTCCATACTGTTCTCCACAGTGGCTGCACTAGTCTACAATCCCACCAGCAGTGCACGAAGGTTCCTTTTTCTCCGCATCCTCTCCAGCACTTGTCGTTCATTGATTTTTTGATGTAAGCCATTCTGACAGGTGTGAGATGGTACCGCATAGTCATTTTGATTTGCATCTCTCAGATAATTAGTGACTTTCAGCAAGTTTTCATATGTCTCTGGGCCTTCCTTTTGTCTTCTTTCGTGAAGATTCTATTTAGGTCTATTGCCCATTTTTTAATTGGATCACTTGTCCTCCTTTTATTGAGTTGCATGAGTTGCCTGTAGATGCTTGAGATTAAACCTTTATCACTGATAACATTAGCAAATATGTTCTCACATACAGTGGGTTTTCTTGTTGTTTTGTTGATGGTTTCTTTAGCTGTGCAAAAGCTTTTGATTTTGATGTAATCCCATTTGTTTATTTTCTCTTTAGCTTCAATTGCCCTAGGAGCAGTATCATCAAAGAAGTTCTTTTGGCATATGTCTGAGATTTTTCTTCCTGTAGATTCCTCTAATATTTTTATGGTTTCCTGTCTTACGTTTAAGTCCTGTATCCATTTTGAGTTTATTTTTGTGTATGGTGTAAGTTGGTGCTCTAGTTTCATTTTTTGCATGTATCTGTCCAATTTTCCCAACACCATTTATTGAAGAGACTGTCTTGACTCCATTTTATGTTCATGCCTCCTTTGTCAAATATTAGTTGAGCATAGTGGTTTGGGTTGATATCTGGATTCTCTAATCTATCCCATTGATCTATATGTCTGTTCTTGTGCCAGTACCAGGCTGTTTTGAGAACAGTAGCTTTGTAATACAGCATGAAATCTGGTATGGAAATCCCACCGACTTTGTGCTTCTTTCTCAGGATTGCTGTGGCTATTCGGGGCCTTTTTTTGTTCCAGATGAATTTTGGGAGAGTTCTTTCTAGGTCTGTGAAATATGCCATTGGTATTTTAATGGGGAGTGCATTAAATTTATAGATTGCTTTGGGTAGTATGGACATTTTAATTATATTGATTCTCCCAATCCATGAGCATGATATGTCCTTCCACCTGTTTACATCTTCCTCTATCTCTTTTTTCAGTGTCCTGTAGTTTTCCATGAATAGGTCTTTTACCTCCTTAGTTAAGTTTATTCCTAGGTATCTTAATTTTTTTGGTGTGATGCTAAATGGGATTGCTTTTTTAGTCTCTCTTTCTGTAAGTTCACTATTGGTGTATAGAAATGCCATAGATTTCCTTGGCATTAATTTTGTAGCTGCTACGTTGTGAACTCATTTATTAAGTCTGATAACTTTTTATGGAGTCTTTTGGGATTTTTATGTACAATATCATGTCATCTGCAAATAAGGATAAACTTACTTCTTTTCCAATTTGGAGCCTTTTATTTTCTCTTCTTGTCTAATTGCAATGTAATAATTCCAGTACTATGTTGAACAGGAGTGGTGAAAGTGGGCAACCCTGTCTTGTTCCTGTTCTTAGGGGAAATGGTTGTAGTTTTTGCCCATTGAGTATGATGTTTGCTGTGGGGTCATCATATATGGCTTTTATTATGTTGAGGTATGATCCTTCTATTCCTACATTGTTGAGAGTTTTTATCAAGAAAGGGTGTTGGATTTTGTCAAATGCTTTTTCTGCATCAATTGATATGACTATGTGATTTTTATCTCTCAATTTGTTTATGTGATGTATCACATTTATTGATTTGCAGATATTGTACCATCCTTGCATTTCCTGGGATAAATCCTACTTGGTCATGGTGTACGATCTTTCTGATGTACTGCTGGATCTGATTTGCTAGAATTTTATTGAGGATTTTGGCATCTATATTCATGAGAGATATTGGCCTGTAATTCTCTTTCATTGTGTCATATTTATCTGGTTTTGGTATTAGGGTGATGCTAGCTTCATAAAAGGAGTTTGGAAGTGTTCCATCCTCTTGAATTTTCTGAAATAGTCTGAGGAGTATAGGTTTTAGTTCTTCCTTGAATGTTTGGTAAAACTACCCTGTGAAGCCGTCTGGCCCTGGGCTTTTGTTTTCTGGAAGCTTTATGATGACTGCTTCAACTTCTTCCACAGTTATTGGTCTATTGAGTTGTTTAGATTCTTCTTGATTGAGTTTTGGGAGGTTATATTTTTCTAGAAATATATCCATTTCCTCCAGGTTGTCCAGTTTGTTGGAGTAGAGTTGTTCATAGTATTTTTTACAGTCCTTTGTATTTCAATGGGATCTGTGTTATTTTCACCTCTTTCATTTCTGATTTTATTTATTTAGGGTCCTCTCTCTTTGCTTCTTGGTGAGTCTGGCTAGAGGTTCATCAATCTTGTTTATCCTTTCAAAGAACCAGCTCTTGGTTTTGTTGATCTTCTGTATTGTTTCTTTGGTCTCTATGTCATTTATTTCTGATCTGATCTTTACTATTTCCTTTCTTCTGCTTACACTGGGCTGTTCTTGTTGCTTTCTTTCTAACTCTTTGAGTTGTTGGGTTAGATAATTTATTGCCGCTGTTTCTAGTTTTTTGCAGTAGGATTGTAGAGCTATGAACTTCCCTCTCAGAACTGCTTTCACTGTGTGCCGTAGATTTTGGATTGTTGTGCTATCATTGTCATTTGTTTCCATGATGTTTTCTATCTCTTCCTTGATTTCTCTAGTAACCCAGTCATAGTTTAATAGCATGCTGTTTAGTCTCCATGTGTTTGATTTCTTTGGATTGTTTCTATTGTAGTTGATTTCCAGCTTTATGCCACTGTGATCTGAGAATATGCTTGATATGATTTCTATCTTCTTGAATTTGGAGAGACTTTGCCTATGACCCAACACATGGTCTATCTTTGAGAATGACCCATGGGCACTTGAAAAGAATGTATATTCTGTGGCTTTGAGGTGAAATGATCTGAAGATGTCAATTAATTCCATCTGGTCTAATGAGTCATTGAGGATTGATGTTTCTTTACTGATTTTTTGTTTAGATGATCTGTCCAATGGTGATAGTGGGGTATTAAAGTCTCGTACTATGATTGTATTGCAGTCTATCTCTCCCTTGATGTCCTCTAGGAGTTTTTGCATATATTTGGGTGCTCCTGTATTGGGTGCATATATGTTTACCAGAGTTATTTCTTCTTGTTGGATTGCTCCCTTTAGTATTATGAAGTGGCCTTCTTTATCTCTTGTTATGTCCTTCATTTTGAGATCTAATTTGTTGGATATAAGTATGGCTACCCCAGCTTTTTTTTTTCATTTCCATTCACCTGAATAACTGTTTTCCAACCTTTCATCCTCAGTCTGTGTGCGTCTTTTTTTCGGAGGTGGGTTTCTTGTAGGCAGCAGATACATGGGTTGTGTTTTCTTATCCAGTCTATTACCCTATGTCTTTTGTTTGGAGCATTTAAACCATTTACATTTAAAGTTATTATTGATAGGTACTTATATGTTGCCATTTTTGTTCTTTACCCTGTGTTCCTTCTTCGCTTCCTATTTCTTTTTACAGCAGATCCTTTAGCATTTCTTGCATTGCTGGTTTGGTGGTGACAAATTCCCTTAGTCCTTTTTTATCTGTGTAGCTCCTGATTTGACCTTCAATTTTGATTGAGAGCCTTGCTGGGTATAGTATTCTAGGATTCAGACCCTTCCTTTGTATGACTTTGTAAATTTCATTCCACTGCCTTCTGGCCTGATAGGTTTCTGTTGAGAGATCACTTGTTAGTTTGATGGGGGTTCCTTTGTAGGTGACTTTCTGTCTCTCTCTGGCAGCTTTTAAGATTCTTACTTTGTCATTGGTGTTTGCCAATTTAATTATAATGTGCCTTGGCGTAGGTCTTTTGGGGTTTATTTTGCTTGGGACTCTGTGAGCTTCTTGGATTTGTGTGGGTTTTTTCTTTCCTATATCAGGGAAGTTTTCTGTCATTATTTCTTCCAACAGGATTTCTATTGCTCAGTTTCCTGTCCTTCTGGAAGCCCAATTATATGGATGTTGTTTTGTCCCAAAGTTCCCTTACGCTCTCCTCCTGCTTTTTAATTTTTTTTTCTAGAAGCTGCTCTACTTGGTTATTTTTTCCTACCTGGTCTTCTAGCTCACTGATGCAATCCTCTGCTTCTTCTAGTCTACTCTTAATACTTTCTATTGAGTTCTTTACTTCAGCAATGTCACTTTTCATTTCTTCTTGACTCTTCTTAATTTCTTCTTGGCTTTTCATCCTTCCTTCCTGGGTCTTCCTCATTTCCTCTTGGTTCTTACTCATATTATCAAATTTGTCTTCCATTCTTTTCAGCCACCTGATGACAATTTCTCTAAATTCTTTCTCTGACAGGTTGTTAACTTCCATTTCGTTTACCTCCTTTTCTGGTGAGCCTTGTTTTTCTTTCATATGTGGGCTGTTTCTTTGTCTTCCCATGGTCTGTCTTCTGTGTGTATCTGGTTATGTAGTTCTCACTCTCCTGCGTTGATTTAAAGGCACAAAATACAATACAACCAGGTGCAATGCACCAGGCACTGAACTGGAATGCAATCACAGTAATGGTAATTCCAAATAAAGGTGATCGCCAGAGAAAGGCAAATTAGGTGATAGGTGAGAAAAAAGAAAGAGAACCCCCCCCCAGACACACACAGACACTCACACACCCACACTCACACAAAAAGAAAGAGACCCCTGCCCCCCCCCCCCCACACACACACACACTCACAAAAAAGAAAGACAGGAATGCCAAAATGATAATGGAAAAAGGGGAAGAAGAAGAAAAAAAAGGAGTAAGTTATAAATGTGGGTGAAAACTCCTATAGGACAGCCCCTAATCTGAACCAAAACCTGCAATAAGCACCTGTAGATTGATACAAATTACATACAACTACTAATATCAAGGGAGGTGAGGGAACACAGAAGCAAAAATCTATCTAAAAAACAATGCAAATGAGGACAACAAAACAAGAAACAACACCAAAAATAAAAATAACTCCCCTACAAGACAAACCAAAATAAAAGAATAAGCAAATCAATCTCATAAACCTGCTTAAAAAATCGATATAATCAACAGTCAAGTAAACAACAACAACAGGACAGGGATAAAAACACTTTAAGATAGTGAAGTCAGAGAAGCTAGAGGTAATATGGACTTGGAGTAGGTGGTTGGAGATTAGATATAAGTGGGGTGAAATTTTAACAGGGGTAAAAAGAAAGAATTAAGGTAAATCTAAAATGGGAAAAGTGTAAGGGAAACAAGGCACTAAATAGGGAAAGATTAGCAAGAGAGTGGTGGTATAAAGGTGAAGTTGAGGTAGAGTAAAAGATACTAAAGAGTAGATGAAAATAGACTGTATTCCCAAGGTCAAAGAGAAAATATAATCAATTCCCTGTGTCACACAAGAGTCAATTTGTGATTTGGCCCCTGGGTGGCAGTGTTTCTAGATTGACTTCTGGGTCTATTGGTCCTCTCTATCCTGAACTAAAATTTTGCTGTCCCTGTGTTATTCAATACTGCCTCTCTAATGGTGACTGCTGTTTTAGCATCTAGGACCCTCCCAACATCTTCCGGGTCTCCCTCCTCTGTCAGGTCCAAATTGGTTGCGCTCCAGGGATTAACTTTGCCACCAGCTCCAAGGGCCCTCTCCCATGTTTACCAGCTCCGACAGCCACAGATTTTATTTCAGGTGCAGATCTCCAGGCTTTGAGTTCCAAGGTGCAGCTATCCCAGTTTGCCAGCCCCCTCAGTTTCGTGCCCAAAGTACCCCCAGGGAAATCTGACCTTTCCGTGCTGGAGTTTAGAGCTCCCTTGACTCTGCACGTGTCTGCCCTAACTGGGCACCGGTGTTCCGGGAGTCTCAGCCTTCCAGCCGGTACTGCAGCTGTATATTTTCAGGTCCTTCCCCTTCAAGATGTCTTGGTCTGCCTCCGCGCGCCTCCTCACGCAGTTGGCTCAGGGAGAGAACCCAGCAGTACTGGGGCAGCTCAGGCTGGGGAGGCCAGCCCAGCAGTCCCCTATCTTCCACCGAAGCACAGCTGTCCCCCTACTCGCCAACAAATGCTCCCTGTGTGACCTTCAACTGTTCCCTCCTTCTGCCCTGTGAGCAGATTCAGGTCGCATTCCTCCATTCCGCCGCCATTTTTTCTTTTTTTTTTTTTTTTGTAGTTTAAAATTTTGATTGTCTGCATGTATGCATCTGTGAGGATAAGGGAATAGCAAATGTATCCATGATGTACACTATATTGGGGGCCCTGGATTATATATGCAAATGCTAAACCTGTGACTAAGCCTGATGTTTAGGGATTTGGGCTCTAGTGACAGGATGCCTCCTCTACTTACTGGTTATTTGGACCTGAGAAATGCACTTATCCTTAGAAATTAAATTAGTTTTGTGTGCCATTTAGTGGGAACCTCATACACAATTTTTTTTTTTACTTGATTCTCCCAACAACTCTGGGGATAGATATTATTATCCCTTATTATTATTATTTTGAATAGGCAAGGAAACAGATTCAAAGTGATAAATACAAAATACTCAGAGTTTATACTGATATAGATAGGTAGGATGCAAACACAGAATTTTGAAATCAGGTCCAGCTTTCTACTTGTCTTCACAACATCTTCATATTTGGAATCTCAGCTCCTTTGTGTCCCCTGCCATGCTTACACAGTGCCAAACACTAGGTGGAGCCACTCCTCCCAATACTCTTGGGGATGCAGCTCCTCTGAGGTGAGGACAGGTCTGGCCCTCTATCTGGCTCTGTGTTCTTCAGTTTCCCTATCACAGATGTTCTTCTGCAACACCAATTAATCTTTTCCTTTTCTGAATTTCAAACTGCCAGAGCCTCTCCTCATTGTCAGCAGATATCTTTGAAACCTCATTTTCAACATGTTCTCCAATAACAGCAGCAATTATTCTTAATCATTATTTATATGAATTTGATGCTTCAATAGGAGTATGTATTATGCTTGTCCTTCCTAATTTTTTCTTCTTTTTTTTTTCTTTAAACTGTAAGTGATAATCAATGTACGGGATTGATGTTAAGCTTTAGGTAGCTATTAACATGACTAGGGTTATCTGACCTTATTACATTGATTGCAGTTTCTCTTCTGTATCTTTCAGCAAACCCTCAAATTGATTTTAAAATGCTGCTATTGACCTAAAGATTCTTAACAACAGGAGGTTTAAGTGCCTTTCGTTGATATTCTTCCTGCTTATAATACCAATTATTGTTCAAAGTTTGCAGTAGGCAACTCAAGTCCATAGTCAATTTTGGTATCTCCTAGAGACACAGATTAGGAAGAGGGGCCACCTGCCATTCAGGTCCAACTCTCACCTCCAGAAGTCCCTTTCCCACACTTGTGCTGGAGTGTCATTTGGTTTCTGCTTGAATGATGTCTGGTTGCTGATGACTCAGAAAGGAGAACTTGGACTGAGGACTCAAAGGACCTGAGCTTAAGCCCTTGCCCAACACTAACTAAGTTTTGTGGCTCTAAATATAATGCCTGATGTGAAAAAAATCTGTAATATCCATTTGTAAAAGCAAGGCATTTGATTCCATCTCAGGAAAGGTGGGATCTATCTAAAATAATTTACAATTATGTGTATCCTTGTGTGCTTCTGTTTGTGGGCATGGTATATGGGGGTTCATTTAAAGGACTCTAATGTTCCACTTCAGCTTTATGGGATATTTTCCTCTGGACTTATGATAAGTCTATATCTCTGATCTTTGTAACAGAGTGAAATGCTTCCTCTCTCTGATGGCCTTTGGACTAATAGCTGCTGCTATGGATATGCTAGTTAATTAGTGGGATTCTGCTTGAGGCTTGAGTAGCAGTCCCTTTGTCAGGGACAGATGGGAAAATATACACAAGGTACAAGAGTCTCCAGAACCAGACTTAGATCTAGGGAGGGCAAGTGGGACTCTTAACTGTGCTCCTGACCAGCCAGCTACATTGGAGTTTCCAACTCCCCCCGTGCTTGGGGTCAATTAATTTTCTAGAACAGGTCACAAAACTCTAGAAAACCCTGTTACTCAGTAGATTACCCATTTATTACAAAGGATATTCATAGATACCAATCAACAGCCAGATGAAGAGATACACAGGGTGAGATCTCAAAGAAGTTCTGTCCTTGTGGAGAGTGGGGCCCTACTAGGTGATGCATGAACATGTTCTAGATGTCCTCAGGGGAAAAAAGGTATAAACAGTCTGTCCTCCTGGGTTGTTCTGGAGGCTTCATTATACTTATACATGATTGACTTAGTGGTCGACAAACTCATTAGTCAACAGAGCCAATATCAACAGTACGACGATTGAAATTTCTTTTGAGAGCCAATTTTTAAAAAAACTTAAACTTCTTCTAATGCTACTTTTTCAAAATAGATTCGCCCAGGCTGTGGTATTTTGTGGAAGAGCCTCACTCAAGGGGCCAAAGAACCACCTGTAGCTCGAGAGCCACAGTTTGCTGACCACTGGACTAAATCTTTGGTCATTGAAAATTGAGCTCAATCCCTAACCCCTCCTTTCTCTTTGGAGGTCTGGGGATAGAATTGAAAGTCCCAACCCTCTAATTATAGGGTTGGTTCCTCTGACAACCAGCTCCATCCTTGGGTGGGGCTCAAATCCATCCTCATGAACATAACAAAAGACACCTTTATCACTCTCTATAATTAGAGTATGGTTTGGGGAGCTGTGTTGCAGGGACTTTAGATGAAGAACAAATATCTTATAAATAACAATACTGCAGGGACACTATATAAATAAATGTTTATGAAAGTGTTATGCTGCATTTCAATATACCTTCCTTTAATAACCTTTTCTTTCCATCAATCTAATTTTGTTTTGTTTTCCAATTGTTATAAGTCTAATCCCTCTTCAAAGAGATGATCCTTTTCTTTTAGACTTTAATATTTTTCAAGCAGAGATACCACCTGCACTATAATCATTCTACAGATTGAAGTTATTAGGTGGTGAAATTCCACATTGGCTTCTTGAAAAATGATTCTGGCCATTGGCCCTTCTGCCTGCATTTTGCTATCCTTTACTCAAGCACCATCATTAAAGAGTGTCTTTTGCTCAAAGTTCAGCATTGCTCAGAGTTGCTCAGGCCATCTGTCTGCCTGCTTATTTTCAAAAACCATCTAAGTCATCTTGGGAGCTCTGTTCTAACATTCTTCACACTTGGTGTGGTCATGGAAAGAGTCAGAAGACATGGTCCACAAATAACTGTGTGACTCTGCAAGTTATATAACCACTCTGTAGCTGGTTCTCTCATCTTGAAAATGAAAAGGAGAAGGAGTAGATGTGTACTTAACCTGTCCCACTTTTGCCAAGCATATAAAGTGCTAACCTCACTCTAATCCTTCAAATCATATACTGTGTGGTAGCAAAATTACTGAACCTTAGCAATGAGGAAATCACCAGCTACCAAATCATTCTAAGTTTCAATCAGAAGGTCTTGATTAAATTCTAGTTCTGCTTCTTATCAGCTCATCAATATAAACTGGAACAATTACTTTATCGCTCTGGTTTTAATTTATTTCCAGTAAAATGAATATAAGCACACCCTCTCTACAAGGCTTGTGAAATTAAACAATGACATGTTAAGTACCTGGTACCATGATTGTCAGATGGTAGTTGCTTTAGAAATAGCTGTGTTAATAATGTATGTATGTTTGTGTGTATTTATTCATTAAGTCAAAAGACTAATTGTTATTAAGGTATCATCTTATAATGTCTGGCTCCCAATAAACCTGGAGCAGCCCAATAGAGTTGTATAAGTAAGAAAATTTCAATTGCAAAACCATTTCATAGTAACTTTATAGCATTTGCCTTCTCTTATGCGGCTCATACTGGAAATGACAATTATTTTGCTCTATTCATAAAAGCATATGTAGGCATGTCTGTCCAGATCAACAGTGAGACCATTTGTCTCTGTATCTCAGTTACATTTGTGGAATATGAGTGCCATTTACGGGGAGTGCCTTTTATATGCATTCCTGATTTTTGAGGAACCAAGATTAAGCTGTGGGTTTATCTTATAGTTATCCTATAAACCATACCAAACCATAAGTATATCATAAATTTGGTGAAAATGCAGGCGTATTTTCCTGATACAGTGACAGATGGGTATTGCTCTCAATTTATACATACTCATTATCTCGAGGAATCATCAATTCACTTAATACTTAAATTTTTAAATGCTGAAATGATTCTTGGGAAAATGATATATTTCAAAGTATTCAATTGAATGATATTAATTGAGAAGTCAACTATTATACCATGCTACATGGTTTCTTTTATGATACTTTACATATATTTTACTTTTAATAGGATCTGTGCTATAGATGATGGTTCTGCTGATAATAATAATGTGGGGAGTAGGCCGAAGCCACAGGTGGACATCCCCCAAGAGCTCCTGGACTGCAAAGAGTGCATGCTGGGCTGGGGGACCCCCCCACCCTCAGCTCCAGGCAACAAAATTTCATGCACCAGACCTTTAATATTATAATATAAATAATTAATTTTATGTATTTATTTTTTCCTTTTTTAAGTGGCTATTGTAAATATTTAAATTTCATATATACCTTACATTATCTTTGCTTTTGGGCTGGTCAAGGAGTTAAAGTAAATAGACAATTTTAATGTACTTTAATTGGAGTCTCAAAAAATATGAGCACATGGAACAATAACTTTATCTCTCTGGTTTTAATTTATTTCCAATAACATTTCACAACCTTCCTTACAAGGCTTGTGAAATTAAACAATTACATGTTAAGTACCTGATGGCATCAGGTGTCTGTCAGATGGCATCATAAAATTCTCCTGAGAGAGGTATGGGCTACAAATGAGTAGTTATCACAGAGATAGAAAGAAGCAAAAGTTATTTCAGAAAGAGAAAATAAACTGTTCCATCCCAGAAGTAGAAAATAGCCCAGCACACGTAAGGAACATCAAGACATTTAGTAAAGTGCACAGAGTAGGAAGATAGAAGTGACAAATGTCTCTCAGATTATAGAAAGAGAATTTTGATTATGTAAGACTGGGAGTGACTTAGTACTGGGAATTTTGAATATAACAAATTCCACATGTATCTTCATAGGGAACTTTATCCATCAAGCAATACTGGCCCTTTGGTCACAACCTACCCTGACCTTAGTAAAGAACTCTAAGCAGCCCTAACCAGTTTGGCTCCTTGGATAGAACTTAGGTCTGCGGATTAAAGGGTCCCAGGTTAGATTCTGGTCAAGGGTATGTACCTTGGTTGCAGGCACATACCCAGTAGGGAGTGTACAAGAGGCAGCTGATCAATGTTTCTCTCTCATTAATGTTTCTAACTCTCTATTCCTCTGCTTTCTTCTCTGTAAAAAGTAAATAAATAAATAAATAAATAAAAATTTAAAAAAATATTTCTTTTGAAAAAAGAACACTAAGAAAAGCTACTAGTGGTGTTATTGATTGGAATTTTTTACTTGTATACATTATAATTTGTGTGTGTGTGCATGCGTGCGTGCGTGTGTGTGTGTGTGTGTGTGTGTATGTGTGTGTGTGTTTGTCAAAGATATTTCATGGATCTAGTTGTTTTTTTCTTTAACTATCTAGAAGTGACTCAAGCAAAGTGCCTTCGTAAGTCAGACAAAAACAAAACAAAATAAAAACAAGCAAACAAAAGGTATTAGAATTGAGATGTTTGTAGGTATTAGAATGGATATGGTATATAATTTTGAATCCTTCTTACTTGCCTTTCTTTCAAGTGCTATGGTTCTAAATTACTCAAGGTTTGAACACATTTATTGTATTCCAATGGGGAGACATTGGGACAGGAAAAGACAAGCTCATTATTTTCCACTAGAAATCAGGAAAGATTTTGCTCCTGGAGTGTCCTAAAGCAGGATGAGCTAAACTGGAGTACCAGAGGCATGATGTAGAGAAGTCTCACTAGGAGAAAAAGGGGCACAAGGTCAGGGAAAACAGTAAACATGAAGACACAGATTTTCTAGAGAAGTTGTTCCCCTTAAAGTATCCCCAAAGCCCTTAATTTTTTGCTTCTAGCTTATTCACTTCTGTCATTGTACAGCAATTGTTATGCATCTACTTTCTATCCATTTCTGGACTGGGGGCTCCTTAAAAGCTAAAACTTTGCTGTAGCTGCTATGGCCCCACCATTATCAGAACACATAGTTTACCCACCTTCCCAGGCCCCCTGGCCATGATCCACATATAAATATAAATGAATGGATGAATTAAGTAATTGATCAACTAATGAATTAAAATCCTAGCACTATCATGAACTGGCTAAGTGTTCTTGAGCAATTAACTTATTTTTTCTGGACTTTTTTTTGTATTTGTTCACAAGCTGTATGGCCTCAGAATTTTCTTCCAGGCTTAATATTTGATTCCATGTACTTAGAAATACAAACTTTACAGAGTCTTTTTTCTCTCTCCTACAGCTCAATTATTAGAGAAAAGGCTAAAAGATTAGCAGTAGCAGAGTAGCAACAGTGCATTTATATGTCATGTCTAAAATCTATTCAATAATACAAGTATACCAAGTATTTTTATCCCTTTATTCTAATCAGAATCCCATCTTTTTCATGAGCAAATGCATAGTTTATCCACATGGCTTCTGGTTCCTGAGAATATTTTCTAAGTACAGGTCCTTCATGATATTTAAGTATTTAAAAAAATAGGAGACTGAAATTATAAAGTCACAAAATATTATCAAGGTGTTCCATCACATTGTATTTTAAAGATATTTAAGAATTTTCAAAAACTATATATGCATATGCCACCTCTCTTCATGATTCAAATACTGCCTAGAACAAAATATTCAATGGATACTATCTGGTCATATATGGAAAAAAAATGGAGGAAAATTTCTGTGGACTGTGAACTGCTTTCAAAATTAGTGTGTACTTGTGGAGTTCCTGAGAGTATTTTCTATTTTCATTAATTTTTCCTCAGAGTTCGCTGGAATGATTCTAACTACCATTTAATCATTTTAGAAGAACTAGGTTTCTTTCTATAAGACACAAGCTCATGAAAAATATCTTGTCACTTTTTATATTGACTACTTTGAAATTCAAAGCTAAACTTATTTTATATACTGCAATTAAGTTGAAATGGTGATATAATGGTTTAATACCTTTTATGAAATTGCCACTTCTGACATACCACATATTTTCATGCTTTGAAAAACTGAAACACAGTCAATTACTCTGGGAATCATACATAACCCCCCCTTTTTTTTTTAGCAAAGTGTAAATTCTCTTCAACTTTATTTATTCATTCAGTGCCCATTTACTAATCAACTAGAATGTGTCTAGATGCTTTAATATAAAGGCAGATACCAGAACTCCTGCCTTTAAAATTGCAGTCTCACTGGGGATACACACGGAACATTAAAATATAATTAGTAGGAAAATTAATAGACATTGGGAGAAGAGTAGAATACGTTAGTTAGAGTCCTCAGTGAAGCAGGGTATCAAGACAGTGTTAGACATACACAAGATTTATTTGGGGAGGAGGCAGAAAAAGACTGTGATTAAGCCTTTAGATCAGAATACTGATAGAATAAAAGAGAATGAAGGAGATTTAAGGAAGAGAGATGTAAGATTGCATCACAATTCTAAAAATGCCCTGTCAGGGCAATGGGAAATGTTCAAGGCAAAGTCATTCAGTGAAGGCCTGCTTCTCATTGGAATGGGCCTGCCTCTGGACCACAGATGCCTTCTGTCATTGTTTGTGAGCAAACAAAGCATGATTGTGGCAGGGATGCACCGTGAACCCTAAGGGGCAGAAGCTGGGACCATCAGTCATCTCAACCAAGCAGGAGAGATGAATGACTCATTTTGATGGTTGCCCCAGACACTTAGGCCATAATAGAAAATTAAGGATGTCTGCCTTAAAGAGTTGTTGCTTCTTATATAAGTCTTAAGAGTTGGGTGTAGAGTTGGTCAGATGAAGGCTGGTAACTGTCAAGTTATGAAAAGGAAGAGGTTTAGCTTGAATTAAATGATAGAAAAGTGCAAGAGTTAGTTATGGAGGCAATTAGAAGTTTGATATTGGTAGAGCATAAAAAGTAAATAAAACAGGAAGTGGTAAAAGATGAAGCTGGTCAGGTCAGGCAGAGGCCAAATAAAGAAGGAATTTATGTTGCGATATAGTTATCCAATGGGGAATGGGAGCCACTGAAGAGACTTAATCAAGAAATGTCATAATAATATATGAAATTTAGTAAATCATCATGGTGGCTGCCGAGAAAGATAGGCAAGAATAGAGAAAGTGGGAGCCGTTTGTTTGGAAACTATTTTAGTAAGATAGGACCTATATTAGAACAATGGCCCAAGGAGGGTACATGATATATTTAGGATGTAAAGTAAGATAGGATTGTGAGACATGAAATAATTAGAAATATTCAAGGATGATTTGCAATGGTGTGTCTGAACTGCCTTGGTGGATGGTGGTATTATTAACCAAATTGAAATACATCTATGAGAGTGGTATTAAAGAGTGTGTACAATGTGAGGTCAATTGACTGAGTGCAAAACTTTTGCTAACAGCGATTTTCTTAGATGAAAGAAGAGAAAAAGCTCTCAGAGAACAGAAAAGATATCATTAGGTAGCTATGAGAACACTTTAGACAAAGTAGAATTACAAAATGTATAGAAACATCATGTTCAAGAAAAGGGGAGTGCACAATACTGTTCAAGAGCTGCTAATACTGGCTTGTGATAATTGATTATTGTTTTTATAAATTTTGTAAGCTAGTCATTATGCATAGCCATTATTAAAAACTAAATGGCATAAACTTAAATCATTTTAAAATAAAGGTAATAAATACTTAAATTCTATCACTTTCTAAATATTTTACTAAATTTTGCTATTATCTATGAGCTTGAAATTATTTATATCTCTTACAGTGAAAACACTAGAATAATGTACTATTGCATATCTCTTCCCAACTCCAAGATCAGTGACATATATCGGGAACCATGATGAGAGAATTGACAAATGCTTTTTTCTATTAATGAGGTTCTGGTCATGGGTAACCTAAGAATCAGTTTCTATATAGATGCATAAGAGCAAAGTTAGTTCATTAGATATAATCAATGCCCTAGGATAGTGGCCCGCAAACTCATTAGTCAACAGAGCCAAATATCCACAGTACAATGATTGAAAGTTCTTTTGAGAGTGAAATTTTTAAACTTAAACTTCTTCTAACACCACTTCTTCAAAATAGATTCGTCCAGGCCATGGTATTTTGTGGAAGAACCACACTCAAGGGGCCAAAGAACTGCATGGGGCTCGTGAGCCGCAGCTTGCTGACCACAGCCCTAGGGCATTGGACTTGATTCTTTCAGGAATAGATTGAGACCAGCTATAAGAGACTTGAGTTTGTTACAGGCACAAGTGAGTGAGTCAGTGGGAAAGGAGAGACTAAAATTACCCTAGAGCTTGGGAATAATTGAAATATTCTGATTCTTTTATAAAGAGCAAAATGGAGTCCAGATAAATGAACTATACAAAAATTATTTTCTCTTTGGGCTTAGAAGAGATATCACAAAGTGTAGATATAGATAGTGTGGTGTGAGTGAGGAAATTAACATAAAGGGAATATGAGTTCCTCAGATGCGCATAATGACATAGGAAGCTCAAGTCAGTTTCTGGGACTGTGGGGCTGCATTAAATTGCATTAAATAAAAGTAGATGTTCACGAGCTAAAGGAGAAGGACTGATGGGCATTGTTATGAACTCAACTGAGACTGGGGACCTTCCCTGTGCATTGGTGCTGTTCGAACAACTGAATGAGGTGCAGGCATGGAGGATAAGGTGGGTGATGGCATGCTCTGAGGTGGGATATTCTGGATAAGAAGTGTCAGAATGACATGGAGAGAGCATTGAAGGTGAGGCACTGGTAGTAATTTAGTTTTAGATTATCAACACAGACTAATTAATTAAGAAAGAACATGAGATTAAAAGAAACACAGAGAAGAGATGGAATTTGACCAAAGATTTGCTAAGAGGCCATGAAGGCACTTGTCAGAGCAAGGGCAATCAACTGGATTGAAGGCTTCCAGGACAAGCTTGGTTGTTTGGTGCAGTGAGACGCCAAGCTCAGGTTAAAATAGCGATTCTTATTATTTCTGTGGAGGGCAGTTTCATTTTGGGACCTGGGTAACAGAGTGGATTAAAATGCACGCAGAAGAAGCCCTGGTAAAAAAGGAGAGGAGGACTCTCCTGATCAGATCATCATGGAGCCATCTTTCTAACAGGTGAGATATTGGACCCAGAATTAAAGGGAGTATTTATGGATGGATAAATGATATTAGTACTCTAAACTTTCAAGATAGAATGTCTAAAAGCAATAATCTTTGCTCTGTAGAAATAGTGTATAGATGCCAAATTCTAAAGTCAAGTAAGTGAAAATATAGACACACACACACACCCAGACACACACACACACACACACACACACACACACACACACACACACACACATTTTTTTCAATAACTCGGTGACTACATATCAGTTCAGAATCTTGGACTACAGTGGTCTGGATCTGGAATGGGGAATCAATCAGGAGAGTCAACAGCAGCAACCTCTTTCAAAACTAATTGTTCCTTTACTCAGAAATCCATCTAGTAATGGAAGAAATTCAGATCTTCATGCCTGGTTTGAGTCTCTCATTAATTAGAGTTTAATTGAATTGTTTTTCTTTTCTAGGGCTATTTCCTTTATGAAAATAAGGGCATTAGATGACATGACTGTCTTTGCTAGGGATGAAACAAAACAAATGAGAAAGAGAAAAAAAAACCTCAATTAATAAATCAAAATAAGTTTATCTGAAAAATATAGGAGGATTTTATAGATCCCAATAGCCAGGCAGCACAGCTGGATCACACATAATGTGTGTGCAAGAGTGTGTTGTCTCTCTTCTCTGCCACTCTCTTTGCTTCATTTGCACCTTTCCCCTATAGACTGGTTTTCTCCCTTTAGTTATGTGACAAACATATTACCTCAGAATTTCCTGTAGCCTTATGGTTTGAGTCCACAGAATCTTTTGTTCAATATTTGTCAATTGATTCCAATACTGAGGAGGGAAAGAATCCAACAGGCTTAGCTTCAATCAGGTTCTCATGAAGATGAGGCCAAACATGACTGGACACAAACATGCCATGACTGAAACCAGGAAGACTCTCCCCAAGAAGGAGGCATGGGCCGGACATACTTAAACATTCCCTGCAGTAACCTTTAAAACTACCTTGTTTTCTGAACATATACAATTTTTTTTGACTCTTCAAGACTCTCTATAGTTTTATGCTAAGTTTCTACTATATCTATATATACTTGAAATGTGTTATTCTCTAAACCCATTTAGTGCATTGTTTTTCCCTGATATAGCCATTGTTGATTTCCTTTGTTGATGTCCTGGGTCTAGAGCAGCATTTGTCTGGCACGTAGTTTGTATGAATGTTGATTGCTGAGATGCCTGAGCCCCAACATTTAAATTGACCCACACTGCTTGATTTCAAAATACTCAGTAGGGTAACTGCATTCACTGCAAAACACAACTAAAAAACACACATAGATAGCCAAAAACAGAGGATCATGAGAACAGAGAAAAAGCTCATGGAAGAGAGCTTTTGAATTTTATTCCAATCTCTATCTCTGACCTTCAAAATATTATCTTTTCCTTTCCTATCTTTTTTATCCCATCAGAATGACCACAAACAAGAGTGTAATTGCTACCATTATAGAAGAATCAGAAGGTGATCTGAAAGTTTGGTAGAAAGGCCCCTAAACCAGCCTGGGGTAAAGAGGGTATCAGGAACAGTAACCCTAAAGAGGAGCCATAAATCATGTACAGTGAGCCTTCATTGCTGAAACTGGAGACAGAAATCCCAGAAACCAGGCATATTATGTTTGGCATGTGTTCCCTGTGCTGGATTTTACAGTGCATGGAATCACCTTCTGTATATCTTCCCACCTCACCCTCCCCTGCTCACCCATAGACCTCCCTCACCCCTTGCAGGCTGCTTACATCAAATCCTGGTCTAGACAAAGAGGGACAATTTCCCAATGGTCCATGCTTCTCATGGGCAACTCTGGTGCAAGTTTAAGTTTGTATCTTGTATTCTACTTGATAAATTCTGACATTATGTCAGCTCTGTCCTCTCTTCCATAGCCATCGTAATGATGGGTGGACAGGTGTGTTTCCTGAGGTGCAAATAAAATGATGGTCTGAACTTCAAGTCCCTTTCAAGAGCATAATTCCACTATCATCTGGATGGGAATGTGGAGCTGCCTCTTTCATGTTCCATTACAGTTCTGGTGTGACAGTGATATGCAGGTTCCTGGCATACCCCACTGGCAAACCAAGCTGGAGCCCAAAATGCTGGCACAATCTTCCTTTAAGGCCTCTACAATTCATCTTCCTCTGGTAGGTCTCAGCCAGGGAAAGGATTGTTGTGTCCAAAGCGATGCTTGGAAATGCATGGGGCCCTTTGAGGAACCTTGATGAGGAAAGGGAATTGCTGCTGGCATTTAGTGGGGGCACATAGCACCATTCCTCACAGTGAAGAATTGCATGGAAGAAAATGCCAATATGCTTTGCAGCTAAACTGTGCTTGATCTCATCAGGCATTCACAGCAGTGCCCAAGACTACCTCACCTGTACCCCAAATCTTGAATAGGTCCCCATGCCCTCAGTGAATCTATCCTCTAAATCACAGTCTTTAGTTCACACACCCTATGGGAGAATTAAGAAAAATAGCTATATATCCCTCACACACTTTTCAATTCACATCCACAATTTTTCATAATAAATGTAAATAGTTGCAGAACATATAATTTACAGCATATTGTAAAAACTAACATTTAAATGTAAATCTGTTACATCACTCTTCTAAATGCATTCAGTGGAATTTAAGTACTAGGGTGATTTTAACACCCACTATCATCCATTTTAAAAAGACATGAGCAAGCTCTTTAAAAGAAGAAATCTTACTTTGTTACTTTTTCTCATGAACTTGTATTTCTAATCCACTTTCCCCACAGAATTTTAACCTAATGTAATCTATTTGCAATGCTTGGAAGTCTTATATCGATCAAGCTAACAAACTTCTCTGAAACAAAATATGTATGAAAATTAGATTATTTAGAAATTTTCATTTCCCATACATACAATTGTATTATCTTTTTCTTCTAGATTGGGTTATCATTATAATTATTATCCATACATTAACCAAAACCACCTGTATATTTTAACATTAGCAAATAATTACCAGAGATAAAAGCAAAAATTTAGTAGAAATATATCTCAGAGAAGTGATATCTTTCAATCAGTGCAATATACATGAATGAATATTACTAATGGATATATAGAAGTGGGATTAAACATCAATGTAAGCATGAAGAAAACTTATTCACATGTATAAGTGGATGGGAATGGACAGATTTTGTTAGAGCAACTTTTCTGATATGTTATCTTTTTCTGCACAATATTCCAAATATCATAGTTACATATTTTATCAACAAATATCTTAATGACACATCAACTGTTACTTTGATCAGGTCTCCTTCAATGTCAAAGAAAGAAGAAATTAGGCAATCTCGTTGCCCAAGGATGCATTATCTTGGCTTAGGCCTTTCACTTTGCAACTTTTCACCAATCTTTTGAGTTGGCCTAATGGTTTGTCTGCTGGAGTAATGTACCCTAAGGAGGCTAGTGTGGGTTAAAGGTCACCGTTTCTTCTGTAGAAAAAGGTATTTTTTGGAAAGGTAAAATAAGAAGATGACTTTCTTGACTCTAGGAGTTTGTTTAAGCAGCTATGGTTTGGGGATAATCTGCAGAAAACTTGTGACATAAACATCTGTGTACCTTCATACCTCTTAAAAATTTTCATCACCCAAGTGTATGCTAATCCTAGTTTGAAGTTCACATTAATATAAAATAATAAAATGATCAAGTATCTCTACTACATCCTCCTGTTTTTTTTTTACCTTGTCTAGACCTTTGCCATCTCTCATCTAGACCAGGAGTTTTTGAAATATATTGTGAGAAATCTAATGTGAGCCACGTATATAATTTTAAAATTTCTAGTAGACACATAATAAAAGTAAAAATTAAACAAACAGAAAATGACCAAGAACACCAGGCATTAATAATGATATATCATTTATGTATTTCACTATGTTACCATATATAAAAATTAAGTGCTAGATTTTGTTTTTCATTGTGTATTTCAGTTTTTGAAATCATCTACACTAATAAAAGGGTAAAATGCAAATTGACCGTACTTTTATGATTTCCACCAGCCAATCAGGAATAACTATGAAAATTAATCCAACAAAACTGGTAGGTTACTTTGCATATGCAGGCGCCACTCCACACCTATGGGCAGTATGGGAAGGCGGCTACATTGGAGCGAAAGTGGTGGCAGCCAGGGGAAGGAAGGCCCATTCTTACACAAATCTTCAAGCATCAGGCCTCTAATATATATATATATATACACACATATATATATATATATATATATATCCTATATAATAAAGAGGTGATATGCAAATTGACCATCACTCCAACACAAAAAGATGGCAGCCCCCATGTGGACACAAGATGGCTGCCACAAGATGGCCAGCAGGGGAGGTCAGTTGTGGGTGATCAAGCCAGCTGAGAAGGACAGTTGGGAGTGGCCAGGCCTGCAGGGGAGGGCAATTTTTTTTTTGGGGGGGGCGCTAAGCCTGCAGGGGAGGACAGTTAAGAATAATTAGGCCAGCAGAGGAGTAGTTAGGCACCTATGAGGCTGGCAGGGGAGAGGTTTGGTAGGATCATGCTGGCAGGCAGAAGCAGTTAGGGGCAATCAGTCTGGCAGGCAGAAGAGTGATTGGATGCCAGCCATCCTGGATTGTGAGAGTGATATCCC
Organism: Antrozous pallidus; assembly: GCA_027563665.1. Lineage (NCBI taxonomy): Eukaryota > Metazoa > Chordata > Mammalia > Chiroptera > Vespertilionidae > Antrozous > Antrozous pallidus. Next base: position 50,857,361 of record CM050520.1, on the reverse strand, counting down.
AGATTGGAGAGGGTGCAGGCTGGGCTGAGGGTATATCCCTAGGTGCACAAATTTCATGCACCGGACCTCTAGTATATATAATTTAGGACACATCAAAATTCAGACTATTCTCATTTTAAGTGCACAATAGCACATGTGGATGCTGGTTGCCATATTTCATAGTGCAGCTCTTTAATGCTATTAGTCATTTATAAATACCTTGCTTGAACTTTTGAATTACTCTTCATTTTATTTTCAATACAAACTACAAACTCCTAATGAACATAGCCTATACACCTTGATAGTCAGAACCCAGCTTATATCTCTAGTTTCATTGCTTATCATTTCTACACCCCCAGCTCCAGAACACCAAAACAATGATACCCACTTCTCTTTCTTGTTTGATGTCCTCTTCAGGGATCCTGTCCCACTATGTTCCCTTCACCTTCATTTCCATTCTTAGTGTACTTATGGCTTAATATAAGGATGGCACAGTAGTTTGACTGAATAAATAAATGATTTAGTGGATAAGTTGCTTATTAAATGTATTTAATGAATGTACTCTACAATAGAGGAGGGGTGGCATTTACATTTGCAGAAAAGGAGTGGGAGAGCCTATAAAATAACACATATGATGTCTTGTTTTACTCTGATATAAGAACTAAATGTGTTTTCCCCCCCAAGATATGGTGTGTGTGTGTGTGTGTGTGTGTGTGTGTGTGTGCATTTTGGGAGTGGGGGCTGGATGTGCAATTGTGTGTATTTTCCTATCAGATCAAAAAAAGGATATGAAATGAAAATGAGAAGGAACAGGAGAGTCACACCTGCATCTATATGAGCAAAGCACCTTGTCAAGTCCAGCTCTCAAGAATTTGCAGACTATCTTTAAAACAAGTACTTATGCCAGAAGAATAGCAAAAACATCAAGTTCCTTTTCTATGCTGATTTTGGTGGAGATAATATATACAAAACCCCACCTCCATGATTTTCAAATTGGGTCATGATCAATAGCCCAATATTGGAAATGCATAATGAGGGTCATGTGACAATCTTCCCTAGTTTGGCTAATGATATCACAGAGAGTATAATCCAAATTTAAGAGAGATTATCACACTACAGACCAACAATATTAGAGCCCCAGCTCCTTAGATAATTAAAACATTCATTCCATGATTTCAAACTTTTACAGGAGCCCTAAGATTTCAGAAAGCTGTTTTAGCTGCCTTAACTTTTTCCCTTGAGTCTTTTATTCATAACAGTATAACTTAACATCAAGTTAGTAGTTGTTATGTTCACCTTTATTTCCTATCTCATAACACACAGAAGGAAGTAATAGGAAATATAGATAAATTTGTTGCATTAAATTAAGTTGCATTAAATAACCTAATGATTACATAATATAAAGATATTTTTAAAAATTACATATTCCAGAGGAAAATAAAGAACAGTTACATATTCATTTATTTAAACAAACTATTGAGTCCTTAATATGTGCACAGCCCAATGCTGAGATTTAAGGATATAAATTAGACTAATTCTTTATGCTGAGTATTTTTAAATCTAATAAGGGAGATATAGTTCAGTATCTTATAGCAGAGAAACTCATGTACGGTTTGTTAAAGAGTAATGTCGTTCTGGGATTTAGGAACAGGAGTTCAGGATCATTATATTCCCAACAGCCAATGAATGATCAACACAAAGCAGGGGCACAATGAATGTTGGATAAATGAATGATTGGGGTTGTTATGTTTTCCATTCTTTCCATAATACCAAATCATAGGTTTCTGTTATCAAAAGTTTCAAGAAAAGGGGAAGGAGAGATAAAGTTAGAAGATTATCTGATTATTCTGTCAGGCCAGAGATCCAGCAAATGCAGCGCCCTGAGCTCTCTCATTGCAAACTTTGACTTACATTCACCCTAGCAACATGGCAAATGCCTCCCATCAGAATTATTCTTTAAGAGACTTTTTGGTTCCAAAATATTTCTGAGAAAAAATTCTTGTTTCAGTAGGACACTTCAGAGAACCTCTGGGGCCTAAATGGATCACTGAGCCCAGCTGACTAGCTGAAAGCACTGGGGAGATTATGACTTTGTTATTTTAGAAACTCTGCACGTAAATACTTTGCATGCAATTCTGTGTTTGCCTAGATGACCACGGTCACATATGGCAAACAGGGAAAATATTTTGCTACATTTGCTATTAAATGCCAGGGTATTTGTTTCTCATCATTATTAATTGTCCCGATATTTTGAGCAAGCAGAAGTTTGTCTCTCTTACTTAATTGACATTTTATGATAAGCAAACAGAAGTGTTAGAAATGACCATATATATATGCACATACACGTCTACAGACTTTTAAATCAGTTATTCATTTATTCATTTAAGAAAGGCAATGAGATTCTCTCTAATTAGAGGGTACTGTGATTGGTGCTGGGGAAAGAGAGCCTGCACCAGTTCTCGTTGATGCACAACTGTGTGTTTGTTGTTTGTCTCTGCATACAGACAGAACCCTATTAAATCCTCATGAGTTGTAGTGGATTTTATGTTGTTATCCACATTAAAAGTGAGGAATCAGACTCAGAGAGCTTAAATAATTTACCCAAGGTCACACAGTAAGTGGTAGAGCTAGAATTCAAACATTGCATGAACTTTTTGAGGAAAGATGGCATATACACTATCTATAATAGGAAAACAATTTGGCACAGGGGGGAAGTTATGTAATTAGACTAGAAACTTTGTTCAACATGAAATTGTGGAGCTTCTTTAAAGTTGAGTTTTCTTATCTGTGAAATGGAATCAATTTCTGCCTTACTTTACTATGTGTAACATCACTTAAATTTGAGGTAGATTCATAAACATATTTATAATTATAACTTGTATTACATTTTGAATGATGCCATTAAGGGTGAAATTGATAATGTGCTTATTTTTAACTAGGTAGTGGACAATATATGTTTTGGGAGACAGAGGATGAATCTTTCGAATAATCGTTATAGGACTGAAAGTTGACTAAGGGAAGTAAAGTAGAAGATGATACCTAGAAACATCCAGTAGGGCAGCATGAAAATACAAGTAAAATATTATGGTACTAGTATAGTATAGTATATATAGTATAATATAGTATAGTATAGTATAGTATATAGTACATTATAGGTGTTTCATAAATGTGTACTGAATTAATAAATGACTAAATATGTGGTATGTACTGGGAATTCTCTCAAAAGTACTGGAGAGGGTACTGTATTGATATCTACTAGTTATTACCATCATATTCAGTAATTTTCATGCAATCAGAACTCAGAATTTAAGAGCATAGTAATACCTGGGACTAAAGAGACCTAACGGTGCTTCATGGATGACTGGGCTGGAAGGAAGGAGAGATAGATGGTAGCAAAGAGGGGCTAAAGAAATCCTACCTGTTAGCTTGGGATTCAAGCTCAGAATTTCTCCTATACTTATAAGCTTGGCAAGAGCAATGGATATCAGGACAGGATATCAGAATGTAGATCAGATGTGTGTGTGTGTGTGTGTGTGTGTACATATTTCTTACTAGTTTTTCTGCTTATAGCCTGTGACCCCTTTGGAAGTTATAAACCTTCCTAAGTGATATATTTTGTTTTTGTTTTGATGTCTAATCTAAAAACAGAGATAATAATAACATGTAAGGAGTTGCTGTGGTGATTACACAGAAAAAAAGTGTCTGTAATGTGTTTGTGATATAAAGACTACTATAGTTATTATGGTTGTCAATAAGATTATAGTTCTAGGTGAAAGTTGTACAAACCATAAATTTGACCTAATTCTAAGTCCCTGGAGTTGCCTCTGTTGGAAGGACTTCCAATAAAAGAACTAAGGGACAGAATGGTTCCAATAGAACTGAGACAGCTGCAATGCACTTTAAGCTGGAAATTGAAGCAATGCTGATGAGTTAATAAGGATGCGGATACTGAGGATTTCCCCTGTAACATCTTCTACTGTTGAAGAGCAGCCAAAAGCCCCTGGAACCAAAGTCACCAGAAACCTGTAATGTCTAAAAGAGTAACTGCTTTACAGAGAAGAGTGGGCTGCCAAGACAGGAGGCTGCCTATGGAAACCATGTTTACTAGTAAGATGTCTAAGGTGACTGTGGAACCTATTGAGAAAAAATAATTTAAAATAGTTTTCAATATTAAAACAAACATATCTATATTGTAGAATATACTGCAACTTTTTAATATATGTCCAAACAATACCCCAAATCAAAGCTGTTTTGCATTTGGAGGTTGTCTCTTTTGAGCTGTGGGCCAGATCCTCTGCATAGACATCTATGCTCTTGCAACATGGGAATGCTTTTAAGGACATGTTCAAGGACATAGGTTCTCTTGACTTTGGGATTAAATATATTCACACAGTAGATGATCTTACACACCTCACTTAACCACTTTGAGCCTATCTGTTAAATAGGAATGAGGATGTTCAACACAAGTATTGCAATGATTAAAGCCTACAACTTTGGATAGCTTCATGTACCTGGTCCTTAGTAGTGCCCAATTAAGTCAATTCCTTCCTCCTCCTTTCCACCTCTTTGTACTTTGTTATAAAACAAACCGGAAACCAGTAATAGTTCCCCTGTGTGTTTCTTTCTCAGCAGCAAATCCTTGATTCAACTTTACTGTGTTTCACAGCTCGGCATTTGAGCCCTGGGTGTAACAAAAAAAAATTATGAAACACAATCTGTCTCTTTAATAAAAGCAGGGAAATCACAAACATAAAATTCATTCATAAAATGCAGAAATAATTAGTTCACTGCATTGTTCACAATATCCTGTTTCTAAAATGCCTTAAACAAGGAAATTCCACTGAAACTCAGGACATTTATTGATCTAATTTATAACTTTTGTTGTTTGCCAGAATTGCAGATGATCAAGACTAGGCAATATTATCTCAGGAAATCAGCATTCATCTAATAGAAATACAAAGTCCATTTATTCTCCACATGTTATAGTTAAGTCCCTCCCCATTTTTTTTTTCAAATTCAAACCTAGGTACTGCAAAAATCAACAAGTCAGCATTTGTAAATGTGTGGAGTAAATGGATGGAGTGAATATTACCTTGTTACTTTATTTTAAAAAAATTCTAAGTGAACATGGAAAGAGGTGAATTGAGGGTAGTTAAATGAATGTGCTGCTTCACCTAGTTAAGGAGTTCATTAATCCCAGCAGTGTTACCCATTAAAAAATATAAGAAAGAAGAGAGAGTGCAGTACGCTGGAAAGAATTAGACACACATGGGTTTCAATCCCATCTCCACCATGTAAATTTTGCTGAAGTGCACAATTCACAGTTTCCTTATTTAAGAAGGTGGCATAGCAATCCTCACCTTATGGGGCTATTATTAAGACAGCACAACAGATGCTTGCAAAGTACCTAGCAAGTATAGTGCTGACACATGGCATGTCTCATAAATGCTGCTTCCCTTTCTTTTGAAATTTTCATAAAATAATGGATGAGTGACCATTTTATTCATTGTTTTCCAACTTCTTAAAGGCCATAAGATTCTTTTCTCCTGTGATTGCCCCTCCAACTGCCCCCCTAACCCCCGCTGCCCAATAAAAGCATGTGCAGCAATTCATTACATAAAGATTTTGCTGGTTGAAGTTTATGCATGTGTATGTATGTGTGTGTACACACACATAATTTTTAAAGGTTATTGAATGTTGAAGAGAAAATATGAGGAAGATGAAAATATTAGTGATATGAATGAGATATAAGGTTTCAAGATGGGGAGATGCAATAGAGAGGATGGGATTGGCTGTGACTGCTCTGAGAGCTGATGGATGCTGGTATAGTCAAGAGGGCTTGACAGGTGAGGGCAAATCCTGTCCCCTAGTCTGACTAAGGAGGCACTTTACTCCACTAAGTCTCAGTCAATCACAGAGAACTGAATAGGCACCCTAATATTTCCACTTGTCTGTGTCATTGTGTAAAGGAAAGTATACCTTCATTAACTCTCAGTCTCATGTTTTTAGCATATAAAATACTTTCTTACACTGTTTTTCTATTACTTTTTGTCCGTAGACTAGTAAAATTTCTAAGTGTGGTCTTTTATTAAGGATCTGATATTACATAGAAGTACCCTGGCCTCAATAAAGTCTTGAGGAAGTAATTATATTTGCTTGATTCCTTTAGTATTTTATATAATGTTCCTTATCAAGAATGTCGGAGTTCAGGCTTTTAATATCTTACCAGCCTATGAAATATATGATACTATTGTCATCACCAGGAATACTCACAATTTGGAATTGAGGATAGTCCGTTCCCAGGCACTTATCACCAAGGGAGAGGCAGACAAGAGTGATGAACTGATAATATTCCGGGGAAAGGTCAGAGCACTTTGAAATATGCCTCTCTTGTTTCTTTCACTCTTACTTTATTTTCTCATCTTTAAACCTAATTTTGTATAGTAGAATAAAAAAGTGTTAATATAGGATATTATAGACATATCCTTTTTTAAAAAAAAAAGAGTCTTTATATTTCTCTCTTCTCTCTAAATAAAATGAATGTCATACAAAGAAAAAAGTATTGGTGAGGAATGTTTAAAAAGCATGATTCAAAATTGGAGCTTTCAAAAGACAAAGATATAGGGGAGAGGAAATAGTATAGACTACCTAAGATTCTAAGGAGCATGATTTGCCTGTAATCTGTGGGCCCACCTGAAGCTGGAGACTAGAGAAACCAAGGCAGGAGCCCACCTGCAGTCAGCATTTATCAGGATCGCCCATGTGTAGCAGCAGAGGTGCCATTTGAATTGGAAATTAAATTTTCCCTGTGGTTTTGCTGATTCCACTGTATCAGTGGCTTGAGTTGAATGCCTTTTTATTTTCCACAGGGCCTATAGCTTTAAATGACTAAAAAGGCAAGTCTTTTTAAGTCTTTTCCTACAACAAAAAGGAAAAAAGAAAGCTCATGTTGGCGGTCTAACAATAACTACACCACTTTTAATTTTTTAAAAATGACAGAGCTCACAAGAAGCAGCATGCAGAATTCTGGACTTTGGAGTTACACAGATCTAGATTTAAATCCTATATGACTTTCAGGAAGTAATTCAACATTAGCTTTCTTTTACATAAAATAGTAATAAAAATTCTATATTTTTAATAAGGTTGATCATTAAATATAATAATATATACACATCACTTGGTACCCGACAGGTGGTAACTATTAGCATGCTTTGCCTAATTTTTACATTTTATGAAAATCTGAATTACAGATGAGGAAACTCAGATGCATACCTTGAGTTATAAAGCTAATAAGAAGTTGAAACAGAATGTGAATTTCAGATTTTTGCTTCATCTCCTCATTTTTTCTCAACCATCAAAAATTAACTCTCTAATGCAGTTTCCCTACCCTGCTAAGGTTCATCAATGATCACTTTTAGTAACTGAAGAGCAAATTTGACAATACTTCTTGGGAACTAAGAGTGCATTCAAAAGATATTTTAAACACAGTAAAAACTAGCTGTCAAAACCTTTAATTCTATAAAATAATGGGGTTGCATTATAATGAAGTTATAAAAATGACCAGCTTTTGGTAGTTACTGAGAATATAAATTAATGGACAATGCACTTATGTCTGGATTTTCATTATGTATGACTGGGGGGTGGAGACAGTCTGGGAGACAATGGGGACAAAGGGAGATATATGTAATACTTTCAATAATAAAGAAATAAAACAAAAAGGAAAACAAAAGTAAATAATCCTATATAATAAAAGCCTAATATGCTAAGTGTCTAGTCATCTTGTCATCTGTTTATCCAATCAAAGTATAATATGCTAAAGATATGCTAAGGCTGCTCAATGATTGCTATGACATGCACTGACCACCAGGGGGCATGTAGTTGACCAGTCAACCAGTCACTCTGATGTGCACCGACCACCAGGAGGCAGATGCTCCAACCAGTAGGTTAGCTTGCTGCTGGGGTCCGACCAATCAGGACTGAGCGAGTTGGGCCAGACATACCCTGGAGCCCTCCCGTGGCCACTCCCCTACTGGCCAACCTCCCAAATCTTTCCCTGACCCCAATCGTGCACTGGTGGGTCCCTCAGCCTTGCCTGCACCCTCACACCATCTGGGAAAACTCAGGGGATGTCGGAGAGCTGGTTTTCAGCCTGATCTTGCAGGCCAGTCTCAGAGACCACACTGGTGCACACATTTGTCCACCAGGTCTCCAGTGCTTATCCTATCTAATAATCTAATAAAAGAGTAATATGCAAATTGACCATACCTTCAGTATAACCAATTAGCCATGCCCACCAGTCAGTCCATCAGGAGCAATATGCAAATTAACACTCAACCAAGATGGCTGCTGCCCATGGAAGGCCTGGTGCTGGGGCAGAGCTAGCCAGCGATCGGCCCCATGGCAGGGCAATAGCTGGGTGCCAAAGGCCAGAAAAAGCCTCTCCAAAAGGCTTTCCTGCCTTGGGCAGGCTGGGGCTCGGGTGGAGCCAGCCTGCAATTGGCCGGATCACAGGGCAATCACTGACTGAGGTCCCCTGGCTGAGGTCCCCTGCCCAAGTACAAAAGTGTTGGCCAGAGGCTTTTGGCCTTGGGCAGGCTGGAGATGAGCTGTCAGTAGGACATCCCCTAAGGACTCCCAGTATGTGAGAGGGGGCAGGTTGGGCTGAGGGACCACCCACCCCAGTGCACAAATTTCATGCACCAGGCCCCTAGTCTATACTAATAAAAGAGAAACATTCAAATTGACAGTCCCTCCATTATGTCCACCAGCCAATCAGGAGCAAATATGCAAATTAACACAACAAAGATGGAAGTTAATTTGCACGCACAGGAACAAAGCAAAAACTGAAGACAGCATAGAAGGAAGCCAAACATTGCAGAAGGGAACAAAGTGGCAGAGAATGGAGCAAGGTTGCAAAGATAGGACGGAGTAAGGCAGCGGAAATGAGAGGGAGTGAGGCACTAGTGGAGGGAGCAAGGCAGCAGAGATGAGAGGGTGAAAGGCAGCAGAGATGAGAGGGAGTGAGGCAGCAGAGAAGGGAGTGAGGCAGTGGTGACAGGAGCAAAGACTGCCTAAGTGGGCTTTGCTCCCTTCTCTGCTTCGCTCAGGCCACAGGAAGCCCTATTCTTGCAGGAATAGGCCCAAGGAAGCCCTGTTCTTGCAGGAATCTTCCTGCAGCAGTCAACTAGTATACATATAAATATATGTGTGTATATATACACATGTACCTATACACATATATACATATATACTTATATACATACATAAATGTATGTGTGTGTGCCAGTGCAATAACCAGCATAACCTTAAAAGTACATTATCTCTAATGTGAGAAAAGAGTTTAAAAGGATTTCAGGAACAGATGTGGCTTACAATCTAGAAGCATAGCTGCTTAGCTTAGTGCACTGATGAGAAGTTATAAGAGGCATCAATAGCATCAGATACTGCTTGAGTGAATAATTTTACTAATTTCACAATAAATAGTTGTTTGAGCATTTACTAATTTCTATGGCTTGATATATTACAGCAAGGTTTTAAAAAATATTAACATTCAAATGCATGGCTTATCTTCTCTGATAACGCTAACGTTCAATTCCCATTCAATTTTGTTAGAAATAAACAAACATATATTAACTGCCTTCCATATGCTTGAGCATTCTGCCGTTAGGGAAATTCAAAACTAAATTATATAGCACTCCTGCCCAAATGAATTTACAAGCTAGTGGGAAAACTAGCTATACCATCAGTGTGTTTGATCTGCTTCTGTTTTCCCTCCTTCTGTTCAGTGGGGCAATGTTAGCTTCCCACCATGGTTCCTTGTGTGATGCCTTGTACCCTGCATCCCAGCAATTTACCATCAGGGACCGCTTCAGATTAGCTTCTAAAACTCTGAAGAATGGGGACTCAAGGGTATCTGGCTTTTAACACCTCTGAAAGAAGGTGCTAATTCACTTCCTTAAGGTTGCTAATTAAATGTGAAATACTCTATGTTTTTATTATAAGGGAGAGCTGGTTCACTGCATATTTTAAGACATATTTTAAGCAGTCTATTTGTATAGTCATTGTTGTTGCATCTTTAATCCTCCAGCTCAGAAATGTAAAGTTTGAAGAAGGTGCATGTGACTTCCTTGTGGTTCAGGGTTAAGCTCTGAGTTAGGGACAACAGTGGATTTGGGGTCATAGCTTCCCACTCCTGACAGTGCAGAGGACTTATGCCTGCTTTCTTTTTATGCAGTTAAATCACAAGTAAGCTGCAGTATTAAATTGCAAAATATATAGAAAACAATAAACAACAGCTATTAACATTCTTAATATCATTTATTATTTATATATCACAGAGACTAATTCTGTTTACTCCCAGAAATACTTAAATCTTATTACAGTATTTTTCTGAATTATTTAAAATTATCTATCAGACATGAGTTCTATATTGATAGATTCAAAGTATACTTGGGCTTATAGGTAAAACAGGGAGCAACTTAAATTTTAAATGTACTATCTTATAAATTAACATCTCTCTGACTTTAAATAATTGAAATAATTTTTATCTCATAAAATGTAATACTAATTAATATTTTAAAGGTATATATATATATATTATATATATTATCCAGCATATCACTTTATTCAGCCTATATATATAAAACATTAGTTGTTTTCTGACATATGTTTTTGCCATTTAAAGAACCTTTAAAAATTCGTTTATTGGATCCCTGGCTGGTAGCTCAGGTGGTTAGAATATTCACCTGTTATGCCAAGATTGCAGGCTCAATCCAAGTCAGGGCACATACAGGAATTAACTAATGAGTGAATAAATAAGTGGAACAACAAATCTCTCTCTCTCTCTCTCTCTCTCTCTCTCGTCAATAAAAGAAATAGATTAAATAAAATTTAATTTATTGCTTTTGTTTGTTGTTTTTACATTCTGGTTTTTAAAACATTTAAGACAAACATTTGTAAACAGAAATATACAATATCTGGTATACTTTACCCTAAGTTAGAACATCTTAAAGTATGGTTTTGAGACTCCTGGGGGGCCCCTGGTATCTTATGAGAAATGTCATAATAGTACTATGAAAATACGAAGAAATAGTACTAGCACTCAAAAAAAAATTATTTGCATTTAAACTATGTTGGCATTTGTACTGATGTTACAGAATCAATGATGCTTAAAATCAGTGATTGCAGCATGAAGAAAGACAGTGCAGGACCAAACTGCATGGCTTTCATACATTCTTCAGCACCTCTTTCAGTTATTTTGTTTTTTAAAGCCAATTTCACTTAAAAATATCTTTGATGAAGTAGTAAAAACTATTACCATATTTTTTCCGTGTATAAGATGCTGTTTTTTTGTTTGTTTGTTTTCTTTCTAAAATCGTTACACTGAATTATTCCCAGAAATTAGCCAAGGTGGGAGCTGCACAGATGCGTAGCTGCCCATATCTTGTCAAATAGGCTTCTTCCAATCACAAGCCTTATTGTTACTGATCAGCTGATGCCACAATTGAATGTGGAGGTGGAGGTGGAGGTGGAGAGTGTGTAGATGCAACAGGGACCATAAAGATGTCAAAAAATGAAAAGATACTGAATACTGGTAAGTGATTGTCTTACTCTGCAAAAATCAAACTGAATGTAATCAGCTGTGCAAAAGAAATAGAGCTGCAGAGAGACAATATGGACCTCCTCCAACTGAATGTATGATCAGACTGTGGAGAAAACAGGAAGAACAACTCCTTAAAATGCCAAAAAAGAAAGAAGAAGGCCTTAAGAGGAAAACCAGCAAAATGGGCAAACTTGGAGCAGAGGCTTAAGACATAGATTATGGAGCAGCACCCAAACTAGGTTATGTATGTCAACCAAGCTTATTCAATGTCAGGCAAGAATCTTTGCAAGCAAAATGAACATTGTTGATTTTACAGGAAATGCAAAATGATGCTTCAGTTTCATGAGGAGAGAAGGGTTGGCTATGAGAACCAAGTTAGCTCAGAAAATGCTACCAGTATATGAGGATAATCTCACATATAGAAACAGTGACTCAGAAGACAGCAGTGACACAATAGAAGTTGAAGGAATTGATATGTCTGGAACTAATAGTGAAGAAGAAGAGAGAAGTGATGCAACAGAGGCTGAATAAAGTGATATGCTGGATAATATCATAGTACTGGTATGTAAACATTATCTGCAGTAATCCTAACATATAAAAATCCAGGGGCTATCACAACCCAAACAACTGGATGGACGACTGAACAGCAGGCTGTAGAGGGTGACCAGGTTGGCAGCGGGGGGGTGGGGGTGGGGAGGAAGTTAGGGGCAATGAGGCAGGCAGGCAGGCAGGCAGTTGAGCATTTAGGAGTCAGTGGTCCCGGATTGTGAGAGGGATGTCCAACTGCTAGAATCCCCCGGGTCCTGGATTGGAGAGGGATGTCTGACTGCTGCACATCCCCTGGGTCCTGGATTAAAGAGAGCACAGGTTGTGCTGAAGGGACCCCCCCACACCCCATGCACAAATTTTATTATCAGGCCTCTAGTTACTAAATAAAAATTTGTTCTGTTTTATGCTTAAAATATTGATTTCTTAATGTTGGGGTGGAAAACTGGGAGTGTCTTATACATAAGGGTGTCTTATACATGAAAAAATACCATAATTTTATTAAATCCTGAACCTCCAGGACACATTCTATATAATAAAAGAGTCATATGCAAATTGGCCATACCTCCGATCAGGCCACGCCCACAACCATGCCCACCAGCCAATCAGGAGCAAATTATGCAAATAAACCCCAACCAAGATGGCTGCTGCCACTGAGAGCAGGAGGGAGGCTTGGGTTTCCCCAGCAAAGGAGGAAGCCAAGCTTTCCGCCTGCCCTTGCTGGCCTAGGCCTCCACTCAATGCTACAAAGTTTCAATTATAGAAGATACATAATCCCAACGGAAATGGTGGCAGCCACGGAGCTGGAGAGAGCAGCCCTAGCTTAGGCCTCCACTCTAGCCTACAAAGTTTGAAACAGAAATGGCTATTGCCACGGAGCGAGCAGAAAGCTTGGCTCCACTCCAGGTTACAAAGTTTCAATTATAGAACATAAATTAATCCCAGATCCCAGGGCCTCCACTTGGGTTGCTGGGGGGTGTGGCCAGCCTGCAAACCTCCATAGGCCCCTCATCCAGGCTATCCCATGCCCCAAGGGAAACCCCACCCTGATCCAGGACACCCTTCAGGGCAAACCAGCTGGCCCCCACCCATGCACCTGGCTTCTATCCTCCTATCTAATAAAAGTGTAATATGCAGATTGACCATCACTCCAACACACAAGAGGGCTGCCCCTATATGGTCAAAGATCCTGCCCCATGTTGACACAAGACAGCCACCACAAGATGGCCAGCAGAGGAGGACAGTGGGAGGTTCCAGGCCTACAAGGGGGAGGTTGCAGCTGTGAGTGATCAGGCCAGCAGGGGAGGACAGTTGGGAGGGACCAGGCCTGCAAGGGAGGACAGTCAGGGTTGACTAGGCCTGCAGAGGAGGAAAGTTGTGGGCAAACAGGCTGGCAGGGGAGCAGTTAGGCATCAATTAGGCTGACAGGGTAGTGGTTAGAGGGTGATCAGGCTGGCAGGTAGAAGTGGTTAGGGGCAACGAGGGAGGCTGGCAGGCGAGCAGTTTAGAGGTAGCAGTCCTGGATTGTGAGAAGGATGTCTGACTGCTCATTTAGGCCCGATCCTGAGAAGGTGCAGGCTGGGCTGAGGGACACCCCCTGTCCCCTGGTGCATGAATTTCGTGCACCAGGCCTCTAGTAGATGTCACACTATAAAAAGCCTTCAGTAAACAAAACACAACAATTCTACTTGTCAAGTTTTGGTACAGTATCAATTATGTGAAAACGCTATTAAAATATTCTCCAATTTTCCAATTCCATATATTTGTGAAGCTGGATTTTCTTCATATAGTTCAATGACAACAACATAGCAAAACAGATTGAATGCAAAAGCAGATATGAGAACTCAACTATCTTATACTGTCAGACATTTTAAAAAGATAGAGATATAAAAATATTAAAGTCACTCTATTACATTTTGGGGTTTTGGGTTTATTTTTAAACATAGTTGTTTCATAAAATTGCATGATTCATGTTGACATAATAGTCTTATTATTATTTTAAAGTGTATTAACAAATTACTTTAAAATTTTAAATTTTAATTTCTAGCATAGTAAATATTGACATATACAGGCCACATAAACATAAGGTATCTGGAGTCCTCCATAATTTGTAAAGGATGAAAGTATCCTGAGACCACAATGCTTGTGAACTGCTGCTCTACAGAACTTAACAAAAAACTCGGACAAGGGATGAAGCCTACGTATAATACCTCTGCTATGTAATGACTGAATGACTCTGGTTGACTTAGTATGTCTCAAGGTCCTTACCAATAAAATGGGTATAAATACACTAAATATTCATAAGGTCATTTTGCCACCTACAATTTATGGACATATCGTAAGTATAGCGATATTTACATAGACCTAAATTAATTATACTGAAGGAAATTGCTAATATTGTCTATGTAAATTATTCTGACCACATGATGATTACATCCAAACCTGGACATGTAAAAAGTCTTTAGTGTGCACTTTCCATAATATTTGTGCTCCTTTTTATTTCTAAAATCAACTCAGTCTTAAGAAATAACTTCGTGGACTCTTTACTTTAATGGCTGACAGTGAATATCTTCTCTCCTCTAGATACTATCTACTTGCATTTTTGCCTGTTATCCAGAGATAGAGTTTATGTTCCTTATTGACAAGGGCAATGTGTCCCACAGATTATATTCTAACAATTTTTATCACAGTGTCTTAGTCTATTTAGGCTGCTATAACAAAAATACTTTACTTTAAGTGGCTAAAACAGCAGAAATTTATTTCTCAGATTTCTAGAAGGGATCAAGATGCCAACAAATCCTGTATGTGGTGAAAACCTACTTCCTGATTCAAGAATGGAACCTTCTCATTGTGTTTTCACATGACAGATTAGGGAACTCTCTGAGGTCTTAAAAGCATTAATCACATTCATGAGGGCTCAACCCTCACAGCCTCATGTTTTCTCAAAGACCTCACTTCCAAATACCATTACTTTGGGGATTAGATTTCAACATATGAATTTTGAGGAGTCACAAACATTCAGTCTCCAGTACATGGTGTAGGTACTTAGTATCTCTGGAATTGGATTGAAATAGTTGATGAAATATTTCAACAGAGCTATGGTTGGTTAAAGGGACCCTGATCAACACTACAGAAATAAAAAGATTTGCACTATTTTCTTTTCCTTCCTTTTTCTCATCTATCCATTTAACAACTTGCCCATCCATCTCACATATTCAATATCTCTATTATCTATATCTATATATAAATTTATTTAATTCCAAGATGCTAATGATTATAAAATATATCACCAATTTAACTACAACTTAGAGGAAAGGGAAAGGGAAAACATGGAATGTAAAATAAATATGAACCAATAGTAGTATCTATTTATATAAATAATTACAAACAATATTTTTCTTTACTATGACTATCAAAATTTCAGTCTAAACGTGCTTTACATTGAGCCTAAAAAGTTTTAGTCATTAATCACTTTTAACCATCTACTAGTGCTCATGATATCACAATGTCAACATTCTGCCTCCCATATCCTCTGCTTGTCATCCAGACCATTTTGTCATATTTCAGACTGATATAATAATTTTGTGCCAAATAAAAAAATACATGGGTCTTTCCACATTTGGATGAACTTGGCATTTTGAAATTTTTGTAACTGGATTACATATTATGGGAGTTGAATCAGCTTCATTTGCAAGTCAGCCAAGGTCTTTTGACAGATAGATGCTCTATTCCTGAGTGGTAGTCCTTCATGATGCATAAATTGGTCACACTAATCTCTCTTAGGGTTGAAAATGCCATTATCTATTCCCAGAAATTTGACAGTTTCTACTGACTAATTGCAACGCTTTGACATATACAGTAACTTTTCATTTCAATGGAACTTCATAGTTCTATGTAATCTTTTCAAAAGATATTGTAAATGACAATTAGGTATCCAAATTTAAGTCAGAATTTAACTCTGTGTAATGTTAACAATCAAAGTAATTCAGCTTAGTTAACAATAGTATGAATGTAGCTAACTGGTATGGGAACAGGCAATGATGAACATGTCCCCACATATTCCTCTGCCTTAGAGCTACATTTTCTATCTTTACAAAAAGTATAATATATATTCCAATTCAATTTACCTTAAAATGTGAAAATATGAATCTATAAACCTAGAAATTATGATATATATATGCATATACCCACATAGCATATATATTGCCTAGAAGGTTTATATATCTTAAACCATATATATTATATATTTAAATTGATCATATGAGTTTGAGAATTCTGGCTAAATTGACTTAGTAGGAATTGTTTTCTAATATTTTTATTGATTTTTTAGACATGGGAAGGAAGGGAGGGAGAGAGGGAGAAAAACATGCGTAGGAGAGTGTAACATCAATTGGCTGCCTCCTGCATGCCCCCCACCAGGGATCAAGCCCACAACCCAGGCATGTTCCCTGAGCAGGAAATGAACTGATAACCTTATGGTGTACAGGATGACACCCAATCAACTGAGCTGCACTAGTCAGAGAGACTTAGCAGGAATTTTTGCTATAATGGAGTGCTGTAAAGATGGACTACAGTCTAAGTGTTGAGATCTAGTTGGGAAAAGGAATCAAAAGAGCCTGACTTCAGTTTGCTCAGGGAGGGAGTCTGTATCAGCCTCTGGTTAGGGGAAAACAAAGATGGTTAAGTTACATTGAAGGGAAAAGCCAGACAAGTTTTCAGCCCCCACAGAGGCATCGAAATGAAAAGAAAATATTTAGATGGAAAGAATGAAGTAAGATCATAAAAGATTGAAGCTCGGGGAGAAACTGATAAGAGGCAGAAGTGCACAAGTGACTTTATGAACGGGAACATCTTGTTTTCCATTTTAAGTTGTGTGTTGTGGTGCATTATAACCACCATTGTTTCCTGGGATTAGCCCCTCACCATTTGCAAGCACTGCTTTGAGAAAATTAAGAAAACGTTATTTTTGTCCTTGTTTGAGTCAATAAAAACATTGACTGGAGAGAGATGAATCCTATTTAGAAGGAGCAGCTAAAAGATTCAACGATCTCAACAGAAGCATACCTATGAAGCAAGGGGTCACTAGAAAAACATGATCTTCCTGAGATTGGTGAGGCCAGTGGAATGGGGAAGTGTGCCTTCTGGAGATGGAATTTTAAGAATGTTTTAAAATATTTTACTTGATGTATAACATATGCACAGTCAAGTGCCAACTTCTTCAGTTCACAATCTGATGAACTTTTACATATGTACATACCCATGCAGCTATCACTGAGATCGGGGTAGAGAACATTTTTAGCACTTACAAGACTCCTTTTTACCACCTTCCAATCAGAAGCATAGTGGAGGTGCCCTCTGTTAGGACTTCTATACTAAAGATGTGTTTTGAAAGCCATTTTTCTTATTTTAGAAGTACTTTTATTTAAATCTAGTGAAATAAGTTACCCCAGCAAGATGGAGGGTTTTAGGACATGTATTCTCTTGTCATCGGTGATGCTCTCTAATAGCTATGCACAGATGGAGCATTTACATCTGGTTCATCATTTCCCAAGCACCTTAGCTAATAAAATAAAGATAGATATCTTAATATAGATATTTATAGAGTTATAGTTGAGGAAATTGAGGCACAGACATGCCACATAAAAGGCTCTTGGCCCTGTAACTGGTAAGTGATGGAGTCAGGATTTAAATCTAAGCAATTTTATTTAATCCAGAGAATTTATCCAATACTGTCTCCCACAAATTCTCTGATCTGAGGCTTTCAGTTTTTAGATTTTAATTATTAGTATAGTCTAGCAAGAACATTGTAGTCTATAGATGAGGATTTCAGCCATGGCTCTCATATTCTTAGCACAGTACTCCAGGCCAAGGGCAATCTTACATCTCTACCTTTGGCAGAAGACTCAGGATTTACAAACAGTTACCTCTGGTCCAGAAGCTCACAAGTTTCCTATAGAGAAAATGAGGCTGTATTTGGTAAGAGGTTCTCAGACATGATAGAATATTTTATCACTCTAGGACAGTCTATCACTATGGCATTCTACCAACTGGTTCACTTACACAGAGTTTTGCTAAACAATAGCCACAAAAAATCACATCAAAGAAAGTATGCATGTACTACTAAAGTATTCATAAATTTATCCTGCTTCAGAGATGATTACCCAGAACCTGTAAAACTGCAAGGAGAGAAGCATTGCTTACTCTCATGTCATTTTTGTACATTTGAAGTCCATCTGGTATAACAGTAGAGTGCACTATTGTATCTGAAAGTGACAGTAGTTTTCAGGAAACTGCATTGATGCCACTCAGGGTTGTGCTGTCTTTCACCTGTCTCCAATCCTTTGGATTATCCAGTTTCACAACCTGAATGATGTTGTCACTACCCACTCTATTCTTTTGCTTCTTTTATCCCAAGATCAATAGCAAGGTAGAAGGGAGCAGAAAAGCAATCCAAGGCAAGAAGACATTATAGCAGGAAGATGCACTGATATCAGGAGATTTCAAAGGCCATGTCAGGCAACAGAGGTCACAGTTTGAGCCATCAATGGCATCAGTACAAGCATGGCTTCATAGGCCTTTGTAAAAATTTTAGTCTCTATCTAATGTGCAATGGAAAATCATTTAAATGTTTAATCACATTTAATGTAGGCAACTCTTTGTTTAAAAAAGATCAAAGAACAGCTAAAAACCAAAGCTTAAGGATTTACACTACTAAATATAGGACATACTATAAGCTAGAGCAGTGCTTGGCAAATTGTGGCTTGTGAGCCACATGTGGCTCGTGGGCCACGGTTTGCTGCTCTGTTGACTAATGAGTTTGTCGACCACTGAGCCAGAGTATTTAAGATTGATATTATTGCGAGGATAGACACCATAGATCAATGAAATAGAATAGAAAGCAAAACCAGATCCACACTTTTAAGATAATTTTATTTATGACAGAAATGACATCATAGCACAGAGGAATAAGGATGGTATTTTAAAGAGTGCTACAAATTTGATATACATATGGAAAAAAGAATCATGACCCCTTACCTGTCAACCTTCTCACCACATAAATTGCAACTCTAGATAAATTCAATATTTAAATATGAATGGTAAACCAATAAAAACAAACAAACAAAAAAAGGGTAGCCAGAAAGAAAACAGCACAGAGAAAATAATTTTTCTTAACTTGGGGTAGTCAAAACATTTTTGAATAGATCATAAAAATACAAACTGTAAGAAAACTATTGACAACTTGGACTGTATCTAGATTAAAAACTTTGTTTCTTAACAGAATGAAAAGGAAAATTACAAAGTAAGAGGAGTTATTTGTAATATCAAAATCTATAAAAAAGCACTTGTATCTAAAATAAATAAAGTATTTTTATACATCACCAAGAAAAATATAAGAGGCAGAACTAGTTCTTTTAGAAAAGGTGACTAACATTACAGGTAGTGCATGGGTTATGTTGGACTTGATGTACATCGCTTCATGGTTATGTCATCATCTCTCATATATATATATATATATATATATATAAAGTTCTGTCATTTTGACGTATGTACATATGTGCTTTATGGTTTTTTTTATTATTTATTTACCACAAGTGAAGGTCAGAAATTGTTATTTTTTAAATGTTTTTACTATTTCACTTCATTATTGCTGTGCATATGCTCCATGTGAGTGATGTAGGTGCTTATGTAGGTGGGTTTCAACTTAGGGCAAAAATCATGCTATTTTGAGCCATAGGAACCGATCTCTGATGTAGCCTAAAGGCCTACTGTATTAGTCAACAGAGAAATGTAAATTAAAGCCAGAATACACTACCACTTTTAATTACAAAAATAGCTAAAATGAAAAAAAAAATCCAAGTTCTGGTAAATATATACAACAACTGAAAATATTACACAGTCTTGATGGAAATGTATTTTTCTGAAACCACATTACAAATTTTGTAAATCTTTTGGTTAATATTTACTAAATCTATACATATATATACTGTCTGTATATGTCAACAATCCATTACTATATATATATCTGACAAAATACATACATATATGTCAAAATACACTTCAAATCTATATAATTTCATTAAGCAGTATCACCTCAATTAATGATAAAATTATTTTTTAAAGAGACCTGCAAAAAATGTTTCTGATGAAACTATTTTTAATAGTGTCAAACTAGGAACTATTATCTGGAAAATTTCATTATAGACCCAAATTTGCAAATTAAAACCACAATGAGATTTCACCTTAAACCTGCCAGAATGGTTATTGTCAATAAATTTAAAAATGACGTGTTATCAGGGATGTTAGTGCAAATGAAACTTGGTGTAGCCACTATAGAAAAAAGTATAAAGGTTCCTCAAAAATTAAAACTGGAACTGCCTATGATCCAGCAATTCCACTTCTGGGGATTTATCTAAAGAAACAAACAACAACAACAACAACAAAAACTAATTTGAAAGAATATACGCAAACTGATGTTCATTGCAGCATTATTTACAATACCCAAGATATGGAAACAACCCAAGTGTCCATCAATAGATTAATTCATTAAAAAAAAAAGCAGTGGTATATATGCATATGTATACACACACACATACATACATATACAATGGAATGTTACTCAACCATAAAAAAGAATGAAATCTTAACATTTGCAACAGCATGGATGAACTTAGAGGGTCTTATGCTCAGTGACAGGTCAGGCAGAGAAAGGCTTATATGGTATGTTTTCACTTATATGCGGAATTTAAAGAATAAAATAAATGATCAAACAAAATTAAAACAGTCACAAACACAGAGAACAGAGTGATGGTTGCCATAGGGAAGGATGTTGGGGACTGGGTAAAAGAAGTGAAGGAATTAAGAAGTACTGATTTGTAATTACAAAATAGTCGTGTGTATGTAAAGTACAGCATAGCGAGCATAGCAACATTGTAATAACTATGTATGGTGCCAGGAGACTACTGGAACTATCAGAACGCTTTGTAAAGGATATAATTATCTAACTCCTATAACTGAACACCTGAAAACAAAACAAAATAAATATTAAAAGTAAACTGTAATTTAAAAATAAATAAAAAAAGATACTAAAAAAAAAAAAGTTAAAAGATTGAGAGACACAATGGAAACGTCACCCTGCAACTTGCAAATACATGCCTCAAGACAGAATGACCCACCTGAGCTAATCAGGAGGCTGATGCCCCCCTCAATGAGGTATCATTTTTAAAAATATATTTTTATTGATTTCAGATAGGGAGAGAGAGATAGAAATATCAATAATGAAATAACCTCTGATTCTCTGCCTACTGCACATCCCTCACTGAGGATGGAACCTGCAACAAGAGCATGTGCCCTGAGGGAAATTAAACCCTAGCCTTCATATCATAGGTGGACACTCAACCACTGAGCCATGACAGTTTCCTTGAGTAAGTCAAGAATTCCATTCTCCCCATGATTTCAGCTCCATTTTACTACCCTGTGCTTACAGAAGACACTACTGAGAGGGAATAAATATTGCATACCTGGAAAATATACATTGAGTTCTCTCCGGAGTAACCAAGTCACCCCAAAGCAGCCCTGTTTCCAACATTTCCACTGGATTGAGTCTAGGGTATATTCAAGAAAATATTACAGATTTGGAGTCAGACCTGAGGGGGGGCGGGAAAAACCTTTAGACTATCACTTATCAACTGACCATGGGCATATTTCATCACTGTTCTGAATTTCAGTTTCTCTACATTGAAAATGGACACACTATCATCTGAGTTATACAATGTTAGTTCTCCAACCATGTCTTGCCTGTACTCAAATAATAATTAAAAAGCCTTCCACTTTTATATCCATAGTAAATTATTTTCTTACAAAAACCATGTGAGATCAATGATATTATCTCCCTTTTATGAAGCAAGAAATACTGAACAGAATTTTTAGACTTTATTTGTAAGGCATTTGGAAATTGCTGTGTGATTGGAAGTATGAAATCTATTAGAAGATAACTGTATTTGTCCAAGTAGGAGAAAATCATGGTATAAACTAGAGGCAGGTGAACAGATTCTAAATAACTTTGAAATATAAATTTGGCCAAATGTGATGATTGATTGGACATTGGCATGGTGAGAAGAAGCATAGAGGAGGAGACTGTGGGTTGGTCCCCTTGGTGTTTAGAGATACTCTTTACTGAAACTAGACACCCAAGGGGAAAAACAAATTCATTTAGGAGGTGATCAAAAATTCAATTTTGAACAGGTTGAATGAGAAGTAATTGTGGCATGTCCAGATGGAGATGTTAGAAAGGCAATTGGATAAGATCAAAATCTCAGGAGAGGCATCTGAGCAAGAGTTATAGAGTTGGAAGTTATTCTTATTTAGTTGACATAGCTACTTCAGAAAATGAACTTTAAATTCCATTTTATTTGTACGTGCTTTAGTAAAGCACTTAACCACCTGAACACTAATTTACTCATTTTTATTATTATTATTAATATATTTTATTGATTTTTTTACAGAGAGGAAGGGAGAGGGATAGAAAACTAGAAACATGGATGAGAGAGAAACACCAACCAGCTGCCTCCTACCCATCACCCACCGGGAATGTGCCCACAACCAAGGTACATGCTCTTGACTGGAATCGAACCCAGGACCCTTCAGTCCACAGGCCAACACTCTATCCACTGAGCCAAACGGTTTCAGCTCATCTTTTAAATGAAAAAGAAAGTAACATATTTTCTTGCCAAGTAAATTCTGATAGAAGTATATTACATAAGGGGCATTTAGGTGATTCATTAAAGTGATACTTAAATGAAAGAGTTATTAGTCTCATTGTCACTAGCAGCTAGTTGGATATAACCTTCCAAGTACCAGCCGTATTCCCAAGACTTACTGAAGAATTGATGGAATTACTGAGAATTGCTGAAAATTAAAAATATATATTATTTTAAGATACCCTAGAAGTTTTAACAGCCAAGTCAAAACACAGTAGATAAAGGATAAAGACATATAATAAATAAGTTGTACTGTTATCCAAATAAAAACAAACAATATAGGCACATCCAGGAAATTTTATATGATAAGAGATGTGATATTTGCCTTCTATCCATCAATAACAAGGTTAGTGATTGAACAGAAAGTATTATCTTTTTTGAAAATCTACTATAAAATATATTATTAGGGGAGTTTATTGCTCTTGATGTGATTAAAAACAACAACAAACAAAGAGTGACTAAACACACGTCTGTCTTACTTGTAATGATCAGCTTCTGTTTCAGAATATCATGCCTATAGGCCCAAGACCTCACTAGGATCTGATGATACAGATTCTATCTCTACACACTGACTTTGTCTGTGCAACTTTGGCTATAATCCATTCATAAATATGTACAGAGTCAAAGGACTTAGAAATTCAATCCCTTCTCTGAATTTAATTCAATTCTACTACATTCATCAATTCTTTGTCTGTGCGAGGACCTAACTACTCAAAAGAGCTAATGTGGTAAAATCTCAACTGACAGGATAATTGATAGGCAGAAATGGAAAAGTACAGAGGATGCTTGGAGACCAGTGGTCATGCAGAAGCTCTAATTGGAGAGTCCTGGGAAATGATTGGGCAGGTAGGTAGGGAGAAGGCAGGAAAATATTGAGAATGTCAGAAAGGCCTAGATTTAAATTCTGGGTAAACTGATAGTAGCTACATGAACTTGATTGTAGTTATTTATTACTTAGAAACTCAAAAATTTCTAATTTATAAAATGTATATCATCAGCATTACCATCACCATCATCATCACTGTTATGTGATCATTGTCATGGTCATCACCATCAGTACATCACATTTTTACAAATTCAGTGAGAGTAGGTGCAATGTAAGCTTGATTCCTACAATGCAGAAAGCAGGCTGGCTCCCTTTGCTTTACTTTAGATGAGATTTTTTTTAATCTGTAACATGCTTGCAGGGCTTGGGAATGCTTTAAAAGGAGACTTCATAATTATTTTTTCAAGAGGAAAAGGGTACTATTAATAAACTAAAGGCCCAATGCACAAATTCATGCATTGGTGTTGTCCGGCTGGTCCACCCCCGATGGAGGCCATTGGGGATGGGCTGGCTGAGACAAAGGGCCAATTGAGAATGGGGATGGCTAGGGTGACAGGCCACAGGTGAGGGTGCTGCTGGAGAGTGGAGCCAGCTGGAATGAGGGGCATAGGGGTTCCAGTCATTCTGCTGTTTGGTCTACTTGCTTGCATATAACCCTTTTATTATATAGGATAAGAGCAAACCATAAAAACCATCCATTTCCAACTTAATTTTTTTTTTATTCCACATGTTGAGCAAAGTATCACAAAAGAAATTAGTTGGTCAGGGCAGCTCCATTATGACTACTGCTCAGGGTAGCAAAGCATGACATCAATCTTGGATATTGTTCTGGGGCTCTTGGGTTGAGTGCTGTTTAGTAAAAAAGAGAGGCATTTGAGTAATTTTGTTATGTTTCTTGTTAGAAAAAAAACAAACATGTTTTTAGTTTAGTTTAGTTTTAGTTTTTTTTTTTTTAAGAAACAACTCGTAAAATGTGTTTGGGTTATCCTGTGCAAGTCCTGATGGTCAGGTTGAAAGGAGCTCCCTGCTTCTGGCACTTTCCATGGCAAGCTTTCTCCCTGGACTGTCAGTCAGTGTCACTGGATCTGGTTCCACGTGAAGCAGGGACAGATGTGAGCTCTGCCTGCCATGGGTTGCAATCACCTTTATTATCTGAGCTGTCCATCTGGTGAGTGTGTTGTGAAAGTGAGTGTGTGTTTTCCTTTCCATCTCCTGCAGTCCATTTCCAATACTGAAGGTGATGTAGGAACTGATAATGGAATGACCTTGAGGCCAAAAACATGTGGAGTGAGTAACATTCAATAAAATGGACTATGACAGGTATTTCATAAAAGAGGTTTGCGAACAGATGACTTTTTACAAAGAAAATAAACTAACATTGCTTTGTTGTTCAGGTGCCAAAGTGATTTGCTTTTCTCTTCGCTGGCAGATTCTGATGGACTTTTTTTCTCCTGTGAAAAATGAGGAAAAGGAGAGAAAAAGATTGCTCTGTGTGATCCATTCAGTAAGAGGGCAGACCATTAATAGTGGTGTTTTTTTTTTTTCTCTCTCTCTTCATTTTGCTACTTCTGTTAATGCTAGTGGAAGAGAAGTTCACTTTGCTTACACTTCAAAAATAATAGCCATCATAAGTTAATATTTACTGAGCACTTGCTATGTGCCAGTCCCATTACACCTACTTTGCAGGTGTTATCTAATTAGCACACTGACTCTGGAAAGAAATGGAGGGAGTTTAAGAAATCTGCCAGACATTTAGAAATAAAGCTGAAATTCAAACTTACATATCTCTGAAACAAAAAAAAAATGTGCTTTTAAATGTTTCTTCTTTTCTGAATTTCTCACTGTTCCATACTGGAGGTACTGTGCAAGTTACTGGTGAAGAATAAAAAATGGAACAGGCAAAAGATCCTGAAAATAAAACCTTATGGGAAACTGCATCAGAATGTACAACATGGGTTCAGCAGAGTGGGAACCACAGCAAGTTGGGGGACATTCACCTGTATAAAGGAATATATTAATCTGTAGGCTAAATTAACTGATGTCATAGGTGAATGCAGACAAAAAGTGTTTGTATTTTCTAATTTTTTGAAGAGAAGCTAAAAATCCAGATGTTTATGTAACATTTTCCAAGTTGAGATGTAATAATATCTCTATCTATCTATCTATCTATCTATCTATCTATCTACCTACCTACCTACCTATCTATCTATTTATATGAAAGGACTATATAGATCGAACTTAATATGTTTGTGAAATAGATTAAGCTATTGGTCCTCTAGTAAATACATATGGAGTAGAGGAAAGATTATACACTTGAAATTAGAGGGTTTTTTTGTGCAGATACTACCAGTTGTTAGCATTCAGAATTAAGCAAATGCAGTGTCTCTGAGGGCCAGTTTCCTCATCTGTGGAATGTAGAGAGAGTATCACTAAACGAGGTAACATTTATGTTATTTTTATTTTCTCTCTTACTGTTCAAATTGGAAGAATATTAATCTATAAAAGTGAAGTATTATTTTATGGAGAGAATCTAGAATAGCTTAAAGAAAAAAAGTGACATTTGAGATGGACCTCAGAGAAGTAGTATTATTTGACTAGGTGATACTATGGGAAAGTAAGTCTATAGAGATAATACTGTCAGTGAAATCCAAGTGCTAGGATTATTTACGGAGTGTACAACTCTTGTTTGAATTATATATAGTTTGATATAAGTTCTTAGTGAAAGGAACAACTTTGAGCACATACTCATGGCATTGAGTATAGTAATATTGAGAATAGAACAGAGAATCATTGCATTATTATTGTTGTTGTTGTTATTATTATTATTATTATTATTATTATTATTTCTGGAGTGCTATGATCAAGGTGACTTTATTTATTTTTTTAATAGCTTTATTGTTCAGTTTATTACTTACATTTTTCCCCAATAGCTCCCCTCCACCCAGTACCCATCCCACTCTATGCCCTCACCTCCCCGCACCCTCTGTCCTCTCCCATAGTTGCATGACCTTTGTCCAGTCTCTTGCTGTACTTCCCGCACCCTTTTTCTCACCAAGCATTATCAGTCCATTCCCTCTCCATGTCCATGATTCAGTTCTATTCCTCATTTTATCCTGATCATCTGGTTGTTAATTCACTTGATTTTTAGATTAATTTGTTGATAGATGTGTACCTGTTGTTCGTAATGTACATTTTTACCTGTTTCTTCTTCCTCTTCTCAAATAATACCTTTCAGCATTTCATATAGTGTTGGATTGGCGGTGATGAACTCCTTTAGCTTTTTCTTATCTGTGAAGCACTTTATCTGACCTTCAATTCTGAATGACAGCTTTGCTGGATAGAGCAATCTTGGTTGTAGATTCTTGCTGTTCATCACTTTGAATATTTCTTGCCACTCCCGTCTGGCCTGCATCGTTTCTGTTGAGAAATCCGCTGACAGTCGTATGGATGCTCCCTTATAGGTAACCAACTGTTTCTCTCTTGCTGCTTTTAATATTCTCTCTTTATCTTTTGCTCTTGGCATCTTAATTATGATGTGCCTTGGTGTGGTCCTCTTTAGATGCCTATATTTTGGGGTTCTGTGCACTTCTTGGGTTTTCAAGTCAATTTCTTTCACCAGGTGTGGGAAGTTTTCAGTCACTATTTCTTCTAGTAGGTTTTCATTATCTTGCTCTCTCTCTTTTTCTGGCACCCCTATAATTCTGATGTTGGTATGCTTGAGGTTGTCCCAGAGGCCCCTTATACTATCTTCAATTTTTTGGACTCTTTTGGCTTTCTGCTTTTCCAGCTGAGTGTATTTTGCTTTTTTGTATTTCAAATCTTTGACTTGGTTTTTGCGGTCGTCTGGACTGCTTTTAGGTCTTTGTATAATATTTTTTGTTTCAGTCAGTGTATGCTTAATTTCTAGTTGGTCTTTTTTCATATCCTTGTAGGCGTTGTTCATTTCTTTGTAGGTATTGTTTATTTTGGCATAGTTCTCATTAATTTTATCCGCCTTATCTAGTAGTCTCTTCATAAACCTAATTACTGTGGTTTTAAACTCTATGTCTAATCGTCTTTTTTCCTCCATTTCTTTCACAGCTGAGTTCTTTCCTTTTCTCTGCATTGTTGTTGCTTTCCTGAGTTGGTTCCTTATCGGTGTGTGATAGGTATCCTCTAAGGAACCAGTGGCTCAGCTTCCTTTGCAGCGTGCACCGTCAGCCCTAGGTCTGCCCTACTTGGCGCACAGCTTGAGTCTAATGTGCGCGCAGCGTCAGCCTAAGGTCCGCGCTGCTTGGCGCACAGTTTGCGTCTAATGGGCGCGCAGCGTCTGCCTTAGGTCCACCCTGCTTGTCGCGCAGTTTGCGTCTAATGGGCGCGCTCCGTCGGGCTTAAGTCCGTCCTTCGTGGCTCCCCCCGCCCCCCTGTTTCAGGTCTATGGGGCTCTCGGCGTCCGTTTATCTGTGCTTATCTGTGCGGCTCACGGGTCTCGGTGTTGGGTGGCTATGTAAATCCACCACTGGTCTCCCCGTTGCCAGACAACTCTGCCTCTCCCTAAATGAGTCTGCACAGTCAAAGACTCACTCAGGGGTGTAAAACAAAGCAGTATGGTGGTCTCCAAGCAAGTGAGTTGCGCGTTCTCTGCCCACATTCTCTGCCCAGTTGCGCATCTCCCATTTACTCGTGCACTCTCCCCAAACACACAGACCTCAGCCGCGCCGGGGATCCTCCTTTCCCCGACCTGGGAGCTCACCTGGAACTGGGGGTTCGGTGCTGTGGGAGACCTCCGCCCTCCTTGCTGGAGAAAACCAGCCGAGCCCGCTGTCTGCCGCCCGTCCCTCACCGCTCTCTCGCGCTCCGAACCTCAAAGCTGCACACCGCTGCTCCCGAGTCACCGCCTTTACTCTCATGTGCAGAATTTCCCCTCAGCCAGCTCTCTGGCGATTTCTGGATGCTGTTCATTTCGTTGCTAAGTTGTAGTTTCAGAATTGTTGCATGGACAGCTAGATAGGTGCTCACCTATGCCGCCATCTTAGTTCTCCTCCCAAGGTGACTTTAGTAATATCAATTTTGCAGCACCCAAACAGGAAATGAGCCTTATTTACAAAATAGCCTTATGCACACCCTCCCTCCCTGGAATTGACCCCAGAATCTGGGCATGTGCCCTGACCAGGAATCCGACTGTGACCTCCTGGTTCATGGGCTGACACTCAACCACTGAGCCACATGGGCTGGGCTCCACTGAGTTTTGGAGAGGGGCGGGGGAGAGACAGAGAGAGAAACATTGATGTATGAGAGACACATCCGTTGGTTGACTCCCACACGAGCCCCAACCAGGAACCCGGGATGGAGACTGAAGCCAGGGTAGGTGCCCTTGACCTGAATCAAACCTGAGACCCTTCAGTCTGCGGGCCGATGCTCCACACACCAGTCAAACTGGTTAGGGCAGTAATTCTATTTTTAATTTTCTAAGGAACCACCATACTATTTTCACAGCCTGCACCATTTTACATTCCCACCTACAATGCATAAGGGCTCCGATTTCTCCACATCTTCGCCAACACTTGTTATTTTGTTGTTTTTTATTATAGCCGTTCTAATAGGTGTGAGGTGGCATCGCATGGCCTGCCTGCCTCCTTTGTCTTTTATACTTAGGTCTCTGTATTGAATTCTTTCTGTCCAAAGATCTGCCGTGGGTTCTGACTGTACCCAGGTGATGCTCGGGGACTATTTGTGGTTTGACTGCCATGTTCAAGGGCATGCTGAACTGGCCACAGGCCCAGGCTCAAGTGAAGCTGGGGTGCATGGGAGTGGAGATGTAGGGCACTGAGATAGACTGCAGTGTGCAGAGCAGACACCCAAAGCTCTAGCCAAATATTTCTATGTGGAATCTGTAGACTCACCAATCTTTTGTTCAATCTCAGTGGTGAATGTAGTCACATTTTTAGCCTTTGTTGAATCCTTTCGGAGGACCTCACACCAACCACTCCGAGGGCCCAAAGGTTTGGGGGGGGGGGACATGCCCTGCAGCCCTTGTGTGTCTCAGCCCACGTGACTCCCCACAGATCCTCACATGGCCAAAAGTTATTCTTTTGGACTCTGCTCAAATCCTCTGCGAGGTATTTGTCTGTCCCATTATCCTGTTTAACAGTCTTCTAAAATGCAGTAATTTTATGTTTCCCCTTCTAAAATGTCATGTCCTTGCTTAGCTGGTGTGGCTCAGTGGTTGAGCGTCAACCCATGAACCAGGTCTGATTCCTGGTCAGCGCACATGCCTGGGTTGTGGGTTTGATCCCAAGTAGGGGGCATGCAGGAGGCAGCCAATTATGATTCTCTCTCAGCATTGATGTTTCTATCCCTCTCTCTGAAATCAATAAGAACATATTTAAAAATTAAAAAAAATAGCCTTAGAAGGTTTTATACTCTGGGCATAGGAGTCCTGATTTTAAATTGTCCTTTGGGCAAAACTAGTTCAAGTGCTTTCTTATAAAAGCTGGAAGGAATTACGTTATGGTAAGGCTATGTAAGAAGGATCCAAAGGCCTGGTAATAATGTGACTAAATGCATTTTACAGCCAATTTAGATGTGTACATAGATCTATGGGGGTGGGGGTGGAGAAAAGAAGCAACCACCACCAACTCTGATCTGTGTCCTCACTCTCGCTCTCATAGGAACTGGTGAGTTCCATGGCCCAGAGCATCTAAGAGAAATGTCACTGACTTGTTCCAGCACAGATGTCTTCCTCTTATTACACAGATTCTAAAACATCTGGATATTTTCTATATCCATCTTGCCTTTCATTGGATTTTTTTTATTATCAATGTTGATAAACTTACTGCTAAAAAAAAATCTCAATGTCTCTATTTACAATTGCTCAAGCTTCAGACCTGAAATACAAAATCCTTGGCAATTTCATTTCTCTAGTGCAGCTGCTGGTGTGGCTTACTTGTTTCTGCATTTGTGCAGGACTGGGACTCAAGGCAGACCTGCCTCTAGTGTGTGGACATTCTGCTATAATAGACTTGTGAGTAATGGGGTTGATCAGGGAGTTATTGACATGAAAAAGATGAGTCCTTTGCTTAGTGCTACCTAGAAAAAGCTTTCTTATTATGAATAAATGGATGACTCTCAGATTGTTCCTAGGTTACTTAATCAAACATTCTCCCTAAATATCCACTCATGGATCTATTTCATGCCCACTTGGGCATGGGTTTTACTAAGACTTTATACAGACTTTGAAATCCCGTCTGGCTTTAAGAAGGCAGATAAAGTAACCTTGTGGTGCATTTGTAGTTGCTGCATATCTGCCATGGGCTCTGGCATATGGCTGCTGTCTCTTCTCCATTCTCCTGCTTGCCATGGAGGCGAGACATGAAAGGAGAAGTCCCGGGATAAGTTTCCCATCTGATCAGCCTTTTCTCTTGGGGCCCACTCTTTGCATCTGTTCCCCTGGCCCGAGTCACTGGCAGTAACCAAAGGATGGAAAATCCCCTTGTCCGCCTCAGCAGCCAAGAGGACAAGGAGAAAGCAGCCTTCCAACTGGTGCACGAAGCCAGCTGGCACGAGGTCCCTTTCTCCCTTTCAGGATACAAGTTCTACCTGGCAGGTGAACTGTACCCAGAGCACAGCTGAGGCTAACAGCAGTTTATTTTTTTTTCTTTTCAAATACCCTTGAACTATTGGACAATGAATGTAGTAGAAGAGTCTACTTGGATAAAATGTTTCAGACAAACTTGTGATCGTACTGTTTATTTTAAAAACATCCAAAGCTAAAATTATTAGGCACTTACCATGCAGTGGCACTGTGCTGATCACCCCGGTTACAGGGTCCTGTCTAATCCTCACAGTTAGGAAGGTATACTTATCACATCCAGATCATAGGTGATAAAATAGTCTCAGAAAGGTAAAATGCCTTGCCTAGGTATTTATTCTTAGATGAGGTGTTTATTTTTAAGTCTTTTCAACATTCTAATAGATGCTTTAAATGCTAGAAAGTCCACCAGAAACCCTATGCAGTAGTAAAGGCAGATACTGATGTGCCCATTTAATCGATGAAGAAACGGAGGTAAAGAATATATGCACGGCTTGCCCCAGATTGTACTGCTAGGAATTCTTGGAGCTGAATTCATACCAGGTCTTCTGATTTCAAGTGAAATTTTTGCCCAGAATAGCTGGTGAAACTTACAAAGCTTTTTGAAAGAAAAGGGAAAGTTTCCTGGCCCAGCCTGCAGGTATTAGAAGGGGCCCGCCCGGCTCATTTGGACTCAGGCAGATTTGCCTCTCTGGATCTGACCTTTTTTTATCATATGAAAAAAAACAACAAATAAAACATGGATGAAAATATTTATAAGTTCTGATGAGAACTGGCAGTGGTTTGTCAAAGTTCCTCCCTATTTCTGATCTCTAAGGGCACTCAAGAAGCCAGAGCTCTTCCAGATTTAATTAAAGTGAAAAGAGTGCTGAGAAGCCAGAAATAACATGAAGGCACTGTTGGTGATAGAGTTTTTATTTGTTCAGTTGCGCACCAATTAATATATGCGATGATAGTGGGACTCTTACCATAGATCTGTCCAATGTAAGAGATTACATTTATGTGTATGGGAGAATCACATATCATTCTGATAACACCTCCATCTTGCAAAAAGAACTGCAAGATGAATTTGCAGGCAACATGTTTCAACAAGTAGGGGCCTTTATTCAATGTAACACTCAAGATTAAGTAAAAAAAAACAGATATTGTTTCAGATATTTTGAGTAAAAGTGGGCTTAATATAGGGAATCAGGGGCTTGCGAATTCATTACATAGTTTGAAAGAATGGAGTGTCACCTGGGTCTCCAGAAGTAAGTTTCAAAACCAAACAACTCACCTGTAAAGAAATTGGGCTACCTCACCCCAAATTGCCCCACTGCTGCCCTGTTGCAGACATCCAAAGGATGGAGAAAGTAAGTCTGTATCTGCACACCAGGGAGTGAGAAATCTGGGCAGGGAGCCTCTGCTACCACCGTTGTCCTTGCTTCTCCCCGCCCTGCGGGAAGCTGGGCATGGGAGGCTGCTGCAGAGCAGCTTCATGTTCCCAGGAGGTGCCTGCACAGATAGCCAGAAAGAAAAAAAATGCCTGGTCTCACCTCTGCCTTCAGATCTCTGGCAAATGCACTCAATGCTGCTTTTTACCCAGAATGCTAGTCTAAAAATTATTATTTTGGGCTTAACTTTTAAAACTTTCCCATGAGGAAAAAAAAGAAATTGGGAAGAAGCTGGAGTCAACACTGAGCACGCCCAACCGATTGTAGGTGAATGTCCTTTTTCCAGACCAGAGCCTGACTTACGATGTTGACATGAAAGAATCATTACATGATCTTGAGAAAGTGACATAACATAATTGTCCCTCAGGTTACTCATTTTTAATGAGGAATTAAATCTAGAGTTGTTATTGTGGAGATGATATGAGATGGTGTGTATTATGAAGCTTGAAATATATTTTCTCAGCAAATAATAACCCTAGATAATGTAAAGTATATATAGAACTCACCATAGTATATTGCATATAGTAAATGCTCAGTAAAAATGTGTATTTAGCCTGGCAATGATGGGGAAAGGCTGCTTGAATCAATTAGCATGTACAATCCAGAATATAAGAGGTTAAACAGAAAGCTCAATTTGCATTCTCCAGAAGTAAAATTCTTCTGGAAAAAGTGTGTCATTTCATAGTGGCAAAATATCCTATTTCAATGACATTTAAAAATAGGTAGATGGTCCTATTTTGGATGTAGCACCTCCTTAATGAAGTCCTTCACCGACACACCAGTCAAATCAGAATTACGCTGTTCTTTCAGCTCTCTAGACAATGCAGAAATGGGTATAGAGGGAATATGTTCTTGTGGAAATAAGGTAGAACTTTGATTCTACTGTGTGCTTGAAAGTAAATTTATAAAGCTCCTGAACCCCTTTCAGCCCCCCTTTTTTTTAGTTATGGAAGAGGGATAAAATAAAACCTGGTTCATAGATTTTCTGTGAGAATTAAAAATAAGACAGAGTCTCTTAAAATTATATGAGTGGTTGAAAATACTGCCTCTGGAGTCAAAACACCAGTGTTGGCTCTCAGCTTCACCACTGACCAACTGACTGACCTTGAGAAGTTACTGAGCTCCTCGGTAGTCAGTTTTATCCTATGAAAGAAATTAAAGTTTTATGGCCTGTGTGATATTAAAAGGGTTACTAAGAGGATTAAATTAGATATGCACGTTAGGCATGTATAGCACTTAGTAAGTGGAGAGTAAATGTGAAGTATTGCTATAATTGTTTTGATAGATCATTCGGTTTTATTCTGACCCTTCAGATATTGTGCTGAATAATGAGTCACACCCATGCCTGTCATCCTAGCTAAGATGCAAGTCTCTTGAGGACAGATGCCACGTCATGTTCATTTTGGTCATGCCAGTACTCTCATGATGTCTTGCAGAAAATTGGAGCTTGCAAATTCATAGTCTAGTGTAAACTTGGAAAAACAAACAAACAGATCTTTAAAATGTAAAATGCTAGCTGAAACTGGTTTGGCTCAGTGGATAGAGCATCAGCCTGCAGACTGATGGGTCCTGGATTCGATTCCGGTCAAGGGCATGTATCTTGGTTGTGTGGGAGGCAGCTGATCAATGTTTCTCTCTCATCCATGTTCCTGGCTTTCTGTCCTTCTCCTTTCCTCTCTGTAAAAAGTCAATAAAATATATTTTTTAAAAATGTAAAATGCTATCCCTGGCTCGTATTGTTCAGTGGTGAGAGCATTAACCCATTCACCAAAGGGCATGGGTTTGATTTATAGTCAAGGGCACATACCTGGGTTGCAGATTTGATCCTTGGCCGTGGTCCAAGTGGGTATAGAAGGCAACCAATTGATCTGTCTCTCTTGCATCAATGTTTCTCTCTCTCTTTCTCTCTTCCTAATCCCCTATCCTTTGAGTCTCTCTAAAAAATAAATGGAAAAATATTTTTGGGTGAAGAGTAATAAAAATATAATGGAATGTAAGGTAGCTTGATGCTATCTCAAGGCATTTTCCATATCTTCGGTAGCCATTTATGAACTCATATACATGGCCTGAAGCAATGTATGCATCTCTTCATCTGTAGAAAAATAAATGAAGCAGGCAGTCAAAAGGCATGGCTTTTCCTCTTTATTAGCCCTATATTTGCTGTATAATTTTTGCTAAAATATTCATCCTCCCTTGGATTACATTATCTATCTATAAAACGATCTGTGACTTTATGTCTTAAGTCTCCCTAAAGGTTATTTATTTCAAATGCATTCACTTCGAAATCTAATAATAGTTTTCCAATGTGCTTTGCTATGATGCATATTCAAGAAATAAATATTAGGTCCCATCTTGGTATTCTTTACTCAAAGCCCTCTAATTGCTTTCTTTACACTCAGAATAAAATCCAAATTCATATCTTGACCTACAAGTTGCTGCATGATGAACCCTAACTTCTACCAATCTCCCTCTTCGTTCAGTTCAGTCTTCTCTGGTTACACCAGCCTGTGTATTGTACCTTCAAACTTCCAAAGCTCTGCATAATACCCTCTGCCTGGATGACTCTATCCTCAGCTACCCACCTATGGGACTCACTTTTCTATTTTTTTTTTTGAGGTTTTTGCTCAAATGAAACCACCTTAAAAATTTATTTCCTGATTACTTCACCTACAAGTCCTTCTCACTCTACCCTGTTACATAGCTTTCTTTTTATTTCTGAATATTTTCTGTTCTGAATTTATTCATTCATGCATACACATAAATCCATGTTGAGTTTTTAATCTATGCCTTGCTCTGTGAGGGATCCTGTCGACGCAATGATAAACAAATAAGGCACAGAACCTGCCCTCAAAGCACTGTGACTAGTAGGAATTCAGAAGAGAGAGGGAACTATGGTTCAGTGATTTAAATGCTGAGATTGGGATGGACAAGAAGTGCTATGGAGGCAATAAGGAAGCAAAGTCCTATAAAGACTTTGCTTATAAAGTCCTATAAAGAGTGATCTCTAAACTAACACTTTGCAGTCAGGTAGGAATTATCTAAAGGGAGGAAGATGAGGAGAACCTTAGGCCAAGCCCATGAAGACCAACTTCAAAGATTCAGAGGAGGAAGAGCAGCATCAGCATTTCTGATGGGCACCTATTCTGGCTAAGGCATTGTGTTTTAATGGGGAAGGAAGTGAGACAAATGATGAGGTTTTAAATGGTTTGAGATGCAGAGGAGTGGCAGATAGACCATGGACTATTGACATTATTGCAGGAGAAGTAAAAATCATGGAGAAGTTTTAAGTGGAGTGATACAATAAGATTTCCTTTCACCCCTCCTCCCTGCCAAGATCCCTTTAGTTATAGGATAATGAATAAACTGGAAGGGTAAGTAACACTGTAACACTGCTTACGAGAAAAAAATGAAGACCAAGATGAGGAACATAGTAGTGAAGTGGAGAGCAATAAACATCTCCAAGAGAAGAAGACAGGTGGTGACTGTTTAGAAATGTGGCAAGGGTTGCCAAAACCAGTTTTGCTCAGTGGATAGAATGTCAGCCTACAGACTGAGGAGTCCTGGGTTCAATTCCAGTCAGAGGCACGTACCTTGGTTGGGAGGGAACATCCCCATTGTGGGGGAGCAGGGGGCAGCTGATCGATGTTTTTAACACTCTATCCCTCTCCCTTCCTCTCTGTAAAAAGATCAATAAGATATATTTTTAAAAAATAGAAACATGGCAAAGGAGAAAGGTGGGGATCAAACATGGAATAAACACTTCTGGTTGGGTTTATGGGAATCATTTATTGAGGCACAAAACACAGGATGGGTGAGTTTGTATAGAAAGATGAGTTGTGTTTTACTACTCATAAATCTTTCCCTGTGCATAAACTTGTATCATCAGTATCATTAGTATTAGGTATTAACTAATTCCTTTATTTGCAGGCATTTCTAGTGAATATTTAAGCTGTCTAAGAATTTAAAATTGTATCATTTAAACAGATTCACATATATTACACTAATAGCACACTTAACCTTGCAAGGCTTTAGGGAGCTAAATGGAAATAAAATATAACATAATTGAATGGGATTGGGGCTAGAAGAAATAAATGTAGGCTGCTGTTTAGTCACTTAGTAGTTAAGGATAGTAGGATATGTACACAAAAACTTCCATGCATTGAAATAGCCTCACTATCATATAAGTAATTTAATGGGCACCCATTACATTATTTTACACATCATCATTTTACACATTTCATTCTAATTTCTTAGTGAATGCATTCATCCTCTCCATCATCTCTATTATCATTATAGCTAACAATTAGTAAGCAAAATGCCTGGCAGAATGCATTATCTATGTAAATTCTCAAAATAGTCTCATAAATAGGCACTCTATCATGTCCATTTCACAAATGAGAAACCTGAGACTTGAAAAATTTAAGTATCCTACCTGTTAAAAGAGTAATATACAAATTGACCATACCTCTGATACACCCACAAGCCATACCCACCAGCCAGTCAGGAGCAAATAAACCTCAACCAAGATAGCTGTGGCCAACTGAGAGCAGGAGGGAGGCTTGGGTTTCCCTGGCAATGGAGAAAGCCATGCTTTCTGCCTGCCCTTGCCAGCCTAGGCCTCTACTCAATGCTACAAATTTTCAATTATAGAAATGGCAGCAGCCACGGAGCTGGAGAGAGCAGAGGCTAGGGTTGCTTGGGCGATGGAGGAAACCAATCTTCTGCAGCCCTAGGACCTAGGCCTCCATTCTAGGCTACAAAGTTTCAATTATAGAATTTAAATAAACCCAAACAGAAATGGCTGTCGCAATGGAGCAGAGCAAGCAACAGCCTTGGCTTCGCTCCAGCCTACAAAGTTTCAATTGTAGAACATAAATTAATCCCAGAGCCCAGGGCCTCCACTTGGGTCACTGGGGGGCATGGCCAGCCTGCAAACCACCATAGGCCCCTCACCCAGGCTGCCTCATGCCCCAAGAGAACCCCCACCCTGATCTGGGACACCCTTCAGGGCAAACCAACTGGCCCCCACCCATGCACCAGGCCTCTATCCTATCTAATAAAAGAGTAATATGTAGATGGACCATCACTCCAATACACAAAAGAGCTGCCCCCATGTGGTCAAAGATCCTGCTCCCAAGTGGACACAAGATTGCCACCACGAAATGGCCAGCAGGGGAGGGCAGTTGAGAGGGACCAGGCCTGCAAGGGAGGGCAGTTGGAGGTGATAAAGCCTGTGGAGCACGGCAGTTAGGAGTGACCAGGCCAGGAGAGGAGGAAAGTTGGGGGGAAACAGGCTGGCAGAGGAGCAGTTAGACATCAATTAGGCAGTTAGGGTAGTGGTTATGGGGTGATCAGGCTGGCAGGCCGAAGTGGTTAGAGGCAATCAGGGAGGTAGGCAGGTGAGCAGTTTGGAGCCAACAGTCCTGAATTGTGTATGACTGCCTGTTTAGGCCCGATTCTACCAGGACTAAACATTATTGTATAATGTCAAAAGGTAATAATTGTGGCACCTGAACTTAAACCAGGTCTCTGTATGATTTTATATAAAAACTAGAGGCCCAGTGCATGAAATTCAGGCACGGGGGGTGGGAGGTGTCCCTTAGCCCAGCCTGCATCCTCTCCAATCTGGGAACCCTCACAATCCAGGACTTCTGGCTCCAAACTGCTCACCTGCCTACCTTCCTGATTATCCCAAACCACTTCTGACTCCCAACCTGATCATTCCCTAACCACTATCCTGCCAACCTAATTGATGTCTAACTGTTCCCCTGCCAGCCTGTTTGCCCCCAACTTCCCTCCTCTGCAGGCCTAGTCAACCCTAACTGCCCTCCCCTGCAGGCTTGATTGCCCCAACGTCCCTCCCTTGCAGGCCTGGTCCCTCCTAACTTCCCTCCCCTGTTGGCCTGATAGCCTACAATTGCCCTCCCTTGAAGACCTGGAACCTCCCAATGGCCCTCCCCTGCTGGCCATCTTGTAGTGGCCATCTTGTGTCTACATGGGAGCAGGATCTTTGACCACGTGGGGGCAGCCCTCTTGTGTATTGGAGTGATGGTCCATCTACATATTACTCTTTTATTAGATAGGTTAAAGGCCTGGTGCATGGGTGGGGGCCAGTTGGTTTGCCCTGAAGGGTGTCCCAGATCAGTGTGTGGGTTCCCTTGGGGAATGAGGTGGCCTGGTTGAGGGGCTTGTGGTGGTTTCTAGGCTGGCCATGCCCCCCAGCAACCCAAGTGGAGGCCCTGAGATCTGGAATTAATTTGTGTTCTATAATTGTAACTTGTAGCCTGGAGTCAAACCTGCTGGCTCCATGGCTGCAATGTAATTGAAACATTTTAGCCTGAAGTGGAGGTCTAGGCTGGACAGAGCTTAAGAAGCTTGGCTTCCTCCATCGCCCTGGCAACCCTAGTCTCTGCTCTCCCCAGCTCTGTGGCTGCCGCCATTTCTGTTGGGATTATGTATCTTCTATAATTGAAACTTTGTAGCATTGAGTGGAGGCCTAGGCCAGCAAGGGCAGGTGGAAAGCTTGGCTTCCTCTATTGCCAGGGAAACCCAAGCCTCCCTCCTGCTCTCAGTGGCTGCAGCCATCTTGGTTGGGGTTTATTTGCATAATTTGCTCCTGATTGGCTGGTAGGTATAGCTGTGGGCATGGCTTGATTAGAGGTACAGTCAATTTGCATATTACTCTTTTTTTAGATAAGACTAGAGGCCCAATGTATGAAATTTATGCAAGAGTTGGCCTTCCTTCCCCTAGCTGCCAACACCAGCTTCCATCTGGTACCCAGGACCCATGCTTCCCTTACAGCCCCAGCTTCTTCAAAAAGGTTGTCCAGGAGGACATGCAGAAGGACGCGTGGCCTAATTAGCATGTTATGATTTAATTATTATACACTAGAAGCCTGATGCACAAAATTCGTGCAAGGGGGTTGGTCAGGGGTGTCCCTCAGCCCAGCCTGCACCCTCTCCAACCAGGAACCTCTTGAGCCTAAATGGGTAGTCAGACCTAAATGGGCAATCAGACATCCTTCTCACAATCCAAGACTACTGGCTCCAAACTGCTCATCTGCCTGCCTCTCTGATTGCTCCTAACCGCTTCTGCCTATCAGCCTGATCACCCCATAACCACTATCCTGCCAGCCTAATTGATGTCTAACTGCTCCCCTACCAGCCTGTTTGTCCCCAACTTCCCTCCTCTGTCTGCTTGGTCACCCCTATCTGCCCTCCTCTGCAGGCTTGATTGCCCCCAACTGCCTCCCTTGCAGGCTGATCTTTCTCAATGGCCCTCCCCTGCTGGTCATCTTGTGGATGCCATCTTTTGTCCACATCAGGCCCTCTTGTGTGTTGGAGTGATGGTCAATCTTCGTATTACTCTTTTATTAGATAGGATCATTATGGCCCATGTGAGTGATGTTAATCAGAAGATATTATACCTAATAATCTATCACACTACACTGGTTGCATAGCCTTTTTCATATATACTTAGTCATTTAGTTTCATCTATGAGGCAAGCATGTATAAATTGGGGAGGGAACAGTGTCTACTTTAGAGGATTGTTGTTAATATTAAATAAGTTTCTACATACAAGGACTTAGAACATTGCCTGGCAATAGTAAACACCATAAGTGTACTAGTTATATGAATGACTATCACCATTATTCCAAATATTCGTATCAACAAAGAAAGACAAGCTAAGTAACTTACCCAAGATCACACAATCAATGATCGTAGTTGAGCCAGGATTTATTTTAAACCTAGCTAATCATAGGTTTTAATCACCTTTACACAGAGCTTCATTGTAAAGAATTAGCTTCCTGGGTAATAAATGACTTATGTTTGGCAGTCATAGCTAGATGACAAAATCCAAGTTTTATTATTATTGTTTGCTCTTTTGTTTGATGATCACCACTTTATGGAGTCATAAAATTGTGTTAAATATATTGAATATGTATCCCTCTTTTTATGTAGAAGCCTAAATACTGTGTAACTCACTGAGTGATTTAAACACACACACACACACACACACACACACACACACACACACACTCTTAGTAAAAATGTCTACTTGTCTACTAATGAATCAGAAATGTAATTTACAGTGAAAGTTCACAAAGCCATAAGCTTTATGGGAAAGGGAAGGCATCTGTCTTATACATAATTGGAATCACAACACAGTACAGTTGTCCTACATCTGTTAAAGGCCAAAATTTATTAAAGCAAATTAGACATTATAGACATTCCATTTGGATAAAGGAATTCCTTAGTAATATGCAAAATTACTAGGAAGAAACTGCTAGAGAAAGAGTAATGATGCCAAATCACTGGCAAAGACAGATCCTGAAATGCTAATTATTGTTTCAGAATAATTTATTACATTATTCTTTTATTCAATAATTATTTCTTGGTGTTTACTACATTCTAGGCAATATTTTATATAATGGAGATACAAGATATTCAAAGTCCATTTCTTCATGGAGTTTATATTCTAGTGGCCACTAACTAGTCCTATCACTTCACCTGTTAACAAAATCCTTAAAATGGGAATAATGCAATTGACCATAGGGAGCTCTTGGATAGCAATTAAGAACAAGCCTATTTAAAGCCTTCATGTACACTTGAGAAGTGTTATACAAGTAATAATAATTATAAAAGAATTGAAATAGAAAATGGGCAAAATATATAAAAGAATATTTCATTGAAGAAGTCAGACAGATGGCAAATAAGTACATTAAAAGATGTTAAAAATCATTACTCATACCCAGTGTTGCCCAATGGTGGAATGTTGACTCATGAACCAGGAAATCACAGTTCATTTCACAGTTAGGGCTCATGCCCATTCAATCCCTAGTAGGTAGAATGCAGGAGGCAGCCAATCAATGACTCTCCCATCATTGATGTTTTTTTATCTTTCTTTCACTCCCCCTTTCTCTCTGAAATCAATAAAAACACATTTTAAAAGATAGTCATTAGGCAAATGAACATAAAACCATAATGAGATATTACCATAAACCTATTAGAATGGCAACACCAGTGTGTGTGTGTGTATGTGTGTGTGTGTGTGTGTGTGTGTGTGTGTGTGTGTGTAAGTATGTATTCTCAGTACTTGGGCAACACTAGTGATTAAAATAGTCCAAAATCCCTGCCACAGTGGCATTCTCATTCTAATATCTATGTTCACAGCTTCATAGGACAAAGATATATATATAAAATAAATCACAGTATAATTTAGCAACATATGCAAGTATGGGAAAATATGAAGGAGTGAGAGATTAACTCTAATGTTGGGAACTGACCTCGACAGTATTGACACCTGAAGAAGGTGCATCAGTGATAGGCTTGGATGAATGAATAGAACTTCATTTAGATGGCTTAGAGAGGAGATAGGCTTCTGTCTGATAGAGCAAGTAGCATGTGTAAAGTCACAGTTACATGCAAATACAAAATCAGAGCAGGTAATTAAAAACAAAAGCCAGTTAAGTAGCAGAGAAGAGAAAGAACCAACAGGGAAGAATTTTGGAAAAAGGAGAGAAAAGAAAAGTAATAAACTAAGTATTAGGGAGCCTTGAAGGTCAACTCAAAAGAAGGCATTTAAAATTGATTTAGAAGGCAATGTAGAGCCAATGGAGCAAGTATGGTAGGAATTGGATAGCAATTATCAAAAAAGCTATCAAAATGTTCAGGCATGATTTGTTCTTAATAAATCTGTGGTTATCTCTGCCTGTGATTCCATTGTCCTCAGAATGGTCATAGACTTTGTTGGTTGGTGATTTCCAGTGGCTCCCTAATAACTGATACACTCTGAGAGACATTCTTATAGACAGATAACCACCTGATTATGAGAGACTTGAGCAGATTTATGGTGTTTGTGAGTGTCCTATGCCTCCATTTCTTCCTTTATTCATTGGGATTTTTTTTTTTTTGCAAATTATATGAAACGTGTTAGAAAAAGATGGCATTTGTAATAGGTTCATTTTAGAAACCGCTCTTGTTCTTTCTTTTGAGTTAAGTTTTGCAATCATTTCAGGCTGCAATATCACGTGCCTTGTAGATGCCTTTCAGCAGTTTTTTTAAATGTAGCCCATCTGAAATTTTAATGTTTATCTATAAACTGCCACATTCGTGTGTCCATTGATCATTTCAAAGGCAGTTTTTGAGCACCTAGTAAGTGCTGGCTTCTATTCTAGTCTCAAAATATCCTGTTATAGGGTAGATCTTTTATTTACAAAAGGTACAGGCATGTGAAGAGACCAGATTTGATATGGTGTGTGCCATGATAGATCTGGTATGTGCGTGTGGGACCACATGCCCAGACACCTATCTCAGAATGAAAGCATTGGGGAGATTTCTCTGGAGGAAGTAAAATTGCAAAGTTTTCCATGTGATAAGGCAGGGGCCAGGCATTTGGAGTGTTCTGGTAGAGATCCAAGGGAAGGTCCTTCAGAAATTCACAAAAAGGATCTGGCTAATAGGGCTGACTTGGGTATCACAGAAGATGTGATACAAATAGGCTCAAAAGGGAGGTAAGGATGAGTTACTGAAGAAAATTGCATTCCACCCTAACAATTTCGGGCTTTATTGCCAATGAAATGAGGAACCTCTGAACCATTCTGGCAGGGAAGTAAGTATAAAATAGATAGTTGGAGATTAGGGCAATCATTCTGGATTCCCCACCTTTCCTCTTTCAAACATATTTTTTCTGTGCACACCTCTCATCAGCTATTAAGACGGGATTTCCCAAAGCATAAGGTCTCAGTCTTTTTGCATTCCAGTCCTGGGTACTCTTCCACCAAACCTCAGCTTCCTCCCAGGGAGAGGCTCTGAACTCCTGCTGATCTGAAAGCCTGAAACTGCTGAGCTGCTGATTGATTTAATTTAATTCCACTGGAGTACATGTAATTTCATGCTTCTCAGTGAAAGATATTTTCTGAGAATTCACCAATCTCCTCAAATTACTTAACTTTATATATTTATTGCCAGCTTCATTGGACTCTAAATAACTCAGTTTGGGAGGAAATGGTTGGCATGTGAAGTTCTGGTTATCAAGATTCAACAATTACTTTGATTAGCTATCTCTGTTAGAAGCTGATCTAATGGAAAGAAAAAAAAAAGATTAAAGCCCAGGCATCCTATCTAATAAAAGAGAAACATGCAAATTGATGTACCTTTGCTACTACGCCACCAGCCAATCAGGAGCAGGGGGCAGGGCTGAGCAGTGTGATGGGTGGGGCCGAGCAGTGTGAGCATCTGGCCCCAGGGGTGGAGACAAAGTGGTGGTGGCATCAAGTGCCTGGCCCTGGGGGCTGAGCAGAAGCAGCAGCAGCAACAGCGGCAAGCGCCCAGCCCCTGGGGGCAGAGATGAAGTGGTGGCGGAGACAAAGTGGTGGTGACGAAGTGGTGGCAGCAGTGGCGAGCCCCCAGCCCCCAGGGGCAGAGACAAAGTGGGAGTGGTGGGGAGCACCCAGCCCCTGGGGCCAGGTGGTCACAGGCAGCTGGGGCTAAGATCAGGGCTGGGGGAGCAGGGCAGAGCCGAGGCAGTCCCCAGGGTCAGGCAGTCTCTGGTGGCCAGGGCTAAGGCTGGGGCTGAGCCAAGCAGGGTGATGGCTGGGCAGGCTGGGGGTAAATGGTCAGGAGGGCATCCCCTGAGGGCTCCCAGTATGTGTGAGGGGGCAGGTTGGGCTGAGGGATCACCCACTCCCAGTGGGCAAATTCTGTGCACTGGGCCCCTAGTGTTATATAAGACCAAAAGGCACCACAAGTGCCCATACACCTTTCTACAAGAAAAAAAAAGGGCTGATTCTTTTTAACATGTGCTTTTTCTCATACATTTGTTCAATTGTTCAATTTCAGTATACACGCATAGAACTATTGACTCCTAACCCCAGTTAAAACAACTTTACTAATATGTACAGCCCCATAATGTT
The DNA here is from genome assembly GCA_027563665.1 of Antrozous pallidus. Taxonomy (NCBI): domain Eukaryota; kingdom Metazoa; phylum Chordata; class Mammalia; order Chiroptera; family Vespertilionidae; genus Antrozous; species Antrozous pallidus. The sequence goes on along the minus strand of CM050520.1, from coordinate 50,812,733 downwards.
TTTGTAATCTATTATTTCTTTTTCTTTATTTATTTAATCCTTACCTGAGGATATTTTTCCATTGATTTTTAGAGAGAGTAGAAGGAAGGGGGTGAGACAGAGAGAACCATTGATGTGAGAGAGACACATCAATTGGTTGCCGCCTGCTTGTGCTCCAACCAGGGCTGGGGATTGAGCCTGTCCCAGCAACCAAGGTACATGCTCTTGACCTGAATCAAACCTGGGACCATGAAGTCTGTAGGCTGACACTCTATTCACTGAGCCAAGTCAGTTAGGCTTATGATATGTTATTTCTTAAATAACAACATCTATATTAAAAATATCCTTTCAAGTCAATAAATAGGGACTTGTAATGTAATTCCAATGTACATATGTATGACATTTATGGAGATTGAGTAGTGTCTTATAAGCCATTGTAAGAATTTCAGCATTTTCTATAAATGAGATTAAAAAAAAAAAACAAACTCTTGGAGAAGGAAGTTTCTCTAAATGTTTTAAGCTCAGTATGGCTGCTATATATTAAGTAAACTAAAGAGAGGTAAGGGAAGATGTGAGAAGATTAGGCAGGGTAGGGATATTGCCTTTAGCCAAGAGATGATGGTGGCTTGGACCAGGGTGGTAACAGTAGATTATTGAGAAGTTGTCACATTTGAAAAATTAAGTCAGTAGAATTTGCTGATAGATTGAATTAATATTAGAAAAACATAAGGAAAACTTTGGCCTTAGTAACTAGAAAGGTACGGTTATCAGCTACTAGCACAGGAAAGATTACAGGGTGGGGGAGGGTAGAGTGTTTTGTTTTTATTTTTGGTAGGGGTGGGGATGACCAGAAACATATATTTGTCATGTTAAATGTGAGATAGAATTTTTATACTCAAGAAGAGATGGCCACCAGGTAAAAGTGGTGAGGCTACTGATCAAATATACTATTTACACTGACTTAAAACACACTAGTGGACCAACGAATAGGTCTTTGGAGGTAGAATGTTTTTCAGAACAGAGGCTCAACAACTCAACTTTATCATATCACCACTTGTCCTGTGCATAAAATCACCTTTCTCCCCCAGAATTTCCTCAAGGTGGACTTATTGAGACAATATTAGTTTTTCTTGTGCTAATATTTTAATGTGGTAGTTTCCCATAAGGAGGTATCTGCTTGTGGTATTATTGGTTGAATATGGCTCCTTATTTCATTTTGTTGGATCTCTCCCATATTTTTTAAATCTGTTTATCCCAATGTCATAAACTTAACACTTCCTACTTTTACTAGCATATATTTTTCCCTTTTCCAAAATAAATTTATCTTTAGGTCTATTTTAATCATATTTGATATCTCAATATATTTAAATTTGGAGGATAGAAAGTTTTATTTCCTTTAATGGTCTGTTTAATATTTAACACTTGTTAACTTTGGACATGCCATTTGACCTCTCTGCCCCAGGGGTTCTCATTAGTAAGACGAGCTTGATGATATCTCCCCTTTCAAAGTACTAAGAGTGCTAATAGCAATTGATACTTTATTTCAATGTTTTTAGATGATTTTCATATTCGTCATTTGATTTTTACTCCAATTTTCAGTGACAGATATGAATATCCCTTAAAAGTATAAAAATGATGGCTCAGAGAGATTTAAAAATGTACAAAGGCCATTCAGTTATTCACCTAACAGACATGTGTGTTATGTATATTAATATATTAGGAGCCATTCAAGGTGCCAAGGATAAAAAATAATGACCATACTTACCTATGGAAAAGTACATATAGAACATATTCTGACTAAATATGAAAAGTATCTATCAGTCTATTTTATAGAAATTTTGCAAAAAAAAATAGATATTATGTTAAGAAGTTATATACCAATCAAATAGGAGATATTCAATAAGTGTCAAACAGTACAAGTGGCATTTGAAGTGATCATACTTTATTATTTATAGGATGCCTACTATGTTCTATCAGCATTTAATTATTTTAGAAGAGTCATTTCATTTGAAGCAATAGACACAGAGGAGCTGCCTTATGCAGGGAAGAGGGAACTTAAAAAGATATGGAGCTTTCTTGTGGAACCAGCTCAAGGGCAGGCATGTAGCCAAGACACACAAAGGAAGCTGACCCAGGAAAAGCTATATGAAACCCAGGGATTTTTTTCTCTGTCTCAGATTTTCTCTGCATATCTGTACCATTGTTTTTCTGCATATCAAGTTTTTATGCTACTTGCTCAAAATCTGGAAAATGTCCACTCACTGCCTCTCTAATTTTAGTTTTGGCTTTTGTTGCTTCTGTTGTTATTATTTGTTTTTCCCCAAATATCCATCCTATTCAAACATAAGTTTAGAATGAATTTACATCTTTCAGGCTCAATTCCAAACTCTAGTTTGGACCAGTTTTGGATCCACCCAGCCGGGTCTGAGTATACAAATAACTATTGAAAATGTACTTCTGTGAAACCTATTCAGTTAAAAGACAAGAGGGGATATTTTTCAGAGTAGAAGGAGGTGACCTTGTGATCTGAGCATGTACCTCAAAAGGTATATGGTATGGTCAGGCCTCCAGGCCCCACAAGACCCCTGCCAGGTAGAAAGGTAGAGGTCACTTCCCATTGCAAAAATGTGTAAAATGAGTCTTGACTTAATTTGTTCAACAAATATTTATTGAATGCTTACTGGATACCAGACATGGTGATAGGGAATGACAGTTTTTAACTTGTGAAGATGGCTTTCTATCAGGGATAACAGCCCTCAGATAAATAATAAAATAATACATATGTAATTTCAGTTCCAACAGGGCCTACAAATAAGTGTAAGGTCTATGAGAATGCATAACAGGAGAAATGAACCTACTCTGGATGTAACTGTGGGGCATAAAAGAATATTTCCTGTGGCTTTGAATTGAGCTCTGAGAGATGAGTGGCAATGCATCCATGGATAAAGGATGGGCCCAGAAGCCTTCCAGGCATATGTAACAGCATGAGAAGAAAGAAAAAGTAACATGGCTAGTCTTTATGAATCTTTTAAGGCAGATAAGATGAAGAGAATAGTATATGATTACCAGTTGAGGTAGTCAGGGACAGAAATATGAATAGTTTTAAAAAATCCTATATAATAAAAAGGTAATATGCAAATTGACCATCACTCCAACACACAAAATGGCTGCCCCCATGTGGACACAAGATGGCAGCCACAAGATGGCCTGCAGAGGAGGGCAGTTGGGAGGGACCAGGCCTGCAAAGGAGGGTAGTTAGAGGTGACAAAGCTATCAGGGGAGGGCAGTTAGGGACAATTGGGCTGGCAGGGGAGCAATTAGGTATCAATCAGGCTAGCAGAGGAGTGGCTAGGGGGTGATCAGGCTGGCAGGCAGAAGTGGTTAGGGGTAATCAGGCAGACAGGCAGGTGAGTGGTTGGGAGCCAGCAGTCTTGGATAATGAGAGGAATGTCCAACTACCAATTTAGTGGGATTGGGCCTAAATGGGGAGTCGGACATCCTTCGAGATTGCAGCCTGGGCTAAGGGACACTCCCCACCCCATGCACGAATTTCATGCACCAGACCTCTAGTGTAATGGAGAACTATCTTTAAAATCTAAATCAGAAGAATGGTATGATCATGTTTTGTGTTTTATAAGGTTACTTGGGCTACAGTTTTGAAAATGGATTGAAGAAAGACAGGAGTGGATGTGGGGAAAATAATTCATAGGCTGTTATAGTGGCTCAGAAGAAGAAATTGGCAGAAAGTTAATAGGGTTGAGTGATAAGCACAAACTATCTTCTTAATTCAAATTTGACACTGTAGAATTTGAATTTGCATCTCATTATAATAGACAAGGAAATGACACTAAGATAAAAGATCAATGGTTGAGTGGAACTTAAATCCAGGTTTTATTCCATACTATGTGACCAGGACATATCTGAGATATTGTCCATTTTATTATTTATTATCATTTGATAATATAGAGTTAGTGAAAAAGTAAAAATATACAGTACATTGTTTAATAATAGTACATGGAAAGGAAAGAAAACTTATATCCTGGGGCAGAAAATGTTGAATTCAAATTCCAAAGACAAGATGTTTTTACTCCCTGAATATTCTCTTCATTCTCTTTCTCTCTCTCTCTCTTTTTTTTTGTGGCAGCTTTATTTACTTTACCATGAAACATTATGCATACACACAGATGCTTTATAAAGAGCTACAACTTTTTTTTTCTACTTAAAGAAAGCTTTTTCCCCCAGCTTTTAAAAGAAAGGTACAGATGAGAGGCTAAGAAAAGAAATTATTTGCCAACCCACAGGAAACCCAGGAGCAGGCAGATGCAGAAATATGTGCTGCATTTTTTATTTTATAACAATAACCAAGGTTTTCATCTCTGTAGGAATTTTCTCAGAAAATCTCCTGTCTCTAATAAAAGCTACCCTACTCCTATCTTGCTATCAGAAGAAAGCTGGTGAAGGTAAAAATATAGCTCCAAGGGGTCAGTGGATGGAAACCCCAAATTCACGCAATGCTTCCCCTTCATACTTATTGGATATGTTACCTTAGTCAAATTACTTAAGCTCTTAGTGTCTCAGTTTCCTCATTTTATAGATAAGGAAATACAAAAAGTTCTTTCATTATAGGTTTGTGTTAAATATATACTGTTCACCAAATGGATAATTTTGAGGTGGTGAGAAAAATGTTATTTTTAAGTTCCTGATTGTTTTACAGTTCTGAATATGAGGGGGGGGGGGAGCTGTTTTATCTTAGAGATGAGATCCTTGTGTCTATGATGAATTTGTGGGTCACACATAACTCAAAATCCATATAATTTACAACATATCATAACTCTAAGGAAAAAGAGATGATTTTGATGTGGTGAGCTATTTCCACTTCCTCATTCTCTCTTGACCAGTATTAATGGGATGTCTATTTCCATCTCTCCATCAAAATAAGTCCTATCTGAGTTGCTATAACTGCAATGTTGATAAACCCAGTGGTCGATTCCTGGTCTTCACCTCACTTGATTCGTCAGCAGCATTTGACACAGCTCATTACTCTCTGTTTCTTGGAAAATTTCCTGCACTTATCTTTTTAGGACACCATTGTATGTCCTCTTCTTTCACTTCTCTCTTTGCTGGCTCATCACCATCCCCTAGGTCTCTAAAAGTTAGAATGTTTTTGAACTTATTTCTCAGATTTCTTCTACTTTCTATCCAATGTTACTCCTAATGGATACCATCCAGTTTTGTGCTTTTAAATATCACCTCTGCAACCATAGGTCAGCTCTGTCCTCTGACCTCTAGACGTGTGCATCTGCTTTCTGACATCACCACTTGGCTGGCTGACAGGCATCTCAAAATCAAGAGTTCCAACAATAAAGTTCTTATTCCCACCAGTTCATAATCTGTCTCATTCCACAGTCCATCACCTCTTAGAAAATTCAACTCTATTTTTTCAGTAGTTCAAGCAAATCTATGGAGTCATCATTCTTCTCTTTCTCTCATACTGCATATGCAGCATTAGCCAACATAGTGTTTCTATCTATAAAATATATACATTCTTTGCCCACCATACCCCTACTACTCTGTACAAAGCCACTATCATCTTTGCCTTGATCTCTTAACCTGGCTTTTTCTTTCCCACCTTGCCTCCTTCTGTCTATTCTCAACACAAAATTATTCTTTAAAGTATGTATTTGATATGCATATAAGCCTAACCCATGGACACAGACAACACAGGGGTTAGGAAATGAGTGGAGGAGGGCTGGTAGATAAAGGGGGAATGAGGACACACATGTAATACCTTAATCAATAAAGAAATTTAAAAAAATAAAATACATATTTGATGATGGAAATTCTCTGTCCAAAATTTCTCCACTATCTGCTCATTCACTTAGAGCAGTTGCTCTCAACCTTTCTAATGCTGCAACCCTTTAATACAGTTTCTCATGTTGTGGTGACCACAAACCATAAAATTATTTCTGTTGCTACTTCATAACTGTAATTTTGCTACTGTTATGAATTGTAATGTAAATATCTGTGTTTTTCGATGGTCTTGGGTGACCCTGCTAGCGGTTCTCTGTAGTGCTGCTGTAGAGCTTGAGACCATTGGAAAACACAGATATTTAAATTACGATTCATTAACAGTAGCAAAATTAGTTATAAAGTAGCAATGAAAATAATTTTATGGTTGGGGGTCAAAACAACATGAGGAACTGTATTGAAGGGTCGCAGCATTAGAAAGGTTGAGAACCACTGACTTAGAGTAAAAGCCAAATGTCTTATAACAGCCTATGAGTCGCTTGTGCTCTGGCACTTGTCACAGCCTGTCTCCTCCTCATCTTTTCTTGTTCCTCCTGCCTCAGCCACACTGGTTTCCTTGGGCTCCATCTGCCTCAGGGCTCTGAATTCCCTGCTCTCCATGTCACCTACTCCTTCTTTGGCTTCAAGTCTCTAATAAAATCTCTCAGTGTGGCCTTCTGTAATAATCCCATATAAAATCACTCCATCCCCCTTAACTGGCTGCTCCCTTCCTGATTAATTTTCTCCACAGTGTTTTCACCATTGCATTTACTACATATTCATGTTTTCTCTTGTTACTAGGATGCAGTCTTCACAAGGGCTAGAACTTTGTTATATCTCTGCCTGTAGCCACCAGGCTAGTGTTTGCTATGTGGAACACACACAAAGAAATATTTATTAGATAAACAAATGAATTAAGAATGCTGTCTATGCCCTTATAGACCTCACAGGTCTTATTTAATATCCTCAACTGATAGAGTACTGGTTCTCAGAGCTGGGGATCTATAAATTAAGGAAAGGTGACTTCTTGCTTCTATGTACTTATAGGCTGGTGGGTGGGATGGATGAGTTTGGAGCTGGATGCCCCTTTCCCCACCAACACCATCAAAAGCACAGGGACTGAGAGAGTTACTAAGCAACAAAGGTACCTCATTTTATGAAGTGACCCAGAGAATGGGGGTAGAGTACTAGGAAGAATAAAGAGAGGGAGCGAAAGCTAATATGAGTGGGGTATTAAGCTGGTTGCCCTGTGAGCAAGTGGAGCTCAAATCTGACATGCCCTCTGAGAAGTGATGCAAATCAGGTCTCAGAATTATAGAGAGTCAGAAAAAGAGGAGGGAGCCTCCAGCCTCCAACCTCTATTTTGCCACTGGTTCAGGGTCACCCATGTTCTGATAATTCATACATGCTTCCAGGACATTTATGTGTGAGTGCCATGGGCATTAGGGAAGTCCCCCAAAGTGAGAGGTGCCCCATGTAGATGAATAGGTCACTGGTGGTTTATTCCTGGGTGCTACTGGGTCAAAGCAATAGGGCATCCAAAGCGACAAGTAAAACAGGTAGTGATACATAAAGAGGTACTGAAATATGTACTTAAGATAAGTGAAAATAAGAGGCACTTATAGAATAAGGCAAGAACAGATTGAGCATGGCTTTAACATAAGAAAAAGCTTTAGGGTAGTAGCATATTTTTAGCAGGGGCTATGGGTAGAAGTTAGACTATCTTCTGAATGAGTTTTCAGGCTATTTTCATGAATAAGAAAAGGCATAGGAAGAGTTTAGTAACATTCAGTGTAGTTATTACAATTCAACTGGCTTAAAAAGCAAGCAGTCACAGTTGATTCAGTATAGGGCCTGGGGCATAGTGGAGACTTAAAAATGTTTGACAAATGCTTATATGGCACAGAATATGGCACAAACTATCAGGGGTAGAAAAAAAGAATGAGAAGAAAAACAGTCTTCATTTTATTTATAGTCTAGATGGGAGAATACATTTTTGTATGCATTTTTATAGGCATGACACATTAAATAATCACATGCTACTTAGTAATCCCACCTCTTTACTTACCACTCCCTAATCTTTAAACATTGAATTATATTTAGTTAGCTACCCTGTAGAGCTTTAGGATGACCTTTCTGATTACCTGGTTATATGAGATGTGCATGTCAATGTCCATTCTAGTCTGACTTTGGGCTGCTATGATAAATTACCACAGAGTGGGTGGTGTTGACATTGGACATTTATTTTACATGCATCTGGGGGCCGGGAGTTCAAGATTAGAGTGCCAGCATGATGAGCTTCTTTTTAAGGGTCATCTTTCTGGTGATGTCCTCATCTGTATGTTTCCTGGTTGGGGGAGAGAGAGAACTTTCATTTTCTCCTCATTTTTATAAGAGCTTTATTTTCATGACATCATCTAAACCCAATTTCCTCCCAAATGCCCCATTTGAAATACCATCATATTGTGGATTAGGGCCTCAAAATATAGATTTGGGGGAGACACAGTATTGATGTATGTATGTATGCATTTATTTATTCATTTATTTCTTTATTTTGAGACACAGTATTTAGTTCATAGTAGTCTTTACCAGTATCTTCCTGTACTATCTGATTGCAAAGGTAGAATCTAAACATAGCTAAAAGAGGTTAGTAGATGTAAAGTATCTTCAGAAAGTGAGAATTTGGACTGTGATTGCAAAAGAAATTCTGGACAAGGTGATTTATAAGCTTAGTTTAGAAAGGAAAATCAGATTAAGGCTGGAGAACCAAATGACAGCATTATATGAATGCCTGCTAGTCTCAGACACAGTGATGGACATTGAGGTGCAAGCATGAGTGAGCCAGGGTTCTTATCCTCGGGGAATATAATATCTACAGTGAGCATGCTCCTATGTGAACAGTTCAGATTTGAGATAGGGAAGTTAGAGGAAGGATGAGTGATGTATTTTAAACCCATGAAAACTTTTGTTCTTTACTTCTTGCTTAAAGTGTTGGTATAATAACTTTGAACATGTGTGTGGCTCTATCTTAAATGGAATCTTTAATACAAATAGATTTTTGCTAGATTGACATGTACATCACTTTTTTTATTTAAAATATTTGTTTTGAGTATGGTATATACTAATCATTGTGGATGGATATATAAATAAATAGATAAGTAGGTAGATGATAGATAGATGATAGATAGATAGATAGATAGATAGATAGATAGATAGATAGATAGATAGATAATCCACATCCTCAGCTTCAAGAATCCCAGCCTAGTCATATAAGCAACCATTCTAATGACACCTAACTCCTGTAATGTGGTAGTTCTTTGGTAAAGATACAGAAATTTGAGAGTAAATGAGGAAGCTAAAAAATAATCTGCTTTGAACTATGAAAAATGGATCCAGGAAGTTTTAAGAAAAGAAATGACTTGGCTTAATCTTTCAAGGGGAGAGTTTCAATATATGGAGACAATGAAGAACATTTCCAACAGAGAGCGAACAGAACAAAGGACAGTGGTGACTGGTGTTCTTATGGATGCTGAGAAGCGATGATGTATCTGGGGGTGGCTGCAGGATTAGGACCCTGGCAGGGGGTTGGTAGTTGAGGGCTCAAGATGGTGGGGGGATCTTGAAAATGCCAGTAGGGTGAGACTTCAGTGGCCTGGCTTTCATGTCCTTAGATGGCAATTTCCAATCCCTACAAGATGGGCCTCTAAAACAGATGCCAAAGGCAAATGCATTTGAAAATATGTTTTGAAAGTCCTTGTTGCACATCAGCTTATTAAAGCTGCTGAAAAAGAAAGAATCTGTTTTGCTTCATTTCATTCCAGTATTTCCCAAAAGTATTTAAAACATAAAATATTTATTTTTTTCTTCTCTCAACATCTATCTGAAGCTCATGGAACATCTTCGCAGGAAATTCTTTGCAATGAAGGTTTTAAGCAAGGAACAGGTTAGATGAATTGGGCTTTCAAAATGTCACTCTGGTTACAGTGTGGGACATGGAGGCAAAGCCTTTAATTTGGAAATGGGGTGAAATAAGCTGTTATAGGAGTTTAATGGAGAGGGCAAAGTGGATATTGGGTGTTGGTGACAGAGGGGAGAGTGAGCAAGTTAGGAGGAGCTGAAAGTAGCCTGTGGAGAACCTCTTTCTTTAGGTTGCATGATAATCACCTGGAGGGTATGTTGAAATACAGATGGCTGGACCCCACTCTTGGAGTTTCTGATTCAATAGATCTTGGTCCAGGGCCTGAGAATATGCATTTCTAACATGTTCCCAGGTAATGCCAAAGCTGCTGGTTTGGATTTCACACTGTGAGTGCCTTTCTTGTTATCTCCCACAGAGTATTCTCTGTCACTAGATCCTAGGATACCTTCTTAGGCCCAGACTGGCTAGCTGTACACCTATGTCCTTCCCTACACTCCCACAATCTCCTCTGCCTTCTAAAATATCAGTGAAAACATCGCAAATAAGTTGACAGTGTGTCAGCTGAGTGGCCCTTGCACTATAAGTGGGAGATGTGCTGACGAGAGTCAAGAATATACTCTGGATTAATCACACTAGACAACATTACCCAGCCTTGCCTTTGTCACTATGACCTTCACAGTGCAACCCTTCTGTCCTTTGCCATAATGTTTAGACAGTCCCATGCTACTGACCTTCACCCCACCCTCTAGTCAGCCCACTGTGTGTTTATTCTCTTGTGGTATGTCATGCTAGCCCTGATAAGGTCCCCTCATTGCTAGGGGAATACAGATCCTCCCAATGATATTTGTGAAACATTTTATTTGAACTACAAGATTTTCTCTAGGCCCAAAATTATTGACATTAATATTTAGATAAATTGGCTATTCTCTGCTTTGTATTACTACTCTGTGTTCTATTCTCTCATAATGGAGGAAGAGAGGGAGGACTGAGGAATGTCAACCCAAATATTCTTAGATAGTAAAGCCAACTGCTTCATTTAGGATGATTTCTATATTCCATGCATCTAGCACCAGTTGGACTGCCCCCACTCTTTCCCTGTCCTGGGCATTTCCCTGCTGTTATCCATGGTGGTCTTGAACCCTTTGCCACTCACCCATGCCCAGCCAAAAGAAGATTCAGTTCTTCTTGTGAGCAAGAATTGACGGATTGGGAGCTCTAAAACATAGTTGTATGGGTTGGCTCTCTGACACCTTCTCCAGGTTCTACCTGTTGCAGCCAGGTGTGTAATCAGGGACCTGAGTGTTGAGCTCAAGGTATTCACTTGGCTCTGAAAGCACAACTAGTCTAAATCCCCCTCCCTTGAGATTTTGCAAACATCAGAATCTGTACTCAGTCTATCACTTAGCATTATTTTCTCAAGTGGTTACTTAGACTTAGACATAATTCTGGCTAGTGTATCCTTATCAGAAAATCTATTCTGTTGGTGTGCAATGGGCTTTGGAGCCAGACACATTGAATTCCAGGGTTCTGTATGTTAAGGACTGCAAGGGGATGAAGTGGAGAATTGGATCAAGCCTGCAACATGGAGCTTACTGCCCACAAGACTTTAGAAAGGCTGGCTGGTGTCAAAGGGAACAGTCAAAACCTCAAAAGGAACTCTCCTTTGCAGGCTGGTGTGGCTCAGTAGCCAGGAGGAGGTCATGGTTTCGTTTCTGACCAAGGCACACACCTAAATTGCAGGTTTGATCCCCAGTGGGGCAAGAGACAGCTGATCAGTGTTTCTCTTCATCACTGATATTTCTATCTCTCCCTTCCTCTCCAAAATTATATACATATATATATATATATATATTAAAATGGAACTAGCATTTCTAGTGCAGCTCTTTTGAAGCAAATACTTTATGTGTTTGGCATGCTTTCCACCAAGCTGTGGGTACAAAGGGCAGCCTCATCAACTTCTAGTTGTCCACATTGGGATGGTGAGCCCCACTGACTTCATTGCTAACCCCACACACTTTATCCACATTTCATTTTTAGTTGTTCATTTTTTCTTTTGCATTCTAAAATTATTCAAATCCACAAAAAATTGTTGTTGAAAACATAATACTTTTCTAAAACTCTAGTTTTCACTCATCATTCCTATCTTGACATATTTGCTTTAAACATCTCTCTCTGTCTCTCTCCACGCACCACACACACATGAACACACCATGTGCAAACATGCTTTTTTACTCTGAACAACTTAAAAGAGGTGGTAGAGGTTGAATCAGGTTAACCTCTTCCTCAAAAAGCTTTACTGACTACTGGCATTGGCCCTGGACTACAAAGGTGAAATCATTTTCACAGCCTGATGTGCAAACTTTCCCTTGCTCCTGGGCTCTGCCCGCAGTGGCTGGGAAGTGCCTCCTAGGGTTTGAGGCCTATCTTTGGCCCCTGTAACCTCCCTGCCATTGCTCCTGAAACCAAAAGGAAGTCACAAAACTCATGTCTGCAAGGAGTGTGATGTGATCAAATAATTTGTAACCAGGACATTTTTTAAAGTGAGCAAGATTGTCCTTGGTTCACAAAGACATAAGGTTATTCTTGGGCCATGGCACATTTTGTGATCACAGAACAGTCAGGTCAGGAGCCAGGAGATGTGTGGGTTCATATGTGAGCTTTGCCATTTATTATTTTGTGGCCCTGGCCTCGTTACCCACCCAGGTTTAATGTTTCTACATTATACCAATATCACAATTAAAACAATCAAAGCATACTTGTAAACATATCTTAAATACTATAAAATGCTAAACAGACCTAGCCAGTTTGGCTCAGTGAATAAAGCATCCGCTTATGGACTGAAGGGTCCTGGGTTCAAGTTCAGTCAAGGGCACATAATTTGATTGCAGGCTTGGTCCCTAGCCCTGGTCAGGACACATGCTAGAGGCAACCAATCAATGTGTCTCTCTCACATCCATGTTTCTCTCTGTGTGTCTCTCCCTATCCCTCCCACTCTCTCTAAAAAAAGCAATGGAAAAATTTCCTTGGGTGAGGATTAACAACAAAAATGCTAAACAAACAATTAGGAAACTTTCCCACAGAGATTCATACATTGATCAGTAAGGCAGCCTGTTACCTACCTTAGTATAAGATGTTCTAGAATGCCACACACAGTGCCAGGCTTTTGCCATTTTCATGGGAAACTCCTGCGCTTCCTCACTTCCTCACCTTTCTCATACAATTCCTCTTCTATAATATCCTCACTCATACTTTTACCTCCAAATTCACCTATTACAACATTCTTTTGAAATATGTCTCTTCTAAGCACCTTCCTAGATTTGTACTCACAAAAAAGGACACTTTTCCTATTCCAGATTGACACCAGTTTTCCATTGTCTTCTGGAACCTTATGATCACTGCTGTTTTTCTGCATGAGGTATCTTCCATATGAAACAAAATTGTATTGAGAGCAATCCCTGCCCCTTTTTGTCTTGCTTTATCTTTGATCCTGCACTTACATATACTTAGATTGCACATGTCTATCAATTATTTTTTAGCATTAAGTAAGAGAAACCAAATTCAACGTGGTTTTTATATCGTAAGGAAATGTATTATCTCACTAGAGGCCCAGTACATGGATTTGTGCACCAGTGGAGTCCCTCGGCCTTGACTGAGGGTATTGGGCCAAAACTAGCTCTCCAACATCCCCTGAGGGGTCCTGGTTTGTGAGAGGGTGATTCTCAGGTGATGCACCTTGGACTTAGGCTCCCTCTCTCTGGTTCCGGGTACCTCACCAGGGAACTGCAGCTGCCAAGTCACTACAGCTTGGCAGCTCCTGCGTTGAGTGATTATCCTCTGGTGGTCATTGCGCAGCATATCTACCAGTCGGACAGTCAGACAGTTGGACAGTTGAACAGTCGGACGATTCCTTAGGCTTTTACCATATATATAGATGTTACCAATAGCAGAAGATGAGGAAGGCTGTCAGTGAAGCTACTAGTGAAGGTCCCTGGGACCCTGGTTGTCCTCCTTCCATTGAAGGTGACAGAGATTGTCAACAGAAACTTGGGACATGCATTTTTTGTTTTAATTTAACATGCACAGAAACAGGGAGAAAGTCTCTCCCCTAATCAAGCATTATAGTCCTATCCTTCAACTAGCTGGGCCTCAGCTCAACTATATATGCATGGGCTGACCACAGTTGCCAAGGGAAGTGTCATGTTCTTTAAAAAAACAGAATTCTGAAATGATGCAGGCTATTCTAGATCTGACTCTGGCTAACCTAGAATCTCAGCACTGTCCAATAGAACCTTCTGCAATGAGCAAATGTTTTTATTCTTCACTGGCCAATGCAGCAGCTATTGGCCTCATGTGGCTATTGTTCACTCAGAGCTTGCAGGTGTATTTGAGAATATAAGAGGCTTTATTTTAATTAATTTCAATAGCTATAGGCTATCATTGACAGAACAGGTGAGTGATTAAGACATTGCCTGGAGTTGGAGATAGAATCAGATGCTCCTGAGTCTCATGTCTGTAGCAGATAGAGGGGAGATGTGAATAAAAGTTAGATTCAGTTTAAGAAGGAAGAGAGGAAAACTGATTCTGATTGGAAAGGCAGGTCCTCTACACCTTCTCTGCTCAAAGTGTGATCCACAGACCATTACAAAAATGCATGGCATTATCTTTTTCTAATTTGTATTGTTTCTACCCAGCATTCATGTATCCCTACATTTATTTATTCACACACATTTAGTTTTACTATGTCAGTGATTCTATACAGTGCCAGTGTTAAAGAAACAACAAAGGACATGGTACCGGGCCTTAATTAATGGGCAGTCTAGGATGAGACACAGAGGTGAAGATTCTGAATACAAAGATGGCACCAACTGCAGCAACCTAAGTCACTCAGGACTACTTTCTGCAAGAGAAGAATTCTGAGATGAATCATGAGAAATGCCAGATATTAGTTATGTAGATATTAGCCAGACAAATAAAGATGAAATGATATTCCAAACAAGAGAAAGAACAGTGGTTCATAACATACTACTTTTATTTTTCTCTGCTTAAAGAGAAGTATAAAAGTTGTATTATGATCAGTGAAATAAGCCAGAGAAAGATAGTTATCACATGATCTCATTCATATGTGGAATCTAATGAACAAATAGATCCAAATATAGAAGCATGGAATAGACTGTGGAAACTCAGAGGGAAGTGGGGTGAGTGGATGAGAAGAAATCAACCAAAGAACTTGAATGCATATATGCATAACCCATGGGCACAGACAAGAGAGTGGTAAAGGCCTTTCAACAATAAAGGTTTAAAAAATAAAGTTTTTACCTACTTTAAATTAAAACGAGAAAGTATCAGCTTTTAATTCCAAAAGGGATTTTCTGTCTTGTAACAAGGTTCCGCTGGACAACTGAGAAGTGAAAATCAGAAACCTGCAGCAGCATCCTCAAGGTCACACAGGTTGTTAGTAGCTGAACTGACATCAAGAACACCTAGGTCAGCCCCCTCTCTCTCAGGCCCTGCTGCCTCCCTAACCCTGAGGCCCCCGTGACAATTTAGCATTTCTAGTGGTTGACTCTTCTGTCGACACCAAACACAAATGAACAAACAATACTTCTCAGCTGGATCCAGGTCAGTTGTCAACAGAATCTGTATAATGGATGTTTGCTATGCAGAAGAATTTTAAAAATTAGATCTGGGAGTTCTTAGCATATTCCCACCTGGCACCCACACTCTTTTTGCTTCATAGAACTCTTAGGCTTAAGGAAAGCTTAATTAAAATCAAGTCAACGGAGAACTCTCTGAGAAACTAACAAGACAACAGAGAAATAAATTAGGGTTTTTATCTTTCTCTTCCACTTTGCTCTTCTGTCTCTCTCAACCCAAGTATGTGTGTGTGAGAGTGTAATAAATTTATATATAAATAAATTTATATATAAAATTTCCAAGCTTTTGCTATTTACTAAGTATGTATAGGTCAACCAAGATGCTTGATATATTTTTTTTTTTTGGCTTTTAAAAAATATATTTTATTTTATTTTTTTTAATTTTTTTTATTGTTCAGTTTATTAATTACATTGTTTCCCCTTTTTTATCCCCCTATATCTTCCCTCCACCCTGTACCTATCCCACCCTCCGCCCTCATCTCCCCGTCCCCAATGTCCTCTCCCATTGTTGCAAGATTTTTGTCCAATCTCTTGCTGTACTTCCAACAACACTTTTCTCCCTAAGAATTGTCAGTCCATTCCCTCTCTATGTCCATGTTTCTGTTATAGTCACCAGTTTATCTTGTTCATCAGCCTATCAGTTCACTTGATTTTTATGTTCATTTGTTGATAGATGTGTATTTGTTGTTCATAATTTATATTTTTACCTTTTTCTTCTTCCTCTTCTTAAAGAATTTCTTTCAGCATTTCATATAATACTGGTTTGGTGGTGATGAACTCCTTTAGCTTTTTCTTATCTGCGAAGCACTTTATCTGATCCTCAATTCTGAATGATAGCTTTGCTGGATAGAGTAATCTTGGTTGTAGATTCTTGCTCTTCATTATTTTGAATATTTCTTGCCACTCCCGTCTGGCCTGCATCGTTTCTGTTGAGAAATCCGCTGACAATCATATGGGTGTTCCCCTGTAGGTAACCAACTGTTTTTCTCTTGCTGCTTTTAATATTCTCTCTTTATCTTTTGCTCTTGGCATTTTAATTATGATATGTCTTGGTGTGGTCCTCTTTAGATTCCTATATTTTGGGGTTCTGTGTACTTCTTGGGCTTTTAAGTCAGTTTCTTTCACCAGGTGGGGAAAGTTTTCAGTCACTATTTCTTCAAGTAGGTTTTCATTAACTTGCTCTCTCTCTTTTTCTGGCACCCCAATAATTCGGATGTTGGCTTGCTTGAGGTTGTCCCAGAGGCCCCTTACACTATCTTCAATTATCTGAATTCTTTTTGTTTCTTGCTTTTCCAGCTGAGTGGATTTTGCTTCTTTGTATTTCAAATCTTTGACTTGGTTCTTGTGGCCCTCTGGACTGCTTTTAGGACTTTGTGTAATATTTTTTATTTCAGCCTGTGTATGCTTGATTTCTAGTTGGTCCTTTTTTTTATCTGTGATGGTCTGGTTTGTATCCTCAGAGGTCTTGCACATTTCCCTGAGGGTCTCATTCATTTCTTTGTAAGTATAATTCATCTCCTTGTAAATCTCATTCATTTGCTGGTTGGTCTTGTTTATTTCCTGGTTGGTCTTGTTTATTTCCTGGTAATTCTCATTAAGTTGATCGGCCTTTTGTAGGAGCCTCTTGAAAAGCCTTATAACCGTGGTTTTGAACTCTATGTCGTCTTTTCTCCTCCATTTCTTTCACACCTGATTTCTTTCCATGTCTCTGCATGGTGGCTGCTTTATGTGGTGGATATCCTCAAAGGGACAGTGGCTCAGTCTCCCCAGTTACCTGAGGTGGGTACTCTTACTGCAATCCTTTATGGGTTGTATTCAGTGTTTTTGAATTTAAACCCAGCTTTTTGTTGTTAGCCCTAGGAGGGTTTGACCTCCAGGCCAATTGTCTGTGAAGCTCAGCTGTGCTCAGGTTGGATGGGCGGAGTCTCCGGGCCAAGCAGACAGCGTTAGCTCCGCCCTATGCAGCCCCAGGGGCTCTGTGCCGGGGGCAATGGCCGCCAGCACCTCTGAGAGAGAGCGGCTGTGGAGCTCCACTGGCTGCCGGGGAAATCAGACTTTCCCCAAATGACTTTGCATGCGCAATGTCTCACCCAGGGTCGTAAAACAAAGCAGTCTGACGGTTTTCCGAATGAGAGACAAGTCGCGGTGCGCTCTCTGCACCGTCAAGCAGCCGAGCTGTTCGCGGGAGAGCTGCCTTCTCCACAAGCCGGGAGACCCGGCAGCACCCGAGCTTCAGCGTGCCCTCCCACTGTCCAGTTTTCACCCCGTGTGATAGTGGGTTCCCTGGACTTCGCCCAGAGCTGGAGAATCTGTCCAGTGGGACGCCCCTGTCTCCCCGTTCGAGAAACCTGGCCGGTTTTCAGCCGCCCGCCCTCTCCGCGGCGCACTCCAAACCTCTCTCTGCGCGCGAATCTTTCAACGCCGTCCACCGCCGCTCTCCGGGTCACAGTGTCTTATCTTTACTTTTATTTGTGGAATTTTCACTCGGCGAGCGTTCTGGTGATTCTGGAAGGTGTTTGTTCTTTCGTTAAGTTGTAGTATTAAAATTGCTGATTATGACGGCAAGATAGGTGTTTTGCCTTTGCCGCCATCTTAGTTCTCCGATGCTTGATATTTTGAAAAAAAAAATAAATTTTGTATCATCGTCAAACTAGAGGATGGCATGAGACAATTATTAGACATAAAATTCAAAACTTAGGTCTGCAACTCTGGGGTAACAAATTGTGTGTGGGGATGAGGTGGAAGTGCCCAGTTTGGTATTTGGCTCAAACCAGTGAATCTATACCTATTAATTTTCTACATTTGTTACTAAGGCCTCCCTGTTAGCCTCACTTTCCCTGTCAGCAAAATGGAGATAAGTCCTGTTGCTTTCATTTACTAACTGATTTATAATGGAGTATATGTTTTGAAATATGGTTGCAAACTCAGGAGCTGATCGCACTATCTGTCATATGGGTTGGAATAGGGTGTGACAGAGTGTCCTGAACTATTTCAGATTGAGTGGCCAAGAAAGCCTCTCTGTGAGTTGATGTTTGAGCAGAAGTCTGAATAGAAGCATCCAGCCAAGTAAATGACTGAGGATAGATATTCTAGAAAAGGAGCCCAGCAAATACAAAGGCCTGCAGACACTCATGAGAAGGCCTGAATGACAAATCAAGTA
This sequence comes from Antrozous pallidus, assembly GCA_027563665.1. NCBI lineage: Eukaryota > Metazoa > Chordata > Mammalia > Chiroptera > Vespertilionidae > Antrozous > Antrozous pallidus. Next base: position 50,794,234 of record CM050520.1, on the reverse strand, counting down.
GCGCTGACTAGTGTGATCCAAGCACATGAAGAAAAGAGGGGAGCAGCAGGAGGTAAGTCAGACAAGTCCTGGGGAGCAGGTTGGGGGGGCGGGGGGCAGGCAGAAACTTAGGGGATTGGGAACCCTGGAGAATGGACTAACATTTTTTACTTAGAATGTGACTTCAAACAAGCTACTTCAAGTTTGCTGCTGCTTCTCTAAAATTGACATAATAGCACCCATCATGAAAACTTATATTGACTATTCTATGTAACATATTATATTTAGGACTTGACCCTGAGAGGTACATAGCTTGTTGCTGACTGCTGTTGCTGCTGTCATCACTATCATTATTATTATCTGATCTGAGTTTACTCCTGGAGTAGCTAGTGGAAAGAAGGAGGCATAACCAAAGAAACAAGGCACAAAAGCAGCTCTAGTCCCACAAAGCAGCATTTTATTTCAATAAATCAAATAAGTAAGTCTTAGCTTTCTTTGTCCACATATTTCATTTCCCTCCTGGTCACAGTCCTAGCATAGCCTCTGACTTCAGAAAGTCCTGTTTCAGTCCATGGCAGGTGGCCCTCAGCTCCTGCATTACTCATTACTAAGTCTCTAGGCCTGTGAAACCAAGGGTCAGGTGGGAGCCTTCTCTATAAGTATATGCCAAACACTCAAATCAAAATCTGGGAGGTCAGGCAATCCTTCCAGAAGCTGTCAGGGCTGACAACTATTCTCAAATGTGGATAACAGGTATTTTGACTCATCTCTCTTCAAAATAACAGTAATATAGAACAAGACACAGTTACTTCAGCTTCATGTTCACTATAGTTTGTGCAAATGATGCCCAGAAAGCCTTGGCTTAAGTAAAAAAAAACACAACAAAAAACAAAAACAACCAAGAGAGGTGAACTGAGTGTTCTAGGTCTGATAACTTCAACATGCTTTGTAGAGCCCATGTTTGTGTTTATCTTACTGTCAAAACAAATGTTTAGTGATCTTGTGATGTGAATATAGCAATCTTGATTAATATTCCTCCATTTCTGCCTCTTTCTCATTCTCTCATCCCTCCCCCCCCCCATTACTTTCTTTATATTTTTCTTTATCTCTTCTTCCATTTCCTTTTCTTCTTGGCCTTTTTTTAAGTATGGACATTGGGTATTTATTAGGTTCCAACTAAGAACCAGAGACTTCTCTGGGCACAAGAGATCCAAATAAACATCACTGGATAATTGCAGACGTACAAGAAAGAAAGTGCCTTACGGGAATGGCTTGATCTTAATTGGGGCATCTGAAAAACTTTATGCTTGAATTTTTTTGGAAAATAGTAGACTGTCAAAAACAAACAAAGAAGAATAAGGCATTTTAAGCCACAGGAATAGCAAAAGCAAAGGCACAGCAATGAAACACCAGGGTGCACAGAGGTAAGGCTGTAGGCAGGCAAGGCAGGCAGCTGTTCAAGCTATGCTGAGGAACATGGACCCCATAAAGATAGAAATGGAGAGCCAGTGAAGAATTTTAAATGATGGCTTAAGATGATCAAATCTAAGTGCTAGAAATGCCACTCTATAGTATGTGGAGTATGACATGGAATGGGCCAATTAGGATTCCATTGTATAGTTGAAATGAGAATTCATAAATATCTGAAACAAGCCAGTGACAGAGTAGATGGAGAAAAGAGGACAACACACACACACACACACACACACACACACACACACACCACAATCATGTTAACTTGTCATCTGCCTAAGTAGAAAAAATGCATAAAAAGGAATATGGTTACAAACTTTCTAACCTTAGACTTTGGTTGTCTATTGGTGACATTCACTAAAATGGAGATGAGGAATGATGAGCTTTTACATGGCAAAGGGGATATATGTTGAGTTTGCAGTACCTGTGGGACATTATTACTGTGAGCATAAAACTATGTTGATCTGAGACTCTGTCTTTGTTTCCATATTTGTAATGGAGAGATTGCATTTAGTTGTATTATTTGGGAAAAAAACATGTAAATCTCCTAGCAATCTCTAATACATAACTCTTCTAAAAAAATCAATTATCCTTTTTTTATTTACAAGCCTAAATTGCTCTGGGTTTTTTGTTTGTTTTTTGTATTTTTTGTGTGTTTTTTGTTGTTATTGTTGTTGTTTTTTAAAGGATTTTTAGGGGCTGCATTATTCCTTAAGAACTTTGATGAAAAAGAAGCTGATTGCCTCCTGAGAGTGAAACCCCAAAATCAAACACACATAGAAGATCAGACCAGAGATAAGCAACAGGCACTATCTTGGCTCTCCCCATGTTTATTTTCTTTATTAGTAACCAGACTTTGTTTTATGAATCCCTTAAGCCATTAATTCCAGAAGAAAGGTGAGGGCCAAAACACCATGGAAAGAGATGGAGGAGTAGGGGCCTTTGGTTCTAGGTGTAGTTCCAAAAGGAGACAGATTTGGAGGTTCTTCAGTCAAGTTCAGTATATCCTGACTCCCTCAAAGAGCTCTAACCAGAGGAGAGGGGGGAGGACTGAGAAAGACAGCAAACAGCCCCATAGAGGCGGTGGGAGAATAGAGGATGCAGACTGCTCCTCTTCCCTGCTCCATCTGGGTGGCCTGCAAGTGGAGAGAGTCAGACTCTCTAAGAGATGTCTCTGCTTATAATGCAGAAGACCCTATGGTTCCCAAGGTATCTGGGGCATAAACACCAGAGGTGTTGAGAAGATAGTGGACCCTCTGAGAGCTGTGGCCAGAATGAGGAAGCTACTCTGCATAGGATACTCAAGACAAGAGGTGATTATTGAGTACTACAGATTTCAGCAGTAGATGCCAAGGTCATGCTTAAAAGACAGACATACATACACACATGTGTTTTTTAAAATTTTTACTTTAAAAATGAAACAGGTGTACAGAGAACATCAAACTAATTGCACTTATAAGGAACTAGTGAGGACACACGGGCCCATCTAAAACCTCTGTTGCTGCTATTGTGAGGTTACCTGACCTTCCCCTGCACCAAGATGGCGCGTCAAGGAAAAGGAGGGGGGAGGGAGACACTTGAGGAAAGAAACAACCCCATCAAAGTGTTTGAACATTGAATTTGATCCCATACTTAGCCCAAAGATAACAAGTTTGATGGAAATAATCCATAATGTCTTAAAGTAGAAAGTGGTGATTATTGGTCTTACCTTTTGACTCCCTCCACCTCTAGGAATAATAGCTGGTGAGAATATTTTTTATCAGTTACAGGAAAAATAATGGCTACATTTTTTTGCACATCCCGGTAATAATGGGTAAATTGTAGGTTCCACTACAATCAGAATAATACAATTACAACAAAAATGGGAGATTGTTAGCTCTGAGAGTGCAGCAAAATAAACAGTTTAAGGAGCAAACATTCTGGGCCATCCTGAGCCCTGATCTCAAAGGCAAAATGATTCCTGAAATGGCAGTGGTTGCACAGGATTATGGTCCTGGACCTTCAAGTATTTCTGGCCTCCATGGCAAGATCATCCTTACTGTGAGAATGCTGAATTGGAACTATGTTGCCGGTGCTAATACACATCCAGTTCATCTGACTCCCTTATTCAATTTCCATGCCCACTGAGCCACATTCTTGATTATCTCCTGGCTCATCTAGTTTGCCTACAGGAAACAGTTCTCTGGACACAAGAGGTTTGAGTCTTATCACAGTCATTGTTCATAGTACACTTAGAAGTGGTTTCTGATTATTTCATTTTCCATGTATCTTTACTCCAGGAGTAGAATTTATTGATTACCTCAGTGCAAACTTCCTAATCTCAAGCAAGTTCTATTTCTCAAACTTCTGTGCATCTTTCCTGCTATCACCCTAGTCCAAGCCACCTGTCAGCCCTCTCCTAGACAGCTGGACAACCTCCCGACTGACATTCCTGCGTAGCCAAAATTAAATATTTAAAATTTCACTCAGATCTTGTTACTCTCCTGCTCAAAAGGCCCCGGTGGCTCACACTTTAAATGAATCTACAGGCAGCTACAAGGACCATCATGTTCCATCCTTGCACACCTCCGTGTCCTTCCTCCTGTAGCTCTTTCCTTCAAACATCCCATCTATCCTTGTTGTTGTTGTATGGCCCACATACCCAGCTCCTCATATCCTGGGAGACTTTGGATTTCTTGACTTCTCTTTCTCTGAAATTCTAATTGCAGGTGCCCTCTCTTCACTCAGGTGTCTCCTCAAGTCTCATCTCCTGTTTGTTTCCTAGCAAATGTTCCTTCCCTGTTACTTTTGGACATAATATCCTACGTTATTTTCCTTCAAGGCATTTATTACTATTTTATATGTTGCATACTTATTTTTACTCTTTCACTATAGTACCGTTCTAGCAAGGCCTAAAGTTACCACCGTGTCCCTAGCTCCTGGAACAGTATTTGGCACATAGTAAGAGTTCAATGCATATTGATTGAATGAGTGAATAAATGAATGAATGCATAATGAATGAAATTAGCTTTCTGATTCCAACTGTGTTCTTCTGTGCATATTTGTTAGATCTCCCTCAACCCAAGGTACTGTGAGGGGCCTGTCTCTAGATTCAATAAACCTGGAGTGAAATTCTGGAATATACTTAGTAGAGAAAAACAGCTTCCATCTCTAGCGATGGAGTCAGGATGGGACAGGATCCCAGGACAAGACACATAACCTTTCTGTGTGTCAGTTTTCTCATTAATAAAAAAGAGAGTAATAGTATCTTCATCACAGGTAGGGTCCAGCAATTATTAAATTCTAAACACACATGCACATACACACATATTTGTGGATATTAATGGACATAGTGTTCATTTTTAGTTTAAAATGTGTTATTTTAAGAAGCCCACTGTGATATTCTTATCTCTCTGCATGCTACAAACTCTCCCCTTCACCTTTCCCCTCTAAACCTCCTCATTCCCTGATCTTTCCTCTCATTTCATCTCTTTAATATCTTGTTGGAAAATATGTTTTTCTCCTTGTAGTCAGTATTTCTTTGTGCCTTTGTGAACTGTAACTAGAGGCTCCAGTCTGAGTGAGTGAGACTTTATCAAATAAGGCTGGTTTACATTGTACACTTGGGTACAAAAGCTGAACTTTGGTGTTTTTTCATCAAATCATTTTTATTAAGATCTTCTGTTCCCAGCAGCATGCCATTCTTCAAAATATTTCAAATATAAAAATCCCAGAGCCCCATATTGAGAGAATCTTAAAAGAAATGCAAGGGGGAAAATGGGAACAACTACTGTGTTATAGCAACAACCATGCAGATGATTTTGTTTCATTTCAGAATGTCTGTCATGTATTTGAATTATTATCTGATTAATAAATTAGGAAAAATTAAATTACACATTTCCGTATCTCCTCCCTAGCTCTGATTCTGCTAAAATAATAAACAAGGCAAGTATTTTAATGCCTAATCATTTGAAGTTTTCTCTAAATTTAAATTGTTATTAAGTAATTTATTTACCAGTTGTTACTGGAAAAGGTCACCAAGATGAATAATTCCTTAGGGGGAAATGTAGTTGCAAAATAAACATTGCCCATCATGTTAAATGTATGTTAAATGATTTAAAAACTCTATCACTGTGCTGATGAAACCCCTTTTAAACTTTGACACACATATAAATAGTTCTCTCTAACTTATCTTAATTATAGTTACCTATGTGCTCAGAAATCATTTGCCCCTCTGTTTATTTGTCTGGTGGTATAGCGGAAATGATACAATCTTGAGTGTCATGGACTCTGCCTTTGAATACTGGGTAACCTCTCACATATTACTTGATTGATCTGAGCCTCACTTTCTCCATTTACAAAATGGACAAATATTTTCTTACTGTTTAGGGTTGGTGTGAATATTTAAAGTAACCGTGTATACAAAGCACCTGGTTTATAGGAGATAATACATGAATTTTTAAATCATCACATACTTTAAATTATACATAAAAAATGTAAGCACCTCTTTATTTCACAGAAGACTTCATTTGCAGAAAAATAGTTATGTAGTGTTGTTAATATGAAAGAAATTGAACATAATGTCTATGAAGGAAAAATAAAACATTCCAAAAAGAACTAAGTGTTAAATTCTTCACTTCCAGGCAGGCAATGCATCAAGCACAGTTCTCGTGAAGTAACAAAGGAGAAAGGCTGTAACAAAGAGAAAACTATGTCCTAGTAACATAGTCTAGATCACATGGAGCATATGGATCCTCACATGGAGAGCACAAAAAAAATCTTAATAATAATAATAAAAGCATAATATGCTCATTGGACCGGACAACCTTCCCAGAAAAGCCAGGGCTGCAAGGGAAGCCTGGATTCCTCCTGGATGCCTGCTGGCCAGAGGGAAGCTGGTGCCATCAGGTGGGGGAAGGAAGGCCTACTCTTGCACAAATTTCATTACATAAGAAACTAGAGGTACTCTTATAGTATTTGATTTTGCTCATTTCATACATTAAAAAACTGATTCGCAAGAGTTTAAGTGTATTTCAAGATTACACTCTTATAAGTGGCAGGGATGAGGCTTTGACCCAGGATTTTTGTTTATTGCTTTTGTGTGCTTTTTGTTTCATTTAATCTTTGAGGCTATGCACAGAAATAAAAATAGTTCCTGGACATTTTTCTCATAAAACTAAGTTTTAGAGAAAGAAGTTTAGTGTAGATTTACCTTTTCTTAAGGTCCTCAATGTAATAAAACATATCATCCTATACCAGCAGTAGAATTCCTTTTTAAAGATCTAAATGCTAACTTTCAATTTGGGATTGATTCCACTGTTTGAAAATTTTGATATAGTGCATGAGTCTTTCCAGTTGATCAATGTAATTCCTGAAAAAGATATGATTTAGATAAGTGGTGATGTACAAAATGTAGGTCTACAGAAATAGTTCACTGTACTGGAACATGCCATGAATATAGGGCATTAAAGTGGGTATGGGCTTTATTTGTTCATTTAACACATTTGTTGAGTGCCTAAGTTCCATTTGCTGCTATGAACCAGAAGGAGACACAGTGATGAATAAGACGCAGTGAACCGTTTTGAAAATATCTCAGTCTGGCCAGAAAAACTAATGGGTAAACAGATAAGTACAGAACATTGTGATCAATGCCAACTAATCATAGTTTAAACCATGTGTTTGTTGCTAGCTTAACAAAATACAGGTGATCTATGGTTAGTTCAGTAGCCCAAAATAGTCATCAGGATCTGTTGCAGGTGGGGTTCCCCACTAAACAGACTCTGAGATTGATTTTAGCTTGCAAAAGATTATTAGAGAGTGCTTTTGAAATCAATATTGTGTAATGAAAGGCAAAGAGGCAGCACTGGGCAGAGGTTCAGGGCAGGCCATCATGAAGGGAAAAGGGCAACCTCGCTGACCCTCAGGAAGAATTTCACTGATTGGATCACCCTTCACAGTTACCTGTATTGTTATTAGAAGGATAGGATTTTGCAGCCTCTGAGCCATCAATCATGGGATAATGGCCATCCCAAGGAAAGAATGTGGTCTTAAATGTGGTCTTAGGCAAGGGGATCTGTGCAGCTGAGACAACCTCCCCCCCAAAAAAAATGAAGTCTGAGGGTTACCTGTCAGAGGCCCTCCCAGAAGCAGGGGGGATTATCCTTATTTCTGCAGTGAGATCTAGCCATCACCTGTACCAGTCACCACAAAGACCTGGACTCTGCATCATTCCCTCCCACTATCCTCAGCATATTGTCTTCTGTCCTCAAAAGGTCTCTTAATGTTTATAAGATACCTACCCAGTTGTAAATATGACATTTCCACACAAAAGAGAAAGGAAGCAAAGGGACCAGCATCTCACTCTATTCTTTCTCATATAAAAAAAAAAGCTTTCGCAAAGGGTCACCAGGAAAATGGTTCCAAGACACCATCAAGTGTGTTATTCAGAAAGACAAGAGAATGAACTATTGCGTAGTATTATGGACCTAATATTTGTGCCCTAAATTTGTATATTGAAATCTAATCCTCAGTGTGATGGTATCTGAAGGTGGCGCCATGAGGAATTAATTAGGTTATAAGGGTGGAGCCCTTGTGAATGGAATTAGTGATCTTATTAGTTTAAAAGAGTCCACAGAACTCTTTATTAGTATAAAAGTGTCCAAGAGCTCCCTCAGCTCTTCTGCTTTGTGAGGACTCAGTGTGAATATGATTGTTTGTGAACCAGGAAGCAGGCTGTCATCAGATGCTAAACATGCTAACACCTTGATCTAGGGTGTCCTAGCCTCCAGAGCTGTGAGGAAAAAAAAATGGAGATACCCAAGTTGCATTGGGGATTCACAAGTTAACCTGACAATACAGTACACCACAGGGTAGAAGAGAATGTTCATGGGCTATCTGTTTAAAGCTCCCAAGTTTGGGTTTTTGTTCAGGGTGGTGATTCTTTTTTTAAAAAATATTTTTTATCTTTATTGTTCAGTTTATTAATTACATTGTTTCCCCTTTTTTATCCCCCTATATCTCCCCTCCACCCTGTACCTATCTCACCCTCCACCCTCATCTCCCCCTCCCTACTGTCCTCTCTCATTGTTGCAAGATTTTTGTCCAGTCTCTTGCTGTACTTCCCACAACCCTTTTCTCCCCAAGAATTGTCAGTCCATTCCCTCTCTATGTCCATGTTTCTGTTATATTCACCAGTTTATCCTGTTCATCAGCCTATCAATTCACTTGATTTTTATGTTCATTTGTTGATAGATGTGTATTTGTTGTTCCTAATTTACACTTTTATCTTTTTCTTCTTCCTCTTCTTAAAGAATATCTTTCAGCATTTCATATAATATTGGTTTGGTGGTGATGAACTCCTTTAGCTTTTTCTTATCTGTGAAGCACTTTATCTGATCTTCAATTCTGCATGATAGCTTTGCTGGATAGAGTAATCTTGGTTGTAGATTCTTGTTGTTCATCACTTTGAATATTTCTTTGCCACTCCCATCTGGCCTGCATCGTTTCTGTTGAGAAATCCGCTGACAATCATATGGGTGTTCCCCTGTAGGTAACCAACTGTTTTTCTCTTGCTGCTTTTAATATTCTCTCTTTATCTTTTGCTCTTCGCATTTTAATTATGATATGTCTTGGTGTGGTCCTCTTTAGATTCCTATATTTTGAGGTTCTGTGTATTTCTTGGGCTTTTAAGTCAGTTTCTTTCACCAGGTGGGGGAAGTTTTCAGTCACTATTTCTTCCAGTAGGTTTTCATTAACTTGCTCTCTCTCTTTTTCTGGCACCCCAATAATTCGGATGTTGGCATGCTTGAGGTTGTCCCAGAGGCCCCTTACGCTATCTTCAATTATCTGAATTCTTTTTGTTTCTTGCTTTTCCAGCCGAGTGGATTTTGCTTCTTTGTATTTCAAATCTTTGACTTGGTTCTTGTGGCCCTCTGGACTGCTTTTAGGACTTTGTGTAATATTTTTTATTTCAGCCTGTGTATGCTTGATTTCTAGTTGGTCCTTTTTCATATCCGTGAGGGTCTCGTTCATATCCTCAGAGGTCTTGTTCATTTCCTTGAAGGTCTCATTCATTTCCTGGTTGGTCTTGTTTATTTCCTCGTAGTTCTCATTAAGTTCATCAGCCTTTTCCAGGAGCCTCTTGAAAAGCCTTATAACCATGGTTTTGAACTCTATGTCTTATCGTCTTTTCTCCTCCATTTCTTTCACACCTGATTTCTTTCCATATCTCTGCATGGTGGCTGCTTTATGTGGTAGATGTCTTCTAAAGGTCAGTGGCACAGCCTCCCCAGTTATTTGAGATGGGTACTCTTACTGCAGTCCTTTATGGGTTGTACAGTATTTTTGAATTTAAACCCAGCTTGTTGTTGTTAGTCCTAGGAGGGTTTGACCTCCAGGCCAATTGGCTGTGAAGGGAGACTGTGTTAAGGTTGGATGGGCAGAGTCTCAGCTTCGCAGGCAGCCTCAGTGTCAGCTATGTCTTATGCGGCGCTCGCGTGCATGTCTCTGCTGGATGGGGATGGCTGCAGGCACCTCCAAGAGAAAGCCGCTAGTCTCTTCCCCTTGCCAGACAACTCTGCCTCACCCCAAATGAGTCTGCACACCCAAAGTCTTGCCCAGGGTTGTAAAACAGGTGGTTTTCGGGACCAGGAGACAAGTTTCCAGGAATCAAGTTGCGTGTTTGTGTGACACTTGTGCGTAAACTTCTTTTCCCAGTTGCCTGGTTTCTCCGCAGACTAGGAGACCTCTGCCGCACCCGGCTTCCAGGGTGCGTCCCTCAGACCTCGGACCTAGCCTGGCACTGGGGAATCTGTGTAGTGGGACGTCTCCACCCTCCCCATTGGCTAAATCCAGCCGGGGTTGCTGCTCCAGCCCTACAGCCCGCAAGGGCGAACAGGAAGGCTCCTAACCTGTTTCTGTCTTCAAGGCCGCGCTCCCGGCGCTCTTCTGAGTCTCAGTGTCCCACCTTTACTTTTATTTGTGGAGTTTTCACTCAGCCAGCTTTCTGGTGATTCTGGATGATGTTTGTTTTGTTGTTATATTGTAGTTTTTGAATCGTTGCTCAGGGCAGAACAATAGGTGTTTACCTATGCCACCATCTTGGTTCTCCCTAAAGTCTCCAGGGTTGTGATTCTGAGACAAGGCTATGAAGGCTAACATCGCTCAGCCTTCCTTTTCTCATCTGCAAATTAATAATAATAATAAATATAAGGCAATTAAAATGTTATGGGAGCCCTAGCCAGTTTGGCTCAGTGGATAAAGCGTTGGCCTAGGGACCAAAGGGTCCCAGGTTCAATTACGGTCAAGAGCACCTACCTCGGTTGCAGGCTTCTCCTAGGCCTGGGCCCTGATCGGGGCTTATGCAGTAGACAACCAATCGATGCGTTTCTCTCACATCAATATTTCTCTCTGTTTTTCCCTCTCTCGTCCACTTTCTCTAAAAATCAATGGAAAAATATTCTTTGGAGAGGATTAAAAAAATGTTATGGGAGATAATGTCATTTAAAATAGGCTTTAGGGGAGTAATAGGTATTAACAGTAATTAATGTTAGTAATATTACCTACTGAAATTCATTAGTCTAAATCCACAAAAAGAAGGGGAGCTTAAGCCACGTATTTCAATAAAGCATACCATTAGCTTAAAGACATAGTGAAAACATTCTTAATAATTTTTGTATAATAATCTTTGCCAAGCAAATTTGATATTATTTTCATTCTGGTGAAGTGTTTTCAAAGAATCCCACACCTTGTTTAAGGTCAAGTTTTTTCATTAGCAGGCAGAGGTTTCCTGGCCATACCTTTGTTTTTCTCTCTAGTCCATAGACCCTCATTTAATCATCTCTAGCCAAAAAGTTCCATATATTCCCACATACTTCAGATCTTTTCACAGGTGTTATTTTCATGCCTCAAATACCTGCTCTACATGTGTAAGTAACACATGTACTTACCTGTGTTAACGTAAAAACATCCAAACCTGTAAGGAATTTCTGTGAGTTTATGTGAGCCAAACTGTGGACAATTGCTGGGAAGCAGAATCTCAACAGATTCCGATAATGTTCCAGAGAATGGCAATTTTTCACCTATTTTTATATATTTCAATCAAAGGAGGAGATGTAGGTGGGTTACATGAAATCCATTGGTGATAGATTAGTGAGGTGGGAGAAAGCAGAGAGGGTGAGGGGCAAGAGGGAACCTCTGGGGTTGGATAAAAAGTAAAATTATAGACACATACTTCTTTTACTTAGGTGGGTACAGGATAGTTAACAGTCAACTATTAATATGTTAACCATAACAATGAAGGAATTTGTGGTATCTGTCCTGGGACCCAGGGCATTTGGTTGTGCCCTGAGGGGTCTGGAAAAAAGAGAAATCATAAATTACCCTGACATTTCAATGATATGTTATCCTAGATGCAAAACAAAATAGGCTCAATTAAGGTAAAGATTCACCTTGTTAGGGAAAATACTGGCCTAGGATGTGACTATCTACCATAACTGCTTTTAGTTAAAGTTTTAATTTCAGACCATCCTTGTGGTTACTTTAGGTCTTAGAGTTTGCAAGACTACCATGCAGGTTTTCCCTGAATTTGTCAGGTTAGCATGTGGCCTCTTTCATCCACACCTGATACCTCTTATCCTTGACACTGATGAAGCACTTGTATTTCACAGATCTCTTTGGCCCTTCCTCAGATTGAGATTCTGGTCCTTGAGCTTTCCCCATAAATATCACCAATAGAGCACCCTCTATGCTTTGTCATTGTCAGTTTTGTACCTTCACTATGGAATGGCAGGAGCTATATAATGGCAGGTGTCTGGTTTGGCTCTGCCCACTAAGTATTTAGCATGTTCTCATAAAAGGACTGTGTATTGAATAAAGATGCAGCAGACAATGTAGACATTGACTGTTATTGATAGCATAAACCATTGGAATCAAATGACCTGAGTTTGATCCTGGCTTTACTATTTTCAAGGTATATGACCTTTGGCAAATGGTTCACCTTTTGGTACAATTGAAGCTAAATAAGAAAAATCATAAAAGACACCCGAAAGTGCCAGCCAAAAACACTCAATAAATTTAGTCATCCTAATGATGAGGACTACTGGCACCCAACTGCTCGCCTGCTTGCCTTCCTGATTGCCCCTAACTGCTTCTACCTGCCAGCCTGGTCACCCCCTAACTACTCTCCTGAAGCCTGATTGATGTCTAACTGCTCCCCTGCCAGCCTGTTTTCCCCTAACTGCCCTTCACTGCCAGCCTGATCACCCCTAACTGCCCTCTTCTGCAGGCCCAGTCATCCCCAACTTCCCTCTGCCAGCCTGGTCATCCCTAACTGCCCTCCCCTACAGGCTTGATTGTCCCCAACTGCCCTCCCTTGCAGGCCTAGTCCCTCCCATCTGCCCTCCCCTGCTGGCTATGTTGTGCCAGCCATCTTGTGTCCACCTGGGGGCAGCCATCTTTTACCACATGGGGGCAGCCATCTTGTGTGTTGGAGTAATGATCAATTTGCATATTACTCTTTTATTAGATAGGATACTATTATGAATAAGTAAGTAAATGAATAAACCTCATTAGTTGAACATATTCAGAAAAGGAATCTATATGTTCTGTTCTCAAATCCAGCATAATTTAAATTTATTGATCTATTACCTCTTTTTTTAAATAGAATTTTGTTTTGCTCCTACTTTTAATGGCCTCAGTTTAGCATTGCATTCTATGTGATTTAACTATGTGATTTATTTTTATCAGCTAACTGCAGCAAAGTCAAAGAGCAAATTTGAAACATCATGGGGATCAAAAGTCAAAGAATAAGTCGGTGAAGTAATACAAAGAAGGATAAAGTGTAACCATAGAGGGGGGAATGAGACAGGTGTTGGAAAGTCATAATGATCCACAAAAAATGGTGAAGTGAACAGGAGCAGGTCAGAGTAAATGGTACTATTGAACCTGCTCTGGTGATTCCTCTGTGATGTCTAATGAAACATTAGGGCAATTTCCAAAATTCTTACTGTTTCTGAATAACTCATTATAAATTTGTCTTCAATTAATTTATCTAAACCACATCTTAAAATATTAACAAATTTAGTCAGAAACTGAATGTCAAAGGGAAGAGAACTTTAAAATTATCCATTTATCCCTTACATTTTAAAACAAGTCAACTCAGCCTGATAAAGTCAAGAACTTAGGCCATAATCCCTCAATTAAAGTAATATACTTTACAAAATTATAACTGCTGTAGGACATAAGATTTGCTCTTCCTCATCCTAATTTAGTGCTTTTAATTTTCAAAGATATTCCTACCCCCCAACCAACTTTGGGAATATAATAATTACATCATCAAATCCTCCATTATGATATAATCTTCAGGCTTTTGTGTAAAGTACTTATCAAAAAGGATTTTTCACCATTTCATAGAGGAGCCATCCATTCATGAATGAATGATTAAGTGTACATAATAAATTTCAGTTGAAGGAATGCAGAGGGGCAGTATCATCAAAGTCATTTTTTTATTGAAACTGCAAAACTTCAAAATGTGGGATGGAATTAGAGACAGCACTGGTAATTGGGTCTGGATTATTCTTCCCAGCATAATCATAATATAATTATAGCTGAAATATAGTAGGAGCCTTCTTGTGCCCCACAGTGTCATAAAATGCTTCATCTACATTATCTTTATTTAATTCTTATAAATTTTACAGTAGAGGCCCAGAGCACAAAATTCATGCATTGGGGGTGGTATATCCCTGACCCCAGCCAGCACCATCTTCAATCTGGGACCCCTTAAGGAATTGCCATTTTAGGCCTGATCCTACCACCATCCCTCTCACAATACAGGACTGCTGGCTCCCAAATGCTCACCTGCCTGCCTTCCTGATTGCTCCTAACTGCTTCTGCCTGCCAGCCTGATTGATGTCTAACTGCTCCCCTGCCAGGGTGTTTGCCCCTAACTGCCGTCCCCTGCCAGCCTGGTCTCTCCCAACTGCTCTCCCTTGCTGGCCTGAACATCACAACAGTTCTCCCTTGCAGATCTAGTCCCTCTCAACTGCCCTCCTCTGCTGGCCATCTTGTGGCAGCAATCTTGTATCCACATGGGGGCAGTCATCTTTGACCACAAGGGGGCAGCCATCTTGTGTGTGGAAGTTATGCTCATTTTACATATTATTATTTTATTAGATAGGATTAAATAGGATAGAGGCTGAGGCATGGGCAAGGGCCTGCTGGTTTGCCCTCAAGGGTGTCCTAGATCAGGATGGGGATTCCCATGAGGTGTGGGGTGGCCTGAGTGAGGGGCCTGTGGTGGTTTGCAGGCTGGCCATACGCCCCAGTGAACCAAGCAGAGGCCCTGGTATCTGGGATTTATTTATCTTCTATAATTGAAACTTTGTAGCCTTGAGTAGAGCCAAGCCTTCTGCTTTCTCCAAGGCTGCGACCATTTTTGTTGGGGATTATTTATTTTCTATAATTGAAACTTAGTGGCCCAGTGGTCAGTAAACTCGTTAGACAACAGAGCCAAATATCAATAGTACAATGATTGAAATATCTTTAGAGAACCAAATTTTTTAAACTTAAACTTCTTCTAATGCCACTTCTTCAAAATAGATTTGCCCAGGCCGTGGTATTTTGTGGAAGAGCCACAATCAAGGGGCCAAAGAGCTGCATGTGGCTTGTGAGCTGCAGTTTGCCAACCACGGCTGAAGCCAGGGCAGATGTAAAACTTGGCTTCCTCTATTGCCAGGGAAACCCAAGCCTCCTGCTCTCTCTGTGGCTACAGCCATCTTGCATACTCACTCTTGATTGGCTGGTGGATGTGGTTTGTGGGTGTAGAGGAGGTACATTCAATTTGTAATGCTCTTCTATTATATAGATGATGATGATGATGATGATGATGATGATGATGATGATTATAAAATACTAGTGGCCTGGTGCATGAATTTGTGTACATTGAAAACAAATTAATTAGAAGAAATAGTTTTAATATCTCTATTTACCCTTCTTCTGTAATAGAAGTGTCAACCAACTTCAAGATCAACAATGACAGATTGAAATACATGCGTGCAATTGGCACCAGTGAGAGTTTTAGATAGATAGATAGATAGATAGATAGATAGATAGATAGATAGATATAGATAGATATAGATATAGATATAGATATAAATATATAGATAGATTAGAAGCCCAGTGCACTAAATCTGTGCACCAATAGGGTCCCCAGGCCTAGCCAGCAATCAGGGACAATCAGGGCCTTCTAGCTGCCAGCCTGGGCCTCCCTTCCCCAGTTGCTGGCAGCTGGTCAGGGCCTTCCTTCATTCTACACTGTGCCCTGGTTGTAAGCACACATCATAACGAGCAATCAAGTTGAACTCTCATGGGGACAATTCACGTATTAGGCATCTCTCTCTCTCTCTCTCTCTCTCTCTCTCTCTCTCTCTCTCTCTATATATATATATATATATATATATATATATATATATATATTTACTTGCTTAATTAGACCTGCTTTCTGATTTAGCTAAGCTTTTCCAGCCCAGTGAAAGTGAAGCATCCCAACTTCTCTTTCAGGTAATTTTCAGCAACACAGCAGTAAATATCAACACAAAGCTGATTATTATTGTAGATCACGCATGGAAAACAAAGGGTAAAATATTTAACTGCAGCAGTGGTTGACTATATTCTGTGGAGCGAGAAAAGCTGAAGTCATTTTCAAGGTCCACCATTTCTTACTTATTTTCAGTCAGGTAAAGTTTCTAAGTTTTCTAAATCTCTATTTTCTGGCTAATGAAAAGAAAATGGGATGCCACTGAGTCTCCTATCTAACTACTCCAGGATTTCTGTGAGGATCAAATGAGATGAGTCATGGGAAAATGCTTCACAGATATTTGGTTAAAGTGTAAAATGTTTTTATCTGGCTATAAAGTAAGTTGTGTTCCTGGGCTGAAGAAACTACAAGGAGGCTAGTTGCTAGCAAGAGGAAGCCAGGTGTTGCTATATGACATCATTACTCAGCTGCCCATTTCTGCGCTGGGCTGGGCTCTGGACTGTGTTGCTCCGGGGTGGTGTCAGGCCTGTATCCCACTTGGGGGAAGCTGAGTGTTGCTTTGTGGGTGCTAGGTCCATGGTGATGTTTATTGTTAAATGGTCTGTTGCTAGGATGAGGAAGCCTGGCATTGCTATTTGAAATTATTACGTAGAGCCCACAGCCACCTGTTTCAGGGCTGGGCTGGACTGTATGCTGCATTTTGCCCCATGGGGTCTCAAAAGCATCAAGTGTGATTTGGTGGGCTGTCACTCCAGGGTGGTGGTGGGGCCTATGTCCTATTTGGGGGAAGCTGAATGTTGCTTTGTCAGTTCCAGGTCTGTGGTGCCATTTCTCTGTAAATGGCCAGTGTGCCTCATTGCAGCTCCTGCATTGAGCATCTTCCCCCTGGTTGTCAGTGCACATCATAACTACTTGTCAGATGGTTGTACACTTAAAATATTAGCCATACACACACACACACACACACACACACACACACACACACACACACACACACACACTAGGGGTAGGGGCCCGCTGCATGAAATTCATGCACTGGGGGTGGGTGGTCCCTCAACCCAACCTGCCTCCTCTCACATACTGGGAGCCCTCAGGAGATGTCCAATTGATGGCTCACTCCCAGCCTGCCCAAGGCCTAAAGCCTCTAGTGAGGCTTTAGGCCTTGGCACCAAGCCATCACCCTGCTCAGCTCAGCCCTGGCCGCCTGCGACCACCTGGCCACAGAGGCTGGGTGCTCCCTGCTGCTGCCACCACCACCACTGCTGCTGCTGCCACTTCCCCTCACAGCACCTGGGGGCTGGGTGGTTGCTGCCACCACCACCTTTCATCTCCACCCCTGGGGCCCAGTGCTTGTGCCACTTGGCCCCACCCCTTCTCCTGATTGGCTGGTAACATAGCCAATCAGGAGCAAAGGTACGGTCAAATTTGCGTGTTTTTCTTTTATTATATAGGATATATATATGTGTATATATATATATATATGTATACACACACACACACACACACACACACACACACACACATATACACAGACACACTAGAGACCCGGTGCATGAAATTCAAGCACATTAAAGGGGGATTAATTAGAGGAAATAATTTAATATTGCTATTTGCCCTTTCTTTATAATAGAAGTGTCAGAGATGAAAGAAAATTAGTAAAATGTATATGAAAACCTTCCTCCTACCAGAGTCTGGGGCACACCACAGGACCCAGAGTCAAGTCCCCGCTCACCCACATGCACCTCAAAATTGCATGAGACCCAGACCCAGCCTGTCCTCTCTCCCCCATTGGGCTACATCCAGACCCAGCCAGACCCACCCTTGTCAAGCCCTGTGGGCAGGGAGTGTAGCCTCAGTTCCCCTGGCCTGTGCCAAGATGGGGGCGTGGCCTAGGTCCCCCAGCCCAGACTGAGGTGTGGGGGTGTGTTTTAAAGTCCTCCATCAATCCTCGCCACAAGGAGGACACGGCCTGGGATGCCCTATTAATTCCCCTTGGGCAGGAGGCATGGCCTGAGTTCCAATAACCCAGCACTGGGGGTGCACCTTGAGATCACCCATCAAGCCCCACTGGGTGGGGAGCATGACCTGAGGTTACCTGTCAAGCCCTGCCAGGCAGGGAGGCATAGCATTAGGTCCCCTGGCCTGGTGATGGGGCAGGGTGTGTGGCCTGAGGTCGCTCAGCCTCATGCCAGGGTCGGGGGGAGCAGCCTGAGGTGCCCTAGTCCAGCACCAGAATGGGAAGTGCACCTTGAGGTTTCTTGTCAAGCCTCATTGGGCAGGGGGTGTGGCTTCAGGTTCTCTGGCCTGGCAACCCCCGACCTGGTGTCCCCGTCAAGCCCTGCCATATGGTTGGTATGGCCTGAAGACCCCCAGCCTGGTGCCAAGGCAGTAGGCATGGCCTGAGGTCCCTCAGCCTGATGCCAGGGTTGGGAGCACAGCCTAGGATCCCCTGTCAAGCCCTGCTGGGTGGGGGGGCATGGCCTGCGGTCCCATGTTAAGCCCCACAGGGGCAGGGGAGGGTGTAGCCTCAGGTCCCTGCTGATTGCTCCTTCAGGCTCCTTAAGAGAACTTGGCCTCAGCTGTGGGTGCAGCCATCTTTGTGTCAGAGTGATGGTCAATCTTTATTAAATAGGATAGATAATTAAATATTATAATATATAATGTATAATTATTATAATATATACTTAATTCTGGTAAATGCCCTGCATGTTATATTATTACAGTTTTATTGATGAGGAAACCAAGGCTCAGAAAACTATGATGCTTAATTTTAAATACCTCATAGGTTGAAGGAGCTAAGACTGAATCACAGTCTTCCTGACTCTGCATTAAGAGCCATTGCCTAGTATCCTGGCTCTGAATCTTTACTAATTTTGGTCAGATTAAGACAGTTTTTGAAACTTTCACAATGTATACATTTATTTTGTCTATTATAGCAACTATATTCAAGCATATTCTCACAATAGATAGTAAATATAGATGATAGACGATATAGGAGAAAGTAGATGACCTAACAGTAAAGGCCATGGTTGAGAAAAATAAATTCCAAATGCAGGTTTGGAATCTAACCCTCTCAAAGTAGTAACTTTGATAGTCAGTGACATTTTTTGAACTCCAGTTTCTTATCTATAAAATAGAGGTGGGGGGAGGAATCTTAATTACCAACTAAACATGTGTGGAAGGTAAGGTGGGGAGGATATGGTAAAAATTATTAAAAATAATGGTTATGAGCAATCTTATAAGCTATAAATAAATAATAATAAAGCAATATTTATTAAAAAAAATTAAATCCACTAAAACTGAGATAGTATGTCATTATATCATGTACAAGTATATGTGTATGTATTTTATATATGCACACAATTATATACTATATAACATACATACATATATAATATGTATGTATGTGTGTATAAACACACACACACACACACACACTAGAGACCTGGTGCACAGAATTTGTGCATGGAGGGAGGGGGGCCTGGTCCCTCAGCCCAGCCTGTACCCTATCCAATCTGGGACCCCTTGGGAGATGTCTGACTGTCTGACAATTCAGGACTACCTTCTCCCAAATACTCAAATGTCTGCCTTCCTGATTGCCCCTAACCGCTTCTGCCTAACAGTCTGATCACCCCCTAACCATCCCCTGCAAGCCTGATTGATGTCTAATTGCTCCCCTGCCAGCCTGTTTGCCCCTAATTGCCATCCCCTGAAGGCTTGGTCACCCCTAACTGCCCTCCCTTGCAAGCCTGGTTCCCCCCAACTGCTCTCCCCTACTGGCCTGAGCCCACCACAACTGCCCTTCCTGCAGGCCCAGTCACCCACAACTTTCCTCCTCTGCTGGCCTGGTCACCCCTAACTGCCCTCCCCTGCAGACTTGATTGCCCCTAACTGCCCTTTCTTGCAGGCCTGGTCCCTCCCAACAGCCCTCCCCTGCTGGCCTGATGGCCCACAACTGCCCTCCCTAGCAAGCCTGGAACCCTTCAAAGGCCCTCCCCTGCTGGCCATCTTGTGGTGGCCATCTTGTGTCCACATGGGGGCAGGATCTTTGACCACATGGGGGCAGCCCTCTTGTGTGTTGGAGTGATGGTCAACCTGCATATTGCTTGTTTATTAGATAAGATAGATATAGATAGATATAGATATAGATAAGATATAGATATAGATATATAGATATAGATATAGATATAGATATAGATAGATATAGATATATATACACAAACACAGAGCAACTGAGACATAATATATTATAGTAAATATATAATATTCTGGAGTGGTAATAGGTTGCCCTTTATACTTTTTACTCTTTGAGGTTCAGTATCCTTAAAGGCATAATGAAAATTATAATATACTTCAGAGAGAGATGGCTATAAGGATTAAATCCACAAAGGCAATTGAAAGTGTCTAGCAAAATTTCAAGCATCATTATGGTCTGAACAAATATTAGCATAATTAGAATCCAAATCCATCAACACTATCACTGTTTTCTCAGATACCAATCAGTTCTCCAATTATCTAGCAGAAATCAGGTGTCCAACAATTCAACTCAATTCTGAGATTACCTAGTGGAGTTAGCATCAGATCCCACAAATTAAAGGGCTCAGCTGCACAAGCCTACCCCTATTTCTAATTAGAAATTGATGCCAGGCATAAGTCCTGGGCCACCTGTGCTTTTTCACTAACTGGTTTTAAATCAGGGATTCCCAGGCTCCCTTTCTCAGGTTTGATAATTTGCTAGAACAACTCATAGAACTCAAGAAAACACTTTACTGGTTTATGATGAAGGTTACAGTTCAGGAACAGCCAAATGGAAAAGATGCACAAGGCAAGATATTGGGTGGCATGAGAGCTCCTATGCTCTATTCAGGCACATCACCTTTCCAGCACCTCCATGAGTTCCGCAACCTGGATGCACTTTTAAACATTCTTTTTTAATTGTATAATCCAATTTCTAAACCCTCACTCTATCTGCTTGGAGGATGGAGCTGAGAGTTCCTACTCTCTATTGACCAGCCTCTAATCTGAGGCTGTGTAAGGGCCGCATCCTGTTACCTCATTAGTATAAGCTCCAGTGTGCTCCAAAGGGTGTCTATATAAGTAACAAAATACTCCTATCTCTCAGGTAATTTCAAATTTTAGTTGCTCTGTGCCCTGAACCAAGGACAAAGACCAAATATATATTTTATTATACCACATTATTTATCATAATATTTATTGGTTTCTTATATATAGGATTTGTCTCTCTGGAACAGGTCATTTGGCAAATAAATTCTGAAGGTGGTAAAGGACATGGAAAGGCAGCTGTGGACCAAGGAAATGATCTTAGCCTTTTATATATATATTACAAAATTAAATATATGTTTGGATATCTGGAGGCCTTGTATGTTTAGTGAGAATCAGTGGTGCTGCTATTAAAGTGTAAAGGTAACTGAGGTTTTCATATTTAGCAAATTGCACTTTCCAGACTACTACACAGAGTGCTGGAGTGAACATTTTTCAAATAGACCCACATTATCAGTCCTCAGTGGTATGGAATTCCAGGATTCTAGGTTAGCACTTTGACTGCTTTGAACAAGCTTCTCCTGTGTGTTTTCCTTTACAATCTTCTCAATTCCCAGTAGAAATTCTCCCGCTGGCCCAGTTAGGGTCAAGCATTCACTCCTTAAACCAATCAACTATGGCCTAAAAAGTGATGATAAATTTGTTATCCTTATATATTAAGGGCCCAGTGATCATGGAGAACAGAAAATATGTAAGTCAGGCAAATACTACATGCGCTAGTGAAGATAACTTCTAAAAAATTATTTGAAGAAATTAATTTTATTAGAAATTATTATTTTGGAAATTAATGACAGGATATGATTTTAAATTACCTGTGCTTTATAAATATGTGTGTATGTATGTGTGTGTGTTTGCATGCTCATGCATGCATGTGATCACAGATATGTATAAGTATGTTTCTGTTATTGGTAGGGAGCTCCTCTCATGGCCACCAATTGCTGGTAGATGTGGGCTTCTTGTGATATTATGAGAAATAATTTTCTAAGACTCACATCTGGGTGGATCAGATACTGTAGCAAGCTATAGTTCTATGGAATTACACCCCTGAGTTTCCAACTTCCCATTTCCCTTCATCCTACAAAGGAGGAAGTCCTATTTTGTTTGTTTCAGTAGAACCAAGATCAAAACCAGTGCCCAGAGTTTCGGTTCCATGTTGGGGCACAGTCTAATCCAGCATCAAGCTAGCTTAGTTTTTGTTCCCAATTACAGTCCATCAATATACTGCATGTGGGGTCTGCATGTCCACATGGCTGTGGAGGAAATACAGGCAAACAAAGAAAGAACCAGAGAGCCAAGAGAGTGAACTCCTTTGTTTGGAGCCATTTGTATCCCCAAGTTTTCATGGGCTTGTATTGGACCTGCCCCCTCCAGCCAATGATCTCTGTTCCCAGGTTCCATTGACAGGCACCTTCCCTATATCACCCTGACTTTACTGTGCATGCATCCATTTCCCCTTTGTCCAGCCCATTCCCCCAGTAACCACAGGAATGGACCTGTAGTTTTCTGGGAAGTATGAAGTCACAGATTCCTGGTAAAGCTACCCAAATGACATGCCTATAACCTTCCTTTTACTCCTCTCCTGTTATTCATAACTAGATAACTACAATGGTTGCATTTCCATAAGTATAAAATATATCAACCTAAAATAAAAGACCTAAATGAAAGGCAACGAGATTTATGTGAGACCTAAATGGAAGCAAACAAGAAGCACTGATTCAGACAGAAACCAAATAGTGTTTCTATTAAGAGATAGAGACAAGAGGTGAATATGAGAATGGAAAGGGGAATAATTTATGACTAGAAGGAAGAAATTTCTATGGGCATTAATGAGCAAAGAAAGAAATTTACATAAATGCAGATAAGCTAAGGGGGCGATGCTAATTATAAAGTATGTCTATTTTTAGTTAGGTAAAAATTATGTCTGCTTTCCTATTGGCTTTGCAAACAGTTGTTCAAAACACAATGCTAGTTAAGGCTCAGTCAAAATTGAATTGTCCAATTTTAACATTTGGAAGGCTTGAAGAGTAAGACCTACAAAGCAGTTCCTTTGGGATGGCAGCTCTGACTTCATTTCGACTGGATATATATCCATACTAATAAAAGGGAGCCTGGGAGACCTCCGGGCATCCTTCCAGACAAAGCCATGGTGGCAGGGCCAAGCAGAGGTAATTAGGGGGGATCAGACCAGGAGAGGAGGGCAGTTGGGGATGATGATCAGTCTGGAAGAGGGGGAGGCAGTTGGGGGCGAGCAGGCTGACAGGCAGGTAAGCAGTTAGGAGCCAGCAGACCTGGATTGTGAGAGGGATGTCCAACTGCCGGTTTAGGCCCGATCCCACAGAAGTATGTAGCCTGGGCTAAGGATTATGCACCAGGCCACTAGTGTGTGTGTGTGTGTGTGTGTGTGTGTGTGTGTGTGTGTGTGTGTGTGTGTGTATGTATATATGTATATATATAATCATATATAGAATATATGTAATATTCTAGAAATATAGGCTATAAGTAAATCTGAGCATGACTATCTTGATTGATGTCTGTGTTATTTCCTCAGAGAGAGTTTCCCTTTGTCTGGAATTAATGAGAATAGAATGTACTTTGGTGGATGATGAGTTTCCAAAGATAGCTTTTATGCCACTTGGTCATTTGGACACCCTACCTGGGTCCAGTTGGACTTATTACTGTTCATTCATACATCTGAAAATCTCTTGACAATTCTCCTTCATACTAAATGGAGTCAGCACTTTCAAATGGATCTCATTAGACTTCTTATAAAACCACTACACTAGAAAGAGTTTTCATCCCAGAAGGGTTTCAGAGTTTGAATTTATCAAGCCTCTCTACGGTTCTATTTCTGATTAGCAATTTGTTCTCCTAAGAGCTTTAAAGATATACTTTTATATCTCTGTAATTTCATCCTTTTCCCTTTTTTCCTTTATTGGAACATTCAAATGTATTTTGCTTTTATCTTGGATCTGTCACTCAGCATATGTCAACTTCAAGATTGCTGGACTATAGCAATGACTATCAGTGATGTTTCAGGGGGGGAAAGAGAAAAAAAAGGAGTACATGAATCAGATCTTAAAGATGCTGCTTTGATATATAGCATCCTAGTTGTTATTCTAAGTTATGTTCCTCAAAAAATCAAATGCCAACCTGTACTGTTGTCTGGGAGAAGTAAAGACATTTCCTTTTATTATGTTATCAAATGCCATGTCTAATCTAACCCTATCATCTTTTCCTTTTAATGCTCCAAAAGCTTTTATTTAAGGCTCTTTTCTTTCTGATAGCTTCCTCACTAAGCTTCACATCCTCAGCCCCATATCACTTCTGTGAATGCTTCCTAACAACCTCTGCTTTCTGTCTAATGTAGCCACTCTTACTCTCTGGAAAAACCTTGATCAATGTCCTTTCCACCTTTCTTTGAAGGTTATGATCATAAATTTAGATCCCAACTTGACTACAAGCCCTCTATAGGCAGAGTCTACAACTTATCTGCGCCAGAGTCTAGCTCATGTATAAATAGTTCAGATTAGTGGTCCACAGATGTTTACCTGCTAAATCAGTAGATGATAGAAAGATGGGCAGATGGATGCATGAATAACTGTGTTGCTTTCTGTAAGTATATGGGATGATGCTTACACCTAGTAGGTATTTAGTAAACGTTTGAGTTAAATTGATATTCCAAATGTGAGGCAAAGTGAGTTATATGGAGAAGTATATAAGCTTGTACAAATATCATTAAGAGATTTACAAAGTAGAATTTGGGAGCTAGACATATTTTAGAAATTAAGTAAAAATTGGAGAATTTTGGGTTACCTATTTACATTCTTTCATCAGAGAAGGAATTGAACTTTGACTCACATAGAGTAATATCTAGCCTTCCTAAAACTGCAGACAAGGTGACAGAAAATAGCATTTTTTTTATTCAGTGGTCACTTTTAAAGAAAGACTAAAAATTGTTATGTTATCTTAAAGTTAAAAAGCAAAAGTTAAAGAAATATGTGTTATTTAAAATAAAAGAATTGCAATCCTGGGGCATAGATTCAGGCAGAAATCCAAATTCTATCCTGATTATGGGATGGACGTATGAGGTTTTTATGAGAAATCAATGGGAAATAGCTCCATCAATGAAATGAATTTCTATTGGTGCTAATAAGCAAAGTTATTACTTAGCTGCCCATAGCTCCATATTCTAAAGACTATCTTTACTTGTCAGATCTCATAGTCAGAATGTGCATGTGTTCTTTTTAGCTTCATAAAAAAATTGTTTATAAAACATTGTTGATTTGGCTCAGTCCAAACCTTATTTTGTTCAGTTCAAACATTCCAAAAGCTCAAGGAGTTCCTCTAGAATGGCTGTCCTAATTCCATTTTTAAATGGCTTCAGTTAATCCAATATTTTTTTCTATTTACCTCTTCTGACTATAATCTCTCTTTGAAAGCCTTATGCTGATCGGTTATTAAAAATATCATTGTTCCTCCATTACTGCGAAAGCTAATCTCTGGTATGCCATGCCTCCGTCAGTCCTTTGTAGCCAGGAAGATTCATCCCAGTATGTCATGCGCCACATAGGTTGGAAAATGGTTTCTTTAGGTCACATTTGAGCAGTAAGAGCACCAGAGTCTAAAGGCTTCACCACCATGTACCTTTAGGGACAAATGTCTTCTGTAATTACTTGAGGTTTCTCAGATGAAGCCTCGTAAACCTTAGTGATCGATTATCTCCAAGCTCTGAGTGACCATTTTCTGATTGGTGTCTTTTATGACATAGAACTGTGAGAAACAGATGAAGTTTCATAGCAACAAAATTTCTACAATAACAAACAAAAGGCTAACTCCAATTTGAAGACTAGCCCTGAGCCAGGGGATAATGTGTGATAGTAGCCAGATTAAAAAAAAATCACAGCTGGATATGTCAGTGGACATTGCATTTAACCATTTGGCATGTGCCTACATTTTATCTAGCTCTGTCTCTATTTTACCAGAGGTAGACCTATGCTGCAAGCAATCTGGTATTTAATAAGAGGCTTTTCCATGAAACCAAAAGGAAATAAAGGTTAAGTTTAGAAACCAATTTTTTAACCTAGAGGCAGCCAGTCAAGGAGATGCTAGAGGAGAAGCAACTTTTGCAGTTTAGAATGTCTCTGATGATGTCATCAGTTGTTTAGGTAAGCTTTCATTGAGTGCCTTACACAGTGTCAGGCACAAAGATTTTGTAAGCATGAGTTATTGTAGTTATTTCTCTGAAATTTGTATCAAGTCATTTATAGTCAGTTTGCAAGGCTTTAGGGGGAAAAGCAGGGTTTTTTTGTTGTTTTTTGGGTGTTTTTTTTAATAGTTCTCAATTAATTCAAGTCAAAGGTAAAAGACAAATTGTACTAAATTGTATACTTTAGTGAGTGGTAGCCAAATAATTTAGGAAACTAGGAGAATTTAGGATTCAGTCTAGTTTACAGGTAGAAAACAAAACCTAAATACAACAAAACTAATAATATTCATAAGTATTATAGTTTCTATTGAAACATAGTTTCTCTCTCTATGATCATTCCTACTTATACCAAAAATATTTTGTAAACAAATTAGTTTTACTATTATTAGGTCTAGTTTCCATAAACTTGGCCTGATAATATATATAACTACAGAAAGTATGACAATTGATGATACAGCCTCTTTTAAATCTGCTTTACTAGAACTTTTCATTAGGAATCTCCAGATTAAATTTTTATAGGCTAAAAGTTAAAACCAAATACTTGCCGTCTGACTTTGCCTATAGTATTTTTAGATTTGGGTTAATTCCTCCCTTCTTAAAGACTATAAGGCTAAGGCTGCTGGAAACCCTATAAGCAAGGTGCTAGGCAGATTTTTTTTCCTAAGAAGGCTTTATTCACTTTCATAAATCAATCTTAGCTTTTAAAAATTGTGTGAAGACATTTGAGTCTATGTATGTCTCTCTTATACGTGACATTCCAATCAAAGCCTTGGTAATATAGTCCCTGTTTCTACTTTGTCCTGTTAGAAGAAGAACATATTCATATTGAATTTATATAAATAAGTATAAAACTATTAAAACGGGAGTACTCAATTACTAAGTTTCCAAATTTTGGAGATTTCAGATATGGAAAATAACATAAATGTTTCACTTCTGCTCACAAATGTATATTTTCTAAAGTGCTGTAATTCATAGGTAACTTAAGACAAAAAGAGAAAAAGTTGTCCTAAATTTGAAGAAACAAACCATAAAAAATTAGCAATTTTTAAATGAAAAGTCATAAAATTTGTAATAGTTTTTATTTGTTATATTCAACCCCAAGTAATTAATTTTTGTTGATCTTGATATTTTGTATGAGTTTTTCTCACAGTTTTTAAATTCTTACCTAGTTCAATGGTGTGATCTGAAAGGTATTAGATACCTTTTCTATAGTACTTTCCATGAATTTCTTTGAAGTTGAACCCCATTTGTAAAATCAACAATGTAAAGCAATAATTGTGTATAAATAACAGAGACTTAAAATGGCATGGTTAAAAATATGATTCATTGTAAGGCAGTTAACACAGAAGTTTTCTTATTTCCAGGACACACAGAATTTTAAGATTACAACTAGAATTACAAGTGAAAATATTATACCAGAGCACTTTAAATTTTTTTCTAGAAAATTTAAATAATTTCTAGAACATTTATATATATCATCATTATTATTTATTAGAGTCTCAATGGCTGAAATTTGTGCATGGGTAGGGTCCCTAGTGGCTTCTGCTGCCAGCCAGGGCCTGCCTTCATTCCACGCTGCCCCTGGTGGTCAGTGCACATCACAGCAAGTGATCAAACTCGGTTTTGTTGAACTCCTAAGGGCACACTTTGCATATTAGGCTTTTATATATATACTAGAAGCCTGATACATGAAATTAGTGTGCAGAATGCAGGGGATGTCCCTTAGGCCAGGCTGCACCCTCTCTGATCTGGGACCCCTTGAGGTATGTCTGTCTGCCTGTCTAGGCTCAATCCTGGTAGGATCAGGCCTAAACAGGCAATCGAACATCCTTCTCACAATCCAGGACTGCTGGCTCCAAACTGCTCACCTGCTTGCCTCCCTGATTGCCCCTAACCGCTTCTAACTGCCAGCCTGATCACCTGCTAACCACTACCCTGCCAGCCTAATTGGTGTTTAACTGCTTCCCTACCAGCCTATTTGCCCCCAACTTCCCTTCTCTGCCAGCCTGGTCACCCCTAACTGCCTTCCCCTGCAGGATTGATCACCCCCAACTGCCCTTTCTTGCAGGTCTGGTCCCCCCAACTGCCTTCCCCTGCTGGCCTGATCGCGCACAACTGCCCTCCCTTGCAGAGCCTGGAACCTCCAATGGCCCTCCCCTGCTGGCCATCTTGTGGTAGTCATCTTGTGTCCACATGGGGGCAGGATCCTTGACCACATGGAGGCAGCCCTCTTGTGTGTTGGAGTGATGGTCAAACTGCAAATTTCTCTTTTCTTAGATAGGATAGAGGCCTGATGCATGGGTCGGGGCCTGCTGGTTTGCCCTGAAGAGTGTCCCAGATCAGGGTGGGGGCTCCATTGGGTTGAGGGACAACCTGAGCAAGGGGCCTGTGGAGGTTTGCAGCCTGGCTATGCCCCCCAGCGACCCAAATGGAGGCCCTGGGATCTGGGATTAATCTATGTCTACAATTGAAACTTTGTAGCCTGGAGCGCAGCCAAGCATTCTGCTGGCTCCCAGGCGGCAGCCATTTCTGCTTGAAACATTGTAGACTAGAGTGGAGGCCTAGGCCAGCAATGGCAGGCTGAAAGCTTGACTTCCTCAGTTGCCAGGAAAACCCATCTGCTGTTCTCACTAGCTCATTGAGTGCCTTACATAGTGTCAGGCACAAAGATTTTATAAGCATGCCACCATTTCTGTATCTTTTATAATTGAAATTGTGTAACATTGAGTGGAGGCCTAGGGAGGCAGAAAGCTTGACTTCCTATGTTTCCAGGGAAACCCAAGCCTTCCTCTTGCTCTCAGTGGCTCCAGCCATCTTGGTTGGGGTTTATTTGCATAATTTGCCCCTGATTGGCTGATGGGCATGGCTGTGGGCGTGGCTTGTGGGTGTGGCAAAGGTAAGGTCAAATTTGCATATTACTCTTTTATTAGATAGGTGTAGGGGCCTGGTGCACGAAATTTGTGCACTGGGGGTGGGTGGTCCCTCAACCCAACCTGCCCCCTCTCACATACTGGCAGCCCTCAGTATGATATCCAACTGATGGCTCACCCCCAGCCTGCCCAAGGCCTAAAGCCTCTGATGAGGCTTTAGGCCTTGGGCACCCAGCCATCACCCTGCTCAACTCTGCCTCGGCTGCCTGTGACCACCCGGCTCCAGGGGCCGGGTGCTCCCTGCTGCCGCAACCACTGCTGCTGCTGTTGCCACTTCCCCTCATAGCACCTGAGGGCTGGGTGCTCACTGCCATCACCACCCCTGTCGCTCACGCCACTTGGTCCTGCCCCTGCTCCTGATTGGCTGGTAGCATAGCCAAATCAGGAACGAAGGTATATTCAAATTTGCATGTTTCTCTTTTATTATATAGGATAGATAGATTATTTGAAAATGCTTCCAATGTAACTTTAGCATGTGAAATAGGCCTAATTAATTTAATTTCCTAGCCACCCTCTCATTTATAAGGAAAGAAAATAGCTTTTGAAATATATCAGGAATCCTCTGAAATTTTTCAAAATTAGTTCTTTTAGATTTAATTTAGGGGAATTTTGTCAGAAATATCAAAGAGGTTTTAAACACTTGGCCAAATAGGATCATAGGTCTCTGCAAAATTATATTTAGTTACCCATTTAACCATAGTGACAAATATTTCACAGGTAAATACAAAAGGTTAAACAGTTGTTAGAAAATTTAGCTCTTTTAATATTAAAAAGACTCAGTTTACTTAGGTAATGGAAGACATGATGAAGGGTACAAGAAATCATTTTATTAAAACACAAAATCTTTGCTTTTGTTTTATAATCTCTTATTAAAATCATACCAATAGTACAGAAAAAATGTTGTGCTTTTAGAAGATAAAAGAATTTAAAGTTTTAGTTTTTTAAAATGCACCATTGATAAAAATAAATAAAAAGCTTGTGGTAAATTTATTTAACCTTATTCAATTTGATCACATATAAATTTATTTCTCAAGATTTCTCTTAACAGCCCTCTACAATTTCCTATGTTCATTTTAGTGTGACTTTTGTTGTCTTAGCCATCAGCAATACCCAACTTTAAGACAGAATTATTTTATTTCTCTCAAAAATAAATCTTGATAGCTTATACCTTCTTTTACAAAAATATATATTAACTTCCTTCCATGTTAATTAAAATTTTTAACCCTAAGAAAATTTGATTTCTAGTAACAATTGAGAAATTATTATTGTCATCTCAGTATTCTATAGATTGCCAAATCTATGAATACATATCATAATCTCTAGAAACATATGCTTTCAAAACAAAACAGAATATATTTTTTATTAACAGATCCAAATTTATTTATTTATTTTTTTGTTTCTCTGTTTGCCAAAAGTAAGCAAACTTAGACTTATTTAACAATTAATGTTTCAGTGTTTGATCTTACTTGGAACTTATCTGCATATGCAAAAAAATTAACATTTAATTCAACTTAGCAAAACTCTATAGTTTTAGTTGCCAAAAGACTTTGAGAAATTACTTTTAAATAATATAGTATAATGCACAATTATTGCTAAAAAGTTTTATTCTATTTATATTTATTTAATTTTTTGGTTCTTAACAATTATGGTTAGAGTATCATGGAAAATTTTATGAGACATTAGACAAAGTCAGTTATTATTTCAGGGTTTTTTTTTCTGCTGATAAATTTTGTAACAGAGATAACATAAACTGATTTCAGTAAACCCAAGTAAAAAATATATTAAAGTTGATAATACTCTAAAGGCTTGCTTTTGTTTTAATCCTCACCCAATGATATATTTTTGTTGATTTTAGAAAAAGAGGAAGGGAAAGAGAGAGAGAAAAACCTATATGAGAGAGAAACATCAATCTGTTGCCTCCATCCTAGATATGTGCCGGACCAGGAATCTAATCTGCAATTTTGATCTATGGGACAACTGAGAAACCCAGCCAGGGCAATGCTTGCTTTTTTTAAAATTAAAGCAACTTTAATACCAATAATTTTCTAGGACCTAAAAAAAATATTTGGGTTAATTTATATTATTCTTTAAATTTTTATAAGTACTTAATTCCTTTAAGCAAATTAAGCAGATGTGTTTACAAACCAATTTTAGTACTATCTTCTGAAGGTAAACATACATACAAATATACAGACAGACCAATCCAGAAACATTTTATTTTAAAATTTCAGCCAAAGACAGGTACAATGATGCAAAACTCACTGTTTCTAAATCATAGTTACACTTATTTGTTCAGATGTCTAAGGCTTTTATGAACTTATGGAAATGACTTTAAGATTTGTATTTGCTCTTGATAATTTTAAGGATACTAGTAGTGGGAAGAGGGACTAGATTTAGACAAGAGAGCTTATTCATCCTGTTTTCCTTTTTATAAAAATCTCTCCTTTCCCATTTCCCCCTTTGGTTTCAGTTTCCTGTGATTAAATTAACCTGGGTTCCATCTAAGAGTTATTTTGCATTTACATTCCAGCTTTTGAAGAGATTTACCAGGCAAAGTTTTCACTGATCTACTTTCTGATTATTCATAGAAAAGCCTGGGAAATAGCTGAACAGGCCTACAAATTCCTATCAGACATTAAATATCAGCTTTCAATTCTGCCTAATTTGTGATCATAGAGTTATTAAATTTTTTTAAATATCTTGTCATGTTTTAAGTGGGGCAAACTGTAAAACATTCTGAAGCCTTATTGACACTATTGCTTTTAAATGTCTGTGTTTAGGTTAGCTAGTATTCAAATGGCCAAATTTTGTTTGTTTGTTTTTTATTATTGTTATAGAGCTGGTTTTGACTTTCAGACGCTGCTGCATACCTATTAAAGAACAAATTCTGTTGTTTTCAAGGGGTTTGGAATCCTTTTTTTTAAGGGGGGCCTCTTAAGATGGATTTACCTAAAACAAAGGTTTCCCAGAATGGCCATTGGAGTTTTGAATTATTTAAGCTAAGTTGTTCAATAAATAAAATTATATAAAAAGAAGGAATGAATTTCTTTTGGTGCTTATATTCTAAAGAATATTGATCCTCATAGTCAGGGTGTATGCTTTCCTCTTAGCTTTACAAATGGTTGTTTGTAAAACAATGTTGTTGTTGTTTTAATATATTTTTATTGATTTCAAAGAGGAAGGGAAAGGGAGAAGGAGAGGGAGAGAAATATCAATGATGAGAGAGAATCACTGATTGGCTGCCTCCTACATGCCCCACACTTGGAATCAAGCATGCACACTGGTCAAATGCCCTGACCTGGAATTGAACTGCAACCTCCTGGTTCATAGGTCGGTGCTCGACCATTGAACCATGCCAGCCAGGCTGTAAAACAGTGTTGATATGACTCAGTCCAAATGTCATTTTGCCCATCTCAAACATTCTGAATTTACAAAGGGTACAACACACAATGCAGTTTTTCCGGAATGGCTTCCCTGACTCCATTTTAGAATGTATTCACTTAGGACAACTTTGTACATTTGGGTCATATTTGATCTATTAACTAATAGTTTTTTTCTCTAACTTTCTTATAGTGGATTTGGAGTCAGAATGACTTACAAAGAAGTTTCTGACTCTACTATAATTAACTGTATGATTAAAACTGTATTGCATGCAAACATTGAATAAACAAATGCTTAGAGTGCCTGCTATGTGGCAGATAATATTTCAACTCCCAGGTACTCAAAATCACCCAATGAAATATACATTTTTTTCCACGTTACTGATTTAACTGGCTACCCTGGATCATAGAGTGGTAGAAAACTTTTACCAGATCACATATTAGTTTTCTATTTCTACTATAACAAATTGCCACAAACTTGGTGGCTCAAAACTATACAAATTTACAGTTGACATACAATATTACATTAGTTGTAGGTGTACAACCCAGTGATTAGACATTATGTAACTTACTAAATGATCATCCAAATAAAGCTCATCCCCACCTGACACCATCTACAGTTATCAGAATACTAGAGGCCCAGTGCACAAAACTTGTGCCCCTGCAGTGGGGGGAGTCTCCTTCAGCCTAGCCTGCACCCTCTCCAATCTGGAACCCTTCAAGGGATGTTCAGCTGTCTGTTTAGACCTGATCCTGGTGGGATTGGACCTAAACGGGCAATTGGACATCCCTCTCACAATCCAGGATTGATGGCTCCCAACTTCTGGCCTGTCTGCCTTCCTGATTGCCCCTAACCACTCCCCTGCCAGCCTGAATGTTGCCTAATTGCTCCCCTGCCAGCCTGTTTGCCCCTAACTGCCCTCCCCTGCAGGTATGGTAACCCCTAACTTCCCTCCTCTGCAGGCCTGGTTTCCCCCAACTGCTCTCCCCTGCAGGCCTGGGTCCCCTCCAACAGCCCTTTCCTGCAGGCCTGGTCACCCCCAATTTCCCTCTTTTGCCGGCCTAGTCACCCCTTACTGCCCTCCCATGCAGGCTTGATAGCCCCCAACTTCCCTCCCTTTCAGGCTTGGTTTCTCCCAACTACACTCCCCTGCTGGCCATCTTGTGTCCACATGAGGGCAGGATCTTTGACCACATGGGGGCAGCCATCTTGTGTGTTGGAGTTATGGTCAATCTTTATATTACTCTTTATTAGATAGGATAGAGGCCTGGTAAATAGGTGGGGGCTGGCTGGTTTTCCCTGAAGGGTGTCCCGGACCAGGGTAGGGATTCCCTTGGGGTGTGGAGCAGCCTGGGTGAGGGGCCTGTGGTGGTTTGCAGGCCAGCCACACACCCCAGCAACCCAAGCAGAGGCCCTGGTATCTGAGATTTATTTATCTTCTATAATTGAAATTTTGTAGCCTGGTGCAGAGCCAAGCCTTCTGCTTGCTCCATGGCTGCAGTCATTTCTGTTGGGTTTTATTTATCTTCTGTAATTGAAACTTTGTAGCCTTAAGCAGAGGCCTGGGCTGCCAGGGCAGGTGGAAAGCTTGGCTTCCTCCATCTCCAGTGCAACTCAAGCTTCCTGTTCTCTCCAGCTTTGTGGCTGCTGACATTTTTATTTATCTTTTATCATTGAAACTTTGTAGCATTGAGTAGAGGCCTGAGCCAGCAAGGAAAGTCAGAAAGCTTGGCTTCTCCTATTGCCAGGGAAACCCAAGCCTCTCTACTGCTCTCTGTGGCCGCAGCTGTCTTATTTGGGTTTATTTGCATATTAGCTCCTAATTGGCTGGTGGGCATGGCTTGTGGGTATGGCAGAGGTACAGTCAATTTGCATATTACTATTTTATTGTATAGGATTATTGACTCTATTCTCGGGGCTGTCCTTTACATCCCTATGACTGTTCTGTGACAACTAGTTTGTACTTCCTTATTCCCCCACCTTTAATTCAAAAATTTAAAAAAATTGATTTAAATAAACAGTTTGTAAAAACCTACATAAATGTATTATCTTACAATACTGGAGGCAAGAAGGCTGCCAGTTTGTTTGTTTGTTTGTTTGTTTGTTTGTTTGTTTTTTCTGTAGGCTACATCAAGGTGCCAGCAGGACTAGTTTTACCTGGACACTGAAAAGGAGAATCTGTTGCCTTGACTTTTCAATCTTCTGGAGTTTGATTGCATGCATTAGCTCATGACCCCTTCCTTGCATCCCTCCAGTCTTTTGATTTCAATATTGCATCTCCTACCTCCTCTTCTGTATTCATCTCTATCTGTTTCCTTCTGAAAAAGACACAGAAGAATATATTTAGGCCCTTTTCAGATAATGTCCCTAACTCAAGATCCTTGAACCTAATTGCATCTGTAAAGTCACTTTTGCCATATAAGGTAATACTCACAGGTTCTAAAGATTTAGATGTGGGTATATTTGGGAGCTACTATTTAGCCTACTAAAGTTACTTCTAAGTGCTGGATCTAGGTTTCAATTCCAGGAATTTTGGTGAGGTGGATATTTGGTCATATCACTAGTGGGCCATGGTAGCTCTCAGGTAACAGAACAGATTCTCAGAAAGCAAGAACTTTAAGAAAGAAGAACCTACTCAATAGAGCCTAATAAAGTGAAGTAAAATGCCTCATGAGTCCCAAGATAAGGATGAAACAGAACCTCAGAAAAAGCCCAGGCAATTATGAGAAACTCCTAGAACACACATTTCTGGGTCTGTGTAGGTGTCTTACTCATCTTTTCTCTCTGTAGCTCACCTCTCTCTGCTTACTGTGGTCCACAAGGCAGGGCACTATCACAGCTCAGTTTTACAAGTTTTAAGTTCTATCCACAGTACAAAACACAAATGTGTCCTTTTTCTCTCTCTTGTAAGTGACCACTGGACCCCCTAGTAATAGTAGGGGCAAAGCAGACAAAACAACTATTATCAAAACAACTATTATGCCTCATGAGGCATTTTACTTCACTTTATTAGGCTCTATTGAGTAGGTTCTTCTTTCTTAAAGTTCTTGCTTTCTGAGAATCTGTTCTGTTATCTGAGAGCTACCATGGCCCACTAGTGATATGACCAAATATCCACCTCATGCACTTAGCCAGAATAGCAGAATAGCACTTATTCAAGTTCAAAGATATCCCCAAACATTCTGAGTATTAAACAAATCAGGATGTTTTTAGAATTCATAATATGCATACTCCATAACAATGAGGCTTAATGTACAAATTACCTAGAACTATATTAAGCAAAAAGAAAGAGCATCAGATCCTGTAGAAAATGTATAAATCCTGGAATAAGTCAGACTTTGAATCTTACCTCCCTCACTTTTTACCTGTATATTTTGCTTTTTGCTCCTCAATTTTAAAGTACTAACTGCTTTATAAGGATATTCAAAGCACTTTGTTAATATATGTAGAGTCTGACACATAGTAAGAACTCAACCATAATCCTCTTATTATTCCTTTTTCTTCTGCCTTAATCGCTTTTTACTTGGACTCTATACTCATACTACTGTGAATAGCAGACCATATTAACAAGATACCACCAATCCAACTACTCTTGGCTGACCCACAGTTACCCTTCACATGTGTTACTCAGAAAACAAGTTGAACAAACATCAAATGCTTCATGCAAATCCTTTCATTGTCCATATGTTCTAAAAGCCTTTGGCCCAATTCCTCAAACTATTTGCATGAGGTGTGACTATTTGAAAAATCTAACTTTTAGATAGAGTTTTCCCCCAAAACAACCAAGACATCACAGACAGCACAGGCCATGACCATAAGGAAATTAAAATTTCTATC
Source organism: Antrozous pallidus (assembly GCA_027563665.1). Taxonomy (NCBI): domain Eukaryota; kingdom Metazoa; phylum Chordata; class Mammalia; order Chiroptera; family Vespertilionidae; genus Antrozous; species Antrozous pallidus. The sequence continues at coordinate 50,757,855 of CM050520.1, read as the reverse complement.
CCATGGGGTGCCTGGGAGTGAACTTATAATCAGAAACAGAGGGTGGTGAGAAGAAATCTGACTTTAATGAGGACATATGTTAGAAACACGGGAATTGGAAACCACAGGAGACTTGGTGGGGATATGAGGAAGCCAGGGATAGAAGACATGGCCACTGGCATGGATGAAACAAGGGAAATATCTAAATGATGTTTTCCAACAACCCTGATGGGATTGCAAAAATGAAGACATGAATCCAGGTTTAATTGTATTGTAGAAAGAATAGAGTATATTCTATAATTAATACAGCCAATTTAAAATTTAAAAATAATACCTAGCATAATATCTGAAAACAATCTACACTAAATTATATTTTTGGGTAAATCTACTTATGTAATAGTAATACATGCCATTTATCTATTGTGTAATCTCAATACCTAATACTTCATTAAAATAAAGTCATAAATTAGGAAAAAAAGAAATTAATAAATATAGGCAGAAAATGATATGTTAAAAAACAGAAAAGCAATAAACTGTACAAGGAAATTTAAGAATTGATTTCTCTGAAAAGCAAACAATTAAAAACTATAGGAACTCCAGTGAACTTGATGAATAGAAAGAAAAAATACAAACATTTAACAGGCAAATTATGTCAGGAAGATTAGAAGTATCAAGGAAATAAAAAACCTAATGTGCAAGACTAACTAAATTATTTTTACAAATGGATTTTCTAAGAAAATACTTTATGAAATTTAACTTCGTAAAGGACTGACAACATGAGCAGTAGAAAAAATTGAGAAAGTTATCAAGTATCCACAACCAGTAATGAGCTAGGACTGGTTAACATTAGGCTGTGGAAGATGGCTGTTCATGTCGCTTCCCACTTCCACAATCCATGGCATCATGCCAATAAACTTAAAGACAGCTGTAGTGGGAGTACTGACATTATGAAAGTCATCAAATCCCACAAATCAGACTTTTTTCCCCCTTGAAGAATTACTTATTAAGCTTTTAATAACAGCATATCACTAATTATAGTTCTGAGTTATGAAATATCAGGTCTAGATGAATTAATTACTCAAATTTTTAAGGAGCAGCCATGTTAGTAATTTGAAAAATGTTCCAGACCAAAAAAAAAAAATGCTTTCTAATCTTTGTTTAACAAGTCCTACACTGATATAAAAACAAATGCATACAATTGAAAGATTTATCTTTTTCTTGTATTTTAATGCAAAACAGAAACACAAGTAAAATAAAAGCAAAAAGAACCCCACCATTTATTATGAATAAATGTAACCCAGCCACTTGGGGTTCATTCCTAGATAGCCAGGGTTGTTCCATAATAGGAACTCCAATAATTCAATACATACTAATAATATATTGATTGAGAAAAATTGAGCTCTGTCCTCATGTGACTGAGGTGGACAGAAAAAGAAGCAAAATACAAAATAGTGCATAATTAAAAAGAAAAAATACATTATTAGGGAAGAAATTCTAAACTGTTTTCATCAAAAGGACTTAAGTTACTACCTTCTACTGATTCAGCTACACAAATATATGCAAATGTAAACATGAACAGGTATAGAAGTCCCCCTTTGCTTTAGTTTGAAGCTATATATGATACACATCTTAGAATATCTCTATTAGCTTACACTTCAGACAATTATTATAATGAAAGAAAAAAGAGAGAAAAAAAAGATTGTGGAAATGGTGATGAAAATAGCAGAAAGAGGAGAGGAAGGAAAGGGGGAGAGAAGATTCAAAGAAAATAAGGCAATAGAGAAGAAAGGAAGGAGAGAGGAAGGAAAGGAGGCATGAAATACTAAAAATAAAATAAGGAAAAATAATGCATTAGACTTTTTTTTCTTCTTTCTGGTTTAAAAGCTTCCTAAGGAGCTTGCTCACATTTGATTCCTTGGAAAGCAGCATCACCTTCCCATTCTGATGGGTCCATTAAAGCACAAAAGCTCCGACAGGGCCCAGGCTCCACCAGCCAGGAGGGGGCAGACAATGAGGGGGAATGAACAGACAGAGCTCTGAGGCTTACAGTGGGGTGGTCAAGTTCTTGCCAAGTCAATCAAGGCCAGCAGGGTCACAAGAGCCTGAGCTTGGCAGGAGGTGGAACATGCCTCTGTGCTTCTAATTGTAGCTGTTAATTTTCCTAGAGAATTTGGATAAGGGAAAGAGGCAGGGCTCTTGAAAATAGCTTAGCATCTCTTATTGACCAAATCTTCCCACAGGGCCTGAAGACAAAGTAAATGCTAGTAGCCTTTTCTTAAGCCAAAGAAGTACAAGCCAATGGAGGGATGAGAAAAGGGAGAGCTATCAGTTATCTCCTGATTTTTGTTTCTTTCATTAATTTGACAGGGCATGTATTAATGTTTTTTACTATAGTATCTAGGCAGTATCTGCACTTATTAATCTGCTTTGCTCTGATAATATTCCTAAGAGATGTTCTTATCATAAAAGGAAGTGTAGGAAAAAGAAATGAGGGAGACATAGTATTAGTGGTTAAAATGGTTACAGAAGTGGTTGTACAAGAATAGTAGTGGTGTTAGTAATAGGACAAATTATGGTTGTAACTATTAGAACTCAATCATTCAGACTTCTTTTGACTAAAAACTATGGTGCTGGGTAACAAATATGAATGTGATAAAAGCTATGTATTAAAAATAAAGAGGAAAAACTGAAAAGCTTTTCTTAGAAGCTCTTAAATCTTAAATGCTTTTGAAAATAAGTCTTGGGAAACTAGAGAGAGAATAAAGAGAGTAAGAAAAACAATAAGGAAAAATAATATGTGGGCTTGCAAATTGTGAACATTCTTTCTAGGTGCTTATTATGGACTGAATTGCGCCCCCCCCCCCCGAAACTCATGTTGAGGTGTTAAGCCCGGGACGCCCGCCGCTCTCACAAAGGCACCAAGAGACGTTCTCATGCAAACAGCAAAGGGTTTATTCACCAAGCATGCTGGGGCTCACAACATACCCTGAAGTCAGAGTAGAGGCTGAGAGCCCCGAAACAGGGCAGAGCCAGGGCTGAAATACTCTGAGACAAACAACAGGGTCACACAGATGTCGTCAGGGGGACTTGTTACAGTTGGTTTTTCCCAAAACCGTGACATTTACATTAATCTCAGTTTCACAATCTCAGTTTCACATTCTTGGTCAAGCATCCTGTTCTCCTGTTCTCTTATCATTACCCCTGGGCTCTCCCACTCTGCAGGAGGGGCAGGATGTAATTTACTGGTTAATGTTTCTGTAATCTTTGCTACTAATCTAGTCGCCCTACAGGGTGCACCTTACCGGCCACTGCTTCCAATTCTGCTGCCTTACATTCCCCCCTTTTCTTTGTCCGGTCTCTAATCCTAGAGACCATCTGGTTCATTTAGTACTGTACACACATCCGGGTGCAAGGTAGGCCACCAGGCACCTGGTGTATGGGTCCCTTTGACTGACCAGACTACTTGCCCCGTTGGGTTCACCACTTCCCAGGTCAAGGCAAGAGAGGCCTGGGGATTGCTAGCCACCAGGGGAAGGAGGCAGAGTCCTACCCACGCGGCGAACACGCAGCTTAAGGGGGCTCTCAGCCTCTACTCTGACTTCAGGGTATGTTGTGAGCCCCAGCATGCTTGGTGAATAAACCCTTTGCTGTTTGCATGAGAACGTCTCTTGGTGCCTTTGTGAGAGTGGCGGGCGTCCCGGGCTTAACAGAGGCATTAATGCCCAGTAGTTCAGAAAGTATAGAGATGGGATTAAGTTACAATGATGCCAGGGTAGGCTCTAATCCAATCAAATTGGTGTCTTTATGAGAAGAGGAGATTAGGACATACAAAGAAGACACCAGAGTTGCATGCCCCGCCCCCCCCCCCGAAAAAAATAAAGAAAGAAAAAAGGTAGTGGTGGTGGGAAATAGATGGCATGAAAGTGACCATCTATATGAAAGTGGCCATCTGTATGACAAGGATTCAAAAGAAAGCAAATGTGCTAACATTTTGATCTTGAAAAATGTAGAAAATAAATTTGTAATGCTTAAGTCACCGAGTCTGTAGTGGAAGGAAGGGAAATAGGAAGAAAAGGAAGAAAGGAGGGGAGGAAGGAAGGAAGGAAGGAAGGAAGGAAGGAAGGAAGGAAGGAAGGAAGGAAGGAAGGAAGGAAGGAAGGAAGGAGGAGAGGGAGGAAGAGAGGAAGGAAGGGTAGGAGGGAGGGAGGGAGGGAAAGAGTATTATTTTATCAAGGTGGAAAATGCCATAATATACTTCTAACTAACATATCATTTAATAGGCCAATATTTCAAAACATGGCCATAGCCAAGTGTTATCATTGGAGCGGGGGCTTAAAGAAGATACAGTCTAGAATGTGCTTAGTTTTAGAGGTTTAAATTAAAGCAATTTTGCATTCTCATATTTCTATCTTCTTAGTAAAGGCTTACTTAGTATTGCCATATTTGTAAGAAGTCAGGGCTTAACTGGTTGATGCACATGTAGTCACTTCTCCCTGCATTTATCCAAATCATTACACACAGTCTCATGCACAGAGGACATTACTAGGCATATGAGTAATCCTCAGGATTAGTATACTGAGTGCTTAATAAAACCTGGATGATTTAGCAATTTGACCATTAACCTTCCCATTCCTCTCTGCTATTTTTTGTCCCCCTAAAGGGAAAAACTAAAATAATAATAATAATAATAGTAGTTCATTGGTTAAAAGGTTCTGTAACAAATAAGAGGAGCCCCCAGATTCAGGTGTCCTGGTAGAACACAAAGCATGCTGAGGAGCCAGACAGCAAGGCAGACATCTACTCCTGCAGGAGGATGAGCAGCACATGGTCTGGGAGCACATGTACACTGAACTGGTGGACTACTCAGCTTTTTAATCCTTATGCCCGTGACCTGTCCCTCACTCTTGATTGGTGCTCAGACGCACAGTCTTTCACAATTGGCTAATTCAAAGGGATAGGTTGGCCTTTGGCATTTCAAGATGGAGGCCCCCAGAGGAGCTGCAAGTCATGCGGCAAACATGGTGGCTCTGCAGTCCAAAAGTGTCAGCTGTCTAATCTGTTCTTTGACAGAAAAGATGACTTGTTTATTCTCACAGTTTCATTAGGTAAATAAAAAGAGAGATTTAAACATCATGGAAGTATTAACGCACTGGTTATTCCTTTGCTGAATGTTTGGGGAAAATAAGGAAACATAAAGATGTCATGGTGATACTGAGCAATAGTTTGCTAAGTATAAAGAGTCATCTAAACCATGCCTCCAGGGACTCATTTGCTCACCAGCCCTTTGCTCTAAAGAACACTGCAGTGGGAATGGTAAGTGACTTCCTGGGAGGACAGAAGTCCAGATAAAGAACCAGGAAAAATAAATGGGCACCACATCAAAATGGCATAGCAAAGGGGCATCTCGCTCTCCCAGACCCAACCCATTCATCAAGGTCTCACTCAAGTGAAGAGACCTGGCTCTACCATTCACCAGACTTTTGACATTTCTGAGCCCCGTTTTCTAATCTATAACATGGGATTGCTTTTATATCACAGGATTTTTAATTAGATACTAGATGGCAGTGGTTCTCAACCTTTCTAGTGCCGCGACCCTTTAATACAGTTCCTCTGTATTATAGGAATCTTTGAAAATTGAGAAGTTACCCTTTTGTAAGAGAAGTTTACATTATACATCATAATGTATATAACTATGTTTTCTGATGGTCTTAGGTTCTACAGCAGCAGTTCTCAACCTGTGGGTTGCGACCAACAGATTGAGAATTGCTAGCAGGGTCACTTAAAACCATCAGAAAACAGAGATATTTACATTATGATTCCTAACAGTAGCAAAATTACAGTTATGAAGTAGCAACAAAAATAATTTTATGGTTGGGGCTCACCACAACATGAAGAAGTGTATTAAAGGGTCGAGGCATTAGAAAGGTTGAGAACCACTGCTATAAGGGAAGAGACACATTTTCCTTTACCCTTAGAGGTTCTTGGCTGAGATCTTTCTGTAATAAAAGAGATGAATAGGAGAAATAAAATTGATTTTAATTACAGATGCATGTAATGGAGCCCCAAGAAGTTATGAGACTCAAAGGCAGCCAGACAACTGAGGCTTAAGCACCATCCTGAGCTAAGGAAAAGAATAGGGTCCTGGGTTTTTAAAGGGGGAAGGCAATTCAAGGGAAGGTGAAAGAGGAAATATTTGGTATGCAAAGGTAGCCCTACCAGGGGGATAAGTCTCTCAGGTGAAAAAGTGATTTGTGGTAATAGCTCTCTTCCTGGTGCAGGCCCCCTTTCTAATGTAAATTTCTCTTACAAAAAGGTAACTTCTCAATTTTCAAAGATTCTCCAATGTCTGCAGTTTCTCAAAATAATCAACTGAAAATAATCCTCTGCTACTCTTCAATACAAATGAGATAGCAACTGGAAAAGCACTTTTTATTTAAATGTAAAATGCTGTGCACCTGTAATGTGATGGTGGTGATGATGTCAAGAAAGAAACTTGATGGGAATTGTTATATTATTTTTAAAAATCTGAGTCACTACTGCTCTGGTAATCAGTCTCCACCCTTCTTACCCACAGCTCCCATCACTTTCAAAAGGAAAGCTTCCTCAGCTTTTCCCAGTGTCATGGCCCTTCAACCACATGCACAAAGGGCAAGTTTCTCTTTTGATAGTGCCAATGGGAGTTCAGATCTTCTTGGTTCCAGGCATTCATTCATTTATTTATTTATTTATTTATTTGTTTGTTTATTTATTTATTTCTCCTTTCCTACTTTCAGAAATACTTCCCCCTTGAGGTATTCTTCAGATCCTTAGCTTCCACAGCATAGCAGTGACTGGTTTGGGGAGCATTATATATAATTGCAAAGCAGGGAAATTAAACTCTGGGCATTAGTGATGAGGCAAATCTATTCCCTGAGCCATTGTGTTGTATTGTACCCCAAATCTCTCCAAGGACACCTCAAAAAGTTGACTTATGGAGTCATTTATTAAAGGCCAGTGGCATATGAGGGGCAAAAGCTCCACATCTCGCAGCCCTGAAAAGCTCGCCACATTTGACTTATATGCAGAATATCATAAAAGTATCGATTATATCGCTGGGTTTGGAATGAGGAACCTGGTTTGCATGAAGCAGTTACAGAAGTGAAATTGAGCAAGTTAGTTATCTATAGTTTTAGGTCTACAGGTCACTGAATCAACAGAAACACATTACCTGGGGCCATCATGGCAATCTATATATATAAAACCCTAATATGCAAATAGACCAAACAGCAGAACAACCAAACAACCGAACAGCTGGTCACTATGACATGCACTGACCACCAGGGGATGTGGGTGGAACATGGTGGGCATTGGCAGCAGGCAGCAGAGCACGGAACATGGCAGGTGTCAGCCACAATGGGATGGTGGAACAGATGAGCGGGGGTACCAGACCAAGGTGGGGCACCAGTTGCTTTTATTAGGGCAAGCCTCTGGTGGTTACTGAAAATTCTTTGCTCCTGTGCACTACAGTCCTGTCCAACACTCACACCCACTGCCAGCACTGGAGCTGTTGTTTGCACCCTCTGCCAGCACCTGGCACTGGCCCCAATCACTTATTGGCATCAGTGGGTGAGAGTGGCAGCTGCCAGTCCCAATCACCCCTCAGGGCTTCTCCACCTGCCCCTGCTCCTGAAGGGCGATCAGGGCCAGCAGCGGCCTTTCACACCTGCTGCTGGTGATAGCTCCGCTCGCACCCGCTGCCAGCACCCAGTGCCAATCCTGACTGGTGCCATCAGTGGGTGTGAGCAGCAGCTGCTGGCCCTATAGCCTCTCAGAGCTTTTCCACCTTCCCCTTCTCCTGAGGAGCAGTCAGGGCAGCAGCTCACACTCGCTGATGGTGCCAGACCTGCTCTCACCCACTGCTGGCACTGGCCCCAATTGCTCCCTGCTGTCAGCAGTTGTGAGCGGGGCCAGTGCTGTCAGCGTGTGGTAGCAGAGGTGGCAGGAGCAGGACTGCTGGGTGACAAGGGACTGGGACCATGGAAGGAGGGGCTGGGCAGAGGCACAGAGGATGGGCCAAGACTGCCCCTGTGCTCACCATGGCCCACAGTTCCTTTCAAGGTGCACAAATTTGTGCACTGAGCCCCTAGTTCAAAATAATTGTGCTGTCAGATTCTGGGACCACTGAGTCAACTGAAACTCATTATCTGTAGATACTGAGACAATTTAGGGTAATTGAGCTGTCTTGGTCCCCAGAAGAATGTGCTTCAATAACCAGAGAGATCACAATCAATGGGATATTCAAACCACCATCAATGGAGTATTTAATCAATTGGGATAGCATACATAAGTTCAGAACATCAAAAATAACTATTCTATTGTTTTAACAAGCAAATAAGTGCGGAAGCCAAACAGCAGAGTTAAAATATTACCCAAGCATGATTGCCACCATGCTTCAATTCTATCCTGGGGATTCACTGCCACTGGGCCTTGATATTTCCAACATTCAAAGGAAAATATAAAATTGGGAAACCTATTGTTGTGATGTACCCCCATCTTACAGAGGACGCCTTTAAAAAAAGTCAAATTATGGAGTCATTTTATTTAAAAAAAGCCGACAGCATATGAGTGGCTAATGCTCTTCAAACCTCGCAGCCCCGAATAGTTCAACACATCTAATATATTGGCAGAATATCACAAAAGTATTGATTACATCTTTGGGTCTGGAATGAGGAAACTGCTTTGTGAAAAAGCATTTTTTTACAGAAACAAAATTGAGCAAGTTAGTTACCTGAAGTATCTAAGAATCACTGAATCAACAGAAACACATTATCTGGGACCACCTGGGCAATTTAGAATAATTGTGCTGTCCAGATCCTGGGATCACTAAGTCAACAGGAATGCACTATCTGTAGCTACTGAGGCAATTTAGGGTTTGTTCTGATTCCGGGACCACTGAGTCAACTGAAACTCAGTTATCTGTAGCTACTGACACAATTTAGGATAATTGTCCTGTCCTGGTTCCCAGAGGAATATACTGCAATGACCAGTGAGATCACAATCAATGGGATATTCAAACCATAGTATTCAATCATACATAAGTTCAGAAAATCAAAATAACTTTCTATTGTTTTATCAAACAAATAAGTACAGAACCCAAACAGCAGTTTCTACCTGAGATGATTGCTACCACATTTCACTTTCTATACACTGAATGTTTCTATCCTCTCAAAATTCATATTGTTGAAATGCAATCCCCAAGATAAAGGTATTTGGAGGTAAGGACTATTGGATATGATTTGGTCATGAAGATTGAGCCCTCATAAATGGGATTACTGCCTTATGACAAAGATCCCAGAACATTTCCCTGTCCCTTCTGCCATGTGAACATGGCAAAAAGATAGCTGTCTATGAACAGGTAGCAGACTCTCGCCCGATACCAAATCTGACAGCACCTTGAACTATCTGCCTTCTGATGTGTGAGAAAGAAATGCCTGCTATTTATACACCACCTGTTCGTTGTTGTTGTTGTTGTTGTTGTATTATAGCGGCCTGGATGGACTAAGACACCTATGAATGCAGTCCTTTGTCACACATGATTCCGGGGCCTGACCACATGCTTGGCTCTGTATTGGGTGCTGGGGGAAGGAAGTAGATGCCGGTGACCAGATCAGGAAACACAAGGTTTAGTAGAGAAATGGAACTTATATGATATAACTTCAATTTGGGGCTCAAAATATGGGAGAGAAAGATGGGGTAAAGTGTTTCTGATGCACCAAAGAGAGAGCGATACTTTCCTGCTAAAATTTGAGAAGTCTTCATGGAAGATGTGAATTATTGGAACTGACTCTTAAGTTTGGGGACTGTTTAGACCTTGTGAGGGTAGGTGAGGAAGTACTAGTATATTTCTGTTGGGATGAGAAATTTGAATACAAACTCAAGGTCATTGTTGTGCTAGAAATTAGGAAACCAGAGGCCATTCTAATCAATATATACCTTCGGCTAATGCCAGTCACTGTACTTAATTGATATTTACTGTAACCCTCATAACAGTTTAATAAAACATACATCATTATTATCTCAATTTAAGATACGAAAAATTAGGATCACATAACTATTTATCAAAGGAGACTATTTGAACTTATATATAGACTAGAGGCCCAGTGCACAAAATTTGTGCACAGGGGCAGGGTGTCCCTCAGCCCAGCCTGTGCCCTCTCCAATCTGGGATCCCTCAAGGTATGTCTGACTGACCATTTAGGCCCGATTCAGATAGGATCGGGCCTAAATGGGCAGTCGGACATCCCTCACACAATCCAGGATTATTGTCTCCCAACTGCTTGCCTACTTACCTTCCTGATTGCCCCTAATAGCTTGTGCCTGCCAGCCTGATCACTCCCAAGTCAGCCTGATTGCCCCTAATTGCCCTCCCTTTCAGGCCAGGTCCTCCCCAACTGCCCTCCCCTGCAGGCTTGATCACCCCCAACTGCCCTCCCTTGAAGGCCTGGTCCCTCCCAACAGCCCTTCCTTGCTGGCCATCTTGTGGTGGCCATCTTGTGTCCACATAGGGGCAGCCATCTTTGACTACATGGGGGTAGCCATCTTGTATGTTGGAGTGATGGTCAATTTGCATATTACTCTTTTATTAGATAGGATGTATCAAGATACAATTAAATTAATGGGTGAACAAGATTCTAAGGGAGCACAGAAAGCCATTCCTATTCTACATGGAAGAGGAGTTACAAAGGAGGCATATCTTCACTAAAAAGAAAATGAGGCAGCATAGAGTGGAATCAGTAAATTCTAGGCAGAAGGAATCAGCATGTGAAAAGGTTATCTTGAACACAGGATTTAAAGTGAATAGTAGGAACTTCAGAATAGCAAGTGTGAGGGTAAATGGTCCATGAGGAAATGTGAAATAGGACTATAGATACATGTAGGGTTCCACCACAAAGAGCTTAGTATATTAGGTTAAAGAGTTTCACCTTAATTATCAAGGTGATAGAGTTTTTTAAAGAGTTCAAAAATAAGGAGGGCCCTGATTGTCTTCCTTCCCTTAAGATCCCTCTGGCTAGTGTGAAAATTGGACGGAAGGTGGGATAGGCAGCAGTTGACAATCAAAGGCTCTACAGAAGTCCTTGGTACAGAAGTTCATGAGGTCAGTGGGATGGAGAAGAGGGAATAGATTCTGAAAACATTTAGGAAGTTAAATGGTCAGGATTCAGAAAATGCTTAGATGGGGGAGTGGAAGAAATTATTAAGTTGAGGATATCTTATGATTTAAAGTCTAGTTAGAGAACAACAAACATACAAAAATAACATACAGGTTAGGAAATCCCAATGATAATGGCAATAATCATAGCCTCTTAATGAGTCATATTGCCTCCTGTTATTTTCTGCTTTAGTTCATTTTTCATGATAGAGGTTTATTATTTTTTTATGATGCTACAATTGTCATAACAATTGAAATCCATTATTTTTTTAAGTTTGGCCTTGAACAGAGAAAGATATGCACATACATAGGTAAAGAGACAGACAGAGGAAGAGAGAGGGGGAAAGAGGAAAGAAAGGAGGAAAGAAGGAAGAAAAAATAAAACGAAGAATTGAATGTTCAAAAATTTTAAGAGATTGAGAATTCTTATTGTATTTTATTTTGCTGCTACTTGAAAGTAATGCTAAAAAGTAACATAAATTTATAGTTAGTTATTGGGCCCTTAATAATAGCCAAGAACAAGCCGAGACCTGTTTGGCTCAGTGGATAGAGCGTCGGACTGCGGAATGCGGGGTCCCAGGTTCGATTCCGGCAAGGGCATGTACCTTGGCTGCGGGCACATCCCCAGTAGGGGGCGTGCAAGAGGCAGCTGATTGATGTCTCTCTCTCATCGATGTTTCTGACTTTCTATCCCTCTCCCTTCCTCTCTGTAAAAAATCAATAAAATATATTTTAAAAAAAATAATAGCCAAGAACATTATTAGATAATTTTCACAAATTGTTTCTTTTACTCCTCATAATAATCCTTTTTAACAATCAGTTTATTATGCAATTATCACCATTTTCAGATAAGGAAACTAAAGCTGAGAGGTTAAGTAATTAGGTTAAGGCGACATATCTAGTAAATGATAATTCCAAAATTTGAACAAGCCCCTTTGACTCCAAGACTATCCTTCCATTTGTATCATGAAAAATCAATTTTAGACACTCAAGGAAGGAGAGTTTATATATGTATAAATGCATATCTGATTTAAAGAACTAGAGAGAAAATGTGCCTTGGTATTCTCTTTAGATCTCATGGCCAAATTCTGACAAGGTATGAGGACTGATGGATTTTGACATATGAATTGCATATTCACCTGCTGTATAAATACAATTTCTGGAACCCTAAGAGTGGCCCAAAATAGGTTCTATTTTTTTTTTATTTTTTTTTGTAAAACAAGCACTTGGCAAACACTGAATTGTAAATGTTGACAGCTGGGCAGCAGTCTTGGAGTGGCAGCACAGGAAAGCACTGGTAGTCTCAAAATAGCCTTGGACTAGAGAGCCCTACCACGACTGAGTCAGCCCTACCTTGACAGTGGGGTCATTTTGAGGATGACTTCCTGAATGTCTACTCTCATTACTTTGTTTCGTCTCCTTTGTCACCAATGCAAAACCCTGTTTTCAACTGGTCTTGACATCTGTCTCTTCTCTACCTGTCTTACAGGAGCTTCTAATGATAGGCCTGAACACACCCTCCCCATCATTGATTCCCATGGATTAATGATGATTTCTAGTACCCAGTTACTGTTTTCCTGGCCCTGACATCTAGCATTTGGCATGTAATTATCATTCAGTCCTGTGCTAACCCAGGACTGAATGATAATGATGATGGCTGTGACTTTTTTCATGTGGGTATATACTGGGAGAAAATGTGATGGAAACATAGATGCACTGGCCAACAAATCTTTATTGAATTTGAAGATAAAGCTAAAATATATTATTAGGTATATTAAATATATATACATATAGATTTGTATGAAAGTCCAGTTATATATATTGCAGGAGATTATTTGGGTGGTGGGCACTCAGTGCAATATATAGATCTTTTTAAAATGATAATTCACACCTGAAAACTATATATGTATATGATCCTATTAACTATTAACCAATGTCACTCCAATAAATTTAATAAAAATGTTAGCAATATAAGTAAATATGGAGAGAAAGAAATAATATCTCATTATAGATAGAAAAATAGATGTCAATGAAGAAAAGATTCACATGAAATTGTTTGGAAGGTATTAAAAAACTCACAGCACTAAGCCATAAGAATCTTCCTTTTCAGCTCTCCTTATCTTTCTCCTTCAATGTCTAACATAGATATTGCTTTCTCCACAAAGAATATGCATGACTGTCCTAATGTAATATAAAAGTGTACACATTAGAAACTCCACTTTTTAAATTTTTTTTATTGATTTCAGAGAGGAAGGGAAAGAGAATGAGGGATAGAAACATCAATGGTAAGAGAATCGTTGATTGGCTGCCTCCTACATGCCCCCTTCTGGAAATCAAGCCTGCAAGCCAGGCATGTGCCCTATCTGAGAAATGAACCATGACCTCTTGGTTCATAGGTTGATGCTCAACACTGACCCACCCTGGCTGGGTGAAACTCCACTTATTAATTTATTAAACTACTTGTAGAGCCCCAAGCCAATATAAAGAATGAAAGAGTCACATTTCCTTACCCCCAAGAAACTCTAATTTAGTAACAGTGATGGACAAGTAAAAAAGGTAACTAAGGGTATAGATAGGTATGAACAGAGGATTTTTAGGGCAGTGAAATCACTATGTCTGGTGCTATAGTGATGGATACATGCTATTGTTCATTTCTCCAAACACCTAGAATACATAGCATCAAGAATGAATGAACCTTAATGTAAATTATGGATTTGGGGGGATTTCAAAGTATCAATGTAGGTTAAACAATTGCAACAAATGTACCACTCTGGTGGGGGATGTTGTAATAGGGAAGGATATGCATGTGGGATTCTAAAAAGATAGTCCAACAAAGCAAACCTAAATAACCAAATACCCATGGCTGGTGTTATGACACAGGTAGAATTGGATGCCCTGATCACTCAGACAAAGGCTAACCTGCTTCATAGCACCTTGCCACTCCTCCTCTACATACTGGGCATATTGTTCTCTGTATAGGCATGTGGAGACCTTAATTGTGTCTCTCCTTTCCTCCCCTCCCTCCCTCCCTCCCTTCCTTCCTTTCTTCCTTCCTTCCTTCCTTCCTTTCTTCCCTCCCTTATACAAATATACCATGATGATATACAATGTATACATTACATGGCCATACTTTAGATATATTGAGGGTGAAAATGGATGAGCCACAACCCATCCTCAAGGAAAATACAGTTTTTATAGAAAAAAAGAGAGAAGAAATATATTATAAAATAGCTAAATTTCTTTAAAATGCCAGAGGGGGCAGTGCTCCCCTCTACCTAGAAAGATGAAAGACTGTTTCCAATGGGAGGTAGTAAATGAAAATAATGACAACTACTGCTACTATTACTGCCACTAAATCAGTAACAATCCCTGCCTTCTTAAAGATTGCAGTGTACAAGGCATGTCCCACACATTATCTCATTTAACCCTTCAACCTCTCTCTAGTTATTTGCCTCAAGTCTCCTACCTGCCAAGAGATACTATCTGCTGCAACCCCTCTGGATTTCCACAACATGAGGCACACTGTGCACGTTTGGGAATGGAAGAGGCATTTGAATGTAGTGAACAATGGGAATGAGGCCCTAGAGAAACAAAGCTTGTGGCACATCAGGACATGGTAAAATATTTTATTAAGCTAATTTGAAAAATAAATTAGGTAGGTGCATGTATATAAGCACACATAAACTCTATTTTGGGGGTCTGTGATTTCTTCAGGCTTAATTAATCTGGTTCATGTAGTATCGGCTCTTGAAATTAGATAGACCTCATTTTTATTCTCAACTCTCCCACTCTCCAGTCGAGGGACTTCCCACAGTTATTAAACTTCTCCAAATCTTAATTTCCTCATCTGCACAAAGTGCACAATTATGTCTTTTCCCAGGATTGCTGTGAAGATTGAGATGACATATGAGACATGCCTGTCAGAGGTTTGGCAAGTAGTAGAAACTCAACAAATGTAAAATGTTAAAAATGCTACCTACTTTAAGGTTTGTTGTGAAGCTTATATATCACCTATGCATGTGGGTGTCAGATGCAAGGATTAGTAAATACAGACTCCCATTCTCCATTGGGGAAGAAATGTCAAGGAGACAGGTGAGGGCTCTTGGAGCAGCTGTGACACACATGAGGCTCCCTGAGGAATCAGATGGCTCTCAAGTCATCCAGGTGTTGCCCTGGCTGAAGGCTGCAGAGAGGAGGGGCCCCTGGAGCTCCCGCTCTATCCTCCTACCTGCATGCCCTTTACCCAGCACAGCCTAACCTGGGAAGGAGGACTGGTTCTGGTTTTGCAAAGTTTTGCACAAACCTCTTTCTTCTGAGTAAAAATATTATGTGCCTGTTGTATGTGCATACTTGGTGAAGTTCTTTTTATTCCTCCTTTATTTTAATTAGTTCAATACACTCAAGCTTGGGACTAAGCAAAGCTGGGAATGTCCTTTGTACTATACTATGCCTGGAAATGGGAACAAAAGAAAAATGAATTCTGTACTTTCTCTTTATGTGCTTCATTCATTCTATACATCTTTAGCTGGTGTCTGCTGAGTTCAAGGAACTTTGCTTATTATAGCTCATAGGAGAAAAAGGAAAAGAAAAAAGAACTTGAATTTTTAGAGTACCCACATGTACTGGGATTCATGCTAGGCTTTCCCATAGTTTGTTTGAGTCTCACAACTGTGGAAAGATAGGGTGGGTTTAAGTAGCTTCTCCAAAATCACTTACCCAGTAAGAGACAGAGATAATAATAATAATAATAATAATAATAATAATAATAATAAAACAAAAAAAAACAGTCATTTCTAGTTCCAATGATCACGTCATAGGCTTCATGAGACTCTGTCTCTAAACTGCCTAATTTTTAGGTAAGAAAACTGAGTCCCAGAAAAACAATGTACTCAAGGGCAATACTCTATAGCTAGTGGCAAAGCTGGCATTCAAATAACAAATCTCCTACTCCTAGCCCAAAGAGATTTATTTTTATATCTGTTTACTTTCCCTTTATTTTAAAAAATAATTTATAAATACTACTTTGTCTCTATCATAATGCAAGGCACTGCTGAAGGTACAGTGAAAGATACAACAGTAAAACTGATAGAAATCCTGGCCTTAGCACATTGACCACATAAATGAAGAGCATATGAGGTTTAAGGCACTAGTACCCTGAGAAAAGTACAAAGAAGTTGTAAGAGAGAGGTTTATAAAATATACTAAGGAATGTGACTGGGATACTTTATATTAAATGATCAGGGAAGGCTTTTTGAAGAGTGACATTTAAGTTAAGAACTAAAGGCCAGAGGGAAAGCCGATGCAGTAATTCCAAAGCAGAAGGGAAAGAAGGTATGCCTGGAGCCCAGGAAGCAAGGGAGAGTGAGGAAGCAAAGTCAGAGAGAGGTCAAGGTAAAGATATTACACTTTATTATAAGCAAAAGGGGAAGCTCTTGCAGCAGTATAAGAAAGATTCTCACAGGTTCACTCTGCACACTGTGTTGAGAAGAGATTGTAAAGGGCCAAGTGTGGCTGTGAGGGAAAGAGTATGGAGGCCAGCATAGCTGTCCCAGTGAAACAGATGGTAGCTCAGGGTTGGAGTGAAGAGGGAGAACAGTAAACATTTATTTTCAAGGTGGATTCAAAAGACAACTATGTAAGCTCCATGAGGACAGGGAGTTTTGTTATTCTATTAACATCTGTATCCTTAGCGCCTAGAACAGTGATGCTCAACCTTTCGAATATTGCAACCCTTTAATACAGCTCCTCATGTTGTGGTGACTCCCATCCATAAAATTATTTTTGTTGCTACGTCATAACTGTAATTTTGCTACTGTTAATGAATTGTAATGTAGATATCTGTGTTTTCTGATGATCTTGGGCTCTACAGCAGCTGTGAGAACCACTAACAGGGTCTCCTAATGCCATCAGAAAACACAGATATTTACATTATGATTCATAACAGTAGCAAAATTACAGTTATGAAGTAGCAACAAAAATAATTTTATGGTTGGGGGTCACCACAACATGAGGAACTGTATTAAAGGGTTGCAGCATTAGAAAGGTTGAGAACCACTGGCCTAAAAGAATGACTGGCACATAGTAGATGCTCAGTAAATATTGATTGAAGAAGTGAGTTAAATGGAAGTGTAGTGTCTTAATTGGGTCATGCTGCTATACCAAAACAACATAGTTGGTGTGGATTAAACAAGAAACATTTATTGTAAACATTAGTCCCAGAGGCTGAGAAACCCAAAATCAAGGAGTTAGCAGGTTCTGTGTAAGAGCTCTCCTTCTGATTTGTAGATAGCTGCTTTCTTGGAGACTCCTCACATGGAAGAGAGCATGCCTTCTCCTTTATTTATTTAGTTGTGTATGAATTTATTTATCCATTAATTCCATCATGGAGACTACACCTTTATGACCTCATCTAACCTTAAATACCTCCCAAAGGCCACACTGCCACATTGGGAATCTGGACTTCAGTGTGAACTTTGAGGAGACCTAAACACACAGTTTATAACAGGGGGAAAGGGAAAGTGTGGCATAAGAACAGCTTATGTTCAGTTTAATCAGCCAGGGGAGTGATTGTGCCAATTACTAAGGATTTGGGAGAAATGGGAAGCTTATACAAGTGTTGTCAGTGATACTGTCAATTCTAATATTCATCTTAGAATTCAAGTGGAGCTGTTCAGCAAGCATCCAGTGCATGAGTCTGGTCCTCAGAAGAGAACCCATTTAGAAACTGTCATTATAGAGAAATTATCTAAATTAATATGCTTATATGAAATCACCAAAGGAAGGGGTGTGGATAGAGAATAATATTATTTCCAGTCCTGAGCCCAGAGCTCCCATTTGCATGTCAAACAGAGAAGTTGGGAAAAGTTAGAAAATCCAAGGAGGGCATTCTCCACTGGCTGAGAGGGTCTTTAATGGTCCAATAAGGCCAGCATTCTAATATTACTACTACCATAATATCAATAATATTAATTATTATCATGACCATCATAGCTAACAGTAATTGAGCACTTACTCTATATCTGACACACAGTTCAAATGCTATAGATATTTACACATTCAATTCTTATAACAAAGTAGAGGCCTGATGCACAAAATTCATGCACTCGGTGAAGGGGGAGTCCCTCCACCTGGTCTGCACACTTCCCTCTCCAATCCAGGACCCTCGGGGGATGTCTAATTGCTTCATGCAATCTGTGATGGCTGGCTCCTAAATGCTCGCCTGCCTACCTGCTTGGTCACCCCTGACCCCTCTGCCTGCCTGCCTGCCTGATTGCCCCTAACCACTTATGCCTGCCTGGTTGATTGCCCCAAATGGCTTCCCTATTGGCCTGATCACCTCTAACCACCTCTGCTTTGCCCCACAGCTAGGACCCAGGATTCCCTTTCTCTGACCAACCGCAGGCACCCAGGACCCAGGCTAGCCGAAGCCACAGGGGACCATGGGTGGGCAGCTTCACCCTGGCCCACAGGGCAGGTGACTTTTCTCTTCCCGAGCCACACCCACAGAACCTAGCACCTGAGTCTGCTGGGTGGACAGCTTATCTCTCTCCTGGGGTGCAGGCGCAGCCGCTGGCACTCGGGATCATGGGGCACGTGGCTGTCCCTCTTCTGGGCTGCAACCCAAGCTGCTAGGACCACAGGGTAGGTGGCTTGTCCCTCTCACAGGTCACAGCCTGGCTGGTCCCCATTCCTCTCTCCCCAGTTTTGAGTGTCTGAGCAGTTACAGCATGATGACCATTTGCATATTAGCTTTTTATTATATAGAATGTTATGTGACATTGTTGTGCTCACTTTTCAAATGAGAAAATAAAGACACTTTAAGATTGTGTAACTTTCTAAAGGTCACACAGCTGTTAAGATAGCAATACTGGAACTATGGTAATATGCCTCTGCTTGAATGTACTTATTTCTTAGGAAGCTGGAAGCTTTAGCCATGTTGGGGCTCTGCCCTCTTCCAATCAACACAAGGGTTGCTGGCTCTGTGGAGGCTAGGCAGGACCTGAGGGTGGGATCAGATGGTGTATCGAATAGGACATTGAATTGATCTACTCTCTCCTGCAATGAGTGGTGGTTTGTAGGGAAGAAGCACATTCATCTTTACCAGGCTATGATCTTAGATTGTGCACTGGATATTTGGAAATTGTAAAACTCTATTTTGTATTCATGACATAAATCCTGAATACAAACTGACAAGGATCCTTCCAGTTAAATTGAATCCTACCATTTCTATAAGCATATGACAATTGTATACTATAGTAGAATTGCAATGCACTTAGAGCCAGATAACTCTGAATTTGAATGTCTCCTCTGTTCTTTATGAGCTACCTAGCTGTAGCAGATGTTGTAGGTCCCTCCTTTCCTTTATGCCTCTTAGGTCCTCATAGTTAAATGGGCAGCCATGACTCCAGATGCCTATCAGTGCATTTCTTTTAATGAAGATTTTCTCCGAAGCAGAAAAATGGGCTAATATGCCCACTCTTATAGAGGGCAAGAACTAGCATCCCTGGGAATAGCCCTTACACAATGACCTGCAGAAGTTTCTGAATGATGACAATCCAGTAAGTCTAAACTTTCCTTGTTGGATTGAGCTCTAGTGGGCTCCAGTGGAACCTGGTGATACTTCTGCACTTCTGCAGGTAAAGAGGGTCTTCCAGCTTCTGGAGTACCCAAACCAAGACTGTAGCTCTTCAAGGTACCAAACTATCTGAGCCTCGGTTTTTTCCTCTGAAACCCAGGGATAGTGATTCTTTTTTTATAAGGTCATTTCAGATTGAAATGGAAGACTAGGAATAAAGCAGTGAGTTTATCCTTTGGCACAGGTTGGCACTAGATTAGTATGAAATGCCCTATACCTCTTCTCATCTTCCCAGCCCTTAGGATGTTCCAAAGCAGAGGGAGACAGACAGAGAGGCAGGAGCAACCTAAATCAACCAGTACTGCAAAGATGACTTCACCCATCTTGGAAGGACCCTGAATCAGTCTGGATTTCAGTAATAGGGGATTTAGCAGGGGTTACACTTAAGGTACTTGGCAGGCTTGTGGTGACTAAAAGTTTTTTTTTTAATAATAATAAATAAAAAATGGTTATTTAATAATATTTTAATTAGTATCAAACATTTAAATCTATTATTAATTAAATAACAACAATAACAAAATCATATGTATGGTGTTCAACTCTGCACCAGACACATAAGAAATAAAAAAATATCTGCCTGCAGCAACCTCTGGGAATTGTGAGAGTATTCTCCCACAAGGATAGTAGATACTGGCTCTTTTTATTGAAAAGACTAGAGTGTAGTGTCCCTAGTCCTGGCTAGCAATAAGGGAAAGTTATCTGCCTCCCTGCCTCCCCACCTCCTTCTTCCTCGCTCCCTCAGCTCTCGGCCACTGCTGCTGGTCACCTACCATGTTCCACACTGACCCTGGTGATCAGCACATGTCACAGTGAGTGATCAAACTCCCCGTCGGACTTCCAAGGAGACACTTTGCATATTAGCTTTTTATATATTTAGATATCATTTTAGTTACTAAACTGAGAAGTTTGATTTCCAAAAGGCAGACTTTAAAAATAAACACACACACTTACACACATACACACACACACACACACACACACACACAAAAACACAAACAAACAAACACACACAAAACACCATGAAAGTGTTGCTTAGGCCCACCCTGCCAATCAAAATATCAAAAATGAGCCATAAACACAGGCAAGGGAGTTGAGGTATTGATATGTTTATAAGGCCTGGAACTATAGTATAATGAGCCAGTTTTATTTAAATCTCTTCTAAATGTGGTATGTGGTGCTAGACA
Source organism: Antrozous pallidus (assembly GCA_027563665.1). Taxonomy (NCBI): domain Eukaryota; kingdom Metazoa; phylum Chordata; class Mammalia; order Chiroptera; family Vespertilionidae; genus Antrozous; species Antrozous pallidus. Next base: position 50,736,869 of record CM050520.1, on the reverse strand, counting down.
TTTTCAAAGGCTAGTGTCACCTCTCAGGAATGCACAAATGAGTCTCTTCTCTCACTTTTTTTTTTTTTTTTTTTTTTGTCATGGAAGTAATTTGCATGAAAATGGGATTCCTATTACATCTCAGCTTCTTGGGCTTGTTTCTTAGGAGCCGGAAGTTAGACTGTGGCAGGCCAGCTTCAGGCATTTCTAATTAAAAACAAGCAGAAACTTAAAAGAACTCGCTGCAATTAAAAGAGTAACCTCTGCATTCTGGGAACGGAGGAGTCAACGTGACCTGTAATTATGTTATATAAAGTGTGACCAGGAGCTCAAAGGACAAGGCAGCAAGAGCCAGGGAGCATTGGAGGGAGAAATGTAGGGCAGCTGAGAGGATCATTAAATTGTGGAATGAAGACACATGCAGCATGTGGAATAGGCAGGCTTTTGTCTGATACGTGGGCAAAGGAAGGCCTGAGAAGCACCAGCAGACTTCCTGAAAGTGGATGCCCTTGAAACAGAGTCTCCTTTTTGAGTCCTGTTATTGATGTTGAAAGGCACTTGGGTTCCTTCTCTTTCCCCACCCTCCCCTCTGCCTGTGGGGTGTTGGTTCATCCTCTTTTCACCCAACACTGTGGATATTTAGAGTAAGGACAGCAGACCAAGAACTTCTGATACTTCCTCACTGTCCTGTTTAAGGTAATATTTGCTAAGCATCTACTATGAGCACACAGATTAATAAACAGAATTGTCCATGAGGAGTTCATACTTCTGAATAAGAAAGAAGGGTAGGGCAAAATTAATATCAAAGATTGGAATAAATATAATAATAGGCACATTTGCTATCATACTCTGTAGCTGTCATTAAGCCCCTGCTTTGTGTCAGACCTTTGTGGGTATTGTTTCTATTCCTTACAGTGTCCACATTAAATTGAGTGTATTTAAATTTATTTACTGATTAATAGCTTTCAAACATTTAATGTAGTGTCCCTAGTCCTGGCTAGCAATAAGGGAAAGTTATCCTCAGCCCATGACAAGCATAGAAATCATTTTTTTTTAAAAAAGGATGTTTTTTTTCTTATAGGAATAGGCACATGTTGCGAAGGAATTGAGAGAAGAAAATTCCTGTAAGTAAAGATCTCAACCTGGAGGTGATTACTGAACAGATTTTGAAGGTTTTGCCAGATAGTTCAGGGTTAGATAAAATAGTAGAATGGCTCTCTCACCTCTGTAATTATATCTTATTCTATTATACTTTAACCTGCTTCTTCTGACCCATTTCCCTGAAGATAAGAAAAACAACCCCCATATTATGGTTAATATATATATTCCTGATTTTAACCTATAATTGTCACAGTGAGGTTGGCATTATTATGAGGAAACTGAGTCCCAAAGAGATTCAATAAGTCATACAACTAGGTCATGGTAGGTCCAGGATTAGACCCAGATACACCTGGTTAGAAGCCCAAAGTCTTATCCCCAAGGGAAGGTTTCATTATGCTGAGCTAGTAGAGTTGAACAGTTACAATGGCAAGAAGAGTTCAGGCATCTCTGTCTTTGCTGATCTGGCCCTTTTGTGTGAGAACATCATTCAGAGATCTGGCTTTGGTGAGGAAGGAAGACTGGTTTTTGTTCTCTGAATGCATTTGACACGCCCATTTAAAATCCTGTTATTTACTGAAAGTCATAGAATAATTATTTGTAGTTGGTAGAATTGAACAGAAAAGGCACATATCAGGATCACAAAGGAGATAAAAGAGCACTTGAAGAATAAAAGCAGGAGTGATAGAAAAGATAATATGGGTAGGGGACAAAGGAAATTGTATATAAGTCTCAAATGAGAAGATTTTTAATCCTAAGTATGGAGTGCCCATCCAGGTAAAATGTACTAATAGTAAATGTCTTAGAAATGTAAAAGTTTGCATCTGTTTTACAATTTTACTATATTTATGCTTTTTTCCCCTCAACATAAGACTGTTGAGTAAACTATAAGTACCTCTGTGTTGGGCACAGGGCTCTCCAGTAGGAATACAGTAGGGAATATGGCAGATGTACTCCCATCTATTGGAGGATATAGGTTGGAAAAGGCTGATAGGGAAAGGACAGGGACTCTGGAGCAAAGGCTAACTCTTTCCAAAGGAAAGGGAAATGACATGAAAGATGACTAACAGCCACATGGAACCAAGAGGTACCATAGCTTTAAGTGACTGGAAGTCTTTTATACTGAGCAGTGGAACTTAAGCAATATGAGAACTGTAGCTAGATGGGTAACTTTCCTTTCACAAATGGGGAAAGAGAAGAACAGAATAAATTGGGTTGATGGTTGGGTCACTCATAGTTAAGCCATGTAAAGGTCTTGGAATCAGCATAACACATTTCCTGTGATATATTTATGAAAGAACAGCTTCCTTCTTTGTAGTTAAGAAGAATGACTCAGATTGCAGAAGGTAGAACAAGCATTTTGAGATAAAAGTGAAATAAATGCAAACAAGCACATAGCTCACACAGTTTTGATGTGGACTCCCAAGTGTATGATCAGAGATTCTGGACTCAAGTCCTGGCCCCAATACTGTTATGAGAAAATCACTAAAAGTTTCTGAGGCTTAGTTTTCTAATCTGTCACACCTGTCAGTACCACACATACTTTCACATAATTAATGTTAATATTAGGGAAGAATATGATATGGAAAGTTGATGTCACTAGAAGAGTAGTTAAATTTCTAGTGTAAGTTTCCATGACCAAGAATCCAAGAATATGAGTCACCTACTTCTATTCACCTCAAGCTCTGTGAGAAATATTCTCGAGCTCCAGACCTGAGACAATAATCTTCCCCAGGCATCCGCAACACCCTGCACAGGCTTAAAGTGCATTATGCTATATTAGAATATTCTCTCTCTATGCCTTTCTTTTTCACTGCATTGATCTTGAAGAAAAGCATTTGGTTAGTTCATCTCTATAATTCCATGGCCCTAGCAAAGGGTACAGAAGAGCGCTTAGTCATTTGGGTATGAATTCTATTGAACTGTGAGTTTATCAAGGAATTCTTCAGACTGGGAGTGAAGAGGAGATGTTATGCAAGCCTGCCCAGTGCTTTCTCTGGGTAGGTAGTACTGAAATTGAAGCAACAGAGAATAATGAGGTCAGCACAGTATCTCTGATTGAGATGCTGAGTGGGTCCAGGACCTTTGGGAACAGTCAGGCAATATTTCTGGTTATTAATCACATCAGAGTGTTGGTTCTATTTATCATCTATTTACAGGGTTTTCAGTGTGTCAGAGATCACTTGGCATTATTTCAGATGGATTTCCATTGAGATTGGAATGTTTTATAGTGCTTATTTCTTTTTCACAAATGTGGTGTGGGTAATTATCATAAGTTCTCAAAAAATAGGTGTATCTACCCTCTTCAATTCAGCCTGGTAAAGTACATATAGCCGTTGCCAAGCAGAGTCCTCTCTGCCAGCTGTGTCTGGCCTTCCAGAGACACTGAAATGCTAGAAACCATCAGTCACATATGGTTGGACAATTTGTGTTCCTCTCTGTTTTCACTTTGTGTTCCATTTTCACATCTCCAGTATACTTTTCTCATAATGGAGAAGCTGGTGATTGATGGGGTAAGGAGGCAGGAGTCTTATATACCATAAACCAGGTGAATCAGAGCTGCCTGGTGTGGAACATGTTCCAAGTAAGCTACACTCAGCATACTTTGGGACTAGTTCTATCTATCTCTCTGTGTAACTAGCCATCTATCATTATTATTTTTTTTTAATGTTGAGACCACTGAGGGCTCAAATCTATGTTTCATGAAGCCAACTAAGGCCCTGCATCCCATATATCCAAAGAGATAATATCTAGATCCCAGGAATATCAGCCACTAGCAGTTCAAATGGAATGAAAGTTTTGACATGTAAACTGGTCATTGCTGGACAAACCTAAACTGATTGTATTTTCCCCCACATTTTTAAAAAGAACTCCTAGTCTTTTATTTTATTTATTTGTTTTTCTTCATTTTGAAACATGGGTATGGTCAGTATAAGTCAAAGAATAACCATCAGCTAGAAATGCTTGTGATGAAATAATAATAGTCTCACTCCAGGGTTGCTATAGTATAATAAATATATATTTTTGCCCTGTCTTTGATTTCTAAATACAGAGATTCTTGAATTTTCCTGAGTATTAGGAGTGTCTTTTGTTGTTCATGAAGAGGCTTTTTGGCACATGCTAGAGTCAATGCTAATGAGGTGACTCAGGGTGAGGCCCTCAGATAGAGGGAGGATGTCACCAGAAAGACCAAAGACATGATTACAGAGGGAGAATTCTAAACTTCCTTCCCAACTCCACCTCTAGGGAGGTGAGAGGGCCCGAAGATTCTATATAATAAAAGGCTAATATGCAAATAGACTGGATGGTGAAACAATCGGTTGCGCTGACATGCGCTGACCACCAGGGAGTGTGCGAGGAACATAGCAGGCATTGGCTGTGGCAGGATGATGGAGCAGATGAGTGGGGACATCAGACCAAGGCAGGGCACCAGTCGTTGTCATCAGGTGAGCCTCTGGTAGTTACTGAAAATTCTTTGCTTCCATCCTCTGGTCCTGCCCAGTACTTGCATCTGCTGCTGGTGCAGGCCCTGCTCATACCTGCTACTAGTCCAAAGCTCCCACTCCGTGTCACCGGCACTGATCACTCAGCACCATCAGTGGGTGTGAGTAGCAGCTGCTGGCCCTGATCGCTCCTGAAGGCTTCTCCACCTCACCCTGCTCCTGAGGGGCGATCAGGGCAGCAACTGCCACTCACACCCACTGATGGTGCTGGCCCCAATTGTTTTATGCCTTCAATGGATGTGTGTGGGGCCAGCACCATCAGTATGTGGGAGTGGCAGTGGTGGTGGCAGGAGCAGGATTGCTGGCAGACAGGTGACCAGGGGCTGTGGCAGGAGGGGCCGGGCTAGGGCATGGAGAATTGGCCGAAACCCGCCCCAATGCCTACTGCAGCCTCCTCATAGCCCACAAATCCTTTCAGGGTGCATAAATTCATGCACTGGGCCCCTAGTTCTGTTATTAAAAGAACTGTAAAAATGAAGTACAAAGAGCTGCTATTTTGTTGGCTACATCCAGGTACTGAAAGGGTGGTACACTCAGAGAGGATATTAAAGTCCATGAAGCTCTACTCTAGTTCTTGTCCTGTGCATCTCTTTCCTCAGGCTGTTCCTGAGTTGTATCCTTTCTCATGAACCAGTAAACATAACTAAAGTGTTTTACTGAGTCTTATATTTCTAGTAAATTATTTAACTTGAGTTGGGGTGTCATGAAAATCCCTGAATCTGTACCCAAGTTGAACAGGTGTATGGCAGCCTGGGGACACAGAACTCATGACTGGCACGGGAAGTGAGGCTTTTGGTTCTGAGGCAGGCTTTTGGTTCTGAGCCCTTAAAACTGTGCAGTCTGAAGCTATCTCCTAGGAACGTTGGAATATGATGGCATTGTTGGACACCCTTGTTGATGTCAGAGTCAGAGACCTACAATAAGGCACAGGAGATGGATACACTTCTTAGGAGTCAGACGTCTTTGGTTCTATGTCTAGCTTCGCTATCAACTTTGATTGTGACATCACCAAGGGAGTTATACCCTAATATAAGTTAAACATAATGATAATGAGTATTAGGAGAGAAGAAACTGACTGTAAAACTACTTTTTTTTTCTGGAAAATATAGGCTTTATTCAATACTTAACCATCAGTTACATAACTTTATTTCACTCGCTCTCTCATGAATCTTTTATAACTTCCTCTAAAATTAATATCAAATATTTCAATTGGTCCTTCAAAACCCCCTGCCCTTGTAACACTTACCTGCTTTTTTAGTCTCATAAATAGCTCTATCAGGTGTCAATGATTTTGAAATCACAGGGTATCCTGTGTGATAGAAAGTGTGGTGACTTCATTTTCTGGTTGTCTCATGCACACAAAAACAGTGACCTACAAAAAGTGAATACTCAATGTGTGTCATATTTATATATATGCTGACTCTCAGGTTTTATGTCTGTAAATGGGATACCATTATGGGCTAAACTGTATCCCCCACCATTTGAAAGTGAAGGCAGATATCAAAGTGATGCTTTTACATGCTAAAGAATGCAAATATTGGCAACCAGAGCTAGGGGAGAGGCCTGGAACTGATTCTCCCTCATAGTCCTGAGGAAGATTCAACCTTGCCATTATCTCATCTTGGACTTCTAGCCTCCAGACTGTGAGAAAATGCATTTCTTCAGTTTAAGCTCTTGGTTTGTGGTACTTTTTAATATAGGAATGTAATACAGATACTAATATTACTTTCATGGGCTTGACATTTTAATGTTTTGAAAATGACAAGTATAAAAATAAAGAACTTGGTATAGAGTATGACACAAAGTAAGCGCTTAGTACAAACATCTTGAACAAATAAATATGTGAATAAGTGAATACAAGATGTTTCCACTGAATCTCCACAATTATTAGGGAAAACAGAGGTGCTGCACCCCAAGGAGAAACAGTGGTAATTATAAAGGTCAGAGTCTGTCGCTGGAAGCTAAGAGGGTTTGATGTGTGCCTTTCTGTGTGCTTTTCTGAATTGTCCACACTACACGATCAATACCTGTGATGTTGCCTTTTGCTGCCTTTGCCTTTTGAGAATATCATTCAAGAAAAGGAAGCTTTGATTTGGACAAAGGAGGTTGAGTTGCATTACCTAACCTAGTTGTATTTATTATTTTCATCCAATGTGTTTGTTCTACCTGAGAAATCTTAGACAAGACATTCATAGTCAGCAGGGGAAATAAAGAATTTACAAAAGCAGTGGATGTCTGTAAATTTGGCCCTTTAAATGCACCTACTGATCGCCTTGTAAAAATCAAAGAATTCAAAGAAAGAAATGAATATTGATATCTAGGAACAGTAAAAGATTACATGATTTTCACATAAAATTGGCATTAACTAAATAAGAATACCTGTTGATGAGAGCACTGGGACATGGATGGTGGGTGTTTAAGCTGGGTCAAATTTCCAATAAAGCAAATAGGAAATGTATAACAAAGCCCTAACAATATGTGTTTTCTATGAGACACAGCAATTCCATTTTTTTCCCCAAAACTGATGCTAAAGAAATAATATTGGATATAAATTTAAAATTTTGCCAATATGTTATTGCAATGTTCATAAAAATAAAATATAAATTAATCATATGGTTCATAGTAGATTTTAGATTAATTAATTTGCCTGGTTATTAGATTAGTTATTAAAATCCATATAATGGATTGTTATCCAGATTTTTAAAATGGTATTATAAAAGGATAAGTAATTAATTTAAATGTACACTATTATTTATTTTAGCTGTATATACCTACCTTTAAAGGAATTCTATTTATTTTACAATGTTTAAGAGTAGAACATGTTACATTGCTGTATTTCTCTAAAATTAATCCTGTTACAACATCCGCCTTCATGACTGGTGCTAAATTTATTTTCAGGCATTAGTGGGTGGCACCCATGGGATGCTACAGGAACTTTGTGTGCTATCATAATCTGGGGTAGATATTGGCTCCTTATGCCATTTTAAAGAGGCTCTCAAGTCAAGCCCATTTTTTTTTTTTTTTTTAAAGCTAGTGGTTCCACACAGTAAGCATGAGGATACTGTGTTGCAGCACCTAAAACCATGACTCTTGCCCTGGCTCAGCTCAGTGGTTGAGCATTGACCTATGAGCCAGGAGGTCATGGTTTGATTCCCAGTTAGAGCACATGCCTAGGTTGTGGGCTTGATCCCTAGTGGGGACATGCAAGACAAAACGATTAATGATTCTCTCTTAATCATTGGTTTTTCTAACTCTCTACCTCTATCTTCCTCTCTGAAATCAATAAAAACATATTTAAAAAGAAAACAAACAAACAAACAACAACACAAAACATAAATCTGACTGAGAACTCCCTTCTGCATGCATATGCCTGCATGCATGAATGGTCCTGCCACAACTCCCAGCAGCTATTTGGAGGAAGGATGTAATTCTTTGTATTAGCAGCTAGTCTCCTTCTCAGCCTCAGGGCATCTCATTCTCCAAGACTGGGACTTTCTTACTCTTAACTCCAAGTTCTACCCTCCATGCCTTCAGGTTTGAGACTTCTCTGTACAGTCTTCCTCTCTCAGTCTAAAACCATAAGGCTACCCAACAAAATCCCTTTTCATTGGGGGTCATGGGCATGGGAGAAAGTGGGAGAATGTCCAAGCAGCAAGCTCAAGCCTGAAGAGACACAGTTCTTCTTTTTCTTTCTTGGATAGAAAAATTAAATTCCAAAATAAATTGTTTTTCTCATAACTAACTCTTTAATCGGTTTGGTTTGGCACCATACTACATCTCAACAGTCAGATGACCTTGGTATCCTGCCCAGCACTTTCCTTTAAGCAAGACAGAGAACAACTTGCTCACATATCTCTGCTTTGTTTTTATTATCAGTAGAATGGGAATTTAACTTTACTAGATTGGGGGTTCCTAGGGGAATCCCACTGAGATAGAGGCTAGCATGGGAAGATTTACTTAGGAGGCTTCTCTGGACCAGCACCTGTGAAGGAAAGACAGCAGCTGGTAAGGGCAGAGGGCAAAGTCACCACCAAACCAATCCCATGAGGAGCTCTGAAACTTGAACTGGCCATCAGAGTATTTCCAAATTGAGGTGAGGGGGACATCATTCTAATCCCCCATGTGGGTCAGTGTTGGATGAGGGCTGGCCCTGAAAGCCAGTGAGCATTTGGGAGGCAGTTCTTTATATCCCAGGTGAGTCGATGCTGGAGGAGGGATGACAGCTGAGCACTGTCTGCAAGTCAACCTTCCTGGCAGCTGGAAAGCCTGCCCGTCAGCTCTGAAGGGGAGCCCTGGCAGGTGCAACAGAGCATTTATGACAGTAGTTACATTGTCTAGCACTGGCAGAGGGAAATAATGCCTAGTGCCCAGCAATAGTGAGAGCTCCATTAACATTCATGAAATAATAATAATATTGTTATTATTATTATTTTATTTCATATATATACTAAAGTGTCAGCAGTGTTTAACTTGGTGGCAGGACTATGGCAACTTGCTGCTTTATCTTTGTGTTTTCCTGTGCTTTCAATTTAGCAGTCCTCTCTTAGCCACATTCCAAAAACCTGGTATAGACAGGGGCAGATATCAGACTCACTGGGTAGTTGAGCTATGTCCTGTGAAGTAGAAGGAGAAACATAACACCCTATTTAGATTTTTTTATACCACTTGATTACACTTGTCCCATGTGTCTAGACACATCCCCCAACACCTTACAGTTTAGAAGCACCTCATACATATTTATGGAATAAATGGTAAATTAAAATAAAAACATGGTATCATCTCATGTGCTTCTTGCACACATTTCTTCCTCCATTTAGTTGGCAATTTGTGTGTTCATCCATTAACTTATTCTTGCATCTATTCAATAATCATATATGAGATTCAAACCCTGAACCAAATATTATTCTAAGGGCAGAGCCACTGTAACAATAATAGCTTCAACTTCATGTGATGATAGCTTCATACGTCACTTGTATCAATTCAGCTTGGATTATCTAAAGTATAAAAATGAAAGTGTGGAGTAAATATGTAGAGGATCAAAAGTGTTATATAGGACAGAAAGAGGTGCAAGTTTTGGAAAGTCAAAATCCTCACTTGGATGATGTGTAGTTGCATATGATAATATCCAAGTGAATGAAGATTATATACTAGTAAAAGCTATAGAAAATATGTTTTGACCTACCCCCACCCCAAAGTTAGGCTTATGTATATAGGCCTGGAGTGGCTCTGTGCTGAGGTTGTCTGCTATCAGCCAGGTGTACTATATCACATTTTAATCTGTGCAATATACAGCATGACTAACAGAATACAGTGTAACTTTCTATCCCCATCCTGAAAACAGTTTTCATTTGTCATCCCCAGCCTTCTCAGACTGACAACACTGCTTTAATAAACCTTGACCCAGGAAACAAGGGTCATCTGCCCAGGAATCTCAGAAGGTCATAATAATAGGCCCTAAGCCATGTATAGGGCATATATTTCAGAGAGTAGCCAATAAAACTGAATGTCCAAAGTCTTTTTGATCTAGTGGAGAATCCTATCTAATAAAGAAGGGATATGCTAATTGACTCTCATGCCCTCATAAAGATGGCAGCACCCATAGCCAATGAGGAGGGAATATGCTAATTTACTTCCACACTCTCAAAGATGGCAGCACCCACAGCCACAAGTTGGCAGTGCCCAGTCCCCTCAGCCCCACCAGGACAGCAGGCACATGGCATGACAGGGCTTGCCCCCAGGTGGATCCAGCTGCTCTGAGCATCTACCTCCAGAGACCCCAAATCCCCTCACCCCCACAGCCACCCAGGGATGGCCTGAGGCACAGGCAGTGAGGTGCAGGCAAGCCTTGGATGGTGGCTGCCCAGCAGCCCAAGGCTGCCTGAGGCCCAGGTAACCAAGTCTGGCTGAGGCTTGCACTGCTGGTAGTGGCAGCAGCAGAGGTATGATTGGGGCATCACCTTCCCCTGATCACTGGGTCACCTACAGCTCTAAGGGCTCCCAGACTGTTAAGCGGGGCAAGCCAGGCTGAGGGACACCCCCCTCCAGTGTGTGACTTTTCATCCACCAGGCTTCTAGTACAGAACATAAACAAACAAAAAAGATAAGTGTTCAAAATAACACAGAGGAGAGGTAATACCTGGAGAAATACAAAACCATCAGTCCAAGGTGACAAGCTCAAGAGGGATCAGAAAAAACTTAAAAGAGAAAGTGGCACTTTGATTTGCTCTTCAGTGGACGATGGAAAGGAGTTTCCCCAAAAAAGCTAATAAAATGAGCCAACAAAGAAAAATAACCACTACCCAGCCTGGCCAGTGTGACTCAGTGGTAGAGCATTGACCCATGAGCCAGGAGGATCACAGTTCAATTCCCAATCAAGGCACCTCTGGGATGAGGGCTTGATCCCCAGTAGGGAACATACAGGAGGCAGCCAATCCATGATTCTTTCACATCATTGATATTTCTGTCTTTCACTTCCTCTCCTTTCCTCTCTCTGAAAGAAATGGAAAGGAAAGGAAAGGAAAGGAAAGGAAAGGAAAGGAAAATACCTCCTACTTATAAACATTTATAGGAGAGCCATGAGATAATATTTTGCAAAGATGTTTATTGCAATGTATGACCACTGGTCTTATAACCTTTAAAATGTATGCTATCACATTGGTTATTAGTTATTATTGTTATCAATAGACCCCATTTTATGTGTGTGACAATATTTCAGTGTGTTTTCTTAGGAAACACACAGAAAAAACATGTCTTGTTTTTCTTTGACATGCACATACCAGTCATCTTCTTCCTGATACCTTGTCAAGGGTCCTTCCTAAGTACCCTTGACCTCTTCAGATTACATTGCTAGATTTCTTCAGCATTAAATAACTGGAGGGAAACCACTGGTTGAGGTCAAATCATTTATCAGGATCAATAGCCTTGACTGACTCTGGGTAGATGTGGTGCACTTTCTATATTGAAAGGTCAGAATCTGTCAACTAGCAGTAAATGCTCTAAGCTCAAATAATGCACCTCAAGATAGCATAAAATCTTGATTGCATTACCCAAGGGCCATCTTGAAACATCCTCATTTCTTCTTTGTCTAAAATGACCACTAGATGGCACTGCTATTTCAAAATGGATTATTTTGGAAAAGAATGGAAGCACCATCACTACCTTCAGACCCACCTCCACTCCTATTTGGTTAATATATTAATTATGCATGCGACTGGTCCTAGGAATCTGTTCATCTCTTATCCTGTCAGGTTTCAAATATAAAAAATGGAGCTAGTAATAAAATCCATTTGATATTCTTGTGAGGGTCACATTCAATAATAGTAACATATTCTGTATGGATAGTAAGATATTCTGGGGACTCTAAAGCACTGAATAGAATCAATTTGTCTAATTATTATCAATAAATGTAAGTCACATGAACATAAATTATAAGAATGGAGAGTGTAGCTGATAATTTCAGTAGCTAAGTTTCATAAGTCATAAGTTGAAGAGACCAATGACAGAATGGAGATTTTGAAAAATGCTTTCAATTGTCTATTTCAAAAGCCTTATTGAAAAAAAAAAACACGATACTTAAGGGAGCTTATCTAAGTATCATATAATGTATTTCTATCTCTAAGCAGGCTCAATCCTAGGTATACTTTAGGTCTTTAGCAAACATCAGAAGTAAAACCCATACACATTGGTTGTAAAATATATTGAAAACATTATTCATTGTCTTACCTAGTGATCACTTATGTACCATCTCAGAGATAAGTTTCCATTAGAATTTAATATAAGGAAAGTGATAAAGAACTGGTCTATTGCATTTTATCAGATAGTAAGGAATTATGCAACATATCAATCTATCTCCTTGGCGACCAAAAAACTCAGAACTAATATTAATGTTCATCATAGTATTAACCCTCCTGACACATATCCTGTTGCTTCCTCTTTTTAATGGTTTGAGTTCTATTTCTTTTCCAAAAATCTTAACATGTGTTTGACTTTTTAAAATAGTTTATCTCAAATTTTTTTGGAATGAGTTAGAATGTTGATAAATAAAATATGATAAAGTATCTATAATAATAAAAGCATAATATGCAAATCAACCAAACGACTGAACAGCAGAACAGACATCCTGATGACCATGCTATGACATCCACTGGTGTGAGGCCAGCCAAGGCGGGTGTGATGCTACTGGTAGGGTGCCACACTGTCACCCCATGATTGCACCTTAGAGGGAGGCCCAGGTCAGCAGCTGATGGTGTGATCAATCAGGCAACTCCATGATCACCACAAAGAGGGAAGTTTAGGCTACCCTGCAATGGGCTGCAGTGGAGTGGGGAGGGCCTACTTCTTTGGGATGATCCATTGTGGAGCATGATGAGGCTCCCAGACTGTGAGAGGTCACAAGCCAGACTGAGGGGCACCCCCTCCCAGTGCACGATTTCATGCACAGGGCCTCTAGTTTGAAATATATTTTAAAATACTTTGATTTTTGAACCTTATAAGACTCACTATAGATTGACTTAATAATTTTTCCACAGTACCCTCTGAGTGTTAAAAACAAAAGAAATAATTAGGTTTTAATTGGGAACCAATATTATTAGTGAGACAAAATATACCATATACTTTTAAATTGTTTTGCACGGCATTATCTCAAATGGTGATAAAATAAGTTTGAAAATATTACAAAAGATTTAGAGAAATCACTGGGCTAAAGGACTCTGGATAGGCTTCATGGGAAAATATGGCTTAAGCATGTTCTAAAGATTGGGAAGTATTTATGAGTATAGGGCAAAGAAAAGGTGGGAAGACAATTGAAAGCCTACTTGATATCTAGGGAATGGCCAAATTAAGATTAGTAAGAGGTTTGCATAAGTCTGAACATTGAAAATAAGAACTGAAGACTAGGAGGCAAGGTTAAGAAATTACTGCTCCTTATATAAATGTAACTGTTGTGTAAAATGTAGGCCAAAATAGATAGCTCTCTATAAGTCATGGCTTTCTGAACTAATTGCTGATTATTAAATATCTCCAGGTTACTCCTTAGGCTTCGCAAATAATTGAAAGACCATGTAATCAAACATAGTCAGTGGATAGAAGACATCTACAGCAAAACTCCTGGAAACTGTTTTAAATTTACCTTATGATAAAGTCAAATCTAGTTGAATATTGGCCAGTCAAAAATATTACTGTTTTTATAGGATGTGTATTTGCGTTGTGCCACATTAGTGTCCCTCAAAGTTAAGGTAAAATCCATGTTCCCAAATATCTGAAACTTTTCTTCTTTAAATCTATTGGTCAGTACAGAAAAATTGTTTATAGCATTTTTTTTCTTTTTAATTAGTTCTTTTTTTGTAAAGGGGTGGGAAGATATTATGTATTGGTGAGTCTGTCTTTCACATTGAGTTCTTCCAATATCTGTAATAATTATAAGTACTTCCATAGCCTATTTTTCCCAGAGTAATAGCCTTCCTTTATCAAGTATGCCTTATAAAACATAACTTTGAGCTGCCACCATCACAGCCATCCCTAGACACCCATATATTGCCTTTGAACACATTCCTATGAACACATTATTTTTAAAGTAAGAAGGCCATTTCTTACAAACAAACAACCAAAACTACAACCAAGATAAAATAAAAACAGAGAGCAGGGTCATCCCTTCTAATATTTTAGTTATTATTCATTCATTCCATATATTAAGCATCTATATCATGTGCCAGGCATTTCATCTAACAAATCACTGCGTCTCCTATCATGGAGCTCACAACCTGAGTAAAAGAAAGATCTCAGCCCTTCCTGGTTTTGCTCAGTGGATAGAGTGTCAGCCTGTGAACTACAGGGTCACAGGTTCTATCCCCAGTCAGAGGTGAGGGGTCAGGTACAGGAGGCACCCGATCCATGATTCTCTCTCATTTATGTTTCTATCTCTCTCTCCCTTGCCCGTCCTCTCTAAATTCAACAAAAATATGTCAAAAAAGAAATATATCAAACAGATAGAAATGTGTCTGCAGTGACAATTGTGTGATGTTATTTTGAGAGTGTGAAAGAGTTGGGATGTGATAGTCAGGATTGTGTTCCTTAAGGAGTGATCGTATAGCTGAGCCTGAAAGGATGAATAAACTTTGAAAAATGTGAAGAGAAAGTGTAGAAAAAACAATTTAATTATCTGGGGTAGAGCAAGTTATTAAATTTTCTGTGCCTCAGTCTCTATATCTGAGAAATGGAGCAATAATAAAACCTAGCACATAGATCTGTGGGAAATAAGTGAGGGAAAGGAATTAGAAGATGACCTGGCTTGATGACAGTGATAAGGATGATGAAGAGGAGAAATAAATGAATGAGGAGAAAAAGGAGGTGGAAGAGATGTAAGAGGAGGATTCTAGGAAAAGGGAGGAGCAGTCCAGAAGGCCCAAGGGGGGGTACATATGGCAGGCTTGGTCAAGAAGCTATAAGAACAATGTGTCCAGAGCACAAAGAGTGAGGGAACCTGTAGTGGAAGAGTAGGAACTGAGACCATTTAGATAGAGGCTTTTTGGAAGCCATGTCTGCCTCTTGACAGAATTGAGCATGCTCTTAAAGAGAAGAGGACTGTAAACACCCATTTCTCCCAGATCCCCCTTGGTTTTTCTTGTGTTTTTTTTGTTTGTTTGTTTGTTTTTGTTTGTTTGTTTTAATATGACCTGGCTGTAATGTCCAATGCTATTTAGTGATTTGGTGAGATTGTTCCTTTTCCTATCAATGTGTTCTTTAATTTGGGTAATACCTAAATCATATGAAACAATTTTCGTCCTCCTACCCCTTTGAATCACCATCAACCTTCCCGTGCCTGGTTACTTGTTGGTGTTTCACTTTTCCTTCTGCCTTGCAAACTCAGCTATACACAGTTAACTCCTTTAATCTTTTCTCACCCAGTTAGTCCCATTTTCTTAATCATTTTTGTTTCTTCTCTCCCTATTCCCTAGAAAATTGCTTTATCTCATGGTCAATTTGTCACATAGCCATTTAATTTTTCCCATGCACATAAACTCTTTGGTGAAAATAGCACTGAGAAGCATATTTGCAGTCACTGAAGATCCCACTTTTCTGAGGAAATTGCTCAGTCTTATAGATTATATGCACAGCTCAAAAAAAGTTGACCACAATTAGCAGGATATCTGTGTGCTAACGACATTGCCATCTTGACTATTCAGTGTGATAGGGAGGTTGTCTAAGTAGAGAGTACGTATAGCGCATAAAGAATCTGGACTGTATCATTATACAGACCAACCTAAATACTATGTGATTGACTAAATCTCTATGACCTTCAGAGTCTTCTATTTTAGGTGTTAGTTAAACAAGTAGCTCTGCCATCAGAGTGACAGGGTGTAAATCTCCACTCTCTCCTCTGCTAGTGCTGTGAGCTCAGTTAAGTATCTCAATCCCTCTCTAATTTAGTTTCCTCGTATATGAAATGAGGAAAATGTCCATATCCCTGTGACAGGGCTGTTTTATAGATGAACAGCAGAGGCCTTAAAAGAGGTTCTTGCAGGAGGTGAGAGACCAGTAAATATTGGCATTTTTTCTGTAAAATGGGTACAATAAAACTTACCTTACATGGATATGTACATATATTAAAAAATATAAATCACCTACCTATTATAAAATTTCACAGAAGTTCAAAAAATGTAATCTCTGTCTTCCACCTATATTCACTTTCATGAATATATCATGTAGAGTTAAATATTTCAAAAAAAGATGAAAAATTGATCAGGGGACTAAGGATAAATACAATTGAGTACTGGCCAGTTTCTTGGAGGCATGATGGCTTTCTAAATTTTGAAGCAAGAGAAGAAATCATAAAATAAACATTGACATATTTAATTACATGTATATTGTTTTAATTTTTTTCTTTTTTAAATGTTTGTATGATAAATAAGTCATAATTGAAGTAAAAGAGAAAACAACAAATGGAGAAAAATATTTCCCCAGATATGCCAAAGAAAATTGTTGTGAAGTCAAAATGAAATTAAATGAGATGATATCTGGGAAAATTCATAGTTAATTCTAAAACATAAAAATGATTATGCTCTTAAAAATAATGCTACAGTTTAATGAGCAATTAATTCTTATGCACCAGGCACTATTGTACCCATATAATCCTGATTCTAATTGGGGGCTCCCTGTACTTTAAAATTTCCCTAATTTCATGGCTTTGTGGTGACCAAAACTTAAAGGGAAAACCCCCTAATGTTGTGTTATTCCTTTCCTTGCGCCATTTAACTGAACTCTGGGGACCCAAATTTCCTTGTGACTATATTTATACTGTCCTATGTCAGACTCATTTCTTTCCCCTAAATGAATTCACTTCATAGATGTTGTGAGTATAGGAACTTTAGGGAGAATTGGGGGTGTCATAGGATGCCACAAGATGTCACCACAAAGCCTCCACATTCCTTTTGTCCTCCACTCCCATCATTCTTACCTTCTCTCTCCTTCTCAGAAACAAATTTCTTCCTTATCTCATGAAGAATATATTCCTTTCTTATTAAAAGCCTTAAGGCACACCTCAAGAGGGCTTATTAAAGCAATTTATGAACAAAGAAGGACCTCTTCTTAAGGTAATTCTTACAATAGCCTCTAAGAGGATTACACCTTTTTTTCTATTTAATCATGTATATTATTTCAAATCCTCACAAAAGTCATATAATATATGTCCCTTCTCATATTTGGTGCATAAAGAAATGGATAAAAGAGAGATGAAGTGTTGCCTTGAAATTGCACATCAATAGGTAACTATGTGGTCTTACTAATAATGAAAGCAGTAAACTGTAAATGTATAAATAGTACATACATACACAAAGTAGGGAAATATTTACATCTCAAATAATATGAGAATAGGAAATAGGAACACTACTCCTTTGCTTCTATCTATATAATAACATTGCTTGTCTTACTGATCTTAACAAGAACTAGAGGCCCAGTGCATGAAATTCTTGCACTGGGAATGTGTTCCTCAGTCCAGCCTGTACCCTCTCCAATCTGAGACCCCTCAAGAGATGTCTGACTGCCCCTTCAGGCCTGATCCACTAGGATCCAGTAGAATCGAGCCTAAATTGGCAGTCAGACATCCCTCTCACAATCAGGACTATTGGCTCCCTACTGCTCACCTGCCTGTGTTCTTGATTGCCCCTAACCACCTCTGCCTACCATCCTGATCACCCCCTAAACTCTTCCCTGACAGCCTGATTGATGCCTAACTGCTCCCCTGCCAGCCTGATTGCCCCTAACTGCCCTCCCCTGCAGGCCTGATCACCCTAACTGCCCTCCCCTACAGGCCGGGTCCACCCCAACTGCCCTTTCCTGTAGGCATGGTCACCCCCAACTTCCCTCTTCTGCTGGCCTGGTCTCCCCTAACTGCCCTCCCCTAAAGGCTTGATCACCCCAACTGCCCTCCCTTGCAGGCCTGGTCCCTCCCAACTGCCCTCCCCTGCTGGCCATCTTGTGGTGGCTATCTTGTGTCCATATGAGGACAGCCATCTTGTGTGTTGGAGTGACAGTCAATTTGCATATTACTCTTTTATTAGATAGGATAGAGGCCTGGTGCATGGGTGGGGGCCAGCTGGTTTGTCCTGAAGGGTGTCCCAGATCAGGGTGGGGGTTCCCTTGGGGCATGGTGTGGCCTGGTGAGGGGCCTGTGGTGGTTTGCAGGCCAGCCACAGCCCCCACTGGCCCAAGTGGAGGCCCTGGTATCTGGGATTTATTTATCTTACATATTTGAAACTTTGTAGCTTGGAGTGGAGGCCAGGGCAGGCCAGGGCAGGGAGAAAGTTTGGCTTCCTCCATCTCCAGAGAAATCCAAGACTCCTGCTCTTTCCAACTCCAAGACCACAGCCATTTTTGTTAGGTTTTATTTATCTTCTATAATTGATATTTTTGTAGCCTTGAGTGGAGGCCAAGGCAGTCCAGGAAGCTTAGCTTCTTCCATCACCAGGGGTAACCAAAGCCTCCTGCTCTCTCCAGCTCCATGGCTGCCCCCATTTTTGTTGGGATTTATTTATCTTTTATAATTGAAACTTCGTAGCTTTGAGTGGTGTCCAGGGCCAGCCAGGGTGTGAAGGAAGCTTGGCTTCCTCCATTGCCAGGGAAACCCAAGTCTCCTGCTCACTCCATGGCCACAGCCATCTTGGTTGGGTTAATTTGCATACTTGCTCCTGATTGGCTGATGGGTGTGGCTTGTGGGTGTAGCAGAGGCATGTTCAATTTGCATATTACTATTTTATCAGATAGGATAATAACATTTAGGTAAATGGTTATTATATAACAGGCTACAGTCTAAGTGCTTTATATGTAGTAACTCATTTAATCCTCACAACAATCTAACCACTGAAATGCTTTTATTATCCCTAATCTATGGGTAAGAAGCAGAAGTATCAATTTTGCAACTTGACCAAGCCCATAAGCATACAAAGGCCTGTAATCGAGTAAGTTCTCATAACTTCCAAACTGACACTGAATAAAAAATTTACAGACACTTACAATTGAAAGCTTAAAAATCACTCTAGAGCAAGGCTCAGGTTTATATTCTTTAAAATTAGGAAGTGTTTTCCTTAAAAATAATGTTAAGTACTAGTGATATTGGGATAAAACTGCATACACATGCAGAAAGTCATCATGGAAATCTAACTTTTTTGAAAGACAAAATATGATTTTTGACTCAACAATCTATTTCTGGGAAATTTATTGTAAAAAAATAATTTAAAATATAAAAAGATATAAACTACTCATTGCAGATTAAATGTCTGATCATTTACAATTCTTTAAATCATTGAAATATAATGCAGTCATTAAAATTTCAATTATAGACTATGAAAAATATATATATCTACTAGAGGCCCAGTGCACGAATTCCTTCACAAGTAGGGTCTGGCCCTACCTGGGTGGATCAAGGCCAGGCCTGTCGGGAGGATGAAACAGCAAAGGTTGGCTGGCTGGTCCTCTCCATTCAGGCCTGATCAGGGCATGGCCAGTTGTGGGGAGGAGCTGAGGGCAATTGATTGACGGGCCTCACCCCTGATTAGGGTTGGGGGGGGCAGCGATTAAGGGTGAAGCTGGCCATGGGAAGGGGCTGTGGGCAGTGGGTTGGCTGGCCCTACCCCTGAATGGGGGTTGGGAGGCTTATTGGGGGTCAGAAACTAAGGGAAGGGCAGTGGGAGGTTGGCAGGCCAGTACCACCCACAATTGGTGTGTGTGTATGGGGGGGTAATTGGGGACATAGCTGACTGGTGGGAGTGTCTGTGGGCCCATTTTGGTGGTGGAGGCTGTTCGAGAGTGGAACTGGCGATGGAGAGGGGCTGTGGGCCAGCCAGTCCTCTCCCCAATGGGGTGGGCAGCCAATTGAGGACCAGTGGCCTGTGGGAGGGGTCATGGGTTGTTAGCCAGCTGCCTCTGATCAGAGTGGGGGAGTGGTTGATAAGGGGCAGAGCTGACTGGGGGAGGGGCCATAGGCCAATTGTGTGGTGGGGGCCCATTGTGGGCAGGGCCAGCTGGGGGAGGTTGGCAGACAAGCCCCACCCCCTATTGATGTAGGAGGGGTGATCAGGAGTAGGGCAGCCAGGGGAAAGGCTTTAGGCTTACTGAGGTGGTGGGGGCCCATTGATGGAAGGGCCAGCTGTGGGGAGGGGACACAGGAGGTTGGCCAGCTGACCCCATCCCAGATCAAGTTGGTTCATTGGCTGCAGAGATAACGTTAGACAGTAAAATAATCAATGAACAGAATATACATATAACATCAGTATTTAAAAATATTTGCTTATAAATAAAGAATAATCAGTACAAAGAATATGAAGTTAAATTGGAAGAAGATAAATGATTTTTAAAACATTTTAAAATTACATTTATGTTATACTAGGGACTCAGTGCATAAAATTTGTGCATGATTTTTAATCATGATCCCTCAGCCCAACCTGCCCCCTCTCATATACTGGGAGCCCTCAGGGGATGTCCAACTGATGGCTCACCCCCAGCTTGCCCAAGGCCTAAAGCATTGGGCACCCAGCCATTGCCCTGCTCAGCTCAGCCCCAGCTGCCTACGACCACCCGGACCTGGGGGCTAGGCGCTCACCACCTCTTCCGCTCACAGTGCCTAGGGGACCAGGCGCTCCCTGCTGCCACCCCTGCTGCTGCTGCCGCTTCCCCTGACACCACCTGGCGGCTGGGCGCTCCCTGCCACTGCCATTTCATCTTCAGCCCTGGCCTGGCACTCATGCCACTTGGCCCTGCCCCTGCTCCTGATTGGCTAGTAGCATAGCCAATCAGGAGAGAAGATATGGTCAAATTTGCATGTTTCTCTTTTATTATATAGGATTATTATTTGTATTCTATAATAAAATCGGTACACAATTTGGGGAATCAAAGAGGATGTTATATACATTATTCATGGACCTCATGGAGAGGGATCTAATGTTGGAGGGGGACCTTATCCAAAGTTTTCACTCAGTGTAAATCCTCTAAACTTCAACAAGAAAATAGCTTTTCTGGTCAACCTGTGTACTCAATGCCCCTCAAGCATTCTCTTCAAGAATACCTTTCTGTGCCAGGAGTTATCAAGGAGAAACTATCGTGCAAGGTCTCTAATTTCCTCATAAATTGCTATCCTTTGTCCCACCATTATGATATAATATATCCTATCATTGGGGTTGGGAATTACTAAGAACCTCTATAGAAATAATTAATTCAATCTTACTCAAAGAAGTATTTGCCCAAATCCCCACCACTGCTCTAAATGTCTCCATTTCTTTCTTTAAAGGAAATTATTTATATATTGATTTCAGAAAGAAAGGTAGAGGAAGAGAGAGATAGAAACATCAATGATGAGAGAGAATCATTGATTGGCTACCTTCTGCACGTCCCCTACTGGGGCTTGAGCCCATAACCCAGGCTTGTGCCCATAACTAGAATCAAACCTGGGACCTTTTAGTCTGCGGGCCTATACTCTATCTGCTGAGCCAAACCAGCTAGGGCTCCATTTCTTGCTTTGAGTCATGAATTGTCTAGTGTATTTTCTTCTCTCATTGGTTGAGAGCTCTTGAGGACAGATAGGACTGGGATATATTCATGTTGGTGTCACAATGTCACAGTGATTTGCTTCAATTGTTCCTTCAACTTTAGTGCTTTTCTTAGCCTTCCTAGGAAATCTTACTCAAACTTCTAGTTCTAGTTCAGAGGTTACCTCTGTGCAAAACTTCCCAAACCTGGTCAGATAGCAAGAGGAGTAACTGCCTCTCACTTGCCGTAATACTCCCAATACCCTCTGCTGTATTTTTTATGGTGGCTGTTTCATCGTTGCATGGCAATATCATTGCAGTAATTGCCATCTCTACAAACAGCATATCCATTTGGTGAAATCTTGAATAGAACCACATAGGGGAGAATGGGAAGCCTTTGATTTATATCAACCCTAAGAAGCACCAGGTGTATAAAACACACTTTATATATCCCAGTTTGGTCACTTATATAAGCATTTATTGCACAAGCAGTTTTACCAAACACATTGTTCAGTAACATGATTTTTAAAAATGCAATCCACATAAAATATAGTATGAACTAGAGGCTCCGTGCACAAAATTCATGCACGGGAGGAGGGTGCAGAGGGAGGTTGGTGTCACTCAGCCCATACTGCAAAGACACCATCATCTTTCACCCTGGCCTCTAGCCAGAGGTTCCTCTCCTCCTTGCACATAGCCACTGGGGAGATGCTTGTCCTGGGGCCTCCTCAGGGCCCCAGCCCATGATGCCTTGTTGGGTACTCAGGGGCTTGGGCTTTCAGGTCTGGCTTCCCCGCCTAGTGTGGTTCCCATTTGCTGCCATGGGAGCAGTGCCTGAAGAGTCACCCCTTTGGAACATAATATTTGGTAGTGTGTGTATGGGGGAGGGGGGTGGCGGCTTCAGTGGCAGTGATTTGATTCTTTTAGTGCGCCCATGGGAAACCCCCCTGACCAGCCCCTTTGCCTCTCTCTGCACCCACACGGCTGACCCGCTGGCTGGGGGTAGGGTGCAGACGCTGAGCTCTGGCCCCTTTGCCTCTCTCCTGCCCGCGCGGCTGGGCCCACTGTTCTGGGGCATGGCCTGGATGCTGTGCTTGGCTGGCTGTGGGCAGGGCATGGATGCTGCGCTTCGGCCCCTTTGCCTCTCTCCTCCTGTGCACCATGCTTGGCCCCACCCCACGTGCCACACTCGGCCCCACCCTGCACTCCTGATTGGCTGGTAGCATAGCAAAGGTATGTTCAAATTTGCATATTAGTCTTTTATTATATAAGATAATTATCCATGTCAATTCATATAGATTTGGTTTATTCTTCTAAACAAATCTATGATACTCCATAGTTGGGGTGAAAAATAAAATACCTAATTTTATTTCTTTGGATATTGAATTCAATTTCATTTGATTATTCACCATTCTTTTTTTTTTAATGTAATACTGTTTTTATTTAACTTCAAAAACATTTCAACATTCTAAACATACAAAAATTAACAAAACTTTGCAAATTATGTTTAGTACAGAAGGTTCTTGAACTTTCATCAATGCAGTGACTCTTCAATTGTTGACAATGAAGAGTTGTAGTTTGTTTTAAAGCAAAATTTAAAGCTACCATACAACTAAAAACTATCCAAATACTTCTCATGCCAGCTGACCCCCCTTTCCCACAGCTAAGAATGGCAGGATGCTATGTCACTATATATAAAAACAAGACAACCTGAAGCTAAAAGGACGCCCACTGCAGTGTCCACAGGTCCAGTCTCACAGTGCACGCCCTGAGCTACAGCCCCTCCAAAGGCAACTTCCTCACAGCCTCAACACCAAGCAGAGCATCAAGAGCTTGTCTTGGTTTTTTGTTTTTTTACAAACTATAGATATGTACAGTTGAAAACTCAGGATTTCTAGTGAATAATCAAATAGGTAACACCACCTTACAGATTAAAAAAAGAAGAAGAAGAAAATGCCAGAAACATCTTTAAATGCCTTGTCACACCAACAGCAAAGTGCACAGAGTGAGGAGAACACAAGAGCCTTTTCATTTTAAAAATGTTTGGAAATATGTACAACTTTGATACAGTTTCAGGGTGCTCCAGACACCCATGGCCACTTCATGTAAACCACTGACAATTTCTATAGCACTTTAAGAGACTACATATGATCATGATCCAATTGTGTAATTAATCCTACTGAGGGCAAAAGACACCTCCCAAATAACCAATGTCAATGGGAGCGCCATAATTGACACAGCTTATTTGATTATTCACCATTCTAAAGTAACACTGTAGTAAGCATCCTTATATATAAATCTTGCTTCACTCATCTATATATTTTTCTAGGAAAAATGTCTCGAAATGAATTGCTATGTTGAACTATACACGTATTTTGAATTTGGATATGTAATCACATTGCCCACCAGAAGGCTGTACCAGTTGAAACTCCCATGAGACTGTATTGAAGTCTTTGATTTCCAAACCCTTGCCAGCACTGATGGTCTTTACATTATATATTAAGTTTCTGTTTACTTCTTTGCCCTACCTACTAGACTGGTATTATAAAGGGAAAGGATAAACAGTTGTCGTTTTTTATATCCAATGAGATCTTTTTAAATTTATATCAACACCTGGCTAATGGAAAGCATTCCCTTTGTAAAATAAATTTGAACATTTGAAATGCTAAATCACGAAGCAGGTTATATATACTCTACACTGTAGTTGAGAGAAGGTATTTAAAGACATTGGATCTAGAGAGATGGCGGATTGAATTGTAGTTCTATGCCCTGTTCACTCTGGGCACAAAATGTCTTTGCACCTCAAACTCTTCTTAAGAATGATGAGCACAATAGTTCCTCTAAAAATTCTTGTAGCAGCATTAATGTGAGCATTTAATAAGAGAATCCTATGAAATCTTGTTAATCCCATTAAGATTTACAAAACAGCATCATTCATATCAGCTGGAAGCTGACTAGAATGTAGAATCTCAGACCTACCGAGTCAGAATCTGCATATTTTAAAAGTTATCTTTATTGCTAAAAAATTTCCAGGTGATTCTTACTCTGTTTAAAATTTGATAAACACAGGTAAAAAACAGGCACAGCACCAGACTATAACAGGTAATCAAGACAATGATGACCATAACGCTGATACTGAGGTGAGGTATATAGAGTACCCAACATTGAATAAACCACACTTACTGTAATTTTTATTAGCTGTTAGAATTTGGCTTTAAAACAACAACTTGGACTTATGTGAAATGCTGTGTCTCTTTAATGTATGCAAAACTTCTATTTCAGGGTGCTAAGTGATGTGCTATGCAGTGGAAAGAATGTGATTTATACTTGGCATTCATTTGGGAGGCAGTGGAGCATGGTGGGCCTTGGGAACTAGAAAGAGTTGGATTAGAGTCCCAGCTCTGCTTCTCATTAGCTGACAGTTTCCAAGCAAATCACTTAATATCCTTGAACTCTACTCACTCCAGCTGGTTGTATTGAAACTTTTAATAGTTTACCTGTACAGTACCATGAACACTATTTGGCATATTTCGGGGTCAGAAATATTATCCATTGATAGTTGCTGTGTGATAAGTGCTAAAATGTGTTCTAAATGCCTTAAGTATCCATTTCATTTAATTCCTCATGAAACCCAATGAGGTAATATTTATCATCACCTTTATTTTATGGACAAATAAATAAAATAGTCTTAAGAGTTAGGTTAAGTCACTTACGCAAGGCCATATAACCCTCTTTAAATGGCATAACTGAAGATATAAACCTAGGCAGTGTGATTGATGTCACTGCCTAATCCACCTTTTTTACTTTTTCTTTTCTTTCTCTCTCTTTTTTATCCCCCCCTTTTCCTTTAGAAAGTAATGCTGAACTGAATTTTAGAAGAAAAATAAGAGTGTGCCAAGTGCCAATTCTTATTTAACATATTCCAAGTAACTTTTTCTTCTTTCTCAAATTTTCCACCTTTTTGTTTTCCTCATCTCTACTTTTCCCTGGAATTAATTTCTTAATCAATTGGTGATACCCAGGAGCATACTATGGCTTCAGTGGTAATGCTGACATATACCAGAGGTCACTGATCTGAGGAATATTTTTTCTCTTTAGTGTTTCATATTTGATATGACTTTAAATTGCTTTACATTTTTTTCACATGTGGTCAATAATAATCCACATGCTTATGTGTTTAATAAGCATCAGGTAATTTACCTTTAACAACTCAATGATCTAGGTGCTAGTTATCCCCAACTTACAGATAAGAAAACTGAGGCCAGAGAATTTATGTCACCTGCTCAAGGATACACAGCTGGTATAGCTGAGGTTTAAACCCAGGCAGCTTTGCAATACAATCTATAGAAGCTATTCCTTTAATCATCATATCTAATGCTTCTCCCTTGACTCTCAAAACAGTATTGAGAGATCAGCAGGAAAATGCTAGGAACACCACTCTGTAGATGAGAACAAAGCCTCACAATAACATATGATGTGCCTAAGATCACACAGATTGCTTGTTGCAGAGCTGGAATTCAAATCCAGGTCTCTTTGCTCCATGCTATTAGAATCAGAAAAGGCAACTAAAGAAAAACAACCACAGAGAAATCCATGGAGTCTTAATGGAGACTGAGGTGTTGGGCATGCCCAAAGGGAAGGTCCTCTGATTTCCTGTTAGATTTGATTTGTCAATCTTGACTGAAGCAAAGGTTTTTCTTCTTCCCAGGATGTCCATTCTACTGCCATTAGATTGATCCTGTGTTTGGAATCATGTTTGACTCTGAATTTGCAATGGAAAATAATGTGATTTTTGTTTTTGTTGGTATTTATCTTATTCAATGCCTCTGCTGCCTTTCTTAATGGTCTTCCATGTTCCATTTACACCTGTCCAATGAAGCTGTGTTTAAATGACAAAAAATAATAATAACTCTCCAGTGAATCTACCAGCATTACTGTGATGTGCTGTAAATAATTCATTTATGTTTTCTAACTATTTAGTCAATTGTTTCTTCCCCTCCTTGTAAAACTAGACCTCCTCTTCCCATTTTCCAGATCATGTACGTTGTAAATGCTTTCCATTTATTTATTTTTATTTTGGACTCTAATTTGTTCCCATTGTGCTAACTGTCAGCATTTTGAAACTGAATGTTTGATTTAGAATATTAAATTCTCCCTTACCCTTTTGGGAAAAGAAAAATGATATTTGTTTAGAATTAATGGAAAGAAGTTTATTTTTTAAAATGTGCCCAGCATTATTTCCATTTAATTTGACCTGATTTTTAATGTAAATGAAGCAGGGAAGACATTATTCTATTTTTAAATATATTTTATTGATTTTTTACAGAGAGAAAGGGAGAGGGATAGAAAGTCAGGAACATCCATGAGAGAGAAACATTGATCAGCTGCCTCTTGCACACTCCCTACTGGGGTTGGGCCCACAACCAAGGTACATGCCCTTGACTGGAATTGAACCTGGGACCTTTCAGTCTGCTGGCCGACATTCTATCTACTGAGCCAAATTGGTTTCAGCTATTCTATTTTTTTTAATAGAAAAATAACCTGTGGTTCAGAGAAATTAAGTGAGTGGCAATAAAGAAGAGGCCACCAACCTTCTAGACCCTCTTATATCCTGATATTGGGAGAAAAGTTGGGCTAATAGTTATAGTTGAATCTTTACTATCCTTTTTAGCTTTGGTGTAATCTTGGCCATACCACATACCTTTACCAAGAAGAAATTGGTAAAGGTATACCTTTATCAATCAGAACAGAGGTGATTAAAGAGTACCAGTATATTACCAACCTTGAGAATACATCCAATATTGAAGTAAGTCAAATATGTAGAGTGCACTGGTTTGGCCAAGTGTGTGGATAGTTTGTTCTATCTTTAACAGAGGGAAGATGAGATTGATCAACTGGCATTTGATCTTGTGAATCTGAGGATCAGCGAACAGACTGGCCAAGAGTTATTAGCCTCTATAGTATTTCTGTTCTGCAAATGCTGTCCTTGCCTTCCATTTAGTGACCAAATTTATCCATTAGTCCAAGGAGATATCACTGCGCTCTTCAGTGTGGTTTCTTTCAAGTTTTTCATTACAATTGCAGCATTCCAGTAAAGCCCAAAGGTATACTTATGTTATAAAGGAAACAACATAAAGCAGTTATAATAGTACCTGGTATCTCTTATATGCTCAGAAAGAAATGACAATAAATGAGTGAATTGGCCAAGACCATGCCCACTGACAAAGATAGATACAGTGCTTAAGGAAAGAGTTGGAGTTTCAGAGAAAATGGGCTGGAAGTGGAAGTCTGGAGACCCCAACTGAATCATTCCCCCTCTCTTGATCCAAGTTCCTAGGATTCTTGAAATCTGGTCATGGGTCTAATGCACAGTATACAATAGGAGCACAGGGCAATGTCTGTCTCTTTTCTCCTCTAATACAAAGGATGAACCCAGCAATCCTATATAATAAAGAGCTAATATGTTAATTAGACCGAACAGCCAAACAACCTTCCAGACATCATTCCTGATGACCATCTGGATGAAGCTGAGGCTGCAAGAAGCTGTGAGGGCTGGCTGAAGCAGCCAGGGCTGTGGGGGCTGAGCCCCTTGCAAGAACTCTGTGCATCAGGCCACTAGTAATTCTTTTAAGACAGGGTTTTCATTTTGGGCCTCTGGAGGGAAAATGAAATATTAAAAGGCTTTACTTTTGTAAAGAAACCAATAACAAGACAGTTAGAACCCTTAAAATTGACATAGCACTAAGACCAGATGAATTGCATGACTTCTTTCTGACAGCAATGGCAAGGGAATGAAATACCCATTAGCAGACCTTTCTGGAAGATCCAGGGACCCTATGCATAGATATAAAATGCTCTCTGGGGTCCAAAAACCAGAGCCAGGCCCATGTAGGAAGGCACAGTGGTGCTAACATGTGCCTCAGATTACACATCTAAAACTGAGCCTTCTCTGTGCCTTGTAAAACTCTCTAAAATCTTTTCATTATGCCACCAGTGACTGTTTCTTATAGGCCTGAAGTTGTCCCACAGAGAATGTGACCCTCATTAGATCAAAGCTTTATTTTGTCATGTCAGGCATGGTGTCTGGCACCATGATACTCAGCAAGTGTGTGTGGTATGACTGAATAAAATAAATGAAAGAAGTAGGGAATACAAGCTTTGGCTTTAATCCATATAAACTCCATCAGAATCTTGTAGGTTTGGGGGAAGAATATTTGTAATGCCTTTCTTGAATTAAACATCTTAAAGAATCTTTGTTTCTGCAAAAACCTGGCCAACCCCTAAGGAGTCCTAAGAATAATAGATGACATTTGCAAAAGAGAAGAGAAAACACGTGATCAAAAAAAGGCTGGCTTCTGTGCACTCTGGGCCATTCTTATGGGCTTCATTTCCAAGTTCATTTAAAATGTGAACACATTGCCTGGCAGGCATGGCTCAGTGGTTAAGCATCAACCTATGAACCAGGGGTCATTGTTCAAGTCCCAGTCAGGGCACATGCCCGGATTATGAACTCAATCCCCTATAGGGATGATGCTGGAGGAGGAAGCCAATCAATAGCTCTCTCTCATCTATTTCTTTCTCCCTTCTTATCTAAAATCAATAAAAGTGTATTTAAAAAAATGAAATGGGAACATATGAACAATACATACTGTGACTGGTTTTCCCAAACATCTTGAGTTATAAAAGAAATAAAATTCAGAAAGGTTAAGTAGGTCACAATCACAGAACTCAACAATTGACTTCCATATCTGCCTGTCTTTTGGGACATTACCCAAAGTATGCTTAAGTCTAAAACTCATTCTCTGTCCATTATACCTAAAGCCTCTCAGTTTGCTGAAACACTGTTGATTTTATGTCTCT
Organism: Antrozous pallidus; assembly: GCA_027563665.1. NCBI lineage: Eukaryota > Metazoa > Chordata > Mammalia > Chiroptera > Vespertilionidae > Antrozous > Antrozous pallidus. The sequence goes on along the minus strand of CM050520.1, from coordinate 50,707,417 downwards.
GACATACAAGGAAATATAAGTCATGCCAGAGACGGTTCATGATCCTTGACCAACTTCATTTGCTGTGAATATGAAATGACAGTGTGTACAAGAGTGTTATCCCCTGGATATGGTTTGCTGGTACTGAATTGGGGGCTCTGTTTTGGAACTCTGACAACTCTCTCTCAGGCCACTTCCTTCTATAGGGGAGATGCCTGGATAGAACTCTAAGAGTATAAAGAGAGATGCATTACCTTTCCCATTGAATAATGGGAAAAACAATATTTAGAAAACATGTTGCCATGGCTGGTGTTTCTCAGTGGTTATGGCATCACACCTAAGGGTCAGGGGTTCAATTTTTAGTCGAGGGCATCCACTTGGATTGCAGGTTCAATTCTTGGCACCAGTGGGGATGTGTGTGGAGGCAACCAATCTCTCTCTCTCTCTCTCTCTCTCTCTCTCTCTCTCTCTCTCTCTCTCTCTCTATCTATCTCTTTTCCTTCCATTCTTTCTAATCAATGAAAAATATCTTCAGATGAGGATTAATAAACACATGGGCCTAAAAACAGAAAAGTCTGGAGTTGACACTCAGGCTCCTGCCTCCTTGTCCCATATCATTTCCAGTAGTCAGTTCTTAGCTCAAAGCAACCGTGAGATATTACAGATCCTAAGGAGGCTGAAGAAGCACCTTCTATGAAGAAAATGTCTTGGATGTGAATCCTGATGCTGACACTTATCAGTTGTTTGACTTTAGACAAGTTGCATATCTCTAAGGTTCAGTTTTCTTTTCCATGTAACCAAGGAACTGGTATCCACCTCACTGAGTAGCTCTGAGAAGTAAATAAATCTGTGAATCAATTAACTTATTCTCCACTGTGTACCATAAAGGATTCAAGGTGGTTTACAAAGACATAATAATACAGTTTAAGAAGTGGGGAGCAAAAAGAAAACAAAAAAAAAATAAAAAAAACAAGACAGGCAGATAGGGAAATCAAATGCAATTGCTAAGAGTAGTTGCCCCATTTTGCATAAAGTTGTCCAGTAGCAAACCCTAAAGGGGAAGGCTTGACAGCTATATTGTTTGCTATCTTCATGAGGCTCCATCAGACCCAGGACTTAAGGGGAGTATGGCTATGTTTAAGCTGTAATATACATTCATATTTCTATATTTAAGATTTAAGATATTAGGTCTAGTTACATATATTCCAAGTCCCAGGCATTACAATAGGCAATGAGGATTCGTATTGAAAAGGGGAGATATGGCCCTTGCCCTCACTGAGTTGACAATCTTTATGACTTCATGACATCAATATTATATATCACATCCATCATATCATCTTTGTCAAGAATAGCAAAGAACAAATATGTTCTATACAGTTCCACATGTCAAACTCTGAGCAGAGTGTCTGGTATACAGAAGGTATTAAATATTCATTTGTCAATTTATTTAACAAACATTTTGTTATTTATGATATCTTTGTCTATGACTTTGTAGGCACTGGGGATATGCAAGGGACAAAACATCCTTTCCTACATCATAGTTTAGGAGAGAGATGATCAACAATCCCATTAAGTAAAATCTGTGGTACAAGAGATATTGATAAGGAAAGGTTCGTAAAGAGTGATGAGCCTGAGAATGGCTGGGGGAGGGAGGAAGCTCATTGAGAATGTGGCTTTAGAGTCCAAACCTGGAAAAAGATAGAAATAGATGCATAAAGCTTCTGAGAGCCTTTACTAAGCAAAGAGAAGAGCAAGTCCAAGTGCCAAGGGCTGGCACAGGACTATCAGGATCCATGTGTTATAAGACAGGACACTTTCAATTGAAAGTAGTAGAAACTTAATTCCAAACAGGTTAAGTGAGAGATTTACGGAAAGGATACTTGGATTGTTCATAGAATCTGAAGATGAGATGCAGGAAAGCAGCCATCCCTAACATGGGGCCATTGATATAGGAAGAGTCTAGCTCTCCTGGCATGCTTTCTCCTCTACTCTCTGGACTTTGGCTTTGTCCTCTCAGGATTCATCCTCTATCCATACAAAGCATAACGTGGCGGCTGGCAGCTGCAGTCACATTCTTATAAGCTTTACAGCCGAGTACTGCAATAAATATACATTTACCTGCCTGCTGTTGCATAAAAATTCCCCAGGCCCAAGGTTCATTGTGATGGTGGGATGGACTCATATGGTTGACTCAGCCTAGGCTATGTATTCACGTCTGTGTTCTGGTTAACAAAAGCTGTCATTGAAAAGGGGTAGAAAAAATGGAGCTGGGCTCACTAACAGCATGGCTTCCAAAGTGACTTGCTCTAAGAAAAAACAGTATATAAATGTCATGGTGGAGACTACATCTTATACCCCATCAGAAATCATTAGCATCCTAGTTAATTTGACATACAAACGAGACCTTGGATTAGGATATGTTCTTGCTGATTCCCAAGAGATGTTTTGTGATTCCTCTCATTTATACAGAGGACATTCTGTTCATTGTCATATGCATATAACGATCCCATAATCTAAAACGCTTCATGGTTACAATGCTGAGTGGTAGGCTATAATTACCTCTCCTTGGTTGTCATTAGGATATGCTATGAGATTGCAAACAACTGAAAAGTAGACCATAAGTACACACAAAACATCCAATAATGTACAAGTTAATTTCAAGCAGGATCATTTTTGGTGGTAACAATAATTATGATGGAAAAGTAATTAAAAGAGCAAAATATATTAGTAAAAATGTCTGATATGCACTCAGAGGATTTTTATTCTGGAGAAGATAGCCATAGACTTATCATAAGATGGTAAGAATTAAGGGGTTTATTTTCTTACTCTGGTTAGTTTAGTCAACATATAACTATTTATCCCTAAGAATGAGTTGCATCAGTATAGCCCCATCCCCTTGCAAGCACCTGATAATGGCATTAACTCTGTTCATCTAGAGCCAGGAGTGTCTATAGTCAGATGTGCCTTCTAATTTTTCAAATTATTATCTATGCATTTTTGTTAATTCTCTCTCCTCATTCTGGAATACCCTCTGAGCCTTTGTCTCTGTCTAAATTCCACATCTTCACATTCCTCCTCCAGTGCTACCTCCTAAAGGATGTTTCCACTGATCCACAAATCAGTTGCAATTTTGTCTTTCTCTGGACTCCTGCAGCTCTTAATCCAACTTCTATCATAGTACTTATCTCTACTTTATATGGCTTTTTGTTTGGCACACATCTTCCTTAGTTAACTGCTGGATCTAGGCCTTCAGGATTCATTTACTTCACAAGATGCCTTGCATATATAGGGCATTCAGGAAAAAGCTGTTGATTCACTGATGATATTACTTAGACAGCTAATCTCAGACAACTGTGCCCATGTTTTAATATCATGCTCATTAATTCAACTAACATTTCTGGAGGACCTACTACATGCCAGAAATTGTACTAGGTGTTAGTTATTTCATGGCCATAAAAAACTACTGGTAGAAAGTACATATTCATTGAGCCTACACATTCATTAAGATATCTCTCATTGATGTGAAATTTTAAAATCATCTGTGCAGAAATACATACTGTAAGGTCCTTAGAACCATCTTTAATAGCCCCTCCACTCTCATTTCTGCAAGTGCTACTGTTGATTCTTCCTTCTTAATAGTATTGACAGTCACCGCCACATAAATACCATTTGCACCCAAGGAAATCTGTGAGGCTCAAACTGTGCTGGCTCTCAAGATATCACATACAGGGCTTTAAAATGTAAATTCTTGTCATCTTGGTCCTCATCTCCACCTCAGTCCTGTTAGATTGATATATTGGTTAAGAATGTTGGCTAATTTGAATCCTATCACTTTCTCCCTCCCCACCTTACCTTAATTTTGACTTTGCAAAGTAGGCACCTATCCAAAGACTGGTGTTCAGGAAAACATTGTTTTAAAGTAAATTTCAGTTATATAGAATCCTTGTGAGAAAAATAAAAAATATTTTTCTGAGTTAATAGGTGAGGAAATTGAGGTTCCAATATATTAAGTGAATTGGAAAAATATGTAAGCTAAAGAACTCACACAACTCAATAACAAAAAATAAATCAAACAATCCACTTAAAAAATGGGCAGAGGAGATAGACATTTCACCCAAGAAAATATACAAATTACCTAAATATATATGAAAAGATGCTTAATTTCATTAGCTATTAGGGAAATGCAAATCAAAACCCCAATGAGATACCACCTCACTCTTGTTACAATGGAGATTATCAGGAAGACAAGAAATAACAAATGTTGGAAGGGTTATGGAGAAAAAAGGAACACTTTTTAAAAACATGTATTTTTATTGATTTCAGAGAGGGAGAGAATCATTGATTGGCTACCCTTCTGCAAGCCCACAACCTGGGCATATGCCATGACCTGGAATCAATTATGACCTCCTGGTTTATGGGTCAGTATCAACCACTGAGCATACTGGCCAAGATTAAAAGGAACCTTTATACACTGCTAGTGGGAATGTAAATTGGAACTATGGAAAACCATCTGGAGGTAACTTTAATTAAGAATAGGGCTACCATGCAACTCAGAAATTCCTTTTCTGAGTATCTACCCCCAAAAGTTAAAAAACATAAAAATATATACACCTGTGTGTTTATTGCAACATTATTTACAGTGACCAAGATATAGAAATAGCTGAATTATTCTTTAATAAATGATTGAAGAAAGAAGATGTGGCACATATATACAATGGAATACTACTGAGCCATAAGATAAGATTAAATAATGCTATTTGCAAAAGCATAGATGGATCTTGAAAAAAAATCATGCTAATCAAAACAGGTCAGATAGAAAAATATTTTTTATCTCATCTATGAGATATAAAACAGAAAGCAGAAAATAATTAAGACAAAACAAAACAAAAACTCATAAACATAGACAATGTATGTATGTTGGTTACCAGAGGGAAAGGGGTTGGGGAGAAGGAATAAGAGGGTAAAGGGAGCCAGATATATGGTGACAAAAGGAGATTTAATTTTCAATGGTAAACACACAATGCAATATGCATGTAATGTAATGTAATATAGAATTATACACTTGAAACCTATTTAGTCTTATTAACCAATGCTACCCCAATATATTTAACAATTAGTTAAAAATAAATAGGCATACTGTTGAAGTAGAAACACTAAAACTGAGTAAACCTATTTAAAGAGGCTCAATCATGAACATCTGCAAAATGACAGAATAAAAGACCCCAAGACCTTCTTTCATCCCACAGAGACAATAACTCAACAACAATACATAGACCAGTTGCTCCTGTGGGAAATCCAGAAAATAGATGAGGCACCTGGATCCAAGGTGAGCATGAAGCTAGGCAGGTCATAGTCTGTAAAAAAGTTCATGGCATTCACTTGCCATAGTCCCTCTCCTAAATTCAGCATGTAACAAGTGGGGGAAAAAACCACCAAATTCCTGCATCTCCTTGGGAAGGAAACATGTTGAAGCATTTCAGTGTTCCAGATTTTGAGGGAACTGTCCATGGAACACTGATGTGACCTGGCATATTTTTGATGCCTGGGTCCCATGAAAACCAAAACAATTAGGAAGCTTTCTTATGTTCCACAGGGCCCAGAGTACAGTTTGTACAGCAGCTGATGTGGCTTAGTAGACTCTTCATTGTAGGGAAAGAGAGGTGTGGAATGTGCATTCAATGTTTTGGTTTTTCAGGGGCCTACCTGGTTTCTGTCCTATCTGATTCAGAGTTCCGGCAAGACCCAGCATACCCTAGAAGCCTGGAGCCTCTAGTAATAAGAGCTGGGTGGCTTGGGGCAGTTCTAGAGAACCTGCAGCATTATGACAGACATTAGAGAGAGGAGGAAACATGCTTCAACATGTTTCCTTCCAAAGGAGATGTGGGAAGTTGGTGGTTTTTTCCCCCACTTGTTCCATGCTGAATTTAAGAGAGGAACTATGGCAAGTGAATGCCATGAACTTTCTTACAGACTGTGACCTGCCTAGTTTCATGCTCACCTTGGGTCCAGGTGTGTCATCTATTTTCTGGTCCTCTGGAACATAAGAAAGCATCCTAGTTGTCTTTGGTTTTCATGGGACTCCAGGCGTTAAGAATATGCCAGGTCACAACTTACAGAGGAGAAACCAAGATGGCAGCATAGGTAAACACATAGGCTTTTGCCCTGCACAACAATTTTGAGAATACAACTAAAGGATAAAATGGACATTGTCCAGAACCATGGGAAGGCTGGATGACTGGAAGTTCTGAAACTTAGAGGGACACAGAAATGCACACAGATAATCAGAGCCTCTGCAAAGCCTAAGTAAGGTAGGAGACTCCCGCGCGCACATGCAGAGCTGGAGAGGACAGGGTGTTTGAATGCCTGGCAAGGGTGTTCTAGAGGAGACAAAAACTTCAGGCTTTGCTGAACCCAGTTCGGTTTGCACTCAAAACCCCGGGGACCCAGACCCTTGCAGGAAGAATCTGGTCAGCGGACGGAAGAGCCAAAGGCAGAGCTCCAGAGGCATGAGAGTGGAGGGAGTGCGCACAGAGAGGACGAACTGGGCTGCTGGCAGTGTCTGGCCAGAGAAAGGAGCTCTGGGCAGCGCTGTGATGAAGAATCTTGGGGGAACGGCCAGAGGCAGAACTCAGAGGCACGCACAAGTGCTCACTGTGAGGGAGATCTGTTGACTGTGTGGCTGGTGTCTCGCAGAAGGGAGAAAGGAGTTCCGACAGCATGAAACCCAGGAGCCAAGCAAAAATCTGAAATTCCGGATTCATTGGGGATTGGATGGTCTGGTGGCAGGCGAAACTCGAAGGCTCCTTTCTCACAGAGGTGCTTGTTGCAATTGTCCCCCCGGACACTAGAACCCTGTGACCTCATGGGGTGGGGCTGACTGGAAGCCAAGGCTGTTGGCTCCACCCTGAATTTCCACCCCACCCAGAAACTCCACCCCATCCAAGCTGATCACAGAGACTTTGGCAAATTTGCATGTCTTGGTGCATAAGGCTGTCTCCCAGCATAGACACAGCTGATCCTCACAGCCATTTGGCCTGGAGGTCAATTCCTCCCAGTGATACCAACAACAATCAAGACTTATCTACAACAAGGCTGTACACTCAGTCCACAAAGAGGTGCGCCAAGAGTTTACACCTCAGGTGACAGGGGAGGCTGAGATACCTAGCACAAAAAGCTACCCTACCAACTCAGGGAAGCAGTGAAAATGTGGAGAGAAAGAAACAGACCACAAATGAAAGAAATGGAGGAAAACAAATGACTGGATATAGAGTTCAAAACCATGGTTTTAAGGTTTTTCAAGAGGCTCCTAGAAAAGACCAATAAGTTTAGTGAGACCTTTGAGGATATGAGTGAGACCCTTGAGGATATGAAAAAGGACCAACTAAAATTAAACATACACTGACTGAAATAAAAACTATTTTACAGAAACCCAACAGCAGACTAGAGGAACGCATGAATCAAGTCAAAGATCTGAAATACCAAGAGGCCAAAAACACTCAACCAGAAAAGAAAAAAAGAAAAAAGAATCCAAAAATTTGAGGATAGTGTAAGAAGCCTCTGGGACAACTTCAAGTGTACCAACCTCAGAGTTATGGGGGTGCCATAAAAAGAGAGAGAGCAAGATACTGAAAACATATTTGAAGAAATAATGACTGAAAACTTCCCCCACCTGGTGAAAGAAATAGACTTACAAGTTCAGGAAGTGCATAGAACCCCAAACAAAAGGAATCCAAAGAGGACCACACCAAGGCATATCATAATTAAAATGCCAAGAGCAAAAGACAAAGAGAGAATATTAAAAGCAGGATGAAAAAAACACTTAATTACCTACAAGGGAGCACCCATACGATTGTCAGCTGATTTCTCAACAGAAACTATGCAGGCCAGACGGGAGTGGCAAGAAATTTTCGGAGTGATGAATAGCAAGAACCCACAACCAAGATTACTCTATCCAGCAAAGCTATCATTCATAATTGGAGGTCAGATAAAGAGCTTCACAGATAAGAAGAAGCTAAAGGAGTTCATCAACACCAAACCAGTATTATATGAAATGCTGAAAGGTGTTTTTTAAGAATAAGAAAAACAAGAAAAAAGTGGCTGCTTTAAACTAGAGCGTGGATAGAACTGGAGAGCATTATGCTAAGTGAAATAAGCCAGACAAAGAAAGATAAGTATCACATGATCTCACTCATTTATGGAATACAATGAACAACATAAACTGATGAACAAAAACAGATCCAGAGACAGAGAAGCATTGACTGTCAAACCTCAGAGAGATGATAGAGCAGCATGGGGGTAAGGGGAAGAGATCAACCAAATGACTTGTATGCATGCATATTAGCCTAATCAATGGACACGGACACCAGAAGGGGTGAGTGCATAAATTGTGACAGTGGGAGAGGGGGTTAGAAGGAGTAATAGGTGATGAGGACACATATGTAATACTTTAATCAATAAACAAATTTAAAAAAAGAATGTCAGGTCACATCAGTGTTTCATGGCCAGTTCCCTCAAAATCTGGAACACTGGAGAAATCTAATAAAGAAAAATTGCTAATCTCTTTAGCTGGAAATTTAACAGAAAGTATAAAGATGCATCCTACAAAAAAATTTGAGAGGCTCCAAGAATATTTAACTTGCTTATTGGTAAAGGTATTTTCCCTATAAGAAACGAGTCTGTAAATAACGGGGGAGTTAGCTGTGATGACAGGAATAGCAACACAAAGTACAAGGCACAGAAACAAACAAACAACACAGGTAAATGTAGCTCAAGCAAATGAACAAAATAAATTTCCAGAAACTAAAACTAAACAAGAAGAGGTATATTAATTACCTGACAAAATAAAAACTGGATTTTAAAATTTAAATTCACTGAAAAGCTTCAACCACAGACTTAAAAAAATCAGCAAAGTAAAAGATAGGTCATTTGAAATTATCCAGTGAGAGAAACAAAAAGAAAAACAAAATTAATGAAGGAAGCTTAAGAGACTTATAAGATATTATAAAATGGACTAATGTACACATTATGTGAGTAATGTAAGAGAAGAGAGAGAAGAAACAGCAAACTTATTTGAACAAATAATGGCAAACTTTCTCAAATCTGGGAAAGAAACTGGACATCCGATTTCAAAAAGCCCAAAGGACTTTAACTAAGAGGAAACTAGAGGTTTACATTGAGACACATTTTAATCAAATTGACAAAAGTAAAAAACAAAGAGTTATAAAGAAATAAGAGAGAAGCAATAGCAGATTTCACCCTAGCCAATTTGGTTCAGTGGATAGAGTGGTGGCCCATGGACTAAGGGTTCAAATCAAGTACACTGATTTGGGGGGGGGGAGGGGGAGGCAACCAATCAGTACCCTCTCTCACATCAATGTTTCTCTCTCAGTCTGTCCCTTCCCCATTCTTCCACTCACTCTGAAAATCATGAAAAAAATATCCTTGGGTGAGGATTAACAAAAAAAGAAAACAAGACTCAGCAGATTTCTTAGCAGACAACTTACAGATCAGAAGGGAGAGGAGTGATATATTTAAAGTGCTGGAAGAAAAAATAAAACTGCCAACTAAGAATACGTAACTAGGCAAAAAATGTTCTTCAGAAATGGAGAGAGAAAGTAAATCTCATAAAAACAAAAGCCAAAGAAGTTCATTAACACTAGATCCACCTTGCAAAAATGCTAATGGAAGGTCTTCAAGTTAAAATGGAAGGATATTATAAAATGAACTAATATATGCATTATATTAAAGGAAGAATGAACAATAGCATATATATAATGGATTTAAATATCCAAATTTCAGTATAACACTAAGGCAGAATATCAGTAAGAAATCAGAGGCCTTGAGCAACACTGTGGACATAATAGACATATATATGATATTCTATCCAACATCAGCATAATACACATTCATCTTAAGCATACCCTGAACATTCTCCAGTACAGATGATAGATCACAAAACAAGTCTTAACAAAGCCTTTTTGAAGATTGAAATCATACCCAGTATATTATCTTACTATAATGGAATGAAACTAGAAATAAGTAGCAGAAGGAAAACCTGAAACATTTATAAACATGTGAAAATTATACAACATACACTTGAACAATCAGGTCCTGTTAAGATGGGATCTCTGGGGCTGAAGTTTCAGTCATTTTTTCAATAATTCACCAAGTGACCTATGAAAGTGAAGCTTCATGCATGTTATGAGAAACAAATGAGACAAAGGATCTGAAAGGAACATTTCAAGGAATCGAATGTACATAGTAGCATTGTTTCTTAATTCTCTCTCCTATTGGTTGCCCTCTTCAGGTAGAAATAAAAATGTTAGCAAAATTGATAGGAGGTAGGACAAAGAGCAAAATCACAAAGTGCCCACCTTAATAACTGGCTACAACAAATTCTACAAATAATTGGGACTACAAATCAATTGGTTGGCAGTAATAGCAATTACCTTGCTTTCCCTGAATGGTTCTTTTTCTTTTCATGTAAATAGTGATTGTGAAATTAAATTCCCTTAAGTGTGATCAGGACAGTAGCAGTGAAAAACTGTTTTTTGTGGAAAAAGAAAAGCACTGAGTAGTGAGGTTTGATTCTAAGGGACTGCTATATCCCTTACAAAATTCACTCATAAGGACACAATTTAGTAAAAGTTGCTTTTACCTTAAACATCTCAATCCAGAGTTATTGTTGTTTTTTTTTATGTTGCACATAATCTTATATATAAAAGCCTAATATGCAAATAGACAAAACATTGGGATGACCAGTCACTATGATGCACATTGACCACCAGGGGCAGATGCTCAATGCAGGAGCTGCCCCCAGTCCATAGGCCCCAAGCCAGCCAAGGTGGGTGCCAGCAGGGGCCCCCAATATACCCAATGGTCATCCCACTGATCTGCCCTGATCACCAGCCAGGCCTAGGGACCCTACCTGTGCATGAATTTCCTGCACCAGGCCTCTAGTGAGTTAATAGAAACTGTGGATCAAATGGATGAAAATCTCACTAAACACCATCCTGGAAGTAAGGAGGTTCAAATTCTTTTTTAATTCCTCAGAGTTTCTCCTTAATCACTACTTCCCCTCCTTATTTGAAAGTTAATTCTACTGTACTATCTTGGAGGTCTTCCAGGATTATCTTTAGCCTTCCCAGTCATATCCCTGCATTCATCAAAGAATCCTAGTACTTGATTCATAATCTTAATCTATATCACAAGTCCTGTTATCAGATAGGGTGTTTTTTTTTAAAAATTTAAATAAAGATGTATATTTTTGTGGGTGACTTATATAACATCCTGTAATCTCACCTCCTAAATTTTTCAAATTTTAATGACTTTGGTCCAGTTTATTTCAGGATTGTACATACTACTTGGCTATTATCTGGATCTAGACCTGGTCATCACTGGGACTTCTCTACTCTGTTGTATCAAATCTAGACATAGTGCTGCTATCTGTCTCCCAACACTTAGTTTTGTGCTAAATGGTTCCTATGATCCTAACCTCACTGACTACCCTGGACATTTCAGTGGTTCTTAATTAATCAACAGCTTCTGACTTTACCTATTTCTTTTGAAACTTATAAACTCATCTAATGTTGAGGAAATAGCAAAATTTAATGGGATTTTAAGATGATGGATTTAGTTGCAAGTGGTGACATGTAAAGTGGACTGGAAGGTGAAGAGTCCAAGTTTAGGGAGTACAACAGCTGGCTGTTCACAAGTTGAGGCATACAGGTTGACAGTTGAGGTATGTCACTTAAGATATTGCTAGACTCAATTAGAAAATAGAACAGGGAAGCACAAAAGGATGAGAGGGAATCAACTATGAGCTCTATGAGAACAGCACTCTTACTTATTTTGTTCCTCACGCTATACATAGCTTCTATTTCATACTTAATTTGTTAATTCAAAGCGATAGGATAAAGATTAAATGAAAATTGTATAAAGCTTCATAAAAATGAGCATTTCAATAAATCCAGGCAAAGATGCAAGGCTTCTTATATATTCTAGCCTTAGGGGTCACAGAGCATCACTCTTCCTGAATCCTACTGGTCAAAGACAAGTCAGAGGACTAGGCTAGATTTCAAGGGCGGAACTATCAAAACATGATATTGGGAGGTGTGGTTCATTGAAGAGAGGGACATCCTTACAAACTAGCTCCAAATTTAAGTAAGAGCCTTAGAAGCATTATTTTTTTAAAGTTCCGTATAAAACTTGGTTTATTGCTGAAATGTCAACATATGTAAAGAAATTCTTCCTAAACATAAATTACAATATAGTAGTTCCCCCTCATTTATGGTTTCAGTTATGCATGGTCAACTGCAGTCTGACAATATTAAACAAAAATTCTAGAAATAAATAATTCAAAACTTTAAAATTGTGCCCTATTCTGAGTAGTTTGATAGAAATCTTACTTTGTTTCACCCCATTTGCCCAGGGCACGAATCATCTCTTTGACTATTGCACCTACACTATATATGCAACCTACCTATTAGTCACTTAGTAGCAATCTCAGTTAGGAGAGAGAGAGAGAGAGAGAGAGAGAGAGAGAGAGAGAGAGATTCATGTAACTTTTATGACAGTATATTTCTCTACTTGTTCTATTTTACTAGCAATTTTTCATATCTTATCATGATTACTTTATAAATTAAACTTTATCATGGCTATGTATGTATTTGGGGGGGAAATCTTATATAAGAAAAGGCCAATATGCAAATCGATTGAACAGAACAACTGGTTGCTATGATGTCTGCTGACCACCAGGGGGCAGGTGTTTAATGCACTAGCTGCCCCTTGTGGTCAGTACACTCCCACAAAGGCAGCACTGCTCAGCCAGAAGCCCTGAGCCAGGCTCACAACTGGCAAGTGCAGCAATGGTGGTGGGAGTCTCTCCTGCCTCCATGGCAGCACTAGGGATATTCCCCTGGGTAGTTAGCCTTAACTGTCAGTGGGGCATCCCCCAAGGGTTCCTGGACTATAAGAGGGTACAGGCCTGACTGAGGGACGCCCCTGAGTACACGAATTTCATGCACTGGGCTCCTGGTAGTATATATAAGGTTTGGTACTATCCATGGTTTCCTGCATTCTTTGGGGCCATGGAACATATCCCCCATGGATAATGGGGGATTGGTGTATTTTCTTCACTCTAAGACATTAGGAGGAATCATAAAACATAGTCCATGGCAAGTTTTTTTTTTTTTAATCTTCTGTTCCTGAACATTCTCAAGCAACCTGAGACTCATCAGAGACCCCCACCTCATATTACCAAAAACATGCTGTCTCATCAGTGCCATCCTGTCTGAGGTCTTGGTCCCTCTGTTTCTTTCCTCTCACTGCTGCATGCTGCCCCACCATGTTCCCCCGATATAGGTAGCACCTTGGAGTTGTCCTTCTTGAAAGAAATGTCTGCTCATCAACATAATTTGAATTCCAACAAAACTAAAATTACTTTATTATTACTGTTATTTGTTTTAAGGATAGAATGCTTTTTAGCACAAAATATACATTGGGGTAATGCATAAATTAAAATAATTACTATGTGGTAGAGTATGATTACACTAAATATTTCTGCCAAACATTCTTTTTTACCATGATGAGACTCCTCTTTAGGTTTGTTCTTTCTAGAGGGACCCAACCTCTCTATCCAAGCACTGTGTGACTGCCCCACTCACCACAATGTGCGGGTCATATAAATGCCAGAGGAAAAAGCATGGAAGAGAGGAGAGCATTGAGGTGAAGGTCAGGAAAGGTGTTTGATGACTGATTAGCTGTGTGGCCATGAGTAAATTGCTTGGATTCCTAAGTAAAGGCTTCTCAGATGCTAATCTGCATGTGAATCTCATGCCCTCTGAGGATCTTATTTATACGCTGAGTCTGATTTAGTAGCTCTGAGCAGGGCCTGGGACTCTGTTTATAAGCCCTCCTTGGAGGAATAGCTCTGAATTACTCTACTCTCATTTGAAAATGAGGAGAGCAGTATGCATTCATTTTATTCTCACTTAAAAAAAAACATACCTTTATGGTTGTCCATTTTCTAAAAAAAAAATAAAAAAAATTCAAGTCCAAATTTCTTGCTGAGTCCCTTAGCATAGCTTATAGAACTGTTTGAATCAGATAACAATCTCTTAAACTATTCTATATTCCCCCAAATCTTAGTTACTCATCATTCTTGTACATCTCATGTCCCCACACACCTTGAAAACAAATACTCTCCTTTTGGAACCTTCTACATGATTAAGTGCTAGGCTGGTAATTCAAATATAGTCATATTAATATTTGTGGCTCAAAACTTAGCACATTTCAGTATATACCAATTGCTCAATAAATGTTTACTAAATGAAATAAGTTTTGCTCCTACTCACACTGCAAAGCATGAAGTAAATGTCACCTCTTCCATGAACCTTTTCCAGTATGACCAGATGAAGCTCTATCATCACCTTATCTATTTTCATATAACAACTTTAGTGTTTTAATATTTACTTGTATTTCTACTATATTTTGATATCCTTGAGAGCTGAGTCTGTGCCTTATCCATCTCTGATTCACCTTTACCTAGCACAGGTCTAAGCCCATAGTATACCCTCGGTGAATGTTTGATGAGCAAATTATTGTATGTGATGAACTACAAAAAGGAGTTGCACTGGAAGAGACAGGCTTTGCTTTATTTAAAATAAATTCAGAATGGCACACCTCCTGCTTTCCGTCCCATGGGTGAATGTCTGATTCCTTTTGTAACTTTTCATTTGAGGGCACAGATGCAATGTGCTACCCTGAGCAGGCTCTTAATCGAGCTGTCAGGGCAGCAATGTGTTGGACAGGGTCCACAGTGCATCACTTTGTAGTGCTTGACTTGCCTGGAGTTGGAACAATGGTCTTGTCTCACTCTAAGGAGGATTAGGCTGTCTGTCAAGTGGTTAATGATCATGTGGGAGTCTGATGAAAGCAGGTTTGAACTGCTTCCTGAAGACACCTGTCAGGAGAGAAAATCACATGGAGGTAATGGGACTTCTAAGTATTTCCTTTGGAGGATATACTATGGAATCTACATTGACCAAAGGAGTTACTGAAAAAGGAAAGAGGAAACCTCATATGCATTGAATACCTACTATGTGCTGGATGTTTTTGTGTATCCTATTTACTTCCCACAGTGACTCCATGATGGAAAGTGCTACATTAAGAATTCTGAAAATAGTTGCCATGAAATAAAGCACTTTTCTAAATTCTCTTACTTGATGTTCAAAATAACATTGTATGATACTATTACATCTGCCTTACAGGTAAAAAAAAAAGTGAATATGTGAGCAGCTGAGAAACTTCTCCAGGTCATCAAGCCCTCGCCTGACAGAGCACACATTTGATCAATCTGATATTTGCATTTCAACACTTATAAGACTTTCTAAGGGTTAATTTCCTCACTCGGCTTGAAAGCTCTTTGAGACCCATATTTTACTCATATTCATACTCCCCAGAACTAGTCATGATCAACTGATTTCTACTCAGTTGAACTGAATTTTCTATCACTGAGTTGCCTCAATACTTCTTTGAGGGCTGGAAGATGTGCTATTTATTTCACTATTAACAGTACCCTGTACTTTGTCTTTTGTATTACAGGTGAGTTATAAATGGTTATGGGATGGATGGGTGAATGGCTGGATGGGTGAATGGCTGGATGGCTGGATAGATAGTTGTGTAGATGAGAAGGTTCACAAAAAAATTAGAAAGAAATCATTTTTCTTCATCTATTCCATCCAATATTGCCTTTTGTTTTTTTTTGTTTGTTTTTTCTCAGTGTGAGGACAAGTTTAGCTCCAGTAATTCTGGCATAATTACAAGCAGAAACAACACTGTGTTTCCAAGAACTGAGGCATCCAGAAAATAAAATAAATAGAAATTAGCAAAGAAATTAGCAATTTGAAGGTTAAGGAAGGGCTATGAGAAGAAAAAAAGAAGATACTTTCATGTTAAATTATCTTGAAAGTCAGCAACTAGGTGAGATATTTGGAGGTTGGCTTTGCCTTAGGGTACAGTTTAGGACAGAACATGAAGGCTGGGGAGCAATGTATGTGATTCTGACATAAGGAGCTGTGGTGTAGCCCTTCATTTTGAGGATTACTTGTGGTCAGTTAATTTCTGTGGCAGCACGCGTGGCCTTTTCCATGCAGCCTGTATCTTACGGAACCAAATCAATTTGATCAGTAGCAGGGACCTAAGTGAGGACATGGCTTGAGTTGTTCCCTCAAACTGTTTGTACTGTAGCAAGAAGAAGTATATTATCTTCATAAGCAGCTGTAACCCAAGATAAAAAGAGAAGAAATGTACTGGCAATGAGCTATGAGTACTTGCAAAAGGAAGGAGTTGAGACAAATATGCACTGGAGTTAGCTTTTGAGTTGGGGCTGCCTGAATGAATGCATAGAATGAGGGTGTAAGGAGTCAGGGGAAAGAGCAGCTTCAACAAAGTGGAAGAACATTCCTCCAAGACTGAAATGAATTTTGTCTTCAAGATAAAGATAATGAAATGGAAGTTCCGAAAGGAAGAGTCCATTGCTGAAGATTCTATGGTGGATGAGTGGTGTGGCCTAAATTTTCTGCTGCCCAAACATAAGGTGTTAAAAGAATTTGCCAGTGGCCTCTCTAAATTAATGTGGTGTCAGGAAATAGAGAGGGAAAACAGCGGGAAGAAATGGGGTAATAAGAATAATACCCATAGCAAACCCTTGCAGAGCCACAGACATTCTTTTTAAAACCTCATCTGAGGTTATATTTTATTGATTTTAGAAAGAGAGAAAAGGGGAGATATAGAGAGAGGTGAACATCAATGTGAGAGAGAAACATCAATCAGTTGCCTCCCATACCTACCCCAACTAGGGATTGAACTGGCAATCCAGGCATATGCCCTGACTAACAGAGGGCCGAACTTGCAACTTTTGGTACACAGGATGATGTTCCACTGGGCTGAGGCAACCCATGGACTTTTAAAAAACTTTATATATGTAATCTCATTTAGTCTTCACAACAACCTTGGTTTAAAGGTTTTTTTTAAAAAAAATAAAGCTCAGACAGGTCAAGTAATTTGTCCAAGATCACTCAGCTGGTAATGATTTAAGTCCAAGTAATCTGGCTCCAATCTATGGTTTGAAATAAAAGATAAAGAATAGGTGAAATTAGAGATGATGAAGGATTAATATCTTCTAGATGCATCGAAATCTTCCTGGAATGATTACTTCAGAACTGGTGCTGAAAGTACTAACCTCCTTTTTACTGAGGGTCTATATTGGGTCAGAAATATAATTCTTCCTTCTTCATTTCTCTCACTCTTAAAACAGGGGGTAGAAAAAACCTAACTAAAAAAAAACTATAATTAGGATACTTATTACTTGAATTCAAAACAAAAATTAAAAAGCAGCTGAAAGAAGTCCTTTTAAATGAATAGGAGATTATTTTAGATTACAAAAAAGTATGCTAATTAAATATGATTAATATGTTATAGGGACTCATGTTACCTTGTTACAGTTCCATTCATTTCTAGTTGACTAATGAGCTCACTGAAATAAAAAGAGGAATTTAGATTGAATTGTATTTTCTTTTGCCTTTCATATTTGTTTACATTTCATTTTAGTTGTTAGGCAACCCCTAAATTTTATCATTTAATTTGAAACTATTATCTATTTAATTCAAAACTAACAAGACAGAGACAAGAAGACTTTGCAATCTGCCTAAGACACAGGGCCTTCTTTGTTAGTGCACACTGACCATTTAAAGTAGTGGACTTTCCTTCCCTTAATAATAAACACATTATCATGAAAGAAACAATCATTCCTGGCCAAGCATGATCACTGAAAGATGATGAAGAAAAGTTCTTAACTACTTTCTTGTCCCCCGCACCACCTTTTTTTGCCCTCTTTCAATATTAGTAAAGAAAATAAGACTGGAGGTCACCCATTTGTCCAGGTTCTGCCTTGGTTCCTTTTTAGCCATCTGACCTTGGCCATGGACCAGGCATCTCTGAACCTGAACTAACTTATTTGTACCTTAAGTCTGTTCTTCATTCTTTATAAGTGTGCTATGACCTCAAAAGGGCCGATGAAGAGTGTTCTAAGATGTATCATGCCACAGAAATACATGGTGCTTTTCGTCCATGGGGAAGTCCAAGCTGGTTAACGAAGGGTCCTGCCACTAGGTCCCCATCCCCATTCATGAGACAGGTAGTGTAGTGGAAAGAGCAGGGAGTATAAAACTGGCTCATTTAGCTCTTCTTTCAAGAATTTTTTAAATCAGTCTTACTAGAGATTTATCAATTTTACTAATATTTGCAAGGAACTGAATTTTGTATTAATTTCTCTGTTAGAGTTATTTTTTAAAAAATTATGTTAATTTCTGATTTTTTGTTTTTCTTGCTTTTACATAGTTTGGGTTTCAGTTGGATGCCTAAGAAGCTCAGCAATATTCACTTACTGGATAGGACAAAACTTGAACATCCCCTGCCCTCTGCAACCCCAAAGCAGTTACTGTCTGCTAGGCCTATTATACCCTTGTTCTGATCATGCAGAGTCTAACACATCATAACAGTCCCATAAGGAACTCCCACTCACAATTCTGAGGCTCACTTCTGCACAATTTAGTTAGCCTCTCAAACACCTGCTCAAACACATCAGCAGCCCCAAATCTACCCTTTAGCCATACCCTCTTTCAGGCTCCACTTTGCTACAGTCCAGAAAAATGCACATAGTCAGAAAGTTAAAGAATATATTTGGCTCACCATGATTTTGCATTGCCTACTCTCCCGGGTCTGAACACAGTGTCCTCATATATTATGTCCAGTTTTATAGTTCTTATTTTTTAGTGGAAGAACATGTTTAGTACCAGTTAGTCTGTCATAGCTAGAAACAGAAGAAGCATCAAATGGTTGTTTTTAAAGAACTGGGAGACTGGGAAGTGATTAATGGAGGAACTTATCTGTATATATGTATATATAAAAACCTAGCTGACCAAATGACCAACTGACCAGTTGACCAGTCGTTATGACACACAGGTCAGTGTGCTCCCACAGCCAATCTCCTACAGCCCCTCCCCCAGGCCATCCTCCCTTGCCTTAATCAGCCCAGATCATTGGCCAGAATGAGGGACCCCACCCATGCACTAATTTGTGCCCTAGACCTCTAGTATGTATATATGCATAGCCCATGGACATAGACAATAGTGTGGCAAAGGCTTGTGCGGGCAGGTATAGGGTGTAGGGTTTATGTCTTAACTAACATTTTATTTTTCTTTACATTAAAAAATATCCTCAAGGGATTGTTTTAATCACATTTATGTCATCAGTGGACACTTCTTGACAATAAAAGTTAAGATTATATTGCCTGGAATGGGCAAACTCAAGTAAGCATCCTCTTTATAAAATTTTACTTTTTTTTGCCTAACAATAATTACTTTATTATTGTTTTTATATTGTTTAAAGTAATAAATAGTAGTACATATGTTTCCTTTCCCCCACCCCCTTGACCTCCCCTGGCTTTCCCAACTCCCTAGCACATGCCCTCTCCTGCCCCACCCCAGTGTCTTATATTCATTGGTTATGCTTTTATGCATGCATACAAGTCCTTCGGTTGATGGTTGATCTCTTGCAGGACCCCCCCAAACCTCCCCTGCCTTCCTGCTGTAGTCCGACAGTCTATTTCATTCTTCTTTGCCTTTGTATCTATTTTTATTTCCCTAATTTCTTTTCTTTAAGAAATCTTGCCTCTATAGACTAGAAATAAACATATGAGCACAAGAAATGTTTGAGACCCAATTTCAGTGATTAAAAGTTCTGGGTCCCAGATTCAATGTCAAACTGTTCCTTATGTGTGCATGTCAGCAATGGTATCTGGAAGGTGTACAAATGTTGGCAATGCAGGTCCGACTCTCTGTTGTTTGGTCCTGGGTAAACTGTAGGGACACATAGCTGCTGACTGGTATCATGGCAAGGCTTTGTCAGCATCTTCCATCTCTGGACTCTTTCTCCTCTTTCTTTGTGGATGGAGCAGACCTGTCAACTCCTGTCTGTTGCAGGAATCCACATGGTCTTGGAGTTGTTTTCTGAAAATATACATCTGTAATACTTTCAACAATAAAGATAACTTTTTTAAAAAAGAACTGGGAGACTTAGGGAATAGTTATGCATCTCTTCCAGTCTGCACCCTGTGCCTCAGTTTGTTTATATGCCTAGTTGGTCCTAGCATCTTTATTTAATCTGCTCGCAGGGTCTTAGTGATGACCAATTTTCATAACAATGGTGGAGTGCTTTGCATACTACAAATATGTTGTATAAAATTATATAATATTACACATGAATATTACTCATTAGTCACAGATGCTTAAAAGAATTGGTGGGGTGGATGTATATGATAAAAATAAGTAATTTTGGCACTTCCAAAAAGGAGATAGGAGCAGAGGAATTATAATTGCTTTGTGCCACATACTACTTGGCCTTTATTTACCTGAACAAACTTATATTATCATACATGTGTCAATTTCATTCCCATTTTACAGAACAGGAGACAGTTTCTGAGAAGAGTTAAATCACTGTACAGTCAGGACATGGTAGATTCCAAGCCTGATCTGTGGATTGCAAGGCCTGTTGTTTGGACTTGTTTTCCAAAGGTTTCTTTCTCAGATGGAAGGGCTTCATATAAACATCTAGACCAGATTGCTGAACCTCTGAAACTTGCCAACTGCTAAATGAAAAGCAGCCTCTTATGGTGTCTTGTTTTCTTTCCACTGCTGTATTATTGTTTTTGACTTGTTAGAACTTTCCTGTGTAAATAATTCTGAGGAGTGTGAGGATCATTAATGTTAGCTACATCTCCAAATAACAGAGTCACTTGTTTGTTGCATATGCATGTATGATAATGTGGGTCTGTGTTTCTAGAATTGCTTCTAAGTCAGTTTTCTTCTTCCCTACACCAGAAGTCTGGCTTGAAATAAAACTATTAAATGTAGTGTAAACATTGCTAAATTGGGATGTTAACATTTAAAAATTGTTTCCTGCCTTTTTAATGTGTTCTGCTGTTTTCCCTTCCCAATTATCGTTCTTTTCAATATTTATATGTTACTGTGACCTTTTTTCTGATTGAATAACTTCAACTGGGTCTCAAGTGCTCACATTATCTTGCTTTTAAAATTAAATCATGTTCCAACACGACAAGTGAATTATATCCCAACAAGCAATGGGGTGGGAGAAAGGTCATCACATCTGTCAGAACCTCCAAGCTGATGTTTTTACAAGTAAGAATTGGACAACCAATTTGGAAAAAAAAAAAAAACTCAGGGCACAGACAGTGTTTGAAATGCTACCATGTAGGCACTGTGTTAGTAGTGATTTTCATATACATCACCTCATTTAACAGCCACAAAATCCAACAAGGAAGAAATTGTTATCGCTCTTGCTCTTGTGACAGTAATGGACTCAGAGGGGAAATGAGCCCACACAGCTCAGCAGGGAGGTGAGGATGGGATATGCCTCCTGATCTTTCTGATACATAAGCCTAAGCTTTGTTGTTGTTGCTTGTTATTGTCGTTGCTTTTTCTTATACAAATGGCCATTGGATGTCCTCATAAAATTAGAAATGTTTTGATTTTTTAAAAATATGTTTTTATTGATTTTAAAGAGAGAGGAAGAGGGAAGGAGAGAGAGATAGAAACATTGACTGACTGCCTTCTGTAGGCCCCCTACTGAAATTGAGCCCACAAGCTGAGCATATGCACTGACTAGGAATTGAACCTTCGACCTCTTGGTGCATGGGATGATGTTCAACTAACTGAGACAACACCAGCTGGGCAGGGAGAGGGAATGGGAGGAAAAAAGGTGACATCTGTAATACTCACAACAATAAAGATTTTTAAAAAGAAGAAGAACCCTAACATGTAAATATAGCTTCTTTGGGAACTGCGGGTCAGTCTCAGAGCCCTTCTGGTTTGAGTCTCCTTCCTAGACTATCCCATCTACTTCCTGCCCACCTCTAAGTTAGTAGCTTGAAGTGCCAAAATGGCCTTTTTAAACATGCAAGCTTCCTTTCAAACACCAAAAATGTACTCTAATATAAGTAAATAATGGTCTGTGTTTCAAACTCCAATCATGATTCTCTAGGAAGAGTTTAGGAATATCTTGAACAGGGCAGCAAGTTTAGGAAGAATGTCCAGTCTCTCACGGTGACTACTTTTCATTAATTTAGTATGTTTGCCAGACCATCCTCATGTTACTTTAAAGTTAATCACCTTATATAATAAAAGGCTAATCTGCAAATTGCCCCCTTTGGAGTTTGACTGCTCACTAAGACATGTGCTGACCATGAGGGAGTGCTGCAGAACAAAGGAAGGCCCTGGCCAGCAGCCAGCAACTAGGGAAAGGAAGGCCCCAATTGGTCCTGATCACCAGCCAGGCCTAGGAACCCTACCCGAGCATGGATTTCATGCACTGGGCCTCTATTATGTGGTATATCATACAAGGGTTTATATGAGGCTTTTTTATAAACTTTCTGAAAATAAGATGGCCATTAGCTCATCCACCAGCTCTTATCTTCAAAGAGAAAAGCTATTTTTGGACTCCTCATTTTAAAACAGAAGAGGCATTTCTAGGAAAATCATTTGCATATGCATTGTATTTGAAATGCTCATTTGATAAACCTTTCTAGAGACAAAGAAAGAGCTAGTTCATGGCCCTCTGTGATATGAGACCTTTGATGGCAAGAATTAAGAACTAGGTACCACCTATCATGAGTTAGGCATGCAACCATATTTATCTCATTTACTTCTCATAGCAAAACTGGAAAATGGGTGGTGTTCCTCTCATTTTACTGTTGAATATGAAAAAGCCGTAACAGTGGTTTATGTGACTTCTCTCTCTCAATGTGAAGTAAACCAAAGGGGAAAGAGTCCTGAGGAAACTGAAACACTTGGCACAGATTAGCCAAGAGTAAACATCAGACACTCTGAATCGAGGTGGTGCTACCGAGCCTGTCAATAGTATTTTTGGTTGACTTAGCAGGTGTGTAGCACCACAGAACCCTTGGAGCACTAAACCAAAGTGTTTCTGTGTTCTGTAACGGATCTGATGGTCCCATCAGAACTGCCTAAGAGCTAAACTCAGAACTCATAATGGAGTTGATTAGCTCCTATAAAATGATGTTGTTTGTAATCAAAACCTCTTCAAGCCTTACAGAGCTAATGTTTAGATGGCAACTTTTCCCCCCTTCCTAGGATTCAAGAGAAAAATAAATAAAATGTTAATATTTATTGAGTACCTACTGTATGCCATGCACTCTTCTATTTTTCATAGGCATTGATCTTTGCATGCCTTGCCTTTCTGTTTTTAAATTGAAGAAGCCATGTCTTTGAAAGGTTAAATAACTGGCTCCATGTCACCAAAGTTGCACAGGGGGTAGGTGACATTAAGGTCAAGTGAGTGAGCCCTTGAAATGGGCAGGACTGGATTTGAAACAGTGTCTCTTTTCAACTCTGTAATGGGAGCACGTTCTGAAAACTCTTGCACCTACATTTTCAGCTGTAAATTAGGATTAATCGCAGGTTTTTTTGTGAAGATTAAATAAAATATTTTCTGCGGATGCACTTAATACTTTCCCTGGCACATCCTAAGTGTTCTGTAAAAATGAACTAGTTACTTGGGGGTAGGGGATAGTGGTGATATTAATGCCAGAACTGGCATTTGTTTCAGCTTGATTCAAGTCCATGTATTTCAGTATACCACACATTCTTCTGGAACAACCATTTCATCTGCTAGACATTACCTTCATAGAGGGAACTTCAGTTGTCAGTAATCTGAAACTGGCTTAGATAGTTGACACATAGTCTCATGTTAAATCTGTTCAATTCTTGGTCACTAAGTTATTTGCTTTATCAATACCCCCTCTCTTGCTAAGACTTTCTCTATATTGAATTACTTTAAGTCTACTCTGATTTAAAAAGCAACACAGTAATTGTCAATCAGAATCAGGGAAAGGTTATCGAAACATAGTGCCCGACATGATGGCAAAGCGAGGTGTACAAATAAAGCTTGTTAACTCCACTTAGCTGAGCCACTCCTCCACCTTTGGGAGATATAAGGATGAGTGGCAGGTGAAATCATTCTGCAAAGAACTGTTTGCCATGACACATAAGAGCATTGCTTTATTCCCTCATTCTCTATGTGTACTTTGTTCTCAAGAGAAGATCTGGGCTGTGAAGTTGCAAGAGTATGAAATCAAAGAATTAAGGCTTGATTGCTTAAAAAGAGGGAATGTTTGGGAGTTCTTCAATTGCAGCAACTACTTGCATCATAATTTCATGCAGATCATTTTCTCCTCCCAAATGTGGGTGATATATACAATGAAGAAGGATAATGATAATGTAAAAAATAATCCATGCTTGTATCTTTCATAGATATTGGAAATATTCCCTGAGATGACAGACATTAAATGTTTTATGTTAACTCAATCAGTCAGCAAATTTTTATTGAGCACCTGCATGTCAGATATAGTTAAATTTTAATATAGCAGACAAAATAATTGATTTTGTTGTGGTTTGGTATGAACCACTAATTGTTTCCCATTTATCAGTTGAATGTTTACCCTGATAGTTAGGTCTTATTTCTAGCTTGTCTTCACACTTCAGGAAGAATATCAGGCCATGCATTTGGCCACTTGTCCTCCCCTGAACATGCCAACTTCAGTCACACTCTGCACTTTTGCCCAAGCTGCTATTTCTTCCTGCATGTTTCCCCCTTTCTTTATTTATTTACTATTCAAATCAGGCTCATAGCTCAGAAATTTGCATTGATATTTAAAACCAGGTGAACTTACTCCCAAAGTCCATCTTTTTAAAATAAGATATGTCATTTCTTCTCAGGGCTCCTCAAAATTTAATGTGTGCAAAACACCTAAGTATTCTGGGAGCCTGCTTTTCTAATGAACTCCCAGCTGATCCTGGCGCCACCAGTCCATGAACCACCTTTAAACAGCAAGCTGCTACAATTCTAATTCTGGGCCTAAAATATTCATTACAGATAATGTACTACCACTTTAAAAAAAAATTAGAACTTATTGGTAAATCCTTTTCCACTAATACACATGAAAAAATAATTAATTTGTGGTTTTAATTAAGAGACATGTGAGCTTAGGTCACATAGCCTCCTTAAACCCAGTCCCTGCCCTTATTTCCTCACACTGTCCGCATGAGTGATTTCAATGTGTCACATGTGTAATTGTGCTAGGCAGCCCTGTTTTAAAATATTTTTTTTCTTTCACTGCTTTTACCTTTCCTTTTTTCCCCTCTTTTTTTGAAGTATCTTTTAAAAAATATATATTTTATTGATTTTTTACAGAGAGGAAGGGAGAGGGATAGAAAGTCAGAAACATTGATGAGAGAGAAACATCGATCAGCTGCCTCTTGCACACCCCCTACTGGGGATTTGCCGGCAACCAAGGTACATGCTCTTGACTGGAATTGAACCTGTGACCTTTCAGTCTGCAGACCAAGGCTCTATCCACTGAGCAAAACCGGTTTCAGCTGAAGTATCTTTGAAAACACTTTCTATTAGGACTGCCATGG
Source organism: Antrozous pallidus (assembly GCA_027563665.1). Taxonomy (NCBI): domain Eukaryota; kingdom Metazoa; phylum Chordata; class Mammalia; order Chiroptera; family Vespertilionidae; genus Antrozous; species Antrozous pallidus. The sequence goes on along the minus strand of CM050520.1, from coordinate 50,681,864 downwards.
AACTAAAAGCAATGTCAGGAGGCAATTGGTGTCATTTTTGGTTGTCAGAATCTCTGTTAAATTAAAGGTTAAATATTCCAAAAATCAAGGCATTCTGAAGGAAATAGATACCCCTGAATGCCACCATTTATTATCATCTTTTCCTCAAGTGCCATGCATATGGTGCAGTTCTTTCTGTCTCCATTCAATAAATTTGTATTTTTTTTCTCTACCTCATGGCATAGTAGCAAGAGCACAGGCTTTGAAGTCAAACACTTGGGTGAATGTACACATTGTTGATTCCAAGTGAGTAAAGAAGGAAGAAAGGAAATGTGCTGAGTTTACTTTTCTAGATAGAAAGTAACTTATTTGTGCAGTGCCTCCTTAAACAAAAATTGTCTCATCTGATAATCTACAAAGTGGAATTAATAATGAGGAGAAAGAAGAGGAAGAGGAAGAGGACAGAAAAACTTCAAAAGATTTTTGAAGGTCAAATTAGATCAGCTATGTGCTTGACTTGTAGTGGGGCTTAGTAAATGTTAATTTCTCCACCAGCCTATCCTTAACCATCCTTTCTCTCTGTGTTTCCTATCCTCTCCCATTTCCAATCTTATAATTCTTCATTAGGTTTCTTTATTCATACAAGTATGAGTAAATGCATGAACTGGTAAAGAATTAACCAGCAATTGAGTTATGAGGATAATACTTAGCATTTTTTTTTATTTTGGCATTCTACTTCTTCCTTTTCAAAACTCTGAAGCATTTTTTTTATTTTGGCCTTACAACATCCTTATAAAATATTGTTTTCAACCTTTCCTATGGACATGTTTGCCTTTCCTATGGTTCTTGTGCTCTTATGGCTTATTAATGTGACTAAAAACTTCCTGAAGGTAAGGTCAACCTTGCAGTTAGCTCTGCATCAGCTGTGTTAAGCACAGTGCCTGGCACACAAGATTCCCACAATAATGTAGATAAATAACTGGATGAGAGAAGGAAGAAAAGAAATGAGCTAAGTTAACTTTTCTATGTAAAATAAGGCTTATTTGTATAGTGCTACAAAAATTCAAATATGCTACACATATTCATCAAATATATGTAAGTATTAGATGTATTTCCAAATGCCAAGCAGATGATAAGATGCATTTGATTTGGGGGTTTGCAGTCACAAATTGAAATGTATAAATGATGTTGGGAAAACTGACAGAAATATGCAAAACAATAAAACGGAATCATTTTCTTACAGCATATACAAGAACAAACTCAAAATGGATTAAAGACTTACATGCAATACCAAAAATCATAAAATTCTAGAAGAAAATATAAACAGTGAATTCTTTGAAATGGCTCTTGGCAATATTTATTTTTTGATATGTTTCTTCAGGCAAGAGAAACAAAAGAAAGCAATCAAACGGGGGTATGACAAACTAAAAAGATTTTGCACAAAAAAGGAAACCATCAATAAGATGGGAAAAGACAACCCACTGAATGGGAAAATATATGTGACAGTGATACATCTGATAAAGGATTAATATTCAAAACATATAAGAAACTCATAAACTTAACATCAAAAAACAAACAATCCAATTAAAAAATGGGCAGGGGACCTGATAGACACTTCTCCAAAGAGGGCATACAAATGGATAAACAACACATGAAAAGGTGCTCATCATCACAGTCATCAGGGAAATGCAAATTGAAATCACAATGAGATATTGCCTCATAGCTGACAGGATGTTTATCATCAATAAATCAACAATCAACAAATGTTGGGCAGGATGTGGAGGAAAGGGAACCCTTGTGCCCTGTGGAAGGATTGTAAATTGGTGTAGCCACTATAGAAAACAGCGTGCAGATTTATTTTAAAAATTAAAAATAGAAATACCGCATGACCCAACAATTCCTGATCTGAATATTTACCCGAAGAAATCCAAAACACTAATTTGAAAACGTGTATATACCCATATGCTCATTGCAGCATTATTTGTAATAACCAAAATATGGGAGCAACCTAAGTGTTCATGTCTAGATGGTTAGCTAAAGAAGATGTGCCATATACTAGTATGTGTGTGTATGTATGTACACACATTGGAATATATTCAGGAATAAACAGAAAGAAAATATTGCCATGTATGACAACATGGATAGACCTAGAAAGCATTTTGCTAAATAAAATAAGTCAGACAGAGAAAGACCTTATAATTTCACTTATATGTGTAATCTTAAAACAAAATAAATGAAACAGATAAATTCAGAGATACAAACAAACTCAGATGGGAGAGGGGTTGACTAGATGGGTAAAAAAGGCAAAGTGGTTAAGAAATACAAATGGCCAGTTTTAAAAATATTCAGAGATGTAAAAGTACAGTATAGGGCAGTAGTCAGCAAATTCATTGGTCAACAGAGCCAAATATCAACAGTACAGCAATTGAAATTTCTTTTGAGAGCCAAATTTTTTAAACTTAAACTTCTTCTAATGCTACTTCTTCAAAATAGACTCGCCCAGGCCATGGTATTTTGTGGACGAGCCACACTCAAGGGGCCAAAGAGCTGCATGTGGTTCGTGAGGCACAGTTTGCCGACCATGAGTATAGGGGAATATAGTCAGTAATATAATTATGTAGGGTGTCAGGTGAGTACTGGACTTATCAGAGTGATCATTTCAGAGGTAATATAATAATTTGATCACTATATTGTACATCTGAAACTAATAAAATATTGTGCATCAAATGTAATAGACAATAGTAATATTTTTCTAAAAGTAACCAGGGAAAATGGAGAAAGAGAAGCCATCTTTTAGTTTGACAAGTTGTCAAGCTCTCTGGTCAGTGTCCCCCATGCCTCTGCAGGCTCATAAGCTCCGGGACAACAGGGGTGCCAAGACTGTGCATTCCTGCAGTTTTCCATCGATAACTGCTAATGTGAACAAGTGTTGGCTTGCACGTTACACCTTCCTGGCTTGCAAGTCTACCTTAATTGGATGTGCCAAGATTGTGGGGAAAAGTAATCTACCCTTTCAAGACAACTGACAGTGAGATGAAGTGTTGTTTGGATCTTTATTGTTACAATTTTGCTGACAAAATTACTATGAACTGTCTTCTCTCAATGCACAGCCTTCCTTTGTTGGCAGAACCCCAGTGTTTATCCTCCAGGGATGGTATATTAAGTCCAGGGAAACTTTGATGAAATATTTGGAACTGTTTCCTGGTAATTCACTTCTTTTGTTTTTCTCGGGTGCAATGAGGAGAGATGTAGCATTGCAGAGGAGCCTGAGGTCATAAGGAATTAGGAAGAGCCAAAAGGGAACTAACATTGTGCAAGACATTGTATTGACCTTTCTAATTAATATACATGGATTTAATCTTCCCAACATGCCTAAGAGGCAGGTGTTAAAATATTTTTTTTTAATTTTTAAATAACTGGTGACATACAATATTTTATTTTTTAAGGTATAGAACTGAGTTATTAGATGTTATTTAACTTACTAGATGATTATTCAATAAATATAGTACCTATCTGACACCACATATAGTTATTGCAATATTATTGACTATATTCCCTATGCTATACTTTACATTCCCCTGACTATTCTGCAACTACCAATTTGTACTTCTTAATTCCTTTACCTGTTTCACCCATTTCCCAAACCCCCTCTTGTATGACAATCCTCAAAATGTTCTCTGAATATGAGTCTATTTCTGTTCTGCTGGTGCATTTATTTTGTTTTGTAGAGTACACATACAAGTGAGATCAAATGACATTTGTCTTCTTCTATCTGACTTATTTCACTCAGCACAATATCTTTTATATCCATCCATCTTTTTGAAGATGGAAGACTTCATTATTTTATAAATCCTCACCTGAAGAGATGCTTGTTGATTTAAGAGAGATGGAAAAGGTGAGAGAGAACATCGATTGGTTGCCCTTCATATGTCCCTACCAACCTGGGATTGAACCTCCAAACTTCCAATGTATGAGACAACGCTCAAACCAACTCAGCTATACCAACCAGGGAAGATTGTATTCTTTTATATGGCCGAGTCATATTCCATTATAAATATGCCCCACTTCTTTTTTATTCATTTATCTAATAGTGAACACTTAGGTTGCTTCAATACATTGGCTCTTGTAAATAATGCTCCACTGAACATATGGATGTTTATGTCTTTCAGACTTAGTGTTTTGGGTTTCTTTAAATAAATTTCCCAAAGTAGAATTGCTGGGTCCTCCTTTGTTTCTTTTTATAGAGTCTGTGTGTTTTTTAAATGTATTTTATTGATTTTTTACAGAGAGGAAGGGAGAGGGATTGAGAGTTAGAAACATAGATGAGAGAAAACATCCATCAGCTGCCTCCTGCACACCCGTAATAGGTATATGCCCTTGACCAGAGTCGAACCTGGACCCTTAAGTCCACAGGCTGATGCTCTATCCACTCAGCAAAACTGGTTAGTGATATAGTCTGTGTTTTAAAATTGATTTTGTCTGGTGTAAGTATTGCTACCTTAGCCTGTTTGTTTGTTTTCATTTTCATGTAATATCTTTTTTCATCTGTTTATTTTGAGTCTATGTGTGTCCTCTGATCTGAAGTGAGTCTTTGTAGACAACATATGGAAATGTCTTGTTTTGTTGTCCATTCAGTCTCCATATGGCTTTTGATTAAAATATTTAATCCATTTTCCTTTAAAGTAATGTTTGATAGATATTTATTTCCATTGTATTATTCATTTTTTAAATCTTTTTTATTCTTCTTTTTAAAGAGCCCCTTTAACATTTTCTATAATATTGGTTTGGCATTAATGTACTCCATTAGCTTTTTATTGTCTGGGAAGCTCTTTATGTGACCTTCAACTCTAAATGATAGTTTTGCTGGGTAAAGTAAACTTGGTTTTAGATCATTGCTTTATATCATTTTGAATATTTCTTGCCTATCTCTTCTGATCTGCAAAGTTTCTATTGAGAAATCAGCCGATAGTCTATAAAAGCTCTCTTGTAGTTAACTTTACTGCTTTTCTCTTGATGCTTTTATGATTCTTTGTCTTTAACCTTTGTCATTTTAATTGTGATGTCTTGGTGTGTGTCTCTTTGGATCCATCTTGTTTGAGACTCTCTGTGCTTCCTGGACTTATAGATTAATTTCTTTTACCAGGTTAGGAAAGTTTTCCATCATTATTTTATCATGGTTTGTCCATTACTTGCTCTCCTTCTTCTCCATCCTGCATCACCATGGTGTGAATGTTAGTACACTTGAAGTTGTCTCATAGGCTCCATAACCTGTCCTCATTTTTTGGATTATTGTTTATTTCTGCCATTCTAATTTGATGTTTTCTGCTTCTTTATCTAACAAATCTCTGATCCTATGTTTCATTTACTCCACTGTTGATTCCCTAAAATGTAGTCTTCATTTTATTTAATGTATTCTTCATTTATGACTGGTTCTTTTTTATGTTTTCTACCTCTGCCTTTATGTTTCCTATCTCTTTGTTAAAGTTCTCACTAAGTTCGTCTTCTCTTTCTCTAAGTTTATTGAGCATCCTTATAGTTGGTGTTTTGAACTCTGTATGTAGTAGATTGCTTGTCTCCATTTTCTTTCTGGAGTTTTGTTCTGTTTTTTCATTTGGGACAAATTTCTTTGTCTCCTCATTTTGGCTGCCTCCCTCTGTTTGTTTCTATGTATTAGGTAGACCTACTATATCTCCTAGTCTTGGTAGAGTGACCTTATGTACTAGGTGTCCTATAGAGCACAGTGGTGCAGTCTCTCCAGTCATCTGAACTGCAAACTTCACATGTCCCGCCCGCAGAGTGGGATGTGTATACCCTCATGTTATAGGTGAGTCTTGATTGCTGTTGACACTACAATGGGAGGGATTTACCCTCAGGCCAACTAGATGGGAGAATTAATGGTGCAGATGCTAACCAGATGTAGTAGGACTTACTTCAATCACCATTGGTACCTGCTGAGTCTGCCTCTTGAATATGTCCTTTGTGGAAAAGATTGGGTAATGATTCTATGTGGTCTAAAGATCTCCACTGGGTGCACTGGCTCTGGGGCTTCCTGGGGGATATAGGTAAAAATCAGCTACCACCTGCACCCTGCTCAGAGCTACCCTCATTAACTACAAATTGATCTGTAGATGGCTGCTACTTTTGCTGGGTTTGGAGATGGCCAAAAGAAGCCAATCTGTGAGCCAAGGCAGGCTGCTGCTTGTGGCAGGGCTAGATCCACTAGCAAGATCTATGGGACATGCAAAGGCCAAATGCTACTTGTTTGTGCAGATAGGTCTTTGTATGGAAAAGTCAGTTGAAAGGACAGGAGGCCTGCAAGTTGTGTGTGTGTGTGAGGATGTGGGGGGGGGGGGCTTGATCTCAAATAATAACAAGGGTGGGGCAGCCATGTTGATGGAGACTCAGATATGGCATAGTCCCCCTGCTGGCTCTGTGGCAGAAAGGCCAAAAAAAGGACAGTGGTCTCTGCCAAGACTTCCGTCTGGAAGAAAGTTGCCTCTTCAGCTCTTGCCCAGATGCCAAAATACTCAATTCCTTCCCATTTGTCAGTGGTTTCCCAGTGGTGGAACTCACAGCAAGTGACTCTAAGTAATCTGGCTTTTTAAGAGGAATATGTGGGACTCCAGCACCACTCCATCTCTCTCAACCTCATTCTTCAAAGGAAGTTATAGGAACATAATAGTCAAAAGTTATGGGAACTTCTTGGCACTGGAATCTTGGACTGGGGATGGGGAGGTGAAGTATGGGACTGGAACCCCTGGCATCTTAGTGAATTTCTGCAGATGTGATAACCCTCCTGATTTTTATCCAAAACATGTGAGTATGGGACCATCCTTGATTGTGTCTTAACCCTTCCTACTAGTCTCTATGTGGCTTCTTCTTTATATTTGTAGTTATAAAACTTCTGTTCAGCTAAGATTTCAGGTGGTTCTGAATGATGGTGGTTCTGTAGTTCTGTTGTAATTTTTTAAACTTGAATTTATTTATTAAGGTGTTACGTATGTGTCCTTATTCCCCCATTACCCTCCACCCCACTCACTCATGCCCTCACTCTCTTATCATCTGTGTCCATTGGTTAGGCTTATATGCATGCTTTCAAGTCCTTTTGTTGATATCTCCCCTTTTCCCCACCCTCCCTTACCTTCCCTCTGAGGTTTGATGGTCTGATCGATCGATGTTTCTCTGTCTCTGGGTCTGTCTTTGTTAATCAGTTTATGTTGTTCATTATATTCCATAAATGACTGAAATCATATGATATTTATCTTTCTCTGATTGGCTTATTTAGCATAATGCTCTCCAGTTCCATCCATGCTATTGCAACTGGTAAGAACTCCTTTCTTTTTTTCTGTAGTGTGGTATTCCATTTGTAGATGTACCACAGTTTTTTAATCCACTCATCTGCTGATGGGCACTTAGGCTGTTTCCAAATCTTAGCTATTCTAAAGTGTGCTGCTATGAACATAGGGGTGCATATATCCTTTCTAATTGGTGTTTCTAGTTTCTTGGGATATATTCCTAGAAGTGGGATCACTGGGTCAAAAGGGAGTTCCATTTTTAGTTTTTGATGAGGTTGTGGGAGAATTTGAAGATTATATTATGTATACTGCCACTTGACCAAAGCTCCATTACTTCCTTTTTTAATATTTCAAATTGAAATTAAGACATGTTGTCATCTGACATGTGTTGCTCAATGGTTGAGTGTTGACCTATGAACTAGAAGATCACAGTCTGACTTCAGGTCAAGGCACATGTCTGAGTTGTGGGCTCATTGCCCAGTAGGGCATGTGCTGGAGGCAGCAAATCAATGATTCTCCCATCATTTATGTGTCTTTATCTCTCTCTTCCTCTTCCTTTCTGAAATCTACTTAACTATCTATCTATCATCTATCTATCTATCTTCTATCTATCTATCTAAGTCAGGTCTCTTTTATGACAAGTTTGTGTTGTTGATGTTTTTTCTCTCTCTCTATTTATGGCTCCAGGAAGAAATTTGGACAACTCACTTTCACTCGTTGTTCTTATTTTTGCTTCTTGAAGGCTATCCAAATCAGTCCAAGTCTTCCTCCACCAATAGCTCTGCTCATATACAATCACATTTACCTTGGTTTAGTAAACCTTTTACTGAGAGCTTATCAGGTTCTAGGCACAGTGTTATTTATTAAAAAGATAGATGAATACTTTATGCCAAAATTCTATAGGAGATTTCCATCTAGACTCTAGCTTCTAGGAGAAGCCATTAAGAAACAGATGCATTCAATTAGATGTAGTTGATTAAAAAGAAGGAACTCTGCATGTGTGCTCTTAATCACAGAGGGAAACAGTGAAAACTTTTGGAGAAAGTGGAAGTTGAAAGAATGGATGAATTTTACTGGGAAAACCATTCAGCAAAGATCCAGATGAGTGAAATAGTGGGCTAAAGATGAAGAACATTAGACCAATTAATATTTTGAGAACAACAGGTGGCAGTGGAGATACTGGAGAAGGTGCCAATTGAGAAAGGGCCTTATATATGTGATCATGAGCACTGACCCAGAGATGGGTCTTCTTTGCAGTGGTGAATCTCCAATACATCCTTTTATGGCCAAGACTGGCAAACTTTCACTGGGAAGGACCAGAGAGGGAACATTTTAGGCTTTGCAGACCACATAGAGTCTATTCTTACTCTTCTTTTTCACAACCTTTTAATAACGTAAAAACCATTTTTCTCTAGCAGATGTCCAAAAGCAGGCCACAGGCCATAGTTTGCTAAATACTACTTTATGGAGTGATTTGAAATTTACCACAATTCTTATCACCAATCTAATTTGTCCATTTTTGTGTTAGAATTGAATGCTTAGTTAAGATCAATATGTATTGCCTAATTTGATGTCCACAACAATCTATTAGTTTAAAAGGCTTAATGATTTTTTAAATATTGAGTAAAACATGAAGACAAATAGAGGAGAAATACTTTCTAATTCTTCATCCAATTCCCATTCTCCATTAGGGATTTGTTAAATTTTTAAAAGGTAAAACTTTGACTTTGGACATAATTTAGCACTGTTAAATTCTATTGTCCATAAGAATTACCAAACTGATTGTATACTTCAAACCATGTATACTGTACCTTACGTGTAAAATAACGATTTTCAAAATTGATTTTGGCAACATGAAATTTTTCAGTTATATGCTGACTTTAGAAGGAAATTTTCTTCTAATAAGGTATGCATGGCAGAGTGGGACACTAAGTTTCTTGGCGTATATCCCAAATTTCTAAAAATGCAATGCAAACTCAAGGCTGTGTTGTATTGTTGTTTATTTCTTTTAAATATCTACATATATTGAGCTGGTTATTGACAATTCTTTCAGCACTTTTTTTTCACTTGCACCATGGTCAAACCATACTTTCTCCATTATTCTGTAAAAACAAGATTGTGTTGTTGTTTTTGCTGTGGTTTATTTCTAATCTAAATTCAAATTTTGTCTTTTTCCATTTCATCACCTTAATTTTAACTCCCAAATCTTGGTTTTATCTGTCCTCCCTAATTTCATAGAATTGTAGGACTAGAGGATCCTTGATGGTCTTTTATCTCTTGAGGGTTGAGTTGGCACCACAGGACCATGCCACTAAGCCATATGACCTCTGCTTGTGCCCTTCCAGGAATCCAGGAATGGAAAGTGGGGGTGGGATTTGGTACCTTTAACTGCATTACTGATCAGCTCTAATTGATAAAAAATGGGGTAACTGAAAGGAACAAACTTATGTTGGGTATCAGAGATTTTTATATATAATATTATTTATTTCTCAACCAACCAAATGAGTTGAGAATTCTTATGTTAACTTTACAGATAAGAAAATTGAGGATTAGAGAATCTTACCATATTTGTTGCCCTTGCTGGGAAGAAATGGAATTAAATTTCAATGCCTTCTAACTTGTAAGTCAGTGATATTCCTCAGATTCCAGAGGTGCCTCATCATAGCTAAAGAATGTTTCTAATGTTGAACCAAAGTCCCTTCCCTTTATGCTTTGTTTATTCTGCACTCTGGAACAAGACAAATAAATTAACTCTTTCTTCCCCTGCCTTGGTGGTTGTTGGAGAGCATTATTCAAGTCATAAGGTAGAAGCTGACAAACTTTCTTGAGGAAGAATTGGACTTATGAAGTAGCATATGGGGTTAGCAAAAGATCAATTTGGGTTCAAAACCTAGGTCTTATTTACCTTATAACATTGGTCAAGTCATATCAACTCTCTAACCCTTATTTCCTCAATGTAAAATATATAACATAATTAAAAAATATTTTTATTGATTTCAGAGAGGAAAGGAGAGGAAGAGAGAGACAGAAACATCAATGAGAGAGAATCATTGATTGCCTGCTTCTTGTACGCCCCCTAGTGAGGATCCAGTCCGCAACCTTGGCATGTGCCCTTGACCAGAATTGAACTGGGGCTCTTCAGTCCACAGGCTGACATTCTATCCACTATCCATTGAGCAAAACAGGCTAGAGCTGTAACATAAATTTTAAAAATGTTTAAAAGAGGCCCTACCTATTGTGAAGGTGCAAGAGACGATGCTAATGAGAGCTGGGCACACAATGCCTTGTAGAGAGGGTTGCCGAAGCAGTAGCTTCCATCTCATTCCTGAGTATTCTGTTTTCCACAATAAATAACTTATTTATTTGCATGTCTCTCAAGGCAGTACTCATTATTTGACTTTGTTCTTTCCTTGTTACTGATGGAAGCGTTGAACAATAACAGTTTGTATTTCGTGCTCTCTAAGTGCCAAGGAGTTTAAGATCATAACACATATTTAGTTCTTCTAATATATCATTTTAAGGTAAATGCCATAGTTATCATCTCCATTTTACAGAAGGTTAAGCTGAAACTCAAAAATGTTTTGCAATATGCTCAAGGTCACATAGGTAGATAGTAGTAGAGCTGGGATTCAAGCCAAGGCAGACCAGCTCCAGCAGTTACGATCTATCTTCTATGCTGAGCTGCCTCCTAGGGCAACCTAGGGCCATGAGGAGAGAGATTTCATTTCAGACTCTCATTTCAAATGCTGTGCAGTATTATTTCCTCTTATTTTTTTAAATCTCTCTCCAAGTCCCCAATACTCTGTGTTTTCCATGAATTGTCTTCTCACCCTCTAGAATGCTAAATTAATTCTCACTGGTATGAATAGTTTGTCTCCTTTGTTTCCCATGTATAAAATGAGACTAGAAATGCATATTCAACAATGCTTTATGAAGACTAATTGTACTAATTCAAACAAAGGTACAGATTAGAATCTGCCATATCTAAATAAGTGTGTGTTTCTTTGCCCTTTGCTCACTGCCTCGCAACATCTGCATTAAAAGAGAATACTTGGGCATCATAATTAATTTATTAATTATTCAACAACTAATTATAAACTGCCTATTAAGTGTAAGGTTTGGTTTTTTCATTTGATGAATCAGAAAAAAATGCTATAACATTCTGTAAACTGTGTAAAAGAAATGGTTATGGCATGGTAGGAGCCCAGAAGCACAAGGGAGGCTCCCCAGACTGAGGAAAATTAATCTGGGTGCTGAAGAAGGAATAGGAGTTGTTTAGACAGAAGACAGCGTGGAAAGAAAGAAGGTTTTCCAGACAGTCAACTGGTCATAGCAATAGAAAAAGTGTGAAGCATATAAATAGTGAATTGTGCACCCAGATTTCAGGGCTGCCATTCCAGGGAAGTTAAGCATCCACCTTGCTTTCCTTTTTCTGGTAATTTTTTGGTAATATACAAGCAACATACTGCAACTTAAAGAAAATTAAAACAAATGCATCTGCAAAACACTGATTTAATTCCTTGAATACTTTCATTTTTCTTAATTTTTTTCTAATGGCTATTAATGAGCTTCTATCTTTTTTTAATATATTTTTATTGATTTCAGAGGAGAAGGGAGAGGGATAGAGAGATAGAAACATCAATAATAATAGAGAATCATTGATCGGCTGCCTCCTGCATGTCCCCCACCTGGGATCGAGCCCAAAACCCAGGCATGAGCCCTTAGCTGGATTCAAACCCGGGACCCTCCAGTCCATAGGCCAACACTCTGTTCACTGAGCCAACCCAGCTAGGGCGAGCTTCTATCTTTTATTAACCATCCATTATTACTAAAAATGCATTATTTCTATTTTTTATACTTACTATTACCTTTCAATGACTCTTGCTTTTATGTATTATGGTATATATTTTAAAACTTTAAAATATGGCAAGGCTAACTATTCTGAGAGACACAACCTAAGGTTGCCAAAACATAGACTTGTAATAAAATTCCTGGGTTCAAATTCTGATCCTGCAAGTACTATCTTTTTCAAGCTGGGTAATTTATGTAAACTCCCCCTAGGCTGTTTATTGCTGGTTTTTCCTCTAAAATTAATAGTAATTACTAGATTATAGTAATTATTTCATGTTTATTGTCATGAAAATTAAATAGGTTGCATATGAACATTAAGCCCAGTTCTAAGTTATTAATGGTAGCTATGATTATTAATATATAATGCTCTTCTACTTTACATAAATGTAATATATATGTAAATATATATATGAATGATTAGGTTTTTAATCAGGAACAAAAATACTCACTTTCTCTCGCTCTCTTTTTATTTCATCTTTAGCATGTCTACTTTTCAATAAGAATATTATAAAATTGTAATATTGCCAGATGTAGTTTATCATTTATTCATTTGTTAAATTTCCTGAATGTCTGCTTTGTCTTGAACATTGTCCTAGGCTCCCATGAACTCATGGTTTAGGGGGGAAACAGATCAATAAGCATATGATGACAATGTGATGTGATAACGAGTATTTATCAACAAGAGCTACAGGAGGCCCAACATTGTGGCCCATTGAACCCTTGTATGATGTAGCCCCACCATTCCTCCAAGCTCTTCCACTACTCCTTTCCCATCTCCACTACCCACTCCCATTCTCTTTCTCTGTCACTAGACATGCTTTCTTTTGGTTTCCATGTTCCTGTTTTGTCTCAGGATATGTGCACATGTCTATCCTCTGCCACGCTCCGCCTCCCTGACTCTTCACATGTCACCTCCTTCTCATGGTCATCTCAGCTTAGATGACATTTCTTCAGATATCCTCTGGCCATCCACTGGCCTGTTGCCCTGACTTTTCTCCATTTTAGCATCTTTCTCAGTTCCTTTGTGGCACATGCCAACTGTATAATTATACACCCCCCCCCTTAGACTGTAAGCTTCATGCAGAAACCATGCCTCAGTTCATCCATATTCCCACAACACCCAGTATAGTGGAATGTAGAAAGAGCTCTATAAAATATGTGTTCAATAGATGAAACTCAGGGAAGGTGATAGCTATATAGGTTGAATCTCAACAGTTCACCAGGAAGACATGGAGAAATCATCAGTGGCTAAGTGTCATAATTTAAAGGCAAGCATGCGATTTTAGGATACATTCACATTTGGGTTAAATCCCAGTGTTACTATATACCAGCTATATGAATTTGGGCAATTCATCTTACTTCTATGGCCCATATCATCTTCATCCATGAAATGGAGATAATAGCACCTAATTGTGAGGCTGTTGTGAGGAGTAGGCCTATAGTATCCAAAGTATGTGGGTACATAAAAATAAATAGCATTATTATGTGTGTCTTCAGATGTGATAAGTAGGATCATGAATCTCATGAACTGAAATTATTTTGTCACAGTGGGTTCTCATGTCTCAGCCTGAGTGTGGGAGACAGTGGTCTGACCCAGAGCACTAGGCTGCTGTGAGAAAAAATTGAATTGTTGCAAAGTCTTTAGAAGTACAAATTACCTACACCAAGTTTTTGAAGGGCAACAATTTGCAGTTTATTTTCCTCAGCATTCAGAGGTTATAAAAATAATGGTTAAACTTCTTAGGCACTAGTCTAAATGCTGTACAATAGTAGTTCATTTAATCCTAACAAGTCTATGAAATATTACTTCCTTGTCTCTATAGATAAGAAAAATGAAACACAAAGATGTTAAGAAATTTACTCAAGATCACAGAACTAGTGAGCAACAGAGCTGGGACTTCATGGCTACACAATCCACATTTTTTTAAAAAATTATTTTTCAATTAGGGTGGGGGGCGGGGGCTATAAGAGATCAAGTGAAGGACTTGTATGCATGCATATAAGCATAACCAATGGACACAAGATACTGAGGGGGCAGGTGAGGGCATATACTAGGGGTAGGGGATGCTAGGGGTAGGTCAATGAGGGAAAAAAAAAGAAAACATATGTACTACTATTTGTAATACTTTAAACTATATATATATATATCTATATATATCTATCTATCTATATATATATATATATATATATATATATATATAAACAAATCTAAACAAATAGAGTTTGTTCAGGTGTACAGTCATATACTTTATGATAGTAGTTAGACCATCTTGCACTTTACAAGGTGATCTACAAGATATTTCATGTACTTACCTGGTGCCATACATAACTATTACAATATTATTGCCTATATTCCATATGCTGTGCCTTTCATCCCAGTAACTATTTTGTAACTATCAACTAGTACTTCTTTTAAAAATATAAATATTTCATTGATTTTTTTTACAGAGCAGAAGGGAGAGGAATAGAGAGTTAGAAACATCAATGAGAGAGAAACATCGATCAGCTGCCTCATGCACACTCCCTACTGGATATGTGTCCGCAACCAAAGTACATGCCCTTGATTGGAATCAAATCTGGGACCCTTGAATTCGTGGGCCGATGTTCTATCCACTGAGCCAAATCAGTTAGAGCCACTTAGTACTTCTTAATCTCTTTGCCTTTTTCACTCAGACTTTCAAACCCTCTTCCCCTCTGGCAACCATCAGTCTGTTTCCTGTATCTGTAAGTCTGTTTCTATTTTGTTAAACAGTGCACTTCACTGCTTCTATGTGGCAGAAATCCCTATGGAATTGAAAATTTCATACATGAGTCCATACCCCTTACTAATCATGTGGCCTTGCATAAGGTTATTAGTCTCCCTTAGCCTTTGTTTCCTCATTTGAAACATAGAAGGACAATGTTATCTACTCTGAAGGGGTTGTGACATTTAAATAAGTTATTTGTGAAGTTGTGATGTGCCAGCTTTATAGCTGGTGCTCAAAAGAAGGTGGCTAATGCGACTATTCACAGTTGGACTAAAATCCTCCCCTGGGTCTTGACATGGTTGAGATTTTACAAGCCTTGATGGCTTTTAATTGAGAAATATGCATCCCTGACAGGTAATCAATACACTCATTTGGCAGCTAGGTTCCAGCTGAAATAAAGCTAAATGATGATGCAATTAGAATATACAAACAAATCTCGTACAGAAGCCAAATAGACCTGACTGCTTTCTTCATCCTAATCAAGGCGCCGTGTTCAGAATGCATCTGGAAGGCATTTTTCTCAGTAAATCAGGACCCTGCTAAATAAACAGGGTTTCTTTCTCTTGTCACTGTTTGCTTTACCTGCATTCTCTTTGGAGCTCAGCATGTAGGCCTGACTCCCTAAGTATGAAGGACATACTGCACACCTCACTGACAAACATTGTCCCCTGAAGTTCACTTTGTCATTTATTTTCCAGTTGTCAGACAGAATGACAATAGCTGGCAATTTTACTGGGGAAACAGTTCAGGAGGCAGGTTCTCAGCAATCTCTGACAAATCTTTCTAAAAAAAAACCAAAAAAAAAAAAAACCCACAGCCTTCTTTTTGCAGTGTATGACTTACTAAATGACAAGGTTGCTTTGTGGTCACCCTCACACTAACCTTTTCCAACTTTCTCTTCCAATATTCATAACTGCAGGTTATTAACTTAAAAATGCGTCAAAACCGGCACATGCCAGTGAGCCTACTAAATCCTAACATCAGTCAATATTTTAGTTGCTCTTGGTTCAAATCCTAGATGCTCTACTTATTAGGTCTATGTGTTTGGGCAAGTAGTGTTAGTCATAGGGCTTCAATGTCCTTATTTTTTGAAAGAGGTTGATAATGCTTAGCATTTGGTTTGGTGGGAAGACTAAGGGAGGTGACAGTTCTGGCATCACTGCTGGCACCTAAGTTCACAATGTTTAGTAGCTATTATTATTGGCACCCAAAATTGTGATCCAAATGTTAGGAATGAGGTTAATCAGGTCAATTAATTCTTTGCACAATACTTTCTATAGGCTTGGCTATCAAGCAGCAAAGAACATGGCTGAAAGCAGATAAACTTGTATTCCAATTTTAGCTCTGCTTTTTTGGTATTACTTTGGGTAAGGTGCCTATCTCTTTGAACATCAGTATCCACATTTGCAGGCTCTTTAAAGGGTGAATATAAATATAGGATGGGGAAAATAGTTTTACAGTTTTTCATAGGGAAAATAATATGATAGTTAATAAATAATAATACAAAAATAAACTGTTTAGTGTACTCACAACTGTAAACCTACTTTTGCCTCACTCTATATGAATGTCTCTTCCAAAAATTTTGAATTTTAACTTAAGCTAAAGCAAGCAAGCTTGTAGGTATGGTAGATTTTAAATGCTGTTATATATCCCTGATAATCTTATTTCATACAAGCATGGTTCAAACTGCTTCCTAAATAGTCAATCATAGGACCAGGAACACGAAAAAGGCTTCTCAGTATCGTCTTGTCTAAAGCATTCATTTTATAGACAGAACATCCAAGATTCAAAAAAGCTAAGTGACTCATCTGAGATGTCACAGCCAGTAAAATGGCTGAGTCTAAGAGCAGATGCAGTTATCCCACAGTAATCAACATTCCATCCTAATTTGTAACAGTAAAGCAAAAGAACAAAATAGGAAAATATGAATTCCAATGAAAAGGGGGCTGAAGGAGAGGAAGAGAAGGAAAGGATAGAGGGAAAGGACAGAAAGAAAGGAGAGAATGAGAGAAGGAAGGGGAAGGGGAAAATCAAGTGTATAACATCATTTGGAGCACCTGACAATCCCTAGGTGCAGAGTATGGTAAAAGCAGTGGGAGGAGTGGTGAAGAGGTGGAGGCTGCATAGAAGGTAATCCTAACTCCACTACCTCAGAGCTGTGCAATCTGAAAAAAAAGGGCTGAACTTCTCTACACCTCAGATGTCTCATGACATCTCCACATGATTGTCGTGAGGGGTAAAGGGATGATTGATTATAAAATTATTAGGCCAGGGCTGAACACATAGGAAACATTCAATACATTTAGCTGTTCTTATTATTAAATGTGAAGTTGACTGTCATTGATCTTTTCCTTTTTTCTCCACTTCTAAAGCTGCTATTTTGAAGTCATTGATGTATATTATACTTTTTAAGTTCAATGCCATGGAGCCAATTCTGTGATGAGGTGGGGGTTGGGGACACTAGAGGAAACATGCATTAATGTGTATACAGTGCCAACTATATGTGAGGCCCTGTGGGGTGAATCTTGTACATCTCTACTTAATCCTTTATCACAGGCTTATGCGGCAGGTAGGTGATAGTGCTCTGATTTTACAGATGAGAAAAATGAAATTCTGAGTGATTAAATCATTTGGCCAAGGCAGTTATAACACAATAAAACTATTTTCTCTCTTTTCCAAGATATAGTATCTGCCTACCAGGAATGCACTGACTACTAGTTTATTTCCCAAAGAACCAGCCAATATTCCCAAAAACCTTTAGGAGAAAGATACAAGAAAGCTACCTATTACCAGTTTTCTTAGCTTTGAGGCAAAATATCTCTGTTAGCTGTCTTGTACTACTTCCATGAAGAACTCTTGATCATTTCCCTTTCTCTTATTCTCTTTATAACTATGAATTACCAGATTGAAAAGTAGGCAGTCTCAGAGTTTACATATATTCTATGTTTTCTCATTTCCAGGATTCATAGTGTTGATGCTCATAAGAAAGTCTGAGTTGCAGTGTTCTTCTGGACATTATGGAGGTGTTCAATTAAGGTAAATATATATATAGCTTCTTGTACTTCTTTATTCAAGTGTTTGTGGTTTGAAGAAAAATGTTGGTGGGCAGCCGAGACCGGTTTGGCTCAGTGGATAGAGCGTCGGACTGCGGACTGAAGGGTCCCGGGTTCCATTCCGGCAAGGGCATGTACCTTGGCTGTGGGCACATCCCCAGTAGGGGGCGTGCAAGAGGCAGCTGGTCGATGTCTCTCTCTCATCTGTGTTTCTGACTTTCTATCCCTCTCCCTTCTGCTCTGTAAAAAGTCAATAAAATATATATTTAAAATATATATATAAAGAAAAATGTTGGTGAGCAGAGAAGATAGAAAGAACAATTAACTGTGGTGTTATTTTTCTTTTTGCTTTTGTCTTGAGCAAAATCCTATGGATTAGAGAGTAGCATTCTCAGTGGACCCCTGTCAGGAGAGTCCATCATAGTTGGTAGAAGACTGATATTAAATGTACAGATCTCTTTGGCTTGAATGAATCAGTTTTCTTCCTTGTGCAGCATTATTTTTAGTCTTTGGAAAAGTGCAAAGGAAAGGACTGCATCTTTGTTTGTAAACTGACAATAAAACAAACAGATTAAAAGTACAAAATGTTTATTTACTCATCCACTGAAAAACCATTGAAGTATGCAGTGATAAGTAATTCAAAAGAGATGTTTAATTTAGATGCTTATATACCTAACTTAGTAGGGGAATGGGATAGGGCAGAAAAGGCTTCTATGGGAAGAAAAAATAAGTTTATTTAGAAAAGACAAATGTATTTGTGTGTGTGTGTGTGTGTGTGTGTGTGTGTGTGTGTGTGTGTGTGTTTGTGTATATGTGTGTGTGTTTTTAAACAAAGGGGAGATAAGGAAGTTTGTGATAATGTTTGTCTATATAGGTATCAGCACCCTTTCCATCTTCTTCAGGGACATAAAAGTTCCCAGGAGAGTGGATTTATGATAGATGTACTCTTGGTTTCTCTGGGAGCGGACCCATCCTGATGAGGAATTTTATGACACTCCTCATTTTTCAAAAAATCCTGCTTTATTCTGTTTATTCCCTTATTCTGTCGGATAAGGCAAGCTCTAAAAAGACTTCTCTCTTTATTTTTTTTAATTCTAACATCTTCAGGTTAAAATAGTTATCATACTAACTCAGAGGTTCCAAGTGGGTCCACATATTGACTATCAGAGATATTCCTGCAGTTGTCTTGTGTGTGTGTGTGTGTGTGTGTGTGTGTGTGTGTGTGAATATTTTATAGTCTGCTATTTGTTTTAGCTTTAGGTGACTTAACAGGACACATGTGGAAATAAAGTATTATATTTTAATAGGAGCTAATGAGGATTATTGGGGAGTCTCTGCTTTTTCATGTTCCAGTCCTTGATATAGACCATAGCTCTAAGAGAGGGAATCCCTGCAAATGTCCTTGTTATGGTACGGTTTCAGGTTATAAAGAAAAAAGAGGCATTTAAGTTATCTCAGCTGATGGGGAATTATTTTTAAAGCACTTAGAAACATGAGGAAATAGAAGAAACCATGCAATCAATAGCAAAGTAATGCTTTATGAAAAACAGGAATGACATTCAGCATATAATAGAGACCCAAAGATATATCCCAGACCATTTCATCTTGCTATCCCTTTATAACTACTGAGAACCCCTTCTGACTGTAACCAGTGCTTCACACTTGCAACTCGGAGAGAGATGAGCCTTGCCCTCCACTCCCACTGTTACAGTCGCCTGTCCTCTGTCCCCTGGCTTCTGTGTCATGCTGAAATGCATAAGGTACACCACACATGCATATTCCCAGTGTAGAAGCATCACATCAAGTTGGTTTGTCACTATCTGTTATAGGACATTCTAGTGGGAAGTGTCCCTTCATGAAACATTCTCTGGTTCCCTGGACTCCCTTATGTCTAGCTAGAACATAGCTATCAATAGCTACTGTCCAAATACATGGTCCAATGAGTTGTGGTCAGGATAAAAAAAACAAGTCAACATGTCTTAAACATGACAGAGTGGAAGCAACAGTCATTAGCCTCTTTCCTAGGAAGATGCTGTGTGAATGTCAGGCACTTGCAGAAGAACTTTCATTCTTTGGAATGTTGGGTTTCTGGTCTGATCAGACTATTGATTGGTGATTCCCCACATATTATAATATTCTTTAGGAATACTAAAATGGCAAAATTTCCTTGATTCATATGTGAAGGTATGACTGAAACCTAC
Organism: Antrozous pallidus; assembly: GCA_027563665.1. NCBI lineage: Eukaryota > Metazoa > Chordata > Mammalia > Chiroptera > Vespertilionidae > Antrozous > Antrozous pallidus. The sequence goes on along the minus strand of CM050520.1, from coordinate 50,661,738 downwards.
TTGAATTAGTCGAACCGAAAGTTTGCCATTTGGATAGGAAAACACAAACATGAACCATCCTATCTAATAAAAGAGTAATATGCAAATTGTACCTCTGCCACACCCACAAACTATATCCACAAGGCACGCCCACAAGCCAATCAGGAGTGAATATGCAAATAGACCCCAACCAAGATGGCTGTAGCCACTGAGAGCAGGAGAGAGACTTGGGTTTCCCCCAGCAACGGAGGAAGCCAAGCTTTCCACCTACTCTTGCCAGGCTAGGCCTCAATGCTACAAAGTTTCAATTATTGAAGATACATATATCCCAACAGAAAATGGCGGCAGCCACTGAGCAAGCAGGGGCTTGGCTCTGCTCCAGGCTACAAAGTTTCAACTGTAGAAGATAAATAAATCCCAGATACCAGGGCCTCCACTTGGGTCGCTGTGTGTGCGTGTGTGTGTGTGTGGGGGGGGGGTTTGGGCTGAAAACCACCACATACCCCCCACCCAGGCCACCCTACACCCCAAGGGAACCCCCACTCTGATATGGGACACCCTTCAGGGCAAATCAGTTGGCCCCCACCCATGCACCAGGGCTCTATCCTATCTAATAAAAGAGAAATATGCATATTGACAATCAGTCCAACACACAAGATGGCTGTCTCCATGTGGTCAAAGATCCTGTCCCCATGTGGACACAAGATGGCCACCACAAGATGGCCAGCAAGGGAGGGTTTTTGGGAGGGACCAGGCCTGCAAGGGAGGGCAGTTGTGGATAATCAGACCAGCAGGGAAGGGCAGTTGGGAGGAACCAAGCCTGCAGGGGAGAGCAGTTAGGAGTGACCAGGCTGGCAGAGGGGGGAAGTTGGGGGCAACAGGCTGGCAAAGAAGCAGTTAGGCATCAATCAGGCTGGCAGGGGAGTAGTTAAGGGGGGTGATCAGGCTGGCAGGCAGAAGCAGTTAGAGTCAATTAGGAAGGCAGACGAGAACTTGGGAGCCAGTAATCCTGGATTGTGAGAGTCCTGGTAGGATTACACCTAAATGGGCAGTTGGATATCCCTATAGGGGTCTCAGATTGGAGAGGGTGCAGGCTGGGCTGAGGGACACCCCCCATGCACAAATTTCATGCACCAGGCCTCTAGTAGAGAATAAAGTACAAGATGTAACTCTATGTTATAAGGAATATAGAGAATAGAAGGGATAACCATGAAAGGGAGGAGCACTTACACAGGAACCAAAATAAGATGTTTGAGAGGAAACAAGTCTAGGGAGATATATGTAGATGATCCCAAACTCTTCTATAGAGTTAGCTTCCAGAAGAGACTGGAATTATTTGGGGGAACATAGTAGGAACAATGAGATGCACTTTCCTACAACTCAGAGGTCCAGAGTTTGAGAGTAGGTAATAAAAGGCAACTTCAATAACATCCTTGACTTATCCAACCCAAAGGATCAGAGAGCAGATCCAGACAGGTGAGACCTTAGCAGAAAATCCTAGAGAGAGAATGACTCGGGGACTTAATGAATGTCTGAAATAAAAATTGTCTTAATGTCCCTTGATCCCCTCTATGCAACCATATAATGACTTGGAACAATCTAAGACAACAAATACTGCTGTTTCCCCACTAGTTCTAAGTATTCTTCTGTAAGAAACAAAATAATACTAGTCTTTTTCTTTCACAGAAAAAAATAAGTTAATGGATACATTTTTTTTTTTCATTTTGAAACTTCAGTCCTCTTGTTTTCTCTTAAACCATTGGGACCTGCTCTTATTCAGCCTTCCATGTGTACCTGCAGGTTAGTAAAAAAGCTATATATAATATTAATGAAAATACTCATGTATAGGTCACTTAAGTGCAAGTGTTTTTGTTTGTTAGCTTTTATAGATTAAATTGCCTTGCTCTAGTTTCCTGTGGCATTTATACATAGCAATCTAGTCACGTTTTCTGCTCATCAAAGTCATACCTAGTTCAGATATTGGGATTAACTGTGTCTTTTATTTTGTTAGGGCTGTGCCATGATCATGGTATTCTCCAACTTCCAGGTGTTCTGTCACCTGGACAATGTACATACCCACTGATCAGAGTCATAGGTTCCATATGTGACTGCCATATGCAGAGAGACTATATTTTATTATTAATTGTGCTTCCCAGAACCTCTTTCTACAGCATTTAATTAAGAGTTCTCACATGCAAGAGGAGATGTTTGCTTAGCTTTAATAGACAGAGAGTTGAAGCATACAATGTGATACCCTATAGATAGCTCAAGCCCTTTGAGACCAAGGATAAACTCATGTACATGCCCAGATGTTGAGGAAATGAGTCCTCCTTTGGGGACACTATCCCAGAATGATCTGTTATTATCCTTATGAAACAGGCTGAAAACACTCATGACCAATTGACTAAGCCTAGAAAATGAATCAGAGAGTTGGTCAAACACATTTATTGAGTACCTACTGTGTGCCTTAAGAATAAGTTCAGCCTAGGATAAATGTCTCTAGGCTGATCTTGTAAATCAGTGGTCAGCAAACCACAGTTCACAAGCCACATGTGGCTCTTTGGCCCCTTGAGAGTGGCTTTTCCACAAAATACCATGGCCTGGGAGAGTCTATTTTGAAGAAATGGTGTTAGAAGAAATTTAAGTTTAAAAATTTGGCTCTCAAAGAAATTTCAATTGTTGTACTGGTGACATTTGGCTCTCTTGACTAATTAGTTTGCCAACCACTGTTTTAAATCAAAAGAGCCAGTTTATGGGAGAAGAACCCATGGTATGAATTATATCAAGAAGCTTGCAAATTAATGGACTTTGGTAAGAGTTCTACACCAGATATCTGGATGGTGAAATATGTGTCTGGATCCAGCTAAATTGGAAGGTTAATGCCAGGAATCAGGCTTCCAAAGACTGGTTAGAGAGATAGAGCCAAACTATGGAGCTCCAAGCCAAAGCCCTGTAGGTATTAATTAACATAAACAAAATATAAGCTGTAAGTCTAAAGGTCAAGAATTTCCTTTAGAAGGCAGAAAGAAGAGCGAGAGCAAGAATCAGAAATGAAATATCTATCGTTTATGGAGCATTTACCACTTAAGTGCCAGGCACTGTTTAATATTTAAATATATTAAGACATTTAAGTTAGAATAGTACTAATATTGCCCCATCTTTCAGGTGAGGAAACTGAGGCATATTGAGTTCAAGTAACTTTTCTGACGTCATACAACTAGGAAATTATGGGGTAGGGATTTGAACTCAGGTTATGTGGCTTCAGAACCCATTTTTTTTCCAATGGCCACAGTACATTGACTGAAATTTCAAAGAAACTGGTTTGGATCTGGCCTTGAGCAAATGGAAAAAATCCAGGATGGTTCACCCCCCCAAAAAAATCAAGTCTGTAGTTTGCCCTGTGTGTGAGGCTAGTTTCTGTCACGCAGACTTGATGTTGGGGCAGAAAGCTCTGGAAGAATCAACCATAGTTAGGAATTCTCTGTCAATAGCCTATTGCAAATTTGAAGCTTCTCACAGTTCTGAGTGTATATTTACTATTTGGTGCTTTTCTGAAGATCCTTCTCCATTTGCATCTTCTGCCACTGGAATATCTTTTGGGTGGTGAGTCCGTAAGTCAATCCTAGCAGACCCATTCAAGGTTAGCATCTATTTGGTTCTGACAGGAACTGAGTCACATCTGTCTGCAAATATCAGAGTATTCATCTGCGCTGAGCTGGGGCCAGTCTCATGGCTGCAATACTGACAAACAAGGCTCATGATTCAATCATCTTCAAGTTGGCGCCAGGTGCCCTCAACTTTCAATTGCATTTCCTGGCCTTGTCTGAACACAGGGTTGGCTGAAGTGACCCTCCTTCACCCTTATGAAATAGAAGGCCTCAGAGGTCTTTCTGTCTATACTTGCTTCCAAGAGAACATCCAACTCCTGAGATGCTTGCTGTATGCGAATTTTTGTTACGCTTTTCCTATTCAAAAAGCCTTCTGGTATTGTACCTTGCATTCAAAACCCTAATTAAGAATAGAAAAATAAGACTCACTTACCACTCCCTCTCCACCTAGGACTACTTTTATAACTAAGGAACCAAGTAGCCATTTTCTCCACACTCCCCCTGTGAGAAGCCCCCCTTCCCTCCTCAGCACTCCAGCAAGCGATCTCTTTACCCCAGAATTGTCAGGAAAGCGCTGGCTGACAGACTTGTGTGATTGCTTCCAATTCCATTGATCACATCCTGAAACATCTTAACTCCTAATCTAATCTGATGGATTCAGCTTGACAGGTTATAGCGGGATGCTGGTCCAGCACCCTCAAGCTGTATTCAACACCCCACCACCCTGCAAGCTTCTGGAGACCAGCACAGCATCTGTAGCACTTCAGGACAGGCTTCTTGATCAAAATAGCAGCAAGTGTGGCAGCCTGTCTCTCACTGTAGGGATAAGTCCCTAAAAATGTGGTCTTTGTTGGCTTCTTATTTGAAGGCACAGGACCTTGTCAGTATAAGAAAAAGTAATGTTTAGGGGATCGCAGTTGTGATGACTCTTGGGAGCATTTAAAATAACTTTTAATATTCATTAAAATGGATTAAGACTTAATATGGCATCTTACACATTTTCAGTTTAAAATAGGAGGATTGAAAAATGTAGTTCTATACACCATCTCTTCCTCAGAAGAAAAATTTAAATTGTGTCTGTTTTACTTTGTTGTAGACAGGTAAATGCTAAGAGGAATTTAGTTTTTTTGTTATGATCCTCTATCTACATATTAATGTCCTTTCTGATTTTATGGCCTAGAATTAATTGTGTTGCCTTCCTGGGTCCCACCCATGCACCCAAGATCCAGGCTCAAAGAATGTGTTCTAAGCTCCTTTCTGCCCTCTGTACCCTCCTCCTGCCCCTTGAAGGTTCAAGGGGAGAAGTTTACATTCAATATCCTATTTTTCTCTCTCAACACTTTCTTGAAAAATATGTCATTCTTGTTCTGCCCCCAAATTAAATCCTTTTATTAGTCCAACCCTTAATTATTTCCCAGTAGCTCTGGAGTCATAGAAATATGACCTTGACTGTCCCATTTCTTATATTTACTAGCTGTGAATTCTTGGAGAAGTTACTTAACCACAGATAGCCTCAGTTCCATCATCTGTAACATGGGGGAAATGTTCCATTGGGTGCCATGCTTTCATTCAACATGCTTAGCACAAGGTTGGACACACATGACATTCTGAGAGCTAATCATTTTTGGGAGCCCTGTGTAAAGTGATGACAAGCATGGACTTTGAAATTAGACTCCCTCATATTTACTCTCCAGTTCTGCCACCTACTGCACTTTAGGCCTTGAGCAAGCTTACTTCTATGAATCTTGCTTCCCTCATCAATAGCAGGGGGATAATAGTACAGTGGGCTCTGCCATAACTAGATAAGTGGGGCATAAAAATTCAATTACAGAAAGCGAGTAGTTGCATTGCTGAAATAACTGGGGTGAGCCTTTATGATCTGCGGGCCAGAAGCTCCAGGAATCCATCTGGGCAAACTAAATCCATCCAGCTCCTGGCTGTGATTTGATGCCCTCTGGTGGCGGAAGTCTACTGCAGCATCCATATTAATGGGGGCTATTCTACAGCCTGGGACTCCCTTGAATGTGCTGCGCTTCAATGTGGCCTTTTTTTGGTCTCTGCTGTTGGATCAGGAGGATATTGGAGTCTCAAGAACCCATCCGAAGACTCCCTGATTCCCAGACAGAGTTAACTGACATTTTACTGGCCTATCTCACCTCTATCTGCAGAAAATAAAAACTTCATCCAACCTCTGTATCTGTCTACAGATTGTGTTATGCAGAGGATGGGAACTAATAATCAGATTATGTGAAACTGTGTTATCATTGGGTATTTTGTCATGGAGCTTATTGTATCTATCCTTACATTTTTGAGACATTAAATGAGATTATTCATTACATGCACTGTATGTCTGTTTGGGCTCTATAACTTAGTACCATAGACTGGATAGGATATAAAAAACAGAAATTTATTTCTAATAGTCTTGGAAGCTGGGAAGTCCAAGATTAGGATGCCAGTATGCTTGGGTGAGGATCATCTTCCTGTGTTATAGCTGGTGCTCGTCATTGTGTCCTCACCTGGTGGAAGTGGGCTAGGAATCTCTCTGAAACTTATTATATAAACCACTAATTCCTTCCAAATTCCTTCAAAAAGCCCCAAATACTAATACCATCATCTTTTGGGGTTATTACTTCAACATATGAATTTGGGGGACCATAAACATTCAGACAATAGCATGCACTTAACGCAGTTCCTGGCACATTCTTGTAAAATCATAATAAATGTTATTATTGATAAAAATATAACACATAATTTAAAACAAATATTTATAGGTTACTAGATAATTGACTTGAACTAGAACTGCATTTAGTAAGAGCTCCAGGTTGAGAAGAGAGTACTATAATTCTGTATATTAGAATTCATTAAAATTACCCCCTAAAAATAAATATGTCTGCAGGTCATGAAGCAGATTTGAATTAAATACTTGTGATCAGCCCATAGGTTATTTTTTGCTTCACCAGGTTAACAATGTGGACATCTCTTCAATTTTCACACACTGCCATGGCAGAGCTTGTGTGAGTCCTTGTTAGGTACTTAAGGCATGATGTTATTTTTAATGGAATTCCATTTGCAAAGAACTGTGCAGTTTCCCCACATCCATATATCCTGGATGAGCCTGGAAGAATACCTTCAATCATGGTCTCTAAAATCTGTCTTCATCAAAAGAAGATGCTGGCACTGGGCTGGATTTCCAAGAACACATTGTTTTGGTCCTCACTCTTTAAATTATTCTTTGCACAGTAGTTTTCATTCCATTCTATAGTGTCGTGCTATGTTTTATGCTAAATTCTGGAGTCAGAAAAGTAAGGTATACACGAGACATGGCTGGTCCCTAATTCCAAGAAGTTCACAGATTTGATGACAAAACACACACACACACACACACACACACACACACACACACACACACACACACAAGACAAGTAAGTAAAGAATAATAATGAAAAGCAGAGTACAGCCCAGCCAGCATGGCTTGGTGGTTGAGCTTCGATATATGAACCAGGAGGTCATGGTTCGCTTCCTGGTCAGGGCACATGTTCAGGTTGAGGGCTCAATCCCCAGTGTGGGGCATGCAAAAGACAGCAGATTAATGATTCTCTCTCATCATTGATGCTTCTATCTCTCTCTCTGTCTCCCTTTCTCTCTGAAAGCAATAAAAATATTTTTTTAAAACATCAGAGTACAGGTCAAAGAGAAGAGAGCTTAGAGTCAGCGAGATCAGCAGAAAGCTTGTGTAACAGTCCAAGTGAGAAAAGATTGAGGAGGGTGCTGGGGAAGGGCAGTTGTGGCAGAAGTGGGACAGATGGAGCAGATATCTAAGCTAAGGGAAAGCAAAGGAGAGGAGACAGCCAAGAAAAGCAGAATTTCAAGGCTGCAAGAAAAAAAAATAGAAACAGCTTTAAATTATACAAATCTAAGTAGTTGCATTCTCCTACCCTCTAACCAATTCCCAAGGAGTTTGAGCCCCTTGTAATTCATGACAGAACCTTGCAAGACATTTTTGGTAATCAGTGGAATGATGCACTAGAAATGAAACTACTGATGGGATGTGTATATTTTTTAATGTTTCATTTGTTTATTTATTTAATTTATTTATTTGGTCCCAAAGTGCATTACACATTAGAAGGAAGCTGCCTAGCGAGGGAGGAAGGAGGTGAGTATTCCCATTACCGGCTGATAGAAAATCAGGCAATAAAGCCCTATTTGTTTTCCAGTGCCTCCATGATATGACGTTAGGCAGTGATGGCTGCAGTTATGGGGAGACATTCGGTCCAATGATGTTCATAAATACACTTTGTTAGGCAGTTATGTTGAATCACCTCCTTTGTCCTGCCTGACTGAGGGCAGGCTGCTTTTCAGCTGTTTGATTTCTCTCTATGATAGGACAGTGCTGACCAAAATTAGGAATCCAGGTGTGAGACATGAAATGTTCAATATTTATGGAGGAGAAAAAGGTGAGAGAAAAGAAGGTAAAGGGAGACCCTGAGGGAATTCTAGCTCTGAGAGACAGAATTTGAATTAAACAGGAGTCTGGCTGAGATGGGGCAGTGGCCATTCAAGGCTGGGAGGGATGGAGAGTTGATTATTGAAGGATTAGCCTTGTGCGTTGAAGGCTTGTTTTGTTGATCGGGAGAGATGGTGGATTCATTCTTCTTGGGATTCATTGGGTTCTCCAGAAAAGAGGACCACAGTGAGATTAAATGATCCTGGCTATGTGGCTCTAGACTGTTGAGCTTCACTTTCTTTGTGAGATGAGTCTACTCCCAGGGCAAGATTGCCATAAGATGAAATAACATGAGCTGTGTCTCACCTATCGGTTTTAGGGATTGACTAACCTAAGGTGTGTTCCTCCAGGATGCCAGTTTCTCTCTACATCTCTATCTTTCTTTCTGTTAATGCCTGATGCCTGAGAGATGGCCTATCAGACTCCATGATGAAGCCTACTTTTGTGGATTAAGTACACCTTACTGTGCACCCGACTCCCTGGGGATCTTGTTAAAATTCAGATTTTTACTAAGTGTGTCTTAATGAGGGCCTGAGCTTCTTTCTTTTTAATGAGCTCCCTGGTGATATAGATGTAGGTAGTCCATAGACCACGCTTTAGTAGTGATAATCTACCAGAACTAGGCAATAGTAGTGGGCAGGATGGAGGAAATGGAGAAGTGGAAAAAAGGCTTCCCTGTCTTGCAAGGGAATCTGGGTAGTTAAAGAGACAGTGTCCAAATGCTATATCCATCTAAGTCAGGGATGGAGTGGACAAATTCCTATAACAAAGGAAATTACATCATTTTTTAGGACATGATTTTGGGTGGTACCAGTCTTGATATTGAAGCAGGAAGACATTATGTGTAAACCCCATGGCTCCTGATCACCCTTGCATTAGAGTGCCAGTTCCTTAGCACATAACATTCTCCCCCACCCTGAGACTGCCTCCAAGTTCTCCTCACACTTTCCTTGTGCATTCCTTTTGGTTTTCTGCATATGCTAAGTTTCTGCACATGCTGATTCTTCTGCCTGAAATGCTCTTTGCTCTCTACTGCCTTGCCTGTCTGACACACACCTAATTCACCTTTCAGATATCTCTGTAAAATCAGCTTCTCTGTGAACATTCATAGACTGCATTATTTAAATCACTGGTCTTATTTCTGAGGAAATAATGAATCAGTACTTATATCTTTCTCCCCATAACCTTAGAAGCCCTTGAGAACTGGGTTTGGGTTGTTGTTTTTATTGTCACTATCTTCCTGGGACCTACCTAGCACAGTGCTGGGCTGTGGCAGTCACTCTGTAATTTTATTAAATTGAACTGGAGAGTGGTTAGAAGAAACAGAATGGGATAATGATAGCTGCTCTGGAAAAGGACCTATGAACATGGGGGACTTTAATCAGGAAGTCTTAGAAATAGATCAGGGAGGTCCATCTCAAAAAATAAAAGCGGGGGCGGGGGGCACTATGCACTAAGCAGAATAAATAAATCTGCATGCAAAACTGCAGTGTGGGTTACTGGACAAATAAGGTGAGGAGGCATCCAAGTTTTGTGGGTTAACCTATCACTGAGTGGAAAAGAGATTGATGCTCTGTGATTTTCGGAAGTTTTTGTTCTGAGCACCATGCTGAGACCACTTTAACCATACAGGTTCCCTGGGGAAACATAGCCTCCCCCCCCCCCCCCCCACACACACACACAGCAGGCCCTACCTTCATTTAGTTAAGGCCAATATGGCATGCTTGAGATCTTCCTTAGCACTTGCAACTGGAAGAAGTAAAGTTGAGTTATATAAAAACTTGCATTAGAGAGAGAGAAGAAGAAGAAGAAGAAGAAGAAGAAGAAGAAGAAGAAGAAGAAGAAGAAGAAGAAGAAGAAGGAGAAGGAGAAGGAGAAGGAGAAGGAGAAGGAGAAGGAGAAGGAGAAGGAGAAGGAGAAGGAGAAGGAGAAGGAGAAGGAGAAGAAGGAGGAGAAAAGGAGGAGAAAAGGAGGAGAAAAGGAGGAGAAAAGGAGGAGAAAAGGAGGAGAAAAGGAGGAGAAAAGGAGGAGAAAAGGAGGAGAAAAGGAGGAGAAAAGGAGGAGAAAAGGAGGAGAAAAGGAGGAGAAAAGGAGGAGAAAAGGAGGAGAAAAGGAGGAGAAAAGGAGGAGAAAAGGAGGAGAAAAGGAGGAGAAGGAGGAGAAGAAGAAGGAGAAGAAAGAAGGAGGAGCAGGAGGAGGAGGAGGGAGAGGCGGGCAAGGGAGGGGAGGGGAGGGAGTGGGAGGGGAGGAGAGGAGAAGGGAAGGGAAGGGAAGGGAAGAGAGGAGGGAAGGGGAGGGGAGGGGTGGGGAGGGGTGGGGAGGGGAGGGGAGGGGAAAGGGGAGTTGCTGACCCAGATGTACCAATTCTACCCTGAGCCCAGGGCTTCCTTGTTTTATGGTTCCTTTGAGATTACTTCCTTGACTAGTTTTTCAAATGTGCACCCACAATCTCTTTGTTTGAGTTAGAAGTTGAAAAAGCATCAACAGCTTTCTATAAGTAAGGCTTTTATATAAAGTATTTTGCCATTACCAGTTTGCCTAAGCAATTCATGTTACCACTTAATGGAAATATGTCTCTAAGACCAAATAAAGAAATGGATTCAACATTAATTCTGACTTTGCCATGTACAAATAATGAGAATTGGGATACTCAAACTCTGTACCCCAGATTTCTCATGTATAAGATATCATTTTAGTTGCATATATATATTTTACAATAGTAGTGCCAAATATTATTAAAAAGTAACTTGCTTCCTCAGTTCCTCACTTAGTTCCACTCTGGCTAATTCAACCATCTATTAAAACACAAAGTTGCTGTATAAAAATGTCTTGGTATTGGGGGAAAAAGTTATAAATATTAGTGCATTAGAGGAGAATATCCAAAAGAGATCTAAAAGCTATAACAGGATATAAGGATCAGCAGCACGGCACATATAACACAATACTATTATTGTTATTATTAATAGTTTACACATGAGTATATTGATACTTAGAAGAGGTAACTAACTTGTCAAAAATTACTCAGAGAGTAGGTGGAAGATTCCAACATAAACTAGTTGCTTGTGTTTTAAATAATGTTTTTTTGTTTATTTGTTATTTCTGCCTGTTCTGCTCTTTCAAATAATTTTTTTTATCAACCTCTTTTTTGGGTTTTGAAATGAAAACAAATCAAAACAAAATTTAAATTTCTATTGGAGTTATTGATTGAAATTGTAGAAAATATATACACTAAAATTAAAAATTTGAAGAGCTAATAATGATTTTCTTGGTTTATATAGTCATTTCTTATTCTTTCTCTTTGAAATAAAATATTCTGGATACAACTGATAGAAAAATGGCAAAATATAACCCATATTCCCAAGGATTTTAGCAATATAGGGAGTAAGCAGACACATAAACAAACAACCTTAACAATAGCAGTTACTTAGAGTAAACATTTTTATTAATTCTAACAAATAGTGTCTGATTTATAAAATGCTCTTGGTGTATGTCATGACATCTGCACATATTAGAGATTCAAAAAATTTTATCTAAATTTCTCAGGAATGTATATGTCTTTCAATTTAGAATTTTGAATGCTAATTTGGTGCATACTCTATATATTAAACAATACCCCCAGCAGGGTCTGGGGAAGGGACCCGTAATAAAGCATATTGATATTTCTGCAGCAGTATGACCATTCACACCAAGTGGCTATAAAACAGCTCAAATTAGTATTTGCATCATATGAGTGATATAAAATGCTTAATTTCTAGAATACTTTGGATTTCAAAATTTCAAACAAGGCTTATGGATCTATAATTTTTCCTTTCGTTTTAATATCTATTAATTTTCTTTCTTAACCTTATTGCACCAGGTAGACCTATTTAAATAATGTCAAGTAGTAGTGGGAAGATCAGATAAACTCATTTTATTCCTAATTTAGAGATATGTGTCAGATACTTTCTAATAAAAAATTATTTGGTTGAGTGTTTGAAATAGGAATATTCATCATATTAAGAAATAATTATTTTATTTCAAGTTGAAAAATGAAAATGTTATTAAATTTAATTAAATACATTTAGGGAATGTTGAAACAATCATCTACTTTTGCTTTCTATTATTAGCCTACTGATAAACTTTCATTCATTATTTAATTATATACTTAAATTGGGTGCATTCCTATTGGATTATTAAATTGGTAATCTTATATTTTAAACTCTATTTTGAAATAATTAATTTATAATTTTGAATCTATATTCATGGTTTAGATTGTTTTGTTTTCTTTCTTTTTTTATTTTGCATATTATTGTATTATCTTTGGGGATAAGATTCAAATATGCCTCGTGGAATGAATTAACTATTTTCTCCATCTTCCACTCACCAGAATATATTATAAAAATGAATATTTGTTGAATGCTTGAATTAAATCAACATTAAATCTTTGAGGATCTAATGTCTTTTGGGCAGACACTTTATCTTTCTTTGTCAGTTATTGGTCTTTTCTGATTTTTTACCTCTACTGTAAGTCTCTAAACTTAATTATAATCTATGAGATAGGGAAAATTAAAAGTTAGGGAGTGCTGTTTTTACCCCCCTGAGCCTTGCAGGATTTATGAGGGTTTTATTTGTGTATATATATTAATAGTGTGTGTGTGTATATATATATATATATATATATATATATATACTATTTATTTGTGTATGTATGTTAATAGTATATATGTATTTTTTTTACAGAGAGGAAGGGACAGGGATAGAAGTTAGAAACATTGATGAGAGAGAAACATCAATCAGCTGCCTTTTGCACACCCCTACTGGGGATGTGCCCGCAACCAACGTACATGCTCTTGACCGGAATCGAACCTGGGACCTTTCAGTCTGCAGGCCAATGGTCTATCTACTGAGCCAAACCAGTTTCAGGTTATTTGCCCTTTTACTTGTCTTTTTTTTTTTTTTTAACTTTTCAAATATAAAACATATTTGATTTGCCGGAACCGGTTTGGCTCAGTGGATAGAGCATCGGCCTGCAGAGTGAAAGGTCCCAGGTTCAATTCTGGTCAAAGGCATGTACCTTGGCTGCGGGCACATCCCCAGTGGGGGGTATGAAAGAGGCAGCTGATCGATGTTTCTCTCTCATCGATGTTTCTGACTTTCTATCCCTCTCCCTTCCTCTCTGTGAAAAATCAATAAAATGTATTTAAAACATATTTGATTTGGGCCCAAATGTTTATCAATTTATCTTTCACTCTGCTATTTCTAAAATTATTCTTTTAAGCACAACTAGATACCCAGAATATCAGATCCTGAAAGAACATGAGAAATCATCTGGTCTATTGATTTTAGAAATGGGAAAACTAGGGTCTCAGGTAGTAAAATAATTTACACAAATTATAGTGTCAGGAAAAATATCAAGCTCAACCTAGGTAACAGAATGCCTTTTTAAAATAAGCATAGCAGAGAACACCAAGATGGCAGCATAAGCAAACACCTATTGTTCTGCCCCGCACAACGATTTAAGAACTACAACATAACAGCAGAACAGACAAACACCCAGAATCGCCAGAAAGCTGGCTGAATGTAAACTCCACTAATAGGAGCAAAGGTGGGACACAGACTCAGGACCAGCGGGAGCGCAGGCTTTCAGACGGAAGCAGGTTAGGAGCTGCCCTGGTCGCGCGAGGGCTGGGGCTGGAGCAGGGACCGGCCGAATTTCTCCGACGGGGAAGGGCAGAGGCATCTCACTGCCCAGATTTCCCGAGCCAGGCGAGGTCCGAGATCCGGGGGACGCACCCTGGAAGTGGGGTGCGGCAGAGGCTCCTAGTGCCAAGGGTCGCGCAAACCCACGACTTGCCCCCGGGAAACTTGTCTCCTGGTTCTGGAAACCATCTATTTTACAGCCCTGAGCTAGACTTTTGGTGTGCAGGCACATTTGGGGAAAGGCAGAGTTGTCTAGCAAGGGGAAGGGACTAGCGGCTTTCTCTTGGAGGTGTCTGCAGCCATCCCCATCCAACAGAGACCTGCACGCGCGAGCGCCGAATAGGACATAGCTGACACTGAGGCTGCCTGCTCAGCCCAGAGACTCCGCCCATCCAACCTGAACACAGTCTCCCTTCACAGCCAATTGGCCTGGAGGTCAAACCCTCCTAGGGCTAACAACAAAAAGCTGGGTTTAAATTCAAAAACACTGAGTACAACCCATAAAGGATTGCAGTAAGAGTACCCACCTCAGGTAACTGGGGAGACTGAGCCACTGTCCCTTTGAGGATATCCACCACATAAAGCAGCCACCATGCAGAGACATGGAAAGAAATCAGGTGTGAAAGAAATGGAGGAGAAAAGACGACAAGACATAGAGTTCAAAACCACAGTTATAAGGCTTTTCAAGAGGCTCCTACAAAAGGCCGATCAACTTAATGAGAATTACCAGGAAATAAACAAGACCAACCAGCAAATGAATGAGAATTACAAGGAGATGAATGATACTTACAAGGAAATGAATGAGACCCTCAGTGAAATGAACAAGATCTCTGAGGATATGAACCAGACCCTCACGGATATGAAAAAGGACCAACTAGAAATCAAGCATACACAGACTGAAATAAAAAATATTACACAAAGTCCTAAAAGCAGTCCAGAGGGCCACAAGAACCAAGTCAAATATTCGAAATACAAAGAACCAAAATCCACTCAGCTGGAAAAGCAAGAAACAAAAAGAATTCAGATAATTGAAGATAGCGTAAGGGGCCTCTGGGACAACCTCAAGCATGCCAACATCCGAATTATTGGGGTGCCAGAAAAAGAGAGAGAGCAAGTTAATGAAAACCTACTTGAAGAAATAGTGACTGAAAACTTTCCCCACCTGGTGAAAGAAACTGACTTAAAAGCCCAAGAAGTACACAGAACCCCAAAATATAGGAATCCTAAGAGGACCACACCAAGACATATCATAATTAAAATGCCAAGAGCAAAAGATAAAGAGAGAATATTAAAAGCAGTGAGAGAAAAACAGTTGGTTACCTACAGGGGAGCACCCATATGATTGTCAGCGGATTTCTCAACAGAAACGATGCAGGCCGGATGCGAGTGGCAAGAAATATTCAAAATAATGAAGAGCAAGAATCTACAACCAAGATTACTCTATCCAGCAAAGCTATCATTCAGAATTGAGGATCAGATAAAGTGCTTCGCAGATAAGAAAAAGCTAAAGGAGTTCATCACCACCAAACCAGTATTATATGAAATGCTGAAAGATATTCTTTAAGAAGAGGAAGAAGAAAAAGGTAAAAATATAAATTATGAACAACAAATACACATCTATCAACAAATGAACATAAAAATCAAGTGAACTGATAGGCTGATGAACAAGATAAACTGGTGACTATAACAGAAACATGGACATAGAGAGGGAATGGACTGACAATTCTTGGGGAGAAAACGGTTGTTGGAAGTACAGCAAGAGAATGGACAAAAATCTTGCAACAATGGGAGAGGACATTGGGGAGGGGGAGGTGAGGGCGGAGGGTGGGATAGGTACAGGGTAGAGAGAAGATATAGGGGGATAAAAAAGGGGAAACAATGTAATTAATAAACTGAACAATAAAAAAAATTAAAATAAAATTAAAATAAGCATAGCAATGGAACATCATCCTATCTAATAAAAGGGTAATATGCAAATTTGACCATACCTTTGCCACACTCACAAGCCACACCCACCAGCCACGCCCACCAGCCAATCAGGAGCAGATTATGCAAATAAACCTCAACCAAGATGGCTGCCACCAATGAGAGCAGGAGGAAGGCTTGGGTTTCCATGGCAACAGAGGAAGCCAAGCTTTCCCCCTGCCTTTGTGGCCTAGGCCTCCACTCAATGTTATGTTTCAATTATAAAAGATACAGAAATTGTGGCAGCCAGTGAGCTGGAGAGAACAGAGGCTTGGGTTTCCCTGGCAATGGAAGAAGCCAAGCTTTCAGCCTGCCATTGCTGACCTGGGCCTCCACTCTAGGTTATAAAGTTTCAAACAGAAATGGCTGCCCCCCCACTCCCCACCCCCAGAGCGAGCAGAAGGCTTGAGTCCACTCCAGGCTACAAAGTTTCAATTGTAGACATAGATTAATCCCAGATACCTGGGCCTCCACTTGGGTCGCTGGGGGGCATGGCCAGCCTGCAAACCTCCACAGGCCCCTTCCCCAGGCTGCCCCACACCCCAAGGGAACCCCCACCTTGATCTGGGACACTCTTCATGTAAAACCAGCTGACCCTACCCATGCACCAGGCCCCTATCCTATCTAATAAAAGAGTAATTTGCAGATTGACCATCACTCCAACACACAAGAGGGCTGACTCCATGTGATCAAAGATCCTGCCCCCATGTGGACACAAGTTGACTACCACAAGATGGCCAGCAGGGGAGGGCTATTGGGAGGTGCCAGGCCCTGCAAGGGATGGCAGTTGTGGGCGATCAGGCCAGCAGGGAAGGGCAGTTGGGAGGGACCAGGATGCAAGGGAGGGCTCTTGGGGGTGATGAAGCCTGCAGGGGAGGGCAGTTAGGGGGTGACCAGACTGGCAGAGGAGGGAAGTTGGGGGCAAACAGGCTGGCAGGGGAGCAGTTAGACATCAATTAGGCTGGCAGGGTAGTGGTTATCGGGTGATCTAGCTGTAGGGCAGAAGCGGTTAGGGGCAATCAGGGAGGCAGGAAGGTGAGCTGTTTGGATCCAGCAGTCCTAAATTGTGAGAAGGATGTCCGACTGCCTGTTTAAGCCTGATCCTGGTAGGATCGGGGCCTACACGGGCAGTCGGACATCCCTAGAGGGGTCCCAGATTGGAGAGGGTGCAGGCTAGGCTAAGGGACATCCCCCGCCCCCGGGCACGAATTTTGTTCACTGGGCCTCTGGTATATATATAATTCCCATTCTTGCTCACTTCAGGAGCTCTGGCTCCCAACTATAATGGCCTCTCCAGGTGTGGGATGGTACATAAAAGCATCATGGTGTCCAGCAGCCTTAGATGTCGCTGCCAGCTTTTCAGCTGTGGCTCCAGATAAATCAAGATCTTCGACCTACAGAAGGAAAGACAGGACCAATCTCAATCACTCTTCTGAGATCCTTAATTTTTCCTTCAGTTTATATCACACACATTTATTATAAAGTATTGCCTAAAAACCAGTTGAGCAGGCAACTTATTCCTTTTATTATTTATATGAAAGTTTCCAACCATCTTATCTAATAAAATAGTAATATGTAAATATCCATCACTCTTCCATGCCCACAAGCCAAACCCAATAGCCAATCAGGAGTGAGTATGCAAATTAACCCCAACCAAGTTGGCTGCACCCATGAAGAGTAAGGAGGAAGGCTTAGATTTCTTGGGCAATGGAGGAAGCCAAGCTTTCCACACACCCTGGCTGCCCCAAGGCCTCTGCTTAACACTACAAAGTTTCCATTATAGAAGATAAATAAACCCCAACAGAAATGGCTTCTGCCACAGAGGGAACAGAAGGCTTGGCTCCACTCCAGGCTACAAAGTTTCAATTGTAGAAGATAAATAAACCCCAGATATCAAGGCCTTTGATTGGGGATCCAGGGGGTAGGCCAGCCTGCAAACCACCATAGGCCCCTCACCTAGTCCACCCACACCCCAAGTGAACCCCCACCCTGATCTGGGACACCCTTCAGGGCAAATCAGCCAGCCCCAATCCATTCACTAGGCTTCTGTCCTATCAAATGAAAGAGTAATATGCAGATTGATCATCACTCCACAGACAAGATGGCTGCCCCCATGTGGTCAAAGATCCTGCCCCAATGTGGACACAAGTGGCCACCACAAGATGGCCAGCAGAGGAGGACATTTGAGATGGACCATGCCTGCAAGGAAGGGCAGGTGGGGGCAATCAAGTCTGCAGGGAAGGGCAGTTAGGGGTGACCAGGCCGGCAGAGGAGAGAAGTTGGGGTCAAACATGCTGGCAGGAGAGCAGTTAGACATCAATCACGCTGGCAGAGGAGTGGTTAGGGGGTGATTAATCTGGCAGGCAGAAGCAGTTAGGGGCAATCAGGTAGGCAGGCAGGTGAGCAGTTTGGAGCCAGCAGTCCTGGATTGTGACAGGAATGTCCGACTGCCTGTTTAGGACTGATCTCTGGCAGTTGGACATCCCTTGAAGGATCCCAGATTGGAGAGGGTGCTGGCTGGGCTGAGGGACTCCCCCCTCCTATGCATGAATTTTATGCACCAGGACACTAGTGAAACAATAAAACTTTGAATTTAAGGAGGAGCCAGATTGTGCATAAGTTTTTGAAATCTCATTAATTTTGAAGATGCCTGTTTATGTCACAGTAGATGTTCAGGGTCTGTCATACTGTAGACTAACCATGAAATCATTTCATGGCCAAAGCAAATGTGAGTCTGACACTACCCGTGGCCTATATCAACAAATATGGCAAGGACCTATCTTTATTGTATGAACATTCTGATATATAAAATCAGGTAGTGCTGAAACCAGTTTGGCTCAGTAGATAGAGCATTGGCCTGTGGACTGAAGAGCCCAAGGTTCGATTCAGGTCAAGGGCATGTACCTTGGTTGCGGGCACATCTCTAGTTGTGAGTGTATAGAAGGCAGGTGATCGATGTCTATCTCATCAGATGTTTCTAGCTTTCTGTCCCTCTCCCTTCCTCTCTGTAAAAAAGTCAATAAAATATATTAAGAGAAAATCAGGTAGTGACTTCATCTGACTCTCTAAGAGTTGGTCTTAATGTAACTTCTTTTATTTTCATAGTATCTACATAATACCTGATTTTGAAACATGTGATTTTAGATTTTTCTGTACAGTGCAAATCAGTGTGCCTGTCCCTTCATGCATAATGAATATAGAAAATAATAATAATAATATTATCTAATAAAAGTAATATGCAAATTGACCATACCTCCACTATACTCACAAGTGCCCACCAGCCAATCAGGGGCAATATGCAAATTAACCCCCAACCAAGATGGCTGCTGGCCACAGAGAGCAGAAGAGAGGCTTGGGTTTTCCTGGTGATGGAGGAAGCCAAGCTTTCTACCTATCCTTGCTGACCTAGGCCTCCACTCAATGCTACAAAGTTTCAATGATAGAAGATACATATATCCCAACAGAAATGGAAGCAGCCATAGAGCTGGAGAGAACAGAAGCTAGGGTTGCCTGTGGAGATGGAGGAAGCCAAGGTTTCTGCAGCCCTGGCCTGCCTTGGCCTCTGCTTAAGGCTACAAAGTTTCAATTGTAAAACATAAATTCCAGATACCAGAGCCTTCAGTTGGGTTGCGGGGGGGCATGGCCAGCCTGCAAACCACCACAGGCCCCTCTCCCAGGTCGCCCCATACCCCAAGGGAACCCTTACCCTGATCTGGGACACCCTTTAGGGCAAATCAGCTGGCCCCCAACCATGTACCAGGCCTCTATCCTATCTAATAAAAGAGAAATATGAAGATTGACCACTCTCACAGACAAGATGACTGCCCCCATTTAGTCAAAGATCCTGTCCCTGTGTGGTCAAAGTTGGCCACCCAAGATGGCCAGAAGGGGAAGGCAATTGGGAGGGACTAGGCCTGCAAGGGAGGCAGTTGGAGACAATCAAGCCTGCAGGGAAGGGCAGTTAGTGGTGACCAGGCCTGCAGGGGAGGGCAGTTAAGGGCAAACAGGCTGGCAGGAGGGCAGTTAGATATCAATCAGGCTGGCAGGGTAGTGGTTAGAGGGTGATCAGGCTGGCAGGCAGAAGTGGTTAGGGGCAATCGGGAAGGCAGGCAGACGAGCATTTGGGAGCCAGCAGTCCTGGATTGTGAGAGGGATGTCTGAATGCCTGTTTCGGCCTGATCCCACCTGTAGGATCGGTTCTCAATGGGAATGTCTAACTGCCCATTGAAGCCAGGTCTTACAGGTGGGATCAGGCCTAAACAGGCAGTCAGACATCCCTGGAGAAGTACCAGATTGGAGAGGATGCAGGCTGGGCAGAGAGACACCACCGGCCCTCCCTGTGCACGAATTTCGTGCACCAGGCCTCTAGTAATTATAATACTAATAATGAAGTTGACAATGCTGAAGAACAGGAATGCCAGAACCAGAGGGGCTGATGTCCTGTCCCAGGGGTCTGAGCCAGCATCATCAGTCAGGCTTGGAAGACAGAGTGATTATCTGAAGAATACAAGAACAAAGAACTGGTGGGTGAGTGTATAAGGAAGCCATATTCTGGGAAACTCAGGGGTTAAAGTTATTAACAGTTAAACCTGCCATTTGTTTTAAGTATTAAACCCAGGGTGAAAAATGGGGGACGAAGCCAGAGAGATAAAGATCTGCATAAACAGAATCAGAGTTAAAAAAAAAAGGCTCAATAACAAATAAAATGAAAACATTTGTGATGGAGACAGTTACTAAATGACATAATTAGTATAAAGTGCTAATCTCAAGGATGTGGCATATAGTGCTCAGTATATGTTGGTTATATTAGAAAACAAAATTTTAAATAACTCTTTTCTGTTGAAACTTAAATAATTTTATATTATCTTTCTTTTTACCACAAAATCCTATCAGTTAAAACTTGCAAAGTATGTTCCAAATCTGATCAGTTAGCACTGATTCCAAGACTCCTTGCTCAAACCATCATTATCTTTCAGTTGCAGTAGCACCAAACCTGGTGTCTCTGTTTCCTGTGCAGTGTGTTCATCACCTAGAAAATCAGTCCCTTCTTTGCTCAGGCACTCCCCATGTGTCCTCCGTGTACCTAGAAAGTTATACAAACACTTGACCATGACCCTCAAGGCCTAATATGATCTGTACTCTGGCCATCATTACAACTTTGTCTCATATCACCTACCACTCACTCTACTTTTCTTGCAGATCTTGGAGGGAAAAAAAAGCAGATCCTACCCTAAGCTCTTTGTGCTTGCTGTGTCCTCTGCCATAAATATCTTTATAAGATATCATCCAATTTCTTCAAGTTTTTTATTTAAAAGAAGTTTCTTAGAGAAGATTACTCTGATGGCTGCAGTACCTAAATTTTTTAGCTTCTCTTCATTCTCTATATCCCTGATGCTTCCTTTTTTCTTTGTAGTCCATATCTTTTCAACCTGAAATTTTATTATATGCTTATTTATTTCCTACTCTGATGTATGCCTTTTCTTAAGAATGTAAATACTATATTGACAGAGACTGCTGTGTGCTCCAGGGTCTGGCGCCTACAATAGTAGGTATTCAATAAATATTATTGGATAAAAGAAAAATCTTTCTAAGAATGTGTGTTAGTATTTAGAATGACATTCCAAATACAATACAATAAAGTATAAAAACAAGTAGGTGTGAAAGAAGACAAAAATAAATGTTGCCAAATAAAAATTAAACTAGTGGGAAGGGATTTATGAAGTCCATTTCATAATCATGTTTTGTAGACTTGCAAGATGGATCAAATATTTGACTTTGTCAACATTTACTAGCAATCTACTTTGTGCCAGGATCTTCCAAATACATTATTTCACTTTGCATATATATAGCTATAGCTGTAGCTATATTTCTACACATACATGCTATATGCTTAATATATTATTATATGTAAACTAGAGGCCGGGTGCATAAATTTGTGCACTGGTAGAGTCTGGCTGGCCTGCCCTGATAGGGGCCAAACAAGGTCGGGCTGTCAGGGGGAAGGACCATGGGGAAGGGGCCGCAGGCAATTGGCTGGCCAGCCCTGTTCCCCCATTAGGGTGGGGGGTCAATTAGGGGCTAGGCTGGGCTGGCCAAAGGGAGAGGCCTTGGGAAATGGGGAGAGGCCATCCAGGCCATGATTGGGCCAGTTGGCCATTACAGTGTGCATCATTCTGACCGGTTGTTCCATCATTCCAGTCACTGGACTTTTATATAGATAGATAATATATAGTGAAATTATATATTTTTATTGTTGATATTGTTCTGCCCTTTATTCACCAACTAGGAAGACCAACAGTCAGAAAGGTATGCTGACTCACTTCTGATCACTCAGGCAATGCAGCCATGCTATTCACGTAGGATATTATTCCAAAGTGCAGTCTTTCCAATGTCCACAAACACATTTTGAAAGTTTTCATTCCAAACTCCGCTGCTTTCTACCTATGCGACATAATTCAGGAGTTGACTTCTCTAATATTGCTTCTTCAGAAAGCAGGTTTAATGTGCTTATCTGGAAAAAGTTGGTGCCCATTTAGAAGAAGTAATAGATGTGAAACACTGAGCAAGGAGCTTGGTTGTTCACTATTGCAGAGAGAAAAGTTTCTGTGTAGTGGGGACACATTGAGCCAATGATGAAGGGAAGCAGAGAAAATAGATAATGAGAAGGTTTTGATGCTGATTGAGTAGGCAATCATTCTTGAAGCCAGCCCATTAATTTCTTCTCCACCAGTTATAATTGGTAAATATCCCAGTTTGACTTAAACTAGCAGGGTAGCTGTCACTCACAATATTAAAGCTGCATGGTTAATACAGTCCCCCTAAGATCCCTGCTGATGGAGCTTCTGGCACATGGGGAGACCTTTCTGCTTATTCAATCCACACATCTTTACAGAGTCTACTGGGATACTATGGCTAGGTACTGTAATCTTTAAAAAAGACAATTTCTTCCTCTTTTCCCCCAAGGGTCTCCAACACTGATCAGGAATTAGACATTTAAAAATAAAAAAATGCATATTATATATGTGCAGTGTCAGAGTGAAATTTCATTTGAAGAAATCACATTTGAAATGATCCCTGAAAGATAAGTAGGAGTTCATACCATCTCTGCTTTGTTCATGCAGGCCTTTCTTTAAATCAAGCCTGATATGTTTCATAAATCCAGTCAAAGTTAAGAAAATATCCCCAGGAGAAAAATGGTATTTCAGGTCAAATGGTCATTTTAGGTGCATCAAAACGTATTTAAAACATCAATACCTTCTAGTGCCACCTGCCCATGTATATATACTCCACTGCTGTGGTTCTTAACTTTCTGGAGTCTCATAATCATCTTGAATAAACTAGTATCATCATTTTCACAAAAAAAACATGCACATAAAATTAATTATACAATGTCATAAGTTCCGTGACGTATGATGTAAATTTTCTACCATGTAGAGTAAACCAACAACCCCTTTATCAGGCCTATCCTTAGGCTCAGAACTGCCCTGAATTCTGATAGGCAGGTGCTAAATGCTTATGCTAAGAGAATTATGGAGAATCATGGAAAAATTGGAGGGTGACTTGCTCAAGAGCTTTATACATATGATTTACTATCTATACTACCCTGATGACCTAAAGTTATAATTCATGAGATGAAGCTCACAAGAAAAATTAGTCACATGTTTCCAAGAGTGAACTATTCTCCAGGAAGCTAGCATCTAGCTCAGGAGTCTCTCTCTCAAGCAAACATGAGTTATAGAGCCTCTATCTGCAGGGCATTGTGCATTTCCCCCCCACTGCTGCATAAGATGTTTCCTAGCCATAGTTATTGAATTAATCAATCACATTTTATTTTTATTACACCATTCTGGAAAATCCATGCATACCCCTTTCCAGTAATACTGAAAAGAAAAATAATCCATACCACCCAATTAAGAATAAAACATATGTCTTCCTGATGATGTCTGAGTGGTGGCAGTTCCAGTGGCTGTTGGCTCTTGAAGTTACTCAATATGAAAGACAAGATAGACTACTGGGATAATACCTGTAAGCAGATATGTTTCATTGCAACCACTAAAAAGAAAAAGAAAACATTTAAGAGGGGTCTCAGATGCCCTAGTGTCTACAGCCAGAAGCAATAATAATAACAACATGCATTTATTGAGCACTTTCCTTCTATGAGTTCAAAGAGCTGCACCATGCAATATTTAATTCACCCATAACACAGCTGTCTGATTTATAATTTCTCCAGGATCCAGGGCTTAAAAAAGAAAAGAAAGATTGTTCAGGCTCTCATAGATGCTCTTGGCTGATAAAGTTGCTGTACATTTCCTGCCTTAGAAGAGAGAGAGATCTAAACTCTAGAATGGCAGTGGGGAGGAATGGGTATTGGGTGCTGACATAGCATGAGGGCACAATGGCAAGATAAAGTTGTATCCAAAAGAAAAGAGCCCAGAATCCAACCATGAGTGGCATCACGCTGTGAGGAGGCTGAGCCTCAGGGTGGCATTCTCAGCCCTTCGACTCCATAATCACCATCTTATTAGTGGGCCAAAGTTGATGTGACTCGAGGGCCTTGCCTGACTATAACCCAACTGATACAATACAGTGACTACAATACCTGTCACTGTGTTCACTGAATCAGCCAAGGTATTTCTTTCAATGACTAAATGGCATTATTTGCTCATCAGACATCTGCCTGCTTTCCCAGTATCAAAACCAACCAACAAACCAATAAACAAACATAAACCTTGGGAACTGAAGTAGTGGTCCTTTGATGCATATGGCATCAGATTAGAGCAAACTTTCTTCTGTTTCTTAAAGACATTTATGAACAATCTTTGTCTTTGCCTTCTTTCTACCTCTCTCCATATTTCTATCATATATATCTTTTCAGATACGATTTTCTCCACCTTTAATACTTTCTCTCCAAACCTAAACACACACACACACACACACACACACACACACACACACACACACACATACACACACACACATTTTGGCCAACTCCTATCAATCCTTAAATGTCAATACTCTATGAAGTATTCTCTGAGGCCCCAGTACCCTACTAAATGCATTTCTCTCCTTATCATGTGGAGATATATGTTTATGACATGGCTCTTATCGTGTGGCATAATAGTTAACTTACATTTTCCATGAGGCTGTAAGTTCTGTGAGGACAGAGATGAGTAGCATCTTGTTCACCTTTCACCTTTCCCTCCTCAGCATTGACAAAGTAATTAGCATATCCAGCACACATTGAACTCTGAATGACAATGGAGATTGTAGCTAACATGCCTATAGCATTCAAATGTGTCAGGCCCTGTGCTAAGATTTTTCATGTATTTTCTTATATACTCTTCACAACTTGCATTTATATAGCATTTTCAGAAAAGGCAGCTCACACACATGGTCACTCTCTTAGTCTGAGTCCCCCAAAAACAATCCCTGAAAATAAGATCCAGGTGCAAGCATTTTATTTGGGAGATGATAGCAGGAAATAGCCATGGGGGAATGAGGAAGTAAGACAGGAAAGGGCAAGCAGTCTATAAGGGGTACTTTCTCCAGAGAGAGACTACTGTGGGTGACTGGAATTAATCCTGCTAGGAAAATTTAGGCAGTCAGTAGAAGATGTATCTCAGTGCTATCTCATCAAAGGGGGACTTGGAATTTGAGATATTTATACATCATCTTCATGAGTCACTGGTTGATGTCTGCTGAATGTGGGTTTGGAGGAGGGGCATTATCTCCCAGCCTTTCTGGCTTTCTGAGTGCTGCAGGGGAAGCAGGCTCCAACCATCAGGACAGTGGGAGGCAGGGGTAGTGCACTACAAAGGCAATCCCTAAGGTGATGTGGGATGAGTTCCAATCCAGATCCCATTTTTGATCAGGGACTATAAGAAAAAAAAGTAAGAAAGAAAAAGAAAAAGGAAAGTTTTAACAATAAAGAAATGAATACCATCACAAGGATGTTTTATCAGAGCTAAGGTATGTTGAAACTTCTCTGTCTAGCAACGGGAATGTTCATGCTTTCTGGATTCAGTGCCTCTTCCTTTTGGGGTTGTGGCACTGGTCTGTCAATTTTCTTTCTCTTTAGGCTTCCCAGGGAAAGGAGTTCCCTTCACTTTGGTTTTCTATATTCTTTCTTATGCTATGATAATATACTTATTTGGATGCAGTCAAGTCTTGACCTATCCAGGGAGCCATCCTGTTTCTATGGTGATCACTCTTATATCAGCTCTCAGCTTCCATGCATTGATTTTTCTTGGTCAAAAGCTCAGATTACTGAGGGCACAGCATACAGTTGCCAGAAAGCCCTGTATCCTGCCCATATATTTCTTCTTTATTTTTGTCCTCTCTTCTCACACATCATCTTTTTCCATGAAGATTGCAAAATTAGTTCACAGCCCAGAATTTAGTCAATCTATTTTATTGGTGAGAAAATGGTTCACCTCTTGTAATGGAATAGCTTTGTTTTGAGAAGGGTCATTTGTTAATTCAGTTCTTGTCAATCAAATTCTTTTGTAAAACAAATAATAATTTCCTACAGATTAGAGACTGAGCCAGGCCACTAGCCAGTGTTTGAACACTTTATGTACTTTTGTTTATTATTGAAGTAAAACCTCACCTTTAGTTCAACAAATATTGATGGAGTGCCTATTGTGTGCTAACTGCTGTGATGGTGATCAAAAGATAAGCAAGACATGCTCCCTGCTCATAAAATTCAGGCATAAAAATTCAATAGTAATAGAATTAAGCATAAAGTGGAATAAAAAAGCATGTTAAAAGATAAAATAAATAGCCTGAAGAAAGGGCAGGTAAGTAAGAGAATTTACATCCAGGACATGATATGTGTGGCATTGGGTTGGAAAAAACAACTATTACAAAGGTTCTAAAGTGTCAGCATGCATATTTTATTCAGATAACTGCAAAAGGTTACATTTGATCAAAGAGAAGTTTGGAAGGTAGGTGTTGGCCATTCTCCATTTGACTTCCCCTCCCCCCATCCCTCAAAGTTGTTACATCAGCTCTATGCCACTGCAGGTTGACCTGTCTCATTGCCTTGGTAATTTGGGTTAATTTCTCATGGAGAGCCTGATGGTTAAATGTGGATTTTTTCATCAGATAAGGAGTTTGAACTTTATTCTACAGGCCAATGACATGTCAAATTGTGTAATGTAGGTTCCTTGGATTAGGAATGAAACAGAGTAGGAGGCAAACAGGTGCTTTCTGGGTTCTTCACCTCCACTGTAGCAGCTGTGCTCATTGCTGCTTTTCTTTTTTTTCCTTTTTAAAATATATTTTTGTTGATTTCAGAGAGGAAGGGAGAAGAAGAGATATAGAAACACCAATAATGAGAGAAAATAATTGATCAGCTGCCTCCTGCAAAACCTGGGCATATGCCCTGACCAGAAATTGAAACACAACTTCCTGGTTCATGTTCAACTGCTGAGCCAACACCAGCTGGACTTAAAAATTATTTTGCAATTATAGTTTACATTCAATATTATTTTGTATTAGTTTCAGATGTACAGCAAAGGGGTTAGAAAGTCATGTGCTTACAGAGTGGTCCCTCAGCTTCAGGTACCCACCTGACCCCACAAGTACTTATCACTATATTATTGTCTATACTAGAAGCCTGGTGCACAAAATTCATGCATGGGGTGGGGGGTTTCCCTCAGCCCAGCCTGTGCCCTCTCCAATCTGGGGTTTCTTGGAGGTTGTCTAATTGCTGATTTAGGCTCTCACAATCTGTGACCACTGGCTCCTAACTGCTCACCTGCCTGCCTTCTTGATTGCCCCTAACTGCCCTCCCCTCTGCTGGCCTGGTCACCCCTAACTGCCCCCCTGCCGGCCTAGTCTCTTCCAAATTCCCCCATGCCAGCCTGGTCACCCCTAACTCCCCCTCTATTGGCCTGGTCACCAAAACTGCCCCCCACTGGCCTGGTTGCCCCCAACTTCCCTCTCTGCTGGCCTGGTCACCTCTCACTGCTCCCCCTCTCCCCTGCCAGCCCGATTGCCCCCAACTGCCCCCCCCCAGCGGGCCTGGTTGCCCTACACAGCCTGCTGCTCAGTCATTTGGTTGCCCCTCACTGAACCCCTGCTGGACAAGTCACCCCACATAGCCTGTTTAGTTGTTCATTCTGTTGTAATGGTTACTTAGGCGAATACACCCACACACACACACACACACACACACACACACACACACACTAGTGGCCGAGTGCATGAAATTCGTGCACTGGGGGATACAGAGGTGTGTCCCTTAGCCTGGCCTGCATCCTCTCTAATCTGGGAACCCCTGGGGGATCAGGCCTAAACTGGCAGTCGGACAGCCCCCTCGCAATCTGGGACTACTGGCTCCTAACTGCTCACCTGCCTGCCTGCTTCATCTCCCCTAACCACTCTGCATACTGGCCTGCTGGCCCCCAATACACCCCCTTGTCAACCTGATCATCCCCAACTGCCCTCCCCTCCTGGACTGATCACCCATAACATCCTCTGCTTCGTCCCCGCCACCATGGCTTTGTCCAGAAGGACATCTGGAAGGTCTCATTGTCTAATTAGCATATTATCCTTTTATTAATATAGATAGGATATAACATACTGCCATAATTATAACATATCTTCCAATATTACCTATGAGAATATGTACTTCATGAGATAGAAAGGCACCTAATACATTATATTGTATACATTATAAGTAGTAGGAAATGCAGTATTTGTAGCAATAATATATACCCTGTGACTTCCCTTCCTGATCTGGGAATGGACCCCAGGTCTTTGAACATTTCCTGGCCCCTAGTGTATTTTTTTGCCATTCTATATAACTTTATTTACTGTTTATTTGCACATAATTTGAGGTCTTTAATTTCTAACCACCAAACATTCAAGGGACTATTTTTCCATGAATTTTAACATTAACATTAGTGAATTTATGTATTCATGTGTTTTTATTGTAAACATCTGAATTATTCACATTGTCATAGATCCTGAACTCATAAGCATGGACCATGCACAGGCTGGCAGCAAGCCAGGAAGCCACTCTGCAAGCAAACTTAATTTCTATGAATTAATGTCCTACTTTAATTCATATAGTATCGGGGACTCAACTGCTTGATTGGTGATGGGGTTGATTATTGGGAGTATTATTCCTGAAAAATTAAAGAAAAGGGGGCTCAATCTTTCTTCTTGGTTGTTTGCTCCTCCCCAGCACCTTCATCTCTTTGGGCAGCTTCTCCTTCACCTTCTCCTCTGCTTCTTGGGCCCTGCAGAGCGGTGGAATGGGTCCGCCCCTTGTGTCCCTTGTGTCCCTAGCCCTCCGTGGGCCCAGCGGAGTGGCGGAATGGCCTGCCCTTCATGCCCCTTGCGTCCCCGTCCCTCAGCCGCTCTGAATGGGCACAAGGGGTAGGGCCGCCTCTTGCCTCGTGCATGTCTTCGCCCCGCCCCCCACTCCTGATTGGCTGGTAGTGTAGCAAAGGTATGGTCAAATTAGTATATTAATTACTCTTTTATTAGATAAGATAGATTCCCTTCCTGTAATCTACATTTCTGTGGCTCTTCTGCAACTACCAATTTGTACTGTTTAATTCCTTTACCGTTTTTTCACCCACCTCCCAAACTCCCTTCCCCTATGACAGTTGTCTATCCATTCTCTGTGTCTATGAGTTTGTTTCTATTTTATTTGTTAGTTTATTTTGTTTGTTCCATTCCACATATAAGTGAAATCATAGTATTTGTATTTATTTGACTGGCTTATTTCACTTAGCATAATACTGTCTAGGTACATGAGACATATGAAGCAGAATTTGCCCAACAGAGAACACTGAAAGGAAAAAAGGAAGGAAGGGGGAAAGAAATCTATGATAATTTGGGGCAGAGAATTTGATAGGTTTTATACAAGTGAGTGAACTGATCATGTTTATGACTTAGAAAGAGCCTTCTGTCATAAGGATAGGAATGAAATAGAGGGCGTTAAACTAAGGAAGACCAATGAGGAGGCTAGTGAAATATACCAGATAAGAGGTGATGAGACCCAGTCTAGAACTGTATTTATAGTTATAGAAAGGAAGAGCAGAGCTCAGATACAGTTAAGGCATAGTCAGCAGTACTAAGTGAGACTAGATTCTGGGAAAATGATAATATGTCCTCATGAGGTTGTGGTAAAGATCAAGTACTATGAAATGTGCTTTAAACTGCATAGAGAGTAAATATTAATTATGATGGGATGTTATTTTTACTAGATCATAGCTCCCTTTATTCAGTGTTCTTTTCACAAGTTCCTCCCATGATTCATTGTAAATTGAGCTTTAAGCTAATTGGATTTGCTGAAAGCAATAGAGAATGCCATTTGGCTACTTCCTCTCTGAGGAATATTGATATTCAAATCTCTAGGTCATTATTTAGAATCCCCAGTTCCAACATGGGAGGTTTAAATTTGGACCGCATGTTAATCTCTAAAGCAAGCTCTCCTCTGCCTCCAGGATGAGCAAATATTTGAACTTGAGAAAGGATCATTTCTGCAACCTGCAAGTCTTTGTCCTAATTATCCAACTGTGGTAGATCCTGATATTCTGAAGGGGCCTCTAAGACTTGTGGCTCATACTCTGTGTTATTAATACTAAGGATGATTATAATGAAGATGATAAGCACTGTATCTATCACATTTTACTACCTATTCTGTGACCAGAAATATGTTAGGTACTTTCTATACAGTATTTTATTTAAGCCCTATAATAAGGCTCAGTATTATTACAATTTTATAGTTTAGAAAACTAAAGCACAAAAATGTTTTTCTTTTTTAAAATTGAGTCTATTGAGGTGACTTTGGTTAATAAAACTATACAGATTTCAAGTGTACAACTTTATAACACACCATGCACTCATCACCCAAAGTCAAGTCTCTTTCCACCACCATTTATCCCCCATTTGTCCTCTTCCCCACCCTTTCCTTTGGAAATCACCATACTGTTCTCTTTGTCTTTTTTTCCTTTTTTTGTTTATTCCCTTCATCTTTTTTACCCAACCCCCAACCTAACTCCCTCCTCTCAGTCTGTTTTATGTATCGATGAGTCTATTTCTATTTTGTTTGTTAGTTTATTTTGTTCATTATATTCCACATATTAGTGAAATCATATGGTATTTGTCTTTCTCTGACTGGTTTATTTCACTTGCTATAATCTTCTCCAAGTCCATCCATGCTGTCACAAAAGGTAAGATTTCTGTTTGTTTGGTTTGTTTTTCACAGCTGAATAGTATTCCACTGTGTAAATGTACCACAGCTTTTTTATCCACTCATCTATTGATGAACACTTGGGCTCCTTCCAAATTTTGGCTATTGTAAAAAATTTAAGTAACTTGTACAAATTCATCTAATTGGAAATATATGGAAAGGGGATTTGATCTCAGCCCAGTCTGCTTGGCTCCCAATTTCATACTCATGGTTTCTAGGCTGAAAGGTCAAGTACATATAGTCATCTTACTCCTCACCACCTCCACTATCACCAAGTGAGGCACTAGCCTTATCTCCAGGCAGAAACTTGCCTAAATACTCTGGCCTTGTACACACTAGAATGGATTTTCCTGATTGGGGTTGTCAATACATTGAGCAGATCTTCCTAAGCAGAGAAAGTGACAGGGCCTTACACAAGACAAACAGAATGGCATTGTCTGATTTTCTCAGAAATGTGGGCTTACTCTGTCAGGCTAGGCTGACAGCACTGGTAGGAAACTGAGACATTCCTGTAGCTTCATGCTAATGTGGAACTTAGAAATTAGGTAAGATAATTCAATGCAGGCACTCAAGTGATGTAACTATAAGCTCAAACCCATACACTACAGTTATATCTAGGGCTTGAAGGGATTTAGGATAAAACAAGCAAAACTTTCTCTTGAGGTTTTCATGCTCTGATGCTACATTCAAAGAGGAATATACCCCAGCAGTGAGCCAAGTTCCTGTTCTCATTTACTTAAGTCTGAAAGCTCTGAAGTCATATGCCAATACATGTAACCCTGCTCAGCTACCTACCTACTATGTGGCCTTCAGTGGATTTTTTTTTAACTTCTCTGAACCTGTTTTCTCATCTATGCAATGGGGAAAGTGACAATACCATTGACATTGGGTTTTCAAGTGGATAAAATTATATCATATATGGAAAGAGCTTAGCTTAAAATTCAACATATAATGAGAGCTTGATATATGGTGGATATTATTCTCATCATATATATGTATGTATTACACATTTATTTTGTGTGCATGTGTGTGTATGTGTGATATTATTCTCATCATATATATGTATGGATTATACATTTACTTTGTGTGTGTGTGTGTGTGTGTGTGTGTGTGTATTACTATACACATATATTTTTCAGACTATGAAAGGGGAGCATGGTATAACAGAGAATGCCTCAGTTTGGAGTCTGTTTTGCAATCCTTCCTATACATTTTCTTGGAATCTCCACTCTCTCATT
Source organism: Antrozous pallidus (assembly GCA_027563665.1). NCBI lineage: Eukaryota > Metazoa > Chordata > Mammalia > Chiroptera > Vespertilionidae > Antrozous > Antrozous pallidus. The sequence continues at coordinate 50,629,551 of CM050520.1, read as the reverse complement.
TTTTATATGAGAAAGAACAAATCACAACTCCTTCATTGTGACCTGGTTATTATTCAGTAATATCATATGTATAAATAGGTTAATACAGACCTGACATTTAATAAGTAGAAGTTATTACTCTCAAGAAGGATATAGAGGCCAAGGAAGCAAGGAAGAGATGAATCATAGATACAATTTTTTTGACTTGTCATTTTTCCCTTTTTCTAAGAATATATTTTAGATGTTATGCTTAGCTCCTCTGACCCTCTGCTTCCTCATATGTAAAATAGAGATAATCATAACCTTCTAATGCATATGTATTTTGTGATATAGATATAGATAATAGATATAATGTATATAGATATAGAGGTGGAGGTGTAGACCTAGACATGAACATAGCTAATTGACTAAGAATAATACCTTGTATATAGTACCTACTAAATATACCTTAGTTTCTTTTTATCCCTTTTTATTTCTATTTTCCTTCTATTTATATTTTCTGTCCAAATTTCTATATCATTAATTACTTTTTCCTCTGTTTTATAATGATCCAAGTTGAACTTAACCTGTCTTTCCACACTAGATAAATTAGACTCTTAAATCCTTAGAAAAGTACCAATGCCTGCTTCATTCATGTCCTTCACAGTGCCGTTCAGTGCCTGAGATATAGAAGAGATTTTATAGCTATGAATTGAATATGGGTTATCAGTTCAATTTATACTTAGCAACTCAAGAAACATGAGCAAAATGGTTATGAAGGTTGTAAAATTAATTTCTCCAATTGTGTGTAAGGAATGAGTATTATTTATGTTGATATGATGATAGGATACAGGCTAAAAGGGAATGAGTAAATAGTGATCACTATTGTATTTCGAGTTTTCTAATGGACAACAAATAAACTTTATGAGCTAGACCATAATATCTTTCTGTTCTTCTAATGTTAGCCATACTGTTGCACTAAATTAAACATTTTTTATATCTTTCTTCAAGTATTATAAGTATATGTCATATGCCACTTGGTGCATATAGATAATGCTCAGACAATAGAAAATCCTTCACAATCCTACCAGGCCATTATTCAATAATCTGTAGTGATTAGCCTTTGCCTGGATTATGGTTTTTTAAAAATTGGATGTGTACAAATAATTTAAGGAAACAATCATCTAAATTACAACATATGTAACAATGAAAAAAAAGGCAGTCCGGTTTGTATCCAGGATTAAGTAATATAATAATTTAGTATCTCTCACCTTGAAGTGGGCTAAAAAGAATGAAATGTTTATAGATTGATAATGATTAGGGGTGAAGGGCGTTGGGAAATTATCTGGAGATAACTAAGAGGCTCTGGATTGTTGGTTCCCATTTTTTTTTCTGTTCTAGCACCTTTCTTTTCCAATATTCCACTCCCTCCCGAAATAATAAGAATTTTTTGTATGTTTTTTTCTTCTCAAAGTAGTCTTGATTTCTTCAAAAATATGATGAAAACATGAAATATTCTTGGCTGCAGCATAATATGTAATACATTTTCATAGTCAAGCCATAATTAACCATTACAATAATAACTAATGTACATAGAACTTTGATATATTCCAGGACCTTCACTATGAACTTCCACCTTATTCAGAATTTTATACCACCAGTGAGTTGAGTACTGTTATTATTTCCATCTTATAGATGAGCAACTGGTGTCTTAGTAAAGTGAAGGCACCTCCCCAAGAATAACATCTAGCAAACTAAAGGCCTTGGATTTGAACACAAGCACTTTGACTTCAGAAAATATGTTATCACCCCTTCTTTATATTCTTTATGCTATGGGATTAACCTTTCACCCAAACATTCACCCTCCTGTTATTGAGAACTGCAGCAGGCTAAGTGTTATACTGGTTAGAGGGAAGAAAGACATTAAGACAAACACCTTCTATCTTCTAGATACTTAGAGCCTTGGAGATACATAAGTGATATTATTTCATTCCTTACAATCCTTCAATATTTATTGAACATCTATTATTTTCAAGGCCCTGTGCTAGATTCCAGGAGTTCAAAAATGAAAGAACAGAATTCCTACTTCAATGAGCTCCCAATCTAGTACAAGGAAGGCAATTATAGTCCATTTAGGAAGCCACTCTGACTCAATTCCACTCCATTCCCTGGGGACACTATAGAACTTGTTGTTCTGGGCTCAGAAATAGCTTTAGAAATCCCTCAACACATAACTCTAATACATTGGGAGTCAGTACTTTATATGAAACTTATTTGCTACACTTATCTAATGCAAAAGTATATCCAGAAGTATGTATGGGCTAGAGTGGGAACTCAAAGAGATCATTGAGTTGTAGTGTTGTTGGTCCTTAAAGATCACATAGTTCGGCCCTCTAACTTTTCAAATGGGGAAATAGAAGCCCAGACAGTGAATGAGGCAGAAATGAGTGAAGAGCTCCAGTCTCCCTAGCCCTTGCCACAGATCAGTGTGCTCCCACTGCCTAAGTTGCCCTCAACATTAAAGTATAGGCTGCTAGCCCTGGGTCCATGCAGCCAAGGAAAATGGGTTCTGCACTAATATTGGCAAGTATCTGCAAAACTTTCTCAGTGACGAGGCCAGTTGACCTGGATAAGGAGCCACTTGTGGCTGCTTCATAAAACCTGGTACTGACCTTCTGATTTTTATGCCATTTCTTTAATCTATCCCTTTTAATTAACATGCAAAAAAATGACATCTCTTTAAGCTCATGCCAAGTCTCCTGCACCTTGTGCTTGGCACACTGGGGCATGAATTTAAGGTATCTGTGAGCAAAAGTTCATAATGCTAAAATAGGAAGCATTAATGGTAGAACCACTATGCATGCACTTACCAGGATCAATTTTCTACTTAGACAGCTTTTGCCCAGTTGTGCTAACTACTAACCAATCTATACTTCCTAATGGATTAAAGCAGAAAGGTCAGGAATCATAACACCATCCATTTCCCACTCATTAATATTCCAGTGTGGGCTTCTGAACCTGCCACAGGCTTCACAACAGCAAGGACTTATTTATAACCAGGTTACAATGAGACTGACCAACAGCCTAGACCACAGAGAGACATGCATTTGTGTGCAGTTTTCTGAACGAAATGAATGAATGAATTAACAAATAAATAAAACATTTGTACCGGAAGACATGATAGTTGACAATTAATATGATAAAGTGTATAAAGAATTTGGAATAGGGTGTACTGAGTATATTATTCACCAGATGCCAAATTTAAGGGTAGCCTAAAAATGAGGTAATCAAGATAAATAATATTTAATGCAATATTTTTAAATTTTAGATTAATACAAAAGTTTATGATAAATTATCACTATTTAAATACAGATTTAGTTGGGGTATGTTTATGATGAAGAAAGAGATATTTAGGAAGATCGGGAAACTTAGAATAAGACAAGAAAACCAGGGCTAAACCCGCATCTCTGGAAATCATTAGCTGTGTGGCCTAGAGGCTTTCATTAGCAACTGGCCTCAGTTTTTTCATTACCCAAATGGAGCTAATACCACCTGTCTTAGAGAATTATTATTGAGGATAAAACATACCTAGGACACAGGTCCCAGATTCATTTATTTCATTAACTTAGTCAAGTTTTGGGAACATTTCCTATGTCTCAAACATCCTGTACAGGTTACAGAAATTAGCAAAAAAAAAAAAAGAGGAAATAAGGGAGGAGCTATAACAGATTGAATTCCAGATACTGTATCAGACTTTACCAAGTCATTCATGTTTGGATGGAGACTGCATGACAAGAGGCATTGGGACAATGTGCTAGATGTTCCCCGGACCCAGCCTGAATGCACATGGATGTCACCTGGGACGAGAGATAGCATCTACTGAACAATGGCCAAGACAGGTGTTTTCACCCTGTCATCTACTTGAATCTTTACAGTCAGTGTGTGTGTGTGTGTGTGTGTGTGTGTGTGTGTGTGTGTGTGTGTGTGTGAAGGTCCTGTATGCCCATGTTGTAAGTGGGAAAATTAAAAGTCATAAAGTCTAGGTTAATTTTTTGAGATCACACAGCTAATTTGCAGGAGATGAGACGGCATTCAGTTTCCCAATGGCCTGTTCTTTCTATCACACTTGTTTTGTTAAGATGTGAACATTGAAAGCCTTGAAGAAGAGACACTCTTATAGAAAAAGTACAGTTTTATGGGAATGTTAAATAGGGAAAGATTTGAAGTATAAATAAATAACACCAAGAGGTTTAATTTCTTTAACCCATCTGGTTAAACCCAAGCAATATGTTGCATGCATTAAGAATCCCAACATTAAGTTAAAAATTGTATTGAGACATTAACAAAATCAGTGTTTAATTGGGGGAATTTTAAAAAAAGAAAATTGAGTAAAACAGAGACACAGACCTGTAAGGAACTAAAATTAAAACAGGTGAATAATATTTAGCTCATCAACAAAGTAAGGAGAGCCATATGTAGCTCACAAGTGTTATTGCAAGAATGAAATGGACTAGTGTGTGCTGAAGGCTTGAACTTAGCAAAGTAACACATACAGCTACTGTTATTAATATTCTTACTTGGAATCAGACAAAATTGCATTAGAATTCCATATTTGTCATTTATGTACTAAGTTAGGAAAGTGAGCACTGATGCCAGTTAATTTTTTTTTTTTTGGTGTGTTTTTTTTTTTTTTTTAATCTGCAAAATGGGAACCAAAAACCAACATTTTAATTTCTTCAAGATTAAATATCATAAGATATCTATAGCCACTGGCTAAGTGTCTAACACATTCTAAATACTCATGAATTATTGGTAATAGTTGATGTTATTGTTGTAACAGAAGAAGAAAATGGTTGTTTCCATGAATACTGACAGAAGCTGTTTTGCCTTCTAAGAGAACTGGCAGCATGTGTCATATCAGTGGGAAAATAAATGTCAAAGCCATTCCAGTCTTGTCCCGGAAAATGGTGGGAAAGAGGAAAGAAGCCTGAAATTTAAAACCTTCTGCCATGTCTAGTGAGAGGCTGAAGGGTGACTCAGGTGTAGATGAACCTTCCTATGAGCAGATGCATTGATGAGCTTTGGATGCACAAAGGGAGGCAGAGAGTAGAAAATTTGGTTCTGATTCAATATAACCTCAAAACTTAAAGTCACAGCCATCACCCAGAAGCATGTCTAAATACAATATGCATCCAGATATTTCTAAACATCTGGATGGCTGACTATATATATATATATATATATATATATATATATATATATCTCACACTTTTACCCAAACATTTGAGATAGATATCAGAAAATAGGAGGCAGAATAATGACTTCAGGGAAGCTGTCAGATTGAATGTCTATAATTGAAGTTTGCAAAAGTAACACCCATGGTCTGCTATGTGACAGAAAAGCTGAGAGAAGTAAATTGCCTGTGAGCCAATAAGGAAGGCAGGTGTGATTGTGATTATGAGTAATTTTAGTCTCCCTAATTGTTGTCAGGAAACCTGTGAGACATCAAAGCCAGGAGGAGAGAATGACTGACATCTAAATGATGAGTTCCTGGAGCCATGTGTCAAAGAGACCCCACCAGGGATAATTCATTTCTGAATCTAGTGATACCTTATGTCTGGGATGTAAGTGAATAAGCAACAGTTCAGCCATTTGACCTTATGTCTTGGATTGGATGTAAATAGTATTATCTAGAATTCAAAATCAGTTACTGATAAGACAGGCATCCTTGATAAATGAGGAGACAAAGTTATCTGAAATTACATGGAAAGCATTGTAAGTACCTCATAAAAAATTAAGAATTAACAGGGCTGGCAGCAAGCAGCTAAACTGTGGACAGGCAGCACTAATGTATAAAAGGACTTGAATTATTACTCCAAAGGGTTACAAACAAGCACCCTGCAGGATGAGAGTGCATTCTCCAGGGGATGGGTTTTATTGGGTATGTTCAGTGTTAAAAAAAAAATAATAATCCTATATAAAACCTTTGGGGCACCTCTTTAATTAGCCACAGCCCCCACCACTTCTTTCTGAATTATACCAGGTGCCCTTTATGCACTTGTTTGAATATTAATAGACCACTCAAAGCAATTGAGTTTGCATACCTTGAGGCTCATCCCTTTGTTTTGCAGATAAAGGAGTCTGAAGTTCACAAAATGCAATGTTACCACCTAGTTAAAGTTAGCCATGTACCCATCATGGGGCAAGATGACTCAATATAGCATTTATTCGAATACTGATCTTGCACTTATCACATACCTGACCTGCTTCTAAGTCCAGATGAAAATGATATTTCCATTTCTGGAATTCTAATAGGGGAAAACCATGGTATATGCTCATTGAAAATTAGTTCCCTGTATCTTTGGACCTTAGAAAATGAAAAATTACTATACACTTTTTTGTTGTTATTTTGTCATTTTTGGTTTCATATCTTTGAGATGCTAACCTTTGCAGCAGAAGCTAGAAAGGGCTTTTACTGGAATGAAGTTCAGGGGGCAACAAACACCCACATGTCTACACAGGATTGTCAGTGATGACACATGTAGCTTCCATAGGAGACCAAGAAACGTGGTTTTACAGGAAGAATTCTATTTTTATCCAAAGTTCATGTATGAATAGACTATAAATCATAAAACAACATTCTCTGGCTGCTTGTAAAGTGTGATGATACCACTGATAATCGAAGCCAGGCATTATTTATATATTTTGCATGTAACATTGTCTTATCACAACAATCTCATGGTGTGGGCATCTTATTATTTTCAGTTGACATTTGAGGAAATGGCGGCACTAAAGGTTAATTTTGTCAAGTCTACAAAACTAGTAACTGGCAGAGCCAGAATTTATATCCATTTCTCCAGGATCCTGTAACTTTCCCATTACACCACTTCCAGATCTCCCTCAGTTTTGCTGGCTAGAAGAATTGGTGCCTGTGAGTGCAGACAGTAATCACGAGGCCACAGCTTTGTCTGTATGTTATAAATCCTAGGACTGCAGTGCATTGGCCATGACAAAGGAGATGAGGTTCTGGTGAATACTACTGCTTTTTTAATTTCATTAGAAAATGCTGGAGTCAAAAGAAATAAAGTGCTTCACTCAGCATAGTATTTTTTGCCCTGTTATTTTATAGTGATTTCAGTTTCTGATTATACATATATGTAAAAATTGGGGGTATGGGAAGGAAAAGTAGTCATGATACTCCAAAAAGCATACCCTTGAGATAGGCAGATAGACAGGGCTCTAATTCGGGAAAAAAAACAAACAAAAAACTGGAGTTGAGTCTCAAGGGGAAGAGTGGGATTCTTTTACGGTTGTTAATCCTCACCTGAGCATACTTTTCCATTGATTTTTAGAGAAAATAGAAGGGAGGGAGGGAGGGAGGGAGAGAGAGAGAGAGAGAGAGAGAGAGAGAGAGAGAGAGAGAGAGAGAGAGAGAGAGAGAAACATTGATATAAGAGAGACACATGGATTGGCTGCCTCCCGGGGCCAGGGATTATGCCTGCAACCACAGTACATGCCCTTGACCAGAATCTGCTGGCCTATACTGAGCCAAACTGACTAGAGTGAAACTCTGTATTCTTTAGGCAGGTGAGGTTTCTTAGTGTCATAAACCTAAGATGACAAAAGCCACTTATTTTGTTTCTCCAACATTGGGCTTCTAGGTCATCAACTCTTCTCCAGGATGTTGGGCATTCCTGAAGAATTTTGGTAGTAGTATGACATTTTATCTTTTCTTTTAAGCAGCATAGTTATTTCATTGGTATGACAAATTAATGATGTTTGTCAGATGTTTTTGTTCTCTTCCTCTTCAGGGTATATGATAGGCTTGAATTCTTCCTTGTATTCGAGTGAGGACAATGCTGGGCAGTTTGTTTGGGTTGCACTGTAGGATTCTCCAGTGTTCCCTCTTCCTTCTGTTTCACTGTCTGGCAACTTTCAAGAAGACATCCTTCCTATTAACATGAATGCCCCAGGAACTAGAGTCAACTACGCCCATTCCACTGCCAATCATCCATAATGCACTTGTACATTGGATACTATATTGGATAGAGTGTCAGCCTGCAAACTGAAAGGTCCCAGGTTCGATTCTGGTCAAGGGCATGTACCTTGGTTGTTGGTACATTCCTAGTAGGGGGTGTGCAAGAGACAGCTGATTGGTGTTTCTCACTCATGGATATTTCTGACTTTCTATCCCTCTCCCTTCCTCTCTGTAAAAAAAAAAAATCAATAAAATATATTTTTAAAAAATAAAGGCACTGAGATTTGGTGGTTCTTACTATAGCATAATGCAGTTTATTCTGACCAATAAAATGGAATAATTAGGGGAGTCTGTGTAAGGTAATATTAATTAGAAGCAATTGTATACTAGATATTTTCTAATGTGATCTTAAAGACAACATGCTACTTGAAAAAGACATATACAAAAGCTCTCTCTTTTGAAATAACACTTTTACTATGTTCAATTGTTGAGTGTAACCAGCTCTTATTAGATATTCAGCTCATGAGTGATTATAAAAGTGAAGCTCACATTTCATAGGAAAATCTATAAACACATCTAATAAAGATTTAGAAAAAAATTTCAGTTAAAGGCAAAATTTATGGTGGGCAGAAAACATGAACTTAGAATTACAATTATGATAATGTCACATCTGTACTTAGAATTTTTTTTTCTTAACCAATGATATTGAGTATCTTTTTTTTTTAGGTACATATTTGTGAATTTTTTAGAAAGAAGAAGAGAGAGAAAGATATATAAACATCAATGAGAAATAAACTTCTATTGATTGCCTCCTGCATGCCCCCAAATGGGAATATACCCACAAGAATGTGCCCTGACCAAGAATCTAACCAGCAAACTCTTGGTATATGGATTAATGCTCAACCACTATACTATACTTAAAACTTTTGAATGGTTTCTTTTAATACTCACGACAAAGCTAATGTCTTAACCTGAGCAAAATAAAAATGTTTCCCTATGACAAGGTTCCACATTAATTGCTCCAGCCTCTTCTCTCACAACCAGACTGCCCTCTTGGTTATTATAAGACTAAAGAACACATCATCTCCTAGTTTTACACATCTTATCATTCCTCCTTGGAGCACATGTTTTTCTTTGCCTTGTCACTCTGTACTCCGTCAGATTTCATCTTAGATATAATCTTCAGGAAACTTTCCCTCTCCCATTTACAGACTATTCTTCACTTTCATCTAGATGAGTATGTACCGCATTGTGTTAAAATTATCTACATATTAGTTTGCCATCATCACTAACCCATAAGGACTCTTTTGTTCATGGTATATCCCTACCACCTAACTCAGCGTTTGCCATACAATGTGAGCTCAATAAGTATTTTCTGAAGTAATAGGCATAAGTAGACATAGCAAATGAATTTGACAGCTTATAGGCAATAACCTAAGTCACCAAATCATTCTTTGGCCAACAAACACATGAGTCTGTATAAACTGTCAAAACAAGCTTTTAATTCTATCATTCCTTGATTTAAATCAGGCATTTCCTCCTGTATGGGGAATTAAAGAATGTGTAATACTATTTTGTGCCAAATATGTTGTGCTAAAAAAAGAGAAATAAGAATTAGTGAGTTTTAAGACATGTGAACTTGTAAACAACTTCACGATCATTATAGTACAAGGTCAAACAGTAAAGGAAGCACCAGGGTATATGAATTACTTGCTAGGAATTACTTGGTTATGCCTGCTGTGTGGAAGCTCTAAGGACACAGTAATGAGTGAAGGCATATCCTCGTATTGAGTGGTGCAGAATTCAATGAGAAAGAAAGTGGATACACAAGCAATTCTAATCAAAGAAAGGGTAAATGCTAGATTGGAAGTACAAAACAAAATGTTAATTGAAGCATAAAAAAACACATAAACCTAAAAACAAGCATCAATAAAATAATAATTATTGGCCCTGACCAGGTAACTCATTTGACTAGAGCATCTTCCTGATATCCCAAGGTTGTGGGTTTGATTCCCGGTCTGGGCACATACAAGAATCAATCAATGAATGCAGAAATAAGTGGAACAACAAATCAATGTTTCTCTCTCTCATTCCCTCTCTCTCTCTGTCTCACTCTTTCTCTCTCCCTCTTCCTCTCTCTTTCTAAAATCAATCAATATTTTTTAAATAGTAATTGTTTTACATACAAAATTTCATTTAGTTTTACAAAAATGTCTCATAGAGTAATCTTTCTGGGAGAATAATATGAGGTTCAAATCATGTTTATAAAAACCTATCCATGGTCACACTGCTTGCCAATAACAAAGTTGAAACTGACATTCTAATGAGCTAGATTTTACAGCCCTGGTTGTGTTCAACACTTAACTGTGTTTCTCAAAGTGCACCCAACAAAGCATGTTCTTCAGAATTTTGAGCTTGTAAAAATAAAACAGCCATTTTTATGCCTCATACTTAGTAAATCAAGAATAGTCAGACTGAGCCTAGGAATCAGCATAAAAACTGGTCCCCCACTTATGATCTTACGTATAATCCTGAGGAACTCTTGCTTTACCTTACATTTGTTCCTTACTGAAGGGAATGGAAGAGAGGATAATTTAGCCCAGCAGTGTATGTCCCTTCTCTGAGGATGAGGAAGATCAAGGTTTTCTTCATCAAATCCACACATAGCATATAACTATTATCTTTGTAATTAATGCTATTCATAATAGTCATCACAAAAACAATAAAAAAAACTATTTTATGTTCCTGGGAAGGCAGGGCCATGTCTTGTTTTAGTACAAAATATTATTCATCTCTGATTCCCCAAATTCAAACAAGGTAGACCTTAAATAATAGGCACTCAATAAAAGTCTATAAAATAAATTAGTGGATTTATTATGTAAATCTATTTCATATGAACATGCAAGCTAAAAAGACAACTGCTTATGCTTTCCTGCAAAATGTAGTTTTCCAAAGGAAAGTGAAAGCTGAGCTTGGCAAATGCTGCCACGTCAATCAGCATCACTGCTAGAACTGCTGTTGGTTTCAGTTTGATCCTACATACGCTTTACTTCTTCTCTGCTTCCAGTGATTCTTAACTTGGTGGTCATCTTAATGAGGGGCTGTCATACATGGGGTTCTCAGCGGTTACTCCTGATGCGCTATGGGTCTCTGCTGCAGAGTGGAAAAGCCATAGATTCCAGCTGTGAAGCTGCAAAGTTCTTTAGCCTCCGGTTTGTACATGGTAAAAGACTCAAGCTGTGATCTTGATAAAAAATTGGAACATGAAAAAATTTTAACTTTTTTACTGTCTCATGAGTAATCCCAGTAATCTTCAGCAAGGCCTAGTAATATAAGTTATTGCTACCTGGGCACTCCTACTCAGATATCTCATAGCATCTCAAAAGCATTATGCCCAAAGCCAAACACATGAAACCTGTTTCTCCTGCTGTTTTCAATCTATTTACTCTTTCCATCATCTACTAAGACACCCCATTCAGAAATCAGGGAGCCACATACTATCTTTCTTCACCATCCTCATATCTATTCACCAAACCTTCTTCATTTATATATCCTAATACATCTTATATCTATCTTGTCTGCTTTACCCCATTGCCTTTACTCTCATCCAGGCTACCATTATATCTTCACTAGATTTTCAGTTTTCTTATTTTAAACCTTACAACCTATTGCCCACAGTGCTGCCTAAATTTTTAACAGTTCAGATATAATCATGTATGTCAATTTTCAGGTTCAACTCTACAGCTAAAATCCATTCTTTGGGTGACATATACCGCCTTTCATTTTATCCTGTACTAGAGGCTCAGTGCATGAAATTCATGCACTTGGGGATGGGGGGCTCCCTCAGCCTGGTCTTTGCCCTCTCAGTGTCTGGGAGCCCTCAGGGAATGTCCAAATGATGGCTCAGAGGCAGAAGAGCCTCCTGACACTGCTGCTGTGCCCACCATCCTTGAGCCCTGCTTCTGGCTGAATGGCACTCCTCCTATGGGGGTGCATTGACCACCTGGGGGAAACACCAGCACTGAGTGTCTGCCCCCTGGTGGTCAGTTCACATCATAGTGATCAGTTGCTCTGCCTTTTAGTTTGGTCAATTTGCATATTAGCTTTTTATTATATAGGATAATAAAGAGCTAATATACAAATGGTCATCACACTCTCATGCCATTACACCATAATGGCTCAGACACTCAACATTGGGGAGAGAGGAGTGAGAACAGCCAGGCACAAATGAGTTTGTGAGAGAGGAATGGGGACCAGCCAGGCTGTGGCTTGAGAGAGGGACAAGTTGCATGTGCTGTAGTCCCAGGCACCTATGTCTGCAGTCCAGGCAAAGCTGCCTACCCATACTCCCCTGCAGCTGCAGCTAGCCCGGGCAAAACTGGCCCAGGTCCTGGGTACCTGTGGCCAGCCAGAAGGAGGATAGCCCGGGTCCCAGGTGCCTGCACCCAACTGGAATCCTGGGTCCCGGGTGCGGGGTGAGGCAGAGGTAGTTAGAGGTGATCAAGCGAGTGGGAAACAGTTAGGGATGATCCAGCCGGCAGGCAGAGGGGTTAAGGGTGATCAGGCAGGTTGTCAGGAGAGCAGTTAGGAGCCAGCAGTCCCGGATTGTGAGAGGCAGTTGGACATCCCCCAAGGGGTTCCAGATTGGAGAGGATGCAGGTGGACTGAGGGAACCCTCCATGCACAAATTTCATGCACCAGGTGTCTAGTGTTTACTACTAATGCATGAAATTCATGCATGGGTGTGATCCCTAGGACTGGCCGGCAATCAGGGCCAATCTGTGGGGTGATCGGCAGGGTGATCAGTGGATTTGCACTGGCACCCTCCTTGTCTGACCTTGTGCCACACACTCACTGGCCCTACCTGTTCCTGGCACTGGTCGCCTCCCTCTGCTGGGTGACAGGGAACTATCAGGGGGCAATTGGGGGGGCGGGTGGTGAGGAAGCCCTGCTGGCACCAGCCTTGCTTTGCCTGGGGCCAGTGGGCTGGGGGCAGCTCCTGCAATGAGCTCTGCCCCTTGGTGATCAGTACATGTCATAGTGACCAATCATTCCACTGTTTAATCAATTTGCATATTAGCCTTTTATTATAGAACTGGGGGCCCAGTGCATGAAATTTGTGCACTGGGGTTGGGTGATCCCTCAGCCCAACCTGCCCACTCACACATACTGGGAGCCCTCAGGGGATGTCCTACTGACCATTCACTCCCAGACTGCCCAAGGCCTAAAGCCTCTGCTTTTGGCTGAGGCTTTAGGCCTTGGGCACTCAGCCATTGCCCTGCTCAGCTCAGCCCAGCCTTAGCTCCTGCCACATGCGTCCACCCAGCCCTGGGGACTGCACGCTCGCTGCCTTGGCTCCAACCCCCACCCCCCAGCCCCAGAGTTAACCCGGCTACCTGCAACTGCCTGGCCCCAGGAGCTGTGCACTCGCTGCCGGGCACCTCAGCTCCAGTCCAGGCTTTAGCCCCAGCTTCCTGCAACCACTCGGCCCCACCATTGCCTCGGCTCCGCCTATGAGACCTGCCTGCAGGCCACTGACTCTGCCTCCTTGGGCCACCTTGGCTCTGCCCTCTGGGCCCCGGCCTTAGCCCTGGCGGGTTCTACCCCCATTCCTGATTGGCTGGTGGGTGTGGCTAGTGGGTGTGGCTTGTGTGTATAGTGAAGGTATGGTCAATTTGCATATTACCCTTTTATTAGATAGGACTAGGGGCCCGATGCATGAATTCGCACTGGGGTTGGGTGATTCCTCAGCCCAACCTGCCCACTCACACATACTGGGAGCACTCAGGGGATGTCCTACTGACCATTCACTGCCGGACTGCCCAAGGCCTAAAGCTTCTGCCTCTCTCTGAGACTTTAGGCTTTGGGCACCCAGCCATTGCCCTGCTCAGCTCAGCCCCAGCCTTAGTCCCTGCTACATGCGACCACCCAGCCCTGAAGACTGTGTGCTCACTGCCTCAGCTCCACCCCATTCCTCCAGCCCCAGCATTAGCCCAGCTGCCTGACACTGCATGGAGCCATGTGCTTGCTGCTGGGCACCTCAGCTCTAGTCCAGACTTTATTTCCAGCTTCCTGCACCCTCTCCAAACTGGGATCCCTCAAAGGAAATCTGACTGCCCGTTTAGGCCCGATCCTACCAGGATCGGGCCTAAACGGGCAGTCAGAAATCATTCTCACAATCCAGGACTGCAGGCTCCAAACTGCTCACCTGCCTGCATCCCTGATTGCCCCTAATGGTTTCTGCCTGCCAGCCTGATCACCCCCTAACCACTCCCCTGTCAGCCTGTTTGCACCCAACTTCCCTCCTCTGCCAGCCTGGTCACCCCTAACTGTCCTCCCCTACAGGCTTGACCCCTCCAACTGCCCTCCCTTGCAGGCCTGGTTCCTCCTAACTGCCCTCCCCTGCTGGCCTGATCACCCACAACCATCCTCCCTTGCAGGCCTGGAACCTCCCAACTGTTCTCCCCTGCTGGCCATCTTATGGTGGCCATCTTGTGTCCACATGGGGGCAGAATCTTTGACCACATGGGACAGCCCTCTTGTGTGTTGGAGTGATGGTCAATCTGCATATTACTCTTTTATTAGATAGGATAGATGCCTGGTGCATGGGTGGGGGCCAGCTGCTTTGCCTTGAAGAGTGTCCTGGATCAGGGTGGGGGTTCCCTTGGCTTGTGGGGTGGCCTGGGCGAGGGGCATGTGGTGATTTTCAAGCCGGCCACACCACTCAGTGACCCAATTGGAGGTCCTGTTATCTGGGATTAATTTATGTACTACAATTAAAACTTTGTAGCCTGGAGTGGAACTAAGCCTTCTGCTGGCTCCATGGTTGCAATGTAACTGAAATATTGTAGCCTGGAGTAGAGGCCTAGGCCAGCCAGAGCTGCAGAAACCTGACTTCCTCCATCGCCCAGGCAACCCTAGCCTCTGCTCTCTCCAGCTCCATAGCTGCCGCCATTTCTGTTGGGATTATGTATCTTCTATAATTGAAGCTTTGTAGCAGTGAATGGAGACCTAGGCCGGCAAGGGCAGGTAGAAAGCTTGGCTTCCTCTGTTGTCAGGGAAACCCCAGCCTCCCTCCTACTCTCATGGCTTCAGTCATCTTGGTTGGGGTTTATTTGCATAATTTGCTCCTGATTGGCTGGTAGGCATGGGTGTGGCCTGATTGGCCTATTACTCTTTTATTAGATAGGATATATACCCTATCTCTGTGGTCGTCGAACTGCAGCTCATGAGCCCCATGAAGCTCTTTGGCCCCTTGAATGTAGTTCTTCCACAAAACACCATAGCCTGGGTCAGTCTATTTTGAAGAAGTGGCATTAGAAGAAGTTTAAAAAATTTGACTCTCAAAAGAAATTTCAATTGCTGTACTATTGATATTTGGCTCTGTTGACTAATTAGTTTGCTAAGCACCATCCTATCTAATAAAGAGGGAATATGCTAATTGACTATCATGCCCTCACAGAGATGGTGGTGCCCACAGTCAATAAGGGGGAATATGCTAATTGACTGCCACACACTCAAAGTTGGCAGCACCCACAGCCACAATATGGTGGCGCCCAATCCCCTTAGCCCCACCGAGCCAGCAGGCAGTGATAGTAGCAGAGGTATAATGTGGCATGACCTTCCCTTGATTGCCGGATTTCTTCCCACCCCTGAGGACTCCCAGACTGTAAGAGGGGGCAGGCCAGTCTGAGGGACCCCACTCCAGTGTATGAATTTTTATGCACCGGGCCTATATATCTATATCTGTATCTATATCTATATCTATGTCTATATCTATATCTATATCTATATCTATATCTATCTATGATCTGCCTTGCACATATTGTTTTCTGTCTCTGAAACCCCCTTCCCTCTATCTGTCTAAAGTCTCCATTCATACCTTAAAATCCACTCCAACCATAACCACTACATGAAGCAATGCTTGACCACTTCCTGTCACCTCTCCCATCTGGCAGTCAATTCTATTCTCTCATATTCCTTTATTGGATGTTTGCTTCTATGATGACATTTACTGTGGTGGTTTGTAACTGCTTGCTCATAAATTTTACTCCCAAATTCACTGGGCATTGCTTTTAGGAAAGGCAGTGATTGTACTTTGCTTTGCTTCTCTTCTATTTCAATAGGGTGTCTTGGATGTAGCAGATATATATTTCCCAAATTTGTTGCATTATTTCAGTGATGCAATATATCATTTGGAAGAAAGAAGCATATTTTACTGGGAAGAAAGCCTTCTCCCCAAATTTTCAAGCAATGGTCATTCATAACAGATCATTTCTTTACAGATATGCTTAGATTTTTTTCCTTATTGAAGACCCTTCCATAACTATGGAAGTTGTAGAATCAAGTCTAAATACCCAAGGCTAAAGTTTATGTCTATCCACAGCTTGATTCCAGGTTGAATGTACAGTATCCCAAGAAACATGTTCAGCACACAGTGTGCCCTCAGATAGGATGTGTTGTGTGAACTGTTTCCCAGGGTGCCCCTGAAGGATTTTCTGGCTATTAGCTAAAGTGAATGCCCTCTTCCTGTGTCAGTGACCTCTAACCAGTGTGCCAAGCATACAGGTACAAGATAAGCCCTCATATAGATGAGGACAATAATTAATCCAAGTGTTCCAATTAATTTCCACCAGTGTATATTTGGCTATCTAGATACTTGCCACTGGAGTATATTTGGCTCTCCAGATACTTACCACGTAAAACCGTGTGCTGTAGGTAAAGCATGAAGGAAGAGGGAAGCAGCAGGGCAGGGCATTTTTCTGGCATCACGAAGAGATTATGTGTGGAAATCCTTTTCATGTCCTGCGTGTCCAGGGTTCCCATGTCAGGGTTCAGTGTCTGGAGGAGGCTGCACACAAATGAAAAGAGACTAGAAAAGCATTAATTTTTGGGGAATATTGAGGGCCAGGCAGGAGTCCACCTCAAGGGGGAGGACACCACTGCTCTGGTTTTCCTATCCCCTTTTATTAGGGCCAAGTGATACATCCTTGTTCTTTAGGTCAGGAAATTCCACCAATGAAATCAACCAGTAAGAATTCATATAAGACAAAAGGTGTGGAAGCTTTTACAATTACCAATGTGTCACCTAAACAATATGTGAATAGTTCATACTTAACATAAGACTAGAGGAGGGCCAACTAAAGTCTCACCTAAATAATGGGTAAACAGATCCATTAAGCTTTGACCAGGTTTCCTGTTCGTTCTGTTTACATCTCTATTGGTGAAGCAATGTCTGGCTTCCCGCAATTATGCATGTCCTAAAACATATGAGAACTTTATTTGATATGTGAAATATAGATGATTTCTCCATAAAAATGCTATACAAGGGAAGGGAGGTGCTAAGGACAAGGAAATGATTAGTGTAATAACTGAATCGTCTTGTTTTATATTATCTCCCTAAAATTTACTTTTCAAAAATTAGTAAAAATTTGCCACACTTTAATTTCCATAAATGGCGGATATGGTAAACAGATTAAATGACCTCCATGCAATGGAATACTGAAGGTGCAGAATACCACATGCTGACCTGGGGCATTGCTCATGAGTAATTTTCTAAAACAAACATAGTAAGAAGTGATTTTCAATTTTGGAAATAGGTGCATAATAAATACATGCATAAAATATCAGAAAGACAAATATAAAAATGGTAAAAGCTGCTACGTTTGGGGAAAAGGATGACAAGAAATTCTTTTCTTCTTTTCCATGCCTATGTCTTCCATATTTTCTACATGAACACTCATTACTCTTTTGTAATACTTCCAGATTTCTGTAACAGCTGCATTTCAATTTATTACCTACATCTTTTTTCTTTAACTTTCTCCTCCCTCCTATGGCCATGCTTCTAAATGAGCCAAATTCTTCAAAAAACAATAAAATTTAGCCAAGAAATCAGTCATTTTGAAAATAACTGTGTTTGCAGAATGCCTGGCCATTTGGCAGAATCCATCTGTGCCTCGGCTATTTCAGTAGTTTTTCTTCAAATAGGTTTTGTGAGACTCTCCAGAAACTTCAATTTTCTGTAGAAAGGAATGATCATTCCTAGTGTGGCATTCACAGTTCTTTACAATCTGGTCCCCATGTAACATTCGGCTTTCATACCCCAGACCCAGCAATTCAGATCACTCACATCCCAGCACAACACCCATTCTTTTCTTAAATCTACATAGGATATTTCCTCTTGCTTGGGACATTCCCTGTGCTCTCTCCTTCCTCTTTGCTCATCCCTAAGGCATAGCTCTATTTCCCTCAGCTCTGAATCCCATTCTCTCTCCATTCCAGGCCAGATTCATGGATGTTGTTGTTTTTATGCTTCCCCCACCACTTCCAGTAATATGCTTGAGTCAGCTTATAAAAGTCAAGAGAGATGATTTTTTAATACTCAAGAATTTTTAAGCCAATTTTTAAATTATTTTAAAAAAATCTCTTCAAAGCTTTTGAAGTAGTACCTTGAACATTGATTTTGGTGGAAATGTTTATACCAAGGAAATTGACAAATCAGGGCTTTGTACCTCCTATATACACAGTTTCCCAGCCCATCACTGATTTGCATCTACCTTTATTACAGCACATGTCCATTCCCACCTGTGTACCAGTTAAAAATCCATCTCTCCTATGAAGCTATGAGCTCACTGAGGGCAGGGTCATTGTCTTCATTATTCTACCTTTCAAAACCAAGGAAGATGGGCATATGGCAGGTGATGAATAAATAACCACTGAGAATAATTGAGTTGCTTTGACGCACATTCACTAAATTACATTTGGAATTAAGCTGAGATTTTTTTCCCTAGGCTGATATTCTTCTCATTTCCAGAGCTAATAAGATTTAGCTAAATAACATTCACTTTTATTAGTATTCTTAAATATTACAAAATAATTGACTTTTCCAGTGTGGCAGTGATGTTGATTTGAATAGAAAACTAATAAGTATGTCTTTCTTTATTATATATAGACATGATTACCCTCATATCTTTACTTTCAATAGATTTGCTTAATAAAAAATCTAAGGAGAACCTCAGGAAGGCATAATATGATTTTAATATACTTAGCTGCAGAGAACCTCTGATGGTTAATTAAGAAACTTTCATCTTTGAAGTAAAATTAGAAAAAAACGAATTAACTAAAGGATGCAGGGTCAGTAATAAGACAGTTTTTCTTTTGAAAATTCCATCTAATCAATCCTGAGAGACTTAAGACAATTATATTTTATCAAAAAATAGAGAAATAAGGATTGACAGGGGAATGCCGAGTGGCTTTGGGCATTCCTCACAAAACAGTCTTAGGAAATGATCAATCCCTTTCTAATCAGAGTCATTTTATAAAATGACAAAAATACATTATTTACAAAGCCACAGGAGCAAAAATGACAGGTTGAGTACTAGAAGGCCCAGCTTCTGAATATGAAAAGTATCATATTTAGGACCCATTCTCTCAACTTAAAGTCAGTCCAAAAAAATGGAGCATTTATCCATTCAGTTGTTTGTCAGTATGTCCACAAACTCATTTTTCTCAATGTAGGCTATGACAAAATGTGAATAAGCACTGAATTGTGACTCACTTGGTTTATAATGTCGGCCTCACAATTACTTGCAGCAAAACCATACCCAATTTACCTCTATAAACTTCAGTTTCCCCATCTTTAGAGAGGTATAACATTGACCTCATAGAGTTGCTCTATTAAATAAGATAACATGTTTTCTACGAATAAGAGAAACTGAGTAAATATTATTTCTTTGGATCCCCACCTCCTTTTATTTATTTGTAGGTGTTTTATAAGTACACCCTATACTTATTATAAATATATTTTTATTGATTTTAGAGAGAGAAGAAGAACAGAGAGAGAGAGAGAGAGAGAGAGAGAGAGAGAGAGAGAGAGATCAATTAACTGCCTCCTGCAGGTCCCCTCCTGGTGATCGAGCCCACTACCAGGGCATATGCCTTGATTGGGAATTGAACCATCAACCTCTTGGTGCATGAGAGGATACTCAACCAACTGAGCCACAACTGGCCAGGGCAATATACACTATACTTTTAACACATTGGCCTCTTTTTTTAATCAGCTTTATAAAATCAGTCACAGGAACATGAAATTAATAGAAGACAGCTTATTGTAATGGAGGGAACACTGAATTGGGAGAAAGAAAAACTATATTCCAACTTCAGGTCTGCAATTGATTTATGATGTGGCTTTGATAAATCACTGACCCTAACTCACTGATCCTAGGCTATGAAGCAAACATTTATTAAGGCCCTATTCTTTGGCAGGTATATAGTAAGATGCTGGCGATACAGAGATAACTAACCCATGGTCTCCGAGCTCAGAAGCTACTGTACAAGTGAGGACGAACAACACATCACAAAATAAATACAATCTGATACATTCTATAGTCAAGTTGCCTTCCAAATGATAAGGGGGTAAGGAATATGGCCAGCAAGCTTATGCTCACCTATGAAAAGGATATTAGGCTTCTAACACTTGTCCTGTTTCTATTCAGGGCTTTTGTAAATGTGAAATGAAATTATGTGTATCAAAGCAATTTGTAACCTGAAAAATGAAATGAATATTCATTTTTTTATTTTTTTATTTTTAAATATATTATTACTTTTTTTTACAGAGAGGAAGGGAGAGGGATAGAGAGAAATATCGATCAGCTGCCTCCTACATACTCCCCACTGGGTATGTGCCCCCAACTAAGGTACATGCCCTTGATCAGAATCAAACCTGGGACCCTTGAGTCTGCAGGCCCCACTGAGCCAAACCGGTTAAGGCAAATACTCATTTTCAAATGAAATATGAGATCATGTGGTATTTGGCATTTCTGAATAGGGCAAAGGTATGCCTTGTAATTAGTTTCCTTTGTGATTAGCATATAGTATGTGTTCAATAAACATATAATGAGATAATGTACAAAAGCTTCCAGAAATTCAGGAATTCTGAAAAGTGGGAGTGACAGAGTGTTAGAATAGTTTGGGGGAGCTTTGGGGGATTTGGAAAATCCAGAGCCAAGTTCAAAGCATTAGAAGGTCTTGGAGACCTGAGGGAGGAATCCCAGCAGCTGGAGAACAGCCTAAAGAGAGATTGATATAATATCAATTAAACTAGGGGCCTGGTGCATGAAATTTGTGCACTGGGGGTGGGTGGTCCCTCAACCCAACCTGCCCCCTCTCACATACTCAGAGCCCTTAGGGGATGTCCAACTGATGGCTCACCCCCAGCCTGCCCAGGGCTGGTCTCCCTGGATTATCTTGGGCACCCAGCCATCGTCCTGCTCAGCTCAGCCCCGGCTGCCTGCGACCACCCGGCCCCAGGGACTGGTGCTCGCCGCCACTTCCACTCACAGCGCCCAGGGGCCAAGTGCTCCCTGCCGCCAACACCACTGCTGCTGCTGCCACCACTTCCCCTCACAGTGCTGGGAGACTGGGCACTCACGCCACTTGGTCCCGCCCTCACTGCTGATTGGCTGGTAGCATAGCCAACCAGGAGCAAAGGTACAGTTAAATTTGCATGTTTCTCTTTTATTATATAGGATACCAGTCCATGTGCATTTTGCTTGAACTGCTTCTTATGTAATCCTCACAAAAATTTTACATCTATAAGTTATAGTGTATATTTTCCAGCTTAAGTTCAAGAAAGTCAGTTGACTCACCATAGTCAAATAAAAAATGAGTGTTCAAGTTAGAATTTGAACCCTGGTCATTTAGACTCAAGAACAAAACAATGATCTGCAAATTGTGTACAATCCAAATTGGTTGATCTAGTGCTCTGAATGTGATCATCAGTCTTGGGAAAGCAGCCTTCTGGTTTCCCAGCCGTGACTGAAGGGCTCCTTCCTGATCTCCTTCACAGGGACATTTTACTCAGCAGTGTAAATCGCAGTCCTATCTCAGAGAATGGCTCCAATAATTGTCCAGCTGTATAACTCAGGAACCGCAGAATAATTCTTGACACATCTCTGCTCCACAACCTGCTGTTCTACCTGCACACACAGCAACCACCCTGGAACTCTGTGGCTTAAAATGATAAACATTTATTTCACACAAGTCTGAAAAGATTGGCGATTTAAGCCTCTGTTTGGGTGGGCAGTCCATTTGGTCTCAGCTGGGCACATTTACATTTTTCAGGCTCATATAGTTGTTGCCTAAATCAGGATATCCTTTGCTGAGATGACCAGGGTAATTTGGCCTTGCTCCTTACGACTCACCTTCCCATGGTGGGAATGTTCTTACCTGGCCACAGGGTAAGAGTGAAAGCAAGCCCAGTCACACAGGTGCTTTTTAAGCCTGTCCATGTATATTATTGGTGAACATTCCATTGATTAAAGCAAATGACATCTGCCTCTGATCACCCAGCCTCATGTCACACTCTGGTTCCTTCACCTCCTTGTTGCAGACACCCTTCCCACTCCACACTCCCACCCAAACAGGCTTTTTGCACATTGTCAACCTGTATGAAACACTCTTCTCTCCTCATGACTCTTGGGTCATTGCCACTGCTTCTACTAATCCCAGGTCACGTGTCACTTACTTGCTCATGAAAGTTGAAAAGAACAAATGACTCTCTACCAGGCTCATGTGACACCATATGCTCCCCTTCAAAGCTCTTGTAACAACTTCTATGTGAATGATATGCTTATTTAAATAAGTTCTGGTTTCTCAACTAGACTCACTGTTATATGTAAGCAGGAATCACATCCATTTTTATTCATCTTTGTATCCTTGAAATCTCACTCAGTACCTGACATATATTAGGCACTCTATAACTATTTAATGAATGAATGAGCAAACAAATGCTTAGATAGACATAAATGAAATTAATAATAATTTGTATTACTATACAAATATAAATAATTAGCATAAATAAAAAAGTCACTTAGAATTTCTGTTAAAATATTGAGGCTACTTCTTAGCTCATTCCTGAGTCTCTCCATCTTACCCTATATTAGCAAGAACTCCCTAAAATATAAATCTATTATGGTCATGCCCTGAACAATTGCCAATAGTGTAGTCAAGGCTCTTAGCAAGCCCCACAGGGTTTCTTTGACCTACTATCTGGCTCTCCTGCCTCTGTCCATATCTACACCCCAATCAAACAACATTGGCTCATAGTTCTCTTAACCAACCACATCTTTTCTCCTTTGCTTCTGTGAATGCTACTCCCACTAACCTCTTCTACTGCATGAACACCTCCAGGTCATCTTTTCATCTTTTTAGCTCTAATCTGCTGTCACTGCCTCCAGACTCTGTGTGTGTGTGTGTGTGTGTGTGTGTGTGTGTGTGTGTGTGTGTTTCTTTTGGGTTTAAATAGCATTTGTGTAATCTTCCATTATGAAAATCATCACTTATACACTATTTTACTGTGGAATGTGCCTCTGCCTGATCTTCCTACTTTATAGGAGTCACCAAAAGAGAAGGAAGAACTCTTACCCCTTACTTAGGTTGAGGTCAGTCAATAGATGTGAAATATGTGTCACATTATGAAAGGATGAATTAATAAACAAATAGATGGAGAAGGACCAGCCACCTTCAGGTTTGGGGTTGAGGAGAAATACAGAGATTGATGATTCCATAAATAGAAGAAGTTTCAAACTTAGGGAGCTCAGAATTCATTTCAGGACTATTGTGTCTTTCTTCCAAGCTTTTTCTTATGATTAGGGAACAAAACTAAAATTACTAACTCTGTGAATTATATAAAGATCTTAAGGTCACAAGCTACCTTTGTGCTCATCTGTCTGCAATGCAGTGTGAAGATAGAGAGAGAAGAGATGTCAGCCTGCTGATAAGACAGTGACAGGAACCTAGACTTTGGAGGCACAAGGCCCTGGGCATGTGTCTTTGCTTTGCCATTTCTTAGTGGGGTGATCTTGGACAATCTCACTTTGCCTAATTTTCCTTCTCAGTAAGGTGGTTACAATGTGATATACCCATCATGGCTTTCAAAAGGATCAAATGGCATAAGAATGGCATAATGTTGTATATCATTGAGTATATACTGACCTCTCCTGCCTCTGTCCACATCTACACCCCAAACAAACAACATGTCTTCTTCTTCCTAGGGAAGGAGGACACTTTTTATTCCCCTGTACCAAGTTCAATATTGGTGATCACCATCTCCCCACCTTCTGTCTTGTCAAGAGTTTGTGGCAGGATTTCCTTGTTTGCATTTCCAATTCATTGTTCCTAAATAGAACATTTTAAATAAATGGAAAAAAGAAAAGGGGGGAGAAAAAGATCACAGGCCCCAACATCCATTATGTCAGAAAGAGAAAGAAAGCCCTTTAAATTCATTTTCTGTCATAGAGCTGACTCAGCAGCTTACTACCTTCTTCAACCCAACTCCATTCCCCATCCTCTTTGTCCCATGTGGTTCTCATTATCCA
Organism: Antrozous pallidus; assembly: GCA_027563665.1. NCBI lineage: Eukaryota > Metazoa > Chordata > Mammalia > Chiroptera > Vespertilionidae > Antrozous > Antrozous pallidus. Next base: position 50,605,239 of record CM050520.1, on the reverse strand, counting down.
CAATGTATCTCACTCAGCAGCTTTATCCTCCCTTTTCAAATAGGAAACAACCCTTTTAATCCTTCTTGCCACAGATGACTTCCTGCCAATGCAAACAAGAGTACCCTAATGGGCTTGGATGGCAAACCAGGCCTGCTGCACTGCCTCTTCAGTATCCTCAACATGGGTCAGGGTCAGTCCCTGCCTACCCTGGAGACTGCCCATTCTTGGGCAAATAACAACCTGCCTGCCCCTTTGTGAAGTTCTTGCCACTGAACCAAAGGCAGAATCCTGGTCTAGTCTTGCTGCTTATGTCTTGTGGTTTGCTCTGAGAAAACTTGGTTTTTCTATCATTGCCTAGTGTGACAGAGTGGTTTGGGCTCTGTGACTCTTAACTGAGTCCCTGAGAGTTAGGTAGAGAGATCACAGCTTGTACACCAACCCATGTGAATCCAAATCCCTACCTTTGCTACTCATTAGTGTGTGGCTTTGGACAAGGTAATATGATGTTTCTGGGATTTCTTTATCTTTTTCTATAAAAAATGAGGATAACATAGTCTCATAATTTATGATGATTAAATGCTTGAAAAAGGAGAAAGAACAAGAATGAGAGAGGAAGAGACGAGAAGATGGGAGTGGGAAGGAAGGAAGGAAGGAAAAGAGTGCTAAAGAAACTTCCTGGCACCAAATAAAAATTTGTTTGTTCTATTCTTCTACCCACATCTCTTATAAAGAGGTTAGGTTCTTCCCTCTGCTTCCTAAACTGCTGCTGTTTGGGGTCTTACTTCAACACAATTTTCTCAAACACACATATTGTTATGACTAAATAAACAGTATTCCTTGATCATTACCTTTAGCTTTGTACAAATCCTCTGTCCACCAGCTTTAGCCCCAAAGGAACATTGGATAGGTCAGTCTGTCCCAGAGCTGGAAGAGTGTTACTGGATGCTAAGCTTAGATGCTACTGCCTCCAGGAAATCTTTGTCAATAGAAGACCTATCTAGAGATGCCCTTGAGTCAATGCAGTGCCTTGTGCTTAATCTATCAGCCTTCTTAGTGATTCTAATATAATCTCTTTCCTGACCTAAATTCTATGATAGATTCCAAGCTCTTAGAAGGAGGTAGAATATTGAGTTTCTTGTACAGTGTTTGGCAAGGTTGGCACACAATTATGAATTGTATAATGATAAGTGAATGACATATTCTGGTAAGAAAATGGGTAGAAGTTAACCTAGAACAGTTTGGAAAATTGGCTGATGTTCTTTAAGTAGAAAATTGGCTGAGGCTCTTTAAGCTATAGGAACACACTTAAACTTCTCAGACAAGAGAAATTATATTTATTCAACTCCTTTATGGTCCAGGAACACTTAGGGTATTATAATTACTTATTCAATTGGTTCACCTAATTCTCTCACTTTGTTGCAACATTCCCATACCCATTTTATAGACTAATCACTGAGGCACTGAAAATTCAGATCACATACTAAGGATGCAATACTAGTAATCAGAAGACCAGAAATTCAGACTACAGTCTCAAATTCCACACCACACCACCACCTACAATGCAGAATTCTTGTTTGCAAAGGAACTACCTACCAATCCCTCAGCTTTTGGAAACCAGGCTGAGAAGGAATTAATCTTTTCCTGGGCTAAGTGACAACTTTTTAAAGAAAGCTTTTACCTAATGTGAAGTGAAAACATTTTCTTTATGAGAAATACACAATCCATAGGTGTGTTTATATTTCAAAGCCCCCAATTTACTAAGATTTCTCCAGGCTACTTTGTCAGGGTTTGAAAAATAGTTCCCTGTGATTTTTTTTTTAATGTGAGTTAATATAGTGATAAACACCATAAAGTCTCTGGGAATAACACATCATTAATTTACCTCAGAAAATAAGACTTCATTGACAAATAAATCTCTTAAGGGCTCTGTGGTTAAACTAGCTTGGCAAGCAATGGCTATTTGAATTGAATGAAATTAAAGGTAAAAAGAGTGCAGTGGATGTGACAAATAATTATTTTATGCCACTGAACAACACATAGCCTGCTTTATGAAGGGCCCTTGACTACGTTGAAGGGAAAAATAAATTATTGGAAACACTCATTTTAGTGGAAGGCAACATTATGTTCTGGGAAGAGCACTGGATTCATAAGAGACCTAATTTAAATCCTTGCCTGGACACTAATTAATTGTATGACCTTGAGAAAATAACTTTCTTTCTCAAGACCCTGATATCCTCAACTGGTAAATGAGGGAATTGAATTCTCTAAGAACTTTCCAGCCCTACCTAAACATAACTTTCTAGAATTCCGAAGAATTTATGGCACATATAATGGAAATACAAATATTTTCTCAGGGAAGAAGGTGGTTCATTGGCATTAAAGTCAAGGGACTTTAATGGTTATGCATATACTGTATAGCAAAACTGACCTAGCCTTGAGACCTCATCTCTTCACTTATTGGTTATGTTATTTTGGATAAATTTCTTCACCTCTTTAAGATTTGATTTTCTATGACATTGTGTTTGATACTTCCCTCAATCATTTGTCATGAGGATTAAATTATATAAAATCCCATGCACAGTACCTGTAATATGGTAGATATATAATACAAGTGAGCGTCTACTATAATATTAATAGCCTGTCTTAATATCTTCATATTGGGGATCAGGAGCAATCTTGTAGAGAAGCAAATGGCAAAAGAGAAGTTGAACCAAACACTGGGTGATAATCTGTGGAGTCCAGGGAGATTTTACCCAGAGTTAAAAAGCTTTCAGAAGCCAAAACAAGTCAGAATATATGGAGTGAGTCAGGGACTGATGTCAGTGCCAGTACCCAGATACCAGCAAATGGCTGATAGGTAAAGCTGTAGTATGAATGGAATCACCCAGCCAATGATTCTCAACCTTGACTATCCATGGGGACTATCTGGAGAGCTTTTAAATAATACTGATACTTCAGTCACTTTCAGAGATTCCATGTAATTGGTCTCAAGTGTGGCCTGAGTATTAAAAGTTATCTGTATGTTTCCAATATTGAGCCAAGGTTCTTAACCACTAACTTAGAGAAAAGTGTAGAGGAGATTCAAGGACTGAGCACTGGACCTCTCCCGGTATTTAGAATCCACTATAGAAGGAGGAGACAGCAAGAGACTGAGAAAGAGTTGTATTTCAACTTCACACTCCTCTGGATAGCAGAGCTTATTATTTTCTTTTTATAGGTTATTAAAACTGCATGATTCTGAAGGGTATTAAGAAGATAACCATGAACTCCTCATGGGCAGGGATTTTTGTATTTGTGTTAATGATGTTGCTCTAAGAGTCTCTAATGTTGTTACTAGATACTGAATTTGAATTCATCTTCCATAATATTTTATTAGAGCCCTAACATGATACTGCCGGCTTTGGTAGGTATGTCACCTAAGAACCTGGCATGTAATATGGCTCTTCCACCTCTACAGGATTCCATTAGGTTTTGCAAATGGGTTAAATCAAATGGGGGACAAAATGGGAGAAAGAAGGATCACCAAGGCTGCATAGCATCCTTCACGTCATTACTCAAGACACAATATTTATTTATTCATTCATTCATTCATTCATTCATTCATTTGTTTTTAAATTGAGATGTAGTAACTGTAAGAGTGGTTGTGTGTGAGAGAAAGGAGAAGAGAGGAGAGGAGAGGGGAGAAAAGGAGAGAAAGAGAGAAAGAAAGGGATGAGAGAGAACCACTGATCAGGTGCCTCCTACCGGGGATTGAGCTTGCAATCTGGACATGTGCCCTCCTGACAGGGAATTGAACCGTGACCTCCTGGTTCATAGGTCAGCCAGCCGGGCTTGCCATCTAGGATTATTTCCCTCAGAGTTATAAGAACTTACTTCAGAATTTCTTATATACTTTTTTTGTATAACTGAAAATGTATTTACTTAACTTCAGGTTTGATGGGTAGTTTGCTTAATGTAAAAGTTTTAGTTAACAGGGTTCTTTATGGTTTTGTTTGTAATATTTTGAGAACACATGCTTGAATGCAGGCTCAATCCCCAGCAGGGGTTGTGTAGAATGCAGCCAATCAATGTTGATATTTCTATTTCATCAGTGTTTCTATTGCTTTCTCACTCTCCCTTCCTCTTTCTCCAAAATAAATAAAAACATATTTTTAAAAAATGTATGATTATTTTCAACCAATTTAGAAATCTAGTTTTAAATTTAGTTTTTAGCTATTATTTCTCCAAATTAGGTTTTCTCTAATATTGTCTTTCCTGTCTTTTGAGGATTCTAATGAAGTATATATCATATTAATTTATATTATTTCACAGGTATTTGCGTTTATTTATTTTTCTTCCAACTTTTCTTTTTCTGTTCTTTGGAGTGTATAATTTCTTATGTTACACTTTCAAGTTTAATGCTTCTTTCTTCTCCCATCTCTAAACTACTGCTGAACCCATTTACAGAATAATTTATTTTAGCTATATCAGTTTTCTGCTCTAGATTTATTATTTTTAAATAGTTTATATTTTGCTGTTGAGATTTTCTGCCTATTTATTTATTTTAGCATATTAAGAAAACATCTTCAACATATTTTCTTTTAATTCCTTAAAGGTATGTGTCTTGGCAACTTTTTTTTTGCTGAAATAATCATCTTATTTCACACAGATTCAGTTTCTAGTAAATACCCGTTTATTTAAAAAGGCGGGAAGGGGGGGCATACTTTTGTGTTTCTTTGGCTGTTTAGTAATTGTTTTATTGAAAATTGGACATTGTAGCTAATACACTCTCGGCTCAGTATGTTATGTTCTTTTGAGCATTATTGGGGATATATTAGGTGGCTTCCTTGCTTGAATTCATTTCAAACTTATGTTTTCCCCAGGCCATACAGCTGCTGATATTAGTTTTTATGGCCTCCCACTGCTTATCATTTAGTCTGTCCCCCTTCCCCCCTTCCGGGATATTTTCCTTGTGTTTGAGATATTTGGGGATCAGGAAGGAACTTGAGCAAAGCTGGTGTTCAACCTCTATGATTTCCTTGCTCCTATGGGTTCCCTATAATTTCCTGCTGCTGTGCTAGTTTTGGACTTGGTATTCCAATATTTCAAACTGCAGCTTCAGTTGCTACCTGAGATGCTCTTGGTTGGAGAATATACTTAATAAAGAAAAACATCAAATTCTTATACCTGGTTTCACAAACCTCTTAATTCAATGCATAGATTTCTCCTGAGTCTTTCCTCCTTTACTACAGGGACTCCTTCATTTTCTTCCACATGTGCATAGTGTAGCTGCCAACTATTGATTTGGGCAGTTTATACATTGAAATTAGTCTCACCCCTTTTGAGGTTCTTTTTCTGCCAGATTTTTTTTTCTTCCAATTCCCTGCTGCTTTTCCATTTCTAAATTGTAGTTTTCTCACTGTGATTTTGTACATTTCTATAGATGCATTTGTAGGACAGTGCCTTTGAGCTAGAAAGCCATAAATTTACAATGCTTATCGCTCCTAGTTATATTGTTTTCTAAATTAAACTCTCCAGTCTGTTTTTGCATATTTTCAGGTTTTTTTTTTTTTTTGGGGGGGGGGGGGTATTGTTTTGTTTCAGATTGTATCCAGTATTTTGTGGTTGTTATCTATAGTGTTTCACAGGGCCATTCTCTCTGACATCGTTATCAAAGTTTAGCCCTGATTTGGCAGGGCACCCCCATGATTAGGTTTGTCTGACATGCCTTTAAGCCTCAGGCAATGTTGCCTTCTAACTGCAGGAACAGAACGAGTATTTCTGAACAGATAGCAGCTACTCCAATAACTCCTGCATGTACTTGGACTCAGAAAAAAAAAAAGTATCTACAAGATTGTTTTTGACTTAATATGTTTGCTAGTGTGGGGATAGATGTAATAATTTCATGATCTTCTGCTTCATTTTTAGCTCTTATTCTTTATGTCAAATATCAGTGTGAGGATTCTTCCAATTTAAGGCTTTACTTTTCAGTTATACACTTAAGGAACCTTTTCAATGATACACTTATGAAAGCATAGGAGTGATCAGAGGATGGATGGACACACTGTTAAATAAACCTGCAGCAGAACTGCATTTATTACTTAATTACTACACCCCCTAATTTATAGGAGCCACAATAGCACTCTAAATTCCCAAATGTCAGCCTCAATTTGATCCTTATATCCAACATTTTCAAAACATCTGGGTATTCATTTTTCTCAGCTTAAAGTTACCTGCTAAATAGCTACATATTCCTTTAGGGAAGAACTGGGGAGTCATTATTGTATATATTTGCCCTGGTGCTTTAGGATCCTTTTTTACATTAAGACCCTACCTCTTCTTTAGTTGACAGAAACTAAATCCAAGAACTAGAGCATATCTGTAAACTTGGCAAGACATAATGACTTTCCATTGCTTCACTGGCCTCTATTTTCTGATCATTCACTCCTGATTTCTTGATTGTATATATTAAGGAATATTTTTGTTGTTGATTTCTCATCTATCTTACCCTTAGTAGTATCATGCTCTATTAGTCACCTCCATAGGTATAGTTGTGGCTCCCCTTCGCAGCCATTCTGACTTCACTTCTCTTTACAATAAATACACATATCTTGCTTCTGGAAGTTAAATGCTAGCACTTGGCCTCTGTTATTCTGTGACTTTGTTATCCAAATTCTTATTGGGAAGTCCAGTTCTATAACTCCATTTATTACCATTAGCCAAAGACTTCAGTGAACAGCTATCACCAAGCTTTTCAACAATACCGGTGTCTCAATAACCAGAATATTCATTTTCACTTGGGTAATCAGTGTCCTCTGGGCCCTGATTAACTTAAGTAGAGGGTAAATTTTCCAGTCTTATATATTAAACATAGTCTAGCATGCCCTTCCTTACAGTTTACTATGGTAGTTCTAGCATCTATATTTTATAGAAGTCAGCGCTTAGCCCTGAAGAGAAAGTCACACAATTAAGTAGTGGTAGAGTCCTCCCTTCCTTAACAAAAAGCACAACCTCTTTCATCATGCTAAAAACATTTCATAGGATTTTATTGTGTTAAAGGTTGATTTTCATTTATAGTCTTATTTATTTTCTTGGCTGGCTGATGAGTCTAAATTGAGTGGAACATTCGGAGAAGTTTTGGATTTTATAGCTAGAAATTTTCTAGTCAGCTAACTTCTGTAGAGGAACAATGACAGTTTAGACATATTTATAGAATCAAAGTGAAAGGAGAAGTGTGTTACAGAAGGTGTCACATGTACCATGCTGCTATTGGAAAATAATAAGAATAAACTCCAATTATTCATTCATGTATGGTTTGAAATGTACATTAAATCCCATACTCTAATTCATATGGATTTTCACATTTTCAAAAATCAATAATAACCCTGGCTGTATCTAAAGAGATTTGAATTCCTTCCTTGAGTGTGTGTGACTCCACTGGTTCTGCAAAGAATAGCTCATGATGGAATGGCCTCCTCTGGGACTCTGTGTATGACTGAATTAAAGAACAATCTTGGCTCAAAGCTTGTTTATAGCCCTAGAAGTTAAAAAGGAAGATATAGGTGTGGTACTCTCATATATATAGACTCAGCTGTCTCCTAAAGCCTCCACTATTGGTCTTCATTTTCATATAAAATGATTCTATGTTACTAAATGTGTGAACTTAGCCATATACCTGGGTCTCTGTGTTTTATCTGGAAACTGGAAGTGATAATCATCTGGAAACTGGGAATGATAATCCTAATTTGTAGGATTATTGCAAGATTTTCCAACTTCATCCTATAGATACTTATTTGTTGTGAGGGCTGTCCTGTGCATTATAGAATACAGAGTAGCTCTCCTGGTCTCTACTCACTAAATACCAATAACAACTCCACCCATTCAGTCATTGCAACTAAGAAGGACTTTAGTTATTACCATACATTTCCTGGAGGACAAAATAACAGCACCCATATACCCTCAACCCTCGCCACTGAGGACCATTGGGTTATTTTAAAGATAAAAGTAACAATAGAAAATAATTACATACTTTGCATGTTGTGTGTATTCAGTAGGTCAGAAACTTCTCAGGGCTTTATACTTACCTTGCCATTTTGTTTTTACAACAGTTCTGTGATAAGATGGGTACTCTTGTCACCATAGTTTTATAGAAATTAATACTGAAGTCCAAAGAGATTAACTTTACTGGTGTCAGAGTTGGTCAGGCTATTTGAACCCACAACCAGTGCTCTGCATCCAGGCTAAACAATGTGGATCTCTTGAGCAGGAGCATCAGGATCACCTGGGAACTGTAGGAAAGAGAAAACCCAGACCCCAACCCAGATAAACTGAACCAGAACCTTCATTTAACAAGATCCCATTGGTTTACATAACTTTAAGTTCTAGAAGTGGTGATATGATATAAAGAACATAGCACAGTTTCTGGAATTAGTAGGTGTTTGCATTAGGGTTCTCCAAAGAAACAGAGCCAGCAGGATATATATGAAAGAGAAAGAGAGAGAGAGTTCAATTTTAAGAAATTGTCTCACATGGCTATAAAAGTGCAAGTTCAAAATTTACAGTGTGGATAGGCGGGCTGGAGACTCAGGGAAAAGCTGCAGTTTGAGTCCAGGTAACGTACAAATAACAGCCTAAATTCTCTCTTATTAATTTTGAGTCCCTCATTCTAGAAGTAACTAAATCTTTTATGATAGGAATTGTTGAGGTAGCCCTAAACTTAGCAGAGGAGCAAATAATAAACTTAGAAAAAGAGAATAAAGGAAGTTGCTTGTTTGTGTGTTGTCCAGTCTTGCCTCCTTATTTCCCAAGCATGCAGTATTTTTGATCCAGTGGGGAAGCAAAACTGCCTTGTTCATAAAACTATCATACCCTAATATTAAAGCTCATCCAAAAGCCCCACTGAATGGCTCAAGTAATGCAATGGGATATGGGTTCTCAATTAATGAGGTAGAATTTAATTAATTACTATAATAATTCTCAGGTTGGAAGACACTCAAGTCTGAGCCCTGGAGGTTTCAATAGGGCTCAGAATGTGGCACTATTGTTTGGCCATGAGACAAAGCAGAAAGATGAAGGCCAAAGTTGCAAAAGGTTATGTCTGATCCCACTAGTCCTGTAGATGCTGTAGCATGCTTCTCTGTTCTCCAAGAACAAGTTCAGTAGAACCGGTCCATATTGGTCACAATGGTCCAAGAGGTCAGACTGTAGGAGGAGGAGTCCATCAGTGCTGTGGCCAGAGGACAGGCCATGTGGGAGGCAGACAGAAGCCTGGGTAAAATCACCTCTGACACTGTGCACTGTTGTGAACAAGTCACTTTACTTCTCTGAACCTACTGCCTAACCTATAAAACCTGTGAAGATAATCCATCCCATGGTGCTTATTTGAGATGAACATGAGATGGCATTTAGAAAATATTTAGTAAATAGCTGATGCCAAATAAATATTTGTTGAATAGATGAAGGAGTATGTGAATAGACATCAAAACTTTTCTTCCAACATCCCAATACTCAAGAAAAGAGAAAGATGCAAATGCCTTCAGCAAAGGAGTTTGACTTAACAAGGGCCAAAAATTCAGGAGGTGAGTGAAGCTCTGCAAGGAAGTCCACACATGGCTACCAGTCCTCCTCCTTCTAAGAGGCCAAGCACATGAGGTTCTGGCCCCTCTAAGTTCCCTTACAACTAATTCACTGATAACTAAGCCAGGGCCTTTCATACATTAGCATGAGACAGGATCACAACTGGGAAATGTGCCCTTCTCGTGTGAACTGGTTGTATTTCAGCAAAAACAATAAAACAAAATAAAATGAACAAAAATGCCTCCGAAGAGATCAAAAACAAAATTCCCATATCTCATGTTAGCTTCCTCTCACATTCTCCTGAACACGGGTTTTAAATTCTTATTACTTTTCTCTGTTCCCACTCCAGATTAGTCAATCCTTATTTTTGCACTTTTAACTCTGAGAAGATGGCTTCTTCTGTTTTCCAGAGAAGATAGAAGCTATCAAAGTCCTGGCCCCTCAGTTTCTCTCATCTCTATCTTCAAGTGACACCTGAGTTGTGCCTCCTGTCTCTGCTTCTTCAGTCCAAGAAGAAGCAATGTGTTAAAGTGAATAGTGTATGGGATTATGGAGACATATAGGCATTGAGTAAAATTCCTATTTGAGTCCTCAATGCCTATGGAAAATTGAACTTACCATTTTCATCTATAAGTGGAAAGAATTAAATAGCTAACCCCATTTTTCTCAAACAACATAATATATCTGAGTCTATTGGATCCTAGTTATTAAAATAAACAGCCATTCAGTAACCATTCTTCATCTATCTGTGATTTACTTCCATCCTCTAAAATTATGTGGGGGCCTTCAGCTAAGCAAGATCATAGTTTTGTTTTATTTTTTTCCGGGGGGAGGGGGAGGAAATTGAGGTATTTAATGCATAAGTTATTAATAATGCTTAATTGATCATTATTTTACCATGTGCCTGGCATGGTGATAAGTGTTTTTTTCACATGTTGTCTTGTTTCAATCCTATACAACTATGTAATGTAGGTATTATTATGCTCTGCTTTTTTTAAAATATATTTTATTGGTTTTTTACAGAGAGGAAGGGAGAGGGATAGAAAGTCAGAAACATCGATGAGAAAGAGACATCGATCAGCTGCCTCTTGCACATCCCCCACTGGGGATGTGCCCGCAACCAAGGCACATGCCCCTGACCGGAATCGAACCTGGGACCTTTCAGTCTGCAGGTCGACGCTCTATCCACTGAGCCAAACCGGTCTTGGCTATGCTCTGCTTTTTACAGACGTGTAAAGAAGCTCAGTGATTGAATGTCTTAGCCAGGTTCACATAGCTAACAGTAAACTAGAGCACAGTTTGGGTCAATGCATTTGGGATCTAGAGACTTAACCTTTAAATCCTAACTCTACTGACTTTTAATTGTCAGATATGTCTACTCTCCATCTTCTACTTCCCATTTAAATGGACTTTTCCTCCCCCTTCTATAGACTTCACCATCTCTAGCTCATGCACATTATAAACAGTGTCATATAGGTCATCCATTGATTGATTGATTCCACACAAATTAATTAAGCCATGCTATGTTCTAGGCAGGTATCTCTAGGATAAAAGCAAAATAAAGGAAGCAGAAAATCAAATGGACAAAAAAAAATGACAAGAGAAATAGAAACGTTGACTTTTTTTAATCTGAGGTAGAGATAAAATGCTATATAAATATATTTTTGGTGGAGGAGCCATGTCAATTGTCCAATATATTAGATGAGAAACTTACTGCTTTCTATATAATTTCATTAATAAGGGAATATGAATGCATTTTACTTCTGGTACCTATGATATTCAAATAAGAACAGGCAAACAAACAAAAAGATTAGATAATCCCTTTGAACAACCACCACGACCTGCCCGACCTGCCTGCTGGGTTGTCCTCTTCCTTACATCTACGTTTGTTTTTTATTAGACAGGTAGTGGCCCTGGATTCCATCCCCATTGGGATTCAGATTCACTTCTCTGAATTAAGACAGAGAATTCCAATGAATATTTATGAGCACCCCCAGAGAATGGAGCAGCCCCAGCAAAGTCAGGTGCTGTATAATTCATGTTGTGATGATGCAGCCATTCCAAAGCAGCACTAGAAAGACAGGGGAGAGATCACTTCTCATTCCAGCTTTAATTTACCAGTAACTTACTATTTGACCAGGTACAAGACACTCACTTGGGATTCACCTCAGATTCCTATCTTTCAAAAGCGGGGTTAGGTTAGGTTTGCTTGTGATATTATGATGCTCTGAAATACAGATTAGTCCCAGGGCTTTATGGAGAAAGACTCAGGAGAAAGATTCGGAAATTTATTTAAAATCCCTTCCTTGGACAAAAGACCAAAAGGTAAAAGAAAAAGAATGCATGATTCTTCAGTTAGATAACAAGGTCTCCAGCCTACCCCCACTTCCAGGATGTCTTTGAATTACAGCTCAGCTGACAGTCTCTGCTGAGGAAGGATTAGAAAGGTGACATGGAGATATTGCCTTGATTCTGAGAAGGAGGCAAACTAGACGAGGATCAGACAGCATCTTTATCTTCACAAAAGTGATGTCTCACCTTGTCTATGAGTTGTCTGGCCTACATCTCAGTTCCCTGAAACCCCAAATTCAAAATGACACCTTTAGTAGGACTCTACTTTTTTCTTGAAATAAGTCTTGTTTAAACTGGCTATGTAAAAGCTTTACTACCAGGATGGTAAATTAAAAGACATTTTCATGATGAATAACATCCTCTTGATAATATGTATCTGAAAACTGGAAATTTTTATTTCATATAAACAGGAAAAAATAATATTTGCAATGTTATTTTGAACATGTGAGATCTGTCTTACTCACTCTACCTGCCATCAATCCTTTTGAGAAATAGAAGTAGGTAATTATCTTATTTGCGCTTATTTAGCAAGAATTTTTCAACAGCACTCAGAATCCAGGAAAGAGGAGATACTCTTGGGGTGATGGGCTTTAGCAAATGGTTAGGCTTTGTTTGAGGGACTGTTGCAGAATACTTTATTGAAGAAAAGAAAAATCTCTGAATCTCCCAGAGATTTAAGTTGGTGGGGGGGGGTGGAGGTGGTTGAAAAAGAAGATGGGTGTGAAAAAGAAATTCAATAGATTATTCTTTCCCTTTTCTCAAAGCTGAAGTGCTTTGGTGAATGGGAGGAATATTTGTACATGGAGTGGCTACTTGAAGGAAATTGAGAGGTCTGCCTGCAGCTTACAAAGTGAGATATAGTAAAGTTAAGTGGGACATGTAAAATAAATTCACTTAAGATTATCTCCAATTTACTTTCTTTCTGCAACTGTGATAGTTGCTACTTGCAAGAGTACTTTAGTGAGAAATAATCTCCTCTGAGATACCAAATCACACATTTGAAGACCTTGAGAGGAAGCCTGGTACATCAGAATTAAAGCATACATTAGTGTGTGCTTTGCCTTTGACTTAACCTTGATTGGCACCTGCCCACCCTCCTACCCCTGGGCTTAAGTCTCACTTTTATACATGGAGCTTCCAAGTAAAGGTTCATTGCAGAAAAAAAGGCTCCTGCTAAAAATACTTGCAAATCAAAGGAATGGGTCATGTTTATGATAGTTGAGGTTTTTAATATATAGGATTCTAACTTAGAAAGTGTTACCATTTATAAAGCCTCTGCAAAGGGTTTTATAAATATTTTATAAAAAACGTAATGTTCTCTCTGTCTGCTGGTCTACTGATCCTTGAGGAGACCCCTTCTTCAGAGTAAAGTGAATTCTCAGAATGCAGTTATACACATCAGCATTCAACAAATGGTTTGCTGTGATATTCCCTTTAGATCCTACCTCCATTTATAAAACACTTCTGTATTGCAAGGTCTCAGTGACATTAAAACAGCTAATGAAAGCATTAATATGACAAGAACACCAATACATCAGTTATTGCATTTTATCAAGTCAAGAACATGAGATGATAGTCATCATTATTGTCATCATGCCTATTTCCTTGACCAGGACACTGAGACCTGGTGTAGAGTGATGTGCACAGGGCACTTTGGAGAGTTAGCAGCAGTGTTAGGCTTTGAGCCCAGGGCTTTCCAAGCTAAATCCAGAATCTACTCCACCAGGCAACATTGCATTTCATACCACTCTGCTCAAATTGAGAGCCACACCTTCAGAAGGATTACCTGATGTCTGTTCGCTGCGTTGTAATCCACCCAGCTAGTCTGTCACCTGAGCCATTTGTGTTCTCTGAGCCACAGAGTCCAAAACCATTAGCTTCTGGTGCCCAGAGGTGGGGGAAAAATCAGGCAGTCTCTGCAAAACCTTGGGGTTCCAAGATATATGAACACAGTGCTTATCTTTTCCTACAACCTTGTCAAAATTACAACTAAATTAGAGAAAAGTCATTGTCAAGAACCACCTGAAGTCTAGTTGAACAGAAGTCTAAAGATGTACTGAAAAGACTGGTGGGAGGGCCAGAGATGTAGAATTGGGAAGGATATGTCAGCTGTAGAGGTCCCGCCATGATTAGCAAGGAGTCCCAGCCCAGGATCCCAGTGCCAAAAAGAGAAGTCCCAAATCATTTCTGGCTGTAAAAACTAGCAGGACTGTGGCTGAGTGGGAGGAGGGCTTCTGGAATCCCAGGCATTACTTTTTTAAGTGACCCACTCACAGACTTACTCAATGATGGACCCATTTGCACTGAGCTTCAACACTGGGCAGCAGTTCTAAAGATTCCAGGATCTACAGAAAGGAGATGACTTGTCTGGCTTCAGGGTAAGCGGTAGAGGTACAGCTTCTCCCAGACAGAAGTGCTGGCAGAAGCTGTTGTTTATTTGTTGATCCCCATCACCACCACTACCACAGAGCCAGCAGGTCGGCGCCATATCTGAGTTTCTATTAACTTGGCTAACACTATTCACCCTGCACTCATGGCTCCCTGAGAGTACTCCCCACTCAATACACATCATAGTTAAAATCTAAAAAGTTAAAAACAATAGAGAATCTTAAAATCAGTAAGAAAAAAGCAATTAGTTACCTACAGGGGAGCTCACATAAAACTGTTCACTGATTTATTAACAGAAACTTGGTAGACCAAAAGAAATTGGTATAAAATATGCAAAGTGATAAAAAAAAAACAATGACCTATAACCAATATTACTCTACCCAGCAAAGCTATCACTTAGAATCTAAGGACAGATAGTTTCCCAAACAAGAAAAAATCTAAAGGAGTTTATCACCACCAGATCAATATTAGATAAGAAAAAAATCTAAAAAAGTTTATTACCACCAGATCAATATTACTAGAAATGTAAAAGGTTCTTCTTTAAGAAGAAGACATAAAAATAAAAATATGAATAATAAAATTATAACTACATATCTGTCAATATTTACTTTAAATGTAAATGTGTTAAGTATTCCAATCAAAAGACATAGGATGGCAGAATGGATAAGAAAATATGACCCTTGCATATGCTGTCTACAAGAGACTCATTTTAGATTGAATGACACACACAAACTAAAAATAAGCGGATGGAAAAATATATTAAATGAAGATGGAAGCAAACAAACAAACAAAACTGGCGTAGCAATACTTATGCCAGACAAAACATACTTTAAAGGTTATAACAAGAGACAAAGAAGGATCCAGCTATACCACTTCTGGGTATTTATTTAAGAAAATCCAGAATTTAATTTAAAAAGACATATGCATCCACATGTTCATTGCAGCCTTGCTTACCATAGCCAAGATATGGAATCAATCATAGTGTGCATCAATTGATGAATGGATAAAGAATAAGTGGTGCATTTTTATAATGAAATATGACTCAGCTATAAAAAGAAATGAAATTTTGCCCTCTGCAACAACATGGATGGACCAAGAGTATATGCTAAGTGAAATAAGTGAGATAGATAAAGACAAATACCATCTGATTTCACTTATATGTGGAATCTAAAATACAAAATAAACCAACAGCTTATCCAATCAACTCATTGATGCAGATAGACTCATAGATACAGAGAAGATTTTGGTGGTTGCTGAATGGGAGGAGGATTGGGGATGGATGCAAAAGAGGAAGGGAATAGGAAGCTCAAATTGGTAGTTATAAAATAGTCATGAAGTTGTAAAGTATAGTATAAGGATATAAACTATAGAACAGTATATTTATAATAACCATGTATGTTATTAGATAGATACTAGATTTTTGGGGGTGATCTTAGTGTTTAATCTCTACCTTGTACACCTGAAACTAATATATTGTATGTCAACTTTAATTTAAAAATAAATTATTTTTTAAAAAAGCTTTGGGTTCTAAATATTACTAGAGTTTTTAAGCTAGTTCACACAAAATATTTCAGTTGTATAAATAAGAATGATTAAACAGCATGTCTTTGTTAATGTAGAAACCCAATAGCTCTCAGACTGAATTCAAACTGCAGAACAGATTTCAATACAGAGTCTCAGTTACTCATCAAAGTGACAATAGCCATTATGGATACTATCGTTTATTGATCACCTACTATGATTTAGCTATTTTATATCTGTCATTTAAGCTTCCTGGCAAAGGTTTTTGTGACTATGAACTGTGAGGAAGAGAGGACATTATAAATGTCCCATTTACAAATGAGGATATTGAAGAACAGCAGGGTTAGTAACCTGCCAACAGTTACACGGGTAGAATGTGGAGTTCCCTCTCTTTCTGCCTGTCAGAAACCCATTGCCATCCCATCATTCTCATCTAAATTCCTTCTGATAAAATGGCGGGAGGATCCCAATCTGTGCTTTAAACCTGAGTTATCATAGCTTAGGCTTTTAGCGTTTTTCTCTTCTGGAATCAGATGGGATGGAATCTCATTATTATGATCATTGAACCAAAAGGACACTACCCACCAGCATTTTGTGCTTCAGGTTTGGAATGATGTAAAGCAAAATAATTAGCCAAAAATGTCTTAGCATCTACAGTGCTCAGGGGACATTTGTAAATGTCTGAGAACATTTTTTATTTTCACAGTTGTAGAGAGGGACCACCATATGGCATCTAGTGTTTTGAAGAACATTTTACAATGCATAGAATAGTCCCCTGCAACAGAGAATTATCCAGCCCAAAACATCAATGGAGTTTAGGTTAAGAAACCTTCCATAGCCTAATGTCAAGCACCTGGCAGGAAATAAGTAAGCAATGTTTTCCTGCCCATCCTAGTTAAAATAGTACCTTTACTGGGCTTACTATGATTATCTTATGCATGTGTTTGTTCATGGAATATTGTGTTTTCTTGACTCAGGAGAAAGCTCCATGTGGGCCAAGACTAGGTCTGCCTACCTAGTTCTCTCTAGGATACAGTAGGCCAAGTAGAAACTGAATAAATATTTGTTGATAGTGAGTGACTAAATGAATAAAAATAGTGTGGAGAAGTTAAACACACACACACACACACACACACACACACATCATTTACCTTATAACTAAATACAGAGACAACCGTTCTCCCTCTTTCTGATGAACTGTGATTTGGACTTGGAGAGCCTGCCTTGGCTACAGGCCATTAAGTACCACATGTTCAGACTGGAATCCTTTATCCTCTGAAATTTTCTGGGCAATTTCACAGATCCAAATAGTTTAATTGAGCCTCAGTGCTACTATGTGGTTTTCCTAACTAACCACTTAACTGCTTACTACGATTTCCATCATTCATGATTCAGGGCTTAATTCTTATATCTAGAGGTGCACCTTGCTTCTATGGTCTGAAAATAGGAACAAAACACCTTGAGAAACCAAGGTCCCTCTGTGCCTCAAGTGTAAATGTTAGACAACTGGGATGAGGTGCAACTGATTCCAGTCTCATATGAAAGGAGGAGGACAGAAGAGTTGGCCAACCTTAGGCTTTTCAGGGGAAACTTATTTTAAATTACAGTTTACATTAAAATTATTTATATTAGTTCCAGGTATACAGCATAGTGGTTCAATAACCATATACTTTACAAAGTGCTCCCCCTGATATTTCTAGCAGCCACCTGGCACCATACGTAGTTATTATAATCTTGTTGACTGTATTCCCTTTGCTGTACTTTATATCTAGATGGAACTATTTCTGTAGCAGCCCAGGTATCAGGACTTGTGAGGGAGTGTGGGGTAAGGGGTCCTGTGCAAGTGTGGGTCTCAACTGGTGAGAGCTCCTGAGACTTGTCTTGAAAGAAAAGCCAGGAGCCCAAGGTGTGTCACCAAAGATAACTTGTGAGCAGACTGGGACACTGAGGAGAGGAAGGCGTCAGGGAGAAACTGAGGTCAGGAGAAACATAGGACTAGGGATAGATTAAAAATCCACACAAAGTTCATTAGTCATGGAGGTGAACTAAGGCCTTGAGGGACAAGAAAGGAAAGGCGGGGTTTCAGATATAAGGCCAAATGGAAAGAGGAGTGCAAATAGGAAAGGAAGATGGAAACTGAGGGTGATGTGCAGTATGTGAGGTCCCTCACATAATCGCAAGTGCTAGAGTTATGTGAAGAAAGTTACCTTCTTAGAGGTCAACTGGATTGCTCCTGGTCTACTAGATTGTGAATTCCATGAGTACAGGGACTAGCCTAGATCAG
Source organism: Antrozous pallidus (assembly GCA_027563665.1). Taxonomy (NCBI): domain Eukaryota; kingdom Metazoa; phylum Chordata; class Mammalia; order Chiroptera; family Vespertilionidae; genus Antrozous; species Antrozous pallidus. The sequence goes on along the minus strand of CM050520.1, from coordinate 50,587,157 downwards.
TTTTGTTCACTGCTGCATCTATAGTATCTAGAACATAGTGGCTGTGCATAGTGAGGACATGAAATATTCTTGCTGGCTGACATGGACATTCACTGGTAAGAGGTGAATGGCAGGAAGGTGGCATTAAAAATTCCATCAGCAAGATACAGTTCTTCCCTGCACCAGACAGCTCTCCTAGCTAACACCAAGTCATAAATCAGAGAGAGCTTACCAGGAACAAAACCTGTTCAAAATAGAGTTGTTACTTTATTTATCTCCCAGCCTGAAGTGCCCACCACTTGCCTTTTGCCGCATCCACAGAGATCCCATGATTTCACCATTTAGCTGAGCTTTAAATAAGAGAAGCATTATTATTATTATTTTTTAATTTCTAAGGAATCAGTTGGTTTTTTGCCAACTTAATAAAAAGATCAACATTAATTTCAAACACTCAGACATTTCAAGTTGGCACATATCATTTTAAAACAGCATAAAATTATTTTTGGAAGCAAATTATATGTATTCCATGACTGATTTTTGTAAGAGTAAATAAGGACCCCATGGTATCAGCTGGTCAATTATTATGAATGTTTCAAAGCTATAAACTTGAATTTTCTTTGATGTTTTCAATATAATTTAATTCATGTGCATTTATTAAATAGCCATTATGCACTAGTGCCAAAAACAGTAGAGAATCACTAAACAATCAATAGAATGTCCATAGAACCAGGAATCCTGGAGCATGCCCAGATTATCAGCACATGGTTGCACATGGGGTTTTAGTAACTATAGTAGTTTAACTGACCCTAGTGTTTGTCCCAACATTCTAGCACATATTATCTATTTTCTACAAAGCACTTACAAACATTTCTGACACTTTCCAGGCTGTACTCCCAGGTGCTGTTTAGCAATTATGGTCTATAGGGCCATTGCTAGTCTTTTATTGAGTATTGCCACTGATGCCCAGTATGCACAGATATCTGGCAGAAGGAGAGAACTTGCCTTTCTCTCTTTCTTTTGTGTCCTCTACCATAAGCAAGAGCCCGACACAGGGATATTTATGTGGCATCTAAAAACATTTAGGAAAATTTTTAGTGAAATAGCTCTTTTATTGTTTTGCTTATGATAGTTTAAAATAGTAGCTAAGAGTATAGATGTTAGAGTCAAACTTCCTAGGATCAAATTTTGGCTCCAAGATTTGTGTGGCTTATAAAATTACTCACCCATCTGTACATTGGGGTGAATAGTAATATTACCTTGATAGTGTTATAGTGAAGATTCAAAGGATGCATAAGACACTCTGAACAGCACCCAACACATAATAAGCACTATATCTATAGTATCTATAATTAATGTAATTATTAATTAATTAGTAATAATTAGTCATAAATAGAAATAGCTAAATTAGCTGAGGTCTTACCATCTGTCAATATACTAGATCATTTTGTATTTAACCGTCTCAGTAACCATTGAGACAAGAATTATTGTTATCCCACTTTTCTAGCTGAGGAAACTAGGCTAAGAGAGGCAACAACTGTTCAAATGCACATACCTGGCACATAAATTCTAATCCTGGCTGCAGACGACAACAGAATCTGTGTGTATTTACAGGACTGGTTGGGGATGTTATAAACAATGAACCGTTATACTGAACCTGCTGCTTTTATCCCTCTCCAAAGATAATCTTGAAGCTGAGTCAGACTCATTGCATCTGGATCCTTCTCCTTGTTAGCCGAGTTCTCTCCCAAGAGGCACTGCAAGTCTTCACATTAGTCGATACATTTGAGGAAGTTTAAGTAATTCATAGGATCTAGACATATGGTGAAAAAGGAAGATGTGGAAGAAAAGGCTGAAGAAATTAGGAGACTTCTCAAAAGTTTGTACTTAATCCCACAAGCATTCCTCACACTGAGCTCTGTGGATGCCCCCTGATAGTATGACATATAGGTAAAACAAAGAAATAAAAAGAAAAGTAATTCAGTGATAAAAATAACTATCAAAATCAAGTTTAAACTGAAATACTATATATTTTTTACTGCAAGACTTCTCAGAGCTTTTAAGATCCTGATAAGTCTTCCAAAAGGAGGGAATAAAATGGATTGCTTCCCAAATAAGTCCCAAACATGGGAACATTTTATACTTGCCAACCCACTACCCCTCTTTTTTGCCCCAGCCCCAGAGTGTTTCCAGGACAAATTTCTTTAGGAACAACTTAACAGAAGAGCCCCTGAAATGACAGATTAGCAAAGAGTTCTAACATCAGAACCACATAATCAGATTTATGATAGTAATTCTCACAGAAGTATAGAGAGATCAAGCTTAGTGGCCAGAAGACCTTCAGATGGTGATCACAAATCCCTATGAAGAGAAAACTGGTGTCTAAATCAAGGCAGCAGGTCTAAGAATACAAAGAAAGGCCAAATGGTCCTGAATCCTGCCATTTCTCATCTCTTTTCTCCTCCAGCCATCATTCCTCCTGCTCCTCTAATCCTACCCTCCATGATTCACTCAATTTCCAGACTGTTTGACCTCCTTCCACAGTTTGGAATAATATCTTAATGACTCTCCAAAAATACTTCTATTCATCAGGTCCTAGGTCATCTCAGGAAACTTTTCCTCTAGAAAGCATTCTCTGATTTTCTCAGGCTTCCATATCACAGTTCTTTCCTTCATAGGACTCACCCCAGTGTTGATATATTTTTCTTGCTCCTTCTATATTTTGAGATCCTGCCAGGCTAAAACCAGGTCTCATTCATCCCTATGTTTCCTTCACTGAGTTCAGAGTCAGACATATGGAAGTGATGCAATAAAGTTCATTCCATGAATGAATGACTTATTGAATTTTCACAACCCTGGGAGGAAGATTTTATTTCTCCCACTTTATACATAATGAAACAGAGCCCTAGGTGGATGAAGAAACTAAACTAAGTTCATACAATTAATGACCACATTTAGTGGAGCAAAGACCATCCCAAAAGAACATTAAATTTATCTTTGGGCTAAGGAGAAAAATAGTAACTTCTAAGATGGTATTAAACATGTATCTGGAAATCTTCCAGTGTGCAACCCCATCTCCCCTTTGTGAGTAAATTATCCCATCCGTTTCCTGAGCTCTGAGGACTCAGAGAATACTGAGGAGCACTATGAGGTCAGAGAGGGCATAGCCAGTAACATGGGGATAATCTTGCCAAAACTATCAGGTAGATTCAGAAAAAGTTTCCAATAATTTAAAATGTAAGTCTACTTTCAAATTCAACCATCACAAAGTATTCATTATAAATCTGAATATCTCCCTCCCTCCAGGGAATGGTCTAGCTTAAAAAGAAATTCATAGAAAATTGGGTTTCAAAAAACTGAAAATGGCATCAGGTCTGCCTAGCTAAAACAGATTCAAGCAAGAAGAACCAGTACCTCAGTCTTAGAGGGCTCTGTGTGCCCTGTCCAGGGAAACGAAATGTCAAGAATCTATTCTAACTGGGAATGTGTGTTAATCCATAAAACACAAGGTCCTGAGTGTTGCCAGGCAATGCTTAAGGAGTTCTTCCAACTCCACCGGTCTTTATGGAAACTCTCATGCATTTTGTGGGCGAGAAATATATGAGACATTTTAATAAAAGGTATATACCACAGGGCAGAACACTGAGTTAAGAAATCATAAGTGTAATGTAAACTGTATTTGAAAAAAAAATAAAAATGAAATTCCAAGCATTACTTTGTTGAATATTCACAACATCCCTATGATATGTGCATTAATGTTTGCTTTTTACAAATCAGGAAACTGAGTCTCAGAGAAGTCACCCAGCTTTTATACAATGAAGCAAGAATTAGGTCCCATCTATGTGCTGTCTATATTCATAGAATCCTAAAATAAATAGATAAACCAGTATTACCTACAGTATTACAGATACTGCATGGCTGGTCTCTCTCCCCTTCTCCCCCTCCTTAGAAGAAACATATTTTTTTTAGTATACTGAAAATAGCTCCTCACTTTCCAGAGATGGAAAAAGAAAAGATTAAATTTAAGTGAGTGAAGCTTGTTAAATGTAAAGTATTAAATGCAGGCTTTTTAAAATGAGGTACTGATGTTATGTTAATATGTCGTTTCTCATAATGGCTTGATGATGGCACTAATTTGGATTGCCTTCCTGTTGAGTACTAAGTTTATCAATCATCCCAAGGGCTGTCATGTCTAAGGTTTGTCAACTTAGTCCAGCAGAATATAATGTTTAAAGTCAAGGTTATTTGGAAAGAGAGGCCTCCAGAGTGTTCTAGAAAGAAGGGGGAGGTTAAAAAGAGCTGGGTCTGAGTCTAGTTCCTCTCTAGAAGAACTCAAATGTAAAATTGGAAACAAATAAGATAGAGGATGTAAAAGTATGCTATGAACTAAAAAGGGAAGGGAGCTTTGAAGATATTTATGTTACTGCTGCTATTTTCCCTGAAGTTGTAGACACTGATAAAATAAATCTTAACCTATAAGTCAACTGACATCCTCCCCCATTGCTGAAAGATAGTCTCTTTGTAAGAACATTAAGGTGCTTGTTATGCCAGCTGATGCAGTTTTATTTATGTTTTTGAAGGTCAGACCACCTCCACCCAATATTTAATAATTACTGTGTTTTTTTTTTCCTTCAGCAAACCTAAATCCACCTCACAAAATGCAGAGTTGTGTTATTATTGCAAAGATAATTATAGGACCAGGGGAAGCCTGGTTCATAGAATGGAAGTTAATCATTAATCTGGTTACAAATTTGCATTATTGTAGGGCTTCCTTGTTTCCCATAGTTAACTCTGTATCAGGTAGGCCCCATCTGGGTGGTTGGAGTGGGCAGAAGTAGAGTCCTTGAAAGAAGAAAATGTGGTAGTATTAAAGTGCATCAGATAAAGTTCTTGCTTATTTGAAGTTGCTCATAGACTGGCAGGGACTATATACTTGCAAGAAATAAAATAAGTGTCTCCCTCAGCCACAGGTGCAGGCCATCAACCTCTCTTTCTGGAATTAGCTAGCAGCCCCTGCATGGCCTCCTCACTTAGAGTCTTCTTTCTTCCAATGCATATCTCATCTTAGCCCCAGCTCTAATCATTTTATTGTATTAGGTACAGTCTCAATAGGAAACAAGAACCATGCTAAAATTAGACAAGCCAAAGCGAGTTCAATAAGGAGAAGAGTTAATAGAGTGCGGTCAGGACTGCCCAGTAACCCAGGCCTAATGACAGTGAGATGTACAATCCTTAAGCCAGGGGTCAGGGCGAGGGAGACATTACTGGAAGCAGGCAGGAAGGAGAACTGTAGAGCTGGCTTTCTTAGAGAGTCAGTGATGTTGGGTGAGAGATAAAGCCTATTGGAGGCAACCCTGCAGGCAGGGAGCCTGGAAATAAGTACCACAACCTCACTCTCTTCCCTTCATTTCTCTCATCTTCTGCTGGAACATCCATCTAGTATCCAAACCAACCAGAAACAGTATAAGGACGGCTGTTGAAATAGTCTACAAAGAACAGAGTGGAGAGAGATGGAGAGTAGATCTGTAAGGGTAAGAAAAGGATGGCCAGCATAAACCCTATATTTAAAGACTCTCTGTGTGCTAAAAACACAAGGAGTAGAATTGTTTCCACCCTGGAAGAAGCTACAATCAAGGGAGAATTTGAAGAGAACTATGAAGTAATTCCCAACCCTGAGAATGCTGGAAGGAATTTATTTCCATTGTCCTGTTCTCTTATCAGACCTCCTCTGTAGGCATCCTCCTCGACAAGGAGATGCAGGCCTTGAGGAACCTGGGTTTCAAGGATATATAATAAGTCACAATCCTACTGTCTATTAACTTATTATCTACTCATAAAGAAAGACATGTAAATAGTAAACTAGAATACAAAAAAAAACTCTATAGTCTTCCTTTCCACCGAACCTTCTTTCCAAGATTCAAACACCAAGCTCAGAGGCACCATTGGTTCTGTCCATCTTTGCATGTATTTGGATGGTAACTGGTTTGGAGAGCAGCCTATGTTCATTAGGCTTAGAAACTATCCATGTCACTTCATGGGATTAATATCAGAGAAAACTCAATTAGACTTGTCAACTTTTTGCACATGACATTTAATATATATTAAAATCATGTCACCTCTATCAGCCAGGGGCTTTATTTTCAGTTTCTCCAGACAATCAACTTGAGAATGCCAACACCCAAACAAGGGGAATGAAAACTGTGTTGCTATCATTCTCCCCCGCCAGTATTAAAGCCAGGCTAATATATGACATGAAAACAGTTTTCATGTTAATGTGTATCTTACTCCAAAATCATAGATAACCACAGCTGAAAGAAGAATAGGAAAGGTTGAAGGCTAATTGTTTAAGTAGGTACTAAACAGAGAGGCAGGAAAAGAGTACCTTCCTAGACAGAGAGACTAATTAGGTAAGTAGACTTGTTTGAGGGTGATTCATATACCTGGTTGTCACTTCCAAACAACTATACCATTTCTATGTAAAAAAAAAGGGGGGGGGCCTGAAAACTCCACAAAGGATACTATTACAATTCTTAATAAAAGAGGAGAATATAAAACTCTATTTCCTAGTGGAATCTCTTTACAGCAGAAGCTTTAAAGCTCTAGATGAAATGACTACAAGATATGTAACACATGGAAATGTAACTATCATTTCAAGGCAGAAAAAATGTGTAAGAATTTCAGTATTTAATGCCTATATTTATTTTGCTATTCTGCAATAACTTCTGATTCTTGTGCTTGCTCCACAATTTATATTCTGTCTATTACAAAACTCAAATAATTGCCTCTTAAAAATGAAAATATAAAAGACTATAGGCTCGGTGCACGAAATTTGTGCATGGGGTGGGTGGTGTCCCTCAGCCAAGCCTGCACCCTCTCTAATCTGGGACCCTTAAAGGGCTATCTGACTGCTTGTTTAGGCCCAATGCCACTGGGATCGGGCCTAAATGGGCAGTTGGACATCCTTCTCACAATCCAGGACTGCTCGCTCTGAACTGCTTGCCTGCCTGCCTTTCTGATTGCCCCTAACCACTTCTGCCTGCCAGCCTGATCAACCCCTAACCACTCCCCTTACAGCCTGATTGATGTCTAACTGCTCCCATGCCAGCCTGTTTGCCCCCAACTTCCCTCCTCTGCTGGCCTGGTCATGCCTAACTGCCCTCCCCTACAAGCTTGATTGTCGCAACTCCCTTCCCTTGTAGGTCTGGTCTCCCCCCACTCCCAACAGCCTTCCCCTGCAGGCCTTGTTACCCCTGACTATCCTTCCCTGCAGGACTGGTTCCCCCAACTGCTCTCCCCTGCAGGCCTGGTCCCCCACAACTGCCCTTCCATGCAGGCCTGGTCACCCCCAACTTCCCTCCTCATCACCTCTAACTGCCTTCCCCTACAGGCTTGAATGCCCCCAACTGTCCTCCCTTGTAGGCCTGGTCCCTCCCAACTGCCCTCCCCTGCTGGCCATCTTGTGATGGCTATCTCATATCCACATGAGGGCAGGATCTTTGACTACATGGGGGCAGCCATTTTGTGTGTTGGAGTGATGGTCAATCTGCATACTACTTTTTTATTAGATAGGATAGAGAGCTGGTGCATGAGTGGGGGCTGGCTGGTTTGCCCTGAGGGGTGTGTCGGATCAGGATAAGGGTTCCCTTGGGGTGTGGTGTAGCCTGGGCAAGGGGCCTGTGGTAGTTTGCAGGCTGGCCATGCCCCCTGATGATCCAAGTGGAGGACCTTGGATTTGGAATTTATTTATCTTCTACAATTGAAACATTGTAGCATGGAGTGGAGAAGCTTCAGAAGCTTGTCTTCCTCTGCTCTCTCCAGCTCCGGGGCTGCCACCATTTCTGTTGGGATATCTCTTCTATAATTGAAACTTTGTAGCATTGAGTGGAGACCTAGGCCAGCAAGGGCAGGCAGAAAGCTTGGTTTCCTTCATAGCCAGGGAAACCCTAGCTTCCCTCCTGCTCTCAGTGACCATAGCCATCTTGGTTGTGTTTATTTGCATATTCACTCCTGATTGGCTTGTGGTTGTGGCTTGTGGCTGTAGCAGATTATAGTCAATTTGCATATTATTCTTTTATTAGATAGGATTCATTTGGAAGATTTCTTTCAAAATGCACATACTCCCAACCTGATGCCATCAGGATGGGGCCTTGGAGGCCCTGTTTTATAATGTATGCACAGGTCTTTTTGTTGGTGTCATTAATCCATTCATTTTTTTAGAGAGAGTTAAAGGGGGAGAGAGAGACAGAACATCAATGTGAGAGAGACTCATTGATTGGTTGCCTCCAGCACATGGACCGACCAGGGCCAGGGATTGAACTTGCAAAACAGGCACATGCCCTTGACCTGTAATTAAATCTGTAACCTTTTGTGGGTGTGTGGGTCAATGCTCTAACCACTTAACCACCACAGCCCAGATTGCACAGGTCATTGCTATGGGGATTCTTGGATGAGAAAGAATGCACAGGAATGCCCATAGATAGTCCAGATATTTTATATTTCTGTGCATTTGTTGAGGCTCTCTCATGAATATTACCCTTGCTTGTTTTCCTGGCAAATGTCTTACACTTTTCCAAAGTTGCACAGGTTCTCTGAAGCCTTTTCTGTCACCCACAGATAATTGCCCATACACTGTATATTTTATATACTTTTAATATTTCCATTATCTCACTCATAGTACATGCTCAATAAATGCTTGTTGAATGAATTAAATGAATAGTAACCTAGGTCATCTTTTACATCCCTTGGCTTGTTACTCAAAGATAATTTATATAATGCTTAAAGATTTATCAGTCCCATATGCTTTATGCTATTTGTGGCAGTGCATTATTAAAGGGAAAAGGAAACAAGATGTTTACCAACCAAAAACAAACAAGCAAAAAGAAAAATGTTCTAATTTTACTAGCAAGAGTAAGAGACTTTGAGGTTCAATTTAACTGGTGGCATAACTTCCAAATTGTTTTTCTCATCCTTCTCCTTTCCTCACTATCTCTTACCTTACATCTACCTAAGTATTTTCTCTCCTTATTTCCACTTTCCCAAAAACCTTACCCACATGGGTGTTTGTTTTTTTGTTTGTTGGTTTGTTTGTTTTGCTTTGTTTTTCCTCTCTCTCCTTTCTTCTTGTTTGCATTGTTTCTCTCTCATCTCTGACTTTCCCCAATTTCAAGAAGCCAAGTGTCATACCTGCCCTTACCATATCTTCCCAACATTTAGCCCAATGTCTCTCTGATAACAATTCTGCAACTTTGTGATTTTTAACTAAGAATTCTCCACCCACTTGATTTCTCACTAATGGATAGATCTCTGAGAATTTTCATTTTTGAGCCTCAAAAATGTCAAAATATGGTTATAAAATGTGTAATGTATCTTAAATTTGGGGATTTTATGAATGAACACATAAGTGTAAATGTGTTCCAAGAAAAATTACAGGGTTTATAAAAATCTTCATTCATGGTCCACCAGAGGCCAGGTGTTTTGTTAGTGGAACACATCCTGAATGACATTTTCCTTCCGTACATCCAAGATATCCAGTCTGGATGTCTAACCTCATTTCCATAGAACATAAAGAAGGTCTCATTTGAAAAAGAACTGTTCATGCCAAGCCAAAGTTCCTTCCGATCCTAAGTCTCACCACTGCTAATAAAGACCAGACAGGAAAATACACATAGAAATATTTTGCATCAAGTCTGGATTCAAATTGTGGCTCTTTGACTTCTTAATTGTGTGATTTTAAGCATGCAGTAAGCTTTCACTTCCAAAGAGGACTCTCTTCCCTTTGAAAAGATAGAGTTATGCTTTCATTTCCTATGGGATCACTTAGACTTGCCAACTTTTTGCATATGACATTTAATATCTATTAAAGTCATGTCACCTCTATAAGCCAGGGGCCTTATTTTCAGTTTCTCCAGACAATCAACTTGAGAATGCCAACACCCAAACAAGGGGGATGAAAACTGTGTTGCTATCATTCTCTCCAGCCAGTCTTAAAGCCAGGCTGATATATGACACATTATGTTAATGTGTCCCTTACTTCTATTTTTCTAGAGAGCCACAGTTGAAAGAAGAATAGGAAAGGTTGAAGGCTAATTGTTTAAGTAGGTACTAAACAGAGAGGCAGAAAAAGAGTACCTTCCTAGATGGAGAGACTAATTAGGTGAGTAGACTTGTTTGAGAATGATTCATATACCTGGTTGTCACTTCCAAACACCATTTATATGTCAAAGGAAAAGGTATGAATGGAATACTGACAGGAGTGCCTAAGCAGAGCAAGAAAGTGAAAATAGTCCAGCTGACATGGCTTAGTGGTTGAGCATTGACCTATAGATCAGGACGTCACAGGTTTGATTCCCAGTCAGGGCATACATATGCCTAGGTCACAGGCTCAACCTCTAGGAAGGGGCATGCAGAACACAGCCAATCAGTGCTTTTCTCTCATCATGTTATTTCTCTCCCTCTCTCTCTCTCTCTCCCCCTCTCTTAAACCAATAAAAATATATATTAAAGGAAAAGAAAGTAAAAATATCAGAAAGTGGGAGAGCTCTGGAGTCAGATGACTTATTTCCAGAGACAGAAAGGTTACTCACTGGCTGTTTGACTTCAAGCAAGTTACTTAGTATTCTTGAGACTCAATTTTTCTCACCTATTAACTGACCAGTATAAAATAATGCATTTCATTGGGCTGTTAGTACTAAATGGAGTAGATGAGATAATGTATGAGCATATTAACTCAGTAAATGCATAGATTGAATGTTAAACAAGTGTATTTGTTTATTTAATACCAACCATGTGTCCCCACTCCCTTGGTCAGAGACCCAAGATACTTTGTAGGGATGAAAGTGTGTTAACTTGGAAGGCTAGGGAAAGGGATTTGGCAGTGAAAACCAACTTGAGGATGAACCAGGCAGGACTCCAGTATTATATATGACTTACACTGTAAGGGATTTAGAAAGAACAATAAGGACTTTACCTCTATCTTTAAAACTCTGTTCATTGTTGTAACCCAAACACTTGACATAGTGTCTAGCATATAGTAGGTGCTCAATAAATATTTGCTGAATCCCCATACCAACTAACCTACTATCTTGCATATAGGAAATCTTCAATGTATGTTCATGAAATAATTATTATGATTATAATAATATTTATCTTTATTATGTATTATGCACTCTTCTAAGCATTTTATAAATATAATTCATTTAATTTTCACTTTGACACTGAGATAGGCACTTTTACTACTCCCATGTTTCAAATAAAGAAAATAAGGTACAGATTAGCCACTTAAGTGTTAACATAGCTAAAGACTGACAAGGCCAGGATCTAACCCCAGCCACTGTGTCCCAGGCAATGTAAACCTTAGGAATGCAGTTGTCTTTGCTTCTTGTTTTTTTTTTTGTTGTTGTTTTTTTTTGGTGTGTGTGTGTGTGTGTGTGTGTGTGTGTGTGTGTGTGTGTTTTGCTTTGTTTTGTTCTGTGAGGATATTTTTTTCCATCAATTTTTAGAGAGTAGAAGAAGGGAAGGGAGAGAGAGAGAGAGAGAGAGAGAGAGAGAGAGAGAGAGAGAGAGAGAGAGAGAGACCCATCAATGTGAGAGACACAATGATTTTTGCCTTCTCTACTTGCCCCAACCAGGGCCAGGGCCAGATCCAGGGCCAGGACCAACCCAGGCACTTACTTTTGACCAGGACTTGAACCCAAGACCCTTCTGTGTGTGTGTGTGTGGGCGGGGGGGATGGAGAATTAGACATTCTAACCACTTAGTGACATGGACTAGGGCTGCTTCTAGTTTTAAGCTTAATGATATCCCTGAGATAAATCAAATGGTTTTTAGAATTGAAATAAGGCTCAGTTTGCTAATCTGTAATTCAAGTTCATACTACTTGGCCTCCCTATCAAAAAGAATTATTTGGAACATCAATTAAGCGAATGTGGACTATCATAAAATACATTACATTTTACATTCTCTATACTGTAATGTAACTGAAAGAACATTGACTTTGGAGTTCAAAGACCTACATTAAAATTTTGGCCCCTTTTTATTAAGTTTTATAGCCTTGGGCAAGTCATCTTTCCTTTTTCACCCATAAAATAAGAAATGTTATAGTGTTATGATAATCACCAATGAGATAAAACATGTAATAAGCCAGAAAACATTGCCCAGCACATGTAGGTACATGATGACTATATGCTATCTGGTGAATAGCCTAGTTTCTTTAAATATAATAGGACTGTGATGAGCATTTTTTGAGTACCTACTGTGTATTCATCTCATACAGAGGAGCTCAGTAAATACAGCTCTTATTCCAGGCCTTACCACTCCCTCGAGTCACTTCAGAAGACCCATTACCTCTTTCTCCTGGTTGTGCTTCCCCTCTGACCTCATCCAAGCAGTGCTCTGACTGCTTTCTGCCTCATCATCTGTAAAAATAGCATGTCTTTTCAGGCTTGTGTTTTAATGAATATTTATGGTAAAATCTACCCTGGTGCAAGGCACACAATGGCTCCTTTCTGTATTGTTAAAAGATCTGGAATTTTATGTACAGGGGCAATATTAGTGTCTGGTTTCCCCAATTGCCATTAAGAAGCCTTGTGCTGTAAAGTTTAGTAGAGTGGGACCCAAGGGCCTGCTTCACACAGCACAGAAGCCTCTGTGCAAGACGTGTTGTTGTCTTTCGGTTTCACATTTTGTTCCAAGAAAGTGCTGATACCATTTGACTGAGGTATTGACTTTAGGACATTTTAGTGAAGCATTAAACCTTTAAGTTTCTTACTTCACTTACAGGTAGAGTTCATTATAGTCAAGCTGGAGTGAATCCTGTAATAAACTCTCTCTCTCTCTCTCTCTCTCTCTCTCTCTCTCTCTCTCTCTCTCTCTCTCTCTCTCTCTCTCTCTCTTTCTCTCGCTCCCCCTCCTCTCTTTCTCTGTCTCCTTGTAAGAAGCATGAGATGGGATTTGTTGTCTATATATATACCAGTGGTTCTAAAGGCAAGACAGGGACAGTTAGACATGTTAGGCTATGAAAATTGAGGACCTACTACTGGCAACCAAAGAGTAGAAGAGGCCAGCGAGTGTGCCAGATACCTTATAATACACAGAAAAGCCTCCCCACAACAAAGAACTATCCAACCCCCACGCCAATAAGAACAAAGTTGGAACCTCTTGCCTAGACAAAGTATTTTATCAATGACCCAGGTTCAAAAGCTATGTATAGCCCGCCCTTATGAAAATTATGTCAAGCTTTCTACCAATTTGTTTTCTGGCCTCAAGGAGCTTAAAGTCATGGATGTTTTTAATACATGTAAGCCTAAATTTGATTCTAGTGCCACCATGCTTTAGCTATGTGACCTTGGACAAGGTGCTTCACATTTCTGATCCTCAGTTTTCTCATTCATATAGGGGATAGAGTCAATGATATTATAAAAACTGTTATGGTGCCAGGTTGTTACTAGGGTTGTGGAGGGATCACTTTATAAGTTATATAACTGTCTAATCGCTATACTGTACATCTGAAACTAATGTAGTATTAAATGTCAACTCTAATTGAAAAAACAACACTATAATACCTACCGTGAAGGTCTATTACGGAAATTACTTGAAGTAATGCATTTATAGCCCTAAAAATATCCAATATAAAGCAGGCTCCTGACAAATACTATTAGTATATTTTTTTAATAATCATGTAACTGAAATGATCACTAGAGACCCTTCAAGCTGTCCTACTCTCTCCATATATTAAGTTCCCATGAAAATTCAGGGATGCTTTCCCTAATTACACACAACTCCCATCTACAAGAGGACAACAAAAACTGGTATCATTAACTGGGTGCTGTGTGGGAGCATGAGGGCCCTACTACCCTACCTACGAGTAGAAGACTTGCTAAGTAGAAGATTACAGCTAAGTTTAAATTGTTATAATTTTAAGTGAGTTACCTAACATCACCTCAAAAATATGTTAATTTATTCCACATCTCACTGGCCTCAGTCATTTATTCCTTCAACAAACTGTTGATATTTCTATCAATAGCAATTACATTGATGGCTTAATGAAAATTTGAACATACTATCCAGTTTCAGCCCACTGCTATCTTTTTTAGATCCACTTATATTTCAAAAGCACAGGATATTCTGTTTTTTAAAACAAGTTGGCTATATCTGCTGTTACTAGAACAAGAAGCCCAGAAAGACTACTGATGGTGGATGTCCATTGTTCTGGGTTCATGGCACATTCATGACTTCCATACCTCTAAAATATATAGGCCAGAAAGGTGTTCTTAATTACAACTATTACAGGGAAACCTCTAGTTAAAGTACTTACTGTTAGTGGTATAAGGTCAATCATCTCATTACTTATGAATCTATGTTCCTTTTAGCAACTAAGTATATATTTAGATCAATGTGCTCTTAGCCTGCAGTTTCCTATTTCTGACAGAGATATTGAACTAACATGGGAGTGTTGAATTATGTTTAAATGGGAAATGATATGCCATTTATGTGGTCACTAGGTAATGATATTCCTGATTTGTGGCTATTATAGAAAATTAAAAGACGAGATGAAATTGCAAACTGCCACAGGACACAAAAGGATTTGGTTAGAGAAAAGTTGGGAATAACTCCAGGGTTTCTCCCTAGAGTTGGAACTATTACTGCTATGGCTCCCTTAAATTGTGATCATCTGATGGATTTTTGGAAAATATACATTCATTGTATGCATCCATCTCTCATGCTCCACATGAACATCTCATGGGGAAGAAACAGAATCTGAATCATCTTTGTACACCCAATGTCCAGTGTTGTGCTTGGTATACAACAGGCATTCAAACGCGGAGGAAATGACTTGTATGTGGACTTTTATTAGAACCCAGGACATTGTGGACCCTGTGTTTTATCACCCATTCATACTGTTGGCCAGGTCAAAAATTAAAAAATCCTTCCTGACCTCTCTCATTTATCCATATCCACATCCAATCTATCAGTTATGTTAGTGCTACCTTCAAAACACATTCCCAAAATCTACTTCTCTTCACTCCCACTGCTTTCTCTCTCTTCAAAGATACCACCATTTTAACCTGAAATACTCTAAGTAATTCTCATCTACCCTTACTCATTTATCACTTTACTCTCATCATGCCATCTCCCAGGGATCTGAGTGAGTCAGTTGCCCCTGTGCTCACAATCCCCTAGGGGTTTCCCATCTCAATCACTTGAAAACCTGAAGTCCTTACAAAGTCCAATAAGGGCTTGGACATTGATATCTGTCTCTGTTATTTACTTGCCTCCTTGTTTATTATTCTTCAAAGTACAAGCAAACTCCCATCTCAAAGGGTTTGCCCTTTCTCTTCCCTTTGCCTTGAATAGTTATCCATACGAGTTCTTTTGGCTCAAACCCTTTCTTCATTCAGATATCTGCTTCATACCAGTCTATCTAAACTAAAGTAGCCTTATCACTTTTTATTTTCTTCTCCTGCTTTATTGCTAATCCATCACAGTTGTCCTACCTGGAATCATATGTTTATTTGTTTACTGTCTGTTCTCTTTACTAACATGTAAATTCATATGAGTAGGGACATTTTTGTTTATGGCTCAAGAAGAATAGCTGGAACGTAGTAGATGTTTAGCCATGTGCTAGATGAAAGAATGAACAGAGAGGAGGCCAGTGTAGATGGGTCATAAGTAAGTAAAGGGAAGAGTGGACCATAGTAGGCAGCAGGCGGAGTGCAGGTTATATCCACTTGTAAATCATGCTCAAAGTTTGAATTTTATTCTAAAAGTCAATAGAAAAGCCCTTTAAGTGTTTAATGTGGCAAAGTGATATTATATAAGTTATGATTTTGAAATATTTGCTCCATTGTAATAAAATAAGTCAACTGCTTTGTACATACTAGATGGAAGGAGAGCGAGAATCAAAATAAGGAAACACATTAGAAACCTGTTGAAGTAGCACCGGTAAGAGGTAGAGACAGAAAATAAAGCAGTGGTATGGAAAATAAAGAGAAGTAGATGGGCTTGGAATCATTCAGAGATGATAGGACCTGACCTTAGACTGAACATGGGGCTGGAGAGGGAGGGGAAGGAAAGAGAATAATTAAAGATTATCCCTTCATTTTTGGTTTGAACAACCTATGACAATATTGTCTTTAAGGAAAGACTAGGGAACAGTCATTTTACACGAGTGAGTTAAAGCTTTGTTTTGAACACTTCTTTTTTACACATTCTGAGTTTTAAGCAACTACTAGATATTAAAATGAAGATGGCCCATGAACCTTGATATATAAGCCTGGAACTGAAATATATCTGGGCTACAATTTCATATTTGAGATCCAGCAAACTATAAATGGCACTTAAAGTCATTGAACCAAATGAAATTATTTAAGGAGAGAAGTAAACAGAGAAGTCCTAGCTTACATTCTCACCAAAAATAGAAGGGAGTAATGCCCTGGCAACCAGTCAGCCTGTTCCCTAAGCAGGTGACATAAGCAAATGTTGAGGACAGTCTGGCAGGAAATCCAAACTCCAAAGAGAAGCTGATAATAAACAGCAGAGATTCATATCTCTACATGAACAAGTGAAGCAATCAGAGCAATTTAGCGAGGAGAAGGGCATGATGATAGAATAGAAAATGATAGGACCAAAAGGACAGAGGTCAATAAGGTCCAGGAACTGTCAGAGTGGTAATATTTGAGAATGTGACCTAAGGATGTGGTAAATTGTCAGAGAAGGTGATGCCATGAACACCTATGTTATAAAGTTGCCTTTGGATTTGGCAGTTTGTTCTCAGTCTCTGTTAGTGCAATCACTCAGGTTGACATAATTTCAAATCTTAGTCAATTAATGTGTATGAAGATCTATCCCCTGATGATTCCCTAATTACCTGATAGTAATCACTCACAACTAGCAAAAGTCTCTTTGGTCTGTTTTCTGCTCTCTCTCTCTCTCTCTCTCTCTCTCTCTCTCTCTCCCCTCCCCCCCTCATCTTAATACTTTGTGCCCTATTAGTATCTCTGACAACTTTTTCTCTGACTGAGTTTCTGTGCTTTCCCAAGGCAGTGAGCAAGGCACACTGTTTACACTGTTTGTGGGAAGAGCAGCTTCTTGGTTGAGGTCCTAGCTGAAAAGAATCCCAACATGAAGCACTATGTTAGGTTCTGTATAGTGACATTTACTACTCTTTATGCATAAATATATCCAGGATATTCTTATTAAATCACTTCAGTCTATACTAGTAACTGGTATAATAAACAAGTTAGTATATGCTAAGTAAGTACTTGTTGAGTCATTTATAGATTTATACTTTTAACACATGCACCTTCCACCTCCACATTGCACATTCCCCAAAAGTGAGCCAAAGCTGATGTTTGAGGTAATCTAAACAAAGCTCCTATAAATTAACAATATTCATCCTCTAACAATGTAGACTTTCTTAAGCACAAATATATTGTAGTTTTTGCTATTGTTTGCCATCTGTTTTGTGCTATTTAAAAGTTATAATTATTTAGAAAGAGCTATTGGAGGAAGAACTAAGATGGCGGCATAGGTAAGCACCTATCTAGCTGTCCACGCAACAATTCTGAAACTACAACTTAACAACGGAACAAACAACGTCCAGAATCACCAGAGAGCTGGCTGAGGGAAAATTCCGCACATAAAAGTAGAGGCGGGACGCAGCGGTGACTTGGGAGCAGTGGTGCACAGCTTTGAGATTTGGAGTGCGAGAGAGCGGTGAGGGACGGGCGGCAGACAGCAAGCCCAGCTGGTTTTCTCCAGCAGGGAGGGCGGAGGCCTCCCACAGCACCAACCCCCCGGTTTCAGGCGAGCTCCCAGGTTGGAGAAAAGAGGATCCCAGGCGCGGCTGAGGTCTGTGTTTGGGGAGAGTGCACGAGTAAATTGGAGTGCGCAACCGGGCAGAGAACGCGGGCAGAGAACGCGCGACTCACACTTGCTCAGAGACCACCATACTGCTTTGTTTTACACCCCTGAGTGAGACTTGGGCTGTGCAGACTCATGTGGGGAGAGGCAGAGTTGTCTGGCAACGGGGAGACTAGCGGTAGATTTACATTACCACCCAACACTGAGACCCATGAGCCGCACAGATAAGCTGACGCTGCGAGCCCCATAGACCTGAAGCAGTGGGCCAGGAAGGGCGGGCCTAAGCCTGACACTGCACGCCCATTAGACGCAAGTTGTGCGCCAAGTAGGGCGGAGATAAGGCTGACATCGCACAATGCATAAGGAAGCTGAGCCACTGTTCCTTAGAGGATACCTATCACACACCGCTAAGGAACCAACTCAGGAAAGCAACCACAATGCAGAGAAAAGGAAAGAACTCAGCTGTGAAAGAAATGGAGGAAAAAAGACGACTAGACATAGAGTTTAAAACCACAGTAAGTAGGTTTATGAAGAGGCTACTAGAAAAGGCTGAGAAAATTAATGAGAACTATGCCGAAATAAATAACACCTACAAAGAAATGAACAACGCCTATGAGGATATGAAAAAAGACCAACTAGAAATTAAGCATACACTGACTGAAATAAAAAATATTATACAAAGACCTAAAAGCAGTCCAGATGACTGCAAAAACCAAGTCAAAGATTTGAAATACAAAAAAGCAAAATCCACTCAGCTGGAAAAGCAAGAAGCCAAGAGTCCAAAAAATTGAAGATAGTATAAGGGGCCTCTGGGACAACCTCAAGCATACCAACATCAGAATTATTGGGGTGCCAGAAAAAGAGAGAGAGCAAGATAATGAAAACCTACTAGAAGAAATAGTGACTGAAAACTTCCCCCACCTGGCGAAAGAAATTGACTTAAAACCCAAGAAGTGCACAGAACCCCAAAATATAGGAATCTAAAGAGGACCACACCAAGGCACATCATAATTAAAATGCCAAGAGCAAAAGATAAAGAGAGAATATTAAAAGTAGCAAGAGGAAAACAGATGGTTACCTATAAGGGAGCACCCATACGATTGTCAGCAGATTTCTCAACAGAAACAATGCAGGCCAGACGGGAGTGGCAAGAAATATTCAAAGTAATGAAGAGCAAGAATCTACAATCAAGATTGCTCTATCCAGCAAAGCTGTCATTCAGAATTGAAGGTCAGATAAAGTGCTTCACAGATAAGAAAAAGCTAAAGGAGTTCATCACCGCCAAACGAACACTATATGAAATGCTGAAAGATATTCTTTAAGAAGAGGAATAATAAAAAGGTAAAAATGTACATTACAAACAATAAGTACACATCTATCAACAAATGAATCTAAAAATCAAGTGAATTAACGACCTGATGATCAGGATAAAATGAGGAATAGAAGAAAATCATGGACATAGAGAGGGAATAGACTGATAATGCTTGGTGAGAAAAAGGGTGCAGGAAGTACAGCAAGAGACTGGACAAAAATCATGCAACTATAGGAGAGGACAGAGGGTGGGGGAGGTAAGGGCGTAGAGTGGGATGGGTACTGGGTGGAGGGGAGCTATTGGGGGAAAATGTAATTAATAAACTGAACAATAAAGGTAAAAAATAAAAATAAAAGAAAGTAAAAGTTATAATTATTTTAGTGTAACCTTTTAAATATATTAACAGTATTTGTTCTAACAAAGTAATGCAGGCTTTAAATATATACTCTAAACCTACTACTGCTTCATTTTAAATAGACATTTCATAAAAATCTTTGTTTCTTTGAGGATTATCATTCTTTGGTTACTCCCTCCAGCATGAATTCCAAGTTGCCAATAGCAGCATAAACCCTAGGCTGGCTCAGATACTAGTAGCTGGACTTCCAGGGAACCAAGGCTGTGGTTTTCCCCTATTGCTGCACCTACAGGAGTGTCTTTACAAATAACAGTTGCTCAAAAATACTTCTGTATAAATTAATGGAGACACAGTCTCTTATAGGAACTACGGCTCCCACCAGCAGGAAGAGAGTATAGAGAGCTGAGAATCCAGTAATGCTTGCAGTGAGTGGGTGCATATCTGTGTGTGGTGGAAGGGTGGCACCAAATCAAAGATCAGATAAAATCAAACCAGAAGATTGTATGAGAGACTGGGATATAGAATAAGAAGGCAAAACATTAAGAGATTAGAAAAAGAAAAGCAAGGGAATGAGCCAGTTCTCTTTGAGGAGCTTTCAGAATTATTTTCCATCATTAGCTCTTGATAGTCTCAGAGAGTTAATCATTGTATTTAATGCTTCAGAAGAAGAGAAATAACCATATTTATTAATGCAGCTTGTGAATATTAAAAACATACTTTGAAGTGGACATAAAAGGTTTTGTATCAAGTCTAGATAAGTGCGGCCATGTAGAATTTAATCAGTGTTTTAGATATCTCAGGGTTAGATATCAGAGGGAGGGTAATGTTCTTTTATGATAAAAAGAGATGCTATGTAGTAGTTTCAATGCTTTTATAAGACCATCATTTTATAATGAAATGCAGACCCTCCAATATTTTAATTGTGTTCATTCAACTGCAACATTTTTTAGATACCCACTATGGAGCTGCCACAATTCTTGACACAGGTGTTCAAGTATGAACAAAGCAAGTGCCCTCCTCTTTGGAGTCTCCACTGCAGGGAGCTGATTGGTGTATTGGAAATACAAAGTACCCAGGCTACCAGCTTAACATGTGAAGAAAAAAAGAAGCATATCATTACTGAGAAAGATTGAAAAGTTGACAATATTTTCTGTTTCATATTTACAATGACATCTGTTGATCTCTATCTGTGATTCTGTGTGATATGCAAATGCCAGAAATGTAACTTCAGAATTGATCCAACTCTGGGGAGACCAGAGAGAAGGGATAGATATTTTCTAAAGTGAAAATTCAAGTTCAGAGTCTCACATATAGTTGACATACAATCAATGTCCATTTTCTTTTCCTTTTTTCCCCTTTGATTGTATTTTTTCCTTATAAAGTTATTTAAAATGGAAAGAAACAAAAACACATGCACAAGGAGTATGAGAAATGTTTCAAATATGCATTAATGTAATTTATTTTAGTGAAGTGGATAACCTAGTTTGATCCTACTATAGAGAAAGACCCTTCAAATGAGAGGAAGAGATCCCCTTAAGACATGATGAACTGTCAATCATTTTTATGTGAGTGGTTGTAGGTCAAAGAGAAGTGGAACAGTTCTGATCCTGCTGATTAAACCAAGAGCACATAGGTTTGAAGGGCAAGGATGAGAGATTAAGTTAAATCATAGAAATTCAAGCAGACAAAATAGCAATTAAGTTCATTAGCCTGTGTCCTGCGAGGAAAGGGGAACATTTTTAGCATACTATTTTATCACCAGTGCTGTGTTAATAATCCAATTTTGTAAGTCCCATTCAAGTCATTCCTTTAACATATATGTATTCAGTATCAACTACGTGGCAGAAACTATTCTGGGTCATGGGGACAGAGCCATGAACAGTCAAAGTCTATGTCTTCATAAAGCTTATAATATAGTCCTTGGAATGGACAATAAATAAATACATACATAAAGTGTCAGTAATGATGGCAAGTGTGAAGAAAAATAAGTTAGGCTCAGAAATCCTAGCGTATTATTTATATCAAATGTCCTTGGTCAAGTAATTTAAGACCAGAAATCATTCAATTGAAGGAAAAATAATATTAGACTGCACCTTTTAAAAAGAGGAATAGCAATAATTCACAGTCATCTTTAGTCTACCACAGAAATATTTAGAGGTTGTGAGCAAAGGAATAATATGGTCCAACTAATTTTTTAAAATATATTTTTATTGATTTCATAAAGGAAGAGAGAAGGAGAGAGAAATAGAAGCATCAATGATGGGAAAAATCATTGATCAGCTGCCTTCTGCACACTCACTACTGGTGATCAAGTCTGCAACCTGGGCATGTGCCCCGACCCCTGTCCAAAAATTGGATTGTGGCCTCCTGGTTCATTAAGTTGATGCTCAACCACTGAGCTATGCTGACTCAGCTGGGCCCTACTAAAATTTTAAAGTTCAGTCTGACTACTGTATATATAATCATTTGAGGAGGGAAGGGTGCAAAGTTTAGTGAAAGCAGAAAGATCAATTGCCTGCATTTAATCCTAATTTACTTCCAATTTTTGGATGTCTTAACTATTTTTTTTAATGACATTTAAAAAAATATATTATATTGATTTTTTTTTTTTTTTTTTTACAGAGAGGAAGGGAGAGGGATAGAAAATCAGAAACATTGATGAGAGAGAAACATCCATCAGCTGCCTCTTGCACATCCCCTACTGGGGATGTGCCGGAAGCCAAGATATATGCCCTTGAGGGAATCTAACCTAAGACCTTTCAGTCTGCAGGCCAACAATCTATCCACTGAGTCAAACTGGTTTTGGCAGGATGTCTTAACTCTTAATGTAGTTATAGGAAAAATTAACAAGTGTGGTAGCACATGTGTCAGGTTTGTATATTGGTTGTTTTTGTTTTTCATATGGTATACACTATGAGATACAATTTTATTTGCTGTTCAACCAATATTTTGTGAGCACCTATTCTATAGCAGGCATTGAGGACACTGTGATGAGCAGCCATTATCCCTATCTTTAAGGAATATTCCATATATGTTCCTTAAAAAAGAAAAGAAACATGAAAATTTCAACATACTTTCCAAATGATATCTTGTTAGTTAGATTTTTGGTTTCTCATTATTCATTGTAAAATGTCAACCTGCTCATCCAACTCATCTTCAAAATATAAAAATCTACCCTTTTCTACAGCATAGAATATCTACTTTCCAGATCCTTATTATAGAGTGTAATCTTCAAATTAATCCTATACTAAAATATATGAATGTGCAAATTAGCAAACTGATAATTTTCTAACATGTGTGGCATCTGCCCACTTTTTGAGGAATTGAACCACTAAAAGGCTTTAGTTTGATCATGTCAGCCTAGGCCTTCTCCTTAACTTAATTGTATTTCATAGTTTAATAAAACTATAAATATTTGAGATCCAGCTAAACATGATATCTTCTCTAAGAAGCCTTTCTTGATTCTCTTCAATGGAACTGCCACAGTAGATTGCTTTTTACCTCTGTTTAATGTATTTAGACATATATTTAATTCTTTCTTTTAATATAATCAATGACAATCATTACTAAAGTAAAGACATTGTAGAAGTATAAATTTTAATCACTTTAATATGTTTGGCATTAGGAACAATATGGTTTCTACACTTATTTTCTTAATGTTGAGGAAGTAAAGATAGTTACTAATACATATAGTTATAGATAAACTGAGGCTCATAGTGTTTTAATGATTTTATCAAGGATTACACAGTTAACAGCTTATTATCCAGACTTCAACCTCAGTTCATTTTGGCCCTTGTTGTGCCTTGAGTATTGTCCCCAGAAACTTCATGTCCACTAGGGACCATAGAATGGGACCTCATTTAGAAATAGGGTCTTTGCAGATGTAATTAAAATGAAGATTGAGATGAGGTTTAAGAAGGACTCAAAATCCAATGAAAATCTCCTTATAAGAGTCAGGAATAAAAGCACAGAAAGATACAGAGGGAAGAAGGTCATGTCAATACCAAGGCAGAGATGGAAGCATGCTGTCATAAGCCAAAGAATACCAGGAGCAACAAAAGCTGAGGACATAAGGAAGAATTTCCCCCTTGATCTTTTAGAGATCTTGTGGTCCTACTGACAACTTAGTTTTGGACCTTTGGCTTCCAGAACAGAGAGAAAACAAATTTCTATTGTTGTAAGCCATTGGTACTTAGTTGTGGCAGCCCTAGCCAACCAATACCCATCATCTTTTCCTTAAACCCTTTCCCATTTGGTCAGCTTCTTAAAAGATGACCAAATCCATCCAAGAGGTAAATTTTGGGGGATTTTTCTTCTATTTCATTTGTCCTAGGATTTTAGAGTAGTCTTTTACCTTTCACTTTGGACTTTTAACAATGCCACTTCACCTCACCAACTGCTCCTGAAAAAAGGTAAAAATCATAAAGAGAACTATTTCAGGATACTTTTGGGTATAAGCTGAAGACATTCAAACTAGAGTATTTAGAAGGGGAGTTTATTGGCTCCCATCCCCTAATGGAAGAAGAGCATGGATCTAGGGATACCTCTAATATGACAAGAATATTTGAAAACCCACCAGGCTTCTCTCTCCATCTCCCATTTCTTTGCATGTTTTCTTTACTTCTCAGCCACTGGAAAGACAGACAGCACCTGGGGCTTACAACTAACAACTTAGACCACCATTAAGAAAGAGACTTTTTTTCTGAATTTCCAGCGTGAAAATTCCTGGAGAAGGTTTGTGGCTGGACCAACCTAGCTAGACCACTTTCTCACACTTATACCAAGGAGCCCAAGTTCTGAGGTTCACTGTTGCCATGTGGACCATGCACTTAGAGCAAGCAGAAGGAGCATTTCCCAATACCTGGGGTGCTGTTATCAGAGGAGAGTCATAAACTGAGGCAGAGAGAGACATAGATATCAATGTAGATCATTTATATGCAAATGGTGCTCATCTACTCTTCTGGATAAGCCTTCCTTTTGCAAAAGGCACCAAAAGAGCCAAGCAAATGTACAGGCTCTACATTTCCAAGCCACTTAACATGAATATCAATAAAGATGTTAGGATCTATTATAAGCCTTTTTTTTTTTTCAAAGAGGCCAGTGGCTGCAAGAACTCCTTTGAATATATGTGGAAATGCAATCAGCAGAACTTTCATTATCCAGATTCTATCACAAGGATTTACGTGGAAGGGAAGAGCGATTCCAATAAATAACTGTGATCTGGTCTTTTTTCAAATATTGCAGATTGCAGTATCTTCAGAGCTAACATCTTCTCTGATTGCAAAGAAAACACTGAATGACAAAAGAGAGAAATGAAGGGGAGGAGTGTGAACTGCTTAACAGCAGTGCCATATGGTTGTGGGCTTCTCCACAGGACCCTTTGAAGGCTGGGTGGATGGGAGACAATCACAGGGCCAGATCATCTACTTTCCCCAGAGGGCCATTAAAGTGTTCTTTTTGCCAAATGGAGAACAAATTCCCCAACAATTACCTCTTGGATGAATTTAACCACCTTTTAAGAAGCTGCTTTGTGTCCAGAATCCAAGCAAGTTTGGATGGTCCTTCCTGTAACATCTAAATACGGGTGCCCCCAGACTGAAAAGAAACAATCACAGAAGACAGTCTCTGGAGCAGAAGTGATGTCAGGCCAGCTCACCTTAAAAGCTAGCTTAAATGTCACCTCCCCAAGGAGTCTTCCTTGTGATTATGTAATACTTCGTAATATCGCTATTATAACACATCTCACAATGTAACTGTTGGTAATTTTTTTTCCTGCCCATTAAGATGAGTACCTTCAGATTAGGGGTCTCCCCTTCTTTATCTTTATGTTGTAAGACTAGCACCAGGATCTGTATATAGTAGTGGCTCAATGTGTTCATTTCAATAAGAAGCTAGAAGAGGAAAGGAAATGAGGGAAGATGAAAGGGAAAAGTTAAGATAATTTTTCTATTTCTCAGTAGAAAGGTAGAAAACAAGCAGAGGGGAGATTCATAGGAAATGAGTATGTATCTCATATCAGACATTTGAATAGGCAGTTTTCATATTTTTCTAATTTTATCATCCCCAAAGTGCCTTTATTTCCTGAATTATTTCTATAACAAGGCAGGGTATTAATATATAACCCACTGGGGTATGTACAATTATCTTCACTCTGGGGATGAGGAAACTTAGGCTCAGAGAAATTAAGAAAATAACCTAAGGTCACGTAACATTTTTTTTTCTCTTTGTCAGTCCACTAGAGATTTGAGAAAACTTATAAGATTAAATAAAATAAACAGAAATATTGACCAGTGCTGGGACCAGGGACTAGTTAGCAATGGGCCTGATTTCAAGTCCAGCTCTGTCCCTGTTCTTTTCCTGAACCACACAGAGAGTGGTGTAAACAATTAGGTCCCATGTTGGGTAAGGCATCATTACAGAGTAGAAGCATTAACAAAGACTGTCAGGGTACACAAAATTAACCATGTATTTTCTTTGTAATATTGACCCTTTCTTGGTCATTTAAATTATTTTCAATAACAATTTAAGGCTTAAAGTTGATTCCTTTGTGGAGTTATCACAAGGAGGAGTATTAAAACATTAGATTAATGGAAGAAACCCCACTCAGAGGGTCATGCAACTCTCTAATGTTGTAAAATAATCATCCATAAAGATTGCCTGATTACCCCTGTAGTTAAATGAATGGACCAGAAGCTGATGTCTCCTGCCTTCTACTGGTGGTCCCAGTCCTCTCACTTTTAGTCCTTCTGATGATGGTTGTTATTTGTAGGAATACTGGCTTTGGAGGGAATCATTTAAAAATTCTATTGAGTATGTATATTTAGGTAATATATGTGTATACATGCATATCTACACTAATAAAAGAGTAAGATGCAAATTGACCATACCTTCACAACACCCACCAGCCAATCAGGAGTATGCAAATTAGCCCAACAAAGATGGCAGACTAATCTGATACACAGGTGCTGAGTCACTGGGGGTGGAACGCCCCATCTGCTCTGGACCTCTGGGCAGCATGGGAAGGCAGAAAGATGGCTCCAGCCAGATTGAAGGCAGTGCCAACAGCTAGGGGAAGAAAGGCTCATTCTTGCATGAATCTTCGTGCATCGGGCCTCTAGTGTGTATATATGCATATATTCATATACACATGTATAAGGTTTCCTACAAGCTCCAGCCTCTTCTTTAATCACCTGATCTGGGCCACATTATGGGTTTTGGAATCATTGATGGTTCCTCTACAACAAAGGCTAAAACTCCCATAACTTACTCTTATTATAGCCTCCTCTCCCTCCAGCTCTGACCCAATATTCCCATTACTAACTTGGAAGTTATTGACTTTGTATCTAATTCTAAATTTATTCCCTAGCTTAATGTCAAGGACTTTGAGAACTTTTGAAAAGCTGGTTTCTGGCCATTCTATATAATTTTAAGTTTTGCTCTTGACATTTCATTGAGGTCGACAGATAGTGGATGTTTGCCTCACTCATTTTTATACATATTTCTACAACCCTTTCATTTTATGGAATTAGCAGATTATCTTGGTGATCATAACAAGTAAAAATATAAAAGTTATTGAACTTCTCTGTTCTGTGCCAGACACTGTACTAAGTGCTTTTAATATTGTATATCATTTAGTCCTCTAGAAATCTTGTGAAGTATTCATTATTATTCTCATTTTAATGACAAAAATCTGAGGTTCTGCAAGATGATGGTATTTTCTCATGCTGATTTGTCCTTAAAGGTGAAGTCGTGGGGTTTAAATTCATGAGACCTAATTCTAGGTGTCAGCTTTGTTCAGCATCCCCACAATGGTCTCTTAGGTTCTATTCATTTCATGGGCACTTCCTACTCAGATGAAAACTTAGAAAAATGTTCTTATTTCCTCCCATCATTCATAGGAACCCAGCTACTAAAACAAAATGATGAGTTTCTCTGAGGTCAAGACCATGTCTTGAGCACTGAATACATATATAATGATAGGGAGTATGATGGTGAACAAAAGTCAACAAAACGTCAGGGTCCCTGCCATCATAAGACTGATTATTTTAGAGGAGGAAATATATTCATCAGCAAATGTAAAGAGTTCTACTGGAAAAAGTAATAAGTACTCTAACACTGAGATAGGGATCCTGACTAGGTTATAAGATCAGGAAAGGAATGGCCTGGGGAAAGTAAGTGCTGAGACATAAGGAAGGACCAGTGAAGTGAGAACTTGGTGATTGTGGGAACAAAAGCAAGGTCACTGCAGCTGTAGTTCCAAAAAGAAGTTGAAGAGTGACTCAGGATAAGAAAGGGGATGGGAAAGGGCCAACTCACATAAGGCCTTAGCATTCCAAGAGCACTGAGGAAGTCATCATGGGATTTAAAAAGGGAGGGACACAATCTTATTTATCTTTCTTTGTGATCTTTATGTGGGGGATAAATAGGGTGTAGGGTTGTCAGGGAGACTAGTTATAAGGGTGTTATCACTGCCAAGGTGAGATGATAGAGGTGATAGCTAATGTGATGGTAACAAGGGTGGACAGAATCAGTCTTGCTTATCTCTGTGTTATCAACAGGTAGTATTGGTAGCATGCTCAGTAAATGTTGGTAAATGAATGAGTAAGTTAAGGATGCATTTTAAGGTCTCAGTAAGTGTGTCAGCTTTCATTTCACTACCTATCTTTATAATTAGGTTAGATGACCATATACATCAACTATCATTACTAATATTCACTTGTTTTGTTTATTTTCTATGAGGAAATTGCCAAGTGTGCTAAGCATGATACATAGATTATTTGATTTTATAATTCAATAAACCTATGTTTTAAGCTATTTTATTCCCATTTTACAGATGCAGAAACCATAGCTGAGGACAGATTAAGAACAAAATTATATTTAATTATCTCAATCAATTAATAAATAAATGCATGTTTAAATTAATTAATTCATAAAAGGTTTACTTTTGAGGGGGCTGATTACAAAATTGTAGGCAAAATACATGAGAAGACCACAAAGAACAGTGTAGAAAGCCAGAGGTAATAGAAGGGAAACTAATATCACCCTACTTCTGAAAGGATTGGGGGAAAGAGAAGTTATTAGGGTGTGAAAGAGAAAGAGTCATGCAGCAGCCCCTCTTCAAAAGTATAATGACCATTGATCAAGGCACAAAGCCAGTGCTAGAGGAGTTTTCAAGGGGAACAACAGAAAAATAAACATCTGACTTCACTCTCCTCCCTCCCACTGACATCCTTTTAGGGTTTCCTTTGACTGTGAAGTGGCAGAGTGGGACTGCAAAGACAGCTGCCATTCTGGACTGTGTGACTCTGCAGCCACCATGTAGGCCTAATGATATGTAAATTTACCTAGGGGCTGCCATCTTGAAATCACAGAGACCAACCCCTCCCTTTGAGTTAGCCAATCGCGAAAGACTGTGTGCTTGAGCTCCCATCAAGAGCAAAGGACAGGACAGGTCATGTGCTTTAGAGATTATTTGTGTCACTAGCCCCAGCCCTCACCCAACCAATTGGAATTGGCCAACTCTGGTTCGCGTCTGGCCCCAGCTCCCTGTAAAATCACCATGCTGTTGGATATTTCCCCTCCTTTGCATCCTGCTGTGGCAAAGGTAGAGGCAAAAGGCCAAGCCTGGCTTGAATGAAGGCTCTTTTGCTTTTGCATCAGAATAGGCTCCCTGGTGGTCTCCGGGGATCATGAAATATGGGCATAACAACTGAACACGATCACCTGAGAGTCTGTTAATGTAGTCCATACAGAACAGCCTCCTATGACAGGTAGCAGTGTGGAAAAGGGAGGAGGGTAGATATTGAGAAGAAAACAGAAGATATGTGGCATATATATCAATATTTATTGAGAGCCTACTGTGATGATTAATTTTACTTGTCAATTTGGCTAGGCTTTGCTGCCCAGATGTTTTCTGCCCAGAAGTTTCTGTGAAGGATTTTTGGTTTTGTAGACATCATGAATATTTAAACTAGTAAAAATAAAGCTGATTACCATCACAATGGGGATGGGCCTCATCTAATCAGTCTAACACTTTAAGAGGAAAATACAGAGGTCTCCGGAGAGAGAAGGAATTCTGCTCCCCAACTGCCTCCTATTCAAAACTGACATCAAGTCTTTTCCTGGGTGTCCAGCCTGCCAACCTGCCCTTCAGATTTTGTACTTTCTAACATCAATCACATGAGTCAAATCAATAGTTTGTTTTCTCTCTCTCTCTCTCTCTTTCTTCTCCTCCTCCTCCTTCTTCTCCTTCTCCTTCTTCTTCTTCTTCCTCTTCTTCTTCTTCTTCTTCTTCTTCTTCTTCTTCTTCTTCTTCTTCTTCTTCTTCTTCTTCTTCTTCTTCTTCCTCCTCCTCCTCCTCCTCCTCTTCCTCCTCCTCCTCCTCCTCCTCCTCTTCCTCCTTTTCCTCCTCCTCCTCCTCCTCCTCCTCCTCCTCCTCCTCCTCCTCCTCCTCCTCTTCCTCCTCCTCCTCCTCCTCTTCCTCCTTTTCCTCCTCCTCCTCCTCCTCGTCCTCCTTCTCTTCCTCCTCCTCTCTCCCCATCTCTCTCTCCCTTCCTCCCTCTCTAACTCTGGAAAGCCCTTACTAATACATTGCCATACACAAAGCACTATGCTAGGCCAATGCAAATAAACACACCTTCCCAGCCCCTGTCCTTTAAAAACATACTTTAAGGTGCTGGATGAATCCTATGACAAGGGGCACACAGGATGCTTTGTGAGTTGATGTTTTGTGGAACAGGATGCTTTGGGCCTAGCCATGGCAGGGGCAGGGTAGAAAGCAAGTGGGACCCAGGGAAGGCTTCCTGGTATTAATCCCATAAGACAAACAGTGAATAATCAGTGGAGCTCAATTACTAACCTTGATGGCCTAATTCTAAGACCAGGGTTATTTTTGTCATTGATTTTCACTCTTCTCTTCCACTTTACCTTCAACCTGGACATTCTGAACTAGCAGTTTATGTCCACAACCATGTGTCTCCTTTGCTGCATCTGTGAGAGTAATGACCTTCAAATGAAGAAACAAACATTGGCATCTAATGTAAGGGAAGATCACATCTACCTATTTTTATTAACAACGAGATTTTCTCTTACCCCACTTGTATAAACACAAATGTTCTTAGGGGCCATGCAGTGGGAAGAAAAAGCCACCAATTAGTTCAGGGACCTGGTTCAAGTCCTAACTGGGCCACTTCTCAGCTCTGTAATTATAGGCAAGTCAATTAACCTCCCTTATTGTTATCAAAGATTGTTATAAAGAATAAGAAAAGACTTGGTGAACTTTAAAGTTTCTTAATGTAGAGATAAAAATTAGTATTGAAGAATTTGTTTTTCTCTTTTACTTGAAATTTCTAAAAGGCCCTCATTTTAATATCTCAAATTCTTCTATTTTTTCATAAAACTGCTTGAGCCCTAAAAATTGATCACTTGATTCTTTGAAGCCCAAGGTTTGTTAGTGACCAGGAATTTTTAAGGGAAAATTCCACTGCCACTTCTTGAATTGCTATGTTCAAGGGTCCATTCTCTTAGAAAATATTTGTCAATGAACCTGCAATTAGCTGTACACCTGTAGGCACTTTCCAGCAAAGAAATATATATATCGTACTACATCATGGTAGATCGATCTGGCTTAGAAAGAGCAGATTAGTGCGGGCACCCAGTGTCTGAGTTTAGTCTCAGTCCAAGAGCTGCCTTCATTTAGCTGAGATTTAGCTGCCTTTGCAGAGAGGCAAGTTTAGGAGACATCAACATCCCTGTGCCTCAGAATTATTCCTTAACAACTTGTCTCCCAGTTTCACTTCTCCAGCCTCATCTACTGTTATGATGTGCCCCCATTTTACAAAGGACTCCTCACAAAAGTTGTATTATGGAGTCATTTATTAAAAGCCGGACGCATAGGAGGTCTGGAGCAAAACCGCTTCAGGCTTCACAGCCCAAAATAGCTCAACACATCTGGCTTATATTGGCAGAATATCACAAAGGTATTGATTATATCTTTGGGTCTGGAATGAGGAACTTGCTTTGCAAAAAGGCATTTTTACAGAAGCAGAAATAGAGCAAGTTAATATCTAAGAATCAGTAAATCAACAGAAACACATTATCTGGGACCACCTGGGCAATTTAGGATGATTGTACTGCCCAGATTTTGGGATTACTGAGTCAACAGAAATGCACTATCAGTAGCTGCTTGAGGCAATTTAGGATAATTATGTTCTCCTAATTCCAGGACCACTGAGTCAACTGAAAACTCAGTTATCTGTAGCTACTGATATAATTTGGAACAACTGAGCTGCCCTGGTTCCCAGAAGAATGTCCTTCAGCAGCTAGTGAGGTCACAATCAAGGGGACACTCAAACAGCCAGCAATGAATTATTGGATAGCATACATAAGTTCCAGAAAATCAAAATAACTCTTCTATTATTTTAGCAACCAAGCAAATGGATACAGAAGCCAAGTAGCAGGTTAAGATTAAAACTGTAGTGTCTACCTAAGACAATTGCTACCATACTTCACTACTTGCTATCACCTACCATGCTTGACTCCAGACTAGCACACAGCTTTTGGCTTTCATGCTGGTTTTATCATCATCTTGGTGCATTTTCTTTGTGCTTGGCACTTCCTGACTTCTTGTCCTAATTTACTCTCCAGGCCTTGGCGCTATGGTTGGCTTTCATACTTTAATTTTAGCTTGGACTACTTCTCTCAAACTATGGGATAAGAAGATGACATTGGACATAGACCTGATAAATCCCTAAACCTCCCTGGGACTCAGGTTAGTCCCCAAAATGAACTAAGTTTCTTCCATTTCTGAGCTTATGAGTCTTATATTTACAATATTTACAATAAACCTCCTTGTCCCCCTAATATACACAGAATGGGAACTGGCATTGATCACAAACAATGGGAATGTTCTCCACCTGTGCCTTGTACACGTTGTCACAGAGTAAAGCTTTATTTCTGACTCAACAACAGAAATATTCCACTTGTAACTGTGTTAGACTAATGAATATGAGTTTATCTCATTCAGATGAGGCACTCATTTATTTTCAAACCAGGAAGACAAAATGCAGATGATAAAAAAAAGCCCCAACTACTGCTGTTTTACATTTTTTACTGTATCCTCTGCCAGCAAAGTCAAAAGTGCATTAAAAAGTAATATTGTGCTGAGCTCAGACATATGCAAACGTCCCTAGATATTTTGTCTCAATAAAGTTTCATAGAATACATTCCCAAAGGTCTGACAACAAAACAGAATAGATCGCAAGGCTCATAAAAATATAATGCATGCCTTTTATGTGATGAGAAGGGAGTATCTGGGCTTAAGAGGCAGTCCCTTCTCATAACAGCCCCACTTATCATTAGCCCCAGCACAGAATGAATTAGTTCTGAAAGACACACAAACATGGAATCATAAGGAGGAAAAAAGGGTTGGAATATATTGCAAATGGTATGTTCCAGGCATTTTTTGCTTCATTTATTAAACTGCCTGGTCAGTTTCTTCCTCAGCTTTTCAACCAAGTTTTATTGACTACCTGCTATGCCAACTGAATATAAAAGAAAACCATACAGTTATTATTCTTAAGGGATTCACTATCTTGTAATACCAAGCTTATGCATAAAAAAACCACAATAAAGTGCTATAATAGGAATGGCATTTCTTTGCATTTTCAATACATTGATCAAATATTCATATTTGGTTTAATGCAAAAAGAATCATTCCCAATTTGGCAAGTCAAATCATATTATTGCATATACAGATAGGAGGTGACTAACATGTTTCAGACATAATTTCCAATATTTATTGAACACTTACCAATGCACCAAGGTCTGTTCAAAACATTTTATAGTGTTAAGTTCACAGCAAGCCCACAGATTGGGCATTATTATCTTTTCCAAATTTACAACTATGGAAACTGGGGCTGAGGGAAGTTAAATACTTTTCTAAAGCGAACTATGGCTTCTAAGCAACAGAGCTAAGATTTGAACCTTGACAATTCAGCTCTAGAAACTGCACTGTTTGCCACTGTACTCCATTGTTTCTCATATGTATGCTATGCAATATCCTGAATTTGTAGGAAATATTTCTCTGTCTTGCTCTGTCTCTGGGTTGGTAAGGGATAGAACCAGGATTTGATAGGGAAACTTTAGTCAGAGGATATCACCATCCTCTGTACTGCACTACTTTGAGATGAAAGGGAAGCCTTATACATTCATATCCCTGCATCCTCCTCCTTAGCAGGATGAGTCCCTGGGAGAACTCACACTGAGACAGAAATGTCATATAGCTTTATTATGTTAGCAATTTCACATCATGTTATATTAGGATCTCCTTGTATTAATGTTGCTTTCCACTGAAAGATCACATTACTGCTTGTTACCATCAAACAGAATTTCGAGTTTACTGTAAACACATTTCCTGGACTGGCTGCCATCTTGCTCAGGCACAGCAGCATCCTTGCTAAAAGAATGCATGTGCAGGAATCCAGGGTTCCTACAAGTTTGAACCACCTGTAGCATCATCAACATTTTGAAGTTGGAAAAGCAATAAAAGTAGAGCTAAGGGAGCATTGGCCAATGATTCTATCAAGTAAAGAGGAATTGCAGTGCAATGAGCAACTATAAGGGACCATGTGTAAGCTCTTTACCTGCATGTACTTATGTACTTATTTAATGCTGAGAATTACTTCAAGGGTTCATGAAGTATACTCATTTGATAAGTATATGCATAAATTAATACCAAAAAAGTTAAGAAATTTGCCTATTGCCACACAGCTACTAGGTAACATCCTGCAAGACCCACTGTCCTCTGTTTACAACACTCTTTAACTCAGATCTACTTCAATCTGAGCCTAGATGAATTTATTAATATTAACGCCATGCTACATGGCCTGAAACAATTTATTTAAGCATCAATGCCCTTCCATGATGAGTGATGGGCAGGAGCTGTGAAGAGTGATCTTCCAATATTGCTCAACATAGAGAAGCAGTGATGTGTCAGAGTGAACATACACTTTTCTCTTCCCTTCCAAGCATACCTCACTTGGACAAATTAAATATAGAAGCCTAATCCTCTCTGTGTACAATTCTGTCTGCATTGCCCATCCTTCTGTGAACTTCTAAGAGAGCCCTATGGGACTAGGGGAATGATGCATGCTGGGAATATAAAATCTAGCACTTCAAAGAAATCACCACATGGAGGCCTGGCCCCAAGACTTGCACCAGAGAGGATCACTGATAAACCAGTAAACAGACTTCATTCATTAAGGATTATTATAATTTTTGCCCTTAATTATAATTTTGCATGTCAATCAGACTTAATTATATAAAAGAGAGTTAAAAGAAAAATCATAAAGTATTTTGACTCATGGAAATAAATCGACAATCTCTTCCAGGTCCATATAGAAAGGGAAGGAAAAGGGAAAGTAATAGGATATATTATGTCTACTTTTAATTCCATCCCATTTCAGATTCCAAGGCACATGTTTCTACAAGGTGCTGAAAGGTTGTACTGAAGCCCACAGAGATACAACTGCCATTACCATCAGTAATGAAATCATTACAATGAGAGACAGTGTGATTTTTCATAGGGATTTTAATTTGCATATCTTATGTAATTCTCAGGCTCTTGTAGATAGTTAGAAAATTTGTGGTTGAATTATAGGGTAATTATAAGATCTCCACAGGCTGGTCAAGGCTGTCTTACAACCTCTGTGCCTGATAAGACACCTTGACATAATTTAGTTTTTAGGACTTACCCCATCCATTGTTCTAAAAAGGCATATGCACACAGGATTTGACTGTGTGTAGACATACTGGTAAATATTCCTAACTACAGATGCAAAGGAGAAGGGAGAAGAGCTTGAATTTCTTCCTCACCCACTATGTGACAAGCAGTATAGGTTTTGATATTAGCCAAATATAAGCTCAAAGGCCAGCTACAGCTGTCCTTAGCTTTATAGGTGCAGATATATGAAGTCCATAAGCCTTAGGTTTACTAAAGAAGCATATTTGTGTCTTACATTTATTTTGCTGTAGGTTTTGAAAAAATATATAATACTAGAGGCCCGGTGCATGAAATTCTTGCATGGGGGAGGGGTGTCCCTCAGTCCAGCCTGTATGTACCCTCTCCAGTCTGGGACCCCTCAAGGGATATCCAACTGCCTGTTTAGGCCTGATCCTACTGGATCAGGGTGGGGGATGACTGGTTTGCCCTGAAGGGTGCTCTGGATCCTACTGGGATCAGGCATAAACAGGTAGTTGGACATCCTTCTCACAATCCAGGACTGCTGGCTCCCAACTGCTAACCTGCCTGCCTTCCTGATTGCCCCTAACTGCTTCTACCTGACAGCCTGGTCACCTCTTAACTACTCCTCTGCCAGCCTGATTGATGCCTAACTGCTCCCTTGCCAGCCTGATTACCCCTAACCATCCTTCCCTGCTGGCCATCTTGTGGCAGCCATTTCATGTCCACATGGGGCCAGCCATCTTTGACCACATGGGGGCAGCCTTCTTGTGTGTTGGAGCAATGGTCAATTTGCATAATACTATTTTATTAGATCGGATAGTAGTGTTGTACCACAACTAACAACTATCATTTATTTTTGTTGTATGGTTGAGGACCAGCTGGTTTTCCCTGAAGGGTGTCCCGGATCAGGGTGGGGATTCACTTGGGTTGTGGGGCTGGCTGGTTGAAGGGCTTGTGGTAGTTTTCAGGCTGTCTACACCCCTTAGTGACCCAAGTGGAGGCCTTGATATCTGGGATTTATTTATCTTCTATAACTGAAACTTTGTAGCCTTGAATGGAGGACAGGACTGGCCAGGGTGGGCAGGAAGCTTGGCTTCCTCCATCGCTGGGAGAAACCCAAGCTTCCTGTTTGGTCCAGCTCCATAGTCACCACCATATTTGTTGGATTAATTGGCATACTCGTTCCTAATTGGCTGGTGGATGTAGCTTGTGGATATAGGGGAGATATGGTCAATTTGCGTGTTTCTCTTTTATTAGATAGGATGGTGGACATTATAAAGTATTCAAGAAATGCATATTCTATTCCTTTCTAAAAAATAATGGCAGGTATTTTTATTTTATGAAGATAATTATTTAAAATATAAGAAACTAACACTTCTCAGAGCATTTAACTAACTTGTACAAGTCTGGGATAATACACATTCATTCTATTATTTAGACAGGGCCACCACTCAGGAGGGCAAGAACTGCAGGCAAATGATTTTTGCATAATGCCTGAATATGGAAATGTTGGAGCCACTCCAAGTGAACATGCTCACATAATTCCAGCAACTCAAACCCTCAGAATCCCCCTCAATCAATAATTCCTTGTTAGAAACTGGCCCCTTCTAGAATTATACCAATAGTCTGTGAGTTATTCTACCTTTACCAATGGAAAACCAAGGCTATATCACAAAGCAGAATCAGTACAAGTTCTAGCCCTGTATAGATATATTAATCTAGGGTCTTCCAATTCCTAGACTATCTATAACAATGTTAAGACTGGAATTTTAGACTGTAATCCTAGTGAAGTTATTTTCCAACCCTGAGATTTTTCTTCTTATATTCCTTGATTGTAGTCAATATTTTGTCTATTAAGAAATCAACTATACTTTTATCAAATTTCTCATTTGGGCACAGGGGGAGGCTAAAAAAGGATAATCACATTGTAAGATATAATTGTAGTAAGAAGATTGGAGCCTAAAGGGAAAAATTCTTCCCTAATAAGTGCATACAATTCTTTGACTTTTATCATGTCCTGAGTCTTCCTTAAGACCCCCAAATCCTCCATTGTTCTACTGGAGTAAGGATGCGAGCAAACATATACAATGGGAAAGTGTCAGAACTGGATTCCAACTGTAGCTCTATAACTTGCTATGAGAAGTTACTGTATCTTTTGGTGTTTTATTTTCTTCATTGACCTAGTAGAACAGTGAATTTTGAAGATCATTTTAAAAGGCAAGTTAGCTAGCATAGAATAAACACTCAATAAATGATAATTGTTAGTAGTGGTACAAGCAACAGAGTCATTTTCATCAAATCAATGTGAAGATGAAACATAATAATAATCAGGAGGGCTCCAAAAATGTTAAACATACATAACAACTCTGCTGTCACTATATTTTCTAACGTCTCCTCTACAGAGCTGGAAAAGTCCTTCCTTTCATCAGCATGATGCCCACCAACTTATGGTTGGTACAACACTCTATAGAACTGAGGCAGATCTTTAGGATATTTATGGCAGCCTTTTTTCAAAGTGTGCTCTTGAAGACATTAGTCCAGTTACATGTTTCATGAATACTAGTGGCCCAGTGCGTGAAATTAATGTATGGGGGAAAGGGTACCCTCCGCCCAGCCTGCACCCATCTGCAATTGAGTCCCCTTTGGGGGATGTCTGACTACCTTTGGGATCGGGCCTAATCTGGTGGTTGGACATTTCTCTTACAATCTGGGATACTGCCTGACTGCCTGAACACCTCTAATTGCCTCTGCCTCAGCCCCCACCACCATGGCTTTGTCAGGAAGGAACTCGGATTTACAGAAGATGGCTGCTTGACCTAGTCTAATTAGCATATTACCCTTTTAGTAGTATAGATAAATTATATAGGATAGGATTGCTTAAATGGGGTGGGAGGAGGTCTTTTTTTTTTTTTTCTAATCAGGAGGAGATGATCTTGGCAGACAAAAATACACAATCCCTAGATCTGGACTGATAGCTAGCCATATGACTATACTGCCAAACCAGTCATTTAAAAGTTGAACCAATTTCTTACACCAAACAACTGTTGCCCTTATCACCCCTCCTCAGCCCCCACCTTAGGTACTGCCTTCACTGTTCACCCAGATTAGGTTCTGACTCGTCCATTTCTATGCCAGTCAGCTTCAGAAGTTCTCCCTCATAGGCGGCCACTGGCTCCACGCAGTTCACCCAGATTTTGTTCTGATTGGTCGCTTTCTATGCCAGTCAGTGTCTCCAGGCCTATCAATAGGCCCGATCAGAGAGGCAGGGCTGATCATCATCTCCATTGGAGGCCAGAGAGAAAAAGAGGCACGGCTGCTGGCCAGGCCTGGAGCAAAAGAGAGAGGCAAGTGCTGATCAACGACTGCCGTGGAGGCTATGGATCAGACCCTGCTTCTCTTTCCCCAGGCCTCTCTCCAGAACTAATCCACAGCCCTCTTGACAGTCAGTGCTGGGTCACCACAGCAACCGAGCACTGACTTCTATTTTGTTGAGCCTCTAATTATTGTGGATGTTACAGACCCTGGGTTTTTATATATTAGGACTAAGTTATTTAACTTAGTGTAGGTGGTTATTTAACAAAGTGTAGGCGGTCAAGTAAGTGTGGATTGTTAATATGCATATTAGTACTTTAAAAGCTTAAAAATAATATATTTTTTTTGCCAAAAAGAAAATTTTCCTGACTTGTATTAGGTGTTCCTTCTATAAATGACAAGACAAAGGGACAAAGGGGATTTTGGGAGATGTTGGATGTGTCTATTACCTTGATTGTGGTGATGGTATCATAGATGTATACATATATTCAAATTTATCAAATTGTAGATATTAGGTCTCTTCAGTTCGTTCTATATATATCCATAAAGCTGTTTTATTTTAAATGCATATATAGATGAGTTTATCCAAGATTCCAGTTCTATTAAGCCATAGAGCCACTTATTAATGGAATGGCAATTATGTATAAAAGGAAAATAGTTTACTTCAATGGCTGGACTTGGACTTGACCCCAACAATATCACACGGATTTTATCTCTCATAATGCATATTGTATATATCTTGTTAAAAGGTGTACTTTTTTTTTTACTTATGTTGATGTATATTATATTAGTTTCAGTTACAAACCTAGTAATTAGACATTTATATAACTTACAAAGTGATCACCCCAGTAAATCAAGTACCTCTCTAATATTATTACAATATTATTTCCTTTGCTGCACTTTAAATCCCTGAGACTATTATCTAACTACCAATTTGTACTTCTTAATCTCTTCACTTTTTTTCATACAACCCTTAATAACCCTCTTATAGGGCAAGTATAAAAAATATTTTCTTTATCTGAGTTTGTTTCTGTCTACCTGTTCATTTATTTTGTTTTTGAACAAAAACATATTGTAACACCTTAAATATATTGTAGAATATTAAATCTCTATCAATTGATAAATTGATTTTAAAAAAAGAGGTAGTGCATATATACAATGATGCAATTGTTGGTATTCTTGAAGTTGCCCAGAGGCTCCTTAAACTATGCTTATTTATTTTGGATTCTTTTTTTTTTCTTTTTGTTCTGATTGGGTGTGTGTGTGTGTTTTCTTCCTTCCTTATCTTCCAAATCTGTAATTTGGTCCTCTGTTATATCTGCTATTCCTTTGATTCCATGGAATATATTCTTTATTTAAGTTATAGTAGTCTTCATTTCTGGCTGGTTCTTTTTTATGTTTTCTATCTCCATTTTTATGTTTCCTTATTCTTCATTTAAGTTTTCACTAAGTTCATCTACTCTTTCCCTAAGTTTTTTAAGCATCCTTACAACCACTGTTTTGAACTCTATATCTGCTAGATTGCTTGTCTACATTTTGTGTAGTTCTCTTTATGGAGTTTTGTTGTATTATTTTATTTGGGAAATGTTTCTTGGTCTCCTCATTTTGGCTCCCTCCAAATACTTCTTCCTATATATATATAGAACTGTTACATCTTCCGATCTTGGTAAAGTGGCTTAGTATAGCATGGATTCTGTAGGGCTCAGTGGCACACCTCCCCCCAGTCACCTGAACTGGGCACTTCAGGTGCACCCCTAATATACTAGTAGCCTTTGTGCACCTTCCTATTCTTGAACTTTGACTGTAGTTAGTGTGTCAGTGGGAGGGATTTACCCTTAGGCCAATCAGCTGTGAGGACTGGTCAACACAGAATAAGCTGTGCAGGGGTTTGCTTCATAGAGTAGGAATGGTTTTAACAGGGTTGTTATCCCATGAGTTCACCCTTTCAGTGTGTCACTTGTGGAGGTGGTTGGGTGGTGATTCTATGTGATCTGAAGCTGTCTACAAGGTTGACTGGCTCTGGGGCCTCCAGAAGGTGCTGGCCAAGTTCAAGCACTGCCTGTCCCAGGATACCCAGTATGAGCTACAAAGCAATTTGCAGATGCCTACTATTTGTTCTGGGCTTAGAGGTGCCTAGAAGAGGTCAAGCTGTAAACCAAAGCTGGCTGCCCCTAGTACCTAGCCTGGGGCCAGTTAGCAAGAGGTACCATGCATGCTGGGCCCTGATGCTTCTTGTTTGAGAGTTTACAGCATGAGCTAAAACAGTCCACTTGTATGGAAAAGCCACTGAAAATGGCTTGGATGGATCTGCAGGTTGTGTGGGACAGGGTCTCATGGAATCACCAGGGTAGGGTGATGGAAACTCAGATGTGGTGACC
This sequence comes from Antrozous pallidus, assembly GCA_027563665.1. Taxonomy (NCBI): domain Eukaryota; kingdom Metazoa; phylum Chordata; class Mammalia; order Chiroptera; family Vespertilionidae; genus Antrozous; species Antrozous pallidus. Next base: position 50,546,223 of record CM050520.1, on the reverse strand, counting down.
ACCTGACACTTCTGTTGGGGGCAGACTCATCAACGGAACAGTTCTATCTGCCAACACTTCTCAGCCCTCACCCTGAAACCACACAATTTACTTTCACCCTGTACATTCCTGGCACCTTTCAAGCTGCTGCTCCAACAGTGGCAGTCAGAGCCAGTGAGTTTGAGGAAGTCTGTATGCAGGCTTTCAAGAGGAATGCCTAGGACCCTGCCTTCTTTCTCAGCCACTATCCCCACTGATTTTTATAGCCAGGAGTTATGGCACTTCTCTTCTTGGAGTTGGAACCCTGGAATGGGGTGCTGGGTATTGGGCTCTACCCTTTGCTCAGCAGGGGCAACCTGTGCAGTGGAAACATCCCTGTTGATTTTTTATCTGCCACATGTGGGTGTGGAACTAGCCCATTTGGAGTTTCTGGCTTACTTACCAGCCTATGTCTTCTGTATTTCCTTAGTTATAGGACTTAGCTAGATTTCAGGTGGTTTTCAATGAGGATTGTTCTGTAGTTTAGTTGTAATTTTGATGTGATTGTGGGAAGAGGCAAGTACAGCAATTACCTACTCCACCATCTTCAGTAAGTCTCTGAAAGGCTTTTGATAGGGTTTGTTGTAAGAGAATCAAAAGAGGACTTTGTAGGGATAACAAGAGAATCTAATTCCAGAGTAAAAGGCTTATGAACTAACTAGTGATAAAGGATATACCAATTATAGCAATAGCAATGTGTCCACAAATTAAGCTGCAGAGTTCAGAAAGGAGCTTCTAATTGATGACACTGGCTATGGACAAGAATTGCAGCCGAACCCTTGACAGCCATACTTAGGCTCCTGCCCTCCCAGAGATGGCTTGCAGTGAAATGCTGGGGAAGCACATGTATACACATTCAATGACAGGATAGAACCACATGGGGACAAAACTGAGCAAGCAAGAGGCATGAAAAAAACATGAGTATGAACTGGCAGGCATGGCTCAGCCCTTGTTTTCTTGGCAGTAGTCCTGGATCTTATGGGAGCTAAAATTGATCTAACATACCCTTGAATTTCTCTCAATATCTATATGACTTTAATGATTAGTGGGGCCACAGTTACCTACAGAAGATCCAATAAATTAATGGGCCTAAATTCCCAAGCATTTTTTCCCCTACAGTATGCCTCTCAATAAGTTACAAGTGAATAGGGCAAGAAATTCTACATTCTAAGAATGCAAATTAGCCTAAGCTTATAAATATGAACGGTATATTTAGTAATAGAAGAGGAGCATGCTTTAATTTTTTTTTCATTTTTAGGACAGTTTTAATTTTGCAGAATCGTTGTGAAGATGGCACAGAGAATTCTTGTATACCCCACAAGAAATATTCAGTTTTCTCCATGATTAACATCTTACATCACTGTGGTCACAATTTGTGAACCAATCTTGTTGCATTGTTTCTAACTGATATCTTTTTTTTATTGCGATTCCCTCAGTTCTTCCCTAATGTTCTTTTGATATCACAGAATCCCATGCAGGACACCACCTTATGTTTAGAAGGCATGTTTCCTTAGGCTTCTCTTGTATGTCACAGTTTCTTAGACACCTTGTTGTTGATAACCTTGACAGTTTTGAAGATTATTGGTCAGGGACTTTGTAGAAAATCCCTCAGGTGGGATTTGTTCAATGTGTTATTTTTTTTTTTCATTATTAGACTAGGTTCATGTGTTTTGGAGGAGGAAGACCACAGAGGCAAAGTACCATTGGTGTCCTCTCTTATCAAGGGCATATACTATCAACATGACTTATCTTTGTTGATGTGAGTCCTAATCACCTGCCTTGAGATAGTATTTTCCAGATTTTACCTCTGTAAAGTTACTATTTTTCTCAGTTTTCCATACATTTTATACTTAAAACAAAGTCACTTTATACTTAAGGAGTGAGGGATTGTGTTCTACTTCTTTAAGAGGTAAAATACATAAATTATTTGAGATTCTTCCACATGGAAGATTTGTCTATGATTTCCTTTTTTTCCCAATCATTTTTATTTATATCATTTTGGGCCAGTGAATATCTATTCTACTCTTTGGGTTGTAACCCTTATTTACCTTATTTATTTTGTTGTTAAAATTGTTTCAGCTTTGGCCATTGATAGTTCTGTCGGATGGCTTCTGTTTCCCTTTTGCATATTCAGCATTGGGATGTATATTGGTTTATGTATGTTGGGTTTATATTGTTTTATGTGTGTACATGTGTGAATACCTATTTGTACTTGTGGCTTATTTGTTTTGAGGCATTTTTCACTTTCTGCTCCAGATCCTAGAATTATCCACATATCCAAGGATCCCTGGTTGCTTTTATTGACGAATAATATCAGAAACTGAGATGCAGATGCTAGTTTTGTTCATTGCTAGTAGGATACTGTTGCTCCTGGGCCCTGTCAGTTGACACAGCAAAGAAATACATGTGTGTATATATCATATTACCTAGCACATATTAAAATAAGAGGATAAAGTATTGCTTTTATTATAATTTTAAAATGTTTCTTCAATAATATAGACTTTTAATTAAGTGGACAGGATTTGTGAGTAACTCACATCTTAATTGAGGAAAATAAAATAACTTGAAAATTCTGGTTTGTAAGCCAGAAAACCATTGAATATTTGTACAGCAGACTGGACATTCATTGTACACACACATACACACGTATAAATATAAATACCTCTATACACAAAGTTGTTCCATTGGATGCAAATATCCTGAAAAATAATAAAAAGTTAAAATTATAATTACCTTGGAATAATTGCAGATGACCCTGAAATTTTTAGCATAAATAAATGATAAAATAAAATTTAATTTTGTAATGACAATTATAACTCAAGATGTATAAAATTCTAATTTATAATGTACATTTTATTTGAAACTTAAGTAGTGTATGTGTAGTGTCTTATATTAATTTTATACCTATACCAATCTTCTGTACTAGGAAAAACATTTTTTAAACTATTATAGCACTCTTTTTTCTTTCTGAGTATATGTCATTTTCCCTAATAAAAGAGATAGATCCAGTCTTTTTGGTAGAATTTAAGATTCATAATGGAAGATTGTTGGGGGGAAAACTGAGAAAATGAACAAAATGTCAGCCTCAAATGTGTTAAAAGGATTTTGCTAAGCTTTGTGAGAAAACAGATTTTCCAAATTGTTTCATTTCTTTTGCATAACAAAAGTTGCCTGAGGAGGTCCCAACCAAAGTTCACCACAGTGAACATTCTCTCCACCTCTGACCAGAGGAGGGTATCTAATAAAGGAGGTAAAATAAAAGACTGCCTCTTTCTGACTGAGTGTGGCAGCAAGAAAAGGAGAAAGTTTATCTCCCACTTCCCCTCTCTGGGCTTTGGCTGAGAAAGTAGTTCCTATACCAGCTTCATCAAGCATGGAGATCTTGCTCCCACCTTTCATTTGGGAATTTGGGGGGAAGCCATTTGACAAGTTGTTCCTTGCCTAAGCGTATGGTCAGGCAGAGAGGGAGCCCCACTTTGCTTTCTCCTACCTCCCTAATCTATCACCAGTGAATTCCATGTAACCCCCTTATATCTTCCTCTTTGATTTTTATGTATAAAATAAGTAGTAAAACTGCCATTTTTCTGGAGCATTTTCTCAATCCTTTCAGATTTTGCTTTCCTGTAATTGTCATCAGTCTGGCTCAAATAAACTCATAAAATTCTTACAAGTTTAGGCATTTCTTGTGTTGACACTTGTTTTAGGGCACAGCATGTGTTTCATCTTTAGAGTTGTCATATGTATTGCATATGTGTATGTTATAAACTTTGTAATTCAAAGTTACCATTTTTTTCTCCCGTTCAACGATCATGTTTAAAAACCATGTAGTTTAGAGGAAATATAGTTACTTGTGAATACCTATATATTTATCATTTTCAGTGCTCTTTATTACTGTCTGAGTTTTTTCTATGTCTTAATTTCACTTCAATCTTAAAAACTCCCTTCAGCATTTCCTATATAGACCTAGTGGCTACAAATCCTATCAGGTTTTTAAAATAGAGAGATAGAAACATCAGTGAGGAGAGAGAATCATTGATTGGCTGTCTCCTGCATGCCTCCTATTGGGGATCAAACCCACAACCCGGGCATGTGCCCTGACCAGGAATCAAACCATAAACTCCTGGCTCATAGGCAATGCTAAACCACTGAGAAATACCAGCCAGCAAATCCTATCAGTTTTCGTTGATATGTTTATTTTATTTTTTTAGTTCATTTTTGAAGAGGATATATTTGTTGTTTTTTGCATATAGTTTCTTGGCCTTTTCCCCCAAGTACATGTCTCCAACGTTGTGATTTATACATTGTAGAAACTCGATTCTGGTGATGTTCCTTTGAAGTGCATTTATTTCTTTAACAAACAATTAACCTGTCTGAACTCAAACTCCAGATTTTCACTTTTCTCTGATATACATACAATCTCTGTTTGCTTCTTTTACCTTATTTGGGAGTTGGTATCACCATATGCCTTCAGAATACTCAGGGCCTTCAGAAGTTTGGGCAGAGTTTACATGTAGAACATAGTATTTCCCTTCTTATCCTTTTTGCTTCCTTGGTTTTCTTCCTTCATTTTTTCATTTTTATCCTCACAATAATCTCTCTCCATTGGTTTTCCATTAAGTCTACATGTTTTCCAACTAAATGTAACCTACCTGGAGTGGTGTCAATAGGGGCATGCTCTTAGATAAAAAAATAAATAAATAAAACATCTTAGTAATAAATACCAACCCTTGTTTCAGAGTCATTTGATTGCTTTTATGTGCTTTCAGGATTCCCCTCTGCCCCAGAGTTTATAGTTTTTTTTTTTATCTAATAATATTTACCAGATAGGAGCTACTCCTTGATTATCACCATTTGGAATTGCATGCCAGATTTTTACTGTGTATGATCATTTTAAGATACATTTAAGTATGGTTTCCATCTATGGCACATCTTAAAGGGGCATGAAAATTTTAAAACACAAATGGAAGGATAAGAGGGGCTTGAGTGGGGAGTCAGAGGATATCTTCAATTCTAGAGAGGGGAGAGATATGTGTGCATGGGCATTGCCAGGAGTTATTACAATGGGTTGAGTAGAGCTCTGGCCCAAGGATCTGCAGGCATTAAGGAGACATGCTTATGGCTAGAATCTGAAGCAGTACAGGATCCAGTAGTACAGAGTAGGCTGAGGACAATGCATAATGAGCAATTTGGAAGATGAAGATTCTTTACATGGCAGGGCCTTCGATTGTGCAGAGAATCTAAACTCATCCTGAGATGTATTTCTGTTCACAAGCTTAGTGAGGTTACATCTAAGGAGTAACATGATTCCATGAGCATTTTAGTAAGTTCACTTTGACAGCTATGCAGAATTGTTGCCAGTGAACATGGGTTCCTTATGGTGTTGTGTCTCAAGAATAACATTTCTGGGGACTCACAAGGGAGGATGAGGTCTGGTGATATAAGATTTATATGCAGCACCAGATGCAAAATCAAAGGAGGGCTGCCCCTGGGTTTCCAGTGTCCAATTCTGTGCGTACCTCCATGGAAAAAGTCTTATTTTGCCTTCATCAAGACCAGAAATAGGACCAGTGTCCAGACATTTAGTGTCATTGGTTCAGTTTATGTCTCTGTCCCAATATGGCTATCTTAGTCTGTTCCTGGCTGGTGCTAAGCTCAGTCCCACCCAGGCTGCCATGGGCCACAGGGAGGCTGTTAGGCCACATGGCTATTATGGAGAGAACATGCGAATGAAAGGGGTGAACACATGTTACAGAGCACTTTGTTTGCTGGTATCATGTTATCTTGAGCTGCAGAAAGACCAAGAGCTTTTTCAAAATGACCAATCAACTTCCCAAGCTTTTGTAGACTTCTGCTGGGTTCATCTCCTAACCAATCTATTTCCTAGATTTTTCCGGATTTCATGTCCCTTATCCAATCCAATCCTTTTTCAAGGCTAGACTGACAAGACTTTATGGTCACCATATTGGCTTTTACTGCCTATGTGCTTACCTCTCCCTTTTCCACTCTCCTATATCCGCCACTCTACTATATGAAATACTAATTACAGTCTCCCCTCCAGGTACCGGATGGTGGGCTGCTCCCTACATGGGGAAAGGGAAGGGTGTGAATCCCCTTGGCAGAGCAATGCTGCTATCCCTTGGCATATGTGAATCCCCTAGTTGATTATGCTTAATAAGCTTAATAATGTTTATCCCCTATGCTTTCTTCCTTTAGTAATAGTTAGCCACCTACAAAAAGATATTGAGAGGAAGACCAAAGGCAAAGAGACAAGTTAGGAGGTTTCTGCTATGCCTCCCAAAAGAGCTAACTGATGAGTTCTAAGCATAGATATTTGTATTGTGCTACAGGAGCTCAAAGTATAGGAACATTATTCTAATGATAAAGCATCAGAAAATAATCCATGATAAAGACAACATTTAAACTAGAATAGAATTATGTGATGTTACAAAATGAATTGTTTCCCCCAAATTTATATGTTGAATCTATTACCCGCCCCCCACTGTCACTATCTTTGGAGATAGGACTTTTAAGGAGGTAAATCAGATTATATTAGGTCATACAGTGGGGACCCTAATCCAACAGAACTGGTATGCTTTCAAAAATGGGAAGGAACACCAGGGATGTGCACTCACAGAGAAAAAGGCCACACGAGGACACAGTAAAAAGGCAGCATCTAAAAACAAGGGAGAGGCTCAGAAGAAATCACCCTTCCCAGACCTTGATCTTGAACTTTCAACATCCAGAACTGTGACAAAAAAAGTTCTACAAGTTATGCCATCCAATCTGTGGTATTTTATTATGGCAGGCCTAGTCGACTATTCATGTGGGTAGTTTATACTTTTTAGCCATACATCCATGGATGAATTTTTCCGTGCATTCTTGATTGAGGATTAGTTATTTTCCAGCAACTGTGTTACATCCTCTGTAAATGCAGAGGACATAGTAGCTAACATAGAAATATCCTTGTCCTACTTTCTCCCTCATCCTCTTTCTATGTCTCCTCTCTTCTTCTCATCTCTCTTCTTCCTCCTCATAATATCAGTAATAATAGTACTGTCCCTGCAGTGATGATAATCATTAGCACTGGTCAAGAGTGCCATCCAAGTGAAGGGAACACAATTTAATCACCCCCAACCTGCAGTTCCCAGTAGATGCCTCAACTTGCCCATCTCTTATAGCTGTTTAGAAAAATGATCAAAGTTACCTGTTAAGGTAAACTCACAGGAAGGGAGCACAATGCCAAAGTGATATCATTGTGCTTCCCTTTTCAGAGGAGGTTTGTAAGCAGTTGTAATCACAAACTGTTTCTGTCCTCATAACTGCAGGTAGTCTTAACCCAAAGGTTGCAGAAAAGATAACAAACCAAATTATAACATTTTTTTTGTTCCAAGCCCTAACCAGCTAGGGTATTTTCAGGGAGTACGTATCACTATTAGTGCTGTTTATATAGAGTAAAATATTTTGGTGTCCACTTTTTTTTTTTGTTCCTTCAGTGTATGTAGCTAGGGGATCTGACCACCCAGCAAGGAATTCTTTTATAAACAACCTCTTTCATGGAGGCAGCCTATTGCAATGTTTAGAGCCTGGAATAATTAGGTAGATCTGTATTCTAATGCCTACTGGTTATACCTATGCAGTAGCAAGTACTTCCTTTTGAACATTGGTTTTCTCATCTATAGGATAAGAATTAATGACATACAGGTTGTAAGGCAGAATGCTCAGCACAAAGCAAAACCACTAGGTTGCTAGCATGCCCTGTGGTTGAGTCTGCTTGAATTACAGAAATAGCTGAAGGGAATATTCTCACCAGCCTGATCAGACAAAGACCCAGGGGGCTGAGGTTGGCTCCATTCAGCAGAGGAGAGTTGTGTTCATTATAAAGGCACCAACCCTTGGGAGGCACCTAAAACCTCATTCTCTCCTGAAGATTTTGATATTCATGCTACTACATCAAAAGGTTGGGGCAACTATTATGTATTAAAATGTGTCATTTTAAATTGCCTTTTTTTTTTTTTGCCAGCACTAGCAATATAGATATTGAAATTTCTTCAGAAAGTGCTTATCTCATCAAGACTAAAATTATACTATATGAAATACTAATTACACTATTATGAAGAAGGTTGAACTTTCCTGTGACATACTGTCTATTAAGAGAATACTAATTTCCTCTCTTTCTTAAGGCAGATAGAGCCATGTGATCCCCCACCAGCACCAATTTCACAGGGTGTTGGGATAAGAGCTCTAACTCTTACATTTGGCCTAAGTAATCTGCAGATTTGCATCCGCTTCCAGAGGAGAGCTAGAAACTGAAACCAAATATATTGCAGACTGAGTTCTACTACAGCAGGGAATACGTGGGAAAAGGAGTTCCAATTGCTGCCCACATTGGCAGACAATTTGCAACATAAAATGTATTAAAACCAAATAAGGCAATATTTTCAAAACACATGTAGCCTTGCGTGGCCCATAGTAAATGTTCAATAAATACTAGCTGCTATTTAATGCCCATTTACCAATATAAATGACTTGCCTGAGGAGAGAGAGCTAACAAGCTAGGGAGAGAGAGCTTGTGCCAGGATTTTATGAGCATGATTTTTATTGAACCATCCATTCATTTAACAAATGTTTTAATGCCCAATACATACCAGACACTGTTCTAGTGCCGAGCACACAAAGACAAATCAGACTCAGTGCCTCTGCTCTGAAGGCCTCCTGTCCAAGGGAAAAGATGAAGCAGCACACTTCCCCTGCAAGGCCATCTGGTCAGAGCCATACAGAGTGAGACCACAGCATCCCTGCCTTCCTGTTCCCCAGGAAGGTGAGAATGCATGGAGGTAAGAGCACTTTCTACTCTAGGTGAGGTCATAGGGCTGATCGGGACCCATTTTCTTGTCTGAGCAACAAGGGAATTGAAGTGATTGATATGATTGGCCCTCCTTATATCAAAATATTCTATTTCAATCAAGAGTTACCTGTCCCATACATATTTTTTCTTTTTTAAAAATTTCTGTATTAAGTTATTATATGTGTATCCTTATTCTCCCATTACCCTTCTATCCCCCCACTCATGCCCTCACCCCCCTGTTTTCTGTATCCATTGGTTAGGTCTATATGCATGCATACAAGTTCTTTGGTTGATCTCTCTCACTTACCTTACTCCCACCCTCCCCTACCTTCCCTCTCAGGTTTGACAGTCTGATCAATGTTTCTCTGTCTCTGGATCTGTTTTTGTTCATCAGTTTATGTTGTACATTATATTTCATAAATGAGTGAGATCATGTTAATTTACCTTTCTCTGACTAGCTTATTTCACTTAATATAATGCTCTCCAGGTCCATCCATGCTGCTGCAAATGGTAAGAACTCCTTCTTTTTATCACAGTGTAGTATTCCATGTGTAGATGTACCACAGTTTTTTAATTCACTCATCTACCGATGGGCACTTAGGCTGTTTCCAAATCTTAGTTATGGTGAATTATGCTACTATGAACATAGGGTTGCATATATCCTTTCTAATTGGTATTTCTAATTTCTTGGGATATATTCCTAGAAGTGAGATCACTGGGTCAAATGGGAGTTCCATTTTTAGTTCTTTTAGAAAACTCCATACTGTTCTCCACAGTGGCTGCACCAGTATGCATTCCCACCAACAGTGCACAAGGGTTCCTTTTTTTCTGTATCCTCACCATCACTTGTTTGTTGATTTGTTGATGATAGCCATTTTGACAAGTGTGAGCTGGTACTGTGTTTTTGTTTTGATTTGCATCTCTTGGATGATTAGTGACTTTGAGCATGTTTTCATATGTATCTTGGCTTCCCTTCTGTCTTCTTTCAAAAAGTATCTATCTATTTTGGTCCATTGCCCATTTCTTGATTGGGTTGTTTATCTTCCTTTTGTTAAGTTGTATGAGTTTTCTGTAAATATTGAAGATTTAAATATTTATCATGATATCATTGGCAAATATGTTCTCCCATGCAGTGGACTTTCTTGTTGTTTTATTGAGGGTTTCTTTTGCTGTGGAAAGCTTTTTATTTTGGTGTAGTCCCATTTGTTTATTTTCTCTTTAGTTTCCATTGCCCTAACAGCAGTGTCAGTGAAGAAACTGCTTGGGCATATGTCTGTGATTTTGCTGCCTGTGGATTCCTCTAATATTTTTATGTTTTCCCATCTTACATTTAAGTCCTTTATCCATTTTTGACTTTGTTTTTTGTGTATGGTGTAAGTTGGTGGTCTAATTTTATTTTTTTGCATGTGTCTGACCAAATTTTCCAGCACCATTTATTGAAGAGACTATCTTGACTCCATTGTATGTTCTTGCCTCCTTCAAATATTAATTGAGCATCATGGTTTGGGTCAATTTCTGGGTTCTCTAATCTATTCCATTGACCTATATGTCTGTTCTTGTGCCAGTACCAAGCTGTTTTGAAAACAGTGGCTTTGTAATACAGCTTGATACATCACATAAATAAATTGAGAGGTAAAAATCACATAGTCATATCAATTGACCCAGGAAAGGCATTTGAAAAAATCCAATGCCCTTTCTTGATAAAAACTCTCAGCAAGGTGGGAATAGAGGATCATACTTCAACATAATAAAAAACATATATTACAAACCCACAGCCAACATCATACTCAATGGGCAAAAACTAAAACCATTTCCCCTAGAACAGGAACAAGTCAGGGATGCCCACTCTCACCAGTCCTGTTCAACATAGTACTAGAAGTAATAGCCATTGCAATTAGACAAAAAAAAAAAGAAAGAAAGAAATAAAAGGCATCAAACTTGGAAAAGAAGAAGTAAAACTATCCTTATTCACAGATGACATGATACCATACATAGAAAATCCTAAAGACTTCATCAAAAAATTATTAGATTTGCTGAAACCGGTTTGACTCAGTGGATAGAGTGGCCTGCAGACTGAGAGGTCCCAGGTTTGACTCCGGTCAAGGGCATGTATCTTGGTTGTAGGCACATCCCCAGTTGGGGGTGTGCAGGGGGCAGCTGATCGATGTTTCTCTCTCATCAATGTTTCTGGCTTTCTATCTCTCTCCCTTCCTCTAGGTAAAAAATAAATAAAATATATTTTTTAAAAAGATAGAAAATTATTAGACTTAATAAATGAATTCAGCACTGTAGCGGGATACAAAATTAACGCCAAAAAATCTATGGCATTTCTATATGCCAATAATGAACTTACAGAAAGAGAGATTAAAAAAAGCAATCCCATTTACCATCACATCAAAAAAATTCAGATTCCTAGGAATAAACTTAATGAAGGAGGTAAAAGACCTATATACAGAAAACTAAAGGACATTGAAAAAAGAGATAGAGGAAGACATAAACAGATAGAAGACCATACTGTGTTCATGGATTGGTAGAATCAACATAATCAAAATATCAATACTACCCAAAGCAATCTGTAGATTCAATGCACTCCCCATAAAAATACCAACAGCATATTTTACAGACTTAGAATAAACTTTTAAAAAGTTCATCTGGAATAATAATTAAAATAAAGACCCCGAATAGCCACAGCAATCCTGAGAAAGAAGAACAAAGTAGGTGGGATCTTAATACCAGATACCATACAATGCTTTTTAAGAGTGGTTCTAAAACATTGAGGTAAAGGCATCCAGAAAATTGAAGTGTAAGAGAGCAGTTTTACTTCTGTGTAAAACAGTGTTCCCAGCCTTTTCCACGTAATGATGTCCATAGACAATGGTGACACTTAAAGAAAGACTTGAGTAGAGGAAATGGACTTCACTTCCCTTGAGAACTGAAGAGGTCAATTTCTTAGCTCATGAGAGGCACACACTGTGGCCCCTGGGAGCCAGGTAGAGAGTGATGAATAAAGGGTGAAAGGATGAGAAAACCGAACTTGCTTTGAGCCTCTTATGAGCCAGACCTAGAAACCAATATGAACCCACCAGCTGTGAAATTAGGTAGGTTATTAACCTCTCTGGTGCTTAGTTTCTTCATCTCTAAAAAGAGGGTCATATTTTTCTCCCAAAACCGTTGTGAGGTGAGAATGAGTTGCATGAATAAACCTGCACTCCGTAAATGTAAGTTTTCTTTCTTCTCTTCTTTCCCAAATATAAGCTCCTTAGAAGCTTTTGCTTTTGACTTACTGCATTTTTATTATTCTGACCATTTAATTTTTGTCTGATTTACCAAAAATCAAAATTAATAATCCAAAAGGGAAAAGCTATTTTTGTATGTACCCAGGATGAACAGCAACACTTAGAAACTTTAGGGTTTTCATTTCACCACCCTTTATCGACTTACTTCCCACTGTATGACATTCCAGTTGTGGAAGATTTATTTAAACTCAAAATTGCTCAATGGCCTGTGCAGTCATTGCTTTTGTGCACATAAGCAATGGAATGTGAACCAGCTGAAGGAAATCCTAGTTTAATGACCAAATTTTATACCAGTGTATTTTTTGTTTCTCAAATATGGAACATTTTTCTGAATTCAATTTTTTAATGATAAAATTTCCATATAGACGTATGGATGTAGTTTTAAAATTTAAATAGAAATTGGAAGATTACGATGAAAAGGAAAAATTAAACCTTGCCTCACTCTCTCACACAGATTTGAACCATTAACCTGCCTGTTTATTACATTGGTATTGATCTCTAAATAGTCTAAATAAATTGCTTATATAACCATTTCTTGACTTAACATTTTACAAAATGATTTCAAAGAGAAGAAGGGAGTGGAAGAGAGGGATAGAAATAGTGATGAAAGAGAATCATTGATCAGCTAGCTGTGTGCTGCACATCCCTACTGGAGATTGAGCCGTATGGGCCCTGACTGGGGATTGAACCTTGACCTCCTGATTCATAGGTTTATGCTCAACCATTGAGCAACACTGCCCAGGCATTTTAAAGATATTTTTAGTTCTGTTATAGTACATGAAGTTTGATAATAATCAGTACAAGGAGTAAATATTGTTCATTGGCATTTCAAATTATATATTATGATTCATTTCTTATATGCTATTTTAATAAATTACCATCTTTATTTATGAATTTTTCTCTCTTTTCACCAATTATTCAGAAATACTTAACAGACTTTTCAATTACCAAATTTATTTTAGAAAATCAATTTATGCATGACTTTCTTCCTCTGCATAGAGGCCTCTGTTTTGGAGTCCTTTGTTTTGCTGTTCAAGACTAACTGATTATATCCAGTCAGCCTAAGACTTCTTGCACCCTGCTCCTGGGGGAGATACCCTTTTTCCTGAATCATAGGCATTATTTTTAATTTAATTATTTTTCTGAAATGCACCATTGAATTACTAGAGGGTGCTTATAGCTGTTAAACCACTTTCTAGTAAGGACCCCATTTTAATTCTATCCTTACATCTGATTGAAAATGTGACTGATAGACAATCAGGATAAAAATCATGTTTTTTAGCAATTTTAAAATACTGCCTGGGAATTTTAGAGTTCGTTATTGCTGCTGAAAAGTCCAACTCCATTCTCACTTCAGGTTGCCAGGAGTTGACTTGCGGTTTGTTCTCCATGGAAGCTCCTTAGGATCTTGTCTCTATTCCCAGTGACCTGATATAGGTATTTCTTCTCCTTGTGAGCATGGGCACTCTGGCCCACATGCTGGAGATTTTTATTATTCACTTATGTTTCTTTAAGTTTCTTTCTAATTAATTTTTCTCCATTGACAAAAAGAAGTGAAAAAAATGATTTTTTCTTCTTCACACTATAACAAGAATACTCTTACTTGAAGATTAGAAGGTCTCAGTGAGATTTGTTTCCCCCTTACACTTGTATAGGAAGGATTGGGCAGGTAAGGTGATTTATAGTTGGTATTGTGATTGTTTGTTGTTTTAATCAATGGATGTCAGTAACTGAACAGGAAATGTTTGTCTATTTCTACCTAATTCCTGGGGGTGGGGGGGCAGGGAACAAAACTAACTTAACTAAATATCTATTTGTTGGATGTTAGATATGCCCTTATTTCCTATCCTAACTTTCCAAATTTGCTTTTTAGTTCAACTTTAGAAGAATTTTTGAAACTTTTCTTTAAATTGTTATTTTTAAAAGAATAATGTTTGTTAAAATAATTTTAAATATATTTATTATTGATTTTAGAGAAAGGAAGGAAAGGAATAGTAACATTAATGTTGAGAGAGAATCATTGATTCACTGCCTCCTGCATGCCTCCTCTACTGGGGATCCAGCTCACAATCCAGGCATGTGCCCTGATCAGGTTTTGAACCATGATCTCCTGGTTTATAGGTTGATGTTCAACCACTGACCCATACTAGATGAATTATAGTAATTTTAATTTTCTAGAAATATTTCTTTTTCTCCAGTTATATACATACTGTATTTATTTTATGAATTCATTATCATCTTTTCTCTCTCGTGAAATTTTTCCCAGCTTCTGTTTCTTTGGAGTTTCATTCATATTCTATCTATCTATCTATCTATCTATCTATCTATCTATCTATCTATCTATCATCTCTATCTCTATCTTTCCTTATATTGAAGGCATCTCTTCAGTAGATGCTCACTTACATTTAAAGAAGAGACACTAAAAAGCAGATTGAAGAATCTCTGGGTGCGGGGAGGACAAGTGGGTAAGAACTGGCTTTGACTCTTGGCCTTTACTTCAGGGAAATGAGATGGCAAATAGCTCTCCTCCACATGTTTTTATTAGTATGTTTTATCCTTAGTTTCCTCTCTTATTTTTTCTAGAGAGAAATCCTCCAGCCTCTAGCTTTAGAGAAACACACCTTGTTCCTTGTATTGAGAAGCCATAAAAAGAAGGGATCTGGGAGCTCTAGAATTCAAAATACAAACTTTTGCTTTCACTGCTTATATTGATGGCCCCACATTCTACATCTATCCTCTCTTGTTCCTGTTACTCAGGAGTCCAGAGGCTCCAAGGTTCATTTCTCTACAGTATAAACCTCTGTTTTGGGGGGGATGGAGAGGTGGAGGGAGAAGGGAGGGAGAGGGAGAGGAAATAACCCTGCTCATTGGAGTACAGAAGGAGATATGATAAGTGCTTTGCTCACCATTTTAACATGCCCTTTATTCTCATTCCTGCCTAGGTTATGCAAATACAGGTCTGTCTTGGATTCCTTGGAGAAATCTTCCAGATTCTCCTTGGTATGTCTCTAGGTTTAGAGTTTCTTATGAACCTTGCTCACCTTTGCCATTTATCACTTCTCCATCTACTTCTACATTTCAAGAAGTTTGTAGAAATCCCATGTCTGTTATTGTCTTCTCTTCATTCTCTTTGTAATGTTGCTTTTTAAACTACTAAAATATTCCTTTAATTTTATTTTAATAGAGTTTTGGGAAAGAGATAAAATAAATGTCTGTAGTCATTCCATTCTGTTATAGCTGAATTCAAATATGACATTTATTATCTACTTACTCTTGCCTTTTCAGTCTTTAAGACACATTTAATAGCATTGAGTTACTACAATTATAATAAAATTATAAGAACAATATTAATAACTTTCATTCTTGAATTAATATAGTATTTTAGAATTTTAAAAGCCTTTTAGCATTTCATTATTCATATGAAGTAGATGTTTTTATATTCACATTACACAAGATATTAGAGTTTAAATAATATGTCTGTGACCAAATACTTAGTTATTAAAAGGCCTAAAACTGAAACCCCAAATTCCTGACCCTTACTCTGACACTCTTTTTAGGATATTATAAAAGCATTTTGCTTAAAACTTATGTGAAATACAAGTATGAATAAGACATAATTTTTGCCCTCAAGGAGTTCTCAATCTAAAGAGAAGAAACTCAAATGTTATTTGAACTTTATTATGAAAAGAATGAAATAAGTATTTCAACATTAGCAGGCTATGCTTCCAAGATAGATAAAATGCTCAGAGCATCAGAGAGAATGAAATATGGTTCTAATCAGAAAGATCCAAGAAAGTTGGCATTTGAGCTTCCACCATGAAGGAAGGGTGGTGCCTTTTTCTCCCTGAATGGTAGAAAATAACAAGCAAGTACATGGTGCGAGGGGGGAGGGGGGCATTTTCAGCACATTAATGCAGCAGACATACAGTTGTGGCAGGATGAGTTGGAAAGGTGCTTTAGAGTAGTATCATAAAAGTCTTGAATGTCTTGCTAAGGAATTCAGAATTAATTAATTTTAAAAGAAAAAGAGACTAAATAGAATGGCATGGTATATGATTGCTTTTCCTGTTTCAATACTAATTTTTTTTTTCAAATGATTTCACACTTTCTAGATACAAACTTAATTTTGAGAACTCACTAAGAAAGTATTGGAGGTCTCTGTCCCAAAAATTGCTTCCTTGTGAATAGACTGGAAAGTTAAGAGGGGAGAGGAATAGAGAGATAAAAACATCAATGACGAGAAAGAAACATCAATTGGTTGCCTCTTCTGTGCCCCTCACTGTGGACTGGGCCCACATCCCAGGCCTGTGCCCTGACAGGGAATAGAACCAGTGACTTCTGAGTCACATCACTGAGCCACACCAGCCAGGCAAGGAAAAGTATTTAATAATTTCGCTTGAGTGCACAAATTTTAAAGTTAAGAAAACTGAGCTTTAAGAAGCTTGTAAGCTGTATTTTTTTTATATTCATCACAATACACGATTCTTACTTCTGTAACAACAACAGAGTACATTTTTATAATGAGATACAACTATTAGGATTATGTTTCTGAAAAACATCATGGAAGGATGGTTCATATTACACAGAACTTGAGACATTATAAAAATAAAGACTCAGTGAGAAGGAAATTGGGAGGAAAGTCAATGAAAGACTTTATGTTAGCTAAAATAAAGGAGTAATGACAGAACACTCAATGCGACTAGCACTCGTGATATTTTATACATTCTAAATGAGAAATAATGGCTTCTGTGTATTTAATTTTCATTTGCCACCTCGTGAAAGTGTCAGGATTTTGCTCCCCTGTGATTTCTGGGATAAGCCCTGAGAAATTTTTTTGTGGACATGATGCCTAGCAAAAGACATTTGTTTCTGTGTTTTTGGTCCACACACATATGTCTTTTTGTTTTTATGGATAGACTATTTGAAAGTCTTCTCTTGCACTTATTTCAACATGACTAAGAACTGTGACTACTTAAGATGGCAGGTTCTGAGCATTTGGTCAGTAAACTGGGCATACTTCAGAAAACCAAGGTTGTGTTTTGATCTCAGCTACTGAGAAGTTTTGATCAAAGTATGTTCTTAGCCTTTCTTATCTGGGTCTTCCCAGCTGTTTCTTTGTGCAGGTGCTCCTGTTTCCTTTATCTCTCTCAATACTTTATCACAACACACACACACACACACACACACACACACACACACACACACACACTATTCCACTCTTACTCTATGTTGCTTCACTTTGATATTTCCAATCATGATTTCACTCTCTTCTAATGTCCCTAGAAAGAGTAAGTTCACTACGCTCCCAAGTCTTGAACAAAAACACATGTGGTTTCCGTAAATATTTGCAAAAGCAATCTTTGACAGAAAATTTTCATGGAGGAAAGGTGTCATTGGAAATAATATTCCAATCTCAACTTCCCACACTCTAGCAACTCAGTCACCCTGGAACATTAGGGCAGGAATTTCCATCCTGCCAGAAAATGTCCTTATGATCCTTCCCAGTCAACCCTCACATCTCCACTGGATTTTTCTGAATGGATCTGTAATTCTCAAGAGCCAAAATCACAATTTCCATTATTTTTTTAGCAGGTAGATGATGCCAGGAAATTTTGCATCAATATTTGAAAGTAATCTATAAACTGAGCCTCTACCTTTTTCTCTTATACAAATTTGCTCTCTATATATTAGGATCCTTCCCATAATTATTTTTCAACCTAGCTGGGTATAATGCACGGATGGTTGATTTCATAGGAAACACCGTCACTATATATGCTTATTGAATAAACATGCTGTCTATATCAAAAGCTACCTTATCCACTCTTACAATGGTAGCACTGTGTAAATAGATGATGCATTCAATGTTGTCTCTCTGCCAGTGCTGGCTTTGTTAGATTTTTAAAATTATTTTTAATTTGGGTGGGTGTTAACCCCTCAATTTCTTGGTCCTATTTCCTCAGTAATGTTTTCAGAAACTCTCCAGCAGAAATAATGAATGAAGTATTCTATACTTAAAGACTATCAGTTTGAGATGGTTTTCTTCCATGGGAAATAGTCCTTAAAGATGATAATCATTGACTATATTATTATTGAAAAATGTTTCCTTAAACACAGGTTGAGGCAAAAATAGGTTTACAGTTGTGAGTATGCAAAACAGTTTTTTTCTTGTATTATTATTCATTAATCATTGCATTAATTTCCATACAAATTGTAAACCTACTTTTGCACACCCTGTATGACCCATGAACATTAGTTTTCAGATGGATTACTATATTTTGAAAGATATTCAATCAGAAGAAAAAAATCTAGATTTTTAAAATTTTTTTCTTCCTTTCATCTTATTAAATGTTTTATAAATGTGTGATATTAGTGCTCAGATGAACAAGTGTGTATGGGTCAATAAAAATCTCTTACTTTAACCAGAGTTGAAGAAGCTTGTGCTATCAGCTGGAGGTTGAGAATTAGCACCTCCAATGTGAATGAACTACATTGGCCTATAAATAATTCCAGAAATTATAGCTGCATCATTTATTATTTTGCTCTAAGAATCTAATTCATTGCCTGGCACAAAGAAAGTGATCGATATATGTTGTTAAATAAACAAATAATCAAGGGCAAAACTGGTTCCCATCTAGCTTTGTGTCCCTATCATCCAGCATGATATATAGCAAATAAGACTGTTCAAGCACAACCAGCATGTCTCAGTGGTTGAACATCAACCTATGAACCAGGAGGTCACACTTCGATTTCTGGTTAGGGCATATGCCCCAGTTGAGGGTTTATCCCCAGTGTGGGGCATGCAGGAAACAACCAATCAATGATTCTCTCTCATCATTGATGTTTCTATATCTCTCTCTTCCTCTCCCTTCCTCTCTGAAATCAATAAAAATTATATTTTTAAAAAGCTATAAAGATCTTATCATTGATAGAATTGTCCACACTTAAATGGTAAAGGGCTAAGGAGGCATAACAAATGTATCTGAAGCCACAAACCAGAGATTTGGTTTAAAATAGTTTAAAATCTTGCCGAAACCAGTTTGGTTCAGTGAATAGAGCATCTGCCTGCAGACTGAAAGGTCCCAGTTGGTTCAATTCTGGTCAAGGGCATGTACCTTGGTTGCGGGCACATCCCCAGTAGGGAGTGTGCAGGGGGCAGCTGATCAATGTTTCTCTCTCATGGATGTTTCTGGCTTTCTATCCCTCTCCCTTCCTCACTGTAAAAAAATCAATAGATATATAAATAAGATAGTTTAAAATCTTTTCATTTGAGTCACTGATTATATGAGTGTTTTACAGACCAATAAAGAGAATCAGGATATAGTGTGACACGTGTTGGATTCTGCAGCCTTCTCAGTCATCTATTAACTATGAGCATGTCCCTCAGCCTCTCAGAGACTCATCATTTCATCTATAAAGTGAGATTATAATACTTCACCAAGCTCTGACGATCAAATGAGACCTTTCATGGGAAATTTTCTGCATAATATGTGGCACAGTTGTTGGGACTCTTTCTTTTCTTATTTTCTTCTTAATGAGATTATGAAAAGAAAAAAAAAAAGTAAGACCAAAATTCTCTCTCTCTACCTTGATATACTTTCTCAGTCTGAGGCTTCGAATTATATTTGCAAAAGACAAATGTGAGTTACAGCTCCTATTAGCCCCACAAGCTGTTGTTGCTATGCTAGAGCCAGCTGAATTCTGAATGTACTCACAGCCAAGTTTACATTGGGTTCAATCCCCAAACTATAGAGTTTAAGACTGTGGGAACCCTCAAGCATAGCATTCATCTAAAACCCAGGCCTGATGTTTTAGGCATGCCCACATGAGATTTGGAAGGATCATCACCAAAATGAAAGTTGAGACCATATGCAATCTAAACCCCTGACCAGGCAAAGGATCATTTTTGATAAAGAAATGGCTATTTTACAATCAGCAGGTGAACTTTGACCATATCCATTCTATAGATATTCTTTGGGTACTCAGAATTATAAGGTATACCTTTCAGCCACGGTCCTGAGTGCAGAGTAAAGATAAGTTGGAGACAGTGCTGCCATTTCAAAACACTAGTTTATGAATGAGTCACATTAGATCTTCTCCTGATAATGTTTAATAGGACATTCAAGTAAATAGATGAGGGCACTAGCATTCTGGCTGGGTGAATTGGTCTTTCTGGCCTTACTTAGCTCCAGCTTCTCTCTCATCACATCCCTCCAGAAAGTCCACTTCCCAGTGACCCTGGCCATGCCTGATGGCCTTGGATCTAAGCCCATCAAATATACCCTTGGTTCCAATACACTCTCTTCTCTTTGGCCTTCTTGCCTTTGCATGTACTAGTCCACAAGCTGGAATATTCTTACCATCTTCTTTTCTTAGAGAAATCTAATACTTCTCTTGAGTTTCTGGTCCTTCTTCTGAATTTCCATAAACTCTTGGTTTTATAATAGTTTTGACTTTGTGTATGGAAAGCTTTTGCATTACATACTGGACAGTGGAGTCACAGTAGATGGTCAATAAATAGTTGTAAAGTAAATAATAGAGGTTTTGTTAAGTTGTTTCCAACCTAGGGCATAAACGAGCATACTGTGCATGTTGTGGGAGGTGGAGAAGAGTAATAAGGATAGAGAAGAGGTGAGAAGGTAGTTGTACATACCTGCCTTTAACTTCATAGGTATGACACTGGTAAAATGGTCTCTCATCTTATGAGGTACTAACATATTATGCAAATAAGGATTTATACTGATGTTTTAAGTACCATTTACCCAGCTCTTGCTTATTAGCAGTCACTTTGCTAGGTATTTTAACTCATCATAAGCTCTTAGTTAAATGGAAAATAGTAATCTATATGCATTTACCTAGTGATTTATTATTTCCTGAATGTATGTATGGAGGTGGTATTGTGTAGTCGCTAACTGCACAGACTGAGTATTTGCTTGGATTTTAATTCTGTTGTACCATTTATTTACTTGTAACCTTAGACAAATCTGTTAACTTCCCTATTCCTCTGTTTCTTCAACCACAAAATGCAGATAGGACACACCCTATGGGACTGCTGTAATTACTAGTGGATACCTAATACACTCAACATGCATTCTTATTTAATTTTGATTGATAGGAAGCACTTAAAAAAGTTAACAATGATGATGATAAGGATCTGTTTTAAATTTTACATATAAGCCTATGAAATAGGAAAGAGAGGTTTTCATTTTCCCCATTTTACAGACAGAAAAATTGTAATTGTGTTTAAGGTTTTTTTTCAAAGGACCCAATTACTCCATTAAAGTTGAAATTTGATCCCAGTTTTTCAGATTCTGAATTCAACCTCTCTCTCTCTCTCTCTCTCTCTCTCTCTCTCTCTCTCTCTCTCTCTCTCTCTCTCTCTCTCTCTGTTATATATTCCGTACAACCTGAAATAGTGCCTCACAGTTCTTTCTTTGGTTTGCGGCTCTTTGTAGCACCAGCCTTGGTTCTACATTTATGAAAGGTACATTGGGGGAAGGAGGGTTTTGTTCAAATGAAACACAGTTATAAAAAAATTGAATCTAATCATTTATCCCTACTGAGCAAGTTTGAAGGGAAGTGATTTTCCTATTTCTCTGCAAGACATTCCCAGTTACTATGAACAGTTGGTAAAAAAGAGATGTTGGTTTCACTATTTTATTAAGCATCTTTTGAAAGGATATCAAAAGGTCTTTATTTATTAGGTGTTGTAAAAGTATGAAAACATTACCAACTACAAAGACAGATGGTTGAAATGAAACAGAAACTGATCTTTTTAGACAAGAATTCCTAGTCTGATAACCCTGTTTCTCCCTGACATGTGCCTTCTGAGAGTTTGACATTAATCAAACCACATTTTAAATAGACTGTTACATTAAGGAATGTGTATTTGTCCTCAGAGATAATACTGAGTCTCTTGTACTCTTTATCAAAGCACATTTTAATTGACTGGCAAATTAAGAAATACATTCCCTACATATAATATGAGGAAATATGTTCATACAAAAAAATAAAATAAGAGGTATACAGCTCTACTCTGTTTGAGACTACATGTAGTATAATATAACTGGGTTCAATTTTAGCAACTATATGGATTGTAGAGAAGGCACTACGATTTTATACACGCCCATATGTGTGTATATATGAATATTCATATTAACATATGACTATAAATACCTATTTCATATAATACAAATTATAACAATATTTCCCCTCTTGACCAGGAACAATGGATTATGTCTGTATCCTGAATTTTAACACAGTAGCTCATGTCTGTAAATAGTCCTCAACCTGGTAAACTCAATTGATACTTCAGAGAGAAAAGAGAGGTGATCCTTCAGTGCAAGACTTTTACTGAAAACACTGTGTTCAAAACATGGTATTATGCATTATATTTTATAAAAGGGAGAAATAAAAATGTACACTTCTAGCCCTTAAGGAACATACATTTGAATTAATTACATTGAATATTAAATAATAAAAATTTTAAATGGCCTCAATAACTTATATTTTTAAAGTGCTTTGCCATTTTCAAAGTGTACCCATGACCACTGTTCCAAGTGACCTTCACACCAACACTGTTAAGTAGGATTGGGCTCAACACACTTTGAAGGAGATATCATTATTAGCTCCATTTTGTCTATAATTTTTTTAGGAGTTTCACAGAGGTTAGGTGGCTTACCCAAAAATGACTTCCTAATAATTGTTTCAGTTTAGACTTATATCCATTGGATGATGAGATTGTTAAACCCTACTGCTCTGGTTGCCAGGAAGAGCATAGAAGTCAGGAAAATGCATTTAGCTTGTGAGTCTGAATGGCTTAACTAGATCCTGACACTTGTGAAAAGTAAAGGCTTTCCTATGTTGCCATAGTATAGTGTTCATTTCTCTACTATATAGCACTCAGTATAGAATGGCATGGAGTATATTTAGTTAACTATCTCTCTCCTTGAAACTTGAGTTTCTGAGAGCAAGGACTGAGCACTTTATGTGTTACCGTTATAGACTCCTATGTGATATTTTCTTTTCTGATTCTCTTCCTAGTCTATAGATGGTATTGAAGCAGAAGCAGTAATTTCTCATCTTCCAATGGGTAACCTGCAATCTGTGCCCTTCCAGATGTCAGGCTCTGCTCTGACCTGAGAGCATCAGCCCACACTCAGAATGCTGATGTTCAAGGCTGAGGACTCCTCTCCCTGAGTGTCCCTGCTTTTTAGCAGGAGTGAGGAAGCCCTTGTCTATCTCTGCACATGAGCCCTCTCAATAACTAGATGATCATATTCTTTTCATCGCTTCAAAAATGAACATCTCATCATTCATCACGCTGTCTTTATCCAGGTGTTGGAACTAAGATGGAAGTGGTTTGATAGCAGGCATCTGTTCACACACAGGTTACATAATGTGACTCTCATGGCCATCACACAAAAAGGTCAACTCAGAGGTTGTACCTTCCACTTTGTCCTTTAGCCATTCAAATTGCCTATCTCACCTCAGGCTATCTCCTTCTGATATGTTTACCTTTGTGTTTTTCATTTGATTCCCATTTTCTTCTGATCTCATACCTCTATCTAGTCACTAAAGTTTTGTTATTTTTCATAATATACTGATATCTGCAACTGTTCTCTAGTGCAATTTATTTTTATTTAGTTCCTCATTCACCTGCTTAACTCTATTTAAAGATGGAAGATAATTTGGCTTTTTTAATTAGCAAACTTTACTTTTAGAGCAATTTTAGGTTTGTGGAAAAAATGACAGCACAGAGAGTTCCTATGTACTCTCTGTCCCACACATGCACAATCTCCCCCACTATGGACATCCTGCACCACAATGGCGCCTTTGTTACAACTGATGAACTCTTACTAACACGTCATCATAATTCCAAGTCCATTCTTGATATTTTACCTTCTTTGGGTTTGGAAAAATTTATAAATTTATGTTTCCACAATGAGCACATATATACCATAGTTTCATCATCAAAAAATCCTCTGTGCTCTGTCTATTCAGCCCTTTCTCCTCCCTAATTCCTGGCAACCTAACTGATCTTTTCACTGTCTCCATATCTTTGTCTTTTTTGTCATATGGTTGAAATCATACATTATATTGTCTGCTTAGATTGTCTGTTTTCACTTAATTATATGCACTTAATATTCTTCTTTGTCTTTTACAACTTGATAGTTTATTCTTTTGCACAGTGTATAATATTCCTTTGTTTGGATGTATCATGTGGTATTCTTTTCACCTACTGGAGACCATCTTGATTACTTCCAAGTTTGGGCATTCATGAATAATTTTATTTAATTGTAATAGGGACCTGAAACTCTTCTGGGGACTTTTATATAGACAATCATAATTCTCAGAACTACTTATGATGACAACTATTTGGAAAAGCTAAGGGTCAGAGAAGTTAGGCGACATACCCCAAATTACCAAGTTGGTTGGAACTGCCTTTTAACATAAAGTCTACAACACAAACTACTTCCCAGGAATGCCATGCATACCTCTCCTCCGCCCTCCGTTGCCCACAGTACATGTTGCTGGTTGAGTATAGCATTTTTTCTTGTGAATACTACTTAAATATAAGTTTCCAATATTAATCAATTACAGATGGCATACAAGATGAAAACTAGCTAACATTCCTGCTGTAAAAAGATGTCATCTATCTCCTTAAGCATAAATGTTCAGCTTTCATCACATTTTGGCTGACATCAATGAGATATAAATTTTATTATGCTGAATACAATGCCCTAATTCACAAAGAAGTGATAGACCCTTATGATCCTTATAATAACCTTTTGATACATTAGTAACATTGTCTTAATTTAATTATTGAAATGTAGTCTTTACCAACCTTATTCACTTCTATCTCCATGCTTAGCAACAGACAGAATACTCTAACATACAGCCTTTATTCTGTATATGCAAAGCCTTCCCACATGTGCAAGGAGTTGAACTTCAGTTACCATTTATGCAGAACAATATCTATGTTACTGTGAGGACTGCAGACCAGCAGAGCCTCAGAAAAGACATCCAGTCCAGACTGTCTTGTGATGAACATCTCACACTATCCCACAGTGAACTTGAGCTTCTGAATACACCAAGGCCTTCTAACTTTGTGTTTATTTATTTATTTTTAATAACTATCTTCTACATTTATTTATTTATTTGTTTATTTATTTATTTTTATTGAATATATTGGGGGTAATACTTGTTAATAAATTTATGCAGGTTTCAGATGCACAATTCTACAATACATCATCTGTACACTGTATTGTGTGTTCAACATCCTAAGTCCAATCTCCTTCCGTCACACTTTACCGTTTTGTTTTTAATGTATGACTGCAGTCATGTCACATAGTTTTAGAATCTTGATTTATTAAGATACAAGATATTTCTGTTGGAGGTCTAGTGTGTTATATGCTATGTAACAAACTGCTACAAATTTAGCAGCTTAATACATCAAGCTTATGTTATCTCATAGTTTCTGTAGGTCATCACTTGCAGGTACAGTTTATCTGTGTCATCTGTTTAGAGTCCCACAAGGTCAAAACCCAGGTATTGACTGGGCCATATTGTCATCTGGAGACTGGAATGGGGAAGAATCTGTTTCAGCTTCACTCAGATTTTTGACAGAATTGAAAGTGAGTCTGCTAAGGGGGAGTCTCATAGGATGTAACTTAATTATGAGAGTGTCATTCTATAATCTTTGTCATAAGTCTATTGGTTAAAAGTTCAATCCCCTCAAAGTGAGAGGATTGCACAAAGACATGCAAGGGGGGATAATGAAAACCATCTTAGACTGTCCACCTCTAGAAACTAGAAGAGTTGATCAAAAGGCAATTGGTGAGAATTTAGAAGACCTGGGACTTCATCCTGACTCTCAGACTAAGTAACATTTGGGATTTGTGACAAATGAGTGTTATAGATACTCTGTTTTGTTGTTGTTGGTGGTGGTGGGTTTTTTTTGTTTTGTTTTTGTTTTTTATCTGTTACATGAGAGCTTCATTAGACAATCCCCTGGGGTTCTATAAATCTTCATGGAGGCACTATCCTCTCCAGTCTTCAGTTTCTTCATGTAGAAGATGACTACTGATGCTCAAAGGTTATTTCCAGACTTGACATCTGTGGCCTGAGTAATCTCGGTTTAAGTTCTGGCCCATTATTTCAGCTTAATTGTTGTGCCATGTAAATAGAAGAGGAACAGTGTCCATAGTACAGAGACTTGTGCTCCAACAGCAAGAAATAGCCTAGATCTCCTGCTCACATTCTTATATTTTAGACAACCCCTCCTAATCAACAACACATAATATTCTCATGTCCATGCAGAATAGCCATTCATTCAAGTCTTTGACAGAGTCATGAATATTTGGTTTTCCTTGGAACACCTAGGAGGTCTAGGGCCAGTTTCATCATGACCTTCAAACTTTAATATAAGGTTTCACCTATGGCCCTGCCAGTTAGCTCAGTTAGATGGAGCATTGTCTTGATAGCCAAGGTTGTAGGTTCAAACCCTGATCAGGGTATATAACAAATATCAACCAATGAATGTATTAAGGGGTAGAACAACAGATCAATGTTTATCTTTCCCTGTCTCCCTCTCCCTTCCCATCTCCCTCTCAAATCAATTTTAAAAATCATGAAAAAAAAACATATATCTGGAATCAGTAATGTGGAGCTAGATATTCAAGAACAGAAGTTATCTCACAACCAAAGGGGCGTGTGTGTGTGTGTGTGTGTATCATATATGGAACCGGCATATACAAAATAACCAAGACCTAAGGAATAAATGAGATGGATAAAGTTATGAAATAAATTGATGCCTTCCTTGAAAAATGGTAATCAACGTGGCTAACACACAGAGTACACTGGGAAGTGGGAGACAAGGCTTCAAGGGCCATTGTAAGCTTTGTAAGGAAAGGCTCTGCTAGATTTGTTCAGGTGATTTGGGTCTGGAAATTATCTTAAATAAAATGGAGAATTGCTGAGACATTTCACCAGATAGAGCATGTATTAAATGTATTTAACATCTTCTTTCCCAGAAATTCATCTTGTAAAAAGTACCTTAAGGAAATCATTTGGATAAGTGGACAAAAAGAAATGAATGTTTTACATTCATTTCCTGACTTTTTTATAAAACAGTAAAAAGTTGGAAAAAGCCACATATAAGGTTTCTTAAATAAAATATTATACATTTATTAATACACTACTGTATAGATCTTGTGTGAGCATGGGAAGAAAGGAATATTATATTATTAAATAAACAGCACAGGTTATACTGCAGTGTTGATTACAATCTCATCAATGGAGGCATGTGTAATTTTACACGTATTAAACATGTGGAATGATATATCCCAAGCCATTGGTTATACTTTTTTATACATCTATGTTTTGTTTAAAGTTTTTCCAAAAAAAATAGAGGAATTTATATTTTTGAAAAAGAATTCTACATCAAGAAGCTAATTGTAGGATTGGGATAGACATGTTTATTACTTGGAGCAAAACCAAAGTGCACTGTAACCAACATTCACAGATTCCAGTGTTTCAGACAATATATAAATTGATTTCCCTCTCAAGGAGCAACTCAAGTTGAGTAAGCAGGCTGTGAGTCCATAAGCCACTAGGGACTCAATCTTGCAGGTGCAATATCCTCAAAGTTGGTATCTGAGATTTTCTAGCCCTTGTCATTTCCAGAGAATGAGAAGGAAGAGGGAGAAGAGTGTCTAAGAGTCTTTCTTAAGGTGACTTGGAATGTGCACACATCACTTCATCTTTTGCTCATTAGTGAGAATTTAGTCATAGAATAAATTGAGAGTTGGGGGAAGGATTATCAATCAGCAGTTGGCCGTAAGAGCAAAGGATTCTAGATGGGAAGATTGCTTTGCAGGCTGATAAATTCATCAAGCTAAGAGATGAGTTCTGTTTTGTGTTACTGTTTGTTTTTAAATGAGTCTCAGGTGTAGAGAATTGGATTAATCATCACCCTTGGTTCACAGTATATACTCTCCTCATTGATTTATATTCTCTAATCTCATTTGTTTGTTTGTTTGTTTGTTTCCTATCAAATAAATCACCAGCCTGCATAAAAATAAATTCTCTAGGTTATACCATATAACAAAGTCCCCTCAAATTCAGTGGCTTAAAATAATAATGACATTAATTCATGATTCTGTGGGTCAGCAATTTGCCTGGACTCACCTGCATGTATCCTATAGTCTGGGCAGTTTTGGCTTGATGATCTAACCTCTATTGTTGTTTAGTAGTGATTGTCAGCTGTGGGTGATAGGGCTGGCCTGGCCATGTTTCTCTACCAGGCTAGTTGAAGTGCATTCACATGGCAGTGGTGGCAGTGTTCCCAGATAGGCAAAAGAGGCAAAGCTTGGTATGCATCAGACTTTCTTTTATCTCATTCACCAAAGTATGTCATTACTAATCCCACAGTCAATGTGGGAGAGGACTACCCAGAGTGTGGATACAGGGAGTCGTAGCCATATGAAAGCAATTAACTACAGCAATCTGCCAAGTGATCCTCACCTATCTCATTCCTTCTCCACCCCCTGCCAACCACCTGAAGTAACACCACCCTGAATCTTGTATTCAGCAGTCTCTTGGGTTCCTTTATATAAAGGGTGTTTTTGTTTGTTTTACTTAGTTTTATTTTATTTATTAAAAGGGGATATCATGAAGGATGTAATATTTTGTGATTACTTGCTATGTAATCACATATTGCTAGCATATGATATTATTTTGTATAATCATAGGTTATTTATTTTGATTCATGTATAATATCCCATTATATAAATATATGACATTTTATTTATCCTTTTATCTAAGAATGGTTTTTGGGTCATGTCCAAATTTTAGCTGCAACGGACAGTACTGCTGTGAATATTCCTTAACATGTCTTCTGTCATTCACATGAATGCATTCCTCTTGTATAGATGTGGAAGTGACAATGTGAATATTCAATGTGGTGAAGTAATGCCAAAGTATTTTCCAAAGTTGTTATGTCAATTTATATTCTCAGGAGAAAAATAGGAGACATCCTTTAAAAAAAATTTTTTTTATTGATTTGAAGGGAGAGAGAGAGAGAGAAACATTAATGATGAGAAAGAGTCATGGATTGGCTGCCTTCTGCACACATCATACCTGGGATTGAGCCCACAACCCAGGCCAAATTCCTGATCTGGTATTGAAACATGACTGCCTGTTTCATAGGCTGATACTTAACCACTAAGTCAAACTGGCCAGTCCCAAAACATCCTATTGACTCACTACTTCTTCATACCTTTGCAAAGCAGTGTATAATTATATCTTACTAGAGGCCCGGCACATGAAATTCTTGTGTGGGTACAGTCCCTAGGTCTGGCCTGTGATCAGAGCTATCTTCCCTGACTGTCTGCAGCCAGCCCCATCCCCCATCGCAACCCACCCCTGGTTTCATGTTTGCCGTTGGGTGATCAGTGCCTGAAGGCCTGGAGAAGGGATCAAGAGGTTGGCTGTTGTTGCACACTCACTGGCCCTGCCCCTACTGCAGGTTGCCCTCTGTGTGTGGGGCAACAGTAGGGTGGTGGCCTTGGCCTGGTGCCACCTGCATCCCTCACCACCCATCCCTGGTTCCTGTTCTCCTTCAGGCAATCAGGAGATGGGACCAGCCAGGAAATGGGACCGGGAGGTGGTCAGTGCACCTCATAGTGACTGGTCCAGCAACCATTCTGGTCATTCTGCATAGGACCAGTTTGCATATTACCCTTTTATTATATAGGATTACTAGAGGCTAGACCTGCAGGGATTGGGCTGAAACCTGCAGTCTGACATCCCCTGAGGGATATAGTAGTACCCAAAGCATCAGGCATCCAGGAAGGAGCCCAAGTCCAGTCTGGGCACTGTGCTATGCCACTGCCTCTAATTCCAGCCCCGCTGCACCTGCTGCCACTGTGGAGGTTGGAGAGGCTCGCATTACGCTTGCCAGCCATGAACCTGGTATCTGGTGTCTCTAAGTCATATGAACAGTGCTCCCAGTGTGGGAGCACAGTGACCATGAGGAAGCAGCTCCTGCATTGAGTGGTCAGTGTGTATCATAGCGGTCAGTTGATAGGTCATTTTGTCATTTGGTTGGTTATGCTTTTATATGTATGTAGATAGATGGCATTGATGACAGTGATTGCATAACCTATTGACAGTAGGGCCCCAGAGCCTAGTCCTGGGCCTGCTTGATCCCCTGGGCCCAGTTCTACAATTCTCACCTCTAGCTTTACCTGTTCCTCTGACAACCCCTGTGATTAAAGACCTAGTAGTCCTGCTCTTTATGTAGTTACAACATCAAGTTTAATCCAAATCTGAGATTCTGCTTTTTTATTTATTTGCTTTCAAAGCATTCTTCATCTGCAGGGAAAAGAACATGATATTTGGAATTGAACAAAACTATGAATTGTAATTCCTACACTTAACTAGCCATGCAACCTTGGACAAGTTATTTAATTTTGTGTGTGTGTCCCAGCTTTCTCATATGTGAAACAGGTCTAGCACTTCTCATTTTGTTGTGTTACATGTGGTGACATATGTAAGAGGACACGGAGCACTTGATACATAATAAGTGCTCAAAATTGGATGTTCTGCCAATGACTTGGCAATGCTCTCTGAGGTTAGGTTGTAAGTAAAGGTTCCAGCCCATTATAGCATCAAGATTAGATAGGTTAGCCTTGCCTGAGGTAAAATAGCTGCTTCAATATTCATTCATGTCAAATGAAGTTGTGATTTCACTGTGGATCATCAAACCATTGTCACATCTGACAAATTCAATCACTTAATTTTTAGGCAATGTAGATCACTAGTCATCATTCCACCTATACATGAAATATGGCAGATCTTAGTGTCTGGCATTTTCTCAACTAGTATGAAACAGGGAAAATAAGGCAATTAAAGCTCCTCAGTGCTACATGGTTCCAAGAGAAGGGAACCATAAGTTGGAGAAATGGGGTTGAGGGGATATACCATGCATTATATTCTCCTGAGGCTCAGGAGACCTTTCTTATAAACCCAGCCCTGCCATGAGCACATTGGATGATTGTGAAAATATCTTAACTTCTCTGGATCTTGGTTTCTTGAGAAGGTTGATAAATGAGCATTTGATAAATGTTGAGTTAAAGTGAACTGGATCTGAAAGATGCAATGTTGGACGAAGCCATGTCCAGGATCCTGGATTTCTCCATGCCTCAGCTGAAACACCAGCTTCTCTTCTACTCTGACTGCCCCAAGACTCCTGTGAAGCCCTTTTAAAAGGACTCAAGACCATGAAATGATCTGATGAGGCCTGGAAAGGAATGCAAAGGGAACTGTAGTTCACAAGCATCCACAGCTGCAGTAGAAGTGAGGTTTGAAGTCTGGATATGCTTGGATCCTGTAAATGAATGGTTCACGGTGAGTGAGATGCAAGCCCCATTTGCTACCTTCTGTAGCCCCCTTTCTGTTGTCACATGACCTCCCTCATGGGCAGATGGCCTTTCCCTAGAACAGTGGTCAGCAAACTCGTTAGTCAACAAAGCCAAATATCAACAGTACAACGATTGAAATTTCTGTTGAGAGCCAATTTTTTTTTAAACTTCAACCTCTTCTAATGCCATTTCTTCAAAATAGACTCACCCAGGCTGTGGTATTTTGTGGAAGAGCCACCCTCAAGGGACCAAAGAGCCACATGTGGCTCACGAGCCAGTTTGCTGACCATGGCCCTAGAATAATCTTGTTGTCAGATATTGCTGCCATAGTACCCTCTGTTCTGCTTCCTTTGCAGGACCATTGAGAGGCTCTAACAAGATCGTGTATGTTGTATTGCCATGGTGTTGCATTGAGGGTTGATATTAAAAGGGACCATCTCCATCTGTGTCTGCAGTGGCCTCTGGCAGTCCTCACTAATCCTTAACTGATGGGACACTAGCATAAGCTCCATGTGACTATGTTGTGTTTACACAGCACTTACTCAGAGGAGCTAAAGGCAATGGGGCTTCTCTTCTGTACCATCCCTGGGGCAACTTTCATAGCACAAGAGTTCAGAGCTCAGACATACTTTGCAGAATAATCAGCTCAAACTCTTTTCTGGTTGGTTTCAGCCCATTTCCCCTGTTCCATTCCCTGGGACCAAACTTCCCTCTCCAGCCATGGGGAAAGAAGGACTAGTGTCAGATTACCCAATTGCAGAAGCTGAGAAGACTATCACTGCTGCACATTGTGCAAATATATTTTTACATTATCAGAGTCCTGATGCTGATTTCTGGGATGTCGCATTGCATTAGTGATGTAAGGTTTTCTCTCCACAGTGTGGCATTTGATTCCACCCCTTCTAGTGGGAAGAAACAGGCTGTATTCTAATTGGGATGAGAAGGATGTTCTTTCATTCCTTTGCAGAATACCATAGTGATTAAGAGCATAAATTTTGAATTTCAAGTGAACCGAGATTAAAAGTCTATCTTATGCCCTATAAACCAGGAGATCAGGGCACATGCCTGGGTTTCAGGCTCAATCCCTGGTGTGGTGAGTACAGGAGGCAGCTGATCAATAATTCTCTCTCTCATCATTGAAGTTTCTATCTCTATATCTCTCTCCCTTCCTCTCTGAAATCAATAAAAATATATATATTTTTAAAAAACTCTATCTTTGCTATTTACTAGTTATATGACTTCCACAAGTCACTAAATTTCAGTTTCCTTATTTGCAAACAAGGTGATAATATATACCCTAACCGGGTGCTAGCCGTATTAAGTGACTTAATTTACATAAAGTGTTTAATACACTGCTTGGCACATAGAACTCAATATTAGTAGGTATAATTGTTACTATATTAGCATGTAATCTATATGCTCTCATTCCTAACTTGGGTTTAAATTACATTCAAATACAATTTACTTTGTCAGTTAATTGAATGGGATCTTATATTATCTTTTGAATTCTTCCATGATATCCCACATCCCCTCCAGGGATTGTCCAAGAACACTGGGGTGTAGTAAAACTGAGAGAGAACCAGAATCTGATCAGTTCCCCTTAAACCATGGCTTCTGGCTGCCACATGGTGTCGCTGTGGAAGACTGCCTCCACAAGGCCTGTCATGATCAGTGCCCAAGGTTGCCTGCCCTTGTAAACCAGAGTTGGCCTATTTGCTGTTAGTCCCATTCTCTCCCTTCCCCTGCTTCGCTCTGCATTGCAGGATGGAGGGGCCGTTTGAGCAGGAGTGTCCAGGCCTCTGATCAGCTGCCTTCTAAATGGCTTCAGCCAATAAGAACTACTAACGGGAGGTTAGAATGTGGACCTAAGGAGACAAAGTGTTTCTCCCTCTTCCTCTGGGCCTCAGGCTCCTGGGTCAGATAACACCTCTTACCTCCCGTGTGTGTGTGTTTGTGTGTGTGTGTGTGTGTGTGTGTGTGTGTGTGTGTGTGTGTATGTTTCCTTCTATTGCTAATCTCTGGATCACCCCACAGTGCTCTGCTTGGATTCTCTGTGCTCCATTATCTGAATAACTAATCCTACATATTAAGATTGGGATGGTTTCTGTTTTCCTGGCAAAACCCTGACTGCACATTTTGTTGGGCCCCTGCTAATTTTGTAGGGAGGCCCAGCATTAACTCCAAGGTACAGTTTTGGTTCCCATGTTTGGACACTCTGAGTCAGGGTTACTGAGTACTAAGGAGAACACAGCCTCAGCCTAGCTTGTGGGATCCAGAACTTTTATGCAGCCCTGTGCCCTGTGCCCTGTACCCTGTGCCCTGAGCTGAGCCAGGGTCACCAGCAACACTCCCCTGCTTTCCTCGTGAATTATCCTTAGTAAATCTTGACCAAAATATTTCTACTTTTAAATTTCTGAAACAGGGTTTGGAGTCATGGTCCGTCTATCCTCTGAAGGCTCTGAAATCCTTTACAAATTAATCTGTCAACTCCCCAGCACCCAGCCCTATATGACAAAGGTCATAGAATTTTCTAGTCCAATCTTTCCCAGGGCAATGGATGACTAGCTCTCTAACGTGTAGTTGCATAACTGAGGGAGACCACCAGGAGAAGCTCTTCCACTGGTATTGGTTACTGAAGACAAAAGTTGAGCTCAGCTGTCACCTCTACCTTGAAGCCTGCTTTGTTTTTCCAACACAGTGTTTAACCACACATCCCACTATGCTACCACAATTCCCTGTTTATGCATCCCTGTAGCATCTGGTGTGCTTTATTTATGATTGTGTATAATGTGTGTATGTTGAGAAACATAAAAACCCTTTTAAAAAGTTATGTGAACTTTCCAAAAGTATAAGACTGAAACTCAAGCCTTGTTCCTCCAGATTATATTCCTGCTGCCTTTATCACACTCATGTGAAGATCAGCTACTAAAAGCCATTAATTCCTCATAACAGTAATGTCTAAGGATCTTCCTTCCATTTTATTTATAAGGAGACATTTCTACATTAGGAGACATGGAATAAACTCATCCAAGATCCCCCAACTAGTTAAGTTGTCTAATTTAGAGTTGCATCCAAATCTACGGAAGGGCAGGGTGGCCTTTATCTGCTCTCCCAGGCTACCTTTATTGAAATGTGCCATTTACTACTATATACAGGGATGTGATTTATCTGTGCAGCTAAAGTCAAAGATGTGGTTGCCTGAAAGCTATTACTGGACAAGGAACACTGCTTTGGAGAAAGTTGTTCTACATGAAATGGAAAATGGAAAAAAATGTCTACTAATAAAAGGGTAAGATGCTAATTAGACCAGGTAACCTTCCAGGAGACCTTCCAGATGTCCTTCTGGACAAAGCCATGGTGGTGGGGATGAGGCAGAGGCAGTTAGGGGCAAGCAGGCTGGCAGGGGGCAGGGGCAGTTGGGGGAGTTCAGGTCGGCAGGGGGGTAGTTGGGGGCAAGATTGCCGGGGTGGGGGTAGTTGAGGATGATCAGGCCAGCAGGGGGTGACATTTAGGGTTGATTAGACCAGAAGGGGGAGAGTTGGGAGTGATCAGGCCAGCAGGCAGAGTGATTAGGGGAGATCAGGCAGATAGGCAGGTGAACGGTTAGGAGCCAGTAGTCCCAAATTGCAAGAGGGATGTCTGACTGCCAGTTTAGACCTGATCCCTGGCAATTGGAAATCCCCTGAGGGGTTCCAGATCAGAGAGGGTGCAGGTGGGGCTGAGGGACACTCCCACCTCACACCCCTCCCCACTACCATGCACAAATTTTATGCACCAGGCCGCTAGTAAAAAAAATAAATAAACATACCAAGGCAGCTGTTTCAGGAAATTGTTCTTTGGCCTGTCACTTCCCAGGTCCATCCATCATCACAGAGTATTGGTCAGAGGAGGGATCAGATGACCATCCCACTGTGACATGGCAAAGCACAAGATAAGAGTTAGAGTAACCTTGTTTCTCACCATAGCTTGTATTAGAAATAGCTTTCTAGCTTCAGTCTCAACTATCCCATCCCATTTGAGATTTTCTCACTTCCGTGTTTTTGATCAAGCAACAATCCCCTTCTAAATGCCCTTCTTCCTGCAAATTCTTCAGGTCTATATAACATTTTCCAACTTAGCCTAAAGGATGTGATGTGTCTTTCTTTAAGTTCTCAGAACACTTTGTCCCATGGAGGTTGCTTCTGCCTAGAGGTGGTCCTATCTAATCTAGAAGTATAGTCTTGTCTGGATGCAAACTCCAGGCACCAGCATCACCACCCCTGTATTTACTGGACTGAAGAGTTCCTGGATTTTAGTGGCCACATAAAAATTGTACAGTTACCTGAGCACAGACCTAGGAGCCAGTTAGGGCTGGGTTCCAGTCCTGACACTAGAACTACTTAAGGGTTATTTAACACTAAGTCAAGTAATTTAACCTCTCTGATTCACAAACATTGTTGACAGATTAGTGATCATGGAGGTAAAGCACCCAGCCTAGACTCCAGGACATAGGAGGAGTTCCAAAATGGTGTATACTAATAAATACTCTTTCTTTTTCTGATGCAATCGCCTGGAATCTTCTCTGATATTCCACATTTCTGCTGTGGATAGTCCAAGAACACTGAAGTGTATTAAAGCCCCTTGCAACATGGGAGCTTATGTTTTTCTGCCACATTATATGCCTATAAGACAAAAATTTAAAGATCAAAAATCTCAATAAACTAGATTACAGAACTCTCAGAGACCCCCTCCATTTCCATGAAAAATGATCCCAGGGCACAAAAATACATAATCAAGGGAAGAGATAAATGTCATGCAAAATTGCCATCTCAAAATAAGAGTCTAGCTGCATCACATTCTTCCCCATAATTGCTCTGTGGAAACATGTGCATCACCACATCAAGCCTGGAGTATATTATGAACTCCTGCAGACACAGAAATTTTGTGAGCTGTAGGTTGTAGGAACCCACAGAGCTGGGAAAGCAGAGGTTTAATGCTATTTTAAATGTTTTGACTATACAAAAGGCAGAATCTGCAGTCTAATCATTTTCAGAATACTTGATGAGCTATAAGCAACCGTGGATCCTATGCCTCCTCCCCACTCCTCCCATCAGCACCCCCAGCCAACTGATTCCAGAGGAGGGAGAGTTCAAGGGAAAGAAAGGAGACTGCAAGTATATGGAGCTGCTATTTGTGTCTAGTGCTTTTCTTCAGTTACTTCCTTTAAGCCTCCCAGCAGCCCTAAGAGATAGGTATTCTGAACTTCACCTCTGGGCTTAGAAGGTAAATGATACCCTAAATCTCTTCTCCATTTGTGATCCCTTAAGGATCACACCATGACACACTCCCATGAGGTTTCATAGAGTACTTGAGACCTGGCATGCATCTCAAATTATATTAAAAATACTCTTAAATTGATTTTCATTTATGTTTTGAAAGAAAATTACTTATTTCACCCATATTCACAGCAGTCCTCAAGATAGCCAATGAGTACAACCAACCCAAGTACCCATGGACAAATGAATTATTAAACAAAATGTATATACATATAAGGGAGTATTATTCAACCTTAAAAGGAATAGAAATTCTAACACATACTAGATTAACTTTGAATTCATTATGTTAAGTGAAATAAGTCAGTCACAAAAGAGACAACCAAATAGGCTTTCATTCCACTTACTAGGGCCCTAGTGCATGAAATTTGTGCACTGGGGGTGGGTGATCCCTCAGCCCAACCTGCCCTCTTACACATACTGGGAGCCCTCAGGGGATGTCCTATTGATCCCTCACCCCTGGTCAAAGCTTTAGGCCTTGGGCACCTAGCCATCACCCTGCAATGGGGCTGATGGCTGGCTCTGCCCTGGCTACCTTGGCCCCACCAAAAGGCCCTGGCCTTAGCCCCAGTGGCAACTGCCCAGCGCGCACCCCCCCCCCAGCCTCCATGCTCGCTTGTGGCCTCACGCATGCCTTGCCCCCCCCCCATGGCCCAGGCCATCTCAGCCCTGCCCCCCACTCCTGATTGGCTGGTGGGTGTGGCTTGTGGGTGTAGCAAAGGTACTGTCAATTTGCATATTACACTTTTATTAGATAGGATATGCAGTACCTACAATAGTCAAATTTATAGAAACAGAAGGTAAAATACTGGTTGTTAGGGATTATAAGGAGGGGGTAAGGGTCTAATGGGTAGTTTCTACTTTTCAAGATGAACAAGTTCTAGAGATTGTTTACACAATATATAAATGTATGTAAAACACTGAACCATGCACTTAAAAATGATAAAGATGGTAATGTTTGTGTTATGTGTATTTTACCACAATTTTTAAAAATTTAATCATTCAAAATTTTGGCACTGTATTGTGTCAGGATAATTTACTGAGATATTGTGTTTTGTTTCCTTGGAAGTGGGAAAATGGACAGAAAAAATGGGATCTCATAGTGACTTTTTTTTCCTGGTCCTGTTCCCATGCTATGGAGGAGGCCAAAACTACTTGTTCCCTCACCCTAGGGGATCCTGCTCTTACTGACTTTTCTGAAAACCAGTCCTTTAAGGTGCTTATACCCATTGTTTAGACAGAGTATGAATCAATAGTTGTGCAGAACAAGATTAAAACTAATGTTCCATTTCTGTGCATTAGTATGTAAATCCATGGTTTGGGTTTGCTTAAGTCAATCCTGGCACCCTGAGGTATTTCTTCTGAGCTAGACTGATACTATTATCTTCCCTCTGCTCAAATAAATCTAGATCATTCTCTTCCAGAATGAGCTCCTTACCATGGAGTGATGGGAAGAAATAAAGTTTCTGAAAATATTTTGAATAATGCAGACTAGAGTAAAATGTTGGGTATTATGACTATTTTATACGAAATAAAAAGTCTTATAGAATTGAGTTTTAACATGGTAAAGGGAAAGGAAAGGGCTGAGAAAAACTGAGATAGGAAGAAACAAGAGAAAGTTCTAGAAGGCCATGAAGATAGGACACAGAGGTATGGGTCTACAAGTCTTAGGTATTGTGGAGAACCCTCAACCTTTCACATGAAAGAATTTCTGAAACCTAAAATGACATGAGACTCTAGGCAACTCCCTTTCAAAGCACAGCTGATGTGGTTTAAAGTTCTGAGTGCCCTCCCCAAAGGCTGTACTCTGCCTGAGACTACTGGGAACTTGGCAGGCCATGAAGGCCAAAGCTCCCATATTGACTGAGATCATAATTTTTATCAATTTTATGAAATCAAAGTTGTGTTTACAATTATGGTCAAAGTTGTGTTTAATTTGATTTTTTTTAATGAAGTAATGTGACATTTTTTAATAGACTGGATTCTAAGGGTACACATTCATAACCACTAAAATGTATTCTTCAATTAATTGCACTCTAGAGGCAAGATGTACAAAGATTCATGCAAGAATGGGCCTTCCTTCCCTGACTTCCGGCACTGCCTTCACTCTGGCCAGAGCAGCCTTTTCACCTTCCCATGCTGCCCAGAGGCCCAGAGCAGCTGGGGTGGTGTGGAACACCTGTGTTGTCACCATGGCAACAAAGCAAGTGTCCCGCCCTGTCCCCGGCACATGTAAATACACCCACCATCTTTATTGGGATATTTTGCATGCTCACTCTTGATTGGCTGGTGGGTATCATGAAGGTATGGTCAATTAGCATGTTACTCTTTTATTAGGTAGATACCTTCCTATTGATCTCCTAGATGTGCCTTAAGTTTTAATATTCCTGCTGCTCTAAATGAGTATTTAGGAACTTCCTCCACTTCAGATTCCCCACTACACTGTCTCCTCCAGCTCAGGTGGATGCTGCTAGAGTGGTTCAGGCTCCTGATTTGCTGGTAGGTTCCTCAGAGGATTGCTATTCACTCCTCTACATCTTTCTCACCAGCTGGCCCCTACTCTGTTATCTTGTGTAAAATATCCTCTGCTCTAGACCCCAGCCTTGGAGACTCCATGTCTTGTTCTGTCTTTGTAATGCCATATAATTTAATCAATGCTAGCCCCTATCATTTCACCTATATTCTCCCCAAACACACATTTGGAAGAAGGGGTAGGACTCTTAAAGGAAATAAAGACTCAAATAAGTTGTCCCAAATCACCCAATAGCAGTAGGAAAGGCCAGGAACATGTTACAAAACTTATTTAGCTCCAAAGCTTGCATTCTTGCTCATATAGCAAGCTGCCTCCAGAATCCAGTATCTTGCTCAAAGTCATGCAACCAATGTTGATTAACTAGTTTTATGTTTCTTAGGGTAAATTATGTAAGTAATGAAAAATACTATGACCTTTTATGAATAATCAAAGTATGTGCCAGGTTTCTGCCTTATTGAAGTGGAAGGCACATTGAGGCACAGAGTATAAACCCTCTTCTGAACTAACTGGCATTGTGACAATCAGGAAGGCACTTGACCTCTCTGGAATTCAGTGATCTCCTCTGCATGAGTATTTGTAGCTAACTGGTTCTTAAGAACATTTCAAACCTGTGATTTCTATAGCCCTAGCCTAGCTAGTCTCTGATGCTCCAGCAAGGACGAAATTCTGACTAGAACAGAGCCCAGAACACTTTTCCCCTGAGCCTTCTTGGCCATGGATGAGTGCTTCTCGGAAACAATGTCATTGCTGCAGAAAAGGATGGGATTTGTCAGGCTGCCACCCAGAATATCTTCTCTCTCCTTACCTCCAAGAGCAAAACAAATCCATCTCTGTCACAATATTTCTTTCCTTCTCCCCAGACATAGCAACCTGGTCACAGCACTATGATAACCGTTCATTCTTTCCCTCTTCAGAGAACTCAAGTGGGGCTCAAGCATAACTCCATGCTTGTTTTTAAACAAGGTGTGACATCATATAGACAATATCTCATCAACTACACTCTAAGTCCATTTCCTTCCTCCTTTTCTCCCCCTTCTTTCTCCCTCCCTTGCCTCCATGCATTTATTCTCATACATTTGTCAGGGAAGAGAGACCCAGATATTCAAGGAGCTGAGTCCAGTGGGGAAGAGGGTTGAAATAGGAGTGAGTTCTCACTGCAGGTCTGGGCTGAGACAGAAAAGGGCAGGGTTAGGTTATGGTGGGTGCTGAGGGGAGGGCAGGTCTAAAAAGTTTTTCAGAACAACTGGAATGTTGATATGGTGATCAAGGGCAGGGTGGTGTTTCACGGATTGGTGACAGGTACAATAGGGGTAGGTTGGGTTTTTCAAGGTGAGGGTTCAACCTGCAAAAAGACGCAGAAGCAGAACCTCTCAGACAGAAGCACAGACATTGGGGCAGGAGCAATGGGCCTGATGCATTCACATTTGCACAGCAGGGGTGGCAGGCTGCACCTTTCACTCTGGTCACCCCAAGCCCAGTATCACCTTTAAGCTACTTGCATTTTATGATTTTCTTTAAAAAAACACACCCAGCTGGTGTGGCTCAGTGGACAGAGCATCATACTGCAGACTGAAGGGTCCCAGGTTCGATTCCAGTCAGGGGCACATGCTCAGGTTGCGGGCTCAATCCCCAGTTGAGGGCGTCCTGAGGGCATCTGGTCAGTGATTCTTTCTTATCATTGATGTTTCTATCTCTCTCTCCCTTCCTCTCTGAAAT
This sequence comes from Antrozous pallidus, assembly GCA_027563665.1. Lineage (NCBI taxonomy): Eukaryota > Metazoa > Chordata > Mammalia > Chiroptera > Vespertilionidae > Antrozous > Antrozous pallidus. Next base: position 50,505,079 of record CM050520.1, on the reverse strand, counting down.
CAATAAAAATATAAAAAATACACCTATTTATTCTTGTGAAGTCATGTGTGCATGTGTATGTGTGGGTGACACAGAAAGGGCTGAGGGACTCTACCCACATCCCTCTCTGGTGAGGAGCCCACTTCCCACATCCACTTATCCTGAAGCATGCAGACCAGAATGGGGACCAGATAGGCTGAGCCTTAAGGCAGGATTTGAATTCAGTTCTCTCATCGCCAGCAACTCATTCTTCCAGCTGCCAATTACCAGTTCCAGCACCTGGAGGAGGCAAATTAATTCCTCTGAAGTGCAGACTCCTCATTTGTAAAACTGGAGTAATAATCACATCTCACAACATTTTTGTGAGGATTTATGACATGATCACACGCAGCTGATAGCTTCCCAATCTATCTCCCTGCACTCACTCCTACCCGCCTCCCATCTGTTCTTCACAACCAGAGTGATCTTTTCAAAATACAAATCTTATTAGTTTCCTTCACCTGCCATATTCATATGCTTATACTTCTACAAGTATCTTCTTCCTTTTAGGATAAATACTGAAGTCCTGTTTTGATCAATAGAGGACTCAACTCAGATACTGCACAATTGCCATACCTGAACATTTCCTTAAAGGCTTTCTGTCCCTGACACCACCTGGTCTTTGCAACTCTCCTGCTTAACTTCTTCTCATCTGTCAGAGACCCCTCAACTGAATCAGCCTCAGAGAAACCTTTCTGGGGACTCACAGAAGCCTTATAAGGGTTCATGTAGCACTAATCACCTTTCTCTTAGTCCTTACCATGCTGTGATCAGATACTTACTTGATAGACATAGTAAACATATGAGGTTAGATTCATTTGCCTTTGCAATCTCCTCTCCTGGAGATTCAGACATTCAATAAATGCATTAATGATATTCATTAAGTGTTAGGTATCCTCTAATAGAGAGAGGATGTGTCAGGGGGCAGTGGTCAGCTGAGGTTTACATTACAGATGAAGAAACTCCACTCTGTTAGCATAAGCCACTGAGATCACACTCCAAAGGATCTATTCACAGGGGACTGAATAACAGACCCAAATGTCAAAACTTTCAGTTGTAGCAAGAGGACTATCACTCATACTAATTCCATATGACATGCTGACAAAGCAGGATCAGGAAGAAGCAAAGGAGAAGAAGGAGGAGGAGTAAATAGAGTTGAAAAATATCAGATTTTGTAATAAACTTGAAAAAATAGCATCACTATTAAGCACTTTACCTAATTAATAATGAGGAGGATTCTGATAACATTAGTGAACAAATGGCCATCACATGACTTAGTTATTCCCAATTACTAAGTTTTCTGCTTCGTTTTGTTTCTTTATTACTCTTCACCACAACTCTAGGAGCTAGATAGCTCCGGTTTGCAGGTGAGGAGATGGAAGCTCAGGGAAATTAAGGACATTGTCCATTGCCACACAGCTAAGAAGTAGCAAAGCAAAGACTAAAACTGAGATGTGATTGCAGAAACTGGATGTGTTATCCAGTTTACCAGACTGAATCTACCACTTATGGCTGAGTACATTGATAAGTTACATAACCTCTTGAAGCTTCACTTCCCCCTCCTGTAATAGACATTCCAAACTGATTTCTCTTGCAGAATTATGTGACAATTAAACCTACTATTGGATAGTAAAGTACTTCCTTAACCATAAAGCACTATGTAGAAATGAGGTGTTGGAATCATTGAAATCACTGATTAAATGAGTATTCTGAAGTAGCTGAATATTTTACATTGAAAAAATACAACCCATATGTTTATATGGTGCTCCCAAGTCATTAGGAAAAAAATAATGAAAAGTATACTTTTGCAAGTTAACTATTTTACTATGTGCCAGTCACCATGCCTAACACTTAACATGACGTTTTAAATGGTATTATATTTAATTCTCACACTGATTCTATTGGTTTTTCTCATTTTGCTGGTAAGGAAACTGAAGCAAAGAGAGAGGAAGGAACTTGCTGGAGGCCCCAAAACTAGAAGGTAGTGAAGGAAACTTCAAAGCTGTACTTCCAGATCTGGCCTTTAATTACCACCCAGGCTGCCTCTCCAATCAACAGAATAACAATTAAGCTGTTAAGATTTTCGACAGAGTGTACAGAAAAAGAGTGCTGTTTATCCTTTTTAATGCAATTCACCTGACACACTTGGAAAACACATTGGATGAACCAATTTATCTTGACAAAAGGAGAAGAGTAATTAGTTAATGACAATTGATTTGGGCCTCTGCCATCATCCACAGGAGGCTGATAAATCAGTTGGCTTCCTTCTCCTTCTTGGCCACTCCTTTATTCATAACAAACTGTACCTCCTATGCACATCATTAGCTTGAAGTTGAGTTTAGAATCACCATCAGCTTCATCTAGTGAAAGGAAAAAAACAGTAAAAGCAGGACCCACCAAGGTGTTGAATAGGGGAAAAGTCCATAAAAAGGCACTTTTATTTCATTGTCTTCAATCCAACCTTTGTGTTCTGTCAATTCTGTTATTAGCCAGCTGTTTATTTAACTGAAGTATTGATCTGCCTGTCACACATTCTTTCTCTGCAGGGAATCAGGGAAGGTGCTGACCCTTCCCAGGAAGCCCTGGTGACAGGTCTGTAATTTGATAATCACTTGTTCAGGAAAGATTTCACTTTGTTCCTTGATGTACCTCCCAGCAACTGGTGTGCCTTTGAAGCCTTTGAAAATGCCAACTTTCACCTCCTGAAAGCCTCAATGTAGGATAAAGGAGTGTAATGCAAGAACCCATTTCTCTCTGCTTAGCCTTCCTTTCATGTTTTCTTACCAGAGATTAGACGTTATTGTGGTTTCAATACAAAAAAATAATAATAACTATTTGTTATGATTTGTGATTTTTGCAGAAAAAGAAAAATGGGCAAATAAAGTTTTAGTGTAGGAGGGTAGCCAGTTGTTCCAAACTTGGGGAATAAGATTTTAGATTGAGCCAAAAGCACATGTACGGTAGCTATCAAATCCCCTGGCTTTGTACAGAAAGCAGCATGCTGTGTCCAGTTTCCAGCTTAAAGCTTGAGCAGTGCAAAAGGAAAACATTATTCCTCCTATTACTTTGTGTTCTTAGCACAATAGAGTGGAGACCAGTGAGGCTGGATTTGTTGAACAGTAGGAATTGTGGTCCAGCAGTGTGGGGTTTAGTAAAATCCACAAATATGTTTTTTATCCTGCATTTTTATTCTGACTGGTAAGCCTCTTGACATTTTAATAAAACTTAGCATAGACTGCTGATTGAATTATACTTATCAAAGTATTGACAAGGCACTGTATAATAGGAGGGAATATCCAATTTATCTAGACAGTGTGAGTTCTAGCCATCCAATGAATGAGTTTGATTGTATTTTTTTTTCTCTTTTGGTTTTTATAACAATGTCACATGTGGAGTCTCAGTGTCTTTCTCTGACAAAAGTGGATATAATTGATAGCAAATGTACTGGGGATGTGAGGTATAGCAGAGTGTCATCTCTTTCATTGGTGGAAAATCACACTGGGATCCAACAATCATGGCGCAGAGCAACATGGTTCAAAATACCATGCCCATGGGTGCTATTTGTCCTTTGCAAGAGAGGATATAAGTGGTTATATCTATGCTTTCTTTCCAAGCTGTATTGGGATGGTGGTGGGGGTGAGGGGACAGTAATGACTTCCTGGTTTCCAGGTGGTATAATATTAGTTCAGGCATCAGACACAGTCTAATCAACATAGAATAAGTAACTGGCTTGTTTGTGCTTGAGATCCATGTTCCAAACCACAATAACTCATCAGGAAAATCTTGTGGGGCTGCCATTCTCAGGAGACCTGTGGTTGTGGCAGGCACTGACACTTAGACTCATCAGATTCTTAGACTCCTCCTGCTCCCTAATCCCTCCTTTCTTGGCTTCATTTAACTTTGTTCCTTTCAGGTGAGCTCCATTGAGTTTTGTGCTTATTCCTAGAACCAAAGCCCTCCAGGACTCAACCTCCAGAACTGACCTTCAGTTTAGAGATAGCACATGTTCAATCACCCCTCCTCTGTTCAACGTGAAGCCAGAAGAATGCCATTTATTCTGGCCCTGGAGTGAGCGATCACCACTGTGTGTCCCAGACAATAAGACAGAGTAAGATCCACAAGGTGTATCCTTTGTAGCCACAGCCCCCTCCTTCTCCTTCTCTTCCAGTCTCCTCTCTAGTGCATGGCTCCTCCACCTGGAGACACAAAAGCCAAATGCTTGGGAATTAAGCTTAGTTCCCAATCTTGTCAACTTCTAATTACCTGATATGAAGATCTATCCATTTCACCTCTTTAATATTTCTCCACTTCTCTAGTTCAGGCCACCCACTTTTATTGTAATATCACAAAGAATCTTCCCTAGGTTTCTTAATTATGGTATTTCCAGGTCACTACCTGATTTTAAACGCTTTCATTGTTTCTCATCATTATCAGGGTAAAACCCAACACCCTTGGAATTGTCTACAAAGCTCTCTATTATTCACCAATCAACAGCTCCCCCAGAGCTTATAGCTTCTCTCTCCACATTTTCCTCTTCTGCCAAAAATAATCTGAGCACAACTCCAAATACACTCTGTCATCCCTTCTCTTGATCTTACCAGATGCAGATTGCTTGGCTTAATTATTTGTGATTTAAATTTTGTATACAGTATACACTTTTGCCAGGTATTTCACAATATTAGCTCATTTAACCCCCCTTTTTACACTATGAGGACATTGGGAAGTAAAAAAAAGAGAGAGTCTAAGTGAGTTGCCTAAGGTTATTTATCCAGTGAGTGGTGGTAAAGGTACTGAATTCAGATAAAAGTATTGAAAGATGTTGAATGCCCATAAATCATTCCTTTTGTTGTTGTTATCAGTTGCCTAAGTGCTACTTAATTTTTTAGAATCAGCCCATATGTTATTATCTCACATAGGAAACTTTTCTGAATAATTTTCTCACAATCTTTCAAGGTTCAGTGCCCATTCTGTTATATTCTCATATTGTGTCTACATTATCATTCAGAATATTATCTTGTGGAACCATTATTATCCTTTCATTTATCTTGCCCCTCACACACATCCATTAGACTGTGAGTATCTTGAAGGCAAGGACATTATTTTATCAAATTATATTACCCTGAACATATTCTAGGTAAATTCTCCATAATAACTACTCAATCATATACAGGTCCGCTCCTAACCACAGTTCATGTTACCTCATTTTAACTTCATGATAACCATATGATTATTCTTATTTCACCAAGGGGTTAAATTGATTTAATTTTTTTTCAGAATTCTTTAAATGATTTGATATCTAACATACTAAAGCATTTGATTCAACCAAACTAAAAATATAATATGTAAACTTTAGATATTACAAAATCATATTTTATACTTACACTGTATGTTAGTTTTGAATTTATCTTTACTTTATAACTAACAATTTAATTTGATAGTTCTTAGTGTACATGTCAAATATAAGTTTTAAAAAAATAAAAAAAATAAAGGAATTTTAACATGTCCAAACTTACCAGAATCAAAATGATCACTTCTCAGACCTAAAATTATTTATAAAAACATTTTCTACAACATAACTCTCATATTTAACTGCCTGAGATTAAATTGGATGTTATATAGATTCTCTTTATTGCTTTCCTTCAAAGGTGTTTGAGTTTCTTCCTTTATTGGAAGCACAGTGGAGGCATATACTACCTTTGAGCCACACAGAATTGTAGTGAAGATACAACATAGGCACAGATGCCTCTCAAGGTAATTAACATATGCAAATAAATTCAAGGTATTCACAGGGTCTGACATCTATTACCTACCTGAATCTCTAAGACCTTGGAAAGGTAAGTAGACCAGGAAGGAGTTAGATGAGTTAAACTCAGTTAAACTGGGAAGTAGCAAACACTTGGGTTTGCCACTATAGTTTAGTGCTCTTTACAGTCTCCATTCTATAATAAGTCAACTTGTAAAAACCAGACAGACATTCAGATTATCCTTCACCAATGTCCTCAAAATCAAATTAGGCTGGAAATAGGAAAATAAATCATAATTAATAGAGATAAATCTATAAGTATATTTTGTATTCTATGGCCACTTGCCCCTATTTATAGATGTCCACATCTAAAGGACATTGCAGGATAATACCACAGAAGCATACTGTCACATCTAAACTGAGGACTCTCAGTCACACACTCTGCCACTACTTCACCCCACCATCTCCTACCCCCAAACTGAGTTAGGCCAGTTCGTCCTTCATCACACAAGCTGTGATATCCATAAAATGGAATGCTACTCAATACTTACCTAATAAAAGAGAAACATGCAAATTACAGTACCTTGCACTACACTACCAGTCAACCAGGAGCAGGAGGGCGGGGCGGTGTGGCATGCAGTAGGGCAGGGCACCTGTGGGACAAGGGACTGAAAGCCGGTGGGAAGCGTGGCCATGGCGAAGGACTGAAGTCACCCCTCCAGAGGCTACCCAAGGTCTTATTTCATCCCTGATGTTGGGCTGCTTCCCCTGACCATAAATTCCCAACGCACTTCCAGCCAGAGTTAAAGGGGGCTTCCTCTGTTTTTAAGGCATTGCCATATCCAGTGCCTCCCAGGCCCCTGCGAAAGCACTACTCCTTAGGTCCTGGGTGCTAGGAGCTGAAGCAGAGAGGCTGTAAGGCCCAGTTCACCCAGGATGCTGGCCCCCCATCACCTCTTCCCAATTATCTTGCCCAGCCTTCCCTATGCAGACCTGCTCACGGAGAGCATGAGGTGGTTGTGGCAGTGGGACAAGAGGCCAGTGGGGGGGAGAGGGGGGAAAGGAGCTGGACGGGAGGCCTACATCCTCCCCCAATCCAGAGGGGCTTGACAGGGGACCTCAGGCCTTGACCTCCGCCCCAGCACCAGGCCAGGGGACCTGAGGCCATGTCCTCCACCCAGTGGGGCTTGACAGGGACCTCAGAGTGTACTTCCTGTCCTGGTGTTGGGTTAGGGGACATCCGGCTGCTGCCCCTGCCTGGCAGGGCTTGACAGGGAACCTCAAGGTGTGCTTCCCGCCCTGATACTGGGCTAGGGTACCTCAGGCTGCTCTCCCTGCCCCAGCTCCAGGCTGGGGGACCTTAGGTCATGCCTCCCACCTGTTGTGGATAGACAGGGGACTGCAGGCCACACTCCCAACCTGGCAGGACTTGACAGGGGACCTCAAGGTGCATTTCCCATCCTGGTGCTGGGTTAGGGGATCTAGACTGTTCTCTCCACCCAGCAGGGCTTGACAGGGGACCTCAGGCTGTGCCCCCCACCCAGTGGGTCTTCACAGGGGACCTGAGCCTGTGCCCCTGTGCCAGTGGGGATTGACGGGGGACCTCAGGTCATGTCTCCTACCTGGTGGGACTTTATGGGGGACCTTAGGCCACACCCCCATCCTGGTGCTGGGCTGGGGGACCCAAGGATGCCCCCTGCCCTGTGGGGCTTGACAAGGGTGGGACTGGCCAGGTCTGGATGTACCCCAATGCAGGGGGGCGGCTAGGTCTGTGTCTCACATGATTTTGAGGCACATGTGAGTGAATGGGAACTTGACTCTGAGTCCCATGGTGCACCCCAGACTCTTACAGGAAGAAGGTTTTTACATACATTTTACTAATTTTCTTTAGTCTTTGATACTTCTATTATAGAGAAAGAGCAAATAGCAATATTACATTATTTCCTCTAATTAATACCCTTTTAACGTGCACAAATTTCATGCACTGGGCCACTAGTTCTATAATAATATGCTAATTAGACCAGACAGCCAAATGACCATCTGAATGTCATTCTGGACATCCTTCTGGATGAAGCTGTCACAGCAGGGGATGAGGCAGAGGCGGTTAGGGGTAATCAGGCAGGCATGCAAAGCAGTTTGGGTGATCAGGCAGGCATGCAGAGTGATTAGGGGCAATCAGGCAGGCAGGCGGATGTTGCTGCTAGGATTGAGCTTAATCCAGCAGTCAGGCATCCCTTGAGGGGTCCCATATTGTGCGAAGATGCAGGCCTGGCTGAAGGACACCCCCATGCCTGGATTTTATGCTCTGGTCCTCTAATAAGAAAGAAGGTGCTGACACACACTGCAATGTGGATTATCTATTAGCAAGTGAATTATGCTAAGAAAGTGAGAGACCAGACTTAAAAGGCTACATTATTCTAGATAGATGGAAAGTCATCAACCTGGAAAATGTAAAATTAAGTGGACAGAAATAGATCAATGGTTGCCAGAATCTAGAGGTGGAGATGAGTGTAGGCTATGAAAGGATGTAAGGGAAACTTGGAGCATGATGAAACTGTTCTATCTCTGGGCTGTATGTGGTTACATGGCATTGTGTTTCCCAAAAACGAAACCTCTGAAAGGGTGAATTTTACATTATGTACCTCAGGGGGGAAATCCAAATCCACAAGTTTTGTGTGGGTCAAGGGTCTCTATGATGAGGAGTCTGGCTTCAAAGACCCTCTGCTGCTTCACACAGGGCTTTCTTACTAAGTCATTTTTATTATGAGCTCTGAGAAGAGTTACTTCTCTTTTAAGATGCAGTCTCTGCAGAGATCCCAGAGTAAAGTGGGTTGTTTCAAATCACTGTTTTAAACTCCAGGGCAGCAGCTTTTATACTTTGGTGTGTATTAGAAGAAACCCCTGGGAGAACTTATTTAAATGATCCAAGTTCCATTTAGATATTGTAATTGTGTAAGTTTGAAATGAGGCTCAGGAATCCGCAGTTTTTTAAAATATATATGTAGTTAAATTCAAAATGAAGGATATTTTATCCCACTTAAGTAAACATTGCCAAAGAACAAAGGAATACAGAGGGGAGATAAACTAGATCATCTCGTTTATGAAATAATGTAGAATCACTTGAAGACCATGGCTTCCACTCTGGGTGTTCCCAAGCCCATGAAGCAGAGGCCTTCTTTCTCTGCTTCACAGGAAGGCTCAGCTAAGAGACCCAGCAAGAGGTAGGGCTATTTATTCTTCCCAGTTTAAGCCCCTTCTGGTTTCTGGCTCAGAGCTTTTTCCCGTCTCAGAGCTCCCCCGCCCCCTGCCTGAATAGAAGAGAAAAGATCATAATTTGCCCCTATGCAAAGGTCTGTGGCCTCATTGTGGCCCAAAAGCCAACCATATTAAATTACAATAAGTCCACCATGCACAGTAGAGGGACATATGTACAGCCAGAGTTCATTGTATTCCAGAAAGGGGAAAAAAATGCAGAACAGAAATAAGCCTTGCAAAGCCTTATTCTTATAGTTTAAAAAGTAAAGCCTATTTAATTAACACACAATGGGCTTGTTTTCTGACTCTGTCCCTGGCTATCCATGTGACTTTGGGGAAGTCACTTGAACTTGAACCTCAATTTTTTAAATAATGGAGATAATAAAACCCAGCTTCTAAGCATTATAGATAAGTTTCGGGAATGACACATGGTTATTCTTTCCTTCTTTTTTTTATTTGTTTTTATTGAGACATAACTCACATAGAGTAAAGCACACGGATGTTAAGGGCACAGCTCAATGCCTTTTCACACAGTAAACACAGCCATGAAACTACTACCGGATAAAGATATTGGACATTGCTGGCACCCCAGAAGGCTCCGTTCTGTCCCCTTCTAGTCAGCAATCCCCAAAAGGTAGCCATTCTGCTGATTTATATCACCAGAGATTAGATTTCCAACACATTGTTTTTTGATAGATATCAATGTTATTTTATGACACAGGGTGCAACAAATGTCTCTAAATCACAAACAGATACTTCTGAAACAATGACCCCCATTGGAGAGCTTGGAAAAAGATATCTGGAATCAGTGACACATTAGAGGGTGCATAAATCACCCCAGGATATCTCAGCTGTGATAGGAGGTTTAGTAATGTTGGGTCCATGAAAGTGACAATGTGTTCACTCTGCTATGAATCCATGTGGAAGTGAAATATTCACCTGGTGAAATATTGTATCTGACACCTGAAGGATGAAAGCATCAAAGTTCAGGCAGATCACTGAAGACAGACAGACAGATGCAAAGTTTAGAAAAGAATATAAAATGAATTATGTGATGTAGGGTACAAAATTACAATGTGCAGTTAACAGCATACTCTAAGCCTACACCCAGAGCCTTCATGTTCAGTCTCAATTTTACCTCCAAAATTAGTATCTAAATCATTGTCTTCTTAATCCTCCAACTATTGCCCTCCATTGGCCTACTGTAGCAGCTTCTTCAATAGTGCCACTTAAAGTCAACCTACCCTGTCTCCAGGATGATTATTCTCACAACACATCAAGTCATGACATCCTCTACTTAAGAACCAATGGCTACATTTATTTCCAAGTTAAATTCCAATTTGAATATCCTATATAATAAAAGTCTAATATGCTAAGTGTCCAACCATTCAACCATTGGACCAGGCTCTATGACGTGTACTAACTACCATGGGACAGATGCTCTGACTGGTAGTTTAGCTTGCTGCTGAGGTATGGCCAATTGAAACTGAGCGAGATGGGACAGACATGCCCTGGAGCCCTCCCTGGCCCCGATTGTGTACTGGTAGGGTCCTTCAGCCTTGCCTGTGCTCTCTCACAATCCAGGACCCCTCAAGGGATGCCAGAGAGCCAGTTTTGTCCCCATCCCCACAGGCCAGGCGGAGTGACCCCATCAGTGCACAAATCTGTGCACCAGGCCTCTAGTGGTATAGAAGATCCTTTTTGTACTCTCTCCTGTTCATGTAGTTTTAAATTCAAACACTCCTTTCCATTCCCTCTAAACTAATTCTGCATCACAGTCTCCTGCTCTCTGAGGCTTTCCTAACTTATTCTTGACATGCTTTTTCTGCTCTCTAATATGATTCTCATCCTACATCAAATTCATAACAACTGTCACCCCTCTGCTGAACCTTTTCCTTCTCAATACCTCTTTCAACAGGCAGAATCTACAACTCTCTCCACTGTATGTTTCAAGGCCTTATTTATATAAATGAGGCCTTTGTCATGATGTATAGTATTTAGCTGGCTATATTCCTGAATGCCATTGTATAGGTTGGCTCAGTGTGAGGTGTGTGGCAAGTGCAGGAAAGGACAAGAGTCTGGAAACAATCTATACTCAGTTAAAGGGACTGATCTGCCCAAGGAAGCTGATTTCCTAATGGGAGCCACTTGCCCCAAACTCAGGTTCCAAGGGTAGGTTGCAGGGATCATAAATTTTGTCTCATAATGAGGCTTGGCATTATTCTCTGAGAGGTTTTAACAGAGGACAGGACTTGCAAGCCAGATTTCAAGGTAGAGATGTGTGGTAGGAAGAATTATAAAATGCCCCCATGATTCGCTTCCTCTCCCCCTGGTGCACATGCCCAGCATAATGCCCTGGACTGACTATACTGGCTTTTGCTCTCATGATCAGGATGTGTTCTATTGCACAGTTGGCCTAATATGAAATTATCTGGATGAATCTAATCACAAGCACCCTAGGAAAGCAGAGATTTCTGCATCTGGTAACACAAGGGTATGTAAGAGAGACTGGAACCATGAGAGGGGTTTGGCATAGGAGGTTCCCCACTACTGAGCTGAGAGGGCTCAAATGACAGAGATTTGGGAGGGGTTTTTAGGGGCTTAGAGTGGTCCTCAGCCAGCTGCTAGCAAGACAGTGGGGACCTCACACTTGTAACTGAAAGAAAATAAATTATTTCAACCACTTGATCAAGTTTTGAAGTGGATCTTCCTCTAGTACAATGGTAGGTAAACTACAGCTTGTGAGCTACATGTGGCTCTTTGTCTCCTTGACTGTGACTCTTCCACAAAATACCATGGCCTGGGCGAGTCTATTTTGAAGAAGTGGCATTAGAAGAAGTTTAAGTTTTAAAAAATTTGGCTCTCAAAAAAAATTTAAATTGTTGTACTGTTGATATTTGGCTCTGTTGACTAATGAGTTTGCCAACCACAGCCCTAGTATAATCTCTAGATGTGAAAGCAGTGGGCTCACAACTTGATTTTAGCCTCTAAGACTTAAGCATGGGATCCAGCTTAAATAAAGTGTGCTAAGCCTTGAGCTCATGGAAACTGGGAGATAATAATACACATGTTTTTGTTGTTTTTAATAACTTTTTATTGATTTCAGAGAGGAAGAGAGAGGGAGAGAGAGTAAGAAACATCAATTATGAGAGAGAGAATCATTGATCAGCTGCTTTCTGCATGCCCCCTACTGAGGATTGAGCCCACAACTCTGGCATGTGCCCTTGACTGGAATCAAACCCAGGACCTTTCAGTCTGCAGGCCAATGCTCTATCCACTGAGCCAAACCAGCTAGGCCACATGTGTTGTTTTAAACACCTACATCTGTGGTAAATTGTTATGCAGTAATAAATAACAAATGCAAGATAATATTTGTGATCCAGTATGATGAGCATTTTGTTGATTTTCATGAGTTACCTAGATTGGTAAGACTCCAAGCTAGAAGGCTTGAGGAGGAGGGGGCACTGGGTGAGTCCTGTGGGATGGAGGCTCTGGCCAGGTCTGTAGCTCCGCTTTGAGATGTGGAATGCATTCAGGAAATGAAAGTGGAGTGAACGTTGAAGAAATAAGAAATGGAATGGTTTAGCATATTATATATGAAGTTCTTATGATAATTCTAGACCCAAGAAAATCAGGTTAGGATAGCCAGACTAGCCAGAACCCACCTGCTAGGAGTCTCCTCTTTCTACCCACCTAGGGCTACTCTTGGTTGAGTTATCTGTGTAAGTGTCCTGTGTATGAAAGAGTCCCGAAGTCCCTGCTGCATAATGGGCTTTTGAGATGGCCAACATCAAGCAGAAGAAAGTAGTCTGTTTATTTGTGTCTTTTCCTGTCAAATCCACAGTGAGCTTTCAAAGTGAGGAACTAGTATTTCTGGGTTAATCTAAGAAATATTATAACTAAAACATATATGTGGACTTTGTAGTTTTCTTCTGCATTTAGATGATACTTAAATTCTAATTTTTTTAAGGTGGGGATATAACCACATGGGATGAGAAGCTTTAGAGCATCAGCCCTAGGCATAGCAAGGACACACAGTCCCTTACAGTTGGCCTAGTCTTCACCAAACTCTTTGCTAGTTGCTTTGCCCCTACTAGGTTTGTGAATTTAGCTAAATTAATAAGTCTCAGCAACTTCATCCATAAAGTGGGAATATACAAATTAAGTTGTTAGTATACAAGCTAAGTAACTTAATATTTGTAAAGTATCCTGGTGCTATATAAATTCTGAATAAGTATAAACACTATTTTCACTAGCATGCTTAAATTAAATATAACTGTACCCATTTTGTCAGTGAAGAAATTGGAGCTAAGAGAGGAGGTAGGTGCTTTATATTAAAAGAAAAGTAACCAACTTAAGGTAGCATGTATCCATTAAGAAAAAAATCAAGCCTTGATTAAGATCAAATATTACACATTAGCATAACATACTTACAGAATATAAAGCACTGTACACATTTAATCACACTTGCCTTCCCTAATCATAATGTTGGAAAATGGTGCAAACCAAGTTAGTATTGGTCTTTATTTTCAGATCTTACTTATTCAATAGAAACCTAGGTTTGGAAGCACAATCCTGAAAGTCAATGTCAGTTTCTCCCTGGAATCCTACACTCAGCACCTGCAGAAGGGGATGACAATGGCCTGCAGGTGGACTGCTCTCCTGCACAAGTCAAACACCAGGCAACAACAGCACAAAAACCTAATGTGTCTATTCAACACATTAGTGTTTCTATTTCCTATGGAGATTGGCCACGATATTTCAACTTTATAAAATGTTAGTCCTCTTAACTCGTATGGAGGACAGAGTAGGCTTATTTTTATCATTTTTAAAATAAACTCACAAGGTTGTTCACATCTGTCATCCAGTCATATGAGTAAGCATGATTTTATTTCTGTTTCAGACAACTCTCTTAGACATATTAATAGATATTCCTTGTTACATTAAAGTGATAATAGTTTCTTACTATTCTCTAGATTTTTATTATTGACTAGAGGCACAGTGCATGAAATTCATGCACAGGGGGTCAGGGATGTCCCTTAGCCAACCCTCTCCAATCTGGGACCCCTCGTAGGGGGGCCTGGTAGGATTGGGCCTAAATGGGCAATCAGACATTCTTCTTACAGTACAGGACTGCTGGCTCCAAAGTGCTCACCTGCCTTCCTCCCTGATTGCCCCTCACCTTTTCTGCCTGTCAGCCTGATCACCCCCTAAACACTATCCTACCAGCCTAATTGATGTCTAACTGCTCCCCTGCCAGCTTATTGGCCCCCAACTTCCCTCCTCTGCTGGCCTGGTCACCCCTAACTCCCTTCCCCTTCAGGCTTGATCGCCCCCAACTGCCCTCCCTTGCAGTCCTGGTCCCTATAAACTGCCCTCCCCTGCTGGCCTGATCGCCCAAAACTGCCCTCCCTTGCAGGGCCTGGAACCTTCCCTGCTGGCAATCTTGTGGTGGCCATCTTGTGTCCACATGGGAGCAGGATATTTGACCACATGGAGGCACCCTCTTGTGTGCTGGAGTGATGGTCAATATGCAAATTACTCTTTTATTAGATAGGATAGAGGCCTGGTGCATGGGTGAGGGCCAGCTGGTTTGCTCTGAAAAGTGTCCCAGATCAGGGTGAGGGTTCCCTTGGAGTGAGGGGTAGCCTGGGTGAGGGGCCTGTGGAGGCTTGCAGGCCAGCCACACACTCCTGTGATCCAAGTGAAAGTCCTGTTATCTGGTATTAATCTATGTCTACAATTGAAACTTTGTAGCCTGGAGCAGAGCCAAGCCTTCTGCTCGCTCCGAGGCAGCAGCCATTTCTGTTTGAAATATTGTAGCCTAGAGTGGAGGCCTAGGCCAGCACAGCAATGGTAGGATGAAAGCTTGGCTTCCTCCATTGCTAGGGAAACTCAAGCTTCTGTTCTCTCCAGCTCAATGGCTGCCACCATTTCTGTATCTTTTATAATTGAAACTTTGTAACATTGAGTGGAGGCCTAGGCAGACAGAAAGCTTGGCTTCCTCTGTTGCTGGGGAAACCCAAGCCTTCCTCCTGCTCTCAGTGGCGGCAGCCATCTTGGTTGGGGTTTATTTACATAATTTGCTCCTGATTAGCTGGTGGGCGTAGCTGTGGGTATGGCTTGTGGGTGTGGTGAAGGTATGGTCTGATATGTATATTACTCTTTTGTTAGATAGGATTGTGCAATACTCATGCATTATTTCCTTAAGCCTAGAAGCAACCCTGATATGTAGACTATAGTTGTCCCAACTTATAGGTGAGAAAACAGATCAGACAGGTCTTGTGATTTTTCCAAGGCTACACAGTAGTTAAGGGGCAGAGAGAGATGTGAAGCTTGTCACTGCCAATTTCACCATACCCAGTGAAATTTTTACTCATTTGTTCATTCAACTATTCTACCATATATATATATGACTAAATGACCATTATGGTGGAACAACTGGTCGCTATGATACTCACTGAACAGGCAGGCAAGCGAGCGGTTAGGGGTGAGGAGTCCCAGATTACGAGAGGGATGTCTGATTCTGGTTTATGCCTGATCCCTGTGGAGATTGGGCCTAAACTGGCAGTTGGACATCCCCCAAGGGGTCCTGGATTGAAAGAGGGCACAGGCGGGAATGAGGTACCCCACTCCCCCATGCTGAAATTCAAGCATTGGGCCTCTAGTCCTATTTGATAAAAGAGTAATATGCAAATTGACTATACCTCTGCTACACCCAGAAGCCATGCCCACAAGCCACACCCACCAGCCTATCAGGATCAAATATGCAAATAAACCCCACCTGTGATGGCTGCGGCCACTGAGAGCAGGAGGGAGGCTTGAGTTTTCCCAGCAATAGAGGAAGCCAACTTTTCTGCCTGCCCTTGTCAGCCTAGGCCTCCATTCAATGCTACAAAGTTTCAATTATAGAAGATCCACAAATCCCAACAGAAATGGCAGCAGCCACAGATCTGGAGAGAGCAGAGGCTAGGATTGCCCCTGGTGATGGAGGAAGCCAAGCTTCTGCAGCCTTGGCTGGCCTTGGCCTCCATTCCAAGCTAAAAGTTTCAATTATAAAAGGTAAATAAATTCCAACAGAAATGGCTGCTGCCACTGAGCGAGCAGAAGACTTGGTTCCACTCCAGGCTACAAAATTTCAATTGTAAAAGCTAAATAAATACCAGATACCAGGGCCTCCACTTGGGTCACCGGGGGGTGTGGCTGGCCTTCAAACCACCACAGGCCCCTCGCCCAGGCCACCCAATGCCCCAAGGGGACCCCCACCCTGATCCAGGACACCCTTCAGGGAAAACCAGCTGGTCACCACCTATGCATCAGGCCTCTATGCTATCTAATAAAAGAGTAATATGCAGATTGACCATCACTCCAACACATAAGACAACTGCCCCCATGTGATCAAAGATCCTGCCCCCCATATGGACACCAGATGGCCATCACAAGATGTCCAGCAGGGCAGGGCAGTTGGGAGGGACCAGGCCTGCAAGAGAGGGCAGATGTGGGTGATCAAGCATGCAGAGGAAGGTAGATAGGGGTGACCAGGCTAGCAGAGGAGGGTAAGGGGTTGGGGTGACCAGGCCTGCAGGGGAGGAGAGTTGGGAAGGACCCAGGCCTGCAGGGGAGAGCATTTGGGGGGAACTAGGCCTGCAGGGAAAGCCAGTTAGGGGTGACCAAGCCTGTGGGGGAGGAATGTTGGGGGGGCAGGCCTACAGGGGAGGGCAGTTGGGAGGGCCCAGGCCTGTAAGGGAGGGCAGTTGTGGACAATCAAGCCTGCAGGGGAGGGCAATTATGGGTGACCAGGCCAGCAGAGGAAGGAAGTTGGGGGCAAATAAGCTGGCAGGGGAGCAGTTAGACATCAATCAGGCTGGCAGGAAAGTGGTTAGGGGTTGACCAAGCTGGCAAGCAAAAGCAGTCAGGGGCAATCAGGAAGGCAGGCAGGTGGGCAGTTGGGAGCCAGCAGTCCTGGATTGTGAGAGGGATGTCCGACTAAACGGGCAGTCGGACATCCCTTGAGGGGTCCTAGTTGGAGAGGGTAAAGGCTGGGCTGAGGGACCCCCCCCCCCCCGCCTGTTGCTTCCATGCATGAATTTCATGCACCAGGCCTCTAGTTTAAATATAATTTGTATTGATAATACCCATAGCAACAAAAAAGATGATCTGTATGTGCCAGGCACCATGCTAAGCACCTTCCCCTGTATTTTCTCATTTAATTAAAGTCACTATACTTTGAGCTGGGTAATATTATTTTTTCTAGTTTATAGATAAAATTACTGAAGCTCAGAGATGTTAACTATCTCACTGAAGATCATACCACTAGAAATTGAAAGGTGCAGGGATAAAATCAAGATTCTTCTTTTTCTTATTTAAATGCTTATTCCTTAGATAAATATATTATACTAGAGGCCTGGTGCATGAAATTCATGTACTTGGTCGGGGAGGGGGGTCCTTCAGCCCAGCCTGCACCCTATCATAGTCTGGGAGCTCTCAGAGGGATGTTTGACTGATGGCTTATGCCAATTCCTCCCAGAGAGCAGGCCTCAGCCAGCAGTCAGACATCCTTAGCACTGCCATGAAGGCAGGAGAGGCTCCAGCCATTGCCACTGCATTTGCCAGCCAAGAGCCCAGCTTCTGGCTGAGTGGTGTTCCCCCTGTGGGAGCGCAGTGACCACTAGGGGGGCAGCTCCTGCATTGAGTATTTGGCCCCTGATGGTCAGTGCACATTATAGTAACTGGTCATTCTGCCATTCAGTCAATTTTCATATTAGCCTTTTATATGTAGAATATTTACTTATTTATTCATTTAATAATCCATTCTCCAAGAGCAGGCCTACTAAGTAGAATGCATTGTGCTAGGAGCAGGGGAGATAGTGATACCATCCTTATTTCCTAGAAATGTGCAGGTTAGCATGAATTCAAACAAGAAATATGGTGATACTAAACTGTATTGAATTATACTGGATTGGACTCAAGGGACTTGGATTTGAATTGAGTAATTCAACTGAACTGAACTGAAGCCATGTATATTTCTCATTCAGAATGTAGCGAGCAGATCGAAATAATCAAGTTCTTTTGTCCTAGAAATGCTCATGATAAGGAAGTGAACAACCAACCATTCGAAGACTCTTATGAAAGAAAAATGGGACTCATCTGTAAAAGGCGGCAAATGTAGGTTGGGTGGATGTAAGGAAGAACATATGACCCTGTGATTTGACCTACAAAATCTGGACATTCATTTTGCAAAGAGTACCAAGTACTACACGAACATTAGTCCTGTTAGAGGACTACATCATAGTTGCTGCTTTCAGAGAGCTCACAGCCTAGAAGTGGGCATGTAAAGAGGAAGTCCAGCTGAGCCACCAGGGCTCCGTGGTTGAGCATCAACCTATGAACCAGGATGTCACCGTTGGATGCCCAGTCAGAGGGCAAGCAGGGGGCAGCCTATCAATGATTCTCCCTCATCATTGATGATTCTATCTCTCTCCCTCTCCTTTCCTCTCTGAAATCAATAAAAATATTGTTTTTAAAGAGGAAAGTCAACAGGGTGTTAGGCTATAGTTTATCTATTACCTTACCTGGGCCCAGTTAGACTAGAGGCTTGGTGTGAAACAAGACAAACTCATGTGTTCAATGTTTCGGCATTTACATTTTTGAGAAAACTGTAGAAGAAAGAATCAATTTTCCAGTCTGCTCTGTAAATAGCAAGGTGTATGATTCTGAAATCCCAGAAAGAATAAAGGCTTTAAAAAGAAAAGCATCATTCCATTCCTGGTCTTCAACTTAATAGCTAAGTGAATGTGTGCCAATTAGTTACCCAGAGCCCAAGTGTCCTCATATGCAAATCAGGGCCAATAATATCTACTGTGAAGAGTATTGGTTGCCGAAACCAGTTTGGCTCAGTGGATAGAGTGTCAGCCTGCGGTTCTTTTCCAGTCAAGGGCATGTACCTTGGCTGCAGGCACTTCCCCAGTAGGGGGTGTGCAAGAGGCAGCTGATTGATATTTCTCATCGATGTTTCTGACTTTCTATCCCTCTCCCTTCCTCTCTGTAAAAAATCAATAAAATAAATTTTAAAAAAAGAGTATTGGTGATTAGCAATGAGTGCGTACACAAGCATATTAGCAAATTGCTGGATGCACAGGAACAGCTCACCAAATAGTAAATATCATATCCATGTCTATTCCACACTAAAAAAAAAAAAAGGCCACCAAACCAAGAAGATTATTTATTTAGCATTTTCTAAACTATATCTATAAAATAGGGTCTGAAAACAAATATATTCGAAATTAACATATATAATCTTTCCTTTAGTGAATATCAGCATATAGCAGTTCTATGAAGACCCATGTTACAGAAACTTATCCAAACTTGTTTTTTATGATGTTTCCATATTTTTGGATCACTGAAATCTTTTAGCACTGAATATTTATTAGCATATTTCTGTTCCATCACCCTGTTATTTCTTTTGCTTGACTTATTTGATTGTCTTATCAATGAATGAACAAGTTGCATGGAACTGTTTGGGGAAAACTATGCCACACTCCTCCTTCCAGTTTTAATATGTTATAATGGTAGAGACAAGATTCTAATACAAATCTTTTCTTTTTTTTCCCCTCAGAAAACTGAATATCATTTTTGGAAATAATCACTTCTGTTACTGACTTCTTGGATTGCTTTTCTGTTTTATCTAATTCATTGGCCATAGCAAATTCTTAAGAGTTGAGTATCTCTTTTAATATTTTGGGTTGACATTCTTATTATTACTAGAGGACTGGTACATAAATTCGTGCACAGGTGGGGTCTGGCTAGCCTGCCCTGATTGGTGCCAATTGGGGCCAACAGCAGGAGGATCCGTGGGAGGTTGGCTGGCCAGCTCTGCCAGCATCAGGCCCATTGGCTGGCCACAGTTAACGTCATAGGACTGGTGGTTCCAGTCATTCCAGTAGCTTGGTATATATATATATATATATATATATATATATATATATATATACATATATACACACATACATACACACTAGAGGCCAAGGGCACAAAATTCATGCATGGGGAGGGCAAGTGGTGTCTCTCTTCCCAGCCTGCACCCTCTCCAATCTGAGACCCCTTGAGGGATGTCTGACTGCCCTCTCACAATCCAGGATTGCTAGCTCCCAACTGCTCACCTGCCTGGCTTCCTGATTGCTCTTAACCGCTTTTGCCTGTGAGCTTAATCGCCCCATAACCACTCCCATGCCAGCCTGATTGATGCCTAATTTCTCCCCTGCCAGCCTGTTTGCCCCTAACTGTCCTGCCCTGCAGGTCTTGTGCCCCCACAACTGCTCACCAAATGACATTCCCTGCAGGTCCAGTTGCCCCCAACTTCCCTCCTCTGCCATCCTGGTCACTCCTAATTTCCCTCCCCTACTGGCCATCTTGTGGAGGCCAACTTTGACCACATGCAGACAGGATCTTTGACTACATGGGGGAAGCCATCTTGTGTGTTTGAGTGATGGTCAATCTGCATATTATTTTTTTATTAGATAGGATAGAGGCCTGGTGGATGGGTGGGGGCCAGCTGGTTTGCCATAAAAGGTGTCCTGGATCAGAGTTGGGGTTCCCTTTGGGCATTGGTTGACCTGGGTGAGCAGCCTGTGGTGGTTTGCAGGCCTGCCATGTCCCCCAGCAACTTGAGCAGAGGCCCTGGTATCTGGAATTTATTTATGTTTTACAATTGAAACTTTGTAACCTGGAGCGGAGCCAAGCTTCCTGCTAGCTCTGTGGCTGCAGCCATTTCTCTTGGGATATTTACCTTCTATAATTGAAACTTTGTAGCCTTAAGCAAAGGTCAAGTCAGGCCAGGGCAGTGATTTCTCCATCACCAGGGGCAACCCTAGCCCCTGCTCTCTCCAGCTCTGTGGCTGCTGCCATTTCTGTTGGGATTATGTATCTTCTATAATTGAAACTTTGTAACATTCAGTGAAGGCATAGGCTGGCAAGGGCAGGCAAAAAAGTTGGCTTCCTCTGTCACCAGGGAAACCCAAGCCTCCTTCCTGCTCTCTGTGGCTGGCAGCTATCTTGGTTGGAGGTTAATTTGCACATAGCTCCTGATTGGCTGGTGGGCATGGCTACTGGATGTGGCTTGTGAGTGTAGTGGAGGTATGGTCAATTTGCATATTATTCTTTTATTAGATAGGATAGATTATTATCATTTTTATATTATCAAAGATCCTTTTTCCTTAATTGAGATTCAGGGACTTGGAATTTAACCCCTGTCAGGACCTGACCATCATTTGAGAGAGATTCTTAAGGAGACAGGATTTGCTAGCATGTTGCAGAAGGAGGGGCAGGGTACTCTCCTGTAGCATTCCAACACCATTATAGAAGAGCCCTGGCACTTTAACTTAACCTGTTATCTCCTAAGACATACTAAGAGCCTCGATAAAAAGGCAGCACGGAGGCAGCAGAAGTCCAACTTAGTTCTCATACTCTGTTTTTTTGGCTACACACTTTCATGAATAAGTCATGTTACTTCTTCAAAACATAATTTTTCCCATTCTCAAATGAGCGTGCTAATATCTGCTCTTCCTACTTCATGGGGTTGTTTTCAGAATTCAACCACAAGTTAGAGAACTAAAAACTGCAAAACTCTAGAAATCCTAGGAGAGAATAATGGCAGTGCTACCCCTCTGCCCTAGATGGAGAAAATGGAGCAAATCAGGTGTCAGTCGTGGGTATGCTCTCTCAGCTGCCTGATATTTTCTGGCTTCTTCTTAGCTTGGTCAAGAGTATTACTTCAGCTTTGAGGCCACCTAGCTGGGCATACAAAGCCATCTCTATTTCCCCTCACTCATTTGCTTGCAAATCATATGAATGAAGCCTTTTCCCCTCCTTTCTAACTCCACTCACCACCCCTGCCTTAGTTCAAGTCCCCATTTCTCACCGCCATGCCTTGGAGCTGGGAAACCTCTAGTTCATTCTCCACAGAATGGTACTCGACGTTCCCTAAGGAGACTCTACAAGACAATGTATAGCAGGTGCAAGACAATGTCTGGCAGGAAAGGGCACACTTAAAAAGGTAACTGAAGAGAGCTTGATGAATGGACAAGTTGCAGGAAGAGAACTTGGAGGGAGTTGTAGCTGTGTCGAAGTGCCTACTGTCAGAAGTTGTAGACTTAGGTAGAAGTTTACAGTTATTGCCAAACCCTTGACCAGTGGGTAAAAGAAATCTGATTCTGTCTTCTTACCCTTTGCTCTCATGCTGGTGCCTTCCAATGGCCAAACACAACTGGAGACAGAAGACAAGGGAGTCCATGTGATTATGTATATAGAAATAAGCTTCCCAGAGTACAGAGCAGGGAAGAGAGAGATTGTGATAGAAACTGGGAGAGCAAATGAAAAATATATAGCATGTGCATAACATACTTTTGCATAGCTATGACTTTGCTCAGGCAATGCCCACTGCCTTTTATGGCATTTCCACTATAGAACTATATAACCTATAATTATCTCCGTGGGTCCAGATCCCAAGACTGCATGCCCGCAATTCTTGCTCAAATATCACTTCCTGTTATTAACTACTCTCAATTAGAGTTAATGACTCCTTCTGTTGCCCTCCCCACCCCCCCCCCCCCCCAGCACTTAAAACTTTGGAGACAGAGTGTCTGAGGTGAAATTCTAGCCCAGCATTTATTAGCTATGTGACTTTAGTCAAGTTCTTAACAACTTGATGCCTTAGTTTCCCCAACTGTGAAATGAAGTGATTTATGACATTTTTCTATAAGATATTGTGATGACGATATAGTCTATGTTTAATCTCTGTCAAACACTCAAACACCTGGAAGAATATCTGCCAGAGAAAGCATTCCAGAGGGAAAAGTTTTCTACTTCTCTTTCATTCTCCCTCCCCCTTCCCCCTCCCTCCTCCTCTTTCTCCTCCTCCTTCTCATTATCATCATCTCTGCAGCTATCACAAACTATAGATTTTTTTAAAAATTTTTTGAAACAAAGCGTTTAGTTTTGCCCTTTTTATTGAATGTATTGGGAGTGAACTGGTTAACAAAATTATACATGTTTCAAGTGCACAATTCCAAAACACATCATCTGTATACTGTATCATGTGTTCACCACCTCAAGTCAAGTCTCTTTCTGTCACCATTTATCCCCCCATACCTGCCTCCACTAACTTCCTCCTGATAATCACCACACTGTTTTCTATGTCCATGAGATTTCTCTCTTTTTTTTTCTTCTCTTTTGCTTAATCACTCCATGCCCTCCACCCAGTCCCTATTTACGAGTCACTCTCTATTTTCCTTGTTAGTCCATTTTGCTCATTAGAGTCCATATATGAGTATCACAGCCTATCTGGTGGCATGATTAACCCTGTATAGATTTCTCCTCCAGCCACTTAAGGGCATATGTTTCTCTCACTTTGGATACTTGACTTTCAGTCCATTGCTTTGCACTTAGAGGTACTTAGTTAATATTTGTGGCTTTGAATTGAACTAAAGATGAAGCAGAGTAAACAAAGAGGGTGAAGTGAGCTCTTTTTTTCTCCCAGTCCTATGAAAACTCCAATCTCAGGGCTTTGAAACTGCTGACAATCGATTGGTACTGGTTTACAGAAACTCTGCTTGTTAAAGCGAGGAATTATCAAAGAGTCTTAATAGGCATCTCTTCACCTGTGAGCATTTAAATAAAGACTCTAACTGAAAGTCTGCATGTTTTCAGTTATTGGCATCTGGCGAATCAATGCAAATCTGTATTCCATCATAATTTTCCTTGCCACATTACTACTTGATCCCTGATCTCCATGGGTTCTGAAAATAATAGAAATTAGGTATAGAGGTCTGTTCTTAAGTCACACTGTTTGGTTGTAGACAAAAGCCTAGGTGAGGGGGATAGGAGAGTATTTCCTTCTATAAACATATTTACAATTCAAAAATGTTTCAGGCAAGTTATTGATCTGGAGGTTGTTACAACTAATATAATAAAGTGAAGGAAGTAGTAACTCTGAAACACTGGGGACAATGGATAAAGCCATTTGTACTTGCTCTCTTCTCCTGTAACATTTGGAATAGGCTACCCCTACATGATCCCACTCCTAAATATATTTTCCTTGATGGGAGACTAAGCTATGGCTCTTACTATAAAGGGACAGAAACTAATACTTATTGAGCACAAACTATATAGGTACAAGACCTTTTATCAAAAACTTTGTCACAATCTAATAATTTTTTTTTTACAAATCCTGTGATGTTGGTAATATAATGTATTTTTACATATTGGAGATGTATTATGAAGAGTACATTTGGAGAGTGGGTCGTAGGCACTATGCTGAGGATGCAGTGGTGATCAATACAGACACTGCTCCAGCCTTGTGAGTCTTATAATTAAGTGGTTCTGCTGTAGTTGCTTTTACAAAAGCTCCAATTATTTTAAAATTATGCTAACTAAAAACAATTATTTTGATATTTTAGATTCATAATAATGAAGTTAATTTTTCTGCAGATAATAATAATAATAATATTGTTTTCTAAATATAAACAATTTGCAATCACAAGCTGAAAAATTATAGCTCTTCGGAATGGATAAAACCAAACTTGCTGCTTTGGGAACTAATAATAAATGTGTCAGGCACTTCTGGGAAAAGTCAGTGTCTGAATGTTTCTGAAATACAGATGATAAAAAGAAGGGAAAACATGTTATACTATAGAAATAAATTTGCCAGTCCTGTGATGCCTCAAATGTGGAGTTCCTGATTTGTGTCTTGTCAATCCAAGCAGGAGCAGTACAAGGGCATGACACCATTGTAGCATTATTATAAGAAGACATTAATCCTATGGATAAAAAGCAAAGAAACAAACTAAAGGAATGAAAGTGGGAGTATTAAAGAGGAGGAGCAGCTGTAGCCAGACACAGTGATCGGCGTGCAGAGGGGAAGTGCCTAAATCAGGAGCTGGTGGCAGGTGCATCTTGTTGATGCACAGAGAGTCTAACTCAGGAGCTTCCTAGTTTGCCATGAGTCAGAACTTTTTTAAAACAAACCAGATAATTCTGACATTACTGGTCTTAAGGACAATTTTGAGACTTATGAATAAAGCAAATAAAGAGCTAATGGCAAAACCTTGGGGAAAATTGTTTTAGGGATTGTTTAAAAAAGGAGACAGAAAAGGAAATAATGATGGCATGTGGGAGGAGAAAGGAAAGAAGCGTGGAGTGGAATTAGGAGAATCTCAGCAAATGCTGCCGAGTATCAACGAAGTGAGGATGGCGAGGAAGCAGACAGCTCACCAAATCATCCCAAAATGTGAGTAAACAAGTGGGAATTGCCTTCAATGTCCTTTTTTTTTAATTTCCTAAATATTTCTGAACTTGAACAAATTGTCTTATTTGGAACTAAAAATTGTAGGATTCAAAAAGCCAATTGTTTTCTCTGTTTTCCCAAAATGTTTAACTGAAAATTTTCAAATACACATCATTATTGAAAAATGTTACGGTGAATAGCCACATGTGCACAGCCTGGATTCTACCATTAATATTTTGTTTACTTGCTTCATTACATATTAACATATCTTTGTATTCCTACCCATTATTCCATCTGCCTTTCAAATGCATTTCACAGTTTAATACATAAGCACATATCTCCCTAAATATTTCAGGATGCATACCACTAGCTAAAATTCAGTATTTGTTTAGTTTTTAATGTAATATTTGCAAGCGATGAAATGTATAGTATTGTAAGTGAACGCTCACTGAGTATTGACAAGTGCACACCCCTGAGCAACTCAAGCACCTGTCACAATATGAAATGCTACCATTATCCCAGAGGAAAAAAATTCTAAAATTGTCACCATGTATTAGTTTATTTTATTTTAGAATTTTATGTAAGTGGGATCATATCATACTGCATGTTCCCTTTTTTATGTACGACTTCTTTCACTCAGAAAAATGTGAGATTCAGTCATGTTGAGGAATGTATTAATAATTTTTTTGTGAGTAGTGTTCTCTGAAATGAATATATCAGTTTGTTTATCTGTTCTTCTATTGAAGGTTGTCAGGGCTGTTGCTTATATTAGCTGCAAGGAATACAACTGCTATAAACATTCTTGTACAAGTCTTTTATGAACACTGGTTTCTATTTGTCCTGGGTAAATACCTAAGAGTATTTTATGCATATTGGTCACTATTTTGTCAAAAGTATGTTTGCAAATAGTCGTCCCTGTCTGTGGCATGCTATTCATTTTCCTTATGATATTTTTTTTTGATGAGCAAATGCTTTTAATTTAGATGAAATCCAATTTATCTTTTTTTTTTCTATCTTGGTTATTGCTTTTAGTGACCTAAGAAATGCCTACCCTAAAGTCATGAAAGTAGTCTGTTTTCCATCAAAAGCTTTGTGATTTTATTTCTTACATTTCATCTATGACTCTTCTTGAATTCATTTCTGTATATGGTGTCAGGTAGGTTTCATGTCATCTCTCTCATTAAAATCCTGTGATTTCAGCACAACTGGTTAAAAATGCTTTCCTTTCCCATTACATTACTTTAGTGATAGTGTTTTGTTTTCTTCTCCAAAAAATCAATTCTCATAAGGGTAGCTCTATTTCTAGATTCTCTGTTCTGTTTATTAGATCTGTGGAACCCCATACCCAGGCCACAGTGTCAAGACTATTGTAGCCTTATAGTATTTTTTTTTTTAATTTGAGTAATATAAGTCTTCCATCTTCATTCATTTTTTGCAAAATGAGGTGGATATTTCACGTGTGTTTTATTTTAACATAAGCTTGTAAAAAGCCTCCTGGAATTTTGAGAGAATTGAGAGCTTAACAAAGTTGAGCTTTTCAATTCATGAGTATTATATTGTGACTAGAGCACAGTGCACAAAATTCGTGCATAGGAGTGGGGTCCCTTAGCCCAACCTGCACCCTCTCCAATTCAGGAGACTTCAGGGGATGTCCTACTGACAGTTTAGGCATGCTCCCCATGGTTCTCTGCTCTCTACAGGGCCTGCCTGCTCCAAACCATAGTGATGGCCAAGCAGGCCCTGCTGGGTGCTGTGAACTTTGTGGCCAGCCCTGCCTGGCTCCCTAGGCCATTCAGCAGCCATGGCCACTGCAGGTCTGGCCCTGCCTCCCTCTCTGGTCCTTGAAGCAGCCTCGGTGGCTACTGAAGAAGCCCTTCCCCAGCACAGGGATGCAGAGGCCCCTGCCACCCCACCCCTGGTTGCTGCATGCACAACCTCCTCCTGTCCAGTTGACCCATTATGGCATCCCAGTTAATTAGCATATTTCTCTATTATATATATACTAGAGGCCTGGTGCACGAAATATGTGCATGGGGGGTGGGACCCTTTGAGGGATGTCCAACTGCCCGTTTAGACAGTTGAACATCCTTGTCACAATCCAGGACTGCTGGCTCCAAACTGCTCACCTGCCTGCCTCCCTGATTGCCCCTAACCGCTTCTGCCTGTCAGTCTGATCACCCCTAACCACTACCCTGCCAGCCTAATTAATGTCTAACTGCTCCCCTGCCCACCTGTTTGCCCCCAACTTCCTTCCTCTGCCAGGCTGGCCACCCCTAATTGCCTTCCCCTGCAGGCCTGGTCCCTCCCAACTGCCCTCCCTTTGCAGGCCTAGAACCTCCCAATGGCCCTCCCCTGCTGGCTATCTTGTGGTGGCCATCTTGTGTCCACATGGGGGCAGCCCTCTTGTGTGTTGGAGTGATGGTCAGTCTTCAAATTACTCTTTTATTAGATAGGATAGAGGCCTGGTGCATGAGTGGGGGCCAACTGGTTCTGGATCAGGATGGGGGTTCACTTGGCACATGGGGAGACCTAGGTGAGGGGCCTGTGGTGGTTTGCAGGCCAGCCACGCCCCCCAGTGACCCAAGCAGAGGCCCTGGGATCTGGGATTAATTTATCTCCTACAATTAAAACTTTGCAGCCTGGAATGGAGCCAAGCTTTGTGCTCGCTCCATGGCAGCAGCCATTTCTGTTGCGATTTATGCATTTTCTATAATTGAAACTTTGTAACCTGGAATGGAGGCCTATGCCTGCCAGGGCTGCAGAAATTTGGCTTCTGGCTTCCTCCATCACTGGGGCAACCCTAGCCTCCTGCCTCTCTCTCTCCAACTCCATGGCTGCCACCATTTCTGTTGGGATTCTATAATTGAAACTTTGTAGCCTGGTGTGGAGGCCTGAGTGGCTAGGGCAGGCAGAAAGCTTGGCTTCCTACATTGGCGAGGAAACCCAAGCCTCCCTCCTGCTCTCTGTGGCTGCAGCCATGTTTGTTCCTCATTGGCTTGTGGGCGTGGATTGTGGGTGTAGCAGAGATATAGTCAATTTGCATATTGCTCTTTTATTAAATAGGATATCTTTATTTTTTTCACAGCGTTTCATAGTGTGCAGTGTAGGAGTATTGTGAAATTTTTTTGCATTTATTCCTAAGAATTTTTGATGCTGTTATATATTTTAAGTTGCTAATTGCTTGATGTTAGAATATAAAAACTGGAATTGATTCTTATATGCTGGCAGTCCTCAGGTTACATCAGACTCAATGTATATTGTTTCATGATTATGTAGCCTTCTCTCATTTATTTATAAAAAAAAGTTGCATCATTTCAACATATGTACATACATATGTGTTTTGTTTTTAATTATTTATTTACCACAAGTAAAGGTCAGGAATTATCTTTCTTTTAATTATTTTTACTGTTTCACTTCTTTACTGCTGTGTATGTGCTCCATGTGAGTGGCATAGGTGCTTATATAAGTAGGTTCTGACTTATAGCAAAACTTACATTACATTGTCTTATAGGAACAGATTTCAGATATAATTCAAGAACCTACTATATTAATCTTGTATTCTGCAACTTGCTGATGCCCCTCATAGATTTTAATATTTGTTTTGTATATTTTTTCAGAGTGATTCACATAAACAACCAGGTTGTTTACAAGTCAATATAGTTTTATATCTTTCTTCCTGCCTTTTGGCCTTTTGTTTTACTTACTCTATTGTTTGCCTAGAACCTCCAGGAAAATGATAAAAAGTAGTGGCAGGAGGGGCAGCTTTGTCATGCTACTGATCTTAATGGAAAAGTGTTCAATATTTAATAATTAAATAAGATTTAACTATAGATTTTCTAAATGCCTTATATCAGAATGAGGAAATTCTATTCTCCTTGTTTGAGAGATTCTAACAAAGTTGGTATTGAATTTTGTCAAATGGCTTTTCTGAATGCATTGTAATGATACACCTTTTTTTCTTTTTTTAATCTTTATTGTTCAGTTTATTAATTACATTGTTCCTCCTTTTTTATTCCCCCTATAGCTCCCCTACACCCTGTACCCATCCCACCCTCCACCCTCACCTCCCCCTCCCCAATGTCCTATCCAATGATACACTTTTTTTTTCATTTATTCTTTTAATAAGGTGAATTACATTGACTGGTTTGTGTTAAATAAACCTTGAATTACTGGAATGAACCTTTTTTATTATGAGGTATTGTCAATTTTAAATATAGTTGTATTTGATTTGCTAATAATTTTCTAAGTATTTTTGTACCCATTTTTCAAAGATATTTTTGTGTGTCTTTGTCTAGTTATAGTGTTATAGTTATGCTGATGTCTTAAAATAAGTTTGGATATATTTCTTCTTTCTCTATTTTCTGAAGGAATTGTATTATTTCATCCTTAAATGTTTGACATAATTTATAGAGCATGGAGTTTATTTTGTAGAAAGGTTTTTTGATACAAGTTTAATAGATTCAGAGCTATTCAGATTTTTGTTGTATTTTGAGTCAGTTTGTTGTTGTTGCTGTTAAGAAATATTTACATTTCATCCAAGCTATATAATTTTCTGGCATAATGTTATTTATCAAATTAACTTATTATATTTTAAATGTCATTCCTAATATTGGTAATTTATAATATGTCTCTTACTTACTTGATCAGTTTAATTAGACACTGTAGACACTTTTAAGGAATTAATTTTTGATTTCTATTTTTCAGTTTTTTATTCATTTACATGTTATATTTTTTTCTTCTTTCCACTTTTTTAGGAATATACTGTAAAATACTCTTTTTTTCTATGTCCTTAAGTGGGAAGCTTAACTTACTGGTTTTAGATTATTCTTCTTTTCTATTATAAGCATTTAAACCTATAAAGTTTCTTTAAAACATTGCTTTAGCTATAACACACAACTTTTGAAATGCTTTGTTTTATTATCATTTGGTTAAAAAATTATTTTCTGATTTACTTTGTGATTTATTTTTTATTCTTTGGCCTAAGGAATTAAAAAAAATCCAGCTATATCTAAATGTTAAAAATGTATTTACTTTTTAAATCTGATACTTTAAATAACTTACTGTTATTGATTTCTAGTTTAATTCCTTTGGACATAGAACACTGTAGTCATATAACATACTACTTATGGTTTCAATTTTTTAAATATCTTGGAGTTTTTTTTTAATGTAAATGAAAATATAGAGCTCATCTTGGCAAATGTACCATAAACATTGGAAAAGAATGTCTTTCCTCCAAATGTAGAGTAAGTGTTTTGTAAATATCAATTATTTCCAAGGACTTGATAGTTTTATTCTCATTTTCCAAGTTTTTACTCTTTCTCTAATTGATATCAGTTGTTAAAAAATTTCATACATTGTTATAGAGTTGTTAATTTTTAATTTTAAGTCTGTTTTTTTAAAAGTCTTTTATTAATTGCTTAAAATTTTATAATTATTATTAGAGGCCCAGTGCACAAAATTCGTGCATGGGGGGGTGTGTCCCTCAGCACAGCCTGCACCCGTTCCAATCTGGGACCCCTTGAGGGATCTCCAACTGCCTGGTAGGATCGAGCCTAAATGGGCAGTCTGCCATCCCTCTTACAATCCAGCACTGCTGGCTCCCAACTACTTGCCTGCCTACCTTCTTCATTGCTACTAACCACTTCTGCCTGCCAGCTTGATCACCCCCTAACCACTCCCCTTCCAGCCTGTTTGCCCCCAACTTCCCTCCTCTGCCAGTCTGGTCACCCCTAACTGACTTCCCCTTGCAGGCCTATTCCCTCCCAACTGCCTTCCCCTCCTGGCCATCTTGTGGTGACCATCCTGTGTCCACATTGGGGCAGGATCTTTGACCACATGGGGGCAGGATCTTTGACCACATGGGGGCAACCATCTTGTGTGTTGGAGTGATGGTCAATATGCATATTACTCTTTTGTTAGACAGGATAGAGGCTAGGTGCATGGGTTGGGGCCAGCTAATTTGCCCTGAAAGGTGTCCCAGATCAAGGTAGGGGTTCCCTTGGCACATGGGGCAGCCTGGGATGGTTTGCAGGCTGGCCATGCCTCCTGGCAACACAAGCGGAGGCCCTGGTATCTGGGATTTATTTATCTTCTACAATTGAAACTTTGTAGCCTAGAGCAGAGCCACACCTTCTGCTCCCTCAGCGGTGATTTCTGTTTGGGTTTATTTAAATTCTGTAATTGAAACTTTATAGCCTGGAGTGGAGGCCCAGGGTGGCCAGAGGTGCAGATGCTTGGCTTCCTCCATTGCCACTGCAACCCTAGCCTCTGCTCTCTTCAGCTCCATGGCTGCCGCCATTTCTGTTGGGATATATCTGTCTTCTATAATTGAAAATTTGTGCCATTGAGTGGAGGCCTAGGCTGGCAAGGCAGGCAGAAAGCTTAGCTTCCTCCTTTGCCAGGGAAACCCAAGCCTCCCTCCTGCTCTCAGTGGCTGCAGCCACCTTGGTTGGGGTTTATTTGCTTATTTGCTCCTGATTGGCTGGTGGGTGTGGCTTGTGGGTGTAGCCAAAGTGCAGTCAATTGGCATATTACTCTTTTATTAGATAGAATAATTTCATTTATCATTATGAAGTGACAAATTTTGTTCAGTGTATTCTTTTTTATCTTTATTGTTCAGTTTATTAATTACATTGTTCCCTTTTTTTTCACCCTATAGTTCCCTTCCACCTGGTACCCATCCCACCCTCTGCCCTCACCCCCCTCCACTGTCCTCTCCCATAGTTGCATGATTTTTGTCCAGTCTCTTGCTGCACTTCCCACACCCCCTTCCTCCTCAAGAGTTGTCAGTCCATTCCCTCTCTATGTCCGTGATTCTGTTACATTCACCAGTTTATCCTGTTCATCAGATTATTAATTCACTTGATTTTTAGATTCATTTGTTGATAGATGTGTATTTGTTGTTCCTAATTTACACTTTTATCTTTTTCTTCTTCCTCTTCTTAAAGAATATCTTTCAGCATTTCATATAATATTGGTTTGGTGGTGATGAACTCCTTTAGCTTTCTCTTATCTGCGAAGCACTTTATCTGACCGTCAATTCTGCATGATAGCTTTGCTGGATAGAGTAATCTTGGTTGTATATTCCTGCTGTTCATCACTTTGAATATTTCTTGCCACTCCCGTCTGGCCTGCATCATTTCTGTTGAGAAATCCGCTGACAATCTTATGGGTGCTCACTTATAATTAACCATCTGTTTTTCTCTTGCTGCTTTTAATATTCTCTCTTTGTCTTTTGCTCTTGGCATTTTAATTATGATGTGCCTTGGTGTGGTCCTCTTAGGGTTCCTATATATTGGTGTTCTGTGTGCTTCTTGGACTCCTAAGTCAATTTCTTTCACCAGGTGTGGGAAGTTTTCAGTCACTATTTCTTCGAATAGGTTTTCATTGTCTTGCTGTCTCTCTTTTTCTGGGACCCCTATAATTCGGATGTTGGTATGCTTGATGTTGTCCCAGAGGCCCCTTACACTATCTTCAATTTTTTGGATTCTTTTGGTTTCTTGCTTTTTCAGCTGAGTGGATTTTACCTCTTTGTATTTCAAATCATTAACTTGGTTCTTGGGATGCTCCAGAGCACTTTTAGGTCTTTGTATAACATTTTTTATTTCAGTCAGTGTATGCTTAATTTCTGGTTGGTCCTTTCTCATATCCTTGAGAGTCTCCTTTATATCCTTGAGGGTCTCCTTCATTTCCTTGTAGGACTCATTCATTTCCATGTTGGTCTTCATCATTTCCTTTCCGGTCTCATTCAGATCATTGAGGGTCTCCTTCATTTTCTTGTAGGACTCATTCATTTCCTTTGCAGTCTTGCTTATTTCCTTGTAGGCCTCGACCTTTTGTTGGAGCCTCTTGAAAAGCCCTATAACCGTGGTTTTGAATTACATGTCCAGTCGTTTTTTTTCCTCCATTTCTTTCACATCTGATTTCTTTCCATGTCTCTACATGGTGGCTGCTTCCCTGAGTTGGTCAATTAGCTTTGTGTAGTAGACTTCCTACTAGGGACAGTGGCTCAGCCTCCCCTGTTACCTGAGGTGGATATGGGCTGCACAGTCTTGCTGAAGTTAAGCTCAGTTAATCGTTGTTAGCACTTGGAGGGTTGACCTCCAGGACAATTGTCTGTGAAGCTCAGCTGTGCTCAGGTTGGATGGGCGGAGTCTCCGGGCCAAGCAGACAGCGTTAGCTCCGCC
Organism: Antrozous pallidus; assembly: GCA_027563665.1. Taxonomy (NCBI): domain Eukaryota; kingdom Metazoa; phylum Chordata; class Mammalia; order Chiroptera; family Vespertilionidae; genus Antrozous; species Antrozous pallidus. Next base: position 50,471,598 of record CM050520.1, on the reverse strand, counting down.
CTATGCAGTCCCACGGACTCTGTTCCAGGGGCAATGACTGCCAGCACCTCTGAGAGAGAGCCACTGCCAAGCTCCACCGGTTGTTGGGGAATTCAGACTCTCCCCAAATGAGTCTGCACACCCACGTCTCACCCAGGGTCGTAAAACAAAGCAGTCTGACGATTTCCCGAATGAGAGGGCTAGTCGCAGAGCGCTCTCTGCGTGGTCACGCAGCTGAGCTGTTCGCACAAGCTGCCTTCTCCACAAGCTGGGAGACCCCTGCATCGCCCGAGCTTCAGCATGCCCTCCCACTGTCCAGTTTTTACTCTGTATGATAGTGGGATCCCTGGACTTCGCCCAGAGCTGGAGAATCAGTCCAGTGGGACATCTTCATCGTCCCCTTTGAGAAAACTGGCTGGTTTTCACCCACCCGCCCTCTCCACTGGCGCGTGCTCCAAACCTCTCTCCGCAGGAATCTTTCAATGCTGTCCACCACCGCTCCTCCGAGTTACAGTGTCTTATCTTCACTTTTATTTGTGGAATTTTCACTCGGCCAGCTTTCTGGTGATTCTGGAAGGTGTTTGTTCTTTCGTTAAGTTGTAGTATTAAAATTGCTGAGTATGACGGCAAGATAGGTGTTTTACCTATGCCTCCATCTTGGTTCTCCTGTTCAGTGTATTCTTTATTTTGAACTCTACTTTGTAGAATAAAAATACAGACATTTCAGCCTTTTTATATACATTGCTTGTGATATATTTCCATTAACCTTCCTGCCTGACTCTTTAAATTTAAAGGGCAGCACTTGTAGACAACATATACTATCTAATAAAAAAGTAATATGCAAACTTGACCATACCTTCACCACACCCACAAGCCATGCCCACCAGCCATGACCATCAGCCAATCAGGAGCATATTATACAAATAAACCCCAACCGAGATGGCTGCCACCACTGAGAGCAGGAGGAAGGCTTGGGTTTCCTCGGCAACAGAGGAAACCAAGCTTTCCTCCTGCCTAGGCCGCCACTCAATGCTACAAAGTTTCAATTATAAAAGATACAGAAATGGCGGCAGCCACTGAGCTGGAGAGAACAGAGGCTTGGGTTTCCCTGGCAACAAAGGAAGCAAGCTTTCAGTCTGCCATTGCTGGCCTAGGCCTCCACTCTAGGCTACAAAGTTTCAAACAGAAATGGCTACTGCCATGGATTGAGCAGAAGGCTTGGCTCCACTCTAGGCTACAAAGTTTCAATTGTAGATATAGATTAATCCCAGATACCAGGGCCTCCACTTGGGTTGCTGGGGGGCATGGCTGGCCTGCAAACCTCCACAGGCCCCTCACCCAGGCTACCCCTCATACCAAGGGAACCCTCACCCTGATCTGGGACACCCTTCAGGGAAAACCAGCTGGCCCCCACCCATGTACCAGGCCTCTATCCTATCTAATAAAAGAGTAATTTGCAGATTGACCATCACTCCAACACACAAGAGGGCTGCCCCCAGGTGGTCAAAGATCCTGCCCCCATGTGGACACAAGATGGCTACCACAAGATGGCCAGCAGAAGAGGGCCATTGGGACGTTCCAGGCCCTGCAATGGAGGGCAGTTGTGGGTGATCAGGCCTGCAGGAGAGGGCAGTTTGTAGGGACCAGGACTGCAAGGGAGGGCAGTTGGGAGCAATCAAGCCTTCAGGGGAGGGCAGTTAGGGGTGACCAGGTTGGCATAGGAAGGAAGTTGGAAGCAAATAGGCTGGCAGCGGAGCTGTTAGACATTAATTAGGCTGGCAGGGTAGTGGTTATCGGGTGATCAGGCTGGGAGGCAGAAGCAGTTAGGGGCAATCAGGGAGGCAGGGAGGTGAGCAGTTTGGAGCCAGCAGTCCTGGATTGTGAGAAGGATTTCCGACTGCCCGTTTAGGCCCGATCCTACTGGGATCATCCCCTGCCCCCCGTGCATGAATTTCATGCACTGGGCCTCTAGTATAGTATGATAAAGCCTGACTGCTAATGGAAGAATTGAGCTTTTAATAATACTTAAACAATGATGTGGGTAAATATGATTCTACCATCATATTATTATATCCATAAAAAGTGTATACATTTTAATAGCTGATAGGTCAATTTTGAAAATGACCTGTATTTTGATAAACACTGATTTTATAATTATTTAAAGCATTTGTATAATTTTTTGGGATACCCTATATTTGCTTAATCACTGCTTTCTTTCTGTTCCTCCTTTCCTTCCTTCCTTTGGCAGGAAATATTTAAAAATTCTATTGTAACTTAAGAATGGTCTTTTAGATTTATGCCCTTGCCTTATTTTTAGTGATTACAATATATATCATTAACTCTTTCAGCTTATTTATATATAATTTGAATTACTTCACATAAAATGTAAAAAACTTGCAACTATCTAGATACAGGTAGTACTCTTCCAATTTGTCACACTGATATTGTCATACATATTTATTTATATGATAAACATCACAAAATAATGTTATAATTTTGCCATGAAGAGTTTCATGTAGTTTAAAGAAGTTAATAGAAAATAATAATTTACAAGTATCCACTTATGTAACTTACGATGTTCTTTATTCTTTTTCACGTGATATCATCTGACTTTTCATCTGCCAGTTTCCTTCAAATTGAAGAATTTTCTTTAGGCTTTCTTATATTATGAGTTGAACAGTATCAGAATATGTCTTGACTCTGTCTTTATTCTTGAAGAATATTTTTGTTGGAGACAGAATTTTGGGTGAAGAGTTTGTTGTCATTGTTAATGGTGATATTTTTTCTTCTCTGCATGTGAACAACACTGTTCAACTGCTCTGAAGTAAAAAGTCATTCAAATTGTTTCCTTAAATGTAACTTATTTTTCTTCTGACTGCTTTCAAGATTTTCCTTTTAATTTATGGGACTAGTACTATGATGGCTTACACATGGTTGTGTTGTACTTGTCCCGGCTTGGTTTTAGCTGAGCTTGTTTTACTTAGAATTTTATCTTTCATTAAATTTGGAAGATTTTCAATGAATGCATGTTCAAATCTTTCTGCCCCATTCCCTCAAGCCTTTTCCTCTGGATCCAATCACATTATGGTCAACCTTTTGTTATTGTTCCATAGATCCCTAAGATGCTATTATTATTTTTTCAGTATTTTTTCTCTTCAAATCCATTTCCATTGATTATGTTTATTAAGCTTTTCCTCTTTCTTATTTCATTTTACATTAGGCCTATCCAGTTATTTGTTTTTATTTCAGATACTGTATTTTTCAGTTGTGTAATTCCCATTAGTTTATTTTTTAATATTTTTGAGGCATTTGCCTGTTATATAGTTCAAGTTTTTAAAATATACAATTCAGTGATTTGTAGTAAATTTACATATTTATGAAATCATCACCACTTTCAAGTTTTAGGACATGTCTCTCACCCCAAGGAGATCTCTCCTGAGCATGGGGGCAGTCCCTATTCCCAACACTAGCCCAAGGAAAGTTCTTATCCACATCTTATCTCTCTTGACTTTTTTTGGTTATTTCATACTAAATATCCTTAGCTTGGCTTGCAGGATTGGGCCAAAAGCAGCTCTCCGACATCCGCTGAGGACTCCAGGCTGAGGTACCTCACTGTTGCACAATTGGGCCTGGGGAGATACATGGGAGGTTGGTCAGCCAGGGAGGGATCATAGGAGGGCTCCAGGGCATGTCTGGCCCATCTCATTCAGTTCCAACCAGCTGGACCTTAGTAACACTTGCCAGTCGGAGTGTTAACCCCATGGACATCATAGTGACTGGTTGACCGGTCAACTGTTAGCCTCTGGTGGTCAGTGCATGTCATAGCGAACAGTTGAGCTGCCTTGGCATATAATTAGCATATAATGCTTTAATTGGTTGAGCCAATGAATGGACTACTGGACACTTAGTACATTAGACTTTTATTATATAGAATTGTTAGTAGAATATGTTGCCTGTTTTTTTCTGACTTTTTTACTTAGTATAAAGTTTGTGAGGTTTATTCATGTTGAAACATGTGTCTGTTTTTTCATATCGCCAAATACGAACATTATCTAGATAGACCACAATTTTTTTGTGCATTCACCAGTTAATATTTGGATTGATTCTATTATAAATAATGCTCTTATGAACCATCACATCTGGTAAAAGCTTACTCAGCCATTTTGGTTACAGAATCTCCAGGCCAATACATTTTTAAAGTTTTCTGAAGCCATTTATCCAAATCAGGTGAAACTTGTACCTTCAGAGAAGTATACTTGAGGAGTAACTTAGAGAGTAAATGCTGAGTTTAGCAAGAGATATACTCAGATTTAATACCTGATGATGAAAAGGACTCTGCATCTGTTTGAATACTGAGGTGTTCCAGGTATGAAAATTTCTGTGTTTAGAGCTGAAAACTAATAATTACCCTAACTGTGTTCTGGGGGGAAAATAAAGTCAGTCCCATGTTTTTTTTAAGCAGCTACTGATAAGTGAAACTAATAAATTGGTGGGCATTTTTGCCACTAAAATTATAGGTAATTGGGAGTTAAAAGTCTCTCTCTGAAGCTTAGCTTATAGTTGTAAAAAGAAAAAAAAACACATTTTTATTGTAAAATATATTCAATTCAATTTAATATATAAGTGATAATTAGTTAAGAATAGCTAATTATACCTTAGAATTTATACTCAGCCCACAGCGTTTGCTCTAACAAAAATATCAAGTCTAAATGATTGGTAGTGCTTGCTTAAATTTTATTTAAGTTGAGCTATTTAATATTAATACATTTGCTATCAAACGCTCTGAAAATGTGTTATTAGTTCTAGAGGTAAGTGGGGCATGAAAACTTCCACCATGAACTCAGAAAAAGAATCCAAAAAGAGTCCAGTACCGTCACAGCCTTCAATGCTTGCATTGTAATAGCCAGAAAAATTGAATGAACCATAATTCATTAAACAACCATCAAGAAGAAGGGCAGTGTTATGAACAGTAATAATAGTAATGTATTTTTTTTAGTCTTTTTTTGAATAGTTTCCATGTGCTAACACTTCACGTGAGTTCTCATACACTCTTCATAGCAGCCTTGTGTCATGAATTCCATCATTCTTGTTTCACAGGGGCCTCATTAGTCATAGAGCTTGTATAACATGTCCAAATCATTTGGTGAATTGATGATGGAGCCAGAACTCAAATCCACTCTATTATGTCACTCTGTTATGACCCAGGGTATATTAGAAAGATTCAGTTGGAAAGTCTTTGGTATATTGTATATTATTGTGAGTTATTCAGAGTATATAAAGATCTGGAAGTATGAGAGAAAATGAGGATGTGGAATAATGCCTATGCATGTGGAAATGTTTATGCTGAAAATGGAATGCTGACTTCTGGATGAGGTAGAGAAAACCAGTGTGAAAAATGGATGACTTTTCTGTACAAATGCAGCCAAACAATTTATGAATCTGTTTAGTCAACCCATTCAGGCATTGTATATAAACCATCCTCATCCATTTTTAATTAAAAATGTGTTTTTTCTTTATTTTTCTAAATGATATCATATTTGCATTTTAAAATAAACATATTACATTTAAGTTTAATGCCTGACAGAAAATGTACATTCAGTAATCCTATATATTATTATAGCAAGTAGCAGAGATTCTATTCAAAAAAGATTTTAGGAGCAAGGCAGGCAAGGCAGAATGGTAAGTAGAGAGACCACCTACTAAACACAGGGCACTCTGCTATGGGATCTTACAGCTATCATCTCAATTAACCTCTACAACAAAGTAAGGACAATAATATCCATATCTTCAGGAGCAAATGCTAATGCTAAGAAAGTTATCCTCTAATTTTGTTTACTTTGTGATACTATTATGATTAAAAACCAGTTTAATTTGATTTGTATGATTCTAAAATCCATCTTTCAAACTGATAATAAGAGACTGAGGGAAGTATTACATTTAAATATTACATTTTGAACCAAATTCCTGGAAAGTCATATTTAAAATAAATAAAGTTAATAATCATTACTGCCCAAGAGAATCATACCACTTTCAATGGAAATGATATTCCACTCATGTTCATGAAATTCTATGGACCAACTACTATAATATAAGTAACTGGTATCTCTTACTCTGGAAATCACCAGAGATTCAGATTACCTATTTAAAACTTGATCTGTATTTGAATGCATCTCATTTACTTTTTTCAAGGATGGATAATTTAGGTTTACATTACATTAAGGACAGAATTTCTTAAAACAAATGAATAAATTGAGCAGCCTATCTCAACATGAAGAAGTAGAAATATGACAGAAGTTGTAAAGTAATGGACTCAAAAGCCACAAACCGGAGACCATAACCATGAAAACATTTGAGAATCAAAGTATAATATTCAATATAGTTTTAAAAATTCATTCAAATGTAAGTGAACAGATACCAAAGATTAATTCATTAATGAAAAACTAGCATATAATAATGTTTCAAAGAGCATTTGCAGAATTATTTATAGACATTACAGAAATAAATGTTAGAATAAGATGGCTAAATTCAAATATAAAACTGGTGAGTGTCCTAAAGCTGTGGTCCACAAACTGCAGCTCACCAGCCACATCGGCTCTTTGGCCCCTTGCGTGTGGCTCTTCCACAAAAACCATGGCCTGGGCAAGTCTATTTTGAAGAAGTGGCATTAAAAGAAGTTTAAGTTTAAAAAATTTGGCTCTCAAAAGAAATTTCAATCGCTGTACTGTTAATGTTTGGCTCTGTTGACTAATTAGTTTGCCGACCACTGTCCTAAAGGACAACAATACTAACATCTTTTCTACTGGAAAAAATAATTACAAATTAATAAGTAATTACAAAGATTTTGGGTTCTCATCCATAGTAAATATCAAAACAATAAGAGGTATAATCCCATAGAGAATTAAATAATCCTTAGGTGGATCTGTATGATCGTGTTCCTCAGCTGTTCCTCAGCCAGTGTGGCTCAGCTAATTGGGCATTGCCCTGTGCACTGAAAGGTTGCTGGTTTGAGTCCCAGTCAAAAAACATTCCCTGGTTGGAGGTTCTAAAGTAGCCCATAGATGTTTTTCTCTCCCCTCCTCTCTCAAAAACAATAAAAATCTTTTTTAAAAAATTTTTTTCAAGGTTATACCCAGGAGTGGGATTGTTGGATCGTATGGGAGCTCTATTTTTAATTTTTTGAGGAAATACTAGACTGCTTTCCATAGTGGTTGTACTAGTCCACATTCCCACCAACAGTAAATGAGGGTTCCCTTTTTTCCACAACCTCTCCAACACTTGTTGTTGTTTGTCTTATTGATAATGGCCACTCTAACTGTGTCAGGTGGTATCGCAGTGAAACTTATGTACGAAAACAGCAGTGTGGTAGTTGCCAGAGGGAGTCAGCTGGGGGAGAAAGAGTTCTTAATATAGGGGACAGGAAAAGATTTGAGTTTGGGTGGTGGGCACGTGGTCCTATACACAGATTTTGTAAATTACTAATCCACAGATGAAATCTATATGTTCATGTAGACTAATGTCACTCCAATAAAATTTTAAATAATGGGGAAAAAAGAAAAGAAAGAATGTGGAGTGTCCTTTTGCTTTATTATCAATAATAAATTGCCATCTACACTAATAAAAGATAAACATGCAAATTGACCATCACACTCCTACACCCACCAGCCAATGAGACTGAGTATGCAAATTAACCCAACTAAGATGGCAGCTGCCATGCAGCTGGATTGAGCAGGAGGCTTGGGTTGCCCCTGGTGATGAAGGAAGCCAAGCTTCCCACCCACCCTGGCTGCCTCTGGTCTCTGCTCAAGGCTACAAAGTTTCAATTATAGAAGATAAATAAATCCCAGATACCTGCTTCCAGCTGGCCCTGGACTATATACTTGGGTTGCTGGGGGGGCATGGCCAGCCTGCAAACCACCACAAGCCCCTCTTTCAGGCTTCCTCACACCCCAAAGAAACCCCCACCCTGATCTGGGACACCTTTCAAGGGCAAACCAGCTAGCCCCACCCATGCCCCAGGTCTCTATTCTATCTAATAAAAAATTGACTGTCACCCCAACACACAAAATGGCTGGCCCCATGTGGTCAAATATAGCTGCCCCCATGTGAACACAAGATGACTGCCACAAGATGGCCAACAGAGGAGGGCTGTTGGGAGGTTCCAGGACTGCAAGGGAGTGCGGTTGTGGGTGATCAAGCCAGCAGGGGAGAACAGTTGGGAGGGACCAGGCCTGGAGGATAAAGCAGTTGGGGGAGAACAGGCCTGCAAGGCAGGGAAGTTGGGGGTGATCAAGCCTGTAGACGAGGGCAGTTAGGTGTGAACAGACTGTTAGAGGAGGGAAGGTGAGGGTGACTGGGCCTGCAGGGAAGAGCAGTAGGGGGGGACAAGCCCTGCAGATAAGGTCAGTTGGGGGTACCAGGCCTGTAGGGGAGGGCAGTTGGGGGAACCAGACCAGCAGGGGAGAGCAGTTAGGGGCAATCAGGCTGGTAGGAGAGGTGTTAGGCATCAATCAGGCTGGCAGGGGAGTAGTTAGGGGCGATCAGGAAAGAAGGCAGGTGAGCAGTTGAGAGCCAGCAGTCCTAGATTATGAGAGGGTTGTTCCAGTTTGGAGAGGATGCAGGTTGGGCTGAGGGACACACACCCCTGTACATGAATTTTGTGCACTGGGCCTCTATTTTAAAAATAATAATCAACTGGATATGAGCAACAACTGTTTCTTCCAGAAGGTTCAACATGTCCCCTACTTTCCAGACCTTCCACCTCTTTATAAACTTGTATTTTTCAATGTTTATGCATTTATATCATTTCTCAGCACATGTGGACTATTGTGTTTGTAAACATTCAGTTAAAAGATAGTTAACATTTTTTAACAATTATTATGATCAAGAAACTTACACATATCATCTCATTTTTATGGACCCTCACATGCAGAGGAAGGAAACCAAATATCAGAAGTAATGTAATGCCAAGATGAATTACAAACTATCAGAATTGAGATTTAAACCCAGATGTATTGGATTCTAGTTCACTGTAATATTTCTTAAGGAAGGTAAAAGTAGTGCCTGGCTGGTATGGATCAGGTATTGAGCTTTGACTCATGAACCAAGAGGACACAATTGGATTCCCAGGATAGGACAAATGCTCAGGTTGCAAGCTCCATCCCCACTAGGGGGTGTACAGGAGGTAGCCAATCAATAATTCTCATTGGTATTTATATATATCTCTGCCTCTTTCTTCCTCTTTGAAAGTAATAAAACGTATATTTTTTTAAAAAGGTAGAAGTAGTTATTTTTTTTAGTAAGGCTGCATCCTTGAGGTTAATAGGAAGGACAGGGGACATAGAAAGTCTAACCCAACTCCTGTTCATCCCAGTCTCATAGAACTGCAGCTGGTGAAAAATCTTTACACAGTAGATACTTTGAGTTTAATAATCCACATAAATGTATAATGAAACTGCATGAATCTTGTATTTAAAATCATTTGCCACAAATGAACACTTTATCTTCTACCTTAAAATGTACGATCATTTCTCAAGAAAATTGATACAAAGATTGACAGTTGTGCCCATGTAAACACCCCCCACCTCCACAAAAATGTGTTTTGTTTTGTTTTGTTTTTACTTTATTTCATGATATCTGAAGTGTGTAAGATTGCCTAACTTCATTATGTCTGAATACTAAATATGAGTTAATGATCCCAAGAGGGAAGGTCATGAGTATATTCTGAATTATTCAACTGGTTTTTTTTACTTCAATTCCATCATGTCAATAATGATCCAATTAAGGTTTTGTCATTTTTAAAATTCTTTTCATTAGTATTTTTATGTGAATGGTATGGATTTAATGTCCTCCACTATTACAGCATTATAAGGTTGAAAAATATCTATTAGCATGTCACACTCTTCCATTTAATTGCCTGCCCCTCAGGAATAAGCATAAATACAATACCAGGTTCATATTAAGGGTATCGATTTTGTTCCAATGAACTGAACTGAAAGGTTTCCTTAACTTTGCCTCTAAGAATAAAAGAGAGTATAAAACCTTTCCAAGAGTAATCATAAAATTCAATAAATAAGTGTGGCTTGGTAATAAATTAGTTGATTGCTGAAAGGCAAACATACCTGTATAATCTAACAATTTTGTTAGGAGCTAATGAGGCTTAGTGGAAAGCACGTGCTCTTCAAATTCAGATCAGTTGCCAGTAATTAATTTGGACAAGTTACTTAGGTTCACTTGTTTGATCACCACTGGTTATTTTTTAATTTATCCCATTTGCTGGACCTGTTCTCTGTGCTAAGGAAAGAGTGGTGAGCAAGGCAGACCTTGTCTCTTCCCTCATTGGGCTTTCCAGGGGACCAAAAAAGTCTATTTCTGTTGGGGAAGAAGTACAATCCCATACGTGCAATGTGTGTTCAAGTAGTGGAAGCAGGGGAGTCACCTGACTCAGCTTGGGAGTAGACAGGGGAAGACATGTTTGAGACTTGAGGGATGTACCTGGACCTGCAATTTAAGCCCAGTAGAGCAGGCTGAATGATCAATAGAGGCCGCAGGATAGAGAGAAAAGAGATTTCAGGCTGACAAAGGAAGATTTCTTTCTCTTCCCACCTCCATAGCAATTGCTAAGAAAGTTACATCACAGACAACTCTCTCCCAAACAACACAACCTTCTTCAGGAACATGTTACAGTAGAGAATGTCCAGCTGCAGTATATGGCAGGCCATCTTCCATTTCAGTTGTGAATTCATTGTATCTTTGGGAAGGAGAACAAAAACCAAAAACGAAATACATGGATATGAGGGGGAAATAGTGTTTTGCACATAATAAACTATTTAATTTTCACCTTTATCCAATGAGAACATTAGTTCACAAAGAAACTGAACAAGGCACAGTGCTAGTAAATGGCCGTGTGCGATTCACACCCACAATGAAAGCGCTACAATGCTGAGAGTATCCTCTACCTGTGGGTCAATGTAGAGACACAGCACAAGCAGGGCAGCTCGTTTGGACTTTGGGTCCTAAGTCAGATGGGCCCGAGTTTCTATAAAGAAGACCTTAGCAATGCATTACCAGGAGTGCTGGGCAACCAGGGTCAGACTTATTTGCTCAATGTTAGCTTCTGCTGCCTCCCCTTCTGCCACCCCCTTTAAGAATTTAATTGAGTGGATAGAAGAGATTCCCTAAAGAACTTAAAGTAGAAGGAGAAGGAATCTTCCTCTTTGTGGTAATTGGGAGGTTCTTGGTGATTTGCCCATGGTAATCTACAAGGTCAGACGACACATTATTTTCCCTATCACACAGATGAGAAGATGGAAGCTCAGAGAGTTTACATGCTTTTCCTAAGGTCAAATAGTTAAAAACAAAATAGTATGGTCAAATAGTATATAGTGAATTTGGGTTTTGAGTTAGTCTAGCCCTCTTTTACTCTGTATTTTTTTAAACTCCTAGAAAAATTATTCATTTAAAGAAAAAGGGTCCATGACAAAAAAGTTTGTGAAGCAGTATAGTATTATAGGTATTTTTTCAATAGAGTCACTATCATTAGAGTAAAATTTCTGAGAATTCAGAAACAATAAAGAAACATGTTTAAATTTAAGCCAATATTTTTAAAAATGTGTTCAACTACCAAAAGTATATGCTCCTTTCTTTCTGAATTATAAGAGCAGAATATAATTATCTCATGGAGTCTTAGGTTGATTAAGTTAAAAGACAGACAGTAAAATTATGGCCAAACTCTGTCCCAAACCAGCAGTGTAACTTGATACACCAAGCCTGCTGTCTACACCTCAGTTTCTTATATTAAAAAATGAATAATAGCATCTCACTGAATTGCTTTGAGTTTGGCAATATGTCTACATTCGTTCCTGGTATGTTTAAGTTGCTCAATAAATACTATTCCTCTTCCCTTGTCCTACTTTACCTTATCTTCTCCCACATTTTTTGCCATTTTTCTTTTTCCATGGCTGCTTTCTTCCACATTGTATCTCCTTTTGTTCCAAAAGCCCTATTCTTCCACTTGTTATTTAAGTACTAACTGTGATTAAAGAGAAAGGAATAGCTGAGCATGAATTCTTTTTATGTAATGTTGATACGTTCTCCACAAACTCCTTGAAAAACTGACCTAAAATAGCACAGATCTGTACTGTTTTACCCTTGAAGATCCTTTAATTCCAACCATTTGGAAAAGGGGTGACACATCACCTCCCAGTCGTCAGCAAGTTCTGAAACAGTGAGCACAGCATCTCTATCATCTCTCCAGGCAGGATCACAGGAGCCCTAGGTGAACACTCTAAATGTGTATTTTGCTTGACCAAGCTATAGTGGAAGGCTTTGTGCTTTAAAAATTTGTTAAAATGGTACTGTTTGGAATCTTGTGGCCTGGCAACTGAGAACCTTGAAATAAAGGGCTCTGAGTAAGGGGTGTCTAATGACCCAGAGACAAAAGAGCCCCAGAGCTTAGGAGAAAGAGTCAAGGAAACACAGAGGGTGGAGAGAGGAGTGGGCATGCTCCACATACTCCAGAGAGAGATCAACACTGAGGCCCCTGTTCTAATAACTTTTATCTGATCTAGAACAGTATATGGGACCTTTTGGCAATTTTACCAACTCATGTGTGTCCTTGGATGAAAAGCATTTCTTTGGGATCCTAGTTATTTGTTTGTGAAATATGGATGGATAAGTTGAATAACTTTGTGCAGAAGAAATTGTCACATGAGAGGGTAAGACCTTCCGTAAAACATCTAGTGGCCAGTATCAAATTAGATTTCCATATGTCAATCTACCTCCAGGTTACCGGAGACTATTAGAAGAAAGGTCTTAGCAGCTATAGTTACAGAAATAGGAAGGTGTTTGACAAAAACAAAAGAGGTAAACATGATGATGATCAGCCTTAATGTTAGACACATTTTCATTTGAATGCTGCCTCTATGTCATTAGCCAGTTACTAAGCATTCTTAACAACAGTTTTCTCATCTGTGCACTGTGATCACCATGCCTGTGTCTTATAGTATCTTGCTAATCTATGTAAAGTGGTCAGTAAAATGCTAGTTCAATGTATCTGCTCAAAAAAATGTTAACTGGGGAGAGAACCAAGATGACGGCATAGGTTAAACACCTATCTTGCCGTCATACTCAGCAATTTTAATACTACAACTTAGCGAAAGAACAAACACCTTCCAGAATCACCAGAAAGCTGGCCGAGTGAAAATTCCACAAATAAAAGTGAAGATAAGACACTGTGACTCGGAGGAGCGGTGGTGGACAGCATTGAAAGATTCCTGCGGAGAGAGGTTTGGAGTGCGCGCCAGTGGAGAGGGCGGGCAGCTGAAAACTGGCCAGTTTTCTCGAACGGGGAGACAAAGACATCCCACTGGACTGATCCTCCAGCTCTGGGTGAAGTTCAGGGAACCAACCCACTATCATATGGGGTGAAAACTGGACAGTGGGAGGGCACGCCGAAGCTCGGGTGCTGCCTGGTCTGCCGGCTTGTGGAGAGGCAGCTTGCGCAAACAGCTCAGCTGCGTGACCACGCAGACAGCACTCTGCGACTCGCTCTCTCATTTGGAAAACTGTCAGACTGCTTTGTTTTATGACCCTGGATGAGACACTGGGCATGCAGACTCATTTGGGGAGAGTCTGAATTCCCCGGCAGCCGGTGGAGCTCGGCAGCAGCTCTCTCTCAGAGGTGCTGGCAGCCATTGCCCCCAGCACAGAGTCCCTGGGGCCACATAGGGCAGAGCTAACGCTGTCTGCTTGGCCCTGAGACTCCGCCCATTCAACCTGAGCACAGCTGAGCTTCACAGACAATTGGCCTGGAGGTCAACCCCTCCAAGTGCTAACAACGATTAACCTGAGCTTAACTTCAGCAAGACTGTGCAACCCATATCCACCTCAGGTAACTGGGGAAGCTGAGCCACTGTCCCTAGTAGGAAGTCTACCACACAAAGCTAATTGACCAACTCAGGGAAGCAGCCACTATGCAGAGACATGGAAAGAAATCAGATGTGAAAGAAATGGAGGAAAAAAAACAACTGGACATGGAATTCAAAACCACGGTTATAGGGCTTTTCAAGAGGCTCCTAGAAAAGGTCGAGTCCTATAAGGAAATAAGCAAGACCACAAAGGAAATGATCAAGACCAACGTGGAAATGAATGAGTCCTACAAGGAAATGAAGGAGACCCTCAAGGATATAAAGGAGACTCTCAAGGATATGAAAAAGGACCAACCAGAAATTAAGCATACACTGACTGAAATAAAAAATGTTATACAAAGACCTAAAAGTGCTCTGGAGCACC